>OX038893.1:11279382-12537242 GCA_943789525.1 Agriphila geniculea
ATAAGGAAGGCCTGTGCCCCAGCAGTGGGGACATTAAAATGGCTGATGGACTAGTAATATAAACATTTTGCAATGTGGAGTGGCTGAAACGTTTTTCAGTCACCATAAGCAGCATTTGTAAATTAACTGTCCGCCTGTTCGCCCTTCCACCTGTCTGCCGTTTATCCTACTTTTTTAAAGACTGTCCTAAAATAACATATCCAAGTATATTTATGATTGTAAGGAACCCTCGGTGCGCGAGTCCGACTCGCTCTTGACCGGTTTTTTTTTAAGAAATACATCCTCCTTGGTAAAATACAAAAAATAAATACAGACGCGATCAAAGAAGTTCCACTTCAAAAACTATTTTCAAAACATCGATATACAAAAACATTTACGATAATTTGGTAATCACTAGCAAGTTTGTATTCCTGCCACCGCAAATCCGGCCTTTGATAATGAGTGCGTTGCTGGCAGCGATGACGATGGCGAGAGCGGAGCTTAGCGCAGGTCCAGCCGTCACAGGCATGGACAAGCTGGAATAAGGCGCGGGCAGCAAGGGCTGCAATGATGACCGAGCTTGAAGGTCGAGAGCGTAGTTAAGCTCGAGGCCATCATAACCTGACCTGACCAGCAGTGCAGTCATTGTGGACCAAGGCTTGTGTAGTGCTTTACGAATATAATGCTTGTACTACCTACTATACTATAGTACTACGTAACGTTTATTACGTTTACCTGAATTCCAAAAAAAAATACAAAAATACAAATATCTCAGAAACGGTGCGTTAAAGCAAAAAAATTAGATTTTTTAATTAAAAATTAAGATAAGCATTCTCTATTGCCTTCCTATTTCCCCGGAAATAGGAAGGCAATAGAGAATGCTTATCAGACCAGTTGGGTGTGTCTAGCGATCTGGAATCTTGATCTCCTCCATTCACTGCCTGGATCGCCATCATCAGATCACAGCTAGGACAATCCCTGGCGGAGAATTAAGGCTTCAAAGTTACCTCGTTTGTATGAAAATCTACTGGTGTTTCTAATTATCCGGCCACCACTGTATCACATAATCACTAACCCCCTTACTAATAAAGATTGTATAGCAGCTGCATAGTTACACAGTGTTTTGTCACTTTCTTTTTAATGTCAAATTCAAATAGTTTGACAGAGAGTAACCATTGTGTAACTAAACATCTGCTATTCAATCTTTATTAGTAAGGGGGTAATAGTACAAGTACAGAAGCAGCACTCCGCAAAGTCATTTATATAAATAACGAATTTACTCCGACACAGTAAAGTGCAATTTGATAATTTCTAAACAAAGTGAGCTATATTGAGACATCGTTTTATTTTTCCTGTAATCTTTACATAAACTGCTATCACATAGAATTATTTCAGATTTTTCTCTTTGAAAACTTCGGAGATAAGACAGACAGACAGACTGAGTCACACCATAAGGGTTCCTTTTTTACCATTTTTGTACGGAACCCTAAAACGACAGTTGTTTATTGGTTTTTAGGGTTCCGTACCAAAATGGTAAAAAAGGAACCCTTGTCGTGTGACTCAGTCTGTCTGTTTGTCTGTCACAGCTGGATATCTCGAGAACTACTAATGATATTAACTTGAAATTTGGAATAGTTTAAGATGACATTTGTCCAAATATTTTGCAAATAAGAAAGAAATAAAAAAAATATCTTTTTTACAACAGGGACTGAAAAGGGGTCTTAAAATTTTGAAGTGGGGCTACTAGGGCATGTGGGGTATCATATAAAAGAGCGCCGTTTGCACGTTTTCAATATTTTTTTAGTTTTTTTACGCCGCGTAGTTTTCGACTTATGATGAAAAATAAAAAAAAAAATACCGCTCTCCCCCTTATCTCCGAAGTTTGCAAAGAGAAATATCTGAAATAATTCTATATGATAGCAGTTAATATAAAAATCTCAGAAAAAATAAAACGATGTCTTAATATAGCATACTTTTTTATAAATTATCAAATTTCTAAAAAAGTTAACATTAGTTCCACTATCGGGCAAGAGATGGCGCTGACCTAAAACTGCAATAATACTTTTATTATTTTACTCTGCAATGTATTTATTATGATGGTACGGAACCCTCGGTGCGCGAGTCCGACTCGCTCTTGACCGGTCTTTTTAATTTAGACATTCGTACACGGCGTAGTAATGTCGATTCGACATTGTTACTATTATAAAGAGGCAATACCTACTTGTGTGGTAAGGTGCCGCGCTACTACGGCGGCGGGCGTGTGGCGGCCCTCTGCTTACTTGTGCGTTCGAAGGCGCAGCTAGCGGTAGGTGCTTATAGCGCGACCGACGAGCGAGTGAAGGAGGCCTGATATTACCCCCTTGACAGGCCTCCTTTACTCGCTCGTCGGTCGCGCGATAAGCACCTACCGCTAGTCGTGCCTACGGAGGCACAAGTGAGCAGCGGGCCGCCACACGCCCACCGCCGTACGAGCGCGGCATCTTACTGCCTGCATAGGTATTGTCTCTTTATAATAGTAACAATGTCGAATCGCCATTACTATGCCGTGTACGGATGTCAAAATCAATAAACCAATAAACAATTGTCGTTTTTCACATTATAATATATGCTACACAGTTCATTTAAAGGAAGACGACCCTAACGTTGCGTCGTCAGAAAAGGTAAGAGCACGCGATAGAAAGAGAGGCAACTACTATTAGCGCTGCGACACCTGAATAGGGAACATGCATAAGTCACCGATTTTGATAAATTTGAGCTTGATCGCTGCGGACACGTATAAAAACATGATGGAACAGAAAAAAAAAATAAAATGTATTACTTTAGTTTTATCACACAAATGAAAATAACGAATTTTTTTTTTCGTTTTCGGATATAATGCACTTAACAGTCGAATAGAACATCAAATAAGAAATAATATTTTGTATGACACATATGTACTTAAACGCAATATTTAGGGAGATATTTAAAAATTCTTGGCTAACTCCATACTAATGCACTGAAACGTGACATGAGTGACGTCACAAATGTTGACCTTTTTGTATAGATCGTTTTCGGCGGGTGCTGCTGCGTGCTAACTTCAAGTAACTATATCACGAGAAAAAAACACAAGAGAAAAGTTTTAATATTACAGTTGATTTTCTCACGCATTATACTTTTGATTTTGATACAAAAAAAAATTGATGCATGTTCCCTATTGTCGTTTTTCACATTATGATATTATGCTACACAGTTCATTTAAAGGAAGACGACCCTAAGAGAGGCAACTACTATTAGCGCTGCGACACCTGAATTGCACTTTATTGTGTTAGAGCAAAAGTTGCTATTTATTTAAATGACTTTGCGGAATGCTGTTTCTGTACTTGTACTATTAGCTATTCTGTGCCCTTGAGCATAAAAAACGCACCTGTCGTAACGCGGGCCCCGCGGCGCCGGGCGGCAGGCGCAGCGCTTGCAGCAGGGCCCCGAGCATGTGGGGCGGAGCGCCCCCCGCCACCAGCAGCTGTATGAGGCGCGCCCCCATCTCGGTGCGCGCGGCTGCCCAGCGCCCGCATCTGTTACAACAAATTTTATGGGAATTAATTAACTGAGCGCTTCCGTGCTTCGGAGGGCACGTTAAACCGTCGGTCCCGGCTGTTGTCATCTGATAACAGTCGTCAAGCCAAATTAGAGGCCTTACGGGCGGCTTGATAAACTCTAACACCAAAGGTGGCCACTAATCCTCGTTCGATAAAAAGAAAAAGAAGATTAATTGGGTGACTGGAAATAATTATAGGCGGCGTTTTATTTTTTTGCCGACAAAATAACTAAACGGGCAACTAACTGTGGATTAAAAAAAATACGTAAAACGGGCGACTACATGTGGGAGATAAATAATTTAAGTAAGCAGTGAAAATTCTAAATGAGTGACAAAAAAACTGAGTGGACAACTAATATACCAAGTAGGTAACTATACAGTCTATCCGGACTAGTAGTAATCAAACTTTAAGGGCGTAATCTATGGACAATTTTATCGAAAAAAATACCTCAAATAAAGGGTCTGGCCCACCCCTCGCCAAATTACAAGAATTTAAACTTTCGTCTTTTAGTTTAACCATTTCCTTCAAAGACAAGCGACAGCATAGGCACCTTAACACTAATCCGCAACAATTTGGTATCGTTCGATAGCTAACAAGATTAAGTATCAATTAAAATAGCAAACAGACGCAAGCCCGATACATTTTGAGAGAATAATAGAGCAAGATCCCAGGGCCGCCAGACTTTACTTATTTTCTAATGAACGAAATGTATGGGATTAAATAGTGCATGTATGTACTTTGAGTGTATGTGTACTCGCTAGCTTGTGCCGACGGCCAATAAATAGGTACGCGGTGCTAAAGGTGAGAAAAAATGTCCTTAATTTTACTTATTTTCTCAAAGCTGATTTTTACGTATGTTTTAGAGAATATAATTCAAAATTAATAATCAATACTGCCAGACACTTTCCGTGGGCGGTTTCTTTTGCCAGACGCCTTAAAGGTCCCAAAAAAATTGGGTAACTTTACTTATTTTCTCAAGCTTGATATTCATACATGATATTCAGGGAACTATTTTAATACATTTCGTAAGCAGCCAGACCAATCGGATGGGCCCAAAGTCCCCCCAGACAGACACAAAATGTCGCTATGAGTATGAGCGAGGGTGTGATATTTTTTATTAAAATAAAAACATGAGATAAATGGTTTTATATTTATAAATATATATTAAAACTTAAAATATATACTCAAAGTACAGACATGCACTATTTAATCTCATACATTTCGTTCATTAGATATTACTAATACTGTGATCGAACATTGCAGCCCAAATTTTCACGGAAAACTCGTATTGACACAAACTAATCCGACTACCTGACTAGCCGCGCTACGCAACCGCCCCACGAAGGGGTCCCTTTGTTTAATAATAGCATCGGAACTAATAGACGTAGAGCAATAATTTTGCCCTCGTTTAGTAGAACAGTTCAAAAACTAGTAATACAATGCAAATTAAACTTAACGACCTTGTTTGAATTATATTTTAACATAACTGAAAAAAACGTGCAAACATTTCAAGTTTTTTTTTTACTTAAATCTCTCTTTACTCTCTCAAAATGTATCGGGCTTGTGTCTGTTTGCTATTTTAATTGATACTTAATCTTGTTAGCTATCGAACGATACCAAATTGTTGCTGATATGTGTTAAGTTAAGGTGCTTATGCTGTCGCTTGTTTTTGAAGAAAAAGGTTAAACTAAAAGACGAAAGATTAATTCTTGTAATTTGGCGAGAGGCAGACCCCTTATCTGAGGTATTTTCATCGATGAAATTATCCATAGATCACGCCCTTAAAAGGCTTACGCCCATCTACGGCCCAACTTTAAAATCCATGTACAAACTTTCGACAAAATTTAAAAATAATTATTTAATTTAATATGAATAATGCAATTGGAATTAATATGTAATAAAGTGGCCATCACCAAAACCATTTTAATAACAATTCAAAGATTTTTATCCGAGTGATGTTGCTCTAGGTACGGAAAAATCTCGTAAACAATCGATTCGATATAAAAATCGATACCAACAAAATATATTATTAGTTACTAACATTATTTGTAATGCAATTCTTGTTTGACTGAGTATAACTTCAAAAAATATCGTTTTTATTAAAACCAGTAATATGATTAAATATTTTTTTAGATTATAACAGTATTGAACAAGACTAAAATCGATTTAGTAATCGATTCCAATAGAAAAATGGCAGCACTGTACTCGGCTGGTCTACTCAGTTTGACAGTGTAGTGACAGTACGACGACGGCGACGTCACAACGTTTGATTGTCGTTTGTGTTTGATTTTTATTGTTTTGTTTTGTATTGGAAGTGTTTGTGTGCAGTGAGTGTTTTTTCTCGTGCTTTCTTTACTTTTTGACCCATTCTACGCTAATGGACTTCAAGTTTCCGACCCTATTCCGAACTTTGAAGTTGGGCCCCGCTATTTTATATGACGATAATCTGGAATGGAAACTGTCCACTTGACTCTCACATGCATTGGATTCTGGAAGCAGCTCTGGTTAGTTTATTCAAAGTAAACAGCATTACATTACATGCACAATTCGTCTGTGTACACCGCGGTGTACCGTGGGCCGGAACTTCTATAGACCCATGGGCATGGACCTTTGATTACTACTAGCCCGGACAGACTGTATATTTAGATTACCAGCGAGGTTGTTGGTGTTTTACAAATAACCCTGTATGTATAGGTACCTGTGTGGCATGTTAGCAAGCGGCCTGCAGGCAGTAGCCACGGTGGGCCGTAGTGCTGATAATCTCGAAGCCACCGCCCCGCGAGCGCCCCCGCCCCCCGCCTCCGCCCACGACACGAGCCCACGAATCTAGAGGGAAGTAGAAATACATCGTGAAATTTTAATCATTTGGTTCCCGCAGCGGGGTAGTTCCACTCATGATCAGAGGCGGCTCGTCCTTAGGAGCGCTGGTGCAGTGCACTCCCACAAAAAATCAATCAATTACCTACTTTATACTTTTATAACTCCTATACAAACATTTTACTATGCCTATACAATACACTCTTTATATAATTTACTAGAAACAATTACCTACAAAGATATTTTTTTTAAACATAAGATTTTGTGTCAATTTGTATCGAGTGGTGCGCTGGCGATTCCGCTCCTATGAAACAAAGTGCAGTACAATGCCTAATGCTGATTTCAATGAGTGCGAAAGAGAAACATCGACCGAGTCCAGCGCGTGAAACAAAACATTTGTATGAGAAATTAGCGTATTCTGGAGCGGCGCTCCGAGCTACGTTGCCAGTTTGCGTTGTTTTGAAAAATTGACATTTTGGCGCGGGGATTATGCGCTGTTGTTGCCGATCTTATGTAAACAAACGAACATCGTTGTCGCTTGTTGGGAGTTCTTCTCTAATTTATTTTAAAAATAGTTTTTGTGTTAAAAATGGAACAATATACTGTTTCTTTTATTAAAAATTGTGAAAAAAAATATGATTTAGCGCATTTTTCAATTAAACTGAACTGAAAAAACATTCGCAATCTCGATTTCATATGTCTGCCTATCGAAAATGTATTAGAGAGTTCAATGAACCCAATGAAAAGCGTTGATGAAAACCGAGAAATTTTACGGCGTGTGGTATTTTGCCTTACGGGGTCATGATGGAATCCTTGAATCCCGGAATATACAGTTTCACAAAAAAGTTAGGTATTGATGTTTTCGCTAACCATAAAGATAGGCGAATGGATTTTTTATGTATAAAATTAAACGGTAAGCAACTTTTTTGGTTTTTTTTTTTAGTGAACACCCATAAAAAAATGTCACGAGCCGCCTCTGCTCATGATCACAAGCAACTTTTACAAGAGCTTCAACTCTATATCGCGAAAAAAAAAAGCTGTCCTAGGTCGACGAGTAGGTATTGCGCTTTTGTATAGAACAGCAGATGTTTTTTCGCGATATCAGAATTGGCCCAATGAAAATAATAAAGGCGACTGTTAATGGGATACTTAAATACTAAATCCGGCAGCGGTTTATTTTGTTTGCGACAGAATAACTAAACGGGCGACAAACTGTGGATTACAAAAAATACGTGAAACGAGCAACTGCATGTAGGAGATAAATAATTTAAATGAGTGACAAAAATACTGAGTGGGCAACCTACTTGGTATAATATACCAAGTAGGTAACTATTACTGATTTTAGCTGCCCAACATGGTATTTTTGTCACTTCGAATAGGTTATTAGGTCGCCTTTTTTAAATAAAATATATGTCAAATTTTAAAAGTGCCCTAAGGTTGTCGCCCAAATAGAAATTTGATTGCCCGTTCTGAATAACTAATTACTCAATTTGTATTTTGAAGTCACCCATTTTGAACATTTGTGGTCGCCCTCAGTCCGTCGCCCACTTAGTATTTCAGTACGCTATATTCAGTATTTTTGATACTCAAAATAAAAATTCATTGTTACCCGATTGAATACTACCCTTCTCTAAAATCATTTCATAATGCTCACCTACATCATGAAAAGTATCTACCCTCCAAAAACGGTGTCTCTACTTTTAGCCATTAGGGCTCTACGCGTATCCCAACAGTCAATTAATAAATTTAGTATTTTATTATGTACTAGCTTTTGCCCGCGACATCGTTCGCGTTATTAAGATAGTTGTGAATTTATTTTGAAAGTCACGGATTACCAATATACCTATGTATTTAACAATAGACCCCATTTCACACATTTAAATTATCCGATAAAAATTCATGTACAAACTGGAACACTCTGTAACACCATGTATAGCGGCGTGGTACGCTTTTTTGTAATGGGGAAAAAATGCTAAACTTGCGTCAGTAAGAATCACGTGACCCTGATCGAAAATTCGTAAGAGGGATGTGACTGATGGAGAGTAGACAGCTGGCGGCGGAAGTATTCCCCTCTTTCTACGGGGCGCGGTGAAAATGGCGGCGCGTCATTTCAAGACGAAAACACTTGTGTCACCAGCAATGCGCTTATTTTGAAAATGGAACTAATAGCAGCGATCTCTTCGGTGAAATCATAGACTTATTTATACTCTGTGACTATAAGTTTAAATCGTAGAATGCGTGCATGTAGAAATTAAAAAGGCCACTGGCGCGAAATCTTTAGAATTTTTCTCTAATTACAAACTGATTGAATTGTGTGACTGTATAGTAATAGGAAAGAAATAATTTATAAATAAATCATTTGCCGCTAATTTAAAATATCAAAAATGCACAACGTTAATATTCAAGTTTTCACTTCTGCCGGCACTCCCGGAGTGCAACCCGATTTTTTTTAGTGCTCACCTACACCATGGAAGGTATCTACCCTCCAAAAATGGTATCTCTACCAGCAAAAATGGTTCGGCTCTATACAAATCCCAATACAAACTGGAACACCCTGTAGCACCTTGTATAATGGGAATTTTCCAAAACCCTTTCTTAGAGGTCACCTACACCATAAAAGGTATCTCCCCTCCAAAAATGGTATCTCTACCAGCAAAAATGGCCCAGCCCTATACAAATCCCAATACAAACTGGAACACCCTGTAGCACCCTGTATAGTGGGAATTTTCCAAAATGCTTTCTTAGTGCTCACCTACACCATGAAAGGTATCTACCCTCCAAAAATGGTGTCTCTACCTTCAGCCCTATACAAATCTCCATACAAACTGGAACACCCTGTAGGACGACGTATAACGGGAATTTTCCAAAACCCTTTCTTAGTGCTCACATACAATACATTATAAAAGGAATACCCATCAAAATGGTGTATCTATCTATCTTCAGACCTATACATATTCTCTTACAAACTGGAACACCCTGTATAACGGAAATTTCACAAAACCCTTTCTTAGAGCTCACTTACACCATGAAACCCTCTAAAAATGGTGTCACTACCTTCAGCCGTTAGGGCTGTACCAGGCATCCGTCACTCGCCCATACCTACCGCGATAAGTACCTACAGCGCGCGACAACTCGGAGTTGCAAAATCAGTCAGGGTTGCCGCCGCGCTTGTGAGTACACGCGTGCGTTATTCTGTGCCTCTATGACGGTCAATCGATCATTATTTATTGCTCCCAGCACTGTACCGTACACTATTATAATTTATAAATAACTAGCGGCCGCCCGCGACTTCGTCTGCGTGGAAATATTTTTTGCCATCCCTCGGGAATAATATTTTTTTTTCGGGATGAAAGGTATCCTATGTCCTTCTCTGTACCCCTAAGAACGTGTATGCAAAATTTCATGATGATCGGTTCAGTAGTTAAGACGTGAAGGCGTAACAAACAAACAAACAAACGGACTTTCGCATTTATAATACTAGCGGCCGCCCGCGACTTCGTCTGCGTGGAAAGGTTTTTTGCTATCCCTCGAGAACAATACTTTTTTTGGGCTGAAAGGTACCCTATGTCCGTCTCTGTACCCCTGACAACGTGTATGCAAAATTTCATGATGATCGGTTCAGTAGTTAGGACGTGAAGGCGTAACAAACAAACAAACAAACGGACTTTCGCATTTATAATATTAGTATGGATTAGTAAGGATGGAGAATCGTAATACTAATAATTGTTGCGTGGACGGCTGTCGCAATAAACAGAAGGATTCAAAGTTTTCATTTTTAGGGTTCCGTACCAAAATGGTAAAAAAGGAACCCTTATGGTGTGACTCGGTCTGTCTGTCACAGCTGGATATCTCGAGAACTACTAATGGTATCAACTTGAAATTCGGAATAGTTTTAGATGACATTCGCCCAACTATTTTGTAAATAAGAAATTAATAAAAAAATAAATACCTTTTTTACAACAGGGACTGAAAAAGGGTCTGAAAAATTTGAAGTGGGTTCTACTAGGGCATGTGGAATATCATATGATAGAACGCCGTTTGCACCTTGTTAATCATTTTTTCTTTTTGTTTTAGGCCACATAGTTTTCAACTTATGATGAAAAAAAATTACCGTCCCCCCCCCCCCTTATCTCCAAAGTTTGCAAAGAGAAAAATTAGAAATCATTCTATGTGATAGCAGTTTATATAAAGATTACAGGAAATATAAAACAATGTCTCAATATAGGTAGCACACTTTTTTAGAAATTATCAAATTTCTAGAAAAGTTAACATTAGTTCCACTATCGGTCAAGAGATGGCGCTGACCTAAAGCTGCAATACTAATTTGATTATTCTACTCTGCAGTGTGGTTTGATGGTGCAATTATGATGGTACGGAACCCTCGGTGCGCGAGTCCGACTCGATCTTGACCGGTTTATTCGCTTTACCGAAAGATTCTAAAATGTATAAGAAAAAATTATATTTTGTTTATTTTTCTCGTAATTTTTATGAGTAGGTACATACCTATTTTTGATAAGTAGGTGTAACCTATACTATAGGTAGGAAAGCGTGTAGTTATAGGTACTTATATTCAGAGGCGGGTCGTGACTATTTTTCTCGATCAAATTTCCTAAGGTACCCACCTACTTAATTCTTTTTTTTTTGTGCGAATTATACCTACTTAACTAAATACCTACATTTCTGGATTTAAGGATTCCGTAACCGGCAACAGTATGGTGGCGGTGGCATAAAGACTGCCTCAAATTTAACACATAGTCTAATGTTGCGTTAACTGCACATCTAGCCTAGGTTTATTTGAAACGTAATTTTTTCACATTTAAGTAGGTAGGTACACATTATAAAAACAAAACTTGTAATAAAGTATTTAATCCTTCAAGCACAGAAAATGAGACAATAGATTTTCCATTGTTGTGTTGTGCGGCCCGATGGGGCCGCTCGAGCGTTGAAGGATTAGAAGAAGACAACCCTAAAGTTGTTAGAAGAGCTAAGAGCTACGCGATAGAAAGAGAGGCAACCTGTAGGTGAATATAACTGTACGCAAGGAAGCGGTGTGCGACCTGAATTGCACTTTATTGTGTCTGAGCAAGAGTCGCTATTCATTTAAATGACCATGCGGAGTGAATGTTCTGTACTTTGTACTATTATGTATTCTGTGGCTGTACGCCTATCCCAACAATGAATCAGTCAATGAGAGAATCAGTCAATCAATTTATAGTTTTATATGTATGACGGAGTGCCGAGCTGACCATTTAGTTCAGCCATATCCATGGGCGTTGGAGAAAGCGTAAGAGGTATGCAGAATTGCGAGCGTACGTACAGCGCCACGGCTCACGATCGAATGTGTCCCACAGGGGGGGCACTCTTAGAACAACCCAAGTGGAAGAAAAAAGGAGCGTCATCTCTAAACTTTAACCATCAACTTTTACATAAAAGTCTTCAAGATTGCCAAAAGATGTCTCTGCAGTCCGACTTATAAAATATGCAAAATAAAATAACTTGATTAAGAAGACAGTACCAATATAATTAGTAAATTCGACACTTGAAGTTATGTCTCAGTGGCATAGCGGATATCTACTCAACCTACGTATACAAGACACTGCCATCGATCGACAAATACCGAGTTCGATCCTCACAAAGTTCACATTTTTGCTTTTTGTGTTTTTTGTTTCGATTTACTCTTTTTAGGGTTCCGTACCAAAATGGTAAAAAGGAACCCTTATGGTGTGACTCAGTCTGTCTGTCTGTCACAGCTGGATATCTCGAGAACTACTAATGGTATCAACTTGAAATTTGGAACAGTTTAAGATGACATTTGCCCAACTATTTTGCAAATAAGAAATAAATAAAAAAATAAATATCTTTTTTACAGCAGGGCCTGAAAAGGGGTCTTAAAAATTTGAAGTGAGGCTACTAGGGCATGTGGGGTATCATATGAAAGAGCACCGTTTGCACGTTTTCAATCATTTTTTCTTTTTTTTCTAGACCGCATAGTTTTCGACTTATGATGAAAAATGTAAAAAAAAATGACCGTTCCCCCCCCTTATCTCCGAAGTTTGCAAAGAGAAAAATCTGAAATAATTCTATGTGATAGCAGTTTATATAAAGATTACAGGAAAAATAAAACGATGTCTCAATATAGCACACTTTTTTAGAAATTATCAAATTTCTAAAAAGTTAACATTAGTTCCACTATCGGTCAAGAGATGGCGCTGACCTAAAACTGCAATACTCATTTTATTATTCTACTCTTCAGTGTGGTTTAGTGGTGCAATTATGATGGTACGGAACCCTCGGTGCGCGAGTCCGACTCGCTCTTGACCGGTTTTTTTATTAATATTTTTGTTTTATATAAAGAAATTATTACAAAAATGACAAAATATATATATACGAAAAAACACATTTTCAGCAATTATAATTTCACGCATTTCTTTTCATTAGTTCCGCTCAAACCTCCAGAGGCGCTGATGGCCTTTCAAATCAGTGTTTCAAAAAATTGCCTCGAGTGGGCGCTCTTTTCCCAATATATTATTTTACTCTTTGGTGTCCCATTACGAGCGCCGCCCGCTTATAAAGGCGGTCGCCCCACTACTACCCCACTCACGCCGCGGCGCTACAACAAGCGAAACTAGTTCGGGCGCTGACGTCACTCGCAAGCCCGCACGGACGTTAGTCCCCTCTTTGATAATTTAACTTGATTTTATGACTTAACAATGTTTTACCATTGTTTTATTGTTTTAAATTGTAATTATTATTGATTAGCAAATAAAAACAACATGAAATTACAAAAAATGCGTAAAACATCATAAACGCGCCGTCATGTATATCGGGTCATTTTGAACTTACCATCCAAATTTTAAGGATGTGTCCAGTCCATGAAACTAAACAACTTTCTCTAAGAAACATGTGTCAAATTTCGCAAAAAAATTTTGGTCATCCCATACTAAATTGATCACGTGATCTTTTTGATTTGTACGGAAAGTCGATTTTTATTTTACATATTTGACCATGTGTTCCTTAGAGAAAGTTGATCAGTTTCATGGACTGAACACATCCTCAAAATTTGGATGGTGGATACAAAATGACCTTGTATAGATAGTTCTTACCTCTTCGCACACGTGTATATAGTGATACAGCGCGAGTCCACCGCTCTCCCACTCGCTGATTTCATCGCGGGACGCCGCTTCGTGCAGTTTCTCTAGTAACGGTGCTATGCTCTTCAAATCATCTGCATAAAAGTATTTTTAAATATAAGAAAAAATAGTTTGTTACAGCACAGAATAGATATAAGTATAGGGTTACCATCTGACCGGATAAATCCGGTCTTGACCGGACTTTATGAGCTCAGACCGGACTCCGCCCGGATTTCATTCGATACCGGATTTTCAATCGTGCTGGGTCAAAATCATTACACCATCATTGATTGTAATGATTTTATGTAAACAATCATCGCCGCACAGCATAGGCACTACGAATGGGTGGTTTCCTGAAATTTTCTTCTAAGAAACCACCCACTTGAGTAAAATTTTATAAAAAAAAAGTTTTTAAAGCTGTTGCCAGCAGATAATAATAAAAGTTGTTCCTAAATCCTAATGTAAATGGCCAACTTTTTTTTTATTGATTAAAAGACCGGACTTTTGTCCAAAAATCAGGATTTTCAACCTCTTGCAACCGGATTTCAGAATTTTAGTCCTGGTAACCCTATATAAGTACTACCGTACAGAAAGGACAGACTCCGCCCCGCCCCACAATCAATTACCTCACCCCACCGCGCGAGTTCGTGTGCTCATTTAGTCGTGTTTGTCAACGTCAACTTATTTAAATAAGTTAATATCAAATAAATAAATAATATCAAGTAAAAATATCAAATTTGATATTCAAAGCAATGCGTCGTAGCTTTTTAGTCATGTTTGTCAACTGTCAACTTTTTTGATATTCAAAGCAATGCTTCATAACTTTATTTTACTCAAAAAAGCTTGTAATATGGTCATTATTTTGACAACCTTCTTTGAACAAAGTCGAGCTTGCCGGTGTCCTCCGATGGTGACGCAACAAAGTTGTATGAGATTTCATTATTGTCGAGTTTTAGCCACCAGCAATTTCCTTTGAGAATCTATTATTGTCGAGTTTTCTTTCAAACATAGGTGAAAAATACACTGTACAACCCGCGCAGATAAAGAATGGGATTAGAAATGGCTCTCAGTCACACTCGTTGTAGTAAGCGCGGTGAGCCGCCATTTTGAATCCCATTCTATATCTGCGCGGGTGTTGTATTGTTGTACCTAGATGATGTTTTTGTACTTTTATATAAAATTTGTATGGAAAAATATAAAAAACTCGCACTTGACCGTTTTTTGACCTTTCATTCAATACCTCTTATCTACTTCCGTGGTTACAAAGGGGATCAAAAAAAACCTTATTTTTTGGCTCCGACGCACCGTTTCTGAGATATTTGCATTTTTGTATTTTTTCGAAATTAGGTTATAAGTACCTACTATAGTAGGTATAGTAGGCAGTAATCGCATTTTTTGAGTAAAGTACTATACAAGCCTTGGTCCACAATGACTGCACTGCTGGCCACGTTATGATGGCCTCGAGCTAAGCTTACCTACGCTCTCGGCCTTCAAGCTTGGTCATCATTGCAGCCCTTGCTGTCCGCGCTATAAAGGCCTCGACCTCCGGTCTCGGCCTTTATTCTAGCTTGTCCATCAAGGGCTGCAATGCTGACCGCGCTGTGACGGCCTGGTCCTACGCTAAGCTCCGCTCTCGGCCATCATCATCGCTGCCAGCAACGCACTCATTAGTGACCGCGGCAGTAATGTACTATAAAAAAAATATTTGGCGGATCTACAGTTGCGCGGCGGAGGTGTGCTACAGGAGTCAAATATCGTACGTTTGTTTCAAATATACAAACCTGAGAGTACAGCGGTCGGCATAAGTTCGTCCATAAGTATCTTGTGCGCTTCGTTCCACTGCTCGGCGCCCGCTAGGTGATCCGCCTCCACTGCGGGCAGGTGCTACCAAATAAACAACAATAAAATAAATATTATTAAATATGTCACATGTTTGAATATGAATTGCTGTTCGTTAGTCTGGCTAAAACTCAAAACCGGCCAAGTGCGAGTCGGACTCGCGCACGAAGGGTTCCGTACCAAAAACGGCAAAAAAATCACGTTTGTTGTATGGGAGCCCACCTTAAATTTTTATTTTATTATACTTTTAATTATTTGTTTATTTGTTGTTAAAGCGGCAACAGAAATACATCATCTGTGAAAATTTCAACTGTCTAGCTATCACGGTTCATGAGATACAGCCTGGTGACAGGCAGACAGACAGACAGACAGCGGAGTCTTAGTAATAGGGTTCCGTTTTTACCCTTTGGGTACGGAACCCTAAAAACAGTTTGAACGATTGGAATAATGATTTAAAAAAAAAAAACCGGCCAAGTGCGAGTCGGACTCGCGCAAGAAGGGTTCCGTACCAAAAAACGGCAAAAAAAATTACGTTCGTTGTATGGGAGCCCCCCTTAAATATTAATTTTATTCTGTTTTTAGTATTTGTTGTTTTAACGGCAACAGAAATACATCATCTGTGAAAATTTCAACTTTCTAGCTATCACGGTTCATGAGATACAGCCTGGTGACAGGCAGACAGACAGACGGACAGCGGGGTCTTAGTAATAGGGTCCCGTTTTTACCCTATGGGTACGGAACCTTAAAAATAGGGAAAACCCAAAAGAATGAAATAAAACAATTTTTAACGGATACTAGCGCGGTTTTATTGAAAGTACTTTGGTAATTAGTTGGTATTTGGTTTTGATATTCTGTTTAAAAGTGTTTTATTTCATGTCTAGTGAGCGCGTAAGCTTGAGAAGTGAATAACCCAAAAGAATAATTAAAAAGAAGAAGGATTTAAAAGGATTACTTTTGACAGCTAATTTTTGATAAAGAGACAATCTGTAGGTAAGATAGAACAAAAACCGGCCAAGTGCGAGTCGGACTCGCGCACGATGGGTTCCGTACCAAAAAACGGCAAAAAAATTACGTTTGTTGTATGGGAGCCCCCCTTAAATATTAATTTTACTCAGTTTATAGTATTTGTTGTTATAGCGGCAACAAAAATACATCATATGTGAAAATTCAACTGTCTACCTGCTGTCGTTATTAATATTGAGCAAAAACGGCAAAAGAATCACGTTTGTTGTATGGGAGCCCCCCTTAAATATTAATTTTATTCTGTTTTAGTGCAATTCAGGTCGCACAACGCTCCCTTTGCTTCAAAACATTCACCATTGCCTCTCTTTCTATCGCGTAGGTCTTATCTTTTCTGACGTATGAAATTCATCCTCTCAGAGGACGCAGAGCCTTGCTATTAGGATAAGGAAATGCTAGTAGAACAATTTCTTTGCACTAAAGTAATGATTTTAATGTACCTACATCTTAATCGATCTAATAAATACTTTAAAATCTTGATAGCTTACCAACATATACTCGTAATAAGATAGATTTTGGACCTAATATCTTCGTGCATAAAGTACAATTTCGTTGATATAACTTACCTCATATTTGGCCCTATGCGCCTGCGCTAGCAACAGCCATTTCTCGGGAACTTGCAGTTTTCTCAATAATTGCAGGCGGGATTTTAATTCCGTAGAACTGGCGACGGCGGGAGCGTGCCTAGATAATACGCCGCGAACTAAGTGACCGCGTCTGGGGAAAAAGATTATGAAAAAATAAACGAGTGGCTCTGTAGAACTGTAGACCATGCGTTTGTGACATTGACGTGTGATTTCCCCTTATTTCAGCCATTTTGAAAAATATCGAGAAACTAAAATGACAAATAAAACTATACAAAGTGTTACAAAAAAAACCGGCCAAGTGCGAGTCGGACTCGCGTACGAAGGGTTCCGTACCAAAAAACGGGAATAAAACATGTTTGTTGTATGGGAGCCCCCATTAAATATTTATTTTATTCTATTTTTAGTATTTGTTGTTATAGCGGCAACAGAAGTACAACATCTGTGAAAATTTCAACTGTCTACCTGTTGTCGTTATTAATATCGAGCAAAAAATGCCAAAAAACCACATTTGTTGTATGGGAGCCTCCCTTAAATATTTATTCTATTTTTAGTATTTGTTGTTATAGCGGCAACAGAAATACATCATCTGTGAAAATTTCAACTGTCTAGCTATCACGGTTCATGAGATACAGCCTGGTGACACATAGACAGACAGACGGACAGCGGAGTCTTGGTAATAGGGTTCCGTTTTACCCTTTGGGTACGGAACCCTAAAAATCAAGGGAATTAATTAATTGGGTGACTGGAAATAATTAAAGGCGATTGTTAGTAAATATTAGACCTGGCAGCGGTTTATTTTTTGGGCGACAAAATATCTAAACGAGTGACTAACTGTGGATTACAAAAAATACGTAAAACGGGCGACTACATGTGGGAGATAAATAATTTAAGTTAGCAGTGAAAATTCTAAATTTGACTTTGACCTTCAATAACTTCGTAGCTATTGGTTTCCCAGGTATAGTCTAAAAGACAAAAATGATCCTGATGATGGGCGGAATGCGTGGACTTCGGGTTCGTTGAGTGTCTTGTTACACCCGTTATAAAAACATGATGGAACAGAAAAATAAAAAAAATGAATTATTTTAGGTTTATTACACGATCAAAACAGGGGAGAATAACGATATTTTTTTTTCGGATATAATGCACTTAACTGTTAGAATATCGAATAAGAAATAATATTTTGTATGACACATATGTACTTAAACGCAAAATTTAGGGAGATAACTGAAAATTATTAGCTAACTCCATAATAAACGCGCCTAAAACGTGACCGGTGACATCACAAATGTAGACCGTATTGTATATAGCGTTTCCGGTGGGTGCTGCTGCGTGCTAACTTCAAGTAACTGTACCACGGGAAAAAACGCAAGAGACAAGTTTTAATATTACAGTTGATTTTCTCACGCATTATACTTTTGATTTTGATACAAAAAGTTTGATGCATGTTCCCTATTATCTGGCCACCTCTGTATCTAGGTGTACTCACTGCACAGTGTCTGGATGGTAGTAGAGCGCCTGCACGGCTAGATGCCACAAGCCACAGGCCTCCAGCTGGGCCGCCACGCCGGTTATGCTGTCCACTGTTGGGTTGCCGAACCATGTGCCCACCAAGAAACTGTCAACAAACAACAGTTAAGTATACTGCCCGGCACGTAAGTTCCGGCGTCTGTACAATTGGTATGATGACTGATGAATACAATAACGAAATACTAATAAAAATCGTAAACATATTAAACTTTTAGAGAAGCTTGTATACCTCTTGGTTTTATATATTGCGTATTATTTGTTTTATGACCCTTAAAAGTTGGGTGGACAAGTCCATTTAAAAAGTATAAAATTTATTAATAGAAATAATACCTTTAATTAGTCCGTATAAGGTATAGCAAATTTTTCTGAAACCATTTTGATAAACACAATATGTATTTAATATAGCTGCCGAACAAATTTCCTACGCGTTGCATACAAACTACTCAAGCGTGACGTCATAATTGAGTAGCCGTTAGTATGGAGCGTTTTTGGGTGAGTCCATTTGTGTGCATTTCAAACTGTGATATCTCGGGCAGTTTTCATGCTAGCGAAATAATTTTTTTATCAATGTTTCTTTTTTTGAGAGGTAATTTATGTAACATAAAATAAAAAAATAGTCATCATACCAATTACAGTTTTTATATTTGTTGATGGGTTGTGTGAGAAACAAGGAATAAGAGGGATGCATTTGTTAACATAACATAAACCTCTTAGATATAGCGATGGCCCATGCAGTGTTATCGGATGCCACCAGTATACACTCGCGAACAAAAGTAGGCATCATAAGCCTATTTTCATACAAACGAAATAACTTTGAAGCTTTGGTTCTCCGCCCAGGATTAAACGGGATGTAATCTGATGACGGCCATTAAAAGAGTGAATGGAGGAGGCTTAGATCGCTGAAGAAACCCAACGGATCAGAAGAGTCGTTTACACTAGAGACCGTATGGAGTTTTAAGTGTTACATTTTCCATACTTTTGATTGTAATTTTAGCTTGGTTTTGTTATTTTTAGGGTTCCGTACCAAAATGGTAAAAAAGGAACCCTTATGGTGTGACTCAGTCTGTCTGTCTGTCACAGCTGGATATCTCGAGAACTACTAATGGTATCAACTTGAAATTTGGTTTAGTTTAAGATGACATTTGCCCAACTATTTTGCAAATAAGAAATAAATAAAATAATAAATATCTTTTTTACAACAGGAACTGAAAAGGGTCTTAAGAATTTGAAGTGGGGCTACTAGGGCATGTGGGGTATTATGATACCCCTTTCATATGTGAAAGAGCACCGTTTGCACGTTTTCAATCATTTTTTCTTTTTGTTTTAGGCCGCATAGTTTTCGACTTATGATGAAAAATGTAGAAAAAACCTTATCTCCGAAGTTTGCAAAGAGAAAAATCTGAAATAATTCTATGTGATAGCAGTTTATATAACGATTACAGGAAAAATAAAACGATGTCTCAATATATCACACTTTTTTAGAAATTATCAAATTTCTAAAAAAGTTAACATTAGTTCCACTATCGGTCAAGAGATGGCGCTGACCTAAAACTGCAATACTAATTTTATTATGTTACTCTGGAGTGTGGTTTGATGGTGCAATTATGATGGTACGGAAGCCTCGGTGCGCGAGTCCGACTCGCTCTTGACCGGATTTTTTTTTCCACCCTGAGCGACTCATCTAATCCGTTAGGTTTCTTCCGCGATCTGAGCCTCCTCCATTCACTCTTTGAATGGCCATCATTAGATCACATCCCGTTTCTCTCGGGCGGAGAACCAAAGCTTCAAAGTTACCTCGTTTGTATGAAAATAAGCCTGTGATTCCATACTTTTGCTCGCGAGTGTAGTTAGTACTTAATGTCAATTTAAGTGTATAGTTTTTCGGCCAATTTCAATAACCTATTCTCAATAAGAGCTAGACTTGCTGAAGATTTGTTGCCTGGATATTTCTGTTAAATAACGGGAAATAAGCAACAGTTGCCTAGTAACAGATCCATAGTAGGCCTATATCTTACTGAAAATAGATTGGAATCGGTCGTTAGAGCACGATACTGTATGTTTTGCTCTTGTATTGGCACACCCCGGACACATCATACAACCGCGCTTATAAAGAGATGACGTCATATGACGTTTTTGTACACGCTAACTGTGTGTAGGGCTACTGTTCAGTTTGTACTGTATGAGCGGCATTCAATAAATAATTCGAATATTTTTTGGTAAATAAAGTTACGACGCATTGCTTTGAATATCAAAATAAGTTGACAGTTGAGAAACACGACTAAACGAGCATACGATATCAACTCGTGTCGTAAGTGTTGACTTGTTAAGTGTAATCATAGACAACTCACCATAGACTATAATCTAGAGGGTCCGGCGTGTAAGACGCAGTCCGTAACTTAGGCCGAGTGTTATTAGCGCGAGTCAAATCGTAACTTAAGTCTAATATTTTACGTTGTTAAATGTAATCATAGACAACTCATCATAGACTAAAATCTAGAGGGTCCGGCGTGTAAGACGCAGTTCGTTGTTAAATGTAATCATAGACAACTCACCATAGACTATAATCTAGAGGGTCCGGCGTGTAAGACGCAGTCCGTAACTTAGGCCGAGTGTTATTAGCGCGAGTCAAATCGTAACTTAAGTCTAATATTTTACGTTGTTAAATGTAATCATAGACAACTCATCATAGACTAAAATCTAGAGGGTCCGGCGTGTAAGACGCAGTTCGTTGTTAAATGTAATCATAGACAACTCACCATAGACTATAATCTAGAGGGTCCGGCGTGTAAGACGCAGTCCGTAACTTAGGCCGAGTGTTATTAGCGCGAGTCAAATCGTAACTTAGGTCTAATATTTTACGTTGTTAAATGTAATCATAGACAACTCATCATAGACTAAAATCTAGAGGGTCCGGCGTGTAAGACGCAGTTCGTTGTTAAATGTAATCATAGACAACTCACCATAGACTATAATCTACAGGGTCCGGCGTGTAAGACGCAGTCCGTAACTTAGGCCGAGTGTTATTAGCGCGAGTCAAATCGTAACTTAAGTCTAATATTTTACGTTGTTAAATGTATCATAGACAACTCACCATAGACTATAATCTAGACTAGAGGGTCCGGCGTGTAAGACGCATTTTGTTGTTAAATGTAATCATAGACAACTCACCATAGACTATAATCTAGAGGGTCCGGCGTGTAAGACGCAGTCCGTAACTTAGGCCGAGTGTTATTAGCGCGAGCGCGAATTAACTCGTACCGCAAGTCTAGGACTTTACGTTGTTTGCCATTCTGAAACAAAATATCAAATACATTATCTATACAGGGTGTTACAAAACAACCCGCAATGCCGAATATGGTAGATAGGGGCCATTAAACTGAACAACTTTTACTATGGGACCAACTCTGAAATCGCGAAAAAAAATCAGCTGTTTCATACAAAATACGAAAACATCAAAATGTATGTAAACAGCGGTTTTTTTTTCGCGATTTCAGAGTTGGTCCCATAGTAAAAGTTGTTTAGTTTGATGGTCCCTATCTACCATAAAAACCATATTCAGCATTGCGGGTTATTTTGTAACACCCTGTATAATAAAAGTCAATGTTGTTCATTGGTAAGTTCGTTGGACGTTCGTTATTTGGCATATTTTTTTTTTAAATGTTCAGTCCAAAATTTTTCCCAGAAATTTTTTCTATTTGACTTTTTAAACTGACCAATTTTTTTCTATGGGATTTTTCTACGACTGAGCAGTGTCAGCGACCCTAACGAACGATAGCAAACGGCTGTTGATGTACAGTAAACGACACGCTGGGCTTCCAGAGGTGTAAAATTTTCTCAATCAATTTTAAACTTCAAAACAAGCAGTTGAAGGTTCAAAATTCATTTGAGATTTTTGACAGTTATGTATAGCTTGATGTGCTGCTGACTTTACATTGCAGGTTTGTAGAATTTTGATATCTTTTAAATGTTTTTCTGTTAGGTTCTATGCAACTAAGACATATACTGTGTGACAGAAAAAACTAAAAAATAAAACACAAAATTTTTCATGAATTTTGCGACGGAAAATTCCACTTCAGATAGACTCAGAATCATGAGTCGACTATGCCCTGAAAGTTTTGCTATTACTTACACCCTGTATAAGTACTATAGCAGTTGTCTAGCTCAGCGGTTCCCGAATTCTTTTGGCTTCGGAACCCTTTTTGGTTAACCGATTTTCGGCGGAACCCTAGCTCTAGTAAGATTTAAACTAACTAGGGTTGGCACTTTTAGGAATAAAAAATAGGACAAATACAAGGGTGCGCAAACCGCAAAAAAATTTTGAGTCTATTTTCTAAATGTACGTTGAAATCAAAAAAATTTGCAGTAAAACTACTGTAGAGTCTGGTAACTGGTAAATCCTTCATTTACATGTTTGTTATTAAAATACTCAAAATCAATGAAAACAAACGGGCGGGTCAGCAAAGTGTGTAATAAAAAAAAGGATAACTAGATACCTAGGTAAAGGGAAAAAAGAGACTTTTGATTTAATGTTTTAGGTATTTTTTTTACTGCTTCCATTCCATGCATATTGTGTATTGATACGTAATTCCGCATCATTTTTATATTAATGAATTCCGAACAAGACATGTCTTTTGCAATTCTGCTTTCATAAAATCTACAGAGCAACGGTTTTTGACATTAGAACATTTAAGCGTCATTTTAATTTTAATTTATTGTATATGATATAGTTTGACTTTAAAAGAAGGACTTTTAAGATATAAAATATTAATTTAGTTAGAACAAAAAGATAAGTAGGATCTTTAATTTAAAAACTCTTGAATTTTCGCGGAACCCCTGAGAGCCTCTCACGGAACCCTATTCGGGAGCCGCTGGTCTAGCTAGTAGGTACCCGTATTATAAGCTTTGCTTAGTTTGGGGCTAGATGGCGCTGTGTGAAATTGTTCAAGCGTTTATTTATTATTTACTTACCTCTTGGTATTGGTATTGGTCCATATAAGGCGGCAACGGCGGCTGCATCCCCATCTCATCACCGTCCAAGATGTCGGGAGTCTCTTCATCATCAGACGAGGTCCGGAAGAAACCTTCGTACGTGTTCACTACGCGTTCTAGCGATGGGACTTGTGGGCACAGGTATCTGTGGGACGGAAATAGAATACTATAGTTACAACAAATATGCGGTAAATGTTTTTTTTTTGGTTCAGTACCAAAATGGTAAAAAAGGAACCCTTATGGTGTGACTCAGTCTGTCTGTCTGTCACAGCTGGATATCTCGAGAAATACTAATGGTATCAACTTGAAATTTGGAATAGTTTAAGATGACATTTGCCCAAGTATTTTGCAAACAAGAAATAAATAAAAAAATAAATATCTTTTTTACAACAGGGACTGAAAAGGGGACTTAAAAATTTGAAGTTGGGCTTCTAGGGCCCCATATGAAAGAGCGCCGTTTGCACGTTTTCAATCTTTTTTCTTTTTTTCTTAAGCCGCATAGTTTTCCACTTATGATGAAAAATGTAAAAAAAATACCGTCCCCCTCCCCCTTATCTCTGAAGTTTGCAAAGAGAAAAATCTGAAATAATTCTATGTGATAGCAGTTTATATAAAGATTACAGGAAAAATAAAACGATGTCTGAGTATAGCACACTTATTTAGAAATTATCAAATTTCTAAAAAAAGTTAACATTAGTTCCACTATCGGTCAAGAGATGGCGCTGACCTAAAACTGCAATACTAATTGTATTATTTTACTTTGCAATTTGATGGTGCAATTATGATGGTACGGAAACCTCGGTGCGCGAGTCCGACTCGCTCTTGACCGGTTTTTTTATTTTACCAGAAAATAAAACATTACATCAGGGTTTATTAAAGTGTGATACAAATAAATGAATACACACTAAAGACATTTTCGGCAAATAATACAAATATATTACATCTAGTGAGATAATTTTGCTTTTATAACGTAGTTCATAGTGAACAATTGCCTTAGTTGTCGGAAGACGCTAAAATATTATTGTCTAAAAGCTAAAATTCTGGTAAATCACGTTATGCGCCTATAATAGCGAATGACGTGTAGGGATTGCAATTGCTGGATCCAGCATCCAGCAATCCAGCTGGATCCAGCGCTTTTTTTACATGCTGGATCCAGCATACCGTGCTGGATCCAGCAGCGCGGATCCGCAAACGTATCAAATTCGAAATTAATTACTTTACGTCTTTAATCTTTAACCTTTTTTCGATCGAAAGCGATTATTTGTCTAGGGTTTAAGACTATTTCATGACCTTAGACCAGAACGTAGAGGCCAAAAGGGCCTTCCCAGCAGCCGGAGTAGGTAAGTGGTAAGGCTGTAAAATATGTTTTTTAATGTCTTACTTCCACAGCTAACTCAAAAACCTAACTAAATTATCTCTCTGTTGTTAAGAATATTGGTAATTCACACAAATGTAAGTACATTTGTGTCGTTAGGATACAGTATAGTTACAGGCTGGTTTGTAGTTGTAGCAATCACCAGTAGCCATTTAAGTTAAAGAGAGGTAAAGATTGATTGCGACTGATTATACGCGCTTATTACTAAGATAAATCTATTTAGAGTTTATTTAGATAATTTTCGATTTTTCTTACTTCATAAAACAATACTGATACATTATTTAATCTCAACAAAGAACTAAGTAACCAAACCAAAATAAATAAAGTTACCATCAAATGAGTAAAGGTTTTTATTTAAGTTGTCTGTAGAGAAAAGTTTAAATGATTAAATAAAAAATATTAACATCATGTGTTTATTTTGATTCGATATTTTGCTGGATTCGCGCCGGATCCAGCTGGATTCAGGCCAATCTTGCAAAAATCCAGCTGGATTGAAAATGCTGCTGGATTGCAATCCCTAATCACATGTTTACCATTAACTTGTATATTTTGTATTATATTTACCTTGCTGTGGCATGTAAAGCCCTCATCCAATCGACTTCCAGAAGTTTCCCTAAAGGCTTCGCTTCCCCGGCGACCAGCCGGAGCGCTTCCAAGCGATGCGAAGCGATCAAACTATCCGCGCCGCACTCCCGCCATAGCGATAGTTGGCGCGATATTAAGCTACGGGACGCTGGGTCTCCTAAAGGAAAAAGATATATTTTAACTGTCGAATGTTCACTACAAACATTTTTTCTCACACATGCTTACAAATGTGGTCATTACATTTGAAAAAGAAATGCCGGAGGTACCAAATGTGGTACGTGGCACTTTTAAGGCTAACACGGGTGGGCGTTTTTCTAGAAGGACGCCCATTTCTGACCTGTCAAAATTTTTATTTCATCAATTGTCATGTATAGTATGTATAAGTAATATAGCTGTTTATAAATTGCTAATTAGAATAAAAATAGGCAATATAGCAATACAGGCTCATTTTGTATTCACCATCAAAATTTTGAGGATGTGTTCAGTCCAAGAAACTGAACAACTTTCTCTAAGGAACACATGGCCAAATATGTAAAAAAAATCGCCTATCCATACAAATCAAAGAGATCACATGATCAATTAAGTATGGGATGACCAAAATTTTGTGGCGAAATTCGACACATGTTTCTTAGAGAAAGTTGTTTAGTTTCATGGACTGGACACATCCTTGAAATTTGGATGGTAAGTTCAGAATGACCCGATTTAGAATATTAATAGTATAGTGACTTTTTAGTCGTGTTTGTCTACTGGTGTCGATTCGGTTAGCACGACTAAACTAAATTGACAGGACTAAACTTAATTTTAGCATTCTGTTCTTGTCTTTTCGATATAGAAAGAAAAGGATGGAAAACCAAATTTAGTTTAGTCCTGTCAATTTAGTTAAGTCGTTGCCAGCCGAATCGACGCCAATGTCAACTTATTTTGATATTCAAAGCAATGCGTAAATGCAAATGTAACTTTATTTACCAAAAAGTTCTAATTATGAATTGAACGCCGCTCATACAGTCCAAACTGCACGGTAGCCCTAGACTTAAGGTCAAACCGCACTTCAGCGGAGCGGCGCTGCGCGGCGCGGCACTGCAGCGGAGCGGCGCGGCCTCTCCTAAACGCACTATCGCGGCAGCGGAGCGGCGCGGCGCGGCGCAAAATGCCGAACGCACGAACGAAAAGGGAACGCTTGGTCACGCGTTCCTTAAAACGAATTTTCAAGGAACGATTTAGCAACACATCCTTATATATTTTTATTTATTTATTTATGATGAGTTATGATTATGATGATTTATGAAATGATCAGGTAAAATACTATACTTTGTAAAATAATCAAAATTTGTACACTGAAATATCAGTAGAAATATATATTTCCAAATAACTTCTGTAGACTAAAGCTCGATTATGAAGAATATTCAGCCGCGTCGCGCCGCGAGCTATACCGCACTAGCGGCAGCGGAGCGGCGCGGTGCGGCGCGACAAAATATTCTTTCGCACCCAAATCTGCAGCGTCGCGCCGGTACGCGCCGCGCCGCGCCGCACCTCTCCGCTGTAGTGCGGTTTGCATCATTGCAATCAATAGAAATAATATTTGGCCGCGCCGCGCCGCTCCGCTGTAGTGCGCTTTGACCTTAACACACAGTTGCGCGTGTACAACAACGTCATCTGACGTCATCTGTTATAATGCTACGGCTCCACCTGCGTCTTAACTAGCTTAAAGCTTTAATCTAGGCATGACGCAGATGTGGCCAAGACTTAACGTCGTTAATTAGTTAACGCAGGTGGAGCAGTAGTATAATGACGCGGTTGTATGAAATGCCCGGGGTGTGGTAATGTAATGGAGTGTTTAGTAGGTCACCTGAAGCGTGCACCAAGAGGGCGGCCATGTTGAGGTCGCCGTGTTCCCTCGCGAGCCGACACGCGGCTAGCAGCCGACCGCCGAGAAGGAGACTCCATATTCTTCTGCTGTGACCGTCTTCTTCTACAAATATAAATAACATACCTATTATTATAAAATTAATTATACAACGTGTTGTTTCTTGATATTTCATGACTAGGGTATTAATGAGACTATAAAATAGAATCGATTAGCATAGGCAATTTAACATTATTTTTTATTTTTTTAACAAAATCACTATCCTACTAATATTATAAATGTAAAAGTTTGTGAGTTTGGATGTTTGGATGTTTGTTCCTCAATCACGCAAAAACTACTGAACGGATTTGGTTGGAATTTGGCACACAGATAGTAGATAGCCTAGATTAAAACATAGGATACTTTTTATCCCGATATTCCCACGGGAACGGGAACCACGCGGGTGAAACCGCGGGCGGCCGCTAGTATATTATAAAACAAAGTCCCTCGCCGCATCTGTCTGTCTGTTCGCGATAAACTAAAAAACTTTCACAGAAAGATAGTACGATTTAAGATGATGGTAGCTAGCCAGGTGGTCTTGAAATAAGTCCTACCACCAATCGAACCGAGTACAAATTGTACCCCCCCTGGGAATCGAACCCGGGACCCCTGCGTCTCACACGGGTGGGCGAACCACTAGACCACAGGGGTGGTTAAAAAGTTGCAGCGGATGACTGTCTATTGTCAATTTAATCGCATTGTAGATAATACCGGGGGGGTAATTACGTAATTTTGTTGCAATCAACTCTGACAGAAATTGCACTTACATTGCTGCTTTATTAAGAACCAATATGAGAACTATCTTACTTAAAGCAGCAATGTAACTGCGCTTTCAATCGATTTCAATCGAGAATTGTTAGCAACAGACTTACGTAATTCGGGGTCAGGTCTCTTATTCCGCGCGCGAGTATGAAGCGCTCGGCGTCCTCTGAGAGGACAAATTTCATACGTCAGAAAAGATAAGACCTACGCGATAGAAAGAGAGGCAACTACTGAGTGCACAGAACATAGAAGTAGTTAGAAGTAGTATGAGCTCAATTTAGTATAAAAACCAGTGTAACCAAACTAACACATTAAAAATCGAAGCCAAGCCCCCCATTTAATACTTACATGCTACGCACACATACTTTGTGAACACGTAATTGGATAAAAATTAAAAATGTATAATATCCAAAAAGTGATAAATCACAGTTTATTTATTTAGATTCAATCGTATTACCATAGCACTTGGTACCAAATTAAATAATACGTATATTTATAATGCTGCTACTCAGCCGCTAGATGGCGCAAGCAAATTTTAATAAAGCGATTTACCACCTTATTTGTTATGACATAAAGTACTTTAAGAAAATTTAACGAGATAAGGAAGACCAGGTTGGTTGACATTTTTCACTTAACTTATCCTAATAGTTTCAGATCAAATATTCGTTAAACTCTTTTTCATAATTCGGTGAAATCCTGACATTTCTTAGTGTTACTAGGCAACAAATATATGAAATTCAAAATTTAGAATTCCAAATAAAATAAATGTATCAGATATCGATTAATATGTTCAAAAATGAAAATTCGAATTTCGAATATTTATTTATGGAAAAGGTACACCAACAGTAAATATATTTAACATTGTTGATATCAGTTATACAATAGAGCAGCGGTTCCCGAATTCTTTTGGCTACAGAACCCTTTTTGGTTCACCGTTTTTGTGCGGAACCCTAGCTCAAGGAAGAAGTAAATTTACCAGGGTTGCTACCTTTAGGAACAGAAAAGTGTGGAGAAGAGAGCGCGGCAAGCGCGAAGCGCGTGCCGCGAAGAATTTTTGGATCTATTTTCTAAATGTACCTACGTACGTTAAAATCATTAAACTGGCAGTAAAACTACTGTTCGAGTCTGGTAACTGGTAAATGAAGGACATGTTGAAAGTAAATGTTTGTAATCAAAATACTCAAAATCAAAGGAAACAAATGGGCGGGTCAGCAAAGTAAGAGTAAAATAAAAAAAGGAGAACTACCTACCTAGCTGAAGGGAAAAAAAGAGACTTTTGATTAAATGTTTTAGGTATTTTTATTCTGACTATGTTTCCATGCATGTTTTGTGTTACTACGGGGCGCTACGGGCCTCTCTCATTAATTCCACGTAATTTTTTTTTATATTTACTTATGAATTCCGAACAAGTCAATATGTCTTTTGCAATTCTGCTTTCATTAAATCTACAGAACAACGATTTCTGACATTAGTTGGTATTTGGTTTGATTTTTGGTTTTCCCGACGTTTCGGCACCTTTGCAGCTGCCGTGGTCACGGGGGACTGAAGCTACCCGTGAGCCTACCCTCGAGCGAACTGAAGCTCACGGGTAGCTTCAGTCCCCCGTGACCACGGCAGCTGCAAAGGTGCCGAAACGTCGGGAAAACCAAAAATCAAACCAAATACCAACTAAATACCAAAGTACATTCAATAAAACCGCGCTAGTATCCGTTAAAAAGTGTTTTATTTCATGTTTAGTGAGCGCGTAAGCTTGAGAAGTGAATATAACTGTAACATTGTTTTTTTTTACGTGAAATCACACCAAACTGATGCTTTTTGGCTTGGTGTTCACATCTTGTAAGTATAGTTTGACTTTAAACTACACTACTATTATTGATTATTAGATATTATAAATTTAAAGATACTGGACTTAAATTTAGGCACTGAGTCGCGAAAAACATCGATATCATCAGAGATCTCTCTTTTGAGATTATTTATTATACTGAGCACAACAGCGAAGCAAAGGGGCGTTTCGTCCAAGATTGGTCTTAAAAGTAGGTAGCGCCAAAGTTTTCTTTATTGGCTGTCGAGGAAGACGATATGGAACGCTGACTGCGATGTTATTCACGAGCTCATTAGATTGCAAAGATCCATTGAGAAGTCTGTGCAGAAACGCTAGATCTTGGACAGTTCACCGACATCACATGGGTGGCGGACGCCGCGTATAACTTAATGGTTATAGGTTTGAGAAAGCCTACAACGAGTTTGAAATTCTAAAATATTACCGATCTCAACTCAACACTCAACTCAGTTATGTTTTAGAATCTACAACTCGGCTTGCTATATTTCCTAATTATAACTTATTTAAAATTTAAAACATTATTCACTGAAAATACTGCATAATATATACACCTTGACAAAAGTCCAAGTTAAAACAATATAATTAAAGTATGAAATAGCTATTTCGCAGTATTTTGAGTGAATAAAGTTTCAAAGAACAATGGTGACCCGCCATACATGACATGAATTTATTTGATTTATTTTTTTTGCGTTTATAAATGAAAAACTGACTAAACGATCCAGAATTCATTTTTAGAGAACTTATTAGCATCAACATTCTTAGTAGAAAATTTCATTTTATATTTTGAATCCGTCGTAGCAAAAAAGTTGAATTAAATAACTTCTTCTGAGCTCAGATATAATCCGTTCGAGTTAAACTGAATGTTGATGCCCATTCAGTACCTACTGAAAATAGACTCTTACACCTTACTGGGTTATACTTGGAAGTCATTTTGGCTATGACTGTCATAGACCAAAAATATAGTGATTATTATATTTTATATTCTCTTTGATATGACAGTTGATTTATCTGTGGTTGATTGATACATACTTATTTGGCATATGAGGTTGGCTTATAATAACTGAATTGGTCATTTAAGTTTATAAAAAAATATTATTTTTATACAGATTTTCTTGAATTCAGTTAAAGTCCTGATAAATTCTTAAACAATGATTTTACTCAGCCTTTTGAAAATCATTTTTCTATACGCGAAACGTTTTAATAGGTATATTTTCGCTGTTGTTCTTTTTGCGCTTCCGGCGGCGAGTATTGTCAGTTTTTGCCGCTGGTTTGAATGGCTGGTTTGAAATGACACGACTCGTTGGCCAGACTCTGATACTTTTCAACTCTTCACAGTCACAACTTTTCTCGGTCTCCCCTATTGAGTAACATTTCCGCTAGTCTATATTTTAATGTTTATGAAACTTCAAGAATATGTCAAATAGCGCATTGGAATATGGATCATAAGTGTATACCGCATAAAGGTGGTTATTTATTGATTTGAAATTTAAAAGGAAAAACTCAGTTGAATTTTTACTTAAAATCAAAATAAATTAAATAAAGCTTTCCTCTGATATTTTATGCACCCGTTTGCTAAATGATATATGTGGATATTGTTTTTGATCTTTTATATAATGCAACTCGGCATTTTTATGTTTTTTGAAGATGTTTTTGTTTGGCGTTCGCTCACACGACTGACGTAGCAAAATTCAGAAGTATGCGGAGCTACGCTCACTTGAGGTTACACGGGTCCCGCCTACTTGCGACTTCTACTGGGGGGGAGAAAAATTTTCTTTGTTCTGTGACTGAGTGCATGTTTTGGAGCGAAGGGAGCGCTGTGCGACAGTGTGAATTACACCTTATTGTGTCGAAGCAAGAGTAGCAATTTATTTGAACGATTTAGTGCAACTTCTGTACGCTAGTACTATTATCTATTCTATGATAATTAGAGATCGGATAATCGGATGCATATTTGCCTAAAGTCAATTATTTGCTAACATATTGTGGAAGCGGCTTCTTAAAATATTTCAAAACGTTTAATTTAAAATGTGTACATTCCCATGCGGTTTAATAGGCCTTTTTACAACGTAATAACATTGTGTTTGTTTCTTTCAAAATCACTGACAATAATAGTAGGGAAAAGTAACCAATTGTGTTTGCAACAGGCAAACTAGAATTTGTGTCTAATCGGGTTTATTTATTACATCTCACGGAGTATACACTACAATTGGTTAATCCTGGAATCCTTGCATTTTTTCAAGAGAAAAAATCAAAAGATTTTTTCGATAAGAAGTGCTTTCCATAATATTCAACATCTGAACTTTAGGTAAAAAACAGGCCAAGTGCGAGTGCGAGAGAGACCAAAAACGGTAAAAAAAAATCACGTTTGTTGTATGGGAGCCCCCCTTAAATATTTATTTTAATGTTTTAAGTACCTATTTGTTGTTATAGCGGCAACAGAAATACATCATCTGTGAAAATTTCAACTGTCTAGCTATCACGGTTCACGAGATACAGCCTAGTGACAGACAGACAGACAGACGGACAGCGGAGTCTTAGTAATAGGCTCCCGTTTTTACCCTTTGGGTACGGAACCCTAAAAATGCATCCGATTATTCGATCTCTAGATAATACATACCATCTTCCGGCTCCCCCTTAGCAGGCGTGGCCAGCTCGTTGTCGGTGGTGTCGGCGACGGCGTCGGCCAGCCACGACACGAACTTGCGGTGCCGACACACTATCGACGCCGCGTCCGTGCCCGGCAGACCTACGTTACAGGTAACAGGGTTGAACTTATTCAGGTTGTCTGGTTCGCAAATCGTCTGGCAGACAAACTGCGAGTTTTTCTTCTCAATTCGTTTGTCTTTATGATCTTTGTATTTTTCTAATTCGCAATTTGCCTGGCAGACGAATTAATAATAAAAATACGAAGTTCGTCTGGACTTGTACCATTTTTAAATCCAGACGAGTTGCGAAAATAATGTTATCACTTTGTTTACCTAGATTGAAAACCAAGTAGATCATATAGGTACACTGGCATAGGTTATTTCGGACCTTTGTGTCTTAATTCCTAAGATAATTCCTCTTATCATATAGTCTGATATATACAATTTGCAGTTCATCTGCCGGACGAATTGATATAAAAAATTTGCTAATTTTGATAAATTTAAAAAGAAACCAGACGAATTATAGAGTACAGTCAAATTGTGAACCAGACAACTTGCGAAACACTCCTTTTTTGAAAGTCAGCGAAAAATAAAGATACATTTAATACAGAACGAGGCATATATCTTGAAATTTTTTCGAGGGAGTGGGAATAAGTTCGCGTATGTGCTCTTGCGAGCGACCAATAGCGCGCGCCCCTCACCGCTACGCATGCACAAAATACGCGTCCCGCGCAATCCCTACTCGATTTCAAAATATTTGCCTCGTAATGTACCTTAATATTATATTTTCATAATTATACTCCGTGAATTTTTAAGTAGGTACATATACAACATGTTACAAAAATACCCCTAATGCCGAATATGCCGATGCCGATGCCAGAATGCCGATAGGGACATCAAACTGAACAATTTTTATTTAGTATAAACCAACTCTGAAATCGCGAAAAGAAATCAGCTGTATCAGATATTTTGATATTCTCGTTATTAATTTTTGTATGAAACAGCTGATATTTTTTCGCGAGATCAGAGTTGGTCCCATAGTAAAAGTTGTTCAGTTTGATGGTCCCTCCCTATCTACCATATTGTTTTTTGTAACACCTTGTATAATAAAAACAAATTAACTGCCATACCATCATTGTCCAAGTCATCTCCCCACAGCGCGTCGCACAGTTTCCATACTTCCAAACAATACGCGCTGCTCACTCCCCACTGTATAAATACAGTATCGAGCCTTTTCAAGAAGAACATCGTAAGCGTCAATATTAACAAAAATTTGTTTTTTAGTACAGTACTAGGCACGTATCTTGAAATTTTTTTGACGGAGTGGGGATAAGTTCGCGCATGTGCTCTTGTGAGCGACCAATAGCGCGCGCCCCTCTCCCGCCGCCCGCGCCCCTCACCGCTACGCATACACAACATACGCGTTTCGCGCAATCCCCACCCGACTTCAAGTTATATACCTCGTACTGTAACCACTATATCAGATGATTTTGCACCTTATACACTGACTTTAGAGTGCAAAATCAGCTGATATGGCGGTTAGTATAAAAACACCATTTTGATAATTTTGGCGCTTACGATGTTTTTTCAAAATAGGCTCGTATACATTAATCACATTAATGCACTTAATTTGCCAATAAAAATAGTGCGAAAATAGAATTGGGGAAATTCTGAAAAATACACCTTGAATAAAAAAAATATAAAAGTAAAATACATCAAAAACTTAACGCCCAGACACAAGTCAACATTGACAAAATTAACCTTATTAATTTATTACAAATATATGAACAATAAGGTTATGCCTTGAATAAACCAAAAAATATATATATGTTACCGGCAATGTGTATAATCCGGCATTGTATACAATGCCTAGGCATTGTATACAATGCCTAAAACGATCAGGCAATGTATGAAATATAATTCATTTTATACTTTGCCTAGGCATTGTATACAATGCCTGCTGGTCCACCGGCAATGTGTAAAATAAGTATATTTCTGTTGTCTGTTATAAAAAAATAACCTCGAAATTTAAATTTCTAACCTATACGCGGGACCTACAGGAGTAAAACAGGTTCGATTCCAAAGAGCCCCCTCGAGCCCCCTCGAGCCCCCCTTGAGCCCCCCTCGAGCCCCCCATCGAACCCTCCTCGAGCTTTCCCCGAGCCCCCCCCCTCGAGCTTTCCTCAAGCCCCCCCCCCCCTCGAGCTTTCCCCAAGCCCCCCTCGATCCCCCCTCGAATCTATTCTCGAAAATCTTTTTATTATACACATTGCCGGTGGACCAGCAGGCATTCTATACAATGCCTAGTCATTGTATACACTGCCTAGGCAATGTGTGAAATAGATATCAATATTCATTATATTTCATACATTGCCTAAAAGGGCCAGGCATTGTATACAATGCCTAGGCATTGTATACAATGCCTGCATTTCATACATTGCCGGTAACATATATATTTTAGCTTTATTTACTTAAATTTTCTAAAATTTTAAATAACGATTATTTTAATTTCGTATTAGTACATTAGTTTTCCTAATAATTACCTGATCGTGACTAGATAATAACGCAGCGGCGTCTCTCAAGTGTCCCGCTAGCAGTCTCCGCCTGTCTTGGGGCGCGTCCCGCACCACTAGTTTGGGACAGGTACCCTCAACTCCCAGACACAGCTCAGAAAACTCCAGTAATGTTTCTAGGTGGCGGGATAGTGCTTCCTGATGACAATAACATAATATTCAGTGAAATTTAATGAAGATACTCGAAGTCAACATATTTCTATTCAAATAAACTTAAAAAAAAAATACCGTTCTGAATCTTCTATGTACTGCAAAGTAAATACAGCACTACCTATTCTATTTTTGTAAATAAACTAGCTTCTGCCCGCGACTTCGTCCGCATGGGCTTTCGAGAAAACCCTTATGGAACCTTTAACCATATACTACCAATTTGGCTGTATGGTACACCAGTTCGGGTTGTGTCAAAGTTTAAATATTTAGGACATGTTCTGAATGAACATTTAAATGACGAAGAGGATATGGAAATGGAACGTCGGGCACTTGCAGTGCGCTGCAATATGCTCGCAAGGCGCTTCGCCAGATGTGCGGGAGACGTCAAAATTATGTTATTTAGGGCCTATTGCCAAACGTTTTATACTTGCCAACTGTGGTTGAAATACACAAAACGATTTTATCTACTCTCATATCGTAAAATTCGAATTATGAATTTCAAAACGAATTTATATTGGCATACTTTATACACGCAATACCGAAAAAAAATTAAAAAGTTATTTTATAATATACCTTCGCTATACTAAAGTATGCTATAAAATAACTTTTTTTTCTCATTACGATACAGGGCCAATCCAAGAAGAGCAGGTGCCGCGATATTAAAAAAAAAAACAATGATATTCCCATATACTTTCCATGATTAAAATGTACTCTATGGTGATCGATGACTTAGCGTAACGATTCGTCTGCTGGAATTCACTCATATCATTTTTTTTTTCTAATAGAATACGCGCTATTTATTATTTTAATTTTTATTTCGCTTAAAAATTTCTGATAGTAGGTAGTGAGTGTGAAAAAAGACTCCCCGATATTTTAGATGCGGCGACGGAAAAACGTCTTACTTTACCTAGGTAAGTAACCTACCTACCTACCTAAATCAAAGTCGAGAAACTACTTACTCTTTTTACTATTGATATTTTATTTTGTAGGTTCAATCACAAATTGTATGAGAGTAGATAAAGTAGTGTATGAAACTGTACATAACTAGGTATTATGCATCAGTTTCAAAAACTACTATTTTAACATAATTAGAGTTCAATATAATGACGCCTTCCGCATTCTGATGAAGTTGCCGAGACATTGCAGCGCCAAGGAAATGTTTACCGAAGCAGGTGTTGCCGACTTTTTTACCATTCTCCGATCGCGATCAGCATCGTTTTGGGAAAAAAGCGACAATTCTATTCTTAAGAATATTATTTGTGATGTTGATAATGTGTTTTTTAGACACTGGTCTAAAATTCACAAAGCCGCGAATGACAGCTTGACGTGAAGCAAATCATTTTAGTGTAGTTTAGTTTTGTATTTAGGTAAATGTAATTAAATGTATGGGTTTATTGCCTGGAATAAATATATTATTATTAACCATGATAAGGTATTCTATGTTTTAATTTCATCAAAATCCGATCAGCAATTTTTACGTGATTAGGGGGGTCCCCACCAAGCGCGATGCCTCGCGAGGCAGGACTTTCCTCGCTCGAGGCTGTTCAAAGCCTTGACTGACTGTATACAATGTGTAACAGAATTAATGACTAAACCAGAATATTATGGTAGCTAGGGACCATCAAACTGAACAACTTTTACTATGGGACCAACTCTGAAATCGCAAAAAAAGTCAGCTGTTTCATACTTAATAACGAAAATATGAAAATGTATGCTAGCTGTGATCCGATGATGGCTTTCCAGGGAGTGAATGGAAGAGATACAGATCGCTATACACACCCAACTGATCTGATCAGAATTCGAAGAGATATACGCTTCAAAGTTTTCACTTCCATACATTTTTATGCTAATTTCGCGGTTTTTTTAAACATAATCCTTTTTGTGATTTATTTGTTTATTTCGCCTTGAATTTTGATCACATCGATTTAAGAATTTTTTGTTCTAAAGTTATCAATCAATATAGTGACAGATTATTAGTATAAAAGATTTTCAATGTCTGTAGGTCATTCTTTTTCTTCTTATCGAATGAGGATTAGTGGCCACCTCTGGTGTTAGAGTTTATCAAGCCGCCTGTAAGGCCTCTAACTTGGCTTAACGACTGTTATCAGATGACAACAGCCGGGACCGACGGTTTAACGTGCCCTCCGAAGCACGGAAGCGCTCAGTTGTAATGCCACTTAACGGTCACCCATCCGACACCGGCCCGTTGATTACGTAAGTCTGTTGCTAACAATTCTCGATTGAAAGCGCAGTTACATTGCTGCTTTAATGGCCGAATACTCAAACGCTAATTAACTTTGAGGGGCTCTCAAACGTCGTCCTGTCACATTAAATGTCAAAGATATGACAAAGACAGCATGCTGTTTGAGAGCCGCTCAAAGTTAAGTAGCGTTTGAGTATTCGGCCATAAGTAAGATAGTTGTCACTTCTTAACTAAAGCAGCAATGCAACTGCGATTTCTGTCAGCGTTGATTGCAACAAAGTTAGACAATTATCCCCCTGGCCGGACCGATTGTTAAGCACAAACGTGATCGGGTACGATCAGTCTGTCAAGTTCCGCCATGAGCGTTTCACCCTGTAGGTCATCATAATGTTATTTACCTGTAGGTAATTTGCAGAGTCGCCCTGACCTACAGCGAGGGTAGTTACTACTGACTCGCTCCAATCATCCGAAGTTCTCCCTTGTACGTATTTGTTTAGATCGCAAAGTTGAGCGCCTGCAAAAAAAACATTATTATAATAATCTGTTTATCTTTACTTGTCCTATTTAGTAAACAGTTTTTGAGAGAAATCTCTATTTAGCCCGGCCACATACAGACAGAATCCCGAACGGAATTTCGATAATGCATGAACATTCCGTACGTAATAATCCCGCATATGTGTGGTAGGTCCATAGATTTGTATGGATTAGCTGCGTTCGGAATTACGTACTATGGGCAACAGCGTCGCTTAACCAGTTTGCAACAAAATTCGTGTGCGCGCGTATCGCCCCTGCACGAACTAAACGCATGTGACAGCGGGCGCGTCGTGCAAGCGATTTTGACCTTAATAGTGGTTAAGCGACGCTGTTGCCCATGGTACATATGTAATTCCGAATCAGGGAACAGTCGCTCTTCGACCGTCGTAGAGAGCACACGCGCACTCGGTTAAGCTAGGGTTTCCTAGGATGTCGATGCCGCTAAATTACGGCCGTAATATGACGGTACCGTCATCCTAGGAAACCCTAGATTTACTCCCAAGCGGGTGCGGCCACTATTAATTTAATAAATAATATATCGGGTCATTCTGAAACTTACCATCCAAATTTCAAGGATGTGTCCAGTCCATGAAACTAAACAACTTTCTCTAAGAAACATGTGTCGAATTTCGCCACAAATTCGACACATGTTTCTTTAGTCATCCTATACTAAATTGATCACGTGATCTCTTTGATTTGTATGGATATTCGTTTTTTTACATATTTGACCATGTGTTCCTTAGAAAAAATTGTTCAGTTTCATGGACTGAACACATCCTCAAAATTTGGATTGTGAATACAAAATGACCCTGTATGTCGACAACTACACACATCAACTTTGTCTAGGGATACAGGTGTTATTTTCATACAAACGAGGTAATTTTGAAGCCTTGGTTTCCTGTCAGGGATGTACTGTGTACTGTGCTGTGATGTGATGACGGCTATCCAGGGAGTGAATGGAGGAGATTCAGATCGCTATACACACACAACTGATCTGACCAGCATTCTAAAAACGTAATGGACATGTTTAAAAAAACCGCGAAAATAGCATGAAAATGTATGGAAATCCACAAACTGAGAACTCTGACCCATTACGAAGATTATTAATATAATTGAAAAGTATTAGAAAAAATCGACTCACCCGTAGCATCTCAGACGGGACTCAAACCCGCACCCTCAGGTATCCGGCCCAATGCACAAACCAATTATGCTACCGAGTCGCTAGCAGGATTGGAAATTTTCTAATGCTTACGTTTTTAGAATGCTGATCAGATCAGTTGGGTGTGTATAGCGATCTGAATCTCCTCCATTCACTCCCTGGATAGCCGTCATCAGATCACAGATCGGTACATCCCTGGCAGGAAACCAAGGCTTCAAAGTTACCTCGTTTGTATGAAAATAACACCTGTATCCCTAGACAAAGTTGATACTTACTGTTAGGCAGGTGCACGATCGAGTCCCGACTGGTGACGAACGCCATTGTGTTTCCCGGGCCGAAGCCGGCGCGGGAGTGGCGCGCGCGACATATCGACATGTCGGCCAAGTAAGCGGCTCCTAGGCGACCTGGGAATGAAGTTACTCATTATCAGAGACCGGACTTGCGGTGGCACGAATAAAATGACGTTTAATAGTGCGTGAACAACTTAATTATCTATTTTTGTAATGTATCGATAAAAAAATATCCTACCAATATTATAAATGTGAAAGTTTGAGGGTTTGGATGTTTGTTCCTCAATCACGCAAAAACTACTGAACGGATTTGGTTGAAATTTGGCAGACATATAGTAGATAGCCTAGATTAAAATATAGAATACTTTTTATCCCGATATTCCCACGGGAACGGGAACCACGCGGGTGAAACCGCGGGCGGCCGCTAGTAATTACATAAGTAACGTGAAAAACGAGTAAAATAAAAAACGAGATATTTTCTGCAAGGCATTACGAACTATATACTTAAGTAAAAATCGTGAATTGTAGAAAAAATAATTGGAATTCAGTTTTTCTTGATGCAAAGATTGCAAAGTCAAAGTGAATGAAATGACAATTTTAAAAGATACATCCGCCTTAGTAAAATCCAAAAAAATATACAGAGACGCGATCAAAGAAGTTCCACTTCAAAAATATTTTCAAATCATCGATATGTAAACATTTACGATAATTTGATAATCACTAGCAAGTTTGTATTCCTGCTACCGCAAATCCGGCCTCTGCTCATTATCGACCCAATAATATTATAAATACGAAAGAAACTGACCGTTGTGTCTGATAATTTCATAACGCATGAATCACGAAACAGATTTCGATGACTTGAGAGGCGAGTGGTGGACACGCGCACGCGTATAGCGGCTAACTTCACGACCGCCAATTGAAACGCACTGTACGTTCAAAAATCTTAATCAGCTTAAAGTTAGTAAAGAAACGAATTCGATTCATAGACAAAAGCTGATATACGTTTTACAAAAAATACCCCTAATGCCAAATATGGTATATAGGGAGGGACCACGTCAAAGTCAAAGTCAAATAAGCTTTATTCAAATAAACTTAATTATTAAGTACTTTTGAATCGTCTATATTTTCCTACCACCCGTTCCAGACTTTTTTAGCTGACAAGAAGAACGGGCGCAAGAAACTTATCAGCTGTAACAGCCATAAGTAACGATATTTACAAACTTTAATATATCGTTACCAAATAATTACAACAGGGTGACAGGATTATTGGCAACAACATAGACTTATTGTTATATTACTTCAACAAAGAACTTATAGTAGCAAGTTATGTGTTACATCATTTCCACGCATTTTGATCTTTAAGATAATCGTCTACTTTATAATAACCTTTACCCATGAGCGTTTTTTTAACATGGTTTTTAAATTCATGCAAAGGAAGATCAATCACTTGTTGTGGAACTTTATTAATAAAGGCTATGCCTTTCCCCATAAATGAACCTCTAGTTTTTGCAAGCCTAAATCTTGGAACGGCAAGTTTATCTTTATTTCTTGTATTAAACTGGTGAATATTGCTGTTCTTAGCAAATGAATCATAGTGTTTCCTTACATAAACTAAATTTTCATAAATGTATTGGCCTGCCAAAGTTAAAATATTTATTTCTTTGAACAATTCTCTCAAGGTATCTCTTCGCCGTAGATTGTATATGGCGCGAACAGCTCTTTTTTGGAGTACAAAAATATTTTCAATACTGGCAGCTGAGCCCCACAATAGCAGTCCATATGACATTACACTATGAAAATAACTAAAGTATACTAACCTTGCCGTTTCAATATCAGTTAAAAGCCTTATTTTCTTAACAGCGAATGCCGCTGAACTAAGTCTACTTGACAAGGCCTCAATATGTGGATCCCATTGCAGTCGAGAATCTAGTGTGATACCTAGAAATTTTGTACTCTCAATAAACTCGACTTCATCGTCATTCAAATTAATATTTAATTTTGTTTGCTCAACATTAGGTAATGAGAATTTAACACATTTAGTTTTTTTGGGGTTAAGTGCTAAATTATTACTATTAAACCAGTATGAAACTTTAGAGAGGGCACTATTTACTTCGTCCGAACAGTTATTACCTCTGTTTACTTTAAAAACTAAAGAAGTATCATCCGCAAATAGTACTGTCTCACATAAATTATTCGCGTAGTTGGGAAGGTCATTTATATAAATTAGAAACAACAATGGGCCCAATATTGATCCCTGTGGCACACCCATATTGATGGGGGCTCCGGTAGATTCAGTTCTATTAATCACTACTTTCTGAGTTCTATTGTACAAATACGATTTCATAAGACTAACTGATTTATCAGAGACACCATAATGTTCTAGCTTCTTTAATAGTGTTTGATGATCAACACAATCGAATGCCTTAGAAAGGTCACAGAAAATGCCAATTACATCTTGCTTTTCTTCCCAAGCGTCAAGAATATGTTTGAGAAGTGCAATTCCAGCATCAGTAGTACTTTTACCCTTGGAAAATCCAAACTGATTTTTATGAAGTATATTATTGTATGTGAAGTAATCTAATAATAGGCTATTTTACACCATGTAAGATAAAGTATAAAAATGCATATTTAAGATAGATTTCATAAATAGTAAACGAGAAACGTCGATATTTATTCATAAAAATGCAATATAAATTTTATAATTCAATTTTAAAAATCGTCTTTTTTAATCTATTCATCAAATGTTAAAAACGCCCTTCGCCATATTGGATTACGATGTGACGTCACTCCGATAGTAAACAAACATGACAGCTCTCTTCTCTCTGTGATTGTGATAAATAAACAAATTAGATTTTCATCGATTTATTTTGAAATCTTATAAGTGATTACTACATCTGTGGACTATTATCCTTTATTTTATTAAATACCATCATGAAATACAGTTTTGTTAAAGCAGAAAGTACAAATCTACCAAGGATAAATACATTCATTCATGGTGGCGAAATTTTTTGCGTCCAATCCAATCCCGATTTCTGTTCTGCAGAGTTGAGAAATGTTAAAACAGCAATGTAAGTACTTAGCATACCTATATCAAGTTTTGTCTAACAATAATCACAATAAAAATACAACACGATGATTCCCTGTGTTATCTATAACAATCTAACATAACCTATTTTTTTTTGTTATCAGCTCCTGGGAGGACGGAGAAAGTCAACTTTAGGGCTGTATCACCTAATAATTAAAATAATTATGAAGACTGATGTTTTATAAGTAAGATCTCCCATCTTTTCAATCAAAAAACCATATCATTCCTAGAAATTAAAACTAGAGATCAACAATGTTTATGGCATTAACTAAAATTATGGCAGAATCACAGCCTCGAAATGCTAGTGAGCCAGTGCAAAACAGTGAATGGTACCAGATGCGACCAGAGGGTCGCTATGATTTTTGTGCAAAAATTCCAGGAACTTCAGCAATATCAAGAGGTAAGAAACTGGAGGAAGTCAGGAAAACAGTTGAAAAGAAAATGGAATGAAGATAGAAAAATGCAGTCTATATATTATTTCTGAGGCATTAACATTTACAAATTAATAACAACCCTACTTTTGAAATTAAGTGTCCGTCTAGTGAAAAAAAAGCTCAGGACTATTTTTCCAACTTTAAAGTTTGTAAACTACTGAAAATACACTTTTCATGTTATAAAAATAACTGTTTTTTTATAATTTAAGCCTACCTACTCTACTCCTATCCTACCACAGATCAAAGAAATGAGTTTTGCTTCGGAGTATCCTACTGTACCCTACCTTATGTATAGTATAGATAGTGCATATTATGTAGGTACTTTTTCACATATTTTGCACTCATGCACATGAGATAAATACACATCTATTACATTCTTTAAATCAACTCAGCTATGTATTCACCAACATCATCTTTTATACAGTGCGCAATGGAAATAAAAAAAACTGTACATAATATTTGATATATTTATTTGACCGCTATATTAATAATAACTACATTTTATAAAATCAATGTTTTGATATTTTGACTATAATGTGTGTGTAATTAGTTGGTCTAGGCCGAGCGAGGCAGGTGAGTAAGTAAGTGCTTTATTGTGCATAGAAACAAGGTACAAAAACGGATCGTGTTTATTACAAATAGAGGTATCGCTAGTTTCTAACTTTGCAGGCGTACACACACACATTTAAAAATATCAACAAAAAGAAACACAATTTCTACTTAAAATAAGTCACCAGATCACTGAACGCATCTTTAAAACATGGCAAACTCTCTCAATATTTGAATGACCCTCTACAAAACTGGCTATTTGTTTCGTCTGCCGCCTGCCGCACTTCAGATTTGTAGTACTTGGACCGCTCTATCATCACACTTCTTAATTTCAGGTGTCAAAAAACCTAGAAATAATAGTACAATATGATTAGTATAATATCTGTCCTAGCCTAGTGATAATGTTAATAATTTATTACAACTGCATAAAATACTAAAAATAAATTACCTTGATTACAAGATGGTACTTTGATTTACCATAATTTTAATTTTGTATGGTCTCTTCAATCTCCTTAATTGTATTGTAGACATTCTTTGCCTTTCAATAAAGGCATGCGGATGTTCACTTGGAGTGGACTCTGTGGACTTGTGTTTCCTATAGCTTGGCAATCAAATCTGGATGGTACGCAGTTTGGTTTCATCTGAGTTAAGCAGAACCCACTACCTTATACTGTGTATAATTCTTCACATCATTTTTTTAGCTAAAATATAGAATATAATAAGTATTTATGAAATTTTCAAATCACAATATAGCAAAACATAACCTATAAATAAATACATAGGTCACAAAATATGACGATTGTTTTGTAATACTAACATGAAGTTTTATTTTGTTTATTCCATAGTTAATTTACCATTTCTAGCGCATAGGTACTTACATCAAAGTGGTCTTCACAGAAATACATTCTAGTCTAGTTTTTAGGGACAATGATTTTGGATACTATTATCTCTCTTGCCAGTTTAGTGTTTCTCATTTTATTATCACTTGGCACTTGAATCCACAATTTTGTGGCGTTTTTACACTTGTATTATTGGATTCAGGCACAAGACACCAAAGATTTACATTTTATAACTCATTAATTCTTGTTACTTTATACGTGGTCTTTCGCACTATTGTTTGTTTACTAACGGAGTGACGTCACGAGCCTAAACAGCATGGCGGCTAGTGTTTCCGCGCGAAAATTCAAAATCATAAATTAAAAACGTGTTTTAGGGCATTTAATGGTTTTATAAAATTAAATTAAAAATTCTGCTGGCTTATTTCGACCTCAGGATTAATTTAAAACAGTTTTCAAAAAATGGTGTAATTCCCTATTGGGAATATATAATTTTTTCAAATATTTTACTAAGTGCTGGTAGTATAGATATTGGCCTAAAGTTAGCTGGGTCACTTTTATCCCCAGATTTAAAAAGAGGAATCAATTTACTATTTTTCATTAGATCAGGAAAGACCCCTTCGTCAATACATTTGTTAAAAATAAAAGCCAAGTAAGGGGCTAGTATATCAATTATTGATTTAATAATGCTTGTTGACATGCCCCAAAGATCTTCTGTTTTTTTAACATTAATTGTTTTAAAAGCTTTAATGATATCTGCACTATTTATATATTTAAAGGAAAAACTTTCATTGCACTTATCAACACTAGACTCCAGAAGGGAGACAGCGATGTTGGGACAAGCACTAAGAGTACTGGTAGTTTCTGCAGGTATTCTAGCAAAGAAATCTTCAAAAACTTTAGCGACCTCATTGTCAGATTCAAAAGTTTGATCACCAGTTTTTAAACAGAAGGAATTTATATTGGATTTTGATTTGCCCGTTTCTTTATTAATAATATTCCAAGTAGCCTTAATTTTATTGTCAGCTAATTTTATTTTATTTGAAAAGTACTTGGACTTTGCTAAGATACAAACTTCTCTGAATGTTTGTGAATACTTCTTGACAAATTCAATGAAGTTAGGATCACAAGAAGTAGCTTTCTCTGCATAAAGTTCGTATAATTTCCTTCTGCTCTTATATATACCGGGTGTGGCCCAGTCACTAAATTTCGTACTATCATTACATCTGATCACTTTTTGTTTAAAAGTTTCACTAAATTCAGTTTGAACTATGCTAAATAAATGATTATATAGGTTATTGGCTTCAAAATTTGGTTCTGGTAATGTTTCAATTTTACTTGTGACATTGATTCTGAATTTTTCAATACAGTGTTTTTTTATTGGCCTACACATTATTTCCCGTTTAGGTGGAACATGATGGTGCTCAATGGAGGCTAATTGTCCACTATGGTCGGATTTAATACAATTTAAAATTGATTTTTCAATAACATTACAGTTACAGAAAATATTATCTAAGCAGGTTGCCGATGTGGGTGTGATACGCGTTGGTTCATTAAAAATATGTAGCAAATTAAATGATTTAAATAAGTTTATGAACCTACTCGACAGTTTGGCTAATTTAGGGTCTAAGATGTCGACATTAAAATCTCCGCAAATCGCGACTTTTTTATTCTTCCTACAGGTCATTTTTAAGACTTCCTCCATAGTGGACTCAAACTCAGAGTAATTTGCGGTGGGGGGTCTGTATACGCATACTATAATTATTTGATCAAGTTCCACACAAGACAGCTCAATGGTTCGTTCAATTGAGAGGGATACTACATCTTTGCGTTCTTTATATTGTAAACTATCATGTAGAATAATAAGTGACCCCCCTCTTATAGCAGATTTCCTATTAAACGAGCTAGCAACTTTGTAATTATCCAAACTTAAAACTAATTCGTGCTTTTTCAACCAATGCTCAGTAACACATAACACATCAATATCTTCAGAATTTAAGAATAAGCTTATTTCTAAATCTTTGCCAGAAAAGCCTTGCATATTCTGGTGTACAATTCTTAAACAGTTAAGTCAGGGCTAGAGGACGCCTCTATTGTCTTAAACGGTAATTTAAATGTAAACAATTATTATTACTTGAATCAAGTAAAATGTTATTTTTATTTGGAACAGATTCCAAAGTTGAATGACAAATGTCAAAAGTTGACTGCTCAATAAAAGCAGTTGTTTTACTAGCCAGATTATTGGCTAAATGTTTAAAGTAAAAAGATAGCGATAATGCTATTTGTATGCTATTTGTCTCTTAAAAGAACTAGGCAGATAGAATTTATCTTTTGTCAAGTAAACGAGACTGAACAACGTTTACTATGGGACCAACTCTGGAATCGCGAAAAAAGATCAACTGTTTCATACAAAAATTAATAACGAAAATATCAAAATGAATGAAACAGCTCATTTTTTTCACGATTTCAGTGAAAGTGAAGTGAAAGTGAATTCTCATCTCTCAGTGTTGGTTCCATAGTAAAACTTGTTCATTTTGACGGTCCCTATCTACCATATTCGGCATTGTGGGTAGTTTTGTAACACCCTGACCCCTGTATTATACGGTCTGTTCGCTTAGATAGTGTCGGTACACCCGCAAGCACTTGTGTTCAGAGACAGGAATACCGGTAACAAACACAATCTTTCACTACGGCACTCTATGTTTCTATGTAAACTGCCAAAATCCAAATTAACTTGCGGGTGTACGCCGCACGCGGTATCTTTTGTTTAAGCGGCGGCATCATTTGACAAGAAGCGGCACGTGCAAAGGCGGTAAGATAAAAGGGCGACACTATCTGAGCGAACGGACTTTACATGTGTATCATACATATTTCTTACCAGCAATAGTTTCCTTGAAAGGCGGCACTTTCCGGTGGTACTTCAATACTATAGTGTGAGGTTGTACTATTAGCGGCCTCATCGGCTGCTCCGTCACTGAAAAATAAGTCTTAGGTTCATAACCGCAAGGTTTATATTCATGAGGAAATTTAGAAGTGTTCATAAAAGAAAATATTATTTTAAATTAAGAGTCGGTACACATTTTGCTACTGACTGCCACTCTGAGTTTTTGGCGCTATTTTGTCGGGTTCGGTTTGGTGAATATTTTAATTATTCGCTAATTGATTCATAGTTGATATTGTGTCTTAAAATTGCTGCAGTTTTGTGGTACAAGTGTCTATGCAACTGAACAATATGTGGGATAATTGAAATAGGCGCGATCTTGGTTGTGTGAAGCCGAGACTTTTATTGCAGTGGTGGTCTACCTCGGCAGACCTTACCGAGTAAACTGTCTTGATATACTTGGTGCCAAATGCTCCAAGCAGCATTGGAATGCGATGTACCCGCATTTTAATGTAAACTGAAACAATCTATCACTGAACTATTCAACATGTGACACTGGCAAAAATTACTCCTTAAAGAGGAGAGTAGATTGCCAAACTCAAATAAGAAGAAGACTGCCACTCTCTCGCTCGCACATTTCATGTCTTCTCAAGATTTCTTAAATCTGAGTGCGTAATTGAAAAATGTGTCTCGGCCACTTTTCGGAATATAAGATTACGAACATTTTAAAATATATTTCAGTTTTTTGTTACTAAAGTACAAAAAGTTTTCGTTTCTAACAGTTATTTGAACTGGCAAAAACGATAACTTTTTGTAATTCAGCAACCCGAAACTGAAATATATGTTGAAATGTAATCTTATATTGCGAACAGTGGCTGAGACACATTTTTCAATTACGCATTCAGATTTATGAAAACTTGAGAAAACATGAAATGTGCGAGCGAGAGTGGCAGTCAGTGGCAAAATGTGTACGGACTCTTAATGCGGCAAAATAATTATATTAATTGTTTAAAAAATAAAGACCAACCTTCGTCGAGTACAGGCGGCGCCTCGTCCATACTCTCGTGCTGCACAGTTGCTTTGACAGAGGGCGCTTTCGTCGTTCCTACCAGTGATACTGATATTGGGACTAGCTGGTCGCCCGTCGATACTGACACGTCGTCTTCCATTTCTAAACAAAAAATAAATGAAAATAAATGTAATTAAATAAATAAATCTAATTTTATCCTTACTAATATTATAAATGCGAAAGTCCGAAACTGAACCGATCATCATGAAATTTTGCATACATGTTGTCAGGAGTACAGAAAAGGACAGAGGGTACCTTTCGTCCCGAAAAAAGTTATGTTCCCGAGGGATAGCAAAAAACTTTCCACGCAGACGAAGTCGCGGGCGGAAGCTAGTAATAAACAAATACAAATTAAACTGTAGCTTAACCATAAAGAGTAGAAAAATATTGGGGACGCCACCAGGGGGTCTCACACTGCACTTAAACTTTTTTATTAGCGTACAGCTCGCGGCTGACTCAGTCGAGCCAGCGCACGAGGGATGTCGCGTGTGTCGGTTGAGACAGAGCTACGCGACAGAAAAGAGATGCGCTTCGGAGGCGCTTATAATAGTAGGCACGCAGCGCTGTGCAAATTGAAATTGTTTATTGCCGTGCAGCCAGAGTAGCTTATTATTTGATTGTCCTCGCGCGGATGGGCTTCTGTACGTTAGTACTATTATATATGTTGTGACGCCACTTTCTGCAAACACGTCAAAATCACTAATGACTTGGCAATACTTATTTTATTTTATTTATTTTATTTTTACAATCTTCGGGAAGCTAACAGCTAGGTTGAAAAAGAAAGTGGTTAACTTAAATAAATATCGAAGGCCAATTACAAGCTTCCACATATAGCCAAATATTATTAATAATTACAAAAATGTTAGCCTACGTTATGTTAAGAATTTAGGTAAGTATTACATCCAGTACAGTAATTAAAGCTACATAATAAACAAGTACCTACTAAAGTTTCACAAATTATTTGTTAGAAAAATAACTATCACTTAACATTCGCTTAAGCTTACTTGAAGAAGTGTTGAAAAGGTCTATTTCAAATTGTTTTGCAACACTATTGAAACACCTGCTTGTTCTAATAAAGAAAGAATTTCGCCGATACTTCGTTTTGCACCAGGGAACGTGAAGCGCGTTAGGGTTACGGAAGGAAGCTACCGGAGCTCGTAAACCAATGCCACTCAAAAGCTCAGGACAATCGACAGCGCCACCCGCTATGCTGATAAGGTACGACAGATATGCAATGCGTCTTCTTTTTACAAGTGGTAAAATATGAAACTTACGGCATCGCTGATCGTAATCACAAGTATAGGTATTCGTTTTAAACTGTAAATACCGTAGAAACCGTTTCTGAATCCTTTCAATTCGCGTTTCATATAGTTTGTAACAGGGGTTCCATACTTGAGAGGCATATTCTAAATGACTACGTACGTAGGCACAGTAGAGTATTTTTAGAGCTTATATAGAGTTGAAGTCGTGTGACATCCTCATTACGAAACGTTACGTTACGTCTTTAACGTAAGACGAGAACCATCTAAATAAATTACCCTTAATACCTATAGCTTGCAGTTTACGTAAAAGTGTTGTGTGATCAATACGATCAAAACATTTACTATAGTCCGTGTAAACTACATCAACCTGAGACGGTACAGTCATATGTTTTGTCAGGAAGTCGCTACATAAGATGAGGTTAGACGTCGTCGATCTGCCCTTAACGAAGCCGTGCTGCTCTGGACATAAAGATTGCTTAACGGATGCGTAGACTTGTTTGTAGACAATTTTTTCCAAAATTTTTGCGTACAAACAAAGTTTGGAAATCGGTCTATAATTGTCGACTACATCTTTAGGCCCTTTCTTGTGAATTGGCGTAATAAAGGCAGATTTCCAGATATCAGGCACAATGCCTTCACTCAGTGAACGCCTAAACAGGATACTAAGAGGGACTGACAGTGACTCGGAATACCTCGCAATAAAAATTGCTGGGATATTGTCGGGGCCGGCAGACTTATTTAAGTCGAGTGAAGGTAATAGTTTGGAAACTTCTAATGTGTCAACTTCAATGTCACCAATATCACAGGAAGAGTCCATTTCCACTACGTCATCCAAAATATTAACGGACTGAGTATTGTGTGACTATATACTGACTATATAGTCCATTGAAAAAATATTGTTGGATTTTATTTCTACTCTCTCTGGCTAAGCTATACATCACATATGCTCCGATTTCAAAGTAGATAAAGCTCTTGTTTGACGCCTGTAGCACACCTCCGCTGTGAAAGCGTACCAGCGAAACCGCGGTTGTTCCGCTTCCGCCATGAATTGTCTTCTATCGACGACGATATATGACGATCACACCTACGTAGCGGTTTCGCGTCATTAGTTACGCGTGTGTCAACGGTCGGAGCCGATCGGGCGGAATCGCGCGTGAAAAATCTATGCATTAGAACAGGCTGTTCGCATTTGTTTCGCTTGTCGAACTCATGGCGGAACCTACTGCGGTGTTCCGCGGGCGGAGGTGTGCTACAGGCGTAATGGAAATCGAGGACGGTACCAAAATCACACAGAACTGAGCCAATATGGCAAAGTTCATTTAAAAAATTGACCAAGCCGGGGATCGAACCCGGAACCTCAGGGAAGTAAAAACTGCGATGTACTTTTGTATGCTGACGATGCCTGCTGTATACCTCGAAAGACATAAGAGAAGTACAGAGTTGTATACAAAGTGACTTCGAAAATATAACAAAATGGGCTCACGATAATGGCATAATTCTTAAGGTATGATTCCGATGTCGGCAGCACTGTTGCGCAGCAGTGCTGTGTGCTCCAAATTGAACCCTAATGTTACGTTTGAAAGGCTCAATTTGATGTGAGCGGAGAAGCGTCGCGACACTGCTGCGCGGCACTGCTGCCGCAACACCACTGGTCCCCATACATTCTCTATAGGTTTATATGAGACTACATTCCGAGCTCGGCCACAGTGCTGCGCAGCACTGTTGCGCAGCAGTGTCGCGCAGCAGTGCTGCAGACATCGGAATCATACCTTTAACCTTTCTAAAACAAAATGTATGCATATACAGGGTGGATTTTTGAGACGGTACATTAAGGGCAGGTACCTTAACCGTTATAGCTACAGGAAAACGTTCTTAGGAGACCATCCATAACTTTTCAAGACATTCTGAACTGCATGCACAGATTTTGGAAAAAAAATACCGTTAGCAAAAAAAAAATTTTTATGCCAATATATCCTATTTCGTGTGGGGATCAAAAGACTCTATAGGACCAATTAAGGTATGAGTACTAGAAACGACAGAAATCGCCAAAAATTTTTCCCATACATTTTGTACTGAAAAACGATAAATTAACTCAAAATATTTTTTATTGCCAAATGATTCTATTTCTTACTGTGATCAAAATGCTCTTTAAGGCCAACTGAAATTTGAGTACTTAGCTGTCAGAAAAGACTTCTTTTTAGATATATACTATAGACCTTAAATACAGGGTAGTAAGGTTGAAATACCTGTGTCAGCGTACAACGAAGCCTTCATAAGTTGCACGTGATGGCTTTGTCTGTTTTCAAGTCGAGCCAGTTCACTAGTAGGACTCTTTACGCCAAACGCTGTGAAAGAATAGTTAATCTTAATACTTGGGGGATAAGGATGAAATTGATTGCACACTCAACAGTGCACGGGATTTTTGAGAAAATTAAATTGAAATAAATATACAACGTGTTACGAAAAAATCCTCTAATGCTAAATATGGTAGATTAGATAGGGACCAGCAAACTGAACAACTTTTAGTATTAGGTGCCTCATCATCATCATCATCATCATATCAGCCGCACGACACCCACTGCTGGGTATAGGCCTCCCCCAAGGATTTCCACGACGATCGGTCCTGCGCTTCCCACATCCAGTGGCTTCCGGCAATCTTCACCAGATCGTCGGTCCACCTTGTCGGGGGCCTACCCACGGAGCGTCGTCCGGTGCGCGGTCGCCATTCCAGAACCTTTCCGCCCCAACGGCCATCGGTTCTTCTCGCTATGTGTCCAGCCCACTGCCACTTTAGCTGAGCAATCCTTCGAGCGATGTCGGTTACTTTAGTTCGCTTGCGGATCTCCTCATTTCTGATTCGATCACGCAGGGAAACGCCGAGCATGGCTCTCTCCATTGCACGCTGGGTGACCTTGAGCCTCCTTATGAGACCCATAGTTAGCGACCACGTTTCACTGCCGTAAGTCATCACTGGCAAAATTAGGTGCCTATTGTTTATTAACTCATAAATAATTTGTTGAATGTGACTTGAATGTGGCCTTACTCATATTTGAATGCTGTACACGCCTGTTATTGGCCTACACATCAGAAGTTTGATTATTGTTCCAATGTGTATATTTCATTGTGTATGCTGTTGTTGTGTCTTAAATAAATAAATAAAATAAAAATAAAACAACTTTTACTATGGGAGCAACTCTGAAACGCGAAAAAACCAGCTGTTTCATACAAAAATTAAAACGACAATATCAAAATGTATGAAACAGCCTGTTTTTTCCGCGATTTCAGAGTTAGTTCTATAGTAAAAGTTGTTCAGTTTGATGGTCCCTTATCTACCATATTCGGCATTAGGGGTTATTTTGTAACACGTTGTATAAATAGGATTGATACAAGATACTTATTCATTTTATTGCTGAAAATACAGCAAATGGCGATCTTAATGCCATTATTGCCGATACAACTAGCACTCTGCGTTTCATCTGGTAGTTGTGTTGGTAATAAAGCTGATTAATTTATCTATTTATCTATCTATATTTTATTTATCTACATAAATTTATTCACAGAAGACAGCGATGCCAAAACATCTCAAATGCAATACACTTGAGTTTTTTTTTGCATCTGTACCACGAACATGGAATAAATCATCTTCCTCCATACAATTATTTTCCTCTCCTGATGATTGATCATGATCCAAGTATACAGGGTCATTTTGTATTCACCATCCAAATTTTGAGGATGTCTTCAGTCCATGAAACTGAACAACTTTCTCTAAGGAACACATAGCCAAATATATAAAAAGAAATTCGACTTTCCATACAAATCAAAGAGATCACGTGATCAATTTAGTACGGGATGACAAATATTTTCTGGCGAAATTCGACAAATGTTTCTTAGATAAAGTTGTTTAGTTTCATGGACTGGACACATCCTTGAAATTTGGATGGTTAGTTCAGAATGACCCGATATAATTAAAGCTAAATCAAGATCGTCCATTTTCTTCTCAGATAGGTACGTTTCTGGAAAAAAGACGGCCGTAACGGTGTTGTAACTTTCCACGTGACTCCACCGTAACGCCGGCCGTCTTTTTACGTCCGTAAAATTACGGCCGCTATTTGACGGCACACCTTTTTTTAGTAAACCCCAGCTTTAGCAATCAAATCTAGATTTGACAATAAGTAAATATTTTGAAGAATCATTACTTTAGAATCAGATATACAGTGACGTGAGAAGCTCGGTGGCGCAGTGGTTTAGCGCCTGCGCAAGGCAAGCGCAAGCGCAAGGGTCGGTCATGGGTGGGTGACCAAAAATTTATTATCTCGAGCTCCTCCGTGCTTAGGAAGGCACGTCAAGCCATTGGTCCCGACTGCATTTGTAGTCATTAACACCCACCAATCCGCATTGGGCCCGCGTGGTGGGTTATGGCCCTTCCTCTTTATCCACCCATAAGAAAGGCCTGTGATAATGATGATGATGATACAGTGCCGATTGATTTTTATTAATTTCAATTTTATCTATTAATTTATTTAATATAAAACAGCAAACTAAAATCTATGGAACAAGCAATGCGCTCAAAAATAGCACCACACAAAATGACAACCCCGTGGGAGGGGCTAAAAATGCTGGCATTTAGTTATGCAGCATAAAGCAACTGAACACTGATTGCATCATAGCGACCATAATCTTCTTTGCAACTTTTACGCCATTTCACTACACAGGACGGATTTCTAATAAACTATACCTGTTTTCTTTAAAATACAAACTGCAATAATCATTGTACAGAATGCTAACGTCTGTCACCGGGCGCGTGGCTGGCCCGAGTTAATGCTGTGCGAGTTGTCATTGTTTGGTGCCATTTATTAAGCAACATTTGTTTGCAGTTACACGTCCATAGATTTTAGTTCGTTGATACAAACCTCTGTTCTCCTGATAAAGGCTTTGTGCTTCCGCATTGTCTTCTGTGGTGTCCATTTCAAAAGCTGCAACAAATTACATATACTATTGCGATGAAAAAGTCGAAATTTAGTTTTGCGCATCTTCTCGCACGACGCTCCAAGCCGCCAATAAGATTGAAACGCATTGTACTTTATTCCTTTTAAAGTGAGATTTAATGTAAACAATTTTGATGTGTCTCTTTATCTTAGAATTAATAAAAAAAAATAAGAATCATGTTTTTAAAATAATTTTAGACAATTTCGACGTTTATTGACGAATGTGATAGCCGCTGCGAATAGCGGCTCACTTCACAGCCGTCTTCGAGTTTGCACAGATGGGTTCGTGTGCGGCAGCGAATCGCTTGCGGTAGCGAATCGCTTGCGGTAGCAAGACATCTGTAGAATGATCGAAACACTACTAATAAAATGTAAGCGGCGGTGTAACGACCATTTCGTGAAACTTTACCGAAAAAGGACGCAACTAATCATCTCGCTAATAGTAGAGTGAGACATAGCATATGCGAAACGCTGCCATACAACGGACAGATTTCGTCGCTTCGCAACTCTGCCGTGTCACACATATCTCACTTATCTTGAGATAGGTGAGTTACGCGTAACAAAGCTAAATCGAATTATTAGGGTATCATTTATATGGTACACTATGATTTTTATTTCGTAACTCGTATTTTTGAGTGTTTTGTAACGGCGGCTTGCTTTATCTTAAGATAAAATAGTTTGGCATTACAAGCAGCTAACAAGCTGCAAACGTACATCTCTCGCAACTTTAGTTACGTGAGATAGGCATTATATTTTTTCTACTGATTGTGAGGTTTTTTTTTTGACGATTTTACGTAAATTTTTATTTTGTACTAGAAACGAAGACTAGAAATTATTTTTAATTTGATCGTTGTCTACTAATAGTTCTTCTTTATGTTAATTTTTATTCTTTACCTACTGGAAATGTGATCCATGATAATGTTTTCCAAAATTACTATAGTACTATGTGCATGATTTTTTTTTAGTAGGTCGTAGTAACTAACTGTATTAAGTACTGACTTAACAATGTTTCTAAATGTTAATCAAAAACTTTAGTAACAGTATTTTTTATGATTAACAGTTGATTATTTCTATTTTTAAATTAGTAGTTCCTACATTATAGTACTTTGATAATCACCTAGGTATCTAAAAATAAATAAAAACTACTATATTTTTTAAACAACATAGCAATTCTCTAGTCTGATTAGTAAAGCCAATTTCTCGTATTTAAAGATACAAGAGATGGCTGTTACAAAGTTACAATAAATGATTTTCCTTCTATGAAGCTAGTAACGGGCAGACTCTCTTATCTCAACGTACGCGCGGTGCGTTACAGGATTTGTATGGGATCCTGAGCCGCATGAAAACTAAAACAAGTTAAAAATAGGATAAAATTAATGTTACATTAACAAAACAAAACCTTTTGTAGAGTTGGATATCAACAACGACAATATAAAAAAATAAATACAAAATTCTGTTAATTTCATCCAATATGATAGAAACTAGGAAAAATACTTCTAAGCCGTTTTTCCAAAAGTAGTCTTTTTAGGGTTCCGTACCAAAATGGTAAAAAAGGAACCCTTATGGTGTGACTCAGTCTGTCTGTCTGTCTGTCACAGCTGGATATCTCAAGAACTACTAATGGTATCAACTTGAAATTTGGAATAGTTTAAGATGACATTTGCCCAACTATCTTTCAAATAAGATAGAAATAAAAAATTTAATATTTTTATTACAACAGGGACTGAAAAGGGGTCTTAAAAAATTGAAGTGACTAGGGCATGTGGAGTATTATATGAAAGAGCGCTGTTTGCACATTTTAAAACATTTTCTTCTTTTTTCTTAGGCCGCATAGTTTTCGACTTATGATGAAAAATGTAAAAAAAAAATACCGTTCCTCCTCCTTATCTCCGAAGTTTGCAAAGAGAAAAATCTGAAATAATTCTATGTGATAGCAGTTTATGTAAAGATTACAGGAAAAATAAAACGAAGTCTCAATTTCTCTCTCTTTTTTAGAAATTCAAAAAACAAACAAAAATTCTTTAGTTTCACTACCAGTCAACAGATGGCGCCGACCTAAGAATGCTGACCTAAGAAAAAAAAATAGTTCCACTATCGGTCAAGAGATGGCGCAACCTAATACTTCAATAATAATTGGTGGCTGGTTCTAATATTATTACCTACTATTTGCCGTACGAATAAACGAAGAATAAGTTCCTACTTAGTAATATAAACAGTTTGCAATGTGGAGTGGCTGAAACGTTTTTCAGTCACCATAAGCAACTGTGGTTAAGATTTGTAAATTAACTGTCCGCCTGTTCGCCCTTCTACCTGTCTGCCGTTTATCCTACTTTTTTAAAGACTGTACTAAAGTAACATATCCAAATATATTTATGATTGTACGGAACCCTTGGTGCGCGAGTCCGACTCGCTCTTGACCGGTTTGAGATAGGTGAGATCGGTGTTACACGGCAGTACTGCATGTGAATGCGTCGGTGTACTGGTGCTTACATAAAGAAACCTGATACCGGTACCTGTTACCTGTTTCTTTATAAGTGAACGCATAAGATACATGGGAATATTATACCTGCACCGATCGGTACCGACTACTGACCTGCATAGACTCGCCTGTACCGGAAACCTGTTACTTTATTTAAGTAAGTACAGTACAAGACGTACAGTTTGCATAAGTATCTCTGTTTTGACGCTGTGCTAAGTACTCTTTATCATTTCATTTTGTTGTTTGCATTGTTTTTTCATTATAAAAGGAGGGGCGTCGCACTCCCGCGCTTAAACTTTTATATTAGCGTACTGCTCGCGGCTGACTCAGTCGAGCCAGCGCACGAGGGGTGGCGTGTGTCGGTTGAGACAGAGCTACGCGACAGAAAGAGAAGTGCTTCGGATGTGCTTATAATAAATAGGCACGCAGCGCTGAGCAATTTGAAATTGAGTTTTATTGCCGTGCAGCGAGAGTAGCGTATTATTTGATTGTCCTCGCGCGGATGAGTTTCTGTACGTTTTTTCCTTTGAGTACCTATATATTAAGTGGCAGTGGCGAGGGGTGAAATGATGGCAAAAGTAAGCCGTTCTACAAAAATGTTATGATCAGACCCCGAATTTGCGGTGGTACGAATAAAATGACGTTTAATAGTGCGTGGACAATTTGATTACCTATTTGTGTAATTTATCGATAAAAAAATTATAATTATGTAACGTGATATTTGGAATTACGTATATATTATAATTATAAAACGTGATAGTAGAAACTACCTACCTACATTAAGAAAAGTGAAAATCGTGGAATGTATAAATAATAAAAATTCACTGCAGTTTTCCTTGATGCAAAGATAGCAAAGTCAAAGTGAGTGAAGTAGAATGTCAAATTTTTAAGAAATACATCCTCCTTGGTAAAATACAAAAAATAAATACAGACGTGATCAAATAAGTTCCACTTCAAAAATATTTTCAAAACATCGATATATATAAACATTTACGATAATTTGGTAATCACTAGCAAGTTTGTATTTCTGCCACCGCAAATCCGGCCTTTAGTTATGATTCTGTACAGTGGATCAGTGGTGTGGGATTTCTAAAGTCGATGGGTATCGGCTTGTATGGACTCTTCGCCACTGTAAAGTGGTTAAGCAAATGTAGTTCATATCTGTTTTATCTACCTTTGTGGTCTACCTCGAGTAGTTAGTGGCAGAGTTTCGAGCTAAACTTGAAGATTCAAGTTCTATTATCATCAATATTAAAAAACGACTTCTTTATCTTTCAGAGTAATTCGATTTGCGTATACTTTGAGTTAAGTAATATAATCAGGACTTTTTTGAATATTTAATTTTAATTTAAAGACGGAAACGCAAATTATTTTATTTAATTAGCAAATTGATTACATTTATGTGATTAAGTACTACTAATATTTTGGATAACATTACATTATAAACTATTCTATCAGTAGCTTAGCGTAATAATTACTTATATTTTAATACCACCAATAATCTTTATTATTACATAATTATTTAGATATATAAAAGAATTAGTTTAACTTTGCAATATACATAAGGTGAAGGCTAACCTAACCTAAAACCAAATTTTTAAATTTATTCAATAAAATTTAGTGCATTATATTGGCAGTTCAACAAAAATAGCGTACAAGATTTAGACTATGTTAAATAGTTAGGAAACATAATTAAATGCTACACTTTCTAAAGAATTACAAAGAAAATAATACTAAAATTACATAGATACTTGTTAATATTTAATTACATGAAAAATTATCAAATCATACGATTAGTACAGTATAAGGCAAACATTTTGACACTTTTTCGACGGAGTGGGGATAATTAGTTCTCGCACGTGCACTCTTGCGAGCGACCAATCACCCTCACCCCTCACTGTGAGGGGCGCGCGCGGCGGGAGAGGGGCGCGCGCTATTGGTCGCTCGCAAGAGTGCACGTGCGAGAACTAATTATCCCCACTCATACACAAAATACGCGTTCTGCGCAATCCCCACCCGATTTCAAGATGTTTGCCTCGTACTGTATTATATATTAGTAAATAACAATAAATAATAGATACAAATATACAATATAATTAGTAATTCTTATACACCAGTTATCTGCTTTCTATTAATATACTTTATTGGAATAATTTACTTATTAAAGATAATTCTAAATGACATACCACTTTTATAATTTTGGTAAGTAGTATTTTTTACAAAACAAAATAAAAAAAAAAAACCAATAGTCCAGAAATCTGAATTGTGCTTAGCCAAATTCAACCTTATTTCTTTGAGTTAGAATTCCTTAGTACCTGGAGGTCAAAAAAGGCAAGATTGTATGTTACGTAATTTTTAATAATATGTTTAATTTCTTAAATGTTAAAATTATTTTTTGAATCATAAAATTTACATAAAACATTTTAAGAATATTAAGCACACAAACAGTTTTTCAAAGAATTTCTGTTTGAAATCAGTAAATGTTTCGTTTCAGAAATTGATTCAACTACAATCTTCTTTTTTAGACATCTAAGAGTAAAATATTTATTTCTTGTAACATAATCCTAGCATAATATTTAGGGTTTTCAAAGGATTTCTGCTAAAAATCATTAAATGTTTCGAATACAGTCTTGCCTTTTAATCTACAGGGTGAATTCGAAAACAGTCGACAAATTTTGTGGTGTGGCTTAGACCTTCAAACTGAACAACTTTGTCTATGGGACCAACTTAATCACAGCAAAAAATAATAATCAGCTGTTCCATACATTTTGGTCGAGTACATTAATTGACGTTTTCTATGGAATAGCTGTGGCCCGACCATGAGTTGATGCAAACTGTTTTCGTTACCGTAAACTGTCGTTTTCTCTCTTTCCCTCGTATTGACTGTGAGCAGTATATCCGATAGTTTACGGTACCGGAAACAGTTTGTATCAACTCATGGTAGACGCATGAATACATAATAGAACTAACGTACAGAAGCCCATCCGCGCGAGGACAATCAAATAATAAGCTACTCTGGCTGCACGGCATAAAAGTACAATTTCAAATTGCACAGCGCTGCGTGCCTAATATTATAAGCACATACGAAGCGCCTCTCGTTCTGTTGTGTAGCTCTGTCTCAACCGACAGAACTCGTGAATCGTTAAGGTTGCTACTCGCTACTTACCGATATCATAGAAAACATTCGTTATGCCGATGAATATTACATATTTAAAAAGCAATATTTCTAAGCTAGTTACTTGTGTGAAAATAATATTATTTGGGAGTAATGTTAGGTGATGTATACAGTTCGGAATGATTTATGTAAACAGTAGTAAAGAACTAAGGAACTGACTCGTTCGTGTCATTCGCGCGCTCGTCGCTCGCAGAACGCGAGTGTCGGCGCGGTGCTATCCCTCGGCCATGGCTCGACTGAGTGAGCCGCGGGCAGTAGGCTAATATAAAAGTTTAAGCGAGGAGTGAGACCCTCCTTGGGGGGTATTACAACCTCTTAAAACTTGCCAGGTTTATGAATGGCTATAGTTACATCTCTTTCTTGCTGTATAGCAAATAAAAGAGATGCATTGATAGCCATTCAGAAAATTGGCAAGTTTTAAGAGGTTGTAATACGGGGGCTGGTAGAACTACTGATTATTTTTTTGCTCTGATTAGACAAAAATGTTTAGTTTGACGTTCTAAGGCTGCGCAGTCTGCACACTAGCGCCGCCATTAGAAAAAAAATCATAGTGCCTAAATAAAGACAAATTTGTAAATTATCGCTCTGGAGTGCACTCCGAACAAGCTTTGTGGTACCTTTTATCACTTAAGCAAAATTTTTTAGCCTGTCGTTTAGTTTAATTGACTTTCATTGTTAAAAGTGGCCACTTTTCGCAATAAAAGTCCATATAACTAAACAACAGGCTAGAAAATATAGCTTAAGTGATAAAAAATACCACAAAGTTTGTTCGGAGTGCACTCCAGAGAGATAATTCATAATTTCTTTTTTATTTATGCACTATGATTTTATTTCCAATGGCGGCGCTAGTGTGCAGACTGCACGCTCCTAAGCCACACCACATTTGTCGACTGTTCAAAAACCACCCTAGTAGTCTAGGTAGTCTTATTTTACTTCCCGTAACACAAGCTAAGTATGACACTCAAATAACTACATTCCCAGTTAATATTACCTTTGGAAGTGCCGTTGAGTAGGTTGAGTGAAGTGTGGTGCATCGCGAAAAGGCTGTCGTCGGCCAGCGCGGGGGGCAGTCCTAGGCCGCCGAGCCCGGGGGATGGCGCGGGGGGCACGGGGGCTGGGGGATAACAATAAAAGGATTTGAAATAAAGCAGAGGTAGTGAAGTGAACATAATCGAAGTAGATTATATTTTCATAGCTCCATTCTTCAGATATAGTATTACCATGTAGTTTCTCCAACGTACTAGGTAGTTCCGCACATTAAGATTATTATCGATTTTGTTTTAACTTCTACTGAATCGATACCAAAAAACATCGATACGCGCCAATCCCTACCATCGATACGTAGACGTCTCATTCCTTCTTTGTGCGCGGTAGTGAACGCACGCACTAAAAAAAAAAAAAAAAAAATTGGATTCGTTATTTTTTCGCTTCATCAGGCTTCATTTCGGGTTAATTATGCCGAAACGTAACGCCGACAGTAAAATAAAACGATATAAAGAAAAAATTAAAAAGCTTGAAGAGAAACAAAAAGTGTCTTCGAAACGACGAAGTCGTACCATTGTATCGGACTCAGAATCTGATATCGAAAACGTAGGTAAGTGTGAAAAACATCTTTTCTGTTCAATATAATTCAGTGAAAAAATGTTTAATGGGTGTTTTAAAGCGTCTATAAGTCTTCCTGGAGGGTAACTGCGGGTTAATCACGACGGATAGACATGACGCAATAATAAAAAGCCTGGAGGTTGACTGCGGGTCATTCACGAGGGCAAATATAATAAAAAAAGTTAAAATATTTTCTCATTTTACAGATATCCAAATACATCCAAACAATGGAAACGACGATATAAATTACATTTATTCAGAGGATATTCTACCAATACCCGATGATGTACAAACATTAAATACACTAAACGTAAATGGGCCGCCTTTACCATTACCAACTACAGATTCGAATGAATCACCGAATAATGACATGGCGTCATCCAAAATATCTCAACAAGATGTCACAAATAATGCGGCTGAGATAACGACCGAAGTACCAGTTGAATTAGACCCCGAAATACGATTAGCTTTGGGAGACCCAATCGAAGACAACCCCAAATATGGGCCAAAAATACACAGTGACTTAGCACAACGTTGGCTCCCCATACTAAAGAAAGGCTTAGATAAAGATGTAAAAGAAAAATTACTCAAAGAACAACAGGTTCCAGAAAACTGTAAATTGTTGAAGTCTCCGTGTCTAAATCCGGAAATTGCTGCAGCAGTTGCCGAAGTAGTTCGAGCTAGAGATAAAAAGATGGAAATCAAACAAAACCAGCTAGGATTGGGAATTACTGCGATTTCTCGAGCTATGGAGTTACTTATTACCGATGGGAAAAAAGTAGATGTGATTAAACTTTTATCTGAAAGTTGTAGAATATTGACAGATCTCCATCACACAGAAACCCAAACTCGCATCAAATGCATCACCCCATGTCTCGATAAATCAATATTGAATATAATTCAAGAAGAAGAAAGAGATCAATTCTTGTATGGAAGCAAACTCTCTGAAAAAATAAAAGCAGCAAAAGCCATCGAAAAGCAAGGCTGGCAAATTAAAAGAAATGTTATTCCACAGAAAAATAATCAACATCAAGTCCAATCAAAAGTAAGACAGACGGGAAACTGGACTCCCCCTCCTCGGTATGCCTCGTCGTCGAACAGGGGGGGGCGTGGAGCGTACATGACGAGCAGAGCGCCACTGAACAGACAATTTCGCCCTCAAGCTCCACCGCCGCCAGCAGTGCAACCGCAGGCGAGGTCAGCTGCGGTACCCAGACAACGTGCCCCAACCAGACAGTAACACAGGTACATGCAGGTCGTTTAAAGTTTTATTATGAATGTTGGCTTAATATAACACAAAACAAAATAGTTTTAGACTATGTTCTCAATGGGTATCGTTTACCCCTCTTAGATCATACAATTTCACGAGCACATATTATGCCGAACAATTCTTCGTTATCTCATAAAGAGAAACAAAGAATGCAAATTGCTATTAATAATTTACTAGAATTAGGCGCTATTTCCATATGTGAAAATGATGAGTCACAATTTCTTTCACCGGTATTTCTGGTTCCCAAGCCTAATGGTACAGACCGTTTTATTTTAAACTTAAAATATTTTAATAAATTTATAGACAACGAGCACTTCAAAATGGAAGACTATAGAAGTGTGTGTACTCTACTATCACAAAACAACTACATGGCTACAATCGATTTAAAAGAATCGTACCTATTAGTCCCTATAAATGAAAATGATAAAAAATATTTGAGATTTCAAATTGAAGATAACACACACAATTTAATTACTTATGAATTTAATGCCTTACCGTACGGTCTGTCATCGGCACCCAGAACTTTTACAAAAATAATGAAAGAAGTTATAGGCTACTTAAGAAAACGGGGTTATAGTTCCATAACGTATCTCGACGATACCCTGTGTATAGGATCTTCTTACGAAGCATGTCTTGACAATGTTAGAGAAACTGTAAGAATTCTCGAATGTTAAGGTTTCGTAATAAATTATGAAAAGAGTATTTTAGAACCAAAACAGACTTGCAAATTTTTAGGTTTCATATTTGATACTGAAAATATGAAAATTTCATTGCCAGAAAACAAACAAACTCACATATTAAATTTGGTTAGGAAATTTAAAAAATTAAAAAAGTGCACTATTCGAGAGTTCTCACAGTTAATAGGTGTTTTAACAGCGGCATGCCCAGCCTTAAAATATAGCTGGTTATACACTAAAAACCTGGAAAGAGAAAAGTACCTTTCACTTAAAAAACACAACGATAATTATGATGCACTTATGACACCGTCCATAAATATTTTACCTGATTTACAATGGTGGGAAACAAATATCTCAGTTTCTAGTAATTGTATGTTACCTTCCGTTTACGCATTAGAAATTTTCACCGATGCATCAAGGTCAGGCTGGGGTGCATTTTGCAACAATAAGCGCGCTAACGGTTACTGGACAGAAAATGAGTTAAAGTTCCACATTAACTATTTGGAACTTCAAGCAGCATTTTTTGGTCTTAAGTGCTTTGCACAAAACATAACTGATAGCGCCATATTGATGCGAATTGACAACACCACAGCCATCAGCTACATTAACAGAATGGGAGGTATACAATTCCCACACTTAAATCAATTGACTAGGTCCATTTGGCAGTGGTGTGAGACGCGAAATATTTGACTGTTTGCATCATATATTAATTCGAAGGATAATAAGGAAGCTGACGAAGAATCACGCAGAATAAATCCGGGGACACAGAATTAAAGTTGTGTCCAAATAATTTTCTAAAACTAGTGGAAAAATTTGGTCAGCCGGATATTGACCTTTTCGCGTCTCGAACCAACGCCAAATGCAAGGTTTATGTATCCTGGAAACCAGATCCAGATGCGTTTGCTGTAGATTCTTTTACACTATCATGGAAACAATATTATTTTTACTGCTTTCCCCCCTTTGCTATAATACAAAAGTGCGTACAAAAAGTTATCAATGAACAATCTACAGGAATTTTTGTGTTTCCTTACTGGCCCACACAAGCGTGGTTTCCCATATTAAAAAATATGATTATATCAGATATTATATTTCTAAGAAACGCAATACAATCTGATTACAGGATACATTTACCTCCGCAGACTACCCTGGCGGCAGCCATTGTCTCCGGGAAGCCTTCACAAAACAAGGAATACCATTGGAAGCTATAGATCTCATGATATCTTCCTTAGCGGCAAGTACAATTAAACAATACAACACAACCTTTAAATTATGGTGGAATTATTGTTTAAGAAACAATATTAATTACTTAGAAGCAGCGAAAACTGAGGTAATTTTGTTTCTGACTAAACAATTTCAGAGCGGAGCCTCTTATGGTACTCTCAATAGCCATCGTTCAGCTATTTCGTTGCTTCTAGGTAATAATATCGGTTCCGATGATCAAGTTTCAAGGTTATTGAAAGGTGTGTTTAAGAGTAGGCCTAGTATCCCTAAATATAATACTATATGGAACCCCCAAATAGTCCTTAACTTTGTTGAGAAATGGTTCCCTCATCAAAATTATAATTTGTGTCAAATAACCAAAAAGCTGGCAGTCTTGTTGGCCCTTTGTACAGCTCATCGTGTACAAACATTATCTTTAATAGAATTAAGTAACATTGTAATTAATCAAAATCAAATCATCATTACCATTTCAAACTTAATCAAAACATCAGCTATAAATCGAGAACAACCAACTTTGATTATTCCGTTTTTTAAAGATAAACCTAGTATTTGTCCTGCTAAATGTTTAGAAGATTACCTAGAAATTACTGCAAGTATCAGAAAAGAAACAAACTCCAGAACTTTATTTTTAGCATTCAAACGTCCATACAAACCTGTGACATCACAGACCATCAGTCGATGGATAAAAGATATACTTTCCGAAAGCGGTGTCGATGTCGCGACGTTTGGCGCTCACAGTACGCGTCACGCCGCCACATCGACCGCTCGCGCCGCCGGCGTCTCAGTGGACACCATCCGAAAGACAGCCGGCTGGACTGCCACATCACAGACGTTTGCAAAATTCTATAACCGTCCTGTTTTATCTCAAGAATTAGCTAGGTCTATCTTTGAAGTCAATAATAATGACACTAATAATTAGTTAAGAAAAATTGATTTAACATAAATTATTTAATTTAATCAAATCTGTTTAGTTAATTAAAGTCATCAATGTGTTGTATGTTGAATGTAATTTACTATCATTAAAGTAAATGAAATAAAAATATTTTTTTGATATCTGAGTGAATATTTTATTTTTTACTAAGATACACAGTTATAACCAAAACTTTTGAATGATAGTCATTAGTTCTCTGAACATCTACATGGTAATACTATATCTGAAGAATGGAGCTATGAAAATATAATATATGATCAAACGAACTTCTAAGCGAAGTTCGATCATTATTATATGAATAGCTCCATTCGAAGATATAAGAACCCACCCATCCCTGCCCAGTCAAAAGTCTTGGTAAGAACCACTTTACTCTAAAAAATGAGACGTCTACGTATCGATGGTAGGGATTGGCGCGTATCGATGTTTTTTGGTATCGATTCAGTAGAAGTTAAAACAAAATCGATAATAATCTTAATGTGCGGAACTACCTAGTACGTTGGAGAAACTACATGGTAATACTATATCTGAAGAATGGAGCTATTCATATAATAATGATCGAACTTCGCTTAGAAGTTCGTTTGATCATATATTATTTATGTCTAGAGAGACAGTCGAAACTACGAATGCGTCGAAAAAAAATATCACCCAACAGTTGGGTGACCAAAACACGCACACATTGTCAGTAGTAGTGTGACCCGAGGGTAATTATGTAACTTTGTTGCAATCAACTCTGACAGAAGTCACAGTTACATTGCTGCTTTAGTTAAGAACCAATGTGATAACTATCTTAATAAAGCAGCAATGTAACTGCGCTTTAAATCGAGAATTGTTAGCAACAGACTTACGTGATCGACGGGCCGGCCATAGTTTTTATTAAAATACTCTTTGGACGCTATGATGCTAAAAATGCACACCACCTTAAAAAAGTTGGCCTGCTTTGTTTAATACGTCAAAAGTGTAAGACTCTATCTAGACATATAAATAATCTAAGGTGAACCTTTTGTACAAATGCTGTGCATATCTGTAATAGTCATATACACTAGCTATGTAATGTGAAATGATATTCTATAAATGTACTGTGTATATGATGTTGATGTGCCTTATTAAATAAATTCAATTAAACCCTAATGACAAAGATTTTGATTATTGTAGGAGTAATGCAAATTATAGGGTGTTACTAAGTTGTTCGTGATTTTGATATGTATGCAAAGAAAGCGGTATCCTCAATTTTTGACAAATCTTTATATAATTAAGCTGTAAAGTCTGGTAAACAACAATAAAACCTTCCTGATCACGCTGCCTAAAAATCAAAATGTCTACGAAACAAAATGCCTAAAATTCATGTCTTAAGAACAAAATGTATACTTAGTAAATTGTCTAAGACGCAGAATGACTAAACAGTAGTTTGCCTAATGATTAAAAAGGTCTAAATTGCAAAACGTCTAAAATTCCTGTTTAAAGAGTAAAATGTCTACTAAGTAAATTGTTTAAGACGCAGAATGATTAAACAGTAGTTTGCCCAATGATTAAAAAAGGTCTAAATTGCAAAACGTCTAAGTCGAAAATTATCCTGGTATAAATTTCTTTGTCTGTTTGAAATACATACATATGTTCATAGATTTTTAATCAAACAATTACTTTCCATTTAAACTTATTATTTACGGCATTCTGAAAAGAAGTTATTTAGTTCTTCTCCATTTTAGTCATTTTGCATTCTAGTCATTCTGCATTTTAGTCATTTTGCACTCTAGTCATTCTGCATTTTACTCATTTTGCGTTTTAGTCATTCCTCGTTTTAGTCATTCTGCGTTTTGGTCGTTTTACCGTCATTGTCTTTTTGCTTTTTAGGCAGCGTGATCAATAGGGTGAGGCAATAAAACGGTTTGAAATAAATCAGAGGTAGTGAAGTGAACCCTAATGGAAAAGATTTTGATTATTGTAGGAGTAATGAAAATTAAAGGATGTGTTACCAAGTTGTTCATGATTTTGATATGTATGCAAAGAAAGCGGTACCCTCAATTTTTGTCAAGTCTTTATGGTCAAGCTGTAAAGTCTGGTAAAATAATAATAATAATAAGAAGTCACTTATTAGTCATACATAAGTGTTATTGTATGGCAGCGCATGACTACTTTTGTGTGCAAAAACCACGGGTTGCTATAGTCTGTTTAACCTTACTTGTACTATGGAAAAAACTTTTGACGGTTGTCTCGATCTGAGTCGTATTCTTATTTGTTACAGCTGAAACTTTTGGGAAAATACCTCTGACATGCAAATTTGGAATTCCACTTGAACAGATTGTCTTCGTTTTAAAATACCTGATAGTTTATTATGTTTTCTCTCTATACGGCACTAGTTTAAGAATTTTTGTTTACGTCATTAACTAATTTTAATTCCGCGCTCTTCGTGATGTGGCGTCCTTCCGGATTATTTTTATCTTTTTCCCCTCTCACACCACTTTACGCCGAGTGAAGGAGAAAGAGATCATTGTGCATCGCGTGAAGACAACAGCGCTAAAAAGAATGCACTATTTGACTACTGCAGTACAAAATTCAGAACGAACCATGTCGGCGCAGGGATTTGCGTCTCTGTACAAAAATATACAGAAAACCTCAAAATTATTGGTACCGCGTCAATATAAATTTGTTATAAACTTTGTTTAGTGCCCTAGCATAGTGGTATGTGATGTGGAACTAGCCGGCCGGCAGTGAAAGTGCAAAATTGCCTGTCTCTGAGGCGTGGGTATATGAGACGCTCATAATAGGCGTTTCGAGGTGCATTTGGATCCAGTAGACGTTTTGGTGAGTCTCATTTGTCTCCCTACTACCTTAAAAGACACCACATCACATTTTCTCAACCGCCCTGCTTGCATTGTACAGTCCAAATAACTCTCGCTCAGCTAATTTTGCTTCCTAAAACTAAAGTTTACATCAATAGTAATGCTTTCATTCTTTAGATGAGTTCTTTGTAAATACGATAATTTCTTGAAAATGCGAATATACACACTCAACCGTGCACAGTGGAAGAGAAGGTCAGCGAAGGCCGACCGAAAAGGCACAGCAAGATGATGATGATGATGACACCCTTAATCACTGACCAGGTATAGGGGCGGCTTTCTGCAGCGCCTGGCTGGCGAGCTGCCTCTTCATCACTTCGGGCGCGGGTGCTTCGTCCTCTTCATCAGAGTCCGTCAGACCGTACTTGCTGAAATGTTCCACCTACAACAATATGTATAATTTTATGTTCCGTCCCGTCATAGTATAATTACACTGCAGAGTAAAATAATAATAATAATTACTATTATTATTCCAATTATAAATTGTACGTACCCTAAACACCCAGCTGCCGGTCTCCGGGCGGTACTCAATGAACTTAGTGTCGTGTTTGTCGCACACGCGCCGCAGTCGGGCTTCGTACTCCATCTTTAGTAACCTGCACATAAATGGTGATGAAATCATTTATTAGTAGATTACAGCCGAGAACGGGAAGCTAGCGATTGCATTGTCGAGGATGGTTTGAAGCCCAAGCCGCAGGCGAGGGCTTTAATCATTCGAGGCAATGCAAGCAGCTTCCAGTACAAAGTTTGTATAATACTTAACTCACGAAATGCGAGGAAATAAAATTTTCTTAGTAAAAATGTGATATTTAAATTGGTTCGTGTGGTCATGTTAAGTGACCAGTCATGCAACCATAAAGAAGACTAATGCTAGCTGATGAGGTCTACCGATTTGAATTTGGAATACTTACTTCCCGCACAAGTGCGGGAAGTAAGTATTGAATTTCATTTCCGCACTGAATTTCAAATTAAGAAAGTGATGAACCAGACCTCCACAGAAATGTTGAACGCCCCGCATTCCTTTTTCAAATGGAATGATGACATTTCAGAGCATAAGTGAGTAAAAGTATTTATCTACTCTCATATCGTAAAATTCGAATTATGAATTTCAAAACGAATTTATATTGGCATACTTTATACACGCAATACCGGAAAAAAATTAAAAAGTTATTTTATAACATACCTTCGCTATACTAAAGTATGCTATAAAATAACTTTTTTTCTCATTACGATACAGGGCCAATCCAAGAAGAGCAGGTGCCGCGATATTAAAAAAAAAACAATGATATTCCCATATACTTTCCATGATTAAAATGTACTCTATGGTGATCGATGACTTAGCGTAACGATTCGTCTGCTGGAATTCACTCATATCATTATTTTTTTTTCTAATAGAATACGCGCCATTTTTTATTTTAATTTTTATTTCGCTTAAAAATTTCTGATAGTAGGTAGTGAGTGTGAAAAAAGACTCCCCGATATTTTAGATGCGGCGACGGAAAAACGTCTTAATTTAAAGTCTGTCCATCCTTACTTGTCTTATATGGTAAACAATCTTCACCCAACTCTTTATTGAAATAATCATTTATAAAATAAAACAAATAGTTTTCCACACATAGATTACGAAATAAATTGTTAATAAGTTATCAATAATTTCATAAACTTACTAACATATTTTAAATAACGATTTAAATTTAAAAGACGTATGACAACTGTCAAAAACTGTTTACTAAATAAGACAAGTAAGGATGAACAGACTTTACCTAGGTAAGTAACCTACCTACCTACCTAAATCAAAGTCGAGAAACTACTTACTCTTTTTACTATTGATATTTTATTTTGTAGGTTCAATCACAAATTGTATGAGAGTAGATAAAGTAGTGTATGAAACTGTACATAACTAGGTATTAAAACACCCGTGTGATACTATTAAAAACCTCGCCGTTTTAATACCCCTCATTATGCATCAGTTTCATAAACTACTATTATCATTAAACCACACCCCGGACACTCCATACAACCGCCCCATTATAAACAGATGACGTCAGATGACGTTGTTGTACACGCGCAACTGTGTGTGTAAGTCTAGGGCTACCGTGCAGTTTGTACTTTCTATTGCGGATGTGCCCATACGGTCGATCGCCAAGGATAGCTGAAATTATTAGTGACAAATATGTGGTGGATTAAACGGTGACTTGATAAATATTTGGTGGGTTAAACGGTCAAAATGTCGATCTCTTAGTCATACATTTTTGCTAAGTCGATCTCCTTAAGAAAAAGTATGGGCACCCCTGCTCTATTGTGTCACTATGGCGCACTTGTAAAGGCCAGAACCGACCGGCGGCTTAGTTTTATGAGAAACTAGCAGCCACCCGCAACTTCGTCTGCGTGGAAAGATTTTTTGCTATCCCTCGGGAACAATACATTATTTCGCGATGAAAGCTACCCTATGTCCTTCTCTGTACCCCTGACAACGTATATGCAAAATTTCATGATGATCGGTTCAGTAGTTAGGACGTGAAGGCGTAACAAACAAACAAACGGACTTTCGCATTTATAATATTAGTAAGGATAAATGCGAAAGTCTGTTTGTTTGTTTGTTACGCCTTCACATCTTAACTACTGAACCGATCATCATGAAATTTTGCGTACACGATCTTAGGGGTACAGAGAAGGACATAGGATACCTTTCATCCCGAAATAATGTAGTGTTCCCGAGGGATAGCAAAAAATCTTTCCACGCAGAGGAAGTCGCGGGCGGCCGCTAGTTTATAATATTAGTAAGGAAGGATGCTGAGCTAGATGTGCAGAGTGACGCAAATTGACAAGAAAATGTCATAATTTTTTGCAAACTCACCTTTCTGGGTCAGTGATGGGCCTTTTCTGTGTCGTCTCTGGGCCACACGCGGTCTAGCGTCACTATGGCGCGCTTGTTGTGGCCAGATACAACCGGCGGCTTATTTTTATAGTAAATGCTGAGCTGGATGTGCTGGACGACGCAAATGGATAAGAAAATGTAATAGTTTTCCAAACTCACCTTTCTGGGTCAGTGATGGGTCGTTTCTGTGTTTTGTCTCTGGGCCACACGCGGTCTAGCGTCACTATGGCGCGCTTGTTGAGACCAGAACCGACCGGCGGCTTATCCGCATCCTCCGGGTAGATTATCACCTCTTTATTTAAGAAGTGGACTGGGAGAGAAACGAAAAATATCAAGTCATTTATTTGCATAATATATATACACGGTTAATTTTTAAGTATATCTAAAAATGAAATGGGGATTTCAGACCACGTAAATGAACAACTTTTACTATGGGGCCAACCACAAAATCGCGAAAAAAAAAAATCTGCTGTTCCATAGAAAAGTACAACATCGACTCGACTCTAATATATGGAACAGCTGATTTTTTTTCCCAATTTCATGGTTGGCCCCGTAGTAAAAGTTGTACATTTACGTGGTCTGAAATCTCCCTTTCATTTTTAGATATACTTAAAAATTAACGGTGTATAATATGTATCAAAAGGGTTTAAGTACTTTGGAATCGAAGGAATATGTATATGCGATGTTATGTTATGTTGTGTGATGTGATGTAATGTTGTCATACATTTAGTTATAAATTTTTTTACCCAGTGAGTCCAAATCGAGCCCGGCGACGTTTACGGGCGAGTCGTAATACACGTTGCCGTACTTGTGCCGGCCGATGGTTAGATTCGGTACTACGCACGAGCCATCCGGACGAATGTAATCTGTGGGAAATATCACAATATTACATTTATTCTAGGTAAAATTATTAAATATTGACTAAACATTAAACTTTATAAAACTATGTAAGCAATCCTTATCCTTCCTTACTAATATTATAAATGCGAAAGTCCGTTTGTTTGTTAAGCCTTCACGTCTTAATTTCTGAAGCGATCATCATGAAATTTTGCATACACTTTGTCAAGGGTACAGAAAAGGACATAGGGTACCATTCATCCAGAAAAAACATATAGTTCCGCAGGGATAGCAAAAAAACTGTCTACGGCGCCGAAGTTGTCGGCGGCCGCTAGTAAATTATAAGATAACACAACCAAACTATATAACTTTTTATAATTGTTATTAAAAAAAATGGTTGTCTGTAAAGTGGGTTTACGGACGATAATTATTTTACGTGATAACGTCATAAGAAAACATTAGTATTCACAAGCCAAACGCTGCGGAACGTGACAATTTTTCGTGCATGCAGCCGGCGTTCATCAATTTATAAGACGTCATCACGTCAAAAAGGTTAGTTTTTAGAAGACTTTAGAAAAAAGGTTAATTTTAGTCACTCGATGCCCGATTAAGTCTATTTTTCTAACACAAAGTTTGACTTACCTTTCATCTCGTTGAGTGAAGGAATCGTGTAATATCCGGGACGCGTTAGTTTCACGCCCGCGGGGTGCGGCGGCATTTCTCTAGGAGCCACGTTCTCATCCTCCGATACTAAAAGGCAAAAATATACAGAGTTATTAGTAAAACACCAAATTACTGACATAAACACCCTCGCAAGAGTGAATTACTAACGGCCAGATCCAATAATCAATTTACAGATAGGGGTAGGCCTAATCCAGATTAGTTACTATGTAAGGCCGGGTCCATAGCGCGTGTTTTGCCCTACACAATCAACAAAACATTGTTTCGCGAAACGAAATCCTCATACGTTTTTTTTGTTGAATGTTGAGATGGTTTTGTTGATTGTGTAGAGCAAAACACGCGCTATGGACCCGGAATAACGATTGATAGTAATAAGAAATCAAACTACTCTACAAATTACTAATTTTAGGAAACAAATTAACTTAAACATAGGTACAGTGGTAGCCAGATAATTAAGGACATCAGTCATTTTTTATACAAACGAGGTAATTTTGAAGCTTTGGTTCTCAGCCAAGGATTGACCAGGCTGTGATCTGATGATGGCCATGCAAGGAGTGAATGGAGGAGATTCAGATCGCCATACACACCCAACTGATCTGATCAGCATTCTAAGAGATATAAGGAACAGAGGTTTCAGGATTTCCATACATTATTATGCTAATTTCGCTGTTTTTTTTTTCAAACATATATCTATCACTTAGAATGTTGAACAGATTATTTGGGTGTGTATAGTGATCTGAATCTCCTCCATTCACTCCCTGGGTAGCCTTGGTGGAGAACCAAGGCTTCAAAGTTACCTCGTTTGTATGAAAATTGACTAGTGTCTTTAATTATGTGACCGCCACTGTGTATATAGGTATGTTTACTTATTTCTATACTACTGGCACCTACTGGTTTTGAAAGTACTTACTTTTAAACAACATTATAATATAATACCATAGACACCAGCGATCTGGTGCGCCACTTTCTCGCAGCTGAGGCATATTTCACCGCCGCGGTGGCTGCAGAACCTCAGACCTTCCACTGGGCCGGGACAAGGGACATGGAACGGGACATTACGGGACTTAGGCATAGGGAAAAGGTATAAGGGGCCGAATGCAACCTGCTACACCTAGTATCCTTACTAATATTATAAATGCGAAAGTCCGTTTGTTTGTTTGTTTGTTTGTTTGTTACGCCTTCACGTCTTAACTACTGAACCGATCAACATGAAATTTTGCATACACGTCGTCAGGGGCACAGAAAAGGACATAGGGTACCTTTCATCCCGAAAAAAAGTATTGTTCCCGAGGGAAAGCAAAAAACTTTCCACGCAGACGAAGTCGCGGGCGGAAGCTAGTGTATTTATAAATGTATTTTCTTTCATTCTTTCTAGTACAGTACGACGAGGCATGAACTTATCTTGAAATCGGGTGGGGATTGCGCGAAACGCGTATTTTTTGCATGCGTAGTAGGGAGGGGCGCGGGCGGCGGGAGAGGGGCGCGCGCTATTGGTCGCTCACAAGATCACATGCGCGAACTTATCCCCACTCCGTCGAAAAAATTTCAAGATACATGCCTCGAACTGTATTAGTCGTGAGCAAATCGGCTACACCTAGGTTTAACCAACAGCGATCGGCTACACCTAGTTTTAGTCGGCTAGAACTAGGTGTAGCCGCACTTCGGGTATTAGAAGTTACATATCTGGTCATTCTGAACTTACCATCCAAATTTCAAGAATCCATGTCCAAAAACAAGTCCATGAAATAAACAACTTTCTCTAAGAAATAATTGTCGAATATCGCCACAAAATTTTGGTTATCCCATCATACTAAATTGATCACGTGATCTCTTTGATTTGTATGGAAAGACGATTTTTTTACATTTTTGGTCATGTGCAAAGATTTAAATGGTTGGATCTGCCTTCGTACTGAAAATCTGTAGCATTATTTCAAATTTGTCAAAATAGCGCACCCATGCGTGATGCGTTGTTTACGTCCATTGGAATTGACAACGGAAAGAAAATAAAATTAGATAATAATTGAAATCTAAATACTTACGCGTGAAATGTTACACCATTTTGCTTTCTTTTATTTCTACCAGATAAACGGCACATGACCGCATTTTGAAAAAGTTCTTACGTGGTTTCTCGAAATAACTGGCACTGTGTTCAAATGAGCACTGATAGCCATCTAATAGCAAAGAAGTGAGGCTGACTCATTTGAATGTTGACACATTTCGATGAACTCATACTATGGTAAGGGCGTATCTAACGATTTAAATCATTGGCCATGTGTTCCTTAGAGAGAGTTGTTTAATTTTATGGACTGAACAGTTGAACACATCCTCAAAATTTGACGGTGAATATAAAATGACCCTGTATATGAAAGGAGACTTAAAACTGGAAACGTAAAATTTTGTATGAAAAACTTAGAACTTACTCCTATATCTTCGTCGTTTTTTGTAATATTTAAATTTATTTTACTATTATTAAAATTAAATTACGGAATCACAAAAAAATTCAATTTCCTTCTTTGGAACAGCGTCTCTGGCGGTAACTATACTAAATTGACGATAATGCGCTTCTTATCGTCAATTTAGTATAGTTACCGCCGACACCCGGAATCCTCATCATCACTGAGGAACTGGCTATCTTACCTCTAATTGCCGGAACACAACAACTTTTGAAATTGTTGTTATGGCGTCAGACTTAGGTAAGATGGTGGTAGCTACCCAGCGGACTTGAAATAAGCCTTCCACCAACCAAACTGAGTACAAATTGTACCCTCCTGAGAATACAACCGGGACCTTTGCATCTTAAACGGGTGGGCGAACCACTAGATCACAGAGGCGGTTACTTACTTATCGAATGAGGATTAGTGGCCACATCTGGTGTTAGAGTTTATCAAGCCGCCTGTAAGGCCTCTAACTTGGCTTAATGACTGTTATCAGATGACAACAGCCGGGACCGACGGTTTAACGTGCCCTCCGAAGCACGGAGGCGGTTAAAATAAACAATAATGAACTCACCGGACAATGTGTCAATGTTCTCCTTGTCGCCGAGAGTGTCCGGGCCCGGGGACCTCACTCCCAACTCCCGGACAGAGTTCTCAGCGCTGTCCGGGTTGCTGATAAGTGGTTTGCGAAGAGGTTTTGTTGTTAACCTGATAGAAACAAGAACAATTATATCACAAATATAAAACATGTTTTTTTACAGTTACGATGAATAAAACTCTTTTTAACGGAAACTAGCGCAGCTGCCGTGGTCCCCCTTGTCCCCCGTGACCACGGCAACTGCAAAGGTGCCGAAACGTCGGGAAAATCAAAAATCAAACCAAAATCCAACTAAATACCGAAGTACTTTCAATAAAACCACGCTAATATCCGTTAAAAAGTGTTTTATTTCATGTCTAGTGAGCGCGTAAGCTTGAGAAGTGAATAGTTGGGATTAATGTTTAAGGGGCCGTAGAAAAAATACTCTTTTTGAACAAAGATTTTACACAGTATTACTTGATTTATTGATTCCGAAATAATAATGTACAAAGTAGATTATAGTACTCAGTTATATGATTGACAAAAAAAAATGATAGCGAAAACATTTCTCTATAGAAAAAATTTAAACTGACCTTCGATTTTGTAGTTTTTTACTGATTTGCCAACCAATAATAAACCTATAATTTTGAAGCCTTTAGAGCCGCGATGCTCTAAGCTTGAAGCTATAATAAAAATAAACCTTTACTAGCTCTCTAATTTTGTGACTGACAGTTTTCCAAAATAAGAAATAGTTTATTAATCACTAATTAAAAACGATAATCGATTGTCAATAATTTCGATAATTTTTAGTATGAAAATAGCTTCCAGCCTTGTACGACCCCTTAAGTACAGCTTTGCCAGAAAAAGTAGATATTAAATAAAATAGAATTTAAAAAAATCAGTACAAAATATAGTCAAGTATTGCCACGTTATTTTGATTGCCTTGAGAGTGTCAAAATATGAGTTTTTGCGGGGCCGAATCTATTTTACATAAACTAAGAAATATGTTTTTTTCACAGATTTAAGGGACCGTAGACCTGAGTAAGTATATGATTTTAATTTCAACTCGTTCCTCCAGCTGTTCCTGAGGTAAAGAATCTTGACAGACAGGCAGACGGACAACAAAGTGAACCTATAAGAGTTTCGTTTTTTCCTTTTGAGATAAGGAACACTAAAAAATACTTACCAACTGGCACGCCTCTCCGATGTTTGTGATTGCATTTCTTTATCTAGAAAAAAAAACAGGTTTTGAAATAAAACTTTTTGTAAGTGAGTATTTGGAAATAGCCTATTAAAACCAATATGGTATATCTACCATATTATGTTCAGTTTGATGGTCCCGATGAAAAACTTTTACTATGGAACCAACACTAAAATCGCGAAATATACAGCTGTTTCATACAAAAATTAATAACGAAAATATCAAAGTGTATGAAACAGCTGTTTATTTCGCGATTTCAGAGTTGGTCCCATAGTAAAAGTTGTTCAGTTCGATGATCCCTATCTACCATATTCTGCTTTATAAGGCTATTTCCAAACACCCTGTATAAGTGAACTGTACATAAACACTGCTAGGGATCGAATAAACTTACCTAACGATGGATACAGGCGGGGCGTAGGTTCGCCGTCTATTGGTTTCTCTTTGTCGTTCCACATTTTTGAAGAACTTAGCCTATAATAAAGAAAAACATAATATACAGAATATTTCATAATATCCCGTAATTTTAGTTTTTTTACTTGTATGGAAAACTGCAAAGTGACAAACCTAGACGAAAATAGACTATTGTGTTCGATAAATCAATCCCAATAATGGGCAAATACAATACACAATCTAGGTCTAGGCAGGGCTCTGTCGCTCAGCGCGCGAGTATGAAGCGCTCGGCGTTTTCTGAGTGGACAAATTACATACGTCAGAAAAGATAAGACCTACGCGATAGAAAGAGAGGCAACTACTAGGTGAATGTTTTGGAGCGAAGGGAGCGCTGTGCGACCTGAATTGCACTTTATTGTGTCGGAGCAAGAGTAGCAATTTATTTAAACGATTTTGCGGAGTGCAACCTCTGTACGCTAGTACTATTATCTACTCTGTGCTAAAGCGCGGAGTGCGCCTGGCCTGCACTTACATCGTATAATAATTAAGCGAATTAAACATATGAAACTAATTATCATGTTTTAGTGACTTAATTGTTTATTTAAATGGAAAATATTTCAACACATGATTTTTGCAAATACCAATTTATTATTTGTATAACTCACCAACTGTTATTATTCTCTGTATTACTTTCAGCATCTGAAATTAAATAACTGTTTTATAATAAAAATAAACTACGTATCATTGTGTTTACAATATGTTGAAATAGATCCGATTCTATTTAAACTCAACAAGCATTGTAGCCCAGTAAACGAAAAGGTATAGAGGGAAATGCTTGGAACACGATTTTTGACTTCGTAGCTTTATTTGGACCAGTTAGGCTCAAGCTGATGCGCATAAGGACATTATTTTCATCAAGCCTGGTCTTGGAAAGACAAGGGATTCCTTATTCTTGTCCCAAGAGCTTCAGCAACAAGGCTTCAAGGACGTGCTGTTTTTGCACGCATTTACTGGATGCGACACATCTTCCGTATAATTCCTGCCGTACAAATAAACGAAGAATAAGTTTATAACTATGACTTGTAACAGTAGGCATTGAGGGCGACCTCTTTCACTGGAGCCCCATATCACCTCAAGATGTAGGTTTTAGCCGTCTCTTGTACTTGGGCGCTGGTGGAGGAAGGGTCCGAAAAGACCGCTGCTGCTTTTTGGACCGCTGGTGACTTCAAATACAACTTCGCAAATGCGGCCTTGCTTTTACGAAATACGGAAGATTTTTTGTCGCATCTAGTAAAGGCGTGCAAAAACAGCACGTCCTTAAAATCTTGTTGCTGAAGCTCTTGGGACAAGAATAAGGAAGCCCTTGTCTTCCCAAGACCAGGGTCCGTACCGGCTAACGCATCGAGCTTCGAAAAGTCTGTCGGGTTTCAAATTAAAACAGATAAATCAAGCCCCAATTGGGCCCAAATGGCGAACCCTTATTCATGAGGTCACACAAACATCAATATCTTCTAAATAACTTCAACAAATAGTACAATAAGTAATTCCTTACTTTGATTTATCTGTTTTAATTTGAAACTCGGCAAATTTTCCGAAGCTCGATTCGTTAGCCGGTACGGCCCCTGGCTTGATGAAAATAATGTCCGTATGCGCATCAGCTTGAGCCATCGAGAGGATGTGGTCGACATCTTCAGCCACAATGGCGACAGCTTTTGTTTCCGCCATTTCCACAGCCGTATCCACAATCAGAAATGTCCGCATCACTTTCTGCTTAAGGGTCCTGATTTTCGTTAAGCTTCACCTTAAGCATGTTGACATTCAGGAGCGGATAACTCGAAAACTACACAAAATATCGAGAAACTTGACTGAATAAAACTTGTAAAAAATTTAATCGGCATTCATTTTGTAAAAAGTGTCATGTTAAAATGCATAGTTTTCGAGATATATGTAAAAAACCGGTCAAGAGCGAGTCGGACTCGCGCACCGAGGGTTCCGTACAATCATAAATATATTTGGATATGTTACTTAAGTACAGTCTTTAAAAAAGTAGGATAAACGGCAGACAGGTGGAAGGGCGAACAGGCGGACAGTTAATTTACAAATCTTAACCACAGTTGCTTATGGTGACTGAAAAACGTTTCAGCCGCTCCACATTGCAAACTGTTTATATTACTAAGTAGGAACTTATTCTTCGTTTATTCCTACGGCAAATAGTAGGTAATGATATTAGAACCAGCCACCAATTATTACTGTAGTATTAGGTTGCGCCATCTCTTGACCGATAGTCGAACTATTTTTTTTCGCAAGTCAGCATTCTTAGGTCACCGCCATCTGTTGACTGGTAGTGAAACTATAGAATTTTGTTTGTTTTTTTAATTTCTAAAAAAGTGTGTTATATTGAGACATCGTTTTATTTTTCCTGTAATCTTTACGTAAACTACTATCACATAAAATTATTTCAGATTTTTCTCTTTGCAAACTTCGGAGATAAGGGGGGGGAACGGTTTTTTTTTTACATTTTTCATCATAAGTCGAAAACTATGCGGCCTAAGAAAAAAGAAAAAAATGTTTTAAAATACGCAAACAGCACTCTTTCATATGATACCCCACACGCCCTAGTCACCTCACTTCAAATTTTTAAGACCCCTTTTCACTCCCTGTTGTACTGTGTGTAAAAATTTTTTTTTTTATTTCTTTCTTATTTGCAAAATAGTTGGGCAAATGTCATCTTAAACTATTCCAAATTTCAAGTTGATACCATCAGTAGTTCTCGAGATATCCAGCTGTGACATACAGACAGTCAGACTGAGTCACACCATAAGGGTTCCTTTTTTACCATTTTGGTACGGAACCCTAAAAACCGAAATATGGGACCCTCAAACCAAGTTTAGTAAACAGCTTTTAACTTTTAAGTTGAAATCGTTATCTCCAAATATGTTGTAAGACAATCAAATTATCACTAATAATAATGAGTAATTTCTTTCTTAATCTACGTGTGGAAAACCTGAAAAAAATTTGTTGTATTTCATAATTGAATTTTTCAATAAAGAGTTGGGTGAAGTTTAGCAAATAAGACAAGTAAGTATAAACAGAGTATAAAACTGTGACTCACTTTGTTCGTGGGCGCCGCTGGAGCGCTTGCCCCCGTCGGCGGAGTCTGGCACGTCAGTCTGGGGCTGCGCCTCCGATCCTGCACCATCTGTGCTTTCTATACGGGGCTCCTCTATACCCCTGGGAAACAATAATAAGATTTAATAGGACTCACATAAGACAAGGGGGTCTAAAAGGACTAAAACCAATTATTAGCACTTTGACGGGTTCGCAAAAAGTATTAACACTTGGTCGGATTAGCAAAAGGTCGAAAAGTCATTTCGCATTTAAAATATATATTTATTTAATTAAATTATTTTCCATTAATTATTTTTTATTAGGTTTAATAAAAACAACATTAAAAAATATTTCTCCCTTGTTTCTCCATAAATCACAAATTAGTGACAGACCATGACAACACAAGTGTCGGATTTCGAAAATAAATTTTACTTCTTCACATATTTATATAAAAATGTGCATTTTGTAGTTACTGGTAGATATATAAAAAAACATTTATTGTTTAAGTATATGTTATTGTCTGTACTGAATCCGGCGAAATGAGAATCCGACCTTTTGCGAATCCGACCAACTGCGAATATTCCTTATAAACTACATAAGTACAACAAGAAAACACCGGAAACAATCGTTTATATTCATTACATAACAAAGACAATTAAGGCGGTTGTATGACCGAAAGTGGCGCCCTCAGACGTTTTTATCTAATAAATTATTAATAGAAAAAGATTTGAATAATGTTTCTCGTGGAGATTTTAGAGCCCATGGTCTAGTATTTTTAGAAGGTATTACTACATGCCCTCGTAGTTATTCGTAGAAGTAGATAGCAAATGTGTCAAAAACGGCCACTTTTAGCAGTTTTTCTATGTACTTCTAGCAGTGACTACTAGGGAATGTAACGATACCGTCTAAAAACACTAGACTGTGGGCCCTAAAATCTCCACAATAAACATTATTAAAATTGTGTATTAGAATTATAACATTAAATAAAATTCACCGCGGCGCCACTTTGGCTCAGTGTACCACCTTAACAAAAAGTAGTTTGGCCCTAAAGTATTTACAATAGGGAACATGAATCATTTTTTTTTTGTATCAAAATCAAAAGTATAATGCGTGAGAAAATCAACTGTAATATTAAAACTTTTCTCATGCGTTTTTTTCTCGTGATATAGTCACTTGAAGTTAGCACGCATCAGCTCCCGCCGAAAACGCTCTATACAAAAAGGTTAACATTTGTGACGTCACTCATGTCACGTTTCAGGCGCATTATATGGAGTTAGCCAAGAATTTTCAAATATCTCCCTAAATATTGAGTTTAAGTACATATGTGTCATACAAAATATTATTTCTTATTCGATATTCTATCCGACTGTTAAGTACATTATATCCGAAAATGAAAAAAAAAATCGTTATTTTCCCTTCTGTGATAAAACTAAAATAATATTTTTTTTTATTTTTTTTTCTGTTCCATCATGTTTTTATACGTGTCCGCAGCGACCAAGCTCAAATTGATCAAAATCGGTGATTTATGCATGTTCCCTATTTCAACTTTATTGCAATGAAATAAATGTCAACGTCATTTCTAAGAAAAGCAAAAACACTATACCCATTGTTTATCTTGACGTACTGTATTCTAAATGACATACATTCTGTTTTGTAGCAGAAATGCTTTGGATAGGATAACGGAGACATTAATTTATGAAATATCAGCAAATCATTTCACATTGAAATAATATTTGAGATAGATAATAATATGATTCACAAAATTATTTCACAACTGATCAGTCGCGTGACGTGACAATCATTAAAAGTTCTCCATTTATTATAATTTATTATACACTGAAAATATGGTATTTAAAGGCATAATGTAGTTTCTGAAAACTTTTTGTACTGGCGTTAAGGCTGTATATTTGCATTTCAACGAAATTAGTGTTTTTCCAATGAAGTTATCTAAAGAATGAAAGCATTATTATTGATGTAAACTTTAGTTTTAGGAAGCAACATTCTCAAATTAGTGGCGTATAGAGAGAAAAACATAATAAATTGTCAGGTATTTTAAAACGAAAACAATCTGTTTAAGTGGAATTTCAAATTTGCTTGTCAAAGGTATTTTTCAAAAAAAGTTTCAGCTGTAACAAATAATTTATTTTTTCACTTATTGTTTGTATTGTCAAGGAGTTAGAGAATAGAGAGAAAATTTAAAAAAATGCTTTTAATCACAAAGAAATAAAATATTAAAAAATTCATTTGACATGTTTTTTTACTGGTATTTACAGAATCTAAAGTAATTTTAATTTTTTCTTAGGAATAATGAGGTATTTGTCTAATGTATTGCGTGTTTTGTATATACTTATATATATTTAATAATTTAATAGGAATTTTCAAAGTTCGCCCTCATTACGGCTCGCGCAGAGTTGTTTTGATCATTTGTATTGAAAATTTAAAAATAGAACGTTATGCGACTCTACAGCCTTAATAAAAATGTATGTGTCAATGTAATTTTTGAAGTGAAAACTTCTTTAGCGGCGTTGTGCGCTTTTTGTATGGGGAAAAAATGCTAAACTCGCGTCAGTAAGAATCACGTGGCTGATCGAAAATGCGTAAGACGGATGTGACGGATGGAGCGTAGACAGCTGGCGGCGGAAGTATCTCCCTCTCTTCCTACGGGGCGCGTTGAAAATGGCGGCGCGTCATTTTAAGACGTAAACACTTGTCAAGGCAACGCGCTAATTTTGAAAATGGAACTAATAGCAGCGATCTGTTCGGTGAAATCATAGACTTATTTATACTCTGTAACTATAAGTTTAAATCGTAGAATGCGTGCATGTAGAAATTAAAAAGGCCACTGGCGCGAAACCTTTAGAATTTTTCTCTAATTACAAACTAATTGAATTGTGTGACTGTGTAGTAATAGGAAAGAAATAATTTTAATCCTTTGCCGCGAATTTCAAAATATCAACGTTAATATTCAAGTTTTCACTTATGCCGGCACTCCCGGAGTGCCAACCGATTTTTTTTATTAAGCTTCAAAGAGTACTCAGGTAGGCAGGCAGATGTAACCCTAAAATATTTCTCTTTGGGCAGATGTCAGCCAACGAGCACTTACTTTCCTCTTTGGTACAGGCCGTTTATTTTTAAAAGACAATTTTGCCACTTCTCTTTCCACCAACGCCATCTAGAGCGTCAAACTGTTTTTATTTTTTAAACTTTCAAAAATCCTCTTAATTTTTTTAAGTATTCTTTTTCATGTTTTCTTGGGATAAAATACGCCTTTACTACAGCAAAGAACCATTTTTAGGGTTCCGTAGCCTAAATGGCAAAAAACGGAACCCTTATAGATTCGTCATGTCTGTCTGTCTGTCCGTATGTCACAGCCACTTTATTCCGAAAGTATTAAGACTACACAGTTGAAACTTGGTAGGTAGGTGTATTCTGTTAACCGCTTACCGAATTTAATACAAAAATAAGAAAAATAAAAGATTAAGGGGGGGCTCCCCATACATGGATCTGAAACTGAAAAAAAAATTTTTCTTCAAACCAACACGTGTTGGGTGTCTATAGATAGGTCTTTAAAAATAACATTGAGGTTCCTAAGACAACTTTTTCTCAAAGTCAACCGTTTGAAAGATATACACCGCCAAAGTGGTAAAATGTGTGTCCCCCCCCCCCCCCTTTAACTTTTGAAATAAGAGAGTGAAAAATCTAAAAAAAATATATGCTGTAGATCTTAATAAACACTTTCAACCAAAATTAGTTTGAACGAGATATAGTAATTAGTTTTTGAGATATAGCACATTTTTCAAAACCGCAAATATAACTTTGTCACTCATACCAACACTGTGAAAAACAAAGTTATTTTTGCATACGAAAAATGATAGGTGGTATTAAATATGGTATGGTATAAGGTAACTACGGAACCCTATGGCGCGTGGCCCGACACGCACTTGGCCGGTTTTTTTTTTCTTTTCATAACTTTGTTGCTTTGATGTACATATATTAAAATAATACAGCTTGACCATAAAGAATAGACAAAAATTGAGGACGTAATTTTCTATGCAAACACGTCAAAATGACGAATAACTTTTATTACAGAATTTTTTTATATCCAATTTAATTGATTTCTAGTCTTTCAGGCCTGGCTGTAATATCACAAAATAGACAATAATACTAGCGTACAGATGTTGCACTCGGCAAAATCGTTTAAATAAATTGCGACTCTTGCTTCGACACAATAAAGTGCAATTCAGGTCGCACAGCGCTCCCTTCGCTCCAAAACATTCACCTAGTAGTTGCCTCTCTTTCTATCGCGTAGGTCTTATCTTTTCTGACGTATGTAATTTGTCCTCTCAGAGGACGCTAAGCGCTTCATGCTCACGCGCGGAGTGACAGAGCCCTGGTAATATGTTAGATATTCTTACCGATTACTTTGGCCATGCTCGTTATTTTGCGAGTCGCCTCTTTGGTTCGGTCGCAGCACTAATCGCTTGCGACTCGGCTTCAGACTTAGCTTGTCCTCTAAGCTTGCGTCTGATTCTTCTAACCCGTCGAACAATGATTTCTGTTAACAAATGAATAATTATGACATTTATATAGCGAACTAGATTACTCTTACGTACAGTCAACGTCAAATTGATATGAGCGTATAGAGTAGTCCAAATGATCGGAAAAAAATTTATATACGCAGTTAGAATCATCATGTTGTTGTAAACACACAAGGTGTTCAGAATATTTTAGCACTCATTTGGCCGAATACTCAAACGCTAATTAACTTTGAAGGGCTCTCAAACGTCGTCCTGTCGCATTAAATGTCAAAGATATGACAAAGACAGCATGCTGTTTGAGAGCCGCTCAAAGTTAATAAGCGTTTTGAGTATTCGGCCAATTGTTTCATATTTATATAAGCAGTCAGAGTGTTCAAAATTATCTAAGCAAACAAAGCTGTCAAAGTTATGTGACAACAATGTAATAATAATGCATTATGCACATTTAATTTTGAACACTGACTGCTTATATAAATATGAAACAATGAGTGCTACGATATTTTGAACACCTTGTGTGTTTACAACAATATGATGATTCTAACTGCGTAGATCAAAATGTTTTTTTGTTTTTCAGATCATTTTGACTACTCTAGACGCTCATATCAGTTTGACGCTGAATGTACACTAATAGTTAATCCAAATGACATATTTATCGAACGACTTGGGACTTTGATCAAAAGGTAACGGTTCACTAACTAAAACAGCTCGCAAATATGGCACCAACTGACAAATCTAGTTAACGAGAAAACGACCTTACATACAGTGTATAAACGCGTATAAAACTAAGAAAGGTTTAAACTAATTTATGTCTTATTTGTTAACTTTAAGGCGCAGATTTGTTTGTCAATATGTTCTCAGTTTGAAAGTGTGGCGTTCATTATTGCGAAGTCCGTTTTTGAGACTATGATCTGACATTTAAGATATTTCTAATGAGCAAAGAAATCGACTCGGTTAGATTTCTTTTAAGTTCCTTTTCTTTCTGACGTAGAATCTGTTGAGATATATAAATGAAATTGATACATTTCAAAGATCAATTTTATTTTTTACATCCAGTAATTCTGTAAAGAAACTACACTTGAGAGCGATGTAGCCATATTACATTTCTCCTTTGTTTCTGTGGTCTGAGATCTGGTGCGAATGGTATTTTTTCTAGTATACAGGTTGTCCCAAAACTTTGCCACACGGAGGGAAAGTACCTTAAATATTGAAGGTAGGAAATTTTACTGAAAGAAGACTTCATTTTATTTTTAAAAATAAACGGAACTGCATTCAAAGATTTTTTTAATAATCGCATACGATTCAATAAAAATTGATACAATCTGTAATATTAATAATTTTAATGTTATTTTTCATGTTTTTCCTTTTGTTTAAGATGCTGTATCACTTCCTTTTGTTTAAGAAAAAATAATCCTTATGAGTAATCCTTTCGATTGGTATGGCAAAAACAAAAAAGGTTTTTTTTTAATTATTTTCGGTGGGTTTGATTCCTGGTTAAGGCAGGCGATTTTTAAAAAATCGGTAACAATGCAGTTCCAATTATTTTTTAAATCAAAATGAAGTTTTCTTCCAGTAAAATTTCCTACCTTAATTAAGGTACATGCCTTCCATGTGGCAAAGTTTTGGGACACCCTGTATAATTGAGTATCGTGCACCGTGTATAGTTTACCTTGTCGGTGGGCAGGGGGCGCGGCTGCAGGCGCAGCGGGGGGCGCGAGGGGGGCAGGCGCCCCCCCGCCACAACGGCCGCCACGGCCGCGGGGTTGGTCGGTTTCAGGACATCTTCTAAGCACGACGCTGGATAACACAAATTCACTATAACTTTACGTATTTGTGAAAAAAAATGGTTTAGTCTACAAATGCCACATTTTACAAACGTCACAAGAGCTTAAAACGCCACATTGTACAAATGTCACTTTCTACAAAATGCCACATTCTACAAATAGTCGATGGGCGTGCGAGACCGCGCAAGAGCAATTTGCATTGCAATACCGCGTATCAATTTTTTTTATGGGGCGCAGAAAAAACTTAATATCTTGATCTTGGCCATTTAAATACATTTTTTTACTGAACTTGTTAGTAGTTTCTTTGAGTAGGTATTGTTTTATAGGAATGTGACATAATTTTACAAGATTTACCGATAATTTCATAAATTTTTCATGTAATATCCTTTCTAAGCCTTTTTTTTGGACTTTCGTAAATACGCGGTGTTGCAAATTGTTCTTACGCGGTCTTGCACGCCCATAGACAAAAATTCACAAAGTTTGTGTAGCCCCCCTAGCATGACTAGACTACCGAAACACAGAACACAGTAGATTTCGCATGATATAGCGTTTTTCAGGGCTCTGTCACTCCGCGCGCGAGTATGAAGCGCTCGGCGTCCTCTGAGAAGATGAATTTCATACGTCAGAAAAGATAAGTGAATGTTTTGGAGCGAAGGGAGCGCTGCGCGTGCGACCTGAATTGCACTTTATCGTGTCGGAGCAAGAGTCGCAATTTATTTAAACGATTTTGTGGAGTGCAACTTCTGTACGCTAGTTATTAATCTATTCTGTGATTTTATCGACACTCAACTACCAAAAACAATTGTCTTTTGGCAGTTAATCTTGATAAATCGCTATATCATATGACGTTTCGGTGGTTATGCTAGGGGGCAGAACTTTAAAACTGGACCAAAAAGTAAAAAAAATATAATTGAAAAAAATATTAAAAACACGACTGCACTGCCAAAAACGAACTAAAAAGTTAAATAACAAGTGTCATTGCAGTCGGGGGACCGTTTTGTGGAACAATAATCAAAGAGGTCCCCCGACTGCAATGACACTTGTTATTTAACTTTTAAGTTCGTTTTCGGCAGGGCTGTCGTGTTTTTAATATTTTTTAAATTTATTTATTTTTATTTCACACATTTTAGTGACAAATTATACAGTTTTGAAATGTGCTCATTATTAATTAAGGCCTTTCATTTGATGCCCATATTGTAATAATTGATGAAAAAAATATTTTTTTCACATTTGAAAGTGGCGTCGTACAGTAGCCATATTAACTTTTTCCAAAAAAAACATAGCCAGTGTCACTCGGAATGATGTAAGGATTCTAACGATACCCCATAAATCCACATCAGTTGAGCCATTTGGAAGTTATGGTGGAATAAAGAAACTCACCCATACCATACCCACAAACATACATGAACCCTTAACACATATACACTCCTTTTAGGCAGTCGTGTAAAAACACCCCTGTCTGGGTACAAATAAACGAAGAATAAGTTTTTTTAAGTAATTAGACAAAATCGAATCACCCGTAGCAGCTCAGACGGGATACGAACCCGCACCCTTGGGATTCCGGCCCAATGCACTGACCAATTAGCTACCGACGAGTCGCTAGTGGGAGTGGCGAAATTTTCTAGTACTTTTTTACGTTTTCGCTGCGTACTTACAGCGTACCGCTCATCAATGAGAAGAATTACCTTCAACATTCGAATGCGACACCTTAACAGATGCCAGACAATCGATTAAGATGAAATAGCTTTATAATTATTGAAATTTTATATTTTTTTAGGCATTCACAATGCTATTTTTATATTATGATAATTTAATAGAAAAAGAACTAGAAAAAATCGACTCACCCGTAGCTGTCCCGTCTGAGCTACAATGGGTAAGTCGATTTTTTCTTTTTTTTAGTTACTTCCTATTATTGTGTTTAAAGTCTCAAAGCATTATCCTGGGCGTACCGAGGGCTGCCCTACCGGGGGGTAGGGGTAGGGAGGGGCAGCTGCCCCCCTGGATTTTGTTTACCTCCAACTAACTATAAATTGTTATCAATGAAAGTTCTTATTTGCCATACAATATATATGATTTACAATAAGTTTAGTAAGCCCCCCTTGACCCAGAACCTGGGTACGCCCATGAGCATCATATTCCTAAACAAACTTTTTGGTTATTCTAAGTATAAACTTATTCTTCGTTAATTTGTACCGCAGTTATAGTTTTATAGTCTGTTTATGCTTACTTATCCTATTAAGTAAACAGTTTTTGACATTGTCATGTCTTTTAAACTTAAAAAATAAGTTGTTTATTATATCAAATTGTCATTTATAAATTAACAATTTCTTTTTCGTAATCTATGTGTGGAAAAACGTTTTGTATTTTACAAGAGATTATTTCAATAAAGAGTTGGGTAAAGATTGTTTACCAAATAGGACAAGTAAGGATAAAAGGTCTATACAAATATGTTTACTTTATCTAATACTCACAATCAGTAGGTGATGGTAGGGCTTATTTACGCTTTAACAACAATTTAAAAGTTGTTGGTATTCCGGCAGTTAGAGGTAAGATAGTTCCTCAGTGGTGAGGATTCCGCTACTACACCTAGTACGCTTATACTTTCGGCCTTGTTACAGATTTCAATGCAAACAGTGCATCGTCGTCTTAATGAAAGGGGTCTGATATACCAACCCGAAGAATTTTACTTATGCCTCGTTAACGGAGACGCGGGGCGTCGCGCGTCACGTGCGGCGGCGCGGCCCACACTGAATTCAAACATGGCGTTGTATGAGTGTCCTCCAAACATGATTCTCTAATACAAGTTTTAACTAAGGTTCTCAGTACTAGTTTTAACTAGAGAAAACGCGTTTTAACTAAAAACGGGTTTTTACTATAACATACATATATTAAACAAAATACAACACCGCATCACTACTTTTAACAGCATTATATGTCCCGAAGAAAAGTTACTACTGACGTTAAGGTAAGAATAAAAAGTTACGTTTTTTAGATCTTTTAATCAACATTAGGTAGGTACTATTGTATAGTATTATTATTGCTTATGAAATCAACATTTTTTTTAACAAATTTAGAATAATTTACTTCCCTTAAAGGGGTGAATGTACACATGAATAGGGATACATGAATAGGGATACGATATATATTATGGATACTTTTTGCCCTCTAATTCCAGTTGTCCTGTTGGTAGTCCCGTGTCGGAACTAATCGAAGACGAGGTCTACGTATTCCGCCCATCATCAGGACCATTTCTGCTCATAATTATTGCTGGGAAACGATTTTAATTTTTGGTGTTAAAGCATTGCATACATTACAAATAATCGAATTTCTAAAGATGCATCGGCAAGATGTGACACAAAACGCAAAAATAAACTTTTTATATGCAAATGTATCGACAGGCAAGATTTCACTTTGGAATTTTTAATGGTTTTGCCCACAAAATAAGCTAGCAGTGTCGGTCTAGACCGACTGAAACGGATCAACTATTCATATTAATATTCATATACCTAATCTAAATATTCGTATACGTGTATTCATTTTAACGAATAATAAAAAGTACCAGGGCAATATAACTAAGAGTTATTTAGATTTCAAAACATTTTGGAATGTCGGGCGAAACTATGGGGTGAACCAAAAACAAAACTTAAAAGGCTTAAAAGGTTAAAATTCACAGGTGGCAGAATGTAGGTGGTATAATAACAGTTTGTTGGAAAAATAATTAACTTAAAAGGTCACTATGGAGAACTTTCATTTTCATCTGTAATTCCAAGAGCTCTGAATTCATCTTGAAGAGAAATATTAGGTACTGGTGTTTGTGTCGAGGCACGAGGTAACATGCTCGACGAACGATCACTATTGTGTGAGTCCGATGTAAAGTGTTGGGGTTGAGATACAACATAATCGCTAACAACAGGTGAATTATTATCGATCATATTAACGTACTCGTTCTGGCATTCTGTCATTATCAGTAACATTTCACTTACTTTGTGACGAAATCGAAGTTTTTGTAGGTTTGTTAACCTTTTAAACGGAGGTAGCATACTCATAATGAACATGTAATCTTCATCGTTTTCCAGTTCTTCTTCCTTCTTATTCCGTATTCGTTCTTTAATTAATTCAAGTTTTTCCTTTTGTAATCTCAAAATTTCATTTCTCTGGTCAGAAAGTGAACGCCAAAATTCACTATCACATGTCGACTGATTTATATCAATGGATGAATGTGATTCTGTCGTTCTTTCATCATCATTATCAGTGTTATTAGGAGAGAACAGTGACAGTGACATACTATCTTGATATAAATTAGCTGGATTAGACAAATTTCCAGAACTTGGTGCTGGTAAAACTTCTTCTTGAAGAAATCTCATCAAACTATAATTCCATTGCGGTACCCATTCGGTGTCGTCACTTGCAGCACCAGACCGTGGTTCGGGCTTCTTTTTCAATTCCTTTCTGTATTGACCACGGAGGAGCTTCAATTTTTTTTTAACTTCAGTAACTAAAACAATCGACATAATACAGTATTAAGGGACTGTTTGACTAAGGAGGACGGATCTCGAAGTAAATTCTAAATAGCCCTTTTTTGACAAATCTTCCATAGGAAGCTGTCATTTTAACTGACAAGTATCACTTAATGAGACATTGTAAAACAGGCCATAAAAATCTAACTATGTACCTACAATAAACAAAATAATATAAGTACCTATATTGAGCATACACTTACCTACATCTACCACCTACTTACCATTCAAGACCACGTTTTCCGAAACTACCGTCCACTTCCGTTTTAGAATTATTCTATTTTTATGTTGTGGATGACAAAACCAACGGGGGTCGCTCCTGTATAGTAGATATTACCAATTCCAATGTGTCGTCAGTCATGATGTTGCAATTGCAAGTTGCGACAAGACAATCGCGTTTCTCGCTAACCTTAAACTAAACTAGTCGATAATTATTTTAATAGAAAAAATACTAGAAAAAGTCGACTCACCCGTAGCAGCTCAGACGGGACTCGAACCCGCACCCTTCGGATTCCGGCCCAATGCACTGACCAATTATGCTAACGAGTCGCTAGTGGGAGCGGCAAAATTTTCTAGTACTTTTTACGTTCACGCTGTAAGCCAACGTTATTTCATCAATGTGAAGAATTACCTTCGAATTACCTTCAACATTCGAATGCAACACCTTTACAGATGTCAGACAATCGATTAAGATGAAATAGCTAGGATATAATTTTTGATTTTTTAGATTTTAGGAAATCACAATGCTATTTTTATATTAAGATAATTATTTTAATATAAATTACGCCTACGACCCACTAGCGACTCGGTAGCATAATTGGTCAGTGCATTGGGCCGGAATCCCAAGGGTGTGGGTTCGAGTCTCGTCTGAGCTGCTATGGGTGAGTCGATTTTTTTTTTTAGTATTTTTTCTATTAAAATAATTATCTTAATATAAAAATAGCATTGTGAATGCCTAAAATCTAAAAACTCTAAACTAGTCGGTTTGATTGCGCGCCGCCCTCGCCGCAGCGGGGCTTGTCGCGTGCATCCCTACCCGTTTAAGGCTCTGTGTTAAGCGGGATCCCGCCGCGGGAACAAGGGCGCGGCAATATAGATTGCTGGTTTTTTGACGGACATCTGCTTGCGCCATAGACATAGAAAAATTTTCGCTGCGCTCAAGAAGACCAACAAAGCGTGGAAAAGAGAAGTTAACATCATACGGACACGGACTATGTAAAAAAGAGACAAAGGATCAAGTGACATGTGCCAACATTTTTTACAGTAAGAGCCCCTAGCGTCCCGCTTAGCAAATAAGCAATCACAGTTTGTTTAAAATATTTTTTAATCTTAATTAGAATTTAAAATAAAGGTATCGTGGAGCTATGGTGTCTTGTACTCTAAGTAATTGTGGTGTGACTAAAAGAAACAATCCAAGTAATCACACTTTTCAAAGGTAAACAAGATATTGCCACACATTTCTCTAAAACCAAATTTCGCTACATTTATTCGTTTATCGACAAAGAAAATAGTATGGAACATAGTTTATTAATTTCCTTTGCCATAATATAGTCATATTTTATGAATCTAAGTCATATTTTACGTATCTCATATAAAATGTATTGATTCGTTTTCGGATCACCTGTTTATTGACTTTGTTGTTCTTTGACATTCTATTTCTATGGCTTGCGCAGTGCATGAGTAAGCTCTAATCTATGTCGCACCGCGCGCGTGTCTCGCTTAACGCAGCGGAGAGTTCGCCGCGGGCACCACCACGCTGCCCGCGACGCGTTTCTATGAACAGTATCGTATTGTGCCATATGTTTGTGTTTACGCGTGCGATAATAAGTGCCGCTTCACGCGCCGCCTCTCCGTAAACAGAAAAAACGTCCGACGCGCCGCGAGAGGCCCCGTCGCACGCGCCGCCTGACGCCCCGCGTCTCCGTAAACGAGCACTTACACAAGCGCAACACAAAGACGACAAAATAGCTTTCAATACTACAATTTTGATTAGTTTTTTTTTTCAATTTTCAGATTATAATATCTTACGAAAATAGTTATTTTTTAGTTAAAAGTTTATATAAAGCAACTTAAAATAATTGCAAAAATCTCGCACGGAAAGTTGCAAGAGAAGGAATTTAGGGGGCTAACCTGCTGCTCCCGCGTGCTGCCTGTAGCGGACGCACATCTCACTTCTTATACAATCCCGGCGTTGAGTTGTTCAAGTGATCACTATAGTCTTTTGACCACTCGCGGCGATCACCTTGTGGGTGTTCGAACTTGACCGATATAAATGAGGATCAAAAAAACTCGACTGTCACGAAGGCAGGCTGGATCGGAAGTGTTGAAATATGGCCGACGCGGCCAGATATCGGTTTACCCCCATAGGATCACGGATAAAAATGATATGAGGGTAGATTTTGGGTTTAGGGATGTAGCATCGGTACCTACAAGCCTGAATTGAGTTTTTTGAGTGATGTGAAAATAATTGAATCTAAGATGAATCTAAATCTACCAGACTCAATAATTAAATAAAATAATAATAAAAAAGAATTGTTTCATTTAAATGTGGTTTAGGATAATCGAGAAAATCCTTGGGCCGATTTTTCAGTCGTCGATATTATTCCCTCAGGCAGGCGAGCCTAGCAGGGAATCCTAGTGGATGATACAAAATCTGTCAAACGTCATTTTTATTCCTCAGATAAAAATATATCTAATGATGACTGAAAATCGGCCCTCCCCGCACTGGCGGCTAACCGTGGGGGGCGGCCAGCCGCTTTTACCGCCACCGGCGGCATGGGCGTACCCAGCATCTACTTAGAAGTGGGGCAAAAGTAAGAAAATTCGATAAATAGGTACCTAATAGGAATTTAAAATGCTTTGAAAATAAAACTAACCTTATATCAATAATAACTTACAAGGATTCTGGCAAAATTTCGTTTTCGAAATAGTGCCAATAAATTTTTAACTCTCAAGGCTTAGATTTTGTTAAATAAATAATTTTGTAAACATCTAGCTTAAATTTCTTAAAGTCAGGGTGGATGGTGGGGCAAGCGCCCCACCTTGCCCCAACGTGGGTACGCCCATGACCGGCGGTTAAGCAACCGCCACGAAATTTCCCCTCCGGAATAAAATTAAACCGGGCGGTTGGCCAAGGTAACCGCGCGGGCGGCTGGCCGAACAGCTAGCCGCTTTTTCCATTTTTATTTGCACCACTTATTCCATTAATATGGAGCCGCGCGGTCACCCCGCGGTTAAACGCTAGTGTGGAAATGTTTTTTCTAAAATGTTGATTATTCCACATCAAAATAAGATGTTATAATGTCGAAAACAAACTACTTTTGCCGATTTTGCCTGATTTAATTTTTATCCTACGAAATTAAGTTATGTTAACTCAGTCACTGGCTATGGTTCATAATTGTCAAAGTCAAATGTGAATCTCTTTCCTGCGATAAGTAAGAAAAAAAATTTAGTCATGTAATGTTGTTCGGAAACTGAATCTCATTAATGGGGATGGAAACTGAGGATCTAATGGCGCCACAAGCGATTGTACCAATACATTTGATTGGTTGTTTCAAATATCAAATGTCATTTGTGGCATATTTTAACCAATCAAAGTATTGATAGCGGTTAGATCGCCGCTGGCGCCATCTGAGATTAGCTTTGCGTTGCCAACCCCATTGAATTCGTTCGACGAGTATTTTAACTGTTTCTAGATACTATTGGCTAAATCCGAAGGGAACGAGGTATATAACAACACTTACCATTAAATTAACTTTGAAGAATTTTTTGGAAAGGTGCTATGTTTCTGACGCCGAGTGTATGTTAATTGTCATAGTAAATACTCACAATCAGTAGGCACCAAGTCTTTGAAAAGTGGCGAATCTCCGTAAGGCCGCGCCGCTAGAGTCAACATCTGCTCGTGGACGTTGCCCGCCGCCGACACGCCGGACAAGCCAGAACTAAAAGTACAAAAATGCAATATAGCAAACTAGCTTCCGCCTGCGACTTCGTCTGCGTGAAAAGTTTTTTTGCTATCCCTCGGGACCATAACTTTTTTTCTGGATGAAAGGTACCCTATGTCCTTCTCTGTATCCCTGACAAAGTGTATGCAAAATTTCATGATGATCAGTTCAGTAGTTAAGACGTGAAGGCGTAACAAACAAACAAACGGACTTTCGCATTTATAATAAATCAGTCAGTCCTGTAGAAGTTGTAGAGATGCAAACGATACATCGAAACATCGATGTTTCAGTAAAAAAACATCGATGTTTGCCATCGATATCCACTATTGCAAAACATCGATGTATCGATATTATTCCACATGAGTAAAGAAAAGAACCAGAGACAAAGCTTTTTAAGAACGTGAAATTCAAACTTGCAACTAACAAAACAAGCAATGTTCTGAGATTGTCCACTGGCTGCAGTTGTCAAAACAGGTTTTTTCCTCGGCCAGTGGACACGCACACATGCCCCGCGTGCTTGTAGTAGTGCAACTGATTCGCGCTTTGTATGAAGCTTTGTCTCTGGTCCTTTCTTTACTCATGTGATTATTCTATACGATGTTTTGCATGCCATTTATACTTCTTACAGACTTTTTTCAAAAGCCGGAGCTACAATCACCCAACAAAAGAACCGCTTGACAGGAAAACGTCCGTTCAAACTGTTATTTTTAATTTCTGTTTCTAAATAACTTGCTGCAGTTAACCTAAGCTTGTAATAACTTTACTTCATAAAAAAATGCTCTTAGATATAACTCTATTTCTTCTACACCTTTTTATTCTAAGCCTTACCTATTCAATAGATAATATTGTTATAGATATTAGATAATGATATCTAAAAATGGTTGACAATGGTGTCGATTCGGCTAGCACGACATAACTAAATTGACAGGACTAAACTCTATTTTAGCATTCAGGGGCCCATTTTTAAATCGCTCGGCAGGCGTCGAGCGCTCTTTTCGAGTGATTTTCGTTCGACATATGACTCAAAACAATGAGATGTCGAACGAAAATCAGTAGAAACGAGCGCTCGACTGGCTTCGAGCGATTCAAAAATAGGTCCCATGTTCTTGTCTTTTCGATACAGAAAGAAAAGGATGGAAAACTAAATTTAGTTTAGTCCTGTCTATTTAGTTAAGTCGTTGCCAACCGAATCGACACCAGTAATAAATAATTATTATGGAAGTCGGACAGTAAACGCATTAAAGATTGAAGATAAACAAAATGTGTTGGAAGAAAAATTGATAGCAAACACATAGAAAACAACAAAATTACTAATATATATCGGGTCATTTTAAACTTACCATCCAAATTTTGAGGATGTGTTCAGTCCATGAAACTGAACAACTTTCTCTAAGGAACACATGGCCAAATATGTAAAATAAAAATCGACTTCCCATACAAATCAAAGAGATCACGTGATCAATTTAGTATGAGATGACCAAAATTTTCTGGCGAAATTTGACATATATTTCTTAAAGAAAGTTGTTTAGTTTGATGGACTGGACACATCCTTAAAATTTGGATGGTAAGTTCAAAATGACCCTGTATAATAATTTACACTAGCGCCAAGTTAGCGGTAGTGCGCTGACTGGCGGACGATTTGTAAATTCGAATCATCATCGTTCAATTCGAATCCACGATTCGAACTACTTACGGGTACTTCGAACGATTCTACTCGAATATTTTTTTTTATTTGAGTCCCATCCCTAATTTACTATCCCCGTCAATTGGTAATGCGCCTGGCGGCCATGATTTTAACCTCAAAACCGAAAAACAATTGTATTTTTTTTATATACCTAGACCCTATCTTATTGAAAATAATAATTCAATAATTGATATACAACGTGTTAATGAATTAACGCAAAATGAAAAAACCGTTTCTTCGGAACATCAAACTGAACAACTTTTACTATGGGACCAACTCTGAAATCGTGAAAAAAAATCAGCTGCTTCATACAAAAATTAATAACGAAAATATACAAATGTATGAAGCAGCTGATTTTTTTTCGCGATTTCAGAGTTGGTCCCATAGTAAAAGTTGTTCAGTTTGATGGTCCGAAGAAACGGTATTCTCATTTTGCGTTAATTCATTAACACATTGTATTAGATTACCTATTAGAATTTTCTTGTTTCATGATTATGCGTTTATTTTAATTTGAACACCGTTTATGGTAAGACATGTTTGAACTTATTATTTTACATGATCATCTCTAACAAATAAATTATCTTTATGATATTTTTAGTTGCGGATCACTTCAACGTGGATATTAAGGTATGATTCCGATGTCAGCAGCACTGCTGCGCGACAGTGCTGCGCAGCACTGCTGCCGAGCTCGGAATGTAGTCTCATATAAACCTATAGAGAATGTATGGGGACCAGTGGTGTTGCGGCAGCAGTGCCGCGCAGCACTGCTGCGCAGCAGTGTCGCGTCGCTTCTCCGCTCACATCAAATTGAGCCTTTCAAACGTAACATTAGGGTTCAATTTGGAGTGCACTGCTGCGGCAACACTGCTGCTGCTGCCGAGTTCGGAATCATACCTTCAATGTGACAAGGTTCCAGCGCATTACCAATTGACAGGGATAATACGTTTGAGGCATTTCATTCGCTACCATTGTGTAATGTCCAACAATATTGACTCACTTGTTCATTGATGTGTTAGTGTTCAACCCCATGCCTAGTGAAGGCGCGCCCAGCGATGTGTTGCCGCCGAACATACCAGTGCCTAACCCCGTATCTGCAAATAAAACAACATTAAGGATGGTCAACTACATCCGAACATGCTATTATGAACATCATCATCGCTGCCAGCAACGCAGTCATTATACGCCGCGGCAGTAATGTACTATTAATTTCTTTCACTCCTCTTGCTCAAAAAGTCCGTCATTGTAACGTACAAAAGCTAGGATAAAATAACATATTTAGCCCTAGGGGATAGTTTTTCTTTTTTAATGTTTGTCTATTACCAATGAGCCTACTAAAACGAAAAAGACTTTATTTATAGATAGAATAATCACGAAAGACTCGCTCGGCTTAATAGATACTGTTTCTCAATTTTATTTTTGAAAATGGAACTAAAAGCAGCGATCTCTTCGGTGAAATCATAGACTTATTTATACTCTGTGACTATAAGTTTAAATCGTAGAATGCGTGCATTGTGTTGCTTATCTGCTACAGTAGAAATTAAAAAAGTAACTGGCGCGAAATCTTTAGAATTTTTCTCTAATTAGGTACAAACTGATTGAATTATGTGACTGTAATACGAAAAAAATAATTTTAATCTTTTGCCGTCAAGCACAGATCATTTTATTTAAATACTGTACGAAAAGTATATGAATTGGAGGATAGAAAAACGAGTGGATTCGTTTACGGAAGTATAAACTATTTAATATTGTATTTTATTTTTTCGCAATCGTAGTGAAAAGTACAGTGTAACACATGACGCTAAAACCCATTGTAACTCGGTTTCCATTTATTCCCTCGCTAAAGCTCGGGAATAAAACTACTTCGTATGCAATGGGCCATTTTAGCGTCTTGTATAACAATATACTATTAATTGCGCTACAGAGGGTTAATAAAGATGATTACTTACTATTACTGAACATGGTATTCTGCTGCGGCTGTCCTGTGAACAATACTCCCCCTAAAGTGCCGAATCCCCCCATTGTGGGCTTCGCTTGGTTGTTCGTTAGACCACCTCCTAGACCTGTACCTGAGATAAACAATAATGGAGAATGTCAGTTGGTCTGTTAAATCACTTGAAACTTTATGACCAAATAGTTAAGAGCCTTTTGTCATTTGTCGGCGCAGCCTCGGTACAGCTCGCGCAACCTCGGCAAATGTGGAGGGGGTATGCGCAGTAGTAATTTGTTACTAAAATAATAGTCGTGTGTGCGATGCGAATCGGTGCAGACTACAGACGCATAATATAGTAGTTTATGATACAAGGTTGGTAAGGAGGTTTTTAAAACGAGTTGACGTTTTATAAGCCCGAGCCCCAGGCGAGGGTAGGGTACCAGGGAGGTAGTCACGAGTTTTAAAAAACCTCTTAAAAAATCTATACATATAATCAAACTGTAAATTCTAAATATTTGTGCGCAAATTACGCAAAAACCGCTGAACGAATTTTGATGGGCTTTTCACAGTTTGGTAGATTGAGGTCCAACTTAAAATCTAAACTATTTTTCATTAAATCCGTAGTATTAGCTTTCAAACACTAAAGAAGTCATTTGGTTTGGTCATTGGTAGATATTTTTTCGACTGTCCACGCGGATGAAGTCGCGGTCGGAAGCTAGTAGAAATTTAAAAAAACGTACGTAAACAAAAACACACGGCGCCGGTGTGCGGTAAAATCAACTTTCCGCACGCTGTACTAAGCCGTAAACAAAAACGCACGGCGTGCGGTAAAATCCAATTACCGCACGCTGTACTGTCATCGTAAGCTCACATTTTCGAGCAACTGTATTGAAAATAGTAGTTTATGATACAAGGTTGGTAAGGAGGTTTTTAAAACGAGTTGACATTTTATAAGCCCGAGCCGCAGGCGAGGGTCCCGCCCATACAACCTTTTTCGATACATTTGCGAGAAAACATTATAGGTACTACTGAAATTGTAAACTATAGATGTAATAAAACTGTAAATTCTAAATAGTTGTACACGAATTACGCAAAAACCGCTAAACGAATTTGGATGGGAGTTTCACAGTTTAGTAGATTGAGGTCCAACTTAAAATCTAAGCTATGTTTCATCAAACTCAGGTGGGCGGAACTAAGGAAACAGCTTGAACTCTCCGTAGTACTAGCTTTCATACACTAAAGAGGTCATTTTAAACTGATCGCTGTATTTTTCTACTGTCCGCGCGGATGAAGTCGCGGGCGGAAGCTAGTACAAATTAAAAAAAATCGTAAACAAAAACGCACGGCTCCAGCGTGCGGTAAAATCAACTTACCGCACGCTGTACTAAACCGTAAACAAAAACGCACGGCGTGCGGTAAAACCCACTTACCGCACACTGTACTGTCATCATAAGCTTACATTTTCGAGCAACTGTTTTAAAAAGTCTTCTCCAAACAGAACGCGTACCTAGCGCCGCGTTGTAGCATTAATAGCGTCGCGTTTTAACGTCGCGCTCTTTTACGTCACACTGATTTTAGCGCTTGCTTCTACGCAACGTACTATTAACCAGTGCGTAGCGCAGTGCAGATCGCTAGTCTTTGGAAAATTTATGTCGAGTAATTCAGACGAGGAAGTTATTATTACTTTTATACGCTTTATCACGATTGCAGAGAAAAAGAGTATGGGTACACGAAATCAATAATAAGTATAAATGAAATAAAACACTTTTTAACGGATACTAGCGCGGTTTTATTGAATGTACTTTGGTATTTAGTTGGTATTTGGTTTGATTTTTTGTTTTCCCGACGTTTCGGCACCTTTGCAGCTGCCGTGGTCACGGGGGACTGAAGTTACCCGTGAGCCTACCCTCAAGCGATGAATTTTTTTAGACGTTCAGAAATTAAAATTTAACAAAATTTTTAATTATTTTATGTTGATTTATAATTTAATTTTATGAATTATTTAATGCTAAAAAGAGAGAGAATCTACTAAAACTCCCACCATTTCATAAAATTGGGAGGCCCCTCCAAGAAAGAAATGGCGAAAGAAAACTTGGAGAGGAAGCCGACCTCCGTCTTTTGTATTAATTTATTTATTTGCAAAAGGAACTAACCGTATCATTAGATCTTACAGTGTGTGTGAGGGGCTTTAGCTTGTGAATGATGGGGTCCCAAGCTGGTGGAATTTTCCAACCATCATCTCTATTGAAATTTAACATAATATACTTTCAACATCATTGAAGTAATACGGTACCATATTTCGAATTGATAGGACATATGGAAGGTAGTCAGATCCCCTCATCAACTATTAAAGAGCTGACAATCTTCAAACGGCTGATCAGGAAGATTACCTTACTGTATACTTCCAATATCATTGAAGTAACACGGTACCAAATTTTGAATCGATAGGACATATGGAAGGTAGTCAGATCCCCTCATCAACTATTAAAGAGCTGACAATCTTCAAACGGCTGATCAGGAAGATTACCTTACTGTATACTTTCAATATCATTGAAGTAACATGGTACCAAATTTCGAATCGATAGGACATATGTAAGGTAGTCAGATCCCCTCATCAACTATTAAAGAGCTGATGATCTTCAAACGGCTGATCGGATCATGGTTACCTTACCATATACTTCCAATCTCATTGAAGTAACACGGTACAAAATTTCGAATCGATAGGACATATGGAAGGTAGTCAGATCCCCTCATCAACTATTAAAGAGCTGATGATCTTCAAAGGCTGATTGGAAGTATATGGTAGGGTAACCATGACCTCATGGTTACCCTACCATATACTTCCAATATCATTGAGTCAGATCCCCTTATCAACTAGAAAAGAGCTGATGATCTTCAAACGGCTGAACAGATTTTCATGAAACATGGCTAAGAATGCTCGGGATAAAATTATCTATGACACAAAAAAACTAAACTAAAATCGGTTCATCCGTTTAGGAGCCGGTGTGTGTTAACGACTGCGAATGCAGCCGGGACCAACGGCTTAACGTGCCTTCCGAAGCACGGAGGAGCTCGAGTTAATACATTTTTGGTCACCCATCCCATGACCGACCCTTGCGAAAGTTGCTTAACCTCTGCAATCGCTGGGCCAGGCGCTAAACCACTGCACCACCACTCGCACTTGGCCGGTTTTTTTACGTACTTTTGTATGTCTCAAGATTTATTTGAAAAATTACACCAACTGCTCGTGCTCATCCTAAAAATAGAAAAATGCACTACAAATTGGAGGAAGCCTATTTCTACAAGAGAAAGACTTGTAATCTGAGTAAGGTAAGAGAAATTTATTATTTAAAATACATATTCATTGCGTTATCATCATAAAAATCTGTTGATATTGATGCTTCCAAATTTTGTCAAATCGACGTTACATTGTGATTGAGGCCTTTGCTGGTCTGCAGGTGGGTAGTTTGATAAATCTATCACAGCTACTTGAGACAGATCTGCTGGTCTAGAAATACTTGCCTCATAGGTAACCTGATTTTCAACACTTATAAGCGAATATTGAGGTGAATCGTTTAATACTTGAAAGTTTTCTTGCATTTCTTCGGTTTCTAAGCTTGCAAATAATTTAGCCAGTCCCAATTTAGCTTTAATTTGTTTTTCTTTCGAAAAAATTTTGAAGGTTTGGGCGTAACTTTTGAATAGGTGGTCTATGGCATCACACTCTTGTTTTTTTTCATTTTGAATAACATTTGTAACTTTATCCATCTCATTGTCAGTTTTCTTAATTTGTTTAGCTCGTGAACGAATTACTGAGTTCTCAAGGCGTGTCTCTGGTGGAGGTGTCTCTGGCGGAGGTGTCTCTGGCAAAAGTATCTCTGGCGAAAGTGTCTCTGGCGGCGGTGTCTCTGGCGGAGGTGTCTCTGGCAAAGGTGTCTCTGCCGATGGACCATCTGCTAAATTTGTAGACGATGATGTTTCTGGCGTATATTGTCGAACATTTGAACTTTTTTCTCGATCTGTCAGAGTTGTGTCAAGGAACTGTAACTGGGAAGCCGAAGCCCATTTTGTAATTTTTTTTGCAGCTTCTCCAGTTGTACCTGCAACCTCATTTTTGAATCTTATGTAATTGTCCCTCAAGCTCTTCCACTCTATTTTAGCCACATCACCTGTAAAACAAACATAAATTTTATTATTTTGTTTCAGGTACTTGGCTACGGGTGATTCTCATCAGACCATAGCCTTCTCCTTCTGAGTGGGTCGTTCAACAGTTGGTAGTATTGTTAGTGAAGTGTGTAAAGAAATATTGAATGAATTACAACCAGAACATCACCAACTGAAGAGACATGGAAAAAATCAGAGCAAGGTTATCGGGAAACCTGGAAGTTTCTAAATTGTGTCGGTAGTATTGATGGTAAGCATGTCGCTATAAAGTACCCGAAAAATAGTGGATCAGACTATTTTTGCTACAAACAATTTATTTCTGTAGTTCTTCTCGCACTAGTCGGTTCATGTTACAAATTCACTGTTATCGATGTCGGTAGTTACAGGCGTCATAGCGATAGCACGACGTAATGTTTTAACGCCAATATATCCAAAAAAAAATTCCCTTCTACCAGAGAAACCTCTGCCAGGAACCGATGATCCCGTACCCCATGTACTTATTGGTGATGAGGGGTTTGCTTTAAAAACATATTTTCATTTCTCATGCTCGTAAAGTTCTTCATTATGTTGGGTATAGGCTGCATAAAATCGCTTTTCATGCTCTAGACTAGAGCATAAAGTAAAATCTTCGTCTAAGTTCAGACTCTATGACAAAGGTCGTCAGGTGAACAGCCACACAAGCAATTTAACTTCGTTAAATAAACTTGTTATTTTCTTCATTTTTATACATAATCCGTGTTATAACATTTCTTTTCAAATTTTGAAAATGGGCATCAATTGAAATCTATTTTTTTTTTTTCATTTTTGAATATGGGTATCAAATGAAAGGCATTGATGAGCACATTCCAGTTCCAAACCGACCCCGATGATGTGCCCACGTTCGTGGCGAGGGACCTCAATAAGCTGCCTCCCGTCACCTTCGATCACGTCGATGTGACCTGCCTCCTTAAGGACATCGTGTCCCTTAAGCGAGTTTGGCTGAAGTGATGCTGAAATTCCAAGCATCCGAAAACACGATGAGTGAGTTGCGTAGAAAAGTTGACGATTTACGTGAATCAATCGCCGTAAGTAGGTCAGTTAGTGCAGGCACAAATGTCAACATGCGACGTGGGGCCTGCCTCGAATCTCGATACATCGACATCGAGCTGCAAGTCAGCAGTAACGACTCCGTCTCCGCCACGGCACAACCGCGAGCGCCGACCCCGCACCTCCCACCCGCGTCCATTTGGTCCACTTCTCAATTGGTCTACTTGGTCCATTTCTCATTTGGTCCATTTCGCGGAACGTCCATTTCGCATTTGGTCCATTTCCCAGAACGTCCCAGAACTAAATTACTTTTAAGTTATTAACTAACACCTTTGTTTTATTTTTTTATATATATGGGCGAAACGGTAAAATATCGATGATTTCGGACTATATCTGTCCGAGGCACAGCACGTGTTTACCGCATCGACCGTTGTCGCTAGTGGCGCGGTCACGTGTTCACGGAACGTCTGAGTCGGCTCACAGCACAGCAGCACAAAATAGAGAGACTAACAGAAGTTTAGCTTAGTACTACGGGCGCTCGAGCATCGCACACACACACTAAGACAACTCTCGCCGCGCTGCGTCACGTACTCAAACTGTTTTGAGAGTGGTATGAGATTGCAGTTACATAGTGTCGCTCGGTGAAAGATGTCTATGTGTGCGTTGCTCGAGCGCGCAAGTGCTAAGCTCAACTATTGTACTCTCTCTATATTGCAGTGGTCTCGAACCTACCGATTTTTCGGTATTTCTACCGATATGGAGCTTCTCCTACCGAAATACCGAAATGTAAAGATATTCTCACGATTTCTGAGAAGTTCTGAGAATATAAGGAAATTCCCCAGATTTTTTTTAACGAATCGAACTAGCAACCCGTTTCGATTCGTTTGTTTTCAGGGGAATCCTCTACGACTCTGCAAAGCGATAATTCAGACTTTATTTTTCATTCTTTTTCGACTTGTACTTTTAAAAGTAAGTACACTTTTCTTCATTTAGGAGCATTAAAGTGCTTAGGTACTTTGAATTTGATATTGTTTGAAAGCTGTAATAGTTAACTTGCGGACTTTACCGTCGAATTTACTGTATAATTTCTCCTATTGGCCGTGTGTCAGTTGGAATCATCCAAAAACTCGCGAAATTTATCATTTCCCAATTCGAAACTTAGCTCGTTTGTATAGAAAACCATATTGGAGCCATATTTTTTTTAGTAGCTGGTATAATGGTTTTTTACAATATACCGATTTTGGGTATGATTGGGGAAGGTACCGATTGGTAAATCTACCGATTTCGCATTTTGACGTTCGAGACCACTGCTATATTGTGACAGCAGTCAGTTTGATTTCGACTGGCGTTCGGTGCGCACGCATAACTCCAGACGGATCGTTTGCCTCGCTGGCTTAATCAATTAAGCAATCGTTAATTAATTTACCCAATGGAGAATGTCACTGGGTCTGTTAAATCACTTGAAACTTTATTACAGCTAAATATCTAGCAATACACATGTTTTAGTTTCATTTAAACCAGCGAGTAGTTTCGAAGTTTTAAGGGTTTGAAGGAAATGTCAAGCGCACTTAAATATGTGCTTTATTACGCAAGACGTAAGGTTCACCTGTATGACCAATGACGTCATTCTACAACACAAAATAACAGTGTTCTAGGCCATATAACTTTTCTGTTTTAAGAGATATCGCGAAAATTTCTTCACAGTTGTGCATGTGGTCCTATAAGATATTAGATAAGTCACTAAACAAAAATCGCTGTTATTCTTCATTCACTTAACGTAAGTACTAGGTTTCCGCCATGTCTGATTTGCAAGAGAACGCTCAAGAGGGTTCTCTTCCGACATATATGTCTAGTTTTTAAGGTATATATATCTGTGGGCCATTGTTGCCTGATTATAAATAAATAAATATAAAAAAATATAATATAAAATACTGCGCATATCCCCTTCACACTGCCGAGAATTCATAACTTACTGCGCGAGCTCTACGATATCAGAATAATCGGTAAACGCGGTACGGTCAGCAACGAAAATTCTTCTTCTTCTTATTTTTGTTTTGGCAATCTACTTTCCTCTTGGAAGTAATTTTTGCCAGTGTCAAGTGTTGAATATTTCAGTGATAGATTGTTTCGGTTTACATTAAAATGCGGGTGCATCGCATTCCAATGCTGCTTGGAGCATTTGGCACCAAGTATATCAAGACAGTTTACTTGGTAAGTTCTGCCGAGGTAGCCACCACTACAGTAAAAGTCTCGGCTTCACACAACCAAGATCGCGCCTATTTCAGTTATCCCACATATTGTTCAGTTGCGTAGACACTTGTACCACAAAACTGCACCAATTTTAAAACACAATTTCCACTATGAATCAATTTGCAAATAATTAAAATAGACACCGAACCGAACATGACAAATGGCGCCAAAAAACTCCAGCAACGAAAAAAATTGTTTAACACATTAGTACTTTGTCATAGTAACTTTTTGACTAATGTTACAAATCGTGAGACACCTGTTAAAAAAGTTGCTATGACAAAGTACCAAAGCGTTAAGCGACTTTCATTGCTGACTGTACCGAAAGCACCGAATATAAGGTGGATCCAAATGATGTGATGATACTGAAACAGGTGACAGTATTGCTGAAACTAAACAATATTCTTCATGGAACATAGGCCGAAAAAAAAATCATACTCCCATACAAAATGTATTGGTCAGCTGACAGACTCACTATGGAAGGCGAAAAAAAATTTCGTTTTTGTAATCAAAAAGTACAACCCAATTAAAGAATGGGATTGAAAATGGCGACTCGCCGCGTTTACCACGAGTGTGACTAAGAGAGCGATAGGTGTAGCGTTTAGTGTGCGAGCGAGATGTGAATATGAACGACGCCATTTCCAATCCCATTCTTTATCTGCGCGGGGTGTAAGTTATGAAACGTTTGTATTTTGCCGGTGAAAGAGTGGGTTACAAATAAAAGTGAATAACTCGCACCAAACTTGTAGGTCGCTCTGAAGTAACGCGCTTGCGTAGTGTATTTTTCGTTCAAACATAAGAGAAATTATGGATTGCCTCGAGCTAGAAGTTTGTCGCGACCTTTACGTATACAGTGTGTTTTTTTGAACAGCGACAGTGTTGGGAAATGTTGGATGGGAAATTATGGTACTGCCAAGCTAAAAATTATTGTATTTTAGGTCGAATTATTGTACGTTTAAGGCAATAGTTTTTAATATTTAGGCCGCTAATATGCGATTGATTTTACAAAGTACAACTGAACTAAAGTTTTGCGCTTGCTCTTTTCTTTCTCATAAATTCTCGAGTGAAGTGAAGTTGAAGCGGATCATTCAATACAATCGCAAATCTTCTAATACAAGTACAAATTTAATTTTTTGAATAGGTAGGTAATGATTTAATTTCTTTTTTTTTTTATTTTTGTTTATTTTTTATTAAATACATTTAATTTTATAAAAAAAAAAAGATATTTTATATGATTCCACAAGGGAAGGCAAGATGTTTACTACCAATGTCTTGATAGTTTACTGTCGGCAAGCAAGAAATGAAAGCGAATTACCAACTTTACGGCATTAATAGAGACAAAAGACAAGACAAGTGTGACGCTACAGAATAATAGTACCTAGGTGATGCGTTTTTTTATTAATTTTACTGTCACGTGCCATAATATTGTACCTATATTGAGTCAAATCGGAAATTATTGTACAAAAGCGTACAATAATGAGAAAGCTATGTTTTATTGTACAGTCTCGTTTCGTATCACGAATTATTGTAAGAATCCTTATTATTGTACGTACTTATTATTAAACGTACAATAATTATTGTACGTTTCCCAACACTGAACAGTGATCAAATTTTGTGGTGTGACTTAGACCATCAAACTGAACAACTTGGTCTATGGGACCAACTTAATTGGTGCATAAAAAATCAGCTGTTCCATACATTTTGGTAGAGTAGATATTGATGTTTTCTATGGAACAGCTGAATATTTTTTTGATCTGTTTAAGTTGTTCCCATAGACAAAGTTGTTCAGTTTGATAGTCTCACTAAGCTATACTACAAAATTTGATCACTGTTCAAAAAAACCGGCCAAGTGCGTGTCGGGCCACGCGCCATAGGGTTCCGTAGTTACCTTATACTACCATATTTACTACCACCTATCATTTTTCGTTTGCAAAAATAACTTTGTTTTTCACAGTGTTGGTATGAATGACAAAGTTATATTCGCGGTTTTGGAAAATGTGCTATATCTCAAAAATAATTACTATATCTCGTTCAAATCAATTTTGGTTGATAGTGTTTATTAAGATCTACAGCATATATTTTTTTTTGATTTTTCACTCTCTTATTTCAAAAGTTAAAGGGGGGGACACACATTTTACCACTTTGGCGGTGAATATCTTTCAAACGGTTGACTTTGAGAAAAAGTTGTCTTAAAAACCTCAATGTCATTTTTAAAGACCTATCTATAAACACCCAACACGTGTTGGTTTGAAGAAAAAAATTTTTTTCAGTTTCAGTTCCATAGCCCCCCCTTAATCTTTTATTTTTCTTATTTTTGTATTAAATTCGTTAAGCGGTTAACAGAATACATCTACCTAACAAGTTTCAACTGTGTAGTCATAATACTTTCGGAATAAAGTGGCTGTGACATACGGACAGACAGACAGACAGACAGACAGACATGACGAATCTATAAGGGTTCCGTTTTTTGCCATTTAGGCTACGGAACCCTAAAAACAGTGTAAAACTTACCGAGCGTCGGTTGTGAGAATCCGAAGGCAGGCGCGGGCGCGACGGGCTTGCCGAATGTGGAGTTCTGTCCGAATAGCCCCCCGCCCGCTGTGGAAGTCGCCGTGCCGAACCCGCCCGACAGGTTGCCGAACGCTGCCGAACAACCACACAATTACATAACGCACTATCAAAATGGTCACTTGACTGGTCAACATGCCGGTCTACCACGCAAGAGGTCTCGGGTTTGATTCTCGGCCGGGCAGAAATTGAAATGATGAATTTTAACTGTCTGGGTCTGTGTGTTACTATGTATAATAAATAAGTACACACATCAACTTTGTCAAGGGATACAGGTGCTATTTTCATACAAACGAGGTAACATTGAAGCCTTGGTTTCCTGCCAGGGATGTACTGTGCTGTGATCTGATGGCTATCCAGGGAGTGAATAGAGGAGATTCACATCGCTATACACACCCAACTGATCTGACCAGCACTCTTAGAACGTAATGGACATGTTTAAAAAAACCGCGAAAATAGCATAAAAACGTATGGAAATCCTCAAACTGAGAACTCTGACCCATTAATCTTTTAGAATGCTGATCAGATCAGTCGGGTGTGTATAGTTATATTAGTACTCAGATTTAAGAAATCTTGAGAAAACATGAACTCTGCGAGCGAGAGAGCGGCAGTCAGCGGCAAAATGTATACGGACTCTTAATTAATATACTTTGACTTGACTCTATTTAAATACTTTTCAGCGTGACAATTTAGAAATAAACAAATTTTTATTTTAAAAAGTCAATGCTGACCTGGAATGACCGTCAGATTTCGATCTCTAGTTATAACGAAACGATTAAGAGAGAACATTATAATTCATACCGGGTTGCGTAGCGCCGAAAGCGGGTGCGGCCTGTTGCGGCTTGGTCTGGAACAGGCCGCCGCTGGCGCCGAAACATGTAATCGGCGTCGTCCCGAAACATATACCAATATACCTACTAGTCGACGCCTAATACAATAACACTATCAGTTCAAAGATCTTTATTTCTCATTAAAACAATAATTGTCACTTACATGAGAATAATACTAACAAAATTACATTAATTTGTCTCGAGGTGGGTAGATTTAAAAGTATTGCTACAGTTCACTCAGTGCATAATATTGCAAACAAGTTGCGTACTCGCATACATAAGGCTATAATACATAAGGTCCAAGTTACAAAATATTTAGTATGTCACACATCACTGTCTAAGATGAATTGCTTTAGTCTTTTTTTGAAAATGTTAAGTGAGCTCGCATCTTTTATGTCTTTTGGTAGTGAATTGTATGCCTGTGCTCCTGCTATAGAACGAGTCAATGAAATAACGCCAAATCTAACTAGTTATAGGGCTCATAATTATGAACAACTTTTTGTATAAAAGCAATCCTGAAATCGCGGGAAAAAAATAGCTGTTTCATACATTTTCGCCGTTTGCTAGAAATTTTATACTAACCAATTGTTTTTTTACAATAACACTATAATACATACCAGGTTGCGTAGCGCCGAAAGCGGGTGCGGCCTGTTGCGGCTTGGTCTGGAACAGGCCGCCGCTGGCGCCGAATCCGCCGAAGCTCGTGTTCGGCGTCGTGCCGAATCCGGACGTCGCGGGCTTCGCGCCGAATAGGCCCCCAGGCTGGGGAGAACACGGTTTTGTTATTTTGTCAGGGGGGTCTGACTCCGCGCTTAAACTTTTATATTAGCCTACTGCCACAGTATAACTAAGCGTGCCTGCAGACTACAGACTTTCTAACGGCCAACAGTTTAGTCGGGCTCTCAATCAGTATGAAGGTGTATGCAAGTGCGCACACTAGAACGATTCGGTATCGGCCGATTTTTCATACATAACCAACTATTGGCCAACTATCGGCCGATAGTTTGGTCTGTAGTATGCGGGGACGCTAATAGTACAAGTACAGTTGCACTCTGCAAAGTCATTTAAATAAATAGCGACTTTGCTCCGACACAATAAAGTGCAATTCAGGTCGCGCATTTCATCTAGCAGTTGCTTCTCTTTCTATCGCGTTACCTTTTCTGACGACGCAACGTTAGGGTTGTCTTCTTTTAAATAAATTGCGTGGCATATATCATAATGTGAAAAACGACAATTGTTTATTGGTTTTTTATTTTGACATTCATACACGGCACAGTAATGTCGATTCCACATTGTTACTATTATAAAGAGACAATATCTACGCAGGCAGTAAGATGCCGCGCGGCTACACAGGCGGCCGTGTGGCAGCTCTCCGCTCACTTGTGCGTTCGAACGAACGGCTAGCGGTAGGTGCTTATCGCGCGACCTTGAGCGAGTGAAGGAGGCCTGCTAACAGGGCTGTCATTCCGCGCGTGAGCATGAAGCGCTCAGCGTCCTCTGAGAGGACAAATTACATACGTCAGAAAAGATAAGACCTACGCGATAGAAAGAGAGGCAACTACTAAGTAAATGTTTTGGAGCGAAGGGAGCGCTGTGCGACCTGAATTGCACTTTATTGTGTCGGAGCAAGAGTCGCAATTTATTTAAACGATTTTGCGGAGAGCAACTTCTGTACGCTAGTATTATTATCTATTCTGTACTGCTCGCGGCTCACTCAGTCGAGCCATGGCCGAGGGATATCACCGCGCCGATACGCGCGCTGTCTGTGAGCGACGAGCGCGCCAAAAACACGAACGAGTCAGTTTTTAATTCTTTAATACTGTTTACGAATACCACCCGAACTTTATACATCACCTAACATTACTTCCAAATAATGTCTTTTTCTCACAAATACACACATCAACTTTGTCTAGGGATACAGGTGTTATTTTCATACAAACGAGGTAACTTTGAAGCCTTGGTTTCCTGCCAGGGATGTACTGTGCTGTGATCTGATGACGGCTATCCAGGGAGTGAATGGAGGAGATTCAGATTGCTATACATACCCAACTGATCTGACCCAAATACATCATATAAAATTACTGAAGTTATACGAAATCTGTGTGCTTTTTTTGAGTTTTCATTACTTTTTTCAAAAACTAGGACATTAATGTCCAATTTTTTTTATTATTAAAATATACAGGGATATTATCTACAAAACGACTTAAACGACTTCAAAATTTATTGCTCTATGTTGCATATTTCGAGAGTTATTTTTGTTTGAATTATGACCCTTTACATTGCGTGGTAATGTAAGCAATGCTTTTTTAACACCAAAAATTAAAATCATTTCTCAGCAATATTTTGAACAGAAATGGTCCTGATGATGGGCGGAATGCGTGGACTTCGGCTTGGTTGATGGTCTTGTTACACCCGTTATACTTACAAGAGGCGAACACCAGGCCAAAAAGCCTCAGTATGATGTGATTTCACATCATACTGAGTGAAGCGCTCATGGCGGAACTTGATAGACTGATCGTACTCGATCACGTTTGTCCGCTCGGTCCGGTCAGGTGTCGGATGGGTTTTACCCAAAAACGGCAAACCAAAAAGAGTTCCGTAGCCAAAAGAATTTTTGAAACCGCTGCTGGATTAGACAGATAATGACATAGATTAGACATAAATTCACCTGGTTCTGCGTGGTCGCTCCGAAGCCAAATGTGGAAGTATTCGTGCCGAAAGTGGGCGCCTGCGTGCTCGCTGTGGAGGCCCCAAACAAACCCGTGCCTGAAATGGAACCACGATTGAAATATTCGATCCGATATCCTTAACTTTCGATCTGACTTTTTGACGCCATTTTGTCGAGTTCGGTTCGGTGACTATTTTAATTATTCGCAAATTGATTCATAGTGGATATTGTGTCTTAAAATTGGTGCAGTTTTGTGGTACAAGTGTCTACTACAACTAAACAATATGTGGGACAATTGAAATAGGCCCAATCTTGGTTGTGTGAAGCCGAGACTTTTATTGTAGTGGTGGCTACCTCGGCTGACCCCACCGAGTAAACTGTCTTTATATACTTGTTGCCAAATGCTCCAAGTTGCATTGGTATGCGATGCACCCGCATTTTAATGTAAATTGGAACAATCTAGCACTGAACTATTCAACAATTGACACTGGCAAAAATTATTCCCTAAAGAGGAGAGTAGATTGCAGAACTAAAAATAAGAAGAAGAACTTTCGATCTTAAAATGGCTTAGTAGCAAAAGGATCTATTCACAAAATGCCACAAGACCAAAAAAAAAGGACACGTTCTCGGAATGACTTGTTCTGTGATGCCCCGTGGTCCCATTTTTTAAACAATATTTGTTTGCAATTACACTTCCAAAGTTTTAGTTCACTGATTATTATTTTAAGATTATTAATATAATTGAAAAATATTAGAAAAAATCGACTCACCCATAGCAGCTCAGACCGGACTCGAACCCGCACCCTTAGGAATCCGGCCCAATGCACTAACCAATTATGCTACCGAGTCGCTAGCAGGATTGGCGAAATTTTCTATTACTTTTCACGTTTCCCCTGTAGGCCTTACTATTTATTACTATACCTGTAGTACCAGTAGCCCCAAATGCAGGCTTGTTGGCGCCAAATAGACTAGTGTTAGCCGTGTTCTGTGTGTTGTTGCCAAACGAGAATGTGTCTGTAACAAAAACAATATATTTAGAGGATTTCGAATCTTAGGACTAATGTGATAGAATACAATTTTATCATTGAAGACGACAGTTTTTTTTAGCACAGAATAAATATAAGTACTACCGTACAGAAAGGACACTCTCCGCCCCACCCCACAATTACCTCACCCCACCGCGCGAGTTCGTGTGCCGAATCGTGTGCTCCTTTAGTCGTGTTTGTCAAATGTCAACTTATTTTGATGTTCAAAGCAATGCGTCGTAATTTTATTTACCGAAAAGTTAGAATTATAAATTGGACGTCGTTCATACAGTACAAACTGCACATCCTTCCTTATGTGTATTGAGATAGAGTTGATAATAACTCACTGGTTTGTCCGAACCCGGCGCTGGTCCCGAGCGTGTTGCCTCCGAACACACTCGATACGGTGGTGGTCGCTGGCTGACCGAAGGCTGCAAGCGAAAATAGGTTTAATACAACAAGAAATAAACGCCTTTTTATTTATTTATCTATTTTTACACGACTGTCCAAAGCAAAAAGAGTGTATATGTGTTCACGGTTCATGTATGTGGGTATGTGAGTTTCTTTATTCCACCATAACTTCTAAATGCCCGAACTGATTTGGATAAATGGGGTATCGTTAGAATCCTTACAGCATTCCGAGTGACACTGGCCATATTTTTTTAGAAAAAAATCAATATGGCGACTGTACGACGTACTGTAAAAAGTGTCTTCTATTATTACAATATGGGCATCAAATGAAAAGCCTTGATGAGCACATTCCAAAACTATATAACATGACACTAAAATGTGTGAAATAAAAATAAATAAATTTAAAAAATATTAAAAACATGACTGCCCTGCCAAAAACGAACTAAAAAGTGTCTTCTATTATTACAACATGGGCATCAAATGAAAGGCCTTGATGAGCACATTCCAAAACTATATAAGATGACACTAAAATGTGTGAAATAAAAATAAATAAATTTAAAAAATATTAAAAACATGACTGCCCTGCCAAAAACGAACTAAAAAGTGTCTTCTATTATTACAACATGGGCATCAAATGAAAGGCCTTGATGAGCACATTCCAAAACTATATAAGATGACACTAAAATGTGTGAAATAAAAATAAATAAATTTAAAAAATATTAAATACACGACTGCCCTGCCAAAAACGAACTAAAAAGTTAAACAACAAGTGTCATTGCAGTCGGGGGACCTCTTTCATCAAAAATTGTTCCTTAATAAGGTCCCCCGACTGCAATAAAACTTGTTGTTTAACTTTTTAGTTCGTTTTAGGCAGGGAAGTGTGTTTTTAATATTTTTTAAATTTTTGAAAAGAATACACATGAACTTTGTCTAGGGATAAAGGTATTTTTAATCATACAAACGAGGTGATTTTGAAGCTTTGGTTTTCAGTCAGAGATGTACTGTAATCTGATGATGGCTATCTAGGGAGTGAATGGAGGATATTCAGATCGCTATAACCCAATTGATCTGATCAGCATTCTAAAAGATAGAAGGACATGTTTAAAATAACCCCGAAAATAGCATTAAAATGTATGGAAATCCTGAAACTGGGAACTCTGACTCTTCTATCTTTTAAAATGCTGATCAGATCAGTGGGGTTGTGGATAGCGATCTGAATCTTCTCCATTCACTCCCTGGATAGCCATCATCAGATCACAGCTCGGTACATCCCTGGCAGGAAACCAAGGCTTCAAAGTTACCTCGTTTGCATGAAAAAAATACCTGAGTCTGCGCGAAACATGTGTGTCTCCCCCGAAACATGTGTGTCTTATAGCCAGAGTTTAATCATAATTATAATCTATATTTGCCAAAGCATTATCCACTCACTGCTCCCTGAGAATAAGGGCTTAGCCTCCTGAGTCTGCGCGGCGAACCCTCCCCCGAACATGCCGCCAGAGGGCGCCCCCTTGCGGCCCGCCGTGTAGTCTTCTAAACGTAGTTCTTCCAGAGATTTGTTCTCATATTCCTGTGCAACAATAAAGATAGTTTATGTTAATTTTGAATAGGTATAAACAAGTGGCTCAGTGAACTGTAAACGTTGAAAATATATGCCGTGTTATTACTGTCTCTGTCAAACAATATTGTCAAAAAAGTGATAGCATCACATTTGAACAGGGGGTCAAGTCTGCTAATGTTTTTGTCAAAATCGTAGTTCAATGGTGTTTGAATGGTAATGCTTTTTGACACAGTTCTTGTGTCTTAAATCCAAAACTGAAACACATTGTGTTTCTTAAACCCAAAACAGAAACATATTGTGTTTCTTAAGCCCAAAACAGAAACATATTGTGTCTTGATTTTGGGTATAAATAAACAAGAACTGTGCCAAAAAGCATTACCATTAGAACACCATCGAACTACGATTTTGACGAAAACATTAGCAGACTTGACTCCCAGGTGTTTAGTTAAACAGTGTTTAAAAATCTTTTGTCATTACAAAAGATTTTTAAACACGTACAACATAAATTAATCTAAAATTAATTACATAATTAAATTAATTTAGTAGTTTGCCACCATGAAACATGCTTAAGAATCTGCTTTGAAATGAAACCATTTGAATGCAAAAAACCGCATCGAAATCGGCCCAATAGTTTCCGAGGAAAATGGTATCAGACATACAAACAAACAACCTCTAACCCAAAACGCATAATACCGCCTCCTTTCCGTTCCCTTCGTCGTGGGTAAAAATGACTAAATCTCGCCTAAGTTAAAACTTAGCCGAGACTTATGGCTGAATACTCAAACGCTACTTAACTTTGAGCGGCTCACAAACAGCATGCTGTCTTTCTCATATCTTTGACATTTAATGCGACAGGACGACGTTTGAGAGCCCCTCAAAGTTAATTAGCGTTTGAGTATTCGGCCAATATTCGTTAAAACGAATACAGTGATCATTTAGAGTGATTTGCTAGCAAAAAAAGGAGACACTTTCAAAATATGTAAATGCTGCCCTTCATCAGGACCATTAGGTCGATGATGATGGGCAGAATACGTAGACCTCGGTTTCGTAGAGGGTCTTGTTACACCCGGTATGTAAATAATGATCTATCATTCTGCGAATCTGTCAACATGACCCATCAGTCTCACAGTTCACATTTCTGACGTTTTGAGTATCAGTATTTATGCGTTTTTGACAATTATTACTGAAGTCTTGGCTGCATAGACGTAGATTCCGAATTCCGGCCGAAGGTGGAAGCGCACTACACCCGGAATCCTCACCACTGAGGAATTGGCTATCTTACCTCTAACTGCCGGAACGCAACAGTTTTTAAATAGTTGTTATGGCGTCAGACTTAGGTAAGATGGTGGTAGCTAGCCAGGCGGACTTGAAATAAGCCCTGCCACCAACCAAACCGAGTACAAATTGTATGCCTTCCACTGGGAATCGAACCCGGGACCTCTGCGTCTTACACGGGTGGGCGAACCACTAGACCACTGAGGCGGTGAAACCTTACCAATAATGGGATAATTTTAAAAACAACAGTTATTTATAATATCTTGGTTTATTTCAGTGACTTACCTTCATACAAGTGATGCAGTGGTGCTTAATGTTGATGTTCTGAGAATTTCCACCTTTGACGACCACGTCTGTGCCCACTACTGGGCTATATTTGACGTGGGCAGTGCCGGGGGCGGACGCTTGGCCGAATGCTCCACCTAAACGAAGAAAAACATACTAGAGATTGTCGCAAATTAGAAAAAACCGGCCAAGTGCGAGTCGGACTCGCGCACGAAGGGTTCCGTACCAAAAAAGCGGCAAAAAAAAAAATAACTTTGTTGTATGAGAGCCCCCCTTAAATATTAATTTTATTCTGTTTTTAGTATTTGTTGTTATAGCGGCAACAAAAATACATCATCAGTGAAAATTCCAACTGTCTACCTATTGTCGTTATTAATATCGAGCAAAAAACGGCAAAAAAATCACGTTTGTTGTATGGGAGCCCCCCTTAAATATTACTTTTATTGTTTTTAGTATTTGTTGTTATAGCGGCAACAGAAATACATCATCTGTGAAAATTTCAACTTTCTATCTATCACGGTTCATGAGATACAGCCTGGTGACAGACAGACGGACAGCGGAGTCTTAGTAATAGGGTCCCGTTTTTACCCTTAGGGTACGGAACCCTAAAAAAGAAAAAAAAAAGATTTTTTTCTTAATCTGTTTACGTCAGGGTTTCTTAAAGTGGGGTCCATGGACCACATATGTATCAGGGGCCCGCAGTTAACCCTTTCCGTAATCAAACTACCAATAAAAGTGATATTTTTAAAAGCTTTTCTTTTCCTATTATATTTCATTCGCTTCATTCTTCAGATATAAATACCACAATGTAGTTTCTTTTCATCTTACTGGCAACTCGCACTTTTAGAGGGTATCACTGTATATATTTTTTTTTTAACGCTCCCTGCTCGACCGCGCCCATCGTCGCGTTCGTTCATTCTTTTCTTTTCTTTTGCGCGGCAACCGACGCACGACCTAAAAAAAGTTACATTATTTCTACGACTAATTGATCGTTGATCATGCCTAAACGTAAAACTGTGGAGTATTATGAAGAAAAAATAAGAAAGTTAAAAGAAAAGCCGAAAAGACGACGACGTCACTTGGTTTATTCTTCATCTTCAGATGCCGAAGCAAACGAAGGTAATTAAGTGCATTTACTACCGACATAATTTCGAAAACTAAGCATCTCTAAGCTACCGTCGATTTAATTATTATGTGATAACAAAAAAAAAAAAAAATCTAACTTTACCCATGTTTGGGGGGTAGCATGATGCTCAAAAAACCCGTAAGTTTGACAAAAGTCAATCAAGTGGGTACAAATTATTCTTGTTACGTTACGTAACTTTCTAAAGCACGTAATTTACATGCTAGAATTTTCATTTACATAGATGTCGGTACACACGAAGAATACACCGGTCCAACGACGGCGCCGGCGCCGGAACCGGAGCCCGTGAACATCGCTGGCGATGAAAACCCTGCTGACGTGGGAGGTGATCCGGCTTCGGGACCCGTACTCACACCTGAGGAACCTTCGGTGCCACAAACCCAGCCAGCCGATTCACTTGACCTCGACCCTGCACTGTTGTCTGCGTTGGGCGAAGCCGTCGTAGACACTCCGACCTTTGGTGAAAACATTCACACTAGCCTCGCACAGCGGTGGCTACCGATTCTTAAAAAAGGTTTATTAAAAGACTGTAGGACGAAACTTTTAAATGACTACCCAATCCCAGAAAATTGTAAATTGCTTAAAGCACCAACTTTGAATTTCGAAATATCAGCAGCAGTGGTCGAAGTAGTTCGAAATCGAGACAAGAGTATACAAACGAAACAGGACCAGTTAGGCCATGGTATTACAGCCATAAGCAAAGCCATCACAATATTACTCAGTAGTGACGACAAAGTCAACGCTATTAAAGTTCTTTCTGACGGTTGTCGGTTATTGACCGACTTACATTATAGTGAAACTGAACTTAGAACCAAACTCATAACACCCTGTCTCCAAAAATCCTTTTTGACAATAATTGAGACTCAGGATAGGGATGAAACCCTTTTTGGCGCTAATTTGTCCGACAAAATTAAATCCTCTCAAACTATCGAAAGGCAAGGCCACCAAATAAAAAAGTCTGTTTTTCCTAAAACAACTGCGCAGGCGTCAACCTCATCCACAATAAAGCCCAGATATTCGGAAAACTGGCAGGGCCCCCCTCGTTACCCCCTAACGAGCAGAGGGGGCCGAGGGGGGACGCGCCGCGCTCCGATGTCGCAGTATCGGCGGTGGCCGCCCGCCAACGCGGCGCCAGCCCAAGCGGCGCCCGCGCCGCCAGCGCCGGCGGCGGCGCTTGCCCGGCCGGCGGCGGCCTACTCCGGCAAACGTGCCCAGCGGCACTGATACAGGTACACGCGGCTAGACTAAAATATTTTTCCGAGTGTTGGGCTTCCATCACTAACAACAAGGTTGTTCTTAATTGGATTTGTAATGGGTATAGAATTCCTTTATGTAAGGACATAACGCAACGTGGGGTACCACGTAATTCATTTTCTCATCATGAAATACACTTAGTATCGAAAGAAATCGAAAAATTACAATTTTTGGGCGCAATTTCAGAATGCCAACCGTGTTCAAATCAATTCATATCGAAAGTTTTTTTGACGATGAAGTCAAATGGAACATATAGATTTATTTTAAATTTAAAGCCATTTAACAAGTTTGTTCAACACGAACATTTTAAAATGGAAGACTTCAGAACGGTTTCTAAACTTATTCAACCGTTTATGTATATGGCTTCTATAGATTTAAAAGAATCATATCTTCTTGTACCGATGAATGATGATCAGAAAAAACTTTTACGGTTCAATTTTGAAAATAAAATATACGAATTTAATGCATTACCTTACGGACTATCTTCGGCGCCCCGAACATTTACAAAAATTATGAAAGAGGTCATGTTATACCTTCGCAGTCGCGGTTTTTTATCCGTTATTTATTTAGATGACATATTATGTCTAGGATTAACCTATCAGGAGTGTAAGAAAAACGTCGAGACGACTTTAAAATTATTACATTGTTTGGGGTTAGTGGTTAATTATGAGAAGAGTTCATTGTGCCCATTACAAAACATTAAATTCCTCGGTTTTCATTTTGATTCCGTCAATATGACGATGTCCTTACCTTTTGAAAAACGTGTTTATATAGAAACACTCGCAAAAAAATATTATAACCTACCGTCCATCACAATAAGGGAATTTTGCCACTTTTTAGGCGTGTTAACAGCAGCTTGTCCCGCTGTACGGTATGGGTGGTTATACACTAAATGTTTGGAACGACAAAAATACCTTGCGCTTAAAAATTATCAAAATTATGAAATTAAATTTAGACCATCGAATGTGATTTTGCCCGATTTGAGATGGTGGATCGAGAATATTCACACGACACTTAAGCCACTTAATTCAGAAAATTACGAGTTAGAAATTTTTACTGATGCTTCTCGGTCTGGCTGGGGCGCATTTTGCAACGGCAAACGGGCAAATGGAAAATGGAAAGATAGTGAAAAATTACAACACATTAACTATTTAGAACTTTTAGCAGTATTTTTTGGACTGAAATGTTTCGCTCGCAATTATAATGATATTAACATTTTGTTACGGATCGATAATACTACAGCTTTAAGCTACATAAAGCGAATGGGAGGGATACAGAACCCTCACCTTAATAACTTAGCCCGCGAAATTTGGCAATGGTGCGAAAAGCGAAATATTTGGCTTACCCCTTCTTACATCAATACTAAAGATAATAAAGAAGCTGACGAAAAATCGAGGAAAACAAATCCCGATATCGAATGGTCACTAAATAATAATGCTTTCCAGAAAATAGTGAATTTCTTTGGAAAACCTAATATAGACTTATTCGCTTCTCGTACCAATGCTAAATGTAAAAAATATATCTCATGGAAGCCAGACCCGGAAGCACTAACCGTAGACGCATTTACTATACCGTGGAAAGATTTCTTTTATGCGTTTCCACCCATAACATTAATTCTTAAATGTCTGCAAAAGATTAATAGTGATAAAGTTGAGGGTATTTTAGTATTCCCATATTGGCAGTCGCAACCCTGGTTTCCACTACTTAAAGCTATGCTTATATCAGACATACTTTTTTTAGAGGCAAATACGGATATGTCCATATCTCATTCCAGGAATCACCACTTCACCGACCTTACCCTGGGTGTAGCCAAGCTCTCCGGGAGGCGTTTGTCAAGCGAAACGCACCGGCCGCCTCATTAGACATCATGATAGCTTCACTAGCCAAAAATACCCTAACTCAATATAATGTTACTTACAAGCTCTGGTGGTCATATTGCGATAATCATTCTATTGATCCCTATACACATTCCATATCCAATGTAATGGCTTTTTTAACTGAACAGTTTAACCATGGTCAGGCCTATGGCAGTTTGAATAGCCACCGTTCCGCACTTTGCCTACTTTTAGGAAACGATCTCGGCTCTGATCAACAAATCAAAAGGCTGCTAAAAGGGGCCTTTAGATTAAGACCTTCCTTACCAAAATATGGTTTCACTTGGGACCCCCAACTTGTGTTAAACTATGTTTCTAAATGGGTGCCCAATGAAGATCTGGATCTTCAAAAATTAACCAAGAAAATGATTATTATACTCGCTTTAAGTACTGCTCATAGAGCTCAAACCTTGTCATTAATCAAATTAGACGATATCGTACAAAATGTAAACGGCATTCAAATTATGATTAAAGATTTAATTAAAACTTCATCGGTAAATCGAGATCAACCGATACTGTCCCTACCGTATTTCACTGAAAACTTAAATATTTGTCCGGCTACTACCATAAGAGCCTATATATCAGCCACCGAATCCATTAGACCTAATTCCATAAAAAACTTTATATTAACAACTAAACAACCCTACCGCGCGGCAAGCGCTCAGACTATTAGTCGGTGGATAAAGCAGGTGCTGGCTGAAAGCGGCGTGGATGTGGCACAGTTTAGCGCACACAGCACTCGTCACGCTGCGACATCCGCAGCGCACACAGCCGGCGTCTCGCTTGACATTATACGTAAAACCGCTGGCTGGACACACAGGTCCCAGACTTTTGCTAGGTTTTACAATAGGCCATTGGCCCAAGAAAATAACTTCGCCGCTGCTGTATGTTTACTCAATAAAAGTTAAATTATTGTTAAGTTAAACTTGGTTACAATGTTGATTAATAGGACAACCCAATTTGTAATTGACTAAATACCTTTTTTTCTGAAATTATAACAACTTATGATTTAAATTGTATCTGGTGATTATTACAGAATTGTAATTATGATGATTAAAAAAGAAAATATATTATGAAACCATTAAATACTTCTTTTATTCATAAAAGCATATTTAACCATTAACAAAATTCCTTACTCTAAATATCTACATTGTGGTATTTATATCTGAAGAATGAAGCGAATGAAATATAATAGGTGATCAAACGAACTTCCAAGTGAAGTTCGATCACTATTATATGAATTCGCTTCATTCGAAGATATAAGAACCCTCCCTGCCCAAACCCCCTAGTAAATTTGGTTAATGAACTCTAAAATAAATGAACGAACGCGACGATGGGCGCGGTCGAGCAGGGAGCGTTAAAAAAAATATATATACAGTGATACCCTCTAAAAGTGCGAGTTGCCAGTAAGATGAAAAGAAACTACATTGTGGTATTTATATCTTCGAATGAAGCGAATTCATATAATAGTGATCGAACTTCACTTGGAAGTTCGTTTGATCACCTAAAATACTCTTTGTCAGGGATCCGTAGATTTTAATTTATTACGTATATTTGAGTCACAAAATATGATTTTCAGTATTTTAATATTTCCTTCTACAGTAAACATAACTTTTTATACACCGTGTTAGAAAATAACCCTTTAATACCGAATATGTTAGATACTAGATAAGGACCATCAAACTGAACAACTTTTACTATGGGACCAAATCAGAAATCGCGAAAAAAAACTTAGTTGTTTCATACAAAAAATAATAACGAAAATATCTAAATGTATGAAACAGCCACTGACCTCCATTAAAGTACGCTGGGGCCGTACCGGCTAACGCATAGAAATAGAATGTCAAAGAACAACAATGTCAATAAACAGGTGATCCGAAAACGAATGCATACATTTTATATGAGATACGTAAAATATGACTTAGATTCATAAAATATGACTATATATGGCAAAAGAAATTAATAAATTATGTTCCATACTGTTTTCTTCGTCGATAAACGAATAAGTGTAGCGAAATTTGGTTTGAGAGAAATGTGTGGCAATATCTTATTTACCTGTGAAAAGTGAGATTACTTGGATTATTTCTTTTTGTTACATCACAATTACTTAGAGCACAAGACACCATGGCTCATCGATACCTTTATTTTAAATTCTAATTAAGATTAACAAATATTTTAAACAAACTGTGATTGCTCATTTGCTAGGCGGGACGCTAGGGGCTCTTACTGTAAAAAAATGTTGGCACATGTCACTTGATCCTTTGTCTCTTTTTTACATAGACTGTGCCCGTATGATGTTGACTTCTCTTTTCCACGCTTTGTTGGTCTTCTTGAGCGCAGCGAAAATTTTTCTATGTCTATGAGCTAACGAATCGAGCTTCGGAAAATTTGCCGAGTTTCAAATTAAAACAGATAAATCGAAGTAAGGAATTACTTATTATACTATTTGTTGAAGTTATTTGGAAGTTATTGATGTTTGTGTGACCTTATGAATTAGGGTTCACCATTTTGGCCCAATTGGGGCTCGATTTATCTGTTTTAATTTGAAACCCGACAGACTTTTCGAAGTTCGATGCGTTAGCCGGTACGGCCCCTGGACAGGCTATTATCATGAAATGACAGCAATTTTTTGTGCCAATTTGAAAATTGCCATATTGGCGCTTAGAGCAGTAGATGGAACTAATTAGTTCCAAGTTCACTCATTACTGCCATAGTAGAATCTACTGCTCTCAGCGCCAACATGGCCGAAATACAAATCGGATCAAACGATTGGTGACGTTCGCCTCTCCAGCGTACTTGTTTAATAGAGGTCAGTGGAAACAATTGTTTTTTTTCGCGATTTCTGAGTTGGTCCCATAGTAAAAGTTGTTCAGTTTGATGGTCCCTATCTACCATATTCGGCATTAGGGGTTATTTTGTAACACATATTTGCGTCACCATTCCTATTAGCGGGCCCCAATTTGAAACGAGTTTAGAAGCCCTGATTATTTTATGAACTCACCGGTAGTGGTAGAAAACAGCCCCCCTCCAGTCATAGAGTTGTTCTGCTGCCCAAACAGCCCAGTCCCAGCGCTGGGCGTGGAACCGAATAGCCCACCCGTGGTAGTGCCCGCTGTTGGGGTACTGCCGAACCCGAAACCTGGGAACAAACAAATATTTATTGGAAGTAGCTGATCCGACAGATGTTTGACTATAAGCCATTTTTAATGTCCCCACTGTTGGGCATAGGCCTTCCTGATGGGTGGATAAGGAGGATGGGCCATAACCCACCACGCGGGCCCAATGCGGATTGGTGGGTGTTAACGACTGCAAATGCAGCCGGTATCAACGGCTTAACGTGCCTTCCGAAGTACCGAGGAGCTCGAGATAATATTTTTTGGTCACCCATCCCAAGACCGACCCTTGCGAAAGTTGCTTAACCTCCGCAATCGCTGGGCCAGGCGCTAAACCACTGCGCCACTGAGCTCCTCACAGACAGATGTTTACCAATCCTTTTTTTTATGCACAACGGGTTAGTGCTTGGCCTTCACCTCATCTGGGCCCTATTTCACCAAGTCGACATTTGTCAGTGACATATGTCGGTTAATTTTACAATTGTCATTACTTTAATTAGGGACAAGTATGTTGTGAAACAGCGATATTTTTTACAAGTCGACTTATTTGTAGATTTGTCAGTGATTCTTGATATGAGATTGGAGCTGAGTCAAGTTTGCGTGACAATTGTCGACTTGTAAATATATCCACTGTTTCGCAACACAAATTGTTCCCTATTAAAATAAAGAAAGTGTAAAAATTGCCGACATATGTCACTGACAAATGTCAATTTGGTGAAATAGGGGCCTGATGTTAGGTGACGATAAGGCCGAAGGTGGAAATCCACTACATCCGGAATCCTCACCACTGAGGAACTGGCTATCTTACCTCTAACTGCCGGAACACAACAATGTTTAAATTGTTGTTATGGCGTCAGACTTAGGTAAGATGGTGGTAGCTAGCCAGGCGGACTTGAAATAAGCCCTACCACCAACCAGAGTACAAATGTACCCCCACTTGAACCCGGGAGCATTAATACAAAGGCGGATGCAACACAGAAACCCAGTCTGTGCGAGTGCGAGTTTGGAGTGCAGTCACATTTGTTTCGATAAGGCAATGAAAAGACATAAAACACAAAAGCAGGGGGACGGGTGGGCGCAGTCCCCCCGGAAGGGGGTATGGTAAAAGTCTTAAAGTGTTCATTAGGTTAGGTTAGGTTAGTATTGTGACCAAAAACGCGCGAGCCGAGCGAGCAAAGCGAGCGCACCGCGGGAGCGGCCGGCGAAGCGACAGAAACTATTTTTTTTATATCCGGCTGTTTGCATAGCGAGTGTAAGCTGTATTGCAGCCGGATTCGTTAAAACAATGCCTTACAAAGCTGATCACACTGCAGACAAATTTCAAATGTCTGTGGTGCAGCCGGGATTGTAAAACTTTATTCATACGAAAGCGGCTGCGTTACAGAGCAGCTACTGTCTGTGTTGCATCCGCCTTTGTATATACGCAACCCGGAACCCTTGCATCTGAGAAGGATGGGCGAACTACTAGAGTAGCCGTGTTCGATGCGAGCGGCGTTCGCTCGGGCCGAGCGAGTGAGATGCATGAATGAGAGGGAGTGAGACAGTCGTCGCGTTGTTAGCGCGAACAGAGCCTAACTTACCAGCGGGCTTCGCGCCAAAGGCCGAAGTGTTCTGCGCATTGCCGAACAGACCTAGAAGAAATCATCGTTTTTTCCTGTCCTTTCCCTTCTCTTTTCCTCTTTTCAATTTCTTTTCGCGACGCGGGTCAAAACAACACTAGCTGGCTGGCGCCGTATTCGGTGCGAGCGGCGTTCGCTCGGGGGTCCGAGCGGGTGAGTGAGATACATGAATAAGAGGGAGTGAGACAGTCCGCGCGAACAGAGCCTAACTTCTTCTTCTTCTTCTTATTTTTGTTTTGCCAATCTACTTTCCTTTTGGAAGTAATTTTTGCCAGTGTCAAGTGTTGAATAGTCCAGTGGTAGATTGTTTCAGTTTACATTAAAATGCGGGTGCATCGCATTCTAATGCTGCTTGGAGCATTTGGCACCAAGTATAATCAAGACAGTTTACTCGGTAAGGTCAGCCGAGGTAGCCACCACTACAATAAAAGTCTCAGCTTCACACAACCAAGGTCGCGCCTATTTCAATTATCCCATATAATGTTCAGTTGCGTAGACACTTGTACCACAAAACTGCACCAATTTTAAGACACAATATCCACTACGAATCAATTTGCGAATAATTAAAATAGTCACCAAACCAAACCCGACAAAATGGCGCCAAAAACTCCAGAGCCTAACTTACCAGCGGGCTTCGCGCCAAAGGCGGATGTGTTCTGCGCATTGCCGAACAGGCCCGAGCTGACGGTGGTGCCGAAGCCGGCCGAGGGCGCGGCGGCGCCGAAGCCGAACCCGGCGCCGCCGAACGGGGGCGCCGACGACGACGCCGCCGTGCTGCCGAACAGACCGCCCGACGTCGTCGACGCGCCGAAAAGACCTGCGGCGAAAGTGATACGGATTATAAATAAATGCGTCACACATTCGAACTATACACATCAACTTTGTCTAGGGATACAGGTGCTATTTTCATACAAACGAGGTAACTTTGAAGCCTTGGTTTTCTGCCAGGGATGTACCGTGCTGTAATCTGATGATGGCCATCCAGGGACTGAATTGAGCAGATTCAGATCGGTATACACACCCAACTGATCTGATCAGCATTTTAAAAGATTAATGGGTCAGAGTTCTCAGTTTGAGAATTTCCATACATTTTCATGCTATTTTCGCGGTTTTTTAAACATGTCCATTACGTTTTTAGAATGCTGGTCAGATCAGTTGGGTGTGTATAGCGATCTGAATCTCCATTCACTCCCTGGATAGCCGTCATCAGATTACAGCACAGTACATCCCTGGCAGGAAACCAAGGCTTCAAAGTTACCTCGTTTGTATGAAAATAACACCTGGTATCCCTAGACAAAGTTGATGTGTGTAATTTGAGATTCGTCTGAAATTCCAGTTATTGCGTGTTGGTTAGAGGGTTTCTATGTGTGCGTTGCTCGGGCGCACGTAGTACTAAGCTTGACTTCTGTCCTCTATTTAGTGGTACAGTCAGCGTCAAATTGATATGAGCGTCTAGAATAATCAAAATGATCAGAAAAACAAAAAATCTATTTGATCTACGCAGTTAGAATCATCATATTGTTGTAAGCACACAAGGTGTTCAAAATATCTTACTACTCATTGTTTCATATGTATATGAGCAGTCAGAGTGTTCAAAATAGGGAATGTCCGAAAAAAATTAAAGTCTCTTCGACTTCACAAATGTGGGAAAGTAACAGCAGAGTGGAGATTATACCTTTGCCAACACCTGCCACTATGACAACAAGAATTAAAAAAAAAATGTCTTGACATTTTGTGTTGAAATTTTTTTTTAATACCATGTTGTGGTTGTGGCTGGTGATGGCAAAGGTATAATCTCCATTCTTCTGTTACTTTTCTACATTAGTGAAGTCGAAGAGACTTTAATTTTTTTTTTTATTTTTCACGCAACCGAAAATACTGATTTTTTCTATTACTAAGGGAGCTTATTCCTACCTATAAAAAAATATTCAGCCAATTTTATTTTTTTCGGACATTCCCCATTATCTTAACAAACAAAACTCAAAGTTATCTGTGCTTGTTGACAGTTTTTCAGATCATTGTGACTACTCTAGACGCTAATATCAATTTGACGCTGACTGTACTGTAGCCTTACCCCCTCCAGTGGCGGGCTGCGTGGAAGCAGCCGCGCCGAAGGCAGGTGGCGCCCCGAACGCGCTAGTGCCTGTAGTCGGCTTGAACCCGCCGAACGGGGAGGCCGCGCTCGTGCCTGCGTTGAATGACCCTGTACGATATAATATTTATTTATTTATTAATCTTATGGAAGACAAACAACTGGTAACAAACAAATAGCACTCGTAATAACAGTAGGAAGCTTGGATGAATTATTCATCCAAGGTAGGAAGTCATTTACAGGTCCTCACATATAATATGTATAAGCATTTATATGTTATACAATACAAGGTGTTTTTTATTCACTCTCCAAATTTTCAGGATGTGTTCAGTCCGTGGTGGGATGGGATCTCTCGCTGCCCAGCGTCATCCTTGCGATGCTGAGCAGTGAGAGAGCATGCCAGGCGGTATTCTCCTTTTGTGAGGATATCATCCTCCAGAAGGAGATGGCGGAGAGAGTCCGCGAAGAGGATGCTCATGCGGCTCTTCTCCGCCGCAGACGGACGGGGGTAAGGAGGCATCACTACGCGCATCTCATTGCCCCCTAAACGGGGCCAAGCGGGCGGTGGGGGGTGACCCATCGCCTGCCTTGCACGGTCCCAACCGTCTAGGGAGATGGCTAAACTTGCCCGGCCATCTCCCAACCGTGAAGAGGCCCGGACAGCCGGGCCGGCCGCCGGGTCTAATGAGGCGGATTCCTACAAGGGTCCCTCAGGGCCAACCGGCGGCGAGAGGGCAAGTGCCGGAGTTTTTAGTGGGTGTTCCCTGGCTGGGTGGGATCACGGGAGGCGGCCATGGAGGGAGCCGCAACGCTGAATGTTGCGGTCCCCTCCTGGAGAGTCCCACATTTCGAACCCCTGTTCACCTGCGGTGGGGGACGCGTAAAAGCATTTTCTCCGACAAAAAAAAAGAAGGATGTGTTCAGTCCATGAAACTAAACAACTTTCTCTAAGAAACATAGGGACAAATATGTAAAAAAATTACTTTCCATACAAATCAAAGAGATCACGTGATCAGTTTAGTAAGGGAAGACCACACTTTTTTGGCGTATTTCGCCACATGTTTCATGGAGAAAGTTGTTCAGTTTCATGGACTGAACACATCTTAAAAATTTGAGGAGTGCATAAAAAAACACCCCGTATAAGACACTTTTTTGATTCATTACTGAAAAAAAAACAACAACTTCAGACAATATTTTTTGTTATTATGTTAAACTTGCCACTTGCTTAACAGGATAGTGCTTGGCCTTCACCTCACCTGATGTTAAGTGACGGTAAGGCCGTAGGTGGAAGCGCACTACACCCGGAATCCTCACCACTGAGGAACTGACTATCTTACCTCTAATGTGCGGAACACAATTTTTAAATTGTTGTTATGGCGTCAGGCTTAGGTAAGATGGTGTTAGCTAGCCAGGCGGACTTGAAATAACCAAACCGAGTACAAAATGTACCCCTCTCCTGGGAATCGTACCCGGGACCCCTGCGTCTTACACGGGTGGTGGGCGAACCACTAGACCACAGAGGCGGTCACATTATATAGAAAGCAACATTTTTGCAGGTGTTTTATCTAATTAAAAGGAAAAAGTCTTACAAAAATCCTACAAATATTATAAATGTGAAATTTGTGGGTTTGGATGTTTTTTCCTCAGTCACGCAAAAACTACTGAACGGATTTGGTTGAAATTTGGCACACAGATAGTAGATAGCCTAGATTAAAATATAGGATACTTTTTATCCCGATATTCCCACAGGAACGGGAACCACGCGGGTGAAACCGCGGGCGGCCGCTAGTAATAAATAATAGACTCATCAATCCAAACTAACTCACCAAAAGAAGAAGTGGCGGTACTACCAAACGTGGGTTTCTGGAACATTTTCTCGTTTCTCTGGTGGTGCTAATGTGAACAGGATCTGCTGGTCTACTAGCCGCGTGTCACGCAGCCATCGCGGCTACTGTGGACAACAGACACTCATATAAACACATATTTTGGCTGAAGGCTTTGTTCCGACGGTTTCGCGGTCGGATACCGGACACTGCGTTGCGTAACACGTCACCGCCATCAATACGTGGAAAATAGTTTATAAAATATAATTGAAATATATGTATGTTAGTCTTTTAGGTATTTATTGTATGGGCCTAGTTGCCTGAATTAAATATATAAATAAAATTAAAATAAACAGCTATAACTGTTTGCCTGTAGGACTTTAACATAAGCTGAAAATATGTTATGTGTAGCGTTGCCATCCGCCCAGATAAAGCCAGACAGTGTGCTTTTTGACCTCTTGTCCGGTCAAAGACTGCGGCTGGCCCGTCCGGTTTTTGTTAGAGCGTCCGCTGCGTTAAGCAGGATCTGACGGACGGACAGAGTATTCTGACGGACAGATGCTTGCAGTGCATGAGTAAGCTCTAATCTTTCTTTTTAATCTTTCTTTCGTCCCGCCCCCGCCAGCACTGCATCACACCCCGGGCACTCCATACAAGCGCCGCGTTTCAACTACCTATTACACAGACGCTACACAGTGACGTTTTTGCACACGCGTAACTGTGTGCATGAAGTCTAGGGCTATTGAATGAGCACACGAATCGGCACACGAAGTCGCGCGGTGGGGTGAGGTAATTGATTGTGGGGCGGGGCGGAGAATTTCTTTTCAGTACGGTAGTACTTATATCTATTCTGTGACTGCACACAACTCACCGTATAGTCCAATAAAACTAGCTTTTTCTGGACATAATTAGATAACTGAAATTTTCTTTTTCTATGTCATAAATTAGTGTTATAGTTAAAATAAAAGGAATTAAACATTTCGAAACTTCGCATAAACTTCACACAAAGATTTCACAATTACGATTTTTAAGTAGTGAAAAATACATTATTATTAAAACGTAAAAAATAAATGTTTAATTTTTGTCTAAAATGTCTAAAAAGACGCATCATAGCTTAACAAGATACAAGCATCATAGTTACCATTTTGGCTTATCTAGATATTGAGAGCAGGTGAATACTGTGAAAAAAAAAACGAACATGTGAAATTGGATTCAGTTTAATTTTGCTATTAGGTGATAGCATTTTAATGCACCATAAAATTATACTAACAAGGTATTTGGTTAACTATTTTTCTTTTAGGAAAAAGCTAGGTAATGTACGAAATCTCATGATTTTTATATGAAACGGTTACCACCCCGGATTTCTTACATCACATATCTAATTAATATTTGACACTTAATATCAATATCCGATAAACTAATAAAAACAACGAGTTTATTAATTATGTCCTGATAAAGCTAGTTTTATTGGACTAGTACGCGTGCGGTGCGGGGCGTCCGGCCTTGGGTCTCAAAAGTACGGATTTTTAATGTATATATTTATTTTATTTGATATTCTTGTCAAAAATCCTTTTTTTTAGCATCCAGCCTTAGGGCTCAAAAGTCAGGCTTTTTTATTTTTAGAGATGGCAACCTAGCTAAGTGTATCTTAAAAGTTTATATTTTAAGCATGATTGTAACAAAGAGGATGTTGAGTTTTCTAATAAATTGGTATCTTATCCTCATATTTGCAAGTTATTTACGTAAGGTAATGTACCTACTTACTTTCATACTCAACAAGTACTGTAACTTGTAAAATATGTCAAGTGCTTTGATTATTAAGATTATTACAGAAAAACCGGCCAAGTGCGTGTCGGGCCACGCGCCATAGGGTTCCGTAGTTACCTTATAGCATACCATATTTAATACCACCTATCATTTTTCGTTTGCAAAAATAACTTTGTTTTTCACAGTGTTGGTATGAATGATAAAGTTATATTTACGGTTTTGGAAAATGTGCTATATCTCAAAAATTAATTACTATATCTCGTTCAAACCAATTTTGGTTGAAAGTGTTTATTAAGATCTACAGCATATATATTTTTTAGATTTTTCACTCTCTTATTTCAAAAGTTAAAGGGGGGGGGACACATTTTACCACTTTGGCGGTGAATATCTTTCAAACGATTGACTTTGAGAAAAAGTTGTCTTAGAAACCTCAATGTCATTTTTAAAGACCTATCTATAGACACCCAACACGTGTTGGTTTGAAGAAAACAATTTTTTTCAGTTTCAGTTCCATGTATGGGGAGCCCCCCCTTAATCTTTTATTTTTCTTATTTTTGTATTAAATTCGTTAAGCGGTTAACAGAATACATCTACCTACCAAGTTTCAACTGTGTAGTCTTAATACTTTCGGAATAAAGTGGCTGTGACATACGGACAGACAGACAGACAGACAAACAGACATGACGAATCTATAAGGGTTCCGTTTTTTGCCATTTAGGCTACGGAACCCTAAAAATCCCCTTGTTCCTCTATCTGCGAGGTAATTGTATTCCTCGGAGATAACCAGTTATCTCTTACGAATAACTGGTTATATTGGAGGAAGAACATTCTTCACATATAACCATTTATATCTGGCCATGGTTATCTCCGAGGAACAAAAGAAAAAAACTCTGATGACAAAGTTAATTTTACAATGAATATTGACAGAATTATTTATATTTATTATATGAATATAAGATTCTCGTATTTATTATTAGTTGTATTTATTATTATTTATTATTAGTAGGTCAGGGTTGAACTTAAAAAAATAACAAGTTGGAATTACATCAAAAGTATGGAAAATGTAACACTAAAAAGTCCATTCAGTCTCTGGTGTAAACGACTCTTCTAATCCGTTGGGTTTCTTTAGCGATCTGGGCCTCCTCCATTTACTCTTTGAATGGCCATTATCAAATCACACCCCGTTTAATCCTGGACGGAGAACCAAAGCACCAAAGTTATCTCGTTTGTATGAAAATAGGCCTCTGTAGTACTTACTTTTGCAGGCCAGTGTATATCTTCTATGATGTTAAAGATGCTTCAGTTACATGTTATTTCTAATTATGATCGTAACGGCCCACTATCAGCAATAACTACAGATTAGATGGCAACAATGTATAGATAATAAGGGTAAATATTTTGATTAAATAAATTATGTTACTTACACTTTTATTTTTAAGTACAAATCGGCATTTTCATACTATAACCCTGACAATAACCCTAACATTGAGATTTTAGCATTGAATACTAGGAAAAAATCGGGTTGCACTCCGGGAGTGCCAGCAGAAGTGAAAACTTGAATATTAACGTTGTGCATTTTTGATATTTTGGAATGGTTAGGGAATAATTTTACTCTGCATGTGAATTTACGAATACAGAACAGTATTGTACAAAAGTCTTATCCATAGCTTGACAGAAAATCTAGTTATGACATTGAATTAAAAAATTTGCGTGTTGCTATGGTGACACAAGTGTTTACGTCTTGAAATGATGCGCCGCCATTTTCACCGCGCCCCGTAGAGGCGGATACTTTCGCCGCGGGCTGTCTACTCTCCATCTGTCACATCCGTCTTACGAATTTTCGATCAGGGTCACGTGATCCTGACTGACTGACGCGAATTTCTCATTTTTTCCCCATTACAAAAAAGCGTACAACGCCGCTAAAGAAGTTTTCACTTCAAAAACTGGCCAAGTGCGAGTCGGACTCGCGCACGAAGGGTTCTGTACCAAAAACGGCAAAAAAAATCACGTTTGTTGTATGGGAGCCCCACTTAAATATCTATTTTTTTTCTATTTTTAGTATTTATTGTTATAGCGGCAACAGAAATCCATCATCTATGAAAATTTCAACTGTCTACCTGTTGTTGTTATTAATATAAAGCAAAAAACGGCAAATAAATCACGTTTGTTGTATGGGAGCCCCCCTCAAATACTTATTTTATTATACTTTTAGTATTTGTTGTTATAGCGGCAACAGAAATACATCATCTGTGAAAATTTCAACTGTCTAGCTATCACGGTTCATGAGATACAGCCTGGTGACAGACAGACAGCGGAGCAGCTTAGTAATAGAGTTCCATTTTTTACCAAAATGGTAAAAAAGGAACCCTTATGGTGTGACTCAATCTGTCTGTCACAGCTGGATATCTCGAGAACTACTAATGGTATCAACTTGAAATTTAGAATAGTTTGAGATGACATTTGCCCAACTATTTTGCAAATAAGAAATAAATAAAAAAATAAATATCTTTTTTACAACAGGGACTGAAAAGAGGTCGATGAAAGAGCGACGTTTGCACGTTTTAAATCATTTTTTCTTTTTGTTTTAGGCCACATAGTTTTCGATTTATAATGGAAATTGTAAAAAAAAATACCGTTCCCCCTTATCTCCGAAGTTTGCAAAGAGAAAAATCTGAAATAATACTATGTGATAGCAGTTTATATAAAGATTACAGGAAAAATAAAACGATGTCTCAATATAGCACACTTTTTTAGTAATTACCAAGTTTCTAAAAAAGTTAACATTAGTTCCACTATCGGTCAAGAGATGGCGCTGACCTAAAACTGCAATACTAATTTTATTATTGTACTTTGCAGTGTGGTTTAATGGTGCAATCATGATGGTACGGAACCCTCGGTGCGCGAGTCCGACTCGCTCTTGACCGGTTTTTTTTACCCTTTGGGTACGGAACCCTAAAAAACGACTCGCACTATATGTTGTTGCTTAATATTAATTATTTGAGAACAGATGAAGGCACATCCTTACTAATATTATAAACGTGAAAGTCAATTTGTTTGTTTGTTTACACCTTCACGTCTTAATTATTGAACCGATCATCATGAAATTTGACATAAGGTATCTTTCATCCCGAAAAGATATATTGTTCCCGAGTGAAAGCAAAAAAACTTTCCACACAGACAAAGTCGTGGGCGGCCACTAGTCATACCATACATTCTGACCTTGAGACCGCCTTTATGCCCTACGTGATAAAAGCTGTTTTCGCAGTTCAACTGTTCTACTTGATGTGCAAGCGTGTGTACTTGATTTTGTTGAATTTGTTGTTAAATTATCTTGGTTTTATTGTCAAACAAACGCCATAAACATTTAAAATAACTAAAGTTATAACTTCTGTTGCCGACCGTACAAGGAAAACTTACTTTTTTATTTTGTAGATTTTTTGCATAATGTTTGTTTATATCATGAGTCATGACTATGAGTCATGTATTTACATACATGTTTGAGCTAAGTAGGTCAACCCTACTTTCATACTAATATTTTGTTACGTTTTTACAGGATAATTGCTATACCATTTTTGATATATTTTGGTGTACAGATAGATTAGACCTTGGAAACAAACAAAGATAACTATATCTGTATATTCTCATGGGAAAAAACAAAATTCCATAGAAATGTAGTAAATTTTTTGCACAATATTTATTATTAATGACTCATTTATTTTACGTTAGAAAAAGCATTTTCGTGTATCTTTGCCACGTTATGGCCTCGTAAGAGTTGAATTTAGTGTCACACCAACTATAAAACTTGTTCTATATTTGCATGCAACCCCACTATACTCATTAACTTTGACTAGAGATCAAGGTATTTTTTTCACACAATCAAGGTAACTTTGAAGCCTTGGTTTCCTACCAGGGATGTACCGTGCTGTGATCTGATGATGGCCATCCAGAGAGGGAATGGAGGAGATTCAGATTGCTATATACAGCCAACTGATCTGATCAACATTCTAAAATATAAAAGTGTCAGTTCTCAGTTTCACAATTTCCACACATTTTAATGCTATTTTCGGGGATTTTTAAAATGTCCTTTTATCTTTTAGAATGTTTATCAGATCAGTTGGGTGTGTATGTCGATCTTAATCTACTGCAGTTACTCCCTGGATGGCCATCATCAATCACAGCACGGTACATCCTAGGCAGGAAACCAAGGCTTCAAGGTACCTCATTTGTATGAGAAAAATACCTTGATCCCTTGACAAAGTTGATGTGTCTATATGCACGCTGTCATTGGTGCGAGATAGTCTCAAGGCCCAAACACAGCAGCTTGCTGGGCGTATGCTGGATTTGAACTATGTCAAATTTTCTCAATCAACTTTGAACATAGCACCCATTTTTATAAGGTTATTGAGGTATATGGCTGGCTGCATATTCCTATACAAATGTTGATAGGTAAAGCTGTTTAATCTACGGCAGATTAGTAATGTGTCACCATGACCTATATTTTTTTTTGTAAAAATGTCCCTCTTCTTGCTGAGTTTGCTGAAAATCATTCATTAGTTGTAAACTGATGACTTTCTTGTGTCCGCTTTGTGACTTTTGTTAAAATTATAATATTATTTATATTTATTGTCTGAATTTATAATGGTACTTAATTCATTTTAAATTAACAATCAATTTTAAATAATTAGGATTTGAGGTGCAATAAAGTTTGATAATTGAATTAAATTTACTCTCAAAGAGTTTGTTATTTTTAGTTTAAATATTAGTGCCACATAAGTTATATATTTAAATGTGTTTATGATAAGTATATGGCTTTCACTTATTTCAACCACAACATTGTTTAAATTAAAACTACTAATTTAATAATAATGAAAAACTCTATTATAGAACTTGCCTGAATTAATAAAATTAAGCAAATATAGTTGACTTAGGTATTAAAGTCAATATTTACTATAGCACAAAACTAAATCACAAAAAATATGAAAAATACAGTGTTCAGTCACAAGCCACAAAGTGGAATGAAGTGATGTGGTCAGCTACATCTTTTATAAGCATTGCGGTGACGCCATAATTTCACAATGTAATTATTTCTTACATAATAATTTGCAAAAGGAAAACTATAACAAAATTATGAACAGTTACAGTGTTCAGTAATTTTTCTAACATAATTTCTTTAGCAAAAGTCAATAATTTTATTTCATTTATTGAAAAATGTAAATGTTAAAATGTGAAGAAAAAGTTTCAAGGGAGTGAAAGCAGTGTAGTGTGCAAAAAATTGACCTACAAATTAATATTGCAACATAATTTTGTGGCAATTCATAACAATTTGTGTTTGTAAACATAGCTTACATGTGTGTTATGTAAATATTATTAGATGTACGGGTGGGTAGGTAGATAGATTATAGTACTTTACAATACAATGCTTTAAATCTTAATCAAGACTGATAAAATTGTTTACACTTACAAAGTGATATTTTTGCAAATCCTTGAGATAAATTCAGTCTTTCTTATTAAAATAATGTAGTAATTACATTGTGAAAAATACCTAAATTAATTTCACAGACATCATAACTCTACCTAAAATTAAAATTATGGGAACTCACCTGAATTTTGCATAAATAAGTTTTAGTTTGTCAAAACTATTTTAATGAAAATTAAAAATTATATTTCATAGAAAATACGTAAAATTTGTGGAAGCCAAAGGCCAAAGTGAAACAAATGACGTATAACCCGATCAATTTAAATATTAACAGACACGGAGTGATTATATGTAATCTTTTTGATAAACAGTACATGTCCGAAGTCTGAAATACACATTCAATAGAAAAACCTTAGACAGAAAAACTTTACGCCTGTATTTTATTAGGTAGGGTAGTTTATGAGAGTAAAGTGGATTATTTAAAATAATTCTAAGATACATAAAGAGACATTGAACTGTTAAAGTAATCTAAAGCATTTTTGCAAATCAATTAGAAACAGAACCTAAATAGGATCATAATCACAAATCAATATTCTAAATACTAAAAGGCAAATTAAAAAACATTGGGATCACTTGCCAATAGGACGGACGGTTACATTTTTGAGTTTGACAATTTTAGAGTATGAATGAACACTTCAATATTTCATTTGGTAGGGTTATAAAAATATGATGCGACGCTCGTTCAAACGTGTTATATAGAAAATATACGTGTACTTACAGCGGAGAGATGAAAAGACGATAAATTCTAGCTGGCACTTGTTCAAAAGACGCGGAATAATACTTGAAAAAGGCGAAAAATAGACTCAATTCTGTATCGACTGCAATAAATGCACGCTGATATGACAATGACATTGACAGTTGACATGGGGGGGTGACTGACATCATGGGTGCATTCCGAATCACGCTAACAGCGATATCATCGCGCTGATTTGCGTACCGAATCACCGTGAGCGCGATAACGACAGCCCGTGTGACGTCACTGATTGCGTCATAACATCCGCCATCTTGCGATTACGCCGCCCATGCTCCGAAGCATAATCACTGTGAGCGTTCTGTCAAAAGTGACACTTGTTTGTTTTGTTTACCTCAGGTGCATTTAAATGAAAGTTATTGAAAATTCTTTCAAGATATATGAACATATTATAAATTAATAACTTTCAAGATATAAAGCAAAAAGGTCCAAATTCCGAACTTTTAAATTTATATTGAGGTTATGTAGGTCAAAACATCGGTGAGCGCGCTCACGAGCGTTCCGAATCATTGATAGTCCCAACTGTCATAATCGCGATTATCTGAATCGGTACGCTTGTTATCGTGGTCAACGCTGAAATTGATTTTAGCCTGAATCGGAATGTACCACATGGGTGCATTCCGAATCACGCTAACAGTTATATCATCGCGCTGATTTGCGTACCGAATCACCGTGAGCGCGATAACGACAGCCCTTGTGACGTCACTGATTGCGTCATAACATCCGCCATCTTGCGATTACGCCGCCTATGCTCAGAGGCCTAGAACATAGTAGAACCAAATGGCAAATTTGGTTCTACTATGCCAAGAAGCTTTAGCTTCTTGTCAGAGGCATAATCACTGTGAGCGTTCTGTTAAAAGTGACACTTGTTTGTTTACCTCTGGTGCATTTAAATGAAAGAAATTTATTGAAAATTCTTTCCGCATCCCATGGAAGTAATAGTCGAAGATATATGAACATATAAATAAAGCAAAAAGGTCCAAATTCCAAACTTTTAAATTTATATTGAGGTTATGTAGGTCAAGACATCGGTCAGCGCGCTCACGAGCGTTCCGAATCAATGATAGTCCCAACTGTCATAAGCGCGATTATCTGAATCGGCGGGCTGATTATCTAATTAGAAACCACCTAGCGACCGGTTGCAGTTCATAGATGATAGTGATCCATTGCTACTTCTATTTGGATTAAAAAAAACATACCAAAGAAAAGTAGCAATGTATGTGGAATGAAACCGGTCGCTAAATAGTTTCTTTTTAGATAATCAGGGTGCTGTACGCTTGTTATCGTGGTCAACGCTGAAATTGATTTTAGCCTGAATCGGAATGCACCATGATAGTGGGTGCATTCTGAGTGAGCATGCGAATCTCCGTGCCACTGAATAATTCCATTCTAAAACTACCTAGAAGTAATGTACCGATGATATACGTTCTTATTTCAGATATCAAATCGATTGTACCGGCTTCCCGGCAGAATGATTGACAAAAGCATGTGGCACGGAGATTCGCATGCTTTGAGGTTATGTTTTTTGTTAAATCGTCGAATTCCAGATCAATCGGAGCCTGTACCGCTGGGTTGATGTATTTGTAGCCGTTACATATTCATTGTAACAGCTACAAACACATTTGTTGCTCATGTAACGCAACAGGGACAAAGATATCGCGATCTAAAGTTTTAAAAGCATGCGACTCTCCGGCCCACACACTTAAGTCTAAAATATTGATGAAAATTGCATTAAGATTAAAAATAAGCAGGTTTTTGTAATCGTTTGATCACGATAAACGACCCGAAAACATATTTTCAGAATATCTTTACTCGTTTTAGAGAAATTTGCAAATTTATTTACTATGAACAATCACAGTGTAGGGTTACCATATCGTCGGTCGGTCAGAATCATTAGGCTGTTTCTAGAAAATAGACCGATCGGAATACGTTATTTTGAGGGTATAACCTTCAAGAATTCTAAAGTTTATGAATTCTTGCCTGTCGATACATTGGCATATAATTAGTTTATTTTTGCGTTTTGTGTCACATCTAGCCGATGCATCTTGAGAAATTCGATTATTTGTGGTGGTTATAAATAATTGGACTCTAAGGCGATTCTCCCACTGCCAACGCGCGCCGTCGTCGCGGGGCGCGGTTTGGCGTTTCACGCGCGCGGTGACGGCGCAGCGCAACGCCTGTTCGGGCGGTTTTCTCCGCGCCCCCGCGCCATTCGGCGTCTGACGCGTCCCCGCCGCTTGTTTTTTAGAGGCATTAAATTTTGAAGTTGTTTTGTTTTAATTTCCAGGTTTTTAGGGTTCCGTACCTCAAAAGGAAAAAAACTGAACACATATAAAATCACTCATGAGATTAAAACGTCCAGACAAATAATTTAGATTTGCCATCTCGATATTAATGACGGAATTTTAATAACATACGAGTAGGTAGGTACGGTCAACGGCACGCTGGGCTTCCACGACAGCGTAATGATATTCAATCAAATAAATAACAGATTTTTTACAGTTTTGTATAACCTCATGTGCTGCATAATGTACCTACCAAATGGCACTAAAATGGGCGTATATCCAAGCCACGAAACATTTGAAAACCAGAGTAAATCCCGCCATCGTAACGAAACGATCATCGAAAACCAGCCGCGGGGCGCGTCGCAGTGTGTTGTACCCCGCGGTAACGCGCCTGCTGGCGCAAACTGCTCGCGGATCGCCGGCGGCACGCGGCGGCACGCGGCGGTGCGCGCTCACGCGCCGTGGCGCGCCTTGGTGTGTTGGACGAGGCGGTTTTCTGTACAAATTAATGTACTTGCATACAACGTAAAAGACGCGCGTGGGTGCGCCGCGACCGCGCGCGTCGCCAGTGTGAGAACCGTCTAAACTGTCAAAATTGTTTTAAAGTAAAAAGAAACAATAGTATTGTATTTAAGATAGCCTGCGTAGTGTACAAACCTAATTTGTGTCATTTTCGTCCATAGAAACAGACGTGGGACCCGTACATTAATAACACCGTCAAAAAAATATTACAATTTGAAAAACAAGTACCATATACCTCAGATCACTTAAAAATCCCTATGAAATAAATTTGTGCCAAATTAAGGCATGGACTTTTAATATTTTCAATTTTTTTGTTTGTCCGAGCCATTGATGCTTATAAAAAATATTAGTATTATTAGAGTTTACATATTTAATATCTTAAATACATGAGTGATGGACAGAATGAATTTGTGTCATTTTCATGCATGGATAATACCTAGGTAGGTAGGTATTCAAAAAGTTTGCGGTCGAAGCGAGTAGGCGCGGGCGCGTGGCGAGGGACGACGAAGCTCGTCCGTTTCGGTTGGATACTAAGTACGTACATACCTATAAGTCTCACGTCACGATACGAACGAACACGCACCTTTCGTTTGGTTAAGTAGGTACTCTATAGAATTACATCTCCTGTTTTAGAAATTCATACAGATGTACTATGGACAACAACGTCACTTAACCACAACTCTTAAGGTTAAAATCGGTTGCACGCCGCGCCGCCGCCGTCATAACATAATATATTTAGTTCGTGCAGGGGGATACATGCGCACACAATTTTTTTGCTAACTTTTTAAGCGAAGCTGTTGCCCATAGTACATACATATCTGTTCTGTTTCCATTCTAAAACAACCTAGAAGTAATGTACCGACGATATACATTCTTATTTCAGATATCAAATCGATTGTACCGGCTTCCCGGCAGAATGATTGACAAAAACATGTGGGCCGGAGAGTCGCATGCTTTGAGGTTATGTTTTTTGTTAAATCGTCGAATTCCAGATCAATCGGAGCCTGTAGCGGTGGGTTGATGTATTTGTAGCCGTTACATATTTAAGCATGTTCCAGACGGATTAAATCACGCCTCCCAACAGAGGTGACCTTGCTTGATTTAATCCATCTAGACGGCAGATTTAATCCAAATTTCTCCAACCAATCCAAATGACCTTCAACGTCCTTGGTGGAAGGGCGCGAGTTCCAACACAGGCACGGTAATGATATTTATTAGTACTCCAACTTCATATACTGCCCGGCATTTTATTGGCAAGATAAAAACGAGACAAAAGATGTGCAGCGCCACAAATTTTAGTGTTTGTGGCTATTGCGCATCTTTTGTCTCATCTTTCTCTTGCCAATTTATATGCAAGTGTCATCTGTACAAATAGTCGAAAAGCGAGTCGTACCTACGCGCCTCGGCCCTCGAGTTCAGTCTGCAGTCTGCACTCGGTACACAAACAGTCGCGAATGCGCCGCAGTGATGAACGAAAGATGTACGAGGTAATAAATATAATAGAAAAAATACTATAAAATATCGACTCAGCCCTCGCAGTTCAGACGGGCTCAAATGGCTCGGCTGCTACGGGTTACGGGTGAGTCAATTTTTTCTAGTATTTTTAGGGTTCCGTAGCCTAAATGGCAAAAAACGGAACCCTTATAGATTCGTCATGTCTGTCTGTCTATCTGTCCTTCTGTCACAGCCATTTTATTCCAAAAGTATTAATATTACACAATTGAACCTTGGTTGGTAGATGTATTCTGTTAACCGCTTAACGATTTTAACACAAAAATAACAAAAATAAAGATTAAGGGGGGGCTCTCCATACATGGAACTGCAACTGCGAACGTGTGAGGTGTCAATAGATAGGTCTTTAAAATTGACATTGAGGTTTTTAAGACATTTTTTTCTCAAAGTCTAAGGTTTGAAAGATATGGTTGGCAGCCCTAGTTGGCGGCGCTTGGATGTAAACTCGTGTAGCCGCAACACAATCCACGGATGGAAACCACGCCCCCATCAAGCTTCCACCAAGGTGACCTTGGTTGGGAGGCGTGATTAAATCCGTCTGGAACGTGCTTTATTGTAACAGCTACAAACACATTCGTTGCTCATGTAACGCAATAGCGACCTAAAGTTTTAAAAGCATGCGACTCTCCGGCCCACACGCTTAAGTCTAAAATATTGGTGAAAATTGTATTATGATTAAAAATAAGCAGGTTTTCGTAACCGTATATAATAGGTCTTTACCTATGAAATTGCCGATTTGTATGGAGAATTTTCAAGAAGTTGCATTTTTCATACTAGCATTTTCTTTGTTCATTTAACAACCGTTAACACTCTTGTAACAAAACTTTTATGTACTAATGTTTGAACACTATGCTAACCTATTCCATTTACGATAGGCGAAAAAAATAAGTTTTGGCTAAGTTACAACCCCTCCGGTCACCCTTTTTTGGCTCACAAAAAAAGAGTAACTTTCAAGATCTTTTTTTAATGCTATGAAAGCTTAAAAAAAGGACTTTATTTTTACTGATAGTTGACTATCATGGTCATAATTCGACATACGTAAATCAAGATATTGTTAAATGTTTTAAAACATAGAAGTTATTATTTTCTCTGTATGTGACAAAATATCGGCAAGTTCATAAGTAAAGACCTAATATTTATAGATATATATTGCGAACGATTTTATCCTAGCTTTCCGATGACCTAGAGACTTGAAACTTTGAAAATAGGTCAGAACTGGAAGGCAATGCAATATTATGGTGTCATTGAGCTGATCTGATGATGAAGCCGGAAGAAGCCCACAGGAATTGTATGATAAAACCTACAACCCCATCGTGTTTGGGCTCGTTAGAATAGGCATGACGAAATTTTTTTTTATTTTATGTTACATAAATTACCTCTCAAAAAAAGAAACATTGGTAAAATAATTATTTCGCTAGCGTGAAAACTGCCCGAGATATCACAGTTTAAAATGCACACAAATTGGACTCACCCGAAAACGCTCCATACTAACGGCTACCCTAGTTATGACGTCACGCCTAGGTGTTTGTATGCAACGCGTAGGAAAGTTTGGCAGCTATATTAAATATTGTGTTTATCAAAATTGTTTCTTATACAAATTTGCTATAAATTTTATGGATTAATTAAATGTATTATTTATTTTAATATATTTTAAACTTTTTAAATGGACTTGTCCGCCCAACTTTGAAGGGTAATAAAACAAATAATACGCAATATATAAAACCAAGAGGTATACAAGCTACTCTAAAAGTTCAATATGTTTACGGTTTTTATTAGTATTTTGTTATTTTATTCAGTAGTCGTCATCCCTATTGTTTTGACGAGTACTCTAATGGGAGATGAAGTCCAGGGTCTGATGATGAAGCTGACAGACAGAGTATGTTCATTACTTTTAGTCGGAGGATTTTTGTAAAAATATTAACCAAACTGTTTTTCAATTAGGGTTTTTCAAAATGACAAAAAACTGTATGCTCGATAGATAAGATGGCGTTGATAAAAATGTATGTGTGATGATTTTTTTACTCAGCTTCGAAGAGTACTCAGGTAGGCAGGCAAATCTGATGTTACCCTAAAATGTTTCTCTTTGGCCAGATGTCAGCCAGCGAACGCTTATTTGCCTCTTTGGTACAGGCCGTTTATTTTTAAAAGCCAATTTTTACACTTCTCTTTCCATCAACGCCATCTAGAGGCAAATAGTTACTATTTTTTTAAAATGTCACTTTGTAAAGCCTTCATTAAGAATAATTGTCCTAAGTCGTGGGCTTTTAAAAAAAATGCTTTTTTGACAGTTGCCTTTCTCATCGAATGTGTTTTTTAATCAATATATTTGTACATGTATCATAGATTCACGTGGACTACATTACCACAGAATAACTATGATACTACCTAATAAATTGTTCGATTTTGGTAGATTATTTTTTGATGTTATTCTAAAATACCCCAGGTGTCCAAGAATGTCACAGCTCAAGGGTGGACACAATGTAACAGTGTTTCCACTACTACTACCTAATATTTGTGATTTTCAGACTCATTAATCTTTTAGTATGTAGAATTTTACCTGAGAGATTAATGCCTATTATAAGTAATTGTTGATTTTAAATCGTTATTGCCTATAAAAGGTACATAACTACGATTTAAAAAAAATTAGACTCATTTATCTTTAAGTCACACACAAATCATTGTACCTGAGATAAACCTATAGGTACTTTTAAAGTCTGAATAATTATGCAATACCTTGAGAAAACCTTTATCGGTTGGAATTCAACAGATTTTGTCATTTACTTGTTCCACTAAATATGAAAATGTCAAAATTAATAACAGAGTTTCATTGTTGGACAGAGGATGTTTCATTGTGTACACCTAGGTGGACACAATGAAACAATTCCCATTTTCTTTTAAAAGTCTTCTTATTGGTTTATGTATCTATTTATTAATGAAACTATAACTGCCATTTTATACCTAATTAAGTAGATTCCGTTCCTCTAAAAACGGAATTCATATCTTTAAAAATGAGAGAAATATGAGACTCAGAGCTTTTGGTGTTGCATTGTTCCACACTGCTCTACGTTTGTATGTATGTGAGTTTTTGTATTGTTACTTGGGACAAGTTTCAATGGTTGTAAAGTAATTTATGCTTACTACATAAGTCAAAACTTGAAAAATTAAACTTTAGTATTTACTTACCTTTTAAAAAAAACTAAAAACCGACTTCAAAAAACCTGCCTCTAAAAAGCAAGAAATAATATTCAAATCATTAGATATGCATTATCATTGTTATACAGGGTCACTGGAAATATGACGTATTCCTGCTAAGGGGTTATAGATGAGGTTAAAACAAATATTTTTTGTTAGATAACTTTTTCTCAAAAAGTTAATAGTTTTTGAGTTAATTGAAATTAAGTATTTTTTTACCAAAAGTACGTTTTCAGACACAAAAATTTAAAATAAAAGATAACTACTCATTCGATTCCGGATTTTTTATTATTTTGGGATAGAAAAGAATCTGAGTGTTGATAATGAATAAAAAAAAATTCATAAAATACAGGTGTTTATAAAAAAATCAATCCTTGAATGCATTTTTTATTTTAATTTTTTTAGATTTTTTAGAAATAGCTTCTAATATCTTTAAAAAAATCCTAGTAACTAAGCGTGCATAATATTTTAAAAACATCACCATCTATTCAGCTTTCAGTTGAGGTATAAAACTTAATAATAGCTTAAATAAAAAATGAGAAATTCAGACTTAACTAAATAGCAGTCCCATTTCATGTAGCAAAAATTTCCTACTTCAAGCGCTTCGGAGGTGGCCGTATTATCCTACTTATTCCATAAATGTGAAAGTGTTCTTGTTTGGATGATTGTTAATCAATCACGCAAAACGGCTGAACGGATTCGGATGAAATTTGGCACACCGATAGTTTATAAGCCGGATTATAACATAGGGGGATACTATTATCTTGGTTAAAGTTTCCCTAGGGATTTTCTCGAATGTAAATGCGAATAAAGTCGCGGGCGGAAGCTAGTTTGCTGTAAATGATCGTGCTTACTAAAAATACTTTCGTCCGAGTGAGTTTGAAATAGGATTATTTTCCGCCTATGAGTAAAAATTTTATACAGACAGCATCAAAAATAACCATGCATATCAGCCATTTTTAATGACCCGCTGCTGGGGAACAGGCCTTCCTTTCCTTTTGGGATAAAGCGGACGGGCCATAACCCACCACGTGGGCCCAATGTGGATTGGTCGGTGTTAACTCAATGTACCTTACATTGAGCCCTTGGTTCTGGCTGCATTTACAGTCGTTAACACTGACCAATCCACATTGGGCCCACGTGGTAGGTATGGCCCGTCCGCTTTATCTATCCACAAGCCAAAAGGAAGGCCAGTTCCCCAGCAGCGGGGCATTGAAATTGACTGATATGCATGGTTATTTTTGATGCTGTCTGTATAAAATTTTGACTCATCGGCGAAAAATAATCCTGTTTCAAACTCACTCGGACGAAAGTATTTTTAGTAAGCACGATCATTTATGGCAAACTAGCTTCCGCCCGCGACTTCATTCGCATTTACATTTGAGAAAATCCCTAGGGAACCTTTAACCAAGATAATAGTATCCTCCTATGTTTTAATCCGGCTTATAAGCTATCTGTGTGCCAAATTTCACCCAAATTCGTTCAGCCGTTTTACGTGATTGATTAATAATCATCCAAACAAGAAAACTTTCACATTTATGGAATAAGTAGGATAATACGGCCACCTCCGAAGCGCTTGAAGTAGGAAATTTTTGCTACATGAAATGGGACTGCTATTTAGTTAAGTCTTAATTTCTCATTTTTTATTTAAGCTATTATTAAGTTTTATACCTCAACTGAAAGCTGAATAGATGGTGATGTTTTTAAAATATTGTGCACGCTTAGCTACTAGGATTTTTTTAAAGATATTAGAAGCTATTTCTAAAAAATCTGAAAAAAATTAAAATAAATAATGCATTTAAGGATTGTTTTTTTTATAAAAACCTGTATTTTATGAAATTTTTTTTATTCATTATCAACACTCAGATTCTTTTCTATCCTAAAATAATAAAAAATCCGGAATCGAATGAGTAGTTATCTTTTATTTTAAATTTTTGTGTCTGAAAACGTACTTTTGGTAAAAAAATACTTAATTTCAATTAACTCAAAAACTATTAATTTTTTGAGAAAAAGTTACATGACAAAAAATATTTGTTTTGACCTCATCTATAACCCCTTAACAGGAATACGTCATATTTCCAGTGACCCTGTATAATAACAACACGTCTATTGAAGTCGGGTGGGGCTGGAGTACAACTTCGTTTTTTTATTCTAAAAGCCCTACCCGACTTCAATATACGTGTTGTTATTATATAACAATGATAATGCATATCTAATGATTTGAATATTATTTCTTGCTTTTTAGAGGCAGGTTATTTGAAGTTGGTTTTTTGTTTTTTAAAACATTTTTTTTTATTTTTAAAACAATTTTTATTTTTTTGTTTTTAGTGTAAGTACCTTCTCTATTAGGTAGTGTAGTGTAAGTATATTATTTGGTAGAAAAATCGGCTCAGTCAAACGTGAGATATTCGCGGAGAAACATACATTCATACAGGTCAAACTGAAAGAGAACCTTCTTTTTTTTGAAGTCGGTTAAAAAGACTAAAAGTACCTCTTACCCAACAAAAAGAATCATCTTATTCGGTTCATAAATAACAAAATAGTCAAGTTAGTTGATGCAAAATCATAGTGTTTTCAGGATACCTTGAAAACTACTGAACCGATTTGAAAAAAAAATAAATGGGACCATTTCGCAAAAAAATTGAATCGAACAAAAAAAGAATCATCAAAAACGGTCCATAAATGTCGAAGATACGCGCGAACAACGATAAAAAAAAAACATACAATTAAGGATGTAATAAAACAGATGCTTCGTTCGGAGTTATTTTATTAATAAAATACATGTAAAATATTTTTTTTTTCTTACAAAGAGGTTATAAGAAAACTGAATTTCTTAGTGCTCATCACGGTTAGTTCAGAGCCATCACGCCTTATTAGTAAGTTTGAATAGACTAACATACACGTTACTAACATAACAAGTGATGTATAGGTACTTGGTTATTTATAAAGCTGTTGGGTTTTAAAGTAAATGGGAACGGGAACGAGAACGAAAACGGAAACGGGAACGGTACTTACCTACTAATCTCTGAACTAAACTTTTCAATAATTTATACCAATTCGAATTTAATATTTATAACTAAGACAGGACAACGTCTGTCGGGTCAGCTAGTAAAATAAATATTTGAGGGGGCTCCCATACAACAAACGTGATTTTTTAGCCGTTTTTTGGTACGGAACCCTTTGTGTGCGAGTCCGACTCGCACTTGACCGGTTTTTATTTCCTTACCCTCAAAAAATATTTTGTTACAGTAGGTAGGTAATCCTTTCTTTTTAAACTTTGCAAGAGGTAGAGTACAAGAATGTTAATGATGTCATCTCATCAATGAGACTGTAATTGACAATAATAACACATGCCTACTTCCAAATCACGCCAACAGCACTGTTAGCCTATAATCCATTAAATGAAGTAGGTACACAAATACCCTATCTGTGTAATATTTTGTGACTATTTAATTTGGTCGGATACGCGCTAACAGCGCTGTGAGCGTGATTCGGAACGCGGCCACAGTATCATCAAATGTATTTATATTCGTTCGTATACTTCTTACCTACCTACCTACTCGTTACTTCAAATGTGTCACCGAACTTCAGTACCTATGCTTAGGCGTCACTTAAGTCACTTACTTACTTTAAATTAGGCGAATTAATTTGAAGTGGGATATTGTGCTGGCTCAATACGAAATAGAGGCTACTTTTTACAAATTCTTTTACCCAAAGTCGCTCGAACGGCAAAGTACGTAGCAGCGGTGCTCGAAGTACGCAGCAAACAGCGGTGCCCCGGCTCCCACCCCCCCACCCCCCCCCATTTTCTTTTGTGACTTTTACAGGGTGTTGAAAAGAAAAAAATAAAAAGCTGAAAATTCCATTGATGAATTTAGCACAAAACATTATGTACAACAGATACTATTGATCTAAAACATTTAACACTTATTTAACCAATTGTAATATTCTTTTGGAGTTACTAAGGTAACGCTTTAGGTAATAGTCAAATAACAGTATTCCCGTGGACAAAGATGACACAAAAAGCTCAAGTAAGTACATCGGTTACAACTTCATAATCATCATGAAAGTAAAATTTTCAACTTTAATTTTCTTTTCGTCCGATAACGTTAAAAAAGACAAAAACCTAAATTGTTACTTATGCATCAAACCAAAATGACACAATTTCATGTATTAGGCTAAGTGAATGGTGCAGAAACTATATACGAAAAAAACAAACTTTAATATTTTTAAAAGCTAAAAACTTATCCCGATCGGTCTAAAATGCAAGTTGAAGTGTTTTTAGATACCTATTTTGAAAGACTAATACTTCAAAAAACGAAGGAAGTTCTCAGTTAGGTTGCATTCAACCGAGACCTAAATTAATGGGTGACTGATACTGATGATGATGGGTGACTGGTACTGAGTGGGCAATTATTATACCAATTATGACGTTCACATTTTTAACACGTTTTTATAAGGTTACCTACTTTCTCATTTGTTTGTTTGTATTTTGTCATCTCGATTAGGATAAAAGTCACCTTTTTACGTCCCCTAAAAAATATTGCAATATTGCATAGTCAGTAACAGTATGATAGTAGGTACGATACGTACGAGTATGTAGGCAAATCAACCCTCAACATTATGTAGTTCAACTTGAATTTTATTAGAAACAGCCTAATGATTCCTACGGACCGACGATATGGTCACCCTACACACTGATTATTCATAATAAATCATAGTAAATAAATTTACTTATTTCTCTAAAACGAATGAAGATATAGTGAAAATATGTTTTCGGGCCGTTTATCGTGATCAAACGGTTACGTAAACTTGCTTATTTTTAATCTTAATACAATTTTCACCAGTATTTTAGACTTAAGCGTGTGGGCCGGAGAGTCGCATGCTTTTAAAACTTTAGATCGCCATATCTTTGTCCCTGTTGCGTTACATGAGCAACAAATGTGTTTGTAGCTGTTACAATGAATATGTAACGGCTACAAATACATCAACCCAGCGGTACAGGCTCCGATTGATCTGGAATTCGACGATTTAACAAAAAACATAACCTCAAAGCATGCGAATCTCCGTGCCACATGCTTTTGTCAATCATTCTGCCGGGAAGCCGGTACAATCGATTTGATATCTGAAATAAGAACGTATATCATCGGTACATTACTTCTAGGTAGTTTTAGAATGGAATTATTCAGTGGCACGGAGATTCGCATGCTCACCATTCTGAGGCCAAACGCTAAGGCCGGATACACACAGACGGAATCACGTAACGGAATTCCAAACGTAATTTCGACAATGTATGAAGATTCCGTACGGAAAAATCCCGCATGTGTGTGGCAGCCCATAGATTTTGTATGTAGGTTGCTGCGTTCGGAATCACGAATGTACGGAATTCCGTAACGAGATTCCGTCTGTGTGTGGCCGGCCTTAGTCATAGGCTGCCATTAGAGATGGGCAAAGGACCTGATTTTGACCCAACTGCTGGGTTTAAATCCAGTTAACGCCCTAGGCCATTTTGTTGAAAGAAAATCTTTAGAAATAAGAGATGTTTAAGCCTTTCAATATTTTTGTCTATTAATTTAACAAGAAATTATTTCCATAGCAACGTCACATTTCAAACCCAGTGGTCGGGTTTAAGCCCGGTACTTTGGCCATCTCTAAACGCCATATAGTACAGTTCGCGCAATATAAGGGATATGTACTAAATTCATGAACTTGAACCAAACCACAGACAGTATGGTTTGCGCACTAAACCTTTTTTGTACTTAAAATTGCTACTGCACAGGTCACATGGTACTAAAATTTGGGTCAAGTTATTTCGAGCGAGCTGTTCATTTTAGGGCGGGTCCATAGCGCGTGTTTTACTCTACACAATCGACAAAAACATCTCAACATTCAACAAAAAAAAAGGATGAAGATTTTATTTCGCGAAACAATGTTTTGTTGATTGTGTAGGGCAAAACACGCGCTATGGGCCCAGCCTTAACCAAAGAAAGTAATAATGTGGTGACCGATGACCTAGCGATTGGTGTAGAATGCACCCATTGATTATGGTGAGCATGCGAATCTCCGTGCCACTGAATAATTCCATTCTAAAACTACCTAGAAGTAATGTACCGATGATATACGTTCTTATTTCAGATATCAAATCGATTGTACCGGCTTCCCGGCAGAATGATTGACAAAAGCATGTGGCACGGAGATTCGCATGGTTTGAGGTTATGTTTTTTGTTAAATCGTCGAATTCCAGATCAATCTGAGTCTGTACCGGTGGTTTGATGTATTTGTAGCCGTTACATATTCATTGTAACTTTGATTGAGCACTTCACACTGACTAATATAACGTATAGCTATTTAAAAAAAAGTATAAAGTCCGCTTTATTCTAGCTTGCAAAGAGCTTATTTACTAGAAATAACTTGGAAATAACTATGAGTCACAACAACAGAAGATGCTGTTATCTCGCACATTAAATAATTGCCTAATCGTCCCCTAAAATATAGCTCTAAATTCACCAAAAATAAATCCTTATAGCTATTAAAGCTCTTAAAAAAATAGGTTGTCTGTATAGTTAACGGACGATTATTATTTTACGTGATAACGTCATAAGACAACATTGGTATTCACATTAAACAAGCGCTCTCGCTTGCGGAACGTGACAGCGGAACGTGAAAATTTTTCGTACATGCAGCCGGCGTTCATCGATTTATATTTATAAGACGTTTACGTCAAAAAGCCTCATCATCATCATCATATCAGCCGCACGACACCCACTGCTGGGTATAGGCCTCCCCCAAGGATTTCCACGACGATCGGTCCTGCGCTACCCGCATTCAGTGGCTTCCTGCGACCTTCACCAGATCGTCGGTCCACCTTGTCGGTGACCTACCCACGGAGCGTCGTCCGGTGCGCGGTCGCCATTCTAGAACCTTTCCGCCCCAACGGCCATCGGTTCTTCTCGCTATGTGTCCAGCCCACTGCCACTTCAGCTGAGCTATCCTTCGAGCTATGTCGGTTACTTTAGTTCGCCTGCGGATCTCCTCATTTCTGATTCGATCACGCAGGGAAACGCCGAGTATGGCTCTCTCCATTGCACGTTGGGTGACCTTGAGCCTCTTTATTTATGAGACCCATAGTTAGCGAACACGTTTCACTGCCGTAAGACATTACTGGCAACACACACTGGTCATAGACTTATGTCTTGAGACACTGAGGTAAATCGGACACGAAGATTTTTCAGAGCTTCCCGAATGCTGCGCATCCGAGTTGGATTCAACGAGAGATCTCTTTCTCGAAGTTGGACTTATTACCTAACTGGACTGCCTGTCCTAGGTATACGTAATAGTCAACAACTTCAAGTGTAGTGTTCCCAACATGAACTGGAGCGGGCACAACATGGGCATTCGACATGATTTTCGTCTTATCCATGTTCATCCTTAGAGCTCCTAAGGCTCAGTCTTGGCCCCACAGCTGTTCAATCTACACATCCATGATCTACCATCGACGACTGCTAAGCAGTTCATCAACGCGGATGATATTGCGCTGGTGGCACAGGGCAGAGACTTCACTGCAGGAGAAGAAGTTCTAACAACTGACCTTAAGGCGCTGTCACGGTACTTCCAGCGCTGGCGGCTGATGCCAAGTGTTAGTAAAACTGAGGTGTCTGCGTTTCACTTAAATAACCAGTTAGCTCATTACCAACCAAGATTGTCCTTCAGGGGAGAACCTCTGAAATATAACCCCCTTCCAAAATATTTAGGCGTTACACTGGATAGATCATTAACCTACAGCGAACACCTCGGCAAGCTCTCCATGAAGATTGAAACTCGAAACAACATCTTGCATAAGCTCTGTGTCACGACCTGGGGTGCATCTGCGGACTGTCTACGCACTACTGGCATTGCGTTAGTGTATTCCGCTGCCGAATACTGCGCTCCGGTTTGGCTGAATAGCTCCCATGTTCACAAGGTGGACGCTAGACTGAACGACAGCATGCGGTGCATATCGGGAACAATCCATCCCCCCCCCTCGACCCCTCGGCATTGGCTGCCCGTCCTGGCTCACATAGCTCCTCCACACCTTCGCAGGTTAAATTCTCTAAAAAGAGAGGCAGAGAAAATAGCAGCTTCACCATCTCTCCCCGCCCATGATGATTTCTGCCATCCACCTGCAATCATGCTCAAGCAAGTCTCGTCACCCTCCTTGCATCTCAGCCCAGAGTCTGTCCCACTTTGATGTAGATACTCACTAGGAGAATGAATGGAAGCAGATGGACCTTTTGCCCAGATCGTGCATCCACCAGCCAAGCCTGAGGGCTTCGATCTGCCCCGAAAGCTTTGGTGCAAACTAAACAGGCTCAGAACAGGTCATGGACGCTGTAACTTCTTACGGCATAAGTGGGGGTGGCGAGATTCTGATCTATGCGAATGTGGCGGAGAGGCTCAAAAAATGGAACATATAATACAGCGATGCCAAATACATTCTTACCCGGGACCCATTGAAAACATCTACAACCTCACCTAAGACGCAGCCAAATGGCTAAGAAATCTGAATATTGACATATAATAATTCATTATCCGCCTATTCATAAAACCGCCATACGATTAAATAAAATAAATAAATCCTAAGACCCACTCTTTGGGAAGCACTACGGCTACGGAGATCTTCGAGCATTGTGTTCAGGTCTTCCAAGGTATCAGCCATAAGAACTCATCGGCAAAACGAAGGTGTGTAAGGTATTGGCCATTAATATTGATGCCGAGTCCTTTCCAGTCTAACACCCAATTGCACTAAACTTAAGAATCGCCTAAGTCTTTTCTTAACTACAACTCGACCAAGTTAAGTAGGCGAATGACAGCTACATGACCGCTAAGTTTGACACCGTTTTAATTTGGTCGTGTTGTAGTTAGGAACAGACTTAGGCGATCCTTAAGTTTAGTGCAATCGGGTGTAAGAGTTTAAAGATGTCCTCCAACGTAGCTGTCAACAGTTTCGGAGAAATAACATCTCCCTGTCCCACACCTAGCTGCAGTTGGATAGGATTTGTGCTCTGGTTCTGTACTCAAACCGACATAGTGGCATTTTTGTATAAATACCTCAACACCTCGATATACCTGTCTGTAGTCCATTTACCTGTAGTCAAAAAACCTAATAAACTATTAAAGCTTTTAAGCTATTATTAAAACATAACACCGTTGCACAGTGACAGTAAGTAATAATGTATGAGAGAATGTCTGAAAAAAATCAAGGTGGCTTAAGTTTTTTAATAAGCTCCTTTAATAATAGGAAGAAGTTTCAGAATTCTTCGTTGCGTGAAAAAAAATCCTCAAATCATAGACTTATTATATTACTAGCGTAAGGACCCGGTCAAAGTCACTATGAAATGACGCCAGTTGGTTGGCCCTAAAAATACAGTTTTAGGGCCAACGCATTTCAGTCATACGCGGGAGACTATGGCACACAGATGGTGATTGACGTGACATAAAAATGCCGAATTGTGCATTTGAAGATTGCAAAAAACATGATGCAAAGGTTAAAAAGTTTCACGGAATATCGTATCATCGGTTAGTAGCTTTACATTATTTTTATTACGTGTCTAACAATTTTAATAAAGTATAAAAGATTTTACTATTACTAGTTATTGTTCGAGGCACTAGAGATGGGTCATCATGACTCAAATGAACTAATTCACTTGAGTCCATATAAGATCTTTAGTTCATTTAGTTCCATAGCTAATTGACTCCAAGAACGAGAGTAAACGGTAAGGATAGATTACGAACACTACATACAGAAATGTCTCCTATGAAACATATTCGCTGCAAAAATATTTTTATTAAGTATCTACACTACATTACATTTCAATTCAAATAATTACAGATTGCCTAATGATCTAGTATGTAAAGAAATATGGAGTCGCATTATTCCAAAATAACGAAAAGAGCCCTATTTCAAGCCTCCTAAAAACGCAAGAATATGCTCTGCTAATTTTTATGACACAGATGTCAAAAGCTGGACTACGGAAGCTGAAAGCAATGGCAATACAGCGAATTGAGATTGAAATATTTAGTGCATTCACGCGTATAACAAAATAACTAAACTCAGAAAATGAAACTCCTGCCTCCCATAATTATGCAGTACTAGCAGCCCCGCGAATCCGTCTGCATGGAAAGTTTTTTGCTTTCCCTCAGGAAAAATACTTTTTTGGGATGAAATGTACCGTCTTTCTCCTGACAATGTGTATGTAAAATTTTATGATGATCGGTTCTGTAGTTAAGGCATGGAGGCGTAACAAACAAACAAATAGACTTTCACATTCATAATATTATAGTAAGGATTTGCAGTATAGTGACCGGCCGCAGCTTTGCTTTAAGATTTATTCCTTGTGTAAAAACCTAGGATAAAATAATCACTGTTGTATCTCTGACATATTAAACAGACTATATTTATATAATCAACTAGCGACCCGCCCTCGCTTCGCTTCAGTGTAATTTATAGATTTTATACATAAAGATTAATCAACAAAAAGTTTTTTATACATACCTTTAAAAAAACCTATATTGATGCTTAAATTTTAAGAGAAATTTGCATGTAAATAATCAATTTTGACAATGTCATTATTTAGTTGGATACGGATTGTGATACGAATGTCATCATCTTCCAATCAATAATTATTACTTTTATAAAAAAAAAATATATATACTGTGGGTTCGTTTCATTATTCCAATTTGCATAGGGATCTCTATTTTTTTTGAAATAAAATACTGCTAATGTTACTCGCTGATAAAAGCTTTCAATATGTGAAAGAATTTTAAAATCTGATCAGTTTTAATGCATTACATTTATGCTTATGCATTACAAACAATCAAAATAACAGACAAATCTTTCCTCTTTATATTATAAATCTCTTTATATTCAATAATTTATAGTTTATAATATTAGTTTAGTATAGCTGAGAAAAATCACAAAAACACCTAATTTGAAATAAACATGATTGAAATTTTGTTATGTTTACTTTTTATTTATGGCCTTAATACCATCGAAAAACTGATATAATTACCAAAATAAAAATAATTAAAAAATAGTTAAAAGTTTTAGCGACCTAAAGATGATTGATCTAGTTCTTAACCCCAATTGGCTTTGATAAGTTTTTGAACATGACTGGAAATCTCAAAACCATTTCGAGGAATAAGCTTTCGGTACAGTGTCTACTAATTAAATTTAAAAATAATTCTATATTTTTAAAGATATTTATAATATTCAATAAAAAGCTTTAACCTTCAAATGACCTTCATATGACGTCATCACATACAGATCCCCCAGCCTTAATAAAAAAAAAGAAAAAAGGGCAAAGACAATTTTGACAATGAACTTGGCATTAGGGATGGTGGAAGGTGGAAGTGAAAAATATCGATATAGGTAATATTTCTCAGAAAAAAATGGGATGATGATTAAGTAATGGATTCTAATTTTAAGGTATTGTTAAACATAAAAAATAGCAAAATAAACCCCTACGCGAAATTTTGGCTCGATTTGACGAATTTTACGATGATTTTTAAGACTCAAAAGTTGGAAAACATCAAAATGCTCCAGTGACAAAATAGTGTCGACTATTAGAATCCATACGTAATTACAAAAAAAATGTTTTGGAAGAAATATTGTAAAAACATTTATCGATATATCAGAGTATATCGATGAACTTATCTCGTAATTTTTTCCACATCCCTACTATTAAATGTTTGTAAATAAAAATAAAGTATGCACATATTTTCACAATGTTTATTATGTTATCCTGCAAATTTATCAGTCCACAAGCAATCGTTACAATTTCATCCATGTAGCCTACATCCAAAATAGACACAATACATACAATACATTTCGCAATTTGGGTAGATTGGGCGTGTCAGTTTTTACAAAGTTTTTCATCAGATTTTTACTGGTAAGCATTTTTATTATAATTTTACCACCTCAAAAATTATTGCGGCAAATTAAGAAGGTAGGTTAGAACCGTCACAACTGGATTAAATGAATAAAATAGAAGAAATATTAACTATAACTTATTTGTTTACAAACAACCATAAAGTCATTATGACAGGTAATGACACTTGGCCGTTCTTTTTCTATAAGTAGATGGCAAAGGTTTTCCTTCTTAAACTTTCATGCCACTAATGACGTCATTCCGGTTGACCATATCCGCTCGACAAATATATTTATAAAAAAATAAATACGGGACCAAATGTTAAAATATTCAAATTAGTTTCTTAAATTGGCCTAATCTGTAGTAAAAAAATATAAAAAAAATACCTTTTATTTTTTAACCAAAGCCAATTGAACTAAATCGTTCACTTCAGTAATCTTTTTTGCTCACCTCCAATACCGCAGTAGTTCGAGTAGGTTCTAAAAGATGTCGCTGATTTTGCTGGTATGAAGGAATTATAAAGCAAAACATTCGGATGGGCGCATCCTTCCTTTTGAAATCAATGCCTAAAATATAGAATAACTTCGTATTCGCAAAACAGCAGAATGGAGATTACCTGCCACAAATACGAAAAGCTGTTAATAACGGCTGTTTTCCAATAATACGTTAAAAGCTAACGATTTTGAAGTATAATGTCAACTGTACTATTTACATTTGTTTTATAAAGATGTCACTGAAATTTAGAATTTGGAAGGTAGACCAAAGAGAAATCTTGCTGGTTGGTAACATGTCTAACTTAGACAGTATTTACTATGCGTGTAGGGTTCGCCTTAGGCGACCTTAGACAGTCTAATTGCATTTTTTATATTTTTATAAAAAACGGTGAAAGCTACAACAAAACTGTCTAAAAGCAATATATTTATCATTAAATTATATATTAAATTTATGTTTGCGTTTCTTCTTCCGATGTTTTGATAAAATCACCCTGTGGGAAAAGTATAGGACAACACCGATATTTTTGCATTAAAGAATGAGACTTGGTACACCTGGTTCTTAGATGAAACAGAGTGGAAAATGCCCGGGAGACAGCGGGAGACACCCTTCTGGGGGGGCGAGGGGGAGGGGGTGAAATTTTCTAACGCCATGCGTACTGTTGGCCGTAATAACTGCAAATTTATAGCTACTTTTGCAAATCGGGTATCATTTTCGGATAAATAGAAGATGGCCAAACATTCCAAACAATCCAGTGACGATAAATTTCTAACTACTACCGATATCGGCTTGATAAAAATATGATAAGAAAGCCATTTATTCATACAAATTACAAAAATATAAGTTTCATTGGAATATATAGTTTCTTAGAAAAAATGTTATAAATATTATACACAGCGTGGCAGTGGCATAAATAAATTTATAAAAACTCCCCATTTATTATTCTAATTTAAAAAAGTTACCGTAAACGGTGAAAACTATAGCAAAACTGTCGAAGAACAATATATTCTGCATTATTTTTTTACAATAATTTTCTTGGGAGTATGTTGATAGGACATAATAGTTTTCAAAACAAACTCACAATCATTGGGTAAGTAACGGAATTTAGGCAATTAATAAAACTACCTACTTACCTATTTCATGACTGTAGTGTTAGCTTAATCTTTACTACTCTGTGGTTTAATCTATGACAAATGGAGATCTCTCTGTCAAGATGGCGGCTACTGAAATTACATCATGAATGGTTGTCTCATTTATAATATTTCCGCCTTTAGACTAATTCAGGTTCCAACTCTTTAACATTACTCTACATGGTGACAGCGGTGTGAATAATTAATAGTAAGTAGGTACCAACTCAATTAATAAATCATGGGAAATGAAACTGATAATCCATCAAAAGGTCAACCATTGCCGGATGCACATTTAGCAACTCGCCAAAATCTTTCTGTGAATCCTCCTAAGGAATTTAACTTTAGAGATTAGACATGGGTTGTAACAGGGTAAATTGCCTACCTGTTACAACTGTTCCTGTTACACTAAAATAACAGTTCCAACACCCTGTTACAAAAATAACAGTCGTAACTGTTATTTTTTTCTGTTAAGCAAGACTAAACTTTATTACAATTATGTAAAATCTAATCTTATAAAATATGTTTTCCATTACGGCAGTTACGGCACACATGCGACATCTTGTTTGTAATTGAGTGAACCATCATGTCACCTAATGAAGTTGCTTTCAGTATTACTTTCACTAAGCATTTTACTTAAATTGCGATAGATGGCAGTAATTATCATAAATTTACTAAATAAGTTCAAATAATAAAAAGAAAAATAGATTGTTGTTAAAAACTAGTGCATGCGATTTTCGACCATATTGACGTTAGAAAGTCAGTAAGGTTGAAAATCGCTTGCACCCGTGTTTTTTTAACTAATGATCACTAGTCAAATGTTTTCCTACCTTCTCTACATCATTTTGTTCTTCCGGTCATTGCCTGTGCCCCAGCAGTGGAGACATAATTAATGGTGATGATGAAATACCAGGTGAATTAAGTCTACTGCAGGAAAATTTTCAAGGAAATTTTTACTACAAAAAACCCCCAATCTGGGAACCCTGATCTTTTCCTTAACTCCCTGGCAGCACTAGATGTCCCATTTCCTATCCGCATATCCTAATTTGCTTTAAGAATGCATCCATTCCACGTAAATAATAAAGTGCTTAAACATCCTTTAGAATCTCAATAAAATTAAAATAGTTTTATTTAATTCAGCCTGTTTACCTACCTTTTAACATAACATTGGCAAAACAGCCAAACTCTATTGCCACAAAAAACAAAAAATGCCATAAGCAAACACAGGAACAGATGACACGACTAATTTACAAAGTCGAATGTATTTTTGATATGGTCGGTTTATATAACAGATAAAAATAACAAGCTTTGTCACTTTTCTTTCCATATATGTTAGAGTAAGAAAGCGCTTGTTCCACGTAACAGGCGAAACAGTGGCAACAGGTTGTTTTGTTACTCTGATAACATCTCGGTACAGGGAACAGTAAAGACGGCGGAGAACAGTCTGTTTCGCCTGTTCCTTTGAACAACAGTTATTTCATAGCGCTCGTAACAGGGCGAAACAGTTACATTTAATTATCTGTTATTTTTAATTGTTACAATAAATACGCCTCACGTCTATTAGAGATATCAGTGCGTGGCCAAGATGGTTACAGAGATTTGAACAATATTTGTTACTAACCGGCGTAAAACGTGAAAAAGAAAAGTGTAACCTGCACGCGTAGCATGACCAACATCGAGATAGGATTCGACTCAGAGAACAATGGCTTGTCTACACCGAAATGTCACTTTTGTCGGGTTGAGATCGAGATACTCATGCTCGCATTTACAACTAGTAGACTCGTATTGTTCTTTGTCGTGGCCTAATGTCAAAAGTCGACAAACAAGAGCTTTTCTCTTCAACTGACATTAATTTGACAGTTGAATCAGAGAAACTTGTCTACCACCGTTTGAGTAGTCGAGAAGGTCGAGAGAGAATCACAGACTAATAAGAAGATTCGAAATAGTTTTCTACGTATTTTATTTTATATGAAACTAAATTTCGCAATAAAAATAAATCTAAATTATCCGTGCTTATATCTTATTCCTTAAAAACTTAAAATTAAAATTATTTTCATACGTTGATTTCAATATTTCGTAATTTTCTCGTCATTTTACACAGATTACTAAATTAACAATTTCGTTAGTAGTCTGTGTTATCTTTTCAAAATACTCTCAATAAAAGAAAGGCAAACGAATTTATATCCATACAGCTATATTTAATTAGTTTTAAGAGTTTAGCGTTGTGAAATCTATAGAAAGGAACGGTACTTTATGAGAAATAAAGTAATTATTTTCTACTGGCAATATTATTCTTCTCGAGCTCGAGAGAGCTTGTCTACGGAAGAGAACGCTTTCTTGAGTGCCTCTTTATCTTAGAACATATAAAAAAAATGAGAATCATGTTTAAACTAAATTATTTCGGATCATTTTAGATAATTTTGACGTTTATTGGTGTTGAAATAAAAAGATTACCTTTAAAATTCACTTTTTTTATTAAGAGACATTAAAAGGTTTCGAAATTCTGAGAACGAGTCCCACCTGTCTGTCAAACTGTGCTCAGCAATCGAGAAGGTCGAGACGACAAGTCTTCGTAGACAAGAGTCCCGTGTGCTCATGCTACGCGTGCTGTTATTATATTGCATGGGCGAGGAAAGTCTGGAAATTGTAAATCAAGTTGGAAAAACGGATAATTTTGAAGAGTTAATTTCGAAATTCAACAAATATTTCAATCCCAGAAGAAACCTTGTTTTTCTGAGAACGATATTTAACAGAAGAATGCAATTGGTAGGTGAGTCTACTGATGATTTTATAAAGAATGTATACGAATTAGCATCGAATTGTGAATTTGAAAAGATTACAAAACAAGAAATTATAAGGGATAAATTAGTAGCAGGGATTTTAGACAAACAGCTATCGGAGAAACTACAAATGAAGAGTGATCTCGATTTAGAGGAAACAATAAGAATATTGCGAGAATGGGACATACAAAAAACACAAACGAGAGAACTTTATAAAGAAGAAGAAATAAATAATATGATAAAAAATAACAAGAAGTTTCAGAATACTTGCTCTTATTGTGGCTACAATTCCCATCCCAGATTTAAATGTCCGGCTAGAAACATTGAGTGTTACAAATGTAATATTAAGGGACATTATGCCAAATTATGCAAAAAAGCTGTGAAAGTGAGGTCTTTAGAAGAAAGTGAAGAAATACATGACAAAGGTAATATTGAAAGTAAATTTTTATGGACAATGGGTAGCGGTAATTATGAAGAAGATTGTGCCTGGTTTTGCAACATTTATATAAAAGAATTTAATAAAGAAGGTTCATTTTTAATTGATTCAGGTGCAGATATTGTATGTGTCCCATTATCATTTATTCCAGAGGAATTTGTTTGCAAACTGAAATCTCCAGATTTATATATAAAAGCAGCTGATGGTAGAAATCTTGAAATATTAGGTTATTTACAAGTAACATTAACGCATAAAAGTTATTCATATTCAACAAAAATTTATGTAATAAAATCAATAAAAAAGCCAATTTTGAGTAGAATAGCAAGTATGAAATTGAATATTTTAATTGTTAACTTAAAAGAGATTAACGAGGAGCAGTCTATTAGTACTGTGAATATAAATAAAGAATTTCCTTTACTGTTACAGGATTTGGGTCAGTTTAAGGATGTGATTTCTATCAAGTTGAAGCCTGATGCTAAACCTTTTGTTCAATCTACTCCCAGAGTGGTCCCTATTGCTTTGCTGCCAAAATTAGAAAGTGAACTTAAAAGGTTACAACAATTAAACATTATAGAGCCAGTGGAACAGGTAACTGAATGGGTTTCTCCTATAGTAGTTGTACAAAAGAATGAAAAAGAAATCAGATTATGTTGTGACTATACTCAACTCAATAAAAGTGTGATGCGCCCTTATTTTCCTGTCCCAAAAGTAGAATACACTCTAGCTAAAGTTAAGGGTGCTAAATATTTTTCAAAAATTGACATTACCAAAAGTTTTCATCAATTAATTTTAGACGAAGAGAGTCAGTTATTAACAACATTTATTTGCCCCTTTGGTAGATTTAAATATAAAAGACTACCTTTTGGATTGAATTGTTCTACCGAGTTCTTTGTTGCTAAATTTTCAAAAATATTGGAAGGCCTCAATGTAATATTTCATGTTGATGATATTTTAATATATCATAGTACGATTCAAGGCCATGATGATTGTTTAAGAGAAGTTTTGAAACGTTTGTCTGATGAAGGGTTAGCGGTCAATATAGATAAATGTGTGATTGGAGTGAAAACAATTAAATTTCTTGGATTTCATTTGTCTGCTGACGGGATTTCTGTAGATTCTGATAGAGTTAAAGCCATACAAAATTTCCCCAAACCAGAAAATAAAACTGAACTTCAGAGATTTTTAGGTATGGTAAATTTTGCTTCAAGGCATTTAAAAGATAAAACTAATAGTTTAGAACCTTTAAACAACTTACTTAAAAAAGATGTAGATTTTTTGTGGGGATTAGATCAAGAACAAGCATTCGTTAAAATAAAACAACTTCTATGTGAAACTCCAATTTTAGCATATTTTGATCCTAATAAGCAAATTATAGTAAGTGCAGATGCTAGTTCATATGGGTTAGGGGGCTGTCTTATGCAATTAGGAAAAGAAAATCATAAGGAAATTGTAGCATACATATCTAGAACTATGAATGAAACAGAAAAGAGGTACTCACAAATTGAGAAAGAAGCTTTGGCTCTAACATGGGCAGCTGAGAAACTTTATGAATACATAACGGGCTTAAAAATAATTTTTGAAACGGACCACAAACCTTTATTACAAATACTGCAAACCAAAAACCTAGATGATTTAACTCCACGATTACAAAGGTTTAGAATTAGGTTGATGAGATTCAACTATGAAATAAATTACATTCCTGGAAAAGATTTGATTTTGCCCGATTCCCTATCAAGGGCACCTTTGCTCGACAATGACAATAAAGAAAATACTCATAGTGATTGTGATTTATATGTTAACTTTATTGTAAAAAATTTACCAATATCTGATGTATATTTGCAAAAAATAAGGAAGGAACAGGAAATGGACCATATTTGCACTTTATTAAAAAAATATTGTCTGGAGGGTTGGCCAGAAAAGAATAAAATATCTGTTGAGTTACTTCCTTATTTTCAATATAGGTTTGATTTGAGTTTGAATGATGATTTACTATTAAAAGGTTCTAGGATTGTTATACCAGCTACAATGCATAAAGAGGTTTTGGAATGTATTCATTTGGGTCACCAAGGAATAGTTAAATGTAGACGTAGAGCTCAGATGGCTGTCTGGTGGATAGGCCTTAGTACACAAATTGAAAACTTGATTCGTAATTGCCCTGAATGTGTAGAGCATAGGTCTAATCCTGTAAATACTTTTTGTAAAGAACAATCGCCACCTACAAGGCCTTGGCAAATTATTGCTGCAGACTTATTTTTTTATGAAAAATGGTTTCTTATTGTGACAGATTACTATTCAAGTTTTTTTGAAATTTTTGAACTTAGCTCTTTGACAGAAAAAGTGATCATAAGTAAGATTAAAGAATTGTTTTCAAGATATGGTATTTGTGAAACATTTAGATCAGACAATGGCCCTCAATTTCGAGAAGGTTTCAAGAAGTTCTCACAAGACTATAATTTTAATCATATCACTAGTTCGCCATATCATAGTCAATCTAATGGTTTTGTTGAAAATGCAGTGAAAATAGCTAAGTCTTTAATAAAAAAGAACACTAATCAAATAGATAAAGCATTACTTTCATATAGAACTACTCCACTAGAAAATGGATTTTCTCCAGCCGAACTCTTGATGGGGAGAAAGTTAAGATCTCATTTGCCACTAATTGCATCTCAGTTGGAAACTAAAGAGTCAAAGAATGTTGTTGTAAAAAATACTTAAATTAAACAAAAACAAGCTTACTATTATAACAAACGTCATAGAACAAAACAGTTGTCTGATCTAAATGTGGGGGATAGGGTATGGATAGTTGATTTAAGGATTTATGGAAAAATTATAAAGCAACTGGCTTATAGATCATATGTAATTGAAACTGTAAAAGGCAATTATAGAAAGAATAGGTGGTATTTAATTCCTGCTCCATATGTACAACACCAAGATTCCAATTTTATAAGAGATAACCATACCCCGTTATCGCGGGTGCACGAATGATTGAAGCCAAAGACAAAGTACGAAAGAAGGTCGATTTTTGATTAATTTAATAATTCTGCCTAATCCCACTCAACCTCTAAGAGAATCTATCTGTAATACATATTTTTCTAAAATTCTATTCGATAGACGGCTTTGATTACAAAAACAATCCAATGTCACAGCATAAAAAAATCCTTACAGTAAGCTAACGCAACGCCTTGGTAGTTGGGCGATACCGCCGCCTGTAGGGTATTTACAACGAAGGGTATTGACAACGGAAGGGTTGACACAAATCTAAAATTTGGAAGGTGGATGTCTTTTCCGACCCCCGGGTACATATTGGTATTGCGAAATTATAAAAAATAATGAATTAGGGGTGGCATATTTTTGAATAAAGGTTTTTTAACATAAATGTTTCAAACGGTTTTCTTTATACGCTGCCGCCTGCCGATGCTGCCGCACTCACTCGTAGTTTCACGAATCTTATTTAATTGCCACAGTCGCACGCAGGGTTCGGAAACCAGATGAAATCTTAAAAAATCCAAGATGGCGGCCAACTTTTTGTTTTTAGGCCGATTTTGATTAAACTGGGTTTGGGGCACTATTTTAAAAAGAAAACAGCATCGCAATGTTAAAAATATAAAAAATCCAAAATCGCGGCCAAATTTTTTGTTTGTGGACCGATTTCGAGGAAATTCTGTTTTTGGAAATATTTTGACAAAAAAACAGCATCGAAATGTTTAAAATATAAAATATCCAAAATGGTGGCCAACTTTTTTGTTTGTGGGTCGATTTCGATGAAACTCTGTTTTTGGTAATATTTTGACGGAAAAACAGCAAAATGGCTATATTAACAAAATAGTACAATATATTTAAACAAAATAGTACAAAAAACCGAGTTTCATCGAAATCGGCCCACAAACAAGAAAGGTTGGCCGCCGTTTGGATTTTTTATATTTTTAACAAGCGTTGTTGATTTTTTTTTCAAAATAGTGCCAAAAATCTAGTTTCATTGAAATGGGCCAACCAAAAAAAAGTTGGCCGCCATCTTGGTTTTTTATATTTTTTTACATTGCTTTGCTGTTTTCTTGTCAAAATAGTACCAAAAACCGAGTTTCATTGAAATCGGTCCACAAACAAAAAAATTGGCCGCCATCTTGGATTTTTTAATATTTTCATCATTGGGTTGTCATTTTCTTGTCAAAATAATTCCAAAAAACGAGTTTTATCGAAATTGGCCCACAAACAAAAATGTTGACCACCATCTTCGATTTTTACGTAGTCGCAACATTGCGTTGTTATTTTCTTGTTAAAATCTAAAATTTAATAATATGTTGAGTAGCAAAAATGTAACGGCAGTAGATAGGTAAATAGGTGGACCTAAAGGTCTTTCGCTTCTGATTTTTTTAGTCTGTGTATCGTTCGTGCACCCGCGATAACGGGGTATGGAGATAACAGTTATTCTGCCTTAGATATAAACAATAGTAATTTTAATAGCAATAACAATCAAAGTATAAATACAAATAATAATAACTTAGATGATGAAACTATTGTAAGCAATCATGCTAATGATAACTCTATTTCTGGTGATGATACTAATAGAGTTACTCGCCCTATTAGACAAAGAAATAAACCTATATGGTTAAATGATTATGTTCACTAATTGTATTTGTGTAATCGTGTTGTATTTTAATTTAAATAAAGTTCATCAGTGGTAAACATCTTGAGAGAAGGGGTGTAGTGTTAGTTTAATCTTTACTACTCTGTGGTTTAATCTATGACAAATGGAGATCTCTCTGTCAAGATGGCGGCTACTGAAATTACATCATGAATGGTTGTCTCATTTATAATATTTCCGCCTTTAGACTAATTCAGGTTCCAACTCTTTAACATTACTCTACAATGACTAATCACAACATTCACAACACAAATTGTATTTATTTTTTAATTTAAATCACACGAGTGTCCCCCGCACTAACAGAGCCTAGTATAGACTAAACTCAGACCAAATAAAAAAGGGAAGACGTAGTCCTCTGAACAATGCAGTGAAGCCAATAAAACTACGCCTTGGCGTGTACACACACAGTTACACGCACACACATGTAACGAAACTACGCCTTTTCTTAACAGCCAGCGTGCGAAGCTGACGTACCAGGACGTACTAATAAATTATAAATTTCACCAAAGAAAATGCCGAATTGTGTAGTGAAAAGGTGTAAAAACCAATTTTCGACACATAAAAAGCAGGATGGAGTCACATTTCACACGAAAGTAAAATTGGAAACTAATATTTTCACTAATTCAAAATAAACATTAAGGTATTACTTGAAACACAAAACCTCAACACAAGTGTTGCCATGCCAAACGTTCTTTTTTAAACCTGTTATTGGGTAACATGGAAAGTAACGTAACGTTATTTGTTTCTTGTTAAAAATAACGCGTTAATTATTTCTGTTTCTGGACTGTTTTTACCCACGACGGACGGAACGGAATGGAGGTGGTATATGCGTTTGGGGTTAGAATACTGTGATCCATCAGTATTTAATTAGGGGCCTATTTCATAAAATATTAGTAACTTTACTATAACAATTTACCATTGTTGTTATTGGGGTAGAACTGTTTCTTAATAATTATAAAACATAATCTCTACCCCAATAAACTACTACAATGGTAAATTACTGTACTTTTTCATACTTTTATGAAATAGACCTCTGATTAAATACTGATGATCTCAGTATTTACCACGCGTGTAGCCGTCGCCTCAGAGGTTGTTTGTTTGTTTGTCTATGTCTGTTACCATTTTCTTCTGAAACTACCTTCTGGGCCGATTTCAATGAAGTTTTTGTCGTTTTTCAAAAATTACTAAACCGATTTCGCTACGGCTTTCTGTAATGGTTTTTGGCGATGCTTCTTAGATAAGTGTTATAGTATTTAGCCGCTAGGGAGTGCTGCAGCATCATGTTTTCATTTATCTCCATAACGGTTTGACTGATTTAGATGCTGTTTTTACCTGACTGCAAGAGGGTTATGTTTTTCGTGCGTATCTTCTATCTTGTATGTATGTAATATTCTTTATTACCTCATATCTTTTAAACGACTGAACGGATTTCTATGATTAAGATATCGTTAGATTCGTCTTATCAGCCCAATTGTTCTTAAGAAGATGGCGTAAAAAAAACTTCTTAAGAACGTGGCGTTCTAAAAAACCAACATGGCGGCTATACGGTGCTATTATACGTAGTGGAAAAAAAAATTGTTTTTAGAATACTGCTATATGGGTATCGAATTAAAGGGCTTATTATGAAGATTTCGAAAAGGTATATCATGACCGTAATATATGATAACTAAAAAGATATAAATAAAAAAATAAATTATATAATTAAAAAACCCATGCCTGCCGCAGAAAAGACAATAAAAATACAAGTCAACTGAAAAGATGGAAACAAGACTAAACATTAAAGGTAACATAATAACATGCAGTCGGAGGTATATAATTCAAATAATTCATAATGTCACTTTCTTTATGCATGCCTCTGACAGCATGTTATTATGTTGCCTTTAATATTTATCTTGTTTCCATCTTTTCAGTTGACTTGTCTTTTTATGCAGGTGGGTTTTTTTTAAAACTAGATAAAGTATGAATTTTTAAAAAAATTTAAATGAAAAGCAACATTTAAAACTTTGAACAAACCTACGTCACTTAAAATTGTTATTTTTAATCCTGCAATACCTGATGGAAATGGAATATTGTGTCTCATTTTCCGGGCTTAAAGGATTAAGTGAAAAAAATAGGTATTCCTAACAAAGGTAAAATAAGTGGTTTTACGAAAATATCTTCCAATTTAAATTAATTTAGGTAGAGTACTATACATATTGAAGGAAGGATGTTATGAGTTTGACTGATGGAAAGAACAAATCACATCATGCAACCATCAGTCACTACATTATACGGTAGGTTAATCATCAGTCACAGCCCGTGACTGTGGTTAAACTGACAGCAAAACCTACCGTGTAATGGATGCCTAACATGTCAGAACAAACATCTTGCCTTAAATACACGAAACTTTAGTATTCGTTAGTTTTATTTTTTACATTTTTCCTATTTCCTTCCTACTTCCGCCACTACTTTTCAAGCGAGCTACTCACAGCCCTGCATGCAGGGCTTTGAGAAGCTCACTTTTTCTATCTATCATTAGGCGATGGCTACACGTGTGGTAAATACTGTGATCCATCAGTATTATTTATCAGGGATCTATTTAATAAAAGAATAAAAAAGTACAGTAATTTACAATAGTAATAGTTTATTGGGATAGAATTATGTTTTATAATTAATAAGAAACATAATTCTACCCCAATAATAACTGTGGTAAATTATTATAGTAAATTCACTAATCTTTTATGAAATAGGCCCCTGATTAAATACTGATGGATCACAGTACCAGGCGTGTAGCCGTCGCCTCACACCCGAGTCAGAATAGCTGAATGCCTACCATAGTCTGCGTCTCTTTCATCAGTAATAAATAAAAGAGACGCTTTGATAGCCATTCAGAAAACTGACAAGTTTTAAGAGCTTGTAATACCCCCCTTGGGACCGTATTATGATCTCTTGAATCCAGGCAGTTTTTTGTTTTGATTCTGATATGTGATAAATAACGTTATTATTTCATAACGCGTTATTTTTATAACATTGAGGTAATATGAATTACTATGGCAACACCGGCTCACACACTAATGCATGAAAAAATTGGCTTCAGTCCCTTGCTTGGAAGACTCCGTCTTCCCTTTTTATTTGGTCTGAGAGACTAAAGGGAAACAATCACTTTACAACTTGTTGCTAATTGACAACATTTCATTTTGAGAAAGTACTAAAATTAGAAAACCATTTCGAGATTTTAGTGTTCTAGGCTCATATATTTTTTTTCAGAATTTTTAGATCAGTATTTTGTACGTAAATTAAAAAAATCTGAAATCTAGTCCATATAGGGAGTTTGAGTTGAGTCTCTTTGCCTTCTATTTAAAAAAAAAAACAGTGGTGCCAGCTTAGGGTAATTTACCCTAGATTTAGGGTTAAAAATATATCCGGCACTAAGAGACGACACATAGCCCGTTCGAGTAATTTTAAATCCCGAAATTGAAATGACAGCACACCCAATTACCCGATTAGTATAATTAAATACAAGAAAAATATTTCGTTCCACTACCTATTTCTTTTTTTATAAATCAACAAACAATTCTTCCATGTACATGTAAGGTGGGGCGGAGAGTGTCCTTTCTGTACGGTAGTACTTATTAATTATTATTTATTTATATTATATCTATTCTGTGATCTAGGGTAAATTAAGACCCAGCCCAGGGTAGTGTGAAAATCTGATCTGGCAACACTGAAAAAATCAATTGTCATAAATGTCATAATAATGACTGAATGTCTTTCGAGTGTATTTCTATTTTCAGTAAAATTTAGATATTTTTAAAGTATTCTTGTAAGAAAATCAAAAGAAAGTCGTAGCATCGTTTGTGATACTTAAGCGTTACCTGTGACATTATGTTTTGTGTGATTGAGGGCTGTAAATCACACACAGGAACATAAGAAAATAATCAATAGATATTATCATTTAATCGGTGAGTTCATATTGTTTTCATTTTTTATGTTATGTAAATAGCCTGAAACTATTATAATATACTAATAATTTGTGCAAATAGTCATTTGTGTCCAGTTGTTTGTCGATTTTTGCAAATATCAGATCTGTTTATTGAGGTGTGTTTTTCGCATAGTGATGTGCATTTTTCTATATCGATATGTTTTATTGTACTTTCTTCGGTACTTTATATTTGATAGTAACAAAAAGTAGAAAACCATCACATGGCTTGGCTAGCCTGGCACATCTTTCTTAATAAATGATAAATCAAGTTATTTTATTAAATTTAACTCAAATCAGTTATAACTTAATGTTCTGTATGTAGATACTTATTACTACAAGCTCAACTTCTTTATTTTAGGAGCCGATATCCAACATACCACAAAAATGTAATGAGCCTGCGTGATGTCGACGACATGAAGCAATGATTACTAGTTTGCAGCGACAACTAAAAAGAGATAAAAAAGTCTTCAAATAATAAACACTGTCATTTTTATTACCTGTTCTTTTATTTCCTTGTCTTGTCTGCATGGACATTCGAGAAAGTTCTTAGGGATACCAGCCCTACTTCTCAAATGGCCAACTTTCTATTCGTTTGAACGCTACGCTTACTTTTAAAGCTTAAATATGAGCAATAGATGATTAAATCACATGTCGCAAACTTATGTAAATCACAAACTTCGATGTATTGTATGGAACTGTCAAGCTTACGGCACGTAATTTTATAGTTTACTGCTTATTTTAAAGGTTTAATAGTAAGCGTAGCGTTCAAACGAATAGAATGTTGGCCATTTGACTAGGGGGGCAGTTACCAGAGGTCGTACTCTGAGCTCTTATAGCAAACTCAAAGTGATGTTGTTTTGTTATAGAGACAGAGCTATACATTGCGTATAGCGCACTTTTCAATCACAACATCGCTTCGATATTACTTTTGAAAGTCTTTGTATGGGGGCTTTTAGTTGAAACTGTTTTTAGAAAGCGACATTGAAAGAAAAATGACCCACCTCTTCTTAGAAAATTACTCATACCCCTTAAAAGGTACTACGATAATTTACATAGTTGTTATTGGGGTTACTATAGTTGTTATTATGTTTCTTATTTATTATGAAACATGAAACCAAAATACCATTATTATCGATATAAAATACTAGCGTGCCTACATCTCTATAGACATCACAATTCGCATCAAAGACAGTTTTTTTTTTAATCGACGTTTTAAGAGGCAAGGCAAAGGCATCGCTTATATTTTACCTATATCTTGTACTTACGTCCTTTTAGAATAAACCGTTTTTTATTAATTAATATCTCAGTAATGTATGAAAATAAATGGAAAAGAAAAAATACGTGTTGCCTAAAAAACGATAAATTTTCATTATATCTATAAAAACATGAACCTAAAAATTTTGAAATGTTGTCAATTCTATATTTTATTGTATACGTAAAAGCTACATGCATGCCAAGTTTCATGCTTTCTGCCGGATGGGACCATGTTTGGTTGAAAAGAGCCTTACTATAAAAACTATTGAAAAGAGCCTTACTATAAAAAATTAGACGGGTCATTTTTCGTTCATTTTCGATGCTTCATCGCAGTGAAGCTGTGAAGCTAGGTCCTTGGCTAAAGGGGTTGGTAAAGTAACATTGTTCTCTGCACACCATTTAGGATGATCGTCTACTTTTGGGAGAGTGTGACCGTCTCCTTTGTTTTATTTAGTAAAAGCCTTTAATTTAATATCGCTATGCCCTTGCACAGTGCCACAATGTAGATCTTAATCACAGATTACTAATTTGTAGCAAGCTAATCTTAATATATGTTGCATTATGTAGGTAACTAAGGTAATATGCAATAACTGAAAATCCATGAGCGGTCGTTATACATTATTTTTAAAAGCCTTTATTTTTAAGAGCTATACGTTATATTAGCTAGCCTCCAGTGCATGCAAAAAAGTTTTTTTTTAATAATTTTATTTAGCTGTCAAGTGTTGCCATACAATAACACCAATCTTTGTTTGGAACATTTATAATTATTCTCTGTCTTTTTTATTACAAGAAGGTGGCTCCCTCATTAATTAATTTCAAGACTTTTTAGCTAGACAGATTATATAAGATAAGATAATGCCGGGTCCGTAGCGCATGTTTTGCCTTACGCAATCAACAAAACATCTCAACATTCAATAAAATCCTCTTTTTTATTTTTTGTTGAATGTTGAGATGTATTTGTTGATTGTGTAAAGCAAAACACGCGCTATGGACCCATTATAATGTAAACAAAAAAGTTATGACGTTCTTGGAAATTTAAAATTAATTTATTATAAGATCCTATTGGTGTAGTAAGGTGTTGTTTTAAGATAAAAACAAATTTATTGAGTTCAAAGATAAATCTTCTTTTTTAATTCAAAACTAAACTAAGTCATTAGTCCGCAAGCCACGCAAGCAGCATATGGCGGCATGTGTATGTAAAAAAAAAATCGTGTTGGTTGAAACAATTTGTTTAAGTTTTTTTAAATAAAGTTTTCCGGAGACTCCACGGCACGGCGGCGGCGGCTTTATGGATGGAGAAGGATGGAATGGATTTTTGTTAATTTTGTGATATGTAGGTATCTTTCTCTATCTATGGAATGGAGGGACTAGGTACCTACTTAGTACAATAACTATAATGATTTGTGCGATTGGGTTAATGTGGGGTCAATCAATATTGCAGCATTGCGCTTTTGCCACCCAATGTGGATATTGATTATTTTATTATTGTGTTAGTTAATTTAATTTAATCTAATAAAAAAGATGATAATTTAACTAAATTAACAATTCTTTGTTGAAACAAAATAAAATAAAGCGCAACTTGTTTATTGTTTTTTTATTTAGCATGGCATGACATGATTTGTTTGATTTGATTAGTAGTATTTAGAATTTTGAGTTGGTATCATTCGCAATGGCTGAAAAGCGGCAAATGGTAACCGCGTCATTCGCGTCCTCTTCGTTTTGTTAAGTTTTCGAAGATTTATACAAAATGGATCGCACAATCAATTCTAAAGCGGATAAACACTTCATTTATGAAATTTATAGAGCATGTCGGCTTTGTGGAGCTGGTGCTGGCTACAAAATGCCAATAATACAGAACGTCATTGTTACCGATGGTGAAGATGTTGAATTGAAGCAGAAAATACGTGAATGTGTACAAATTGAGGTAACTAGTAGTTTCAATTTATTTAATTTATCCTAACTGTATTTAGTGTGACTATTGTCATCAAAATTTTCAGTCTCTAAAATGAAAGTACCTAAATTAGGTTAAGTTGCAACAACTGTAGTGTTGTCAAACAAACTATTTTATGCTGTATATCTTGTATATCAGTTTTTTTGTGGTCTATTAATGGTTTTTCGGTCGGAGTGTCCATTATCTTTTGATATTTTATCGATTCAGTGCACCTGAAACAAAGAATTGTAAGACTAAACCTAAATAATTAGGACAATGTGACATTGCAATAACAAATTTTCACCCTTCAAGTTTGTTGAACAAGAGTCCACTTACTTACCATGCTCCAACCTATATTATATATCGTGAAATACTAAAGGTCTGTCCCCACATATTCAGACCGTGGCCGGGCTGGGACGTGTCAGGGGCCCAAGTTACGTTGGTTGTCTAAGATTCTGTATGTGAAACAAATATACTTTGAGCTCCGTCACCGGCGGCTTCGTTCAGGATCCGGAGTCCAAAATATGTTGGTTGTTTATGTAGAACATAGAGACTTCCAACATAGCTTGGGTCACATGTCACAGCCCTGATGTACACGTGTACCGGGACTTATGGCAGCCCTATATTACTATACATTGTTTGCGTTTAGGAAATCTTGAACCTGTATGATTAATTCTATTATAATAGTAATAACAGAGCTTTATTTGTTCCATAAATTTACATTTCTAATGATGACAAGTGTTAATACTTCAATAAACTTAGTATTTGAATTCGTCAATGCCCAAACGGTCAGTGAACAGACAAAATAGAAAATCTATTCACTTCTCAAGCTGGCGCGCTCACTAGACATGAAATAAAACACTTTTTAACGGATACTAGCGCGGTTTTATTGAATGTACTTTGATATTTGGTTTGATTTTTAATTTTCCCGGCGTTTCGGCACCTTTGCAGCTGCCGTGGTCACGGGGGACTGAGGCTACCTGTGAGCCTACCCTCAAGCGATGAATTTTTTTAGACGTTCAGAAATTAAAATTTAACAAAGTTTTTAATTATTTTATGTTGATTTGTAATTTAATTTTATTAATTATTTAGTGCTAAAAAGAGAGAGAATCTACTAAAACTACCACCATTTCATAAAATTGGGAGGCCCCTCCAAAAAAGAAATGGCGAAAGAAAACTTAGAGAGGAAAACCGACCTCCATCTTTTGTATTAATTTATTAGAAAATCTATTGTCTCATTTTCCGGGCGTTGGCAGTTGATTTGTTAGTATTATCTCTTAATTATGCAAATAATTACATGGATCCCTTCTCGATGAAAGCCTCCTCACAGACAGATTAATTCTATTTATGATAATAAGAACATCACATTTCACTATATTCTGACAGATTTTTAGAATTCAAAAGTCAGTCATTACGAGTACACCAACTTTTACTTTTTTCCTATAGTCCAAATAATGTCATTAAAATATGATCTTTCCAGGTACACCAAGATGATAAAATGCCACCGCTCATCTGCGAGTTGTGTGTCGACAAGGTTAATGACTTCTATGAGTTCCTGGATATGTGCCGGCAGACCAATATGAAAACCCGGAAAAGACTGGGATTGCCGATGCAGACCACACAGAAAGGAGCTGTAAGTTTTATTTACCTTTAGAAACAATATGCTATAAAAACCTCGGGATATTTTACCACCAAGAATATCTTCATAGTTCTGAAGGCCAGGTTTCATTTTTAGGGTTCCGTAGCCTAAATGGCAAAAAACGGAACCCTTATAGATTCGTCATGTCTGTCTGTCTGTCCATATGTCACAGCCATTTTATTCCGAAAGTATTAAAAGTACACCGTTGAAACTTGGTAGGTAGGTGTATTCTGTTAACCGCTTAACGATTTTAACACAAAAATAAAAAAATAGAAGGTTAAGGGGGGGCTCACCATACATAGAACTGATACTGAATAAATTTTTTGTCTTCGAACCAATACGTGCGGGGTGTCTATAGATCTTTAGGTTATAGCTTATAGGTCTTTAAAAATGATATTGAGGTTTCAAAGACAATTTTTTCTCAAAGTCAACCGTTTGAAAGATATACACCGCCAAAGTGGTAAATATGTGTTGCCCCCCCCCCCCTTTAACTTTTGAAATAAGAGAGTGAAAAATCTAAAAAAAATGTATGCTGTAGATCTTAATAAACACTTTTAACCAAAATTGGTTTGAACGACATACATTTTGTAGTTTTTGAGATATAGTACATTTTCCAAAACCGCAAATATAACTTTGTCATTCATACCAAAACTGTGAAAAACAAAGTTATTGTTGCAGACGAAAAATGATAGTGGTATTAAATATGGTATAGTATAAGGTAACTACGGAACCCTACGGCGCGTGGCCCGACACGCACTTGGCCGGTTTTTTTTTACAATCAATGTAGAAAATCAATTTTTCTATAAATAAAAATAATTAAAAAAAATGGAAATTGTCCATGTTTCTTAAATTTTTCGTCCAAATATGAAAGTGCCGTCGAAAAGACAAAAGTGCTTTATTCTGATATATTTTGTTCATCTAGCATTTTTTATCATGGCACCGAAACTGTAGTAGCAACGCTTCACATTTGTGTCAAAATTTATGAAAAGACAGGCTTAATGATGATGTCCTTATTTCAGACTTAGTAACAAACACCTCACACACTATGTTAGTAATTCAAATGACAAACTTGCATGATGATGGCCTAGTCACATTCTATTAGAAGTATCCCTTAGACCCTTAATGAAACAGTTGTTGCCTTGTGGTGTCCCTAAACCTAACAATTTCAGCAACCCTAAAGAGTAATTGATAAGCATTAAACCATATCAAAGAAAAGCAATTTTTATCAATGCTACTGGGGGTCAAGTCTGCTAATATTATCGTCAAAATTGTGTTTCAATTGTGTTTGAATGGTAATACTTTTTGACACAGTTCTTGTTTCTTAGACCCAAAACGGAAACATATTGTGTCTCGATTTTGGGATTAAGAAACAAGAACTATGTCAAAAAGCATTACCATTCAAACACCATTGAAATACGATTTTGATGATAATATTAGCAGACTTGACCCCCTGGACATTAGACATAAATAATAATAAAAAAATTGCTTACAGTCGGATGACTGCATACTGGGTGTGACAGAGCCAGTCTACGTGAACGAAGACTCGAATGAGCCCTTGTTCAGATCTTCACCAAGAAATGCCAAGCAGATACTGCCGAAGATGAAGAAGGTCGAAGTCAAGGTAATTTGACCACCTCCATATTGCTAGATCTGTGGCCTAGCCCCTCTAACTTTAGAAAGAGATTTAGTTTCTTGATAATGTATATTTTGAAGATTGACAGAATAAAGTATTTGTTTTTAATATGAATGGTTAGGTACAGTTTCTGGAAAACATCTTGACACTTTTTCGATGGAGTGGGGATAAATTCGCGCATGTGCACTTACGAGCGACCAATAGCGCGCGCCCCTCCCGCCGCCCGCGTACCTCACCGCTACGTATACCAAAATACGCGTTCTGCGCAATCCCGACCCGATTTCAAGATGTTTGCCGGCTACTGTAACTACTATTACTCTTCATATCATAACACAGGTGGTTAAAAAATGTCTTTTTTGTAGTATTGTCCTACTAAGTAGGATAATCGTATAAACCGGATCTTTGCAAAAATCCTAGATCGATTGTAAAGAACACTGGATACTTGAATCTAAGATAGATTTTCACAATCGTCCGAGTGATTTTTAGGGTCTTTGTAAAAATCCCAGTATGTTTCGGACAATTGGAAACTTGAATGCTGATTGGATAATCTAAGAGTCTATTTATAACATCCTCAGTCTGATTGGTCAGATCAGAACTTCTTAATAGGAATATAGGTAGCCGTTAGCCAATTAGAACATTCAACAGTCCATAACGTTGACGTCAGTCAGTCAATCAGCGCGCACAGAGTGATGGTTACCTAAGATGCAAGATGCGCTGGTTTTTTGTAAAAATCCTAATCATTACTCAGACAGATAATTGCAAAAACCGGCCAAGTGCGAGTCGGACTCGCGCACGAAGGGTTCCGTACCAAAAAACAGCAAAAAAAACACGATTCTTGTATGGGATAAATATTTATTTTATTCTATTTTTAGTATTTGTTGTTATAGCGGCAACAGAAATACATCATCTGTGAAAATTTCAATTGTCTAGCTATCACGGTTCATGAGATACAGCCTGGTGACAGACAGACGGACAGCGAAGTCTTAGTAATAGGGTCCCGTTTTTACCCTTTGGGTACAGAAGTCTAAAAATCAGTCTCAGATTCTAATTATCCAGTATTTGCAATCAAAAATCACGAATTGGATCTTCACAAAAATCCTAGTTTTTGTAAATATCCGATTCATACGAATATCCTACGACGTATACAATACGACCTCTGTGTCTCTGTTAAGTTGCTTGCATACCAGTTATCATGGTGCTGCCATCTATGTAGACCCCGGTTCGATTCCTGGCTGGGTCAATTTTGAAAACTGAGTTTTGTATACATTTGTCTTTGATTTCCATAGCACAAGCCATTTACTTTGAAATTGGAACAGAGTGTCTACAACATGTTAATGAATGAACCCAAAATGGCAAAATGGTTTCTTCGGACCTTCTAAACTGAACAACTTTTTTTATGCACAATGGAGTAGTACTAGGCCTTTAGCTCACCGATGTTAAGTGACGTTAAGGCCGAAGTTGGAAGCGCACTACACCCGGAATCCTCATCACAGGAACTGGCTATCTTACCTCTAACTGCCAGAACACAACAATTTTTTAATTGTTGTTATGGCGTCAGACTTAGGTAAGATGGTGGTAGCTAGCCAGGCGGACTTGAAATAAGCCCTACCACCAACCAAACCGAGTACAAATTGGTACTTCCCCTGGGAATCGAACCCGAGACCCCTGCGTCTTACACGGGTGGACGAACCACTAGACCACAAAGGCCGTTAAACTTTTACTATAAGACCAATTCAGAAATCGCAAAATAATCTGCTGTTTCATACATTTTGATATTTTCGTTATAATTTTTTGTATGAAAGAGCTGATTTTTCTTCGCGATTTTAGAGTTAGTCCTATAGTAAAAGTTGTCCAGTTTGATGGTCCAAAGAAACGGTTTTACCATTTTGGGTTTATTCATTAACACGTTGTCGCCTGTAGCACACCTTCGCCGCGAAACAGGACCAACGAAACTGCGGTAGTGCCGTCATATTTTCGCTATGAGTTGTCTTCTATCGATGACGATCTATGATAGTACAGTAGCCCGTAAAACATTTAAATCACCAAAAAGGTTACCGTTTGCCGTTGTAATATAGTTATTTATTACGAAATTATAGATAACCCAAGTTTTACAGATCGCAACCCGCCGTAACCTATATTTGTGTATCTCATGTCCAAAATTGATATTTTTTTATTTTTCGAGGTTTACCACATAGTTTAGCTATTGTCGTGTTCTACAGCTTGGTTTGATTGCCACAGATAAAAGTAAGACTATAAAAAGTAGCCATACACAGATTTAAGACCTGATGAAAATGGTTGGACTTTATCTGGTCTTAAATCTGTGTATGATCACTTTCCGTAGTCTTACTATTATCAAACAAAGCTGTAGAACACGACAATAGCTAAACCATGTGGTAAACCTTGAAAAATAAAAAAATAAATCATTTTTGGAGATATACAAATATAGGTTACGGCGGGTTGCGATCTGTAAAACTTGAGTTAAAGTATCTATAATTTCGTAATAAATAACTATATCACAACGGCAAACGGTAACCTTTTTGGTGATTAAAATGTTCTACGGGCTACTGTACTATGAGAATCACATCTACGTAGCGGATTCGCGTCATTAGTTTCGCGTGTGTCAACGGTCGGGAGCCGATCGGGTGGAATCGCGCGTGAAAGATCTATGCATTAGAACAGGGGGTCAGGGGAACATAACATTAGAGTCTGTCTAAAAAGTCAGTTTACATGAGAATTTATTAAATTATTCATAAAAACTTATACTGGTAACCCTGTTGGTGCTGTCAAAATTCTAATTGTAAACATAGCATAGCTTTGTGTCCATCAGCCATTTTAATGTCCCCACTGCTGGGGCACAGGCCTTCCTTATAGGTGGATAAGGAGGACGGGCCATAACCCACCACGCGGGCCCAATGCGGATTGGTGGGTGTTAACGACTGCAAATGCAGCCGGGACCAACGGCTTAACGTGCCTTCCGAAGCACGGAGGAGCTCGAGATAATAAATGTTTGGTCACCCATCCCATGACCGACCCTTGCGAACGTTGCTTAACCTGCGCAATCGCTGGGCCAGGCGCTAGACCACTGCGCCACCGAGCTCTTCAACATAGCTTTACTCAATTTTATTTAGATGGGTATTGGTGGGGTGGTTGGAGATTTAAGTGGGTATTAAAATTACCTTTGAAATTACCCATGTAAACTGACTTTTTAGACAAACTCTAGCAGACTTGTCGATCTCATGGCGGAACCTACCGTGTTTCGCGGCGGAAGTGTGCTACAGGCGTGAATATGTGATGTTATCCAATATTTTATTTATTGTTTAGTTGGAGAACATTAAGAGTGGGAGCATTAAGGGGGGGAGCATTAAGGTTGGGAGGATTAAGGGTGGGAGCTTTATGATTGGGAGCGTTAAGAGTGAGAGCAGTAAGGGTGGGAGCCTTAGGACTGAGAACATTAAGGGTGGGAACATTAGAAGTGAGAGCAATAAGGGTGGGAGCCTTAGAAGTGAGAGCATTAAGAGTGGGAGCACTAGGAGTGAGAGCATTAAGGGTGGGAGCCTTAGAAGTGAGAGCATTAAGAGTGGGAGCACTAGGAGTGAGAGCATTAAGGGTGGGAGCCTTAGAAGTGAGAGCATTAAGAGTGGGAGCACTAGGAGTGAGAGCATTAAAGGTGGGAGCACTAAGAGTGAGAGCATTAAGGGTGGGGACACTAAGGGTGGTAAACCGCCTAAAACACGGCAGCGCAGCCCGAGTCCTATTCCGAGAATCACCAGACTCAGCCGGGGTTCCAACGAAGACAACTTGTCTCTGAGCAGCCTCAAGGTAACGTATGATTGTGTTGAAATAATACATTATGAGACAAGTTAGCTTAAGTTGCTCTTTGCACACAAGGCTGTGGGTTGCAGTAACCCAGCCGAGTGTGCAATAAGCTCATGAGTTGTATACGACGTTTTTCAACACATTTGCGAGGAAAAAACAAAGTAATTTACCACACAAATATGATATGATATTATGAAGGGAAAAAAGGCGCACAGGTTTTTTTTTTAATTTTTTTCATACGCCCAATGCAAGAATATTTTGCGAAAACAGGGTGAGTGAGCATACAGCCTTCTTCAAAATTATAATTTTAAGTGATAAAATTCAAAAAATTAATATTTTATAACAAAATTTTGTTTTTACTTTTGAATAATTTGATAATAATGAATATTTGTTTGACTTAATTAAGGACTTACACATTTATTTATTCCAAAAATGTATATGAATTTTCAGCGGCATAAAACCTCTTTATTACTAAAAAATAACTAATACCTGGTTAAATTGGGAATGCTATGTTTACTCTCATAGAACTTGCAGTAAAGTACTAATTTAACTTTGTAGGGATATAGTGTTTATATATTATTGACGTGCCGGACTACAGCTGCGCCACAAAAAAAAAAGTTGGAAATCTGACTTTTTGACTATGCCATGATGAAGTCGATAATTTGTCGGAATTTGTCGCACAAAAACCAGAATTTGTCGGTCTTGCGTTCAGGAGATACGTGTGGCCCAGCTGTAGAGACGTCTCTACAGCTGCGCCACACAGATCTCGAAAACGGAAGGTCGTAGCGAAAATCTGATTACTCGTGTGTGCAGCCGTTAATTTGTCGGAATTTGTCGCACAAAAACCAGAGTTTGTCGGTCTTGCGTTTAGGAGATCTGTGTGGCGCAGCTGTAGAGACGTCTCTACAGCTGAGCCACACAGATCTCGAAAACGGAAGGTCGTAGCGAAAATCTGATTACTCGTGTGTGCAGCCGTTAATTTGTCGGAATTTGTCGCACAAAAACCAGATTTTGTCGGTCTTGCGTTTAGGAGATATGTGAGGATACGCTGTGGAGACTTTTCTACCTGGATCTTGAGAAAGGAAGGTCGTAGCGAAAATCTGATAACTCGAGTGTGTAGCCGTTAGTTTGTTGGAATTTGTCACCAAGAATCAGAGTTTGTCGATCTTGCGTTTAGGAGATATGTGAGGATACGCTTCCGACCTTTCGTTCTCGAGATCCAGGTAAAAACGTCTCCACAGCGTATCCTCACATATCTCCTAAACGCAAGATCGACAAACTCTGATTCTTGGTGACAAATTCCGACAAACTAACGGCTACACACTCGAGTTATCAGATTTTCGCTACGACCTTCCTTTCTCAAGATCCAGGTAGAAAAGTCTCCACAGCGTATCCTCACATATCTCTTAAACGCAAGACCGACAAAATCTGGTTTTTGTGCGACAAATTCCGACAAATTAACTGCTGCACACACGAGTAATCAGATTTTCGCTACGACCTTTCGTTTTCGAGATCTGTGTGGCTCAGCTGTAGAGACGTCTCTACAGCTGCGCCACACAGATCTCCTAAACGCAAGACCGACAAACTCTGGTTTTTGTGCGACAAATTCCGACAAATTAACGGCTGCACACACGAGTAATCAGATTTTCGCTACGACCTTCCGTTTTCGAGATCTGTGTGGCGCAGCTGTAGAGACGTCTCTACAGCTGGGCCACACGTATCTCCTAAACGCAAGACCGACAAATTCTGGTTTTTGTGCGACAAATTCCGACAAATTATCGACTTCATCATGGCATAGTCAAAAAGTCAGATTTCCAACTTTTTTTTTGTGGCGCAGCTGTAGTCCGGCACGTATATTATTGCAAGGTGTTTGTTATAGCTCGGTTTATGGCCCTAAAAGCGATGCATTAGGGCTCACTTTACGAGCAAGTGTGTTGAAAACTTTATAAACAAGCTGTTAGTACCTATTTGATTGATGTCAAAACTTCAAAATACATATACCTTTTCATAATACAGTCTCGACTGGCACGGAAAGTAAACACTTTATGTTGTGACACCCTCAATTTACAATTTTGCCAAAAATTTTTACAATATTGGAAATTTTATACCTTTTGATGATCTAAAATAAGTGAACATTGTAAAATTAACTAAGTGTTGTTTGTTTGAATAAGAAAACCGTCAAAATGGATGTTGGGTAAGAAATAAGAACGCAGATGTACTTTGATTGTTGCAAACACATGTAGCTTGTTATTGCCAAATAAACTTTATTATTGTTATTGTTATATTATTATTGAAAGATTTTAAAACACTGATTAAAATCATATTTAAACAGTGAAAATCGGTGTAAGTTCGTAGGAGGAAATCTCCGAAAGTAATATACTTTTATATTTGACGAATTATTTCACCATTACAAAACTAATGACATTTGTTATATTTTATAACCGAAATTCGAAGGTATTCTGAAGCTAGTACTGAAATAAAATATATAAAATGAAGTTAAATGATAAATAAACGCACGATACAAGAAGGGTGTTATTAGTTAATGTGTGTATCTGTGTGTCTGTCTGTAGCATCGAAGCGCTCATGGCGGAACTTGACAGACTGATCGTACTCGATCATGTTTGTTAAGCAACGTTCAGTCCGGCAAGGTGTCGGATGGGTGATCGTTAAAGTGGCATTACAACTGAGCGCTTCCGTGCTACGGAGGGCACGTTAAACCGTCGGTCCCGGCTGTTGTCGTCTGATAACAGTCGTTAAGCCAAGTTAGAGGCCTTACAGGCGGCTTGATAAACTCTAACAACAGAGGTGGCCACTAATCCTCATTCGATAAGAAAGAAGATTGTATTTAAAACAAATGGACCTATTTTGATGCGTTTTTTATCAATATCTTTTTCCACATCAGCAGCAAACTAAGAGGTCTCCAAGAGCGCCACCGCCACCGCCACCAAAGTCCATATTAAAGAAAGAAACAAAGGTAAGTAATTTTTCTATATTATTTCATCTTTAAGGAGCGGTAATAGGAAAACATGGTTTGCGCGGGCCATATTTTCATAGAGAAAACGTAAACTTGTAGCCACCAAATTTTCGCGCGAAAAAGCGTTCACCACCTTGTAGTAAAAATCATACGACAAGCTAAATAGTTTATCTAGTTGCTACAAACATTAAATTTTGTATAAACCTCACAGATGATTGTAAAAAAATCAGAATATCATCAAAAACGCTTGTCGCGGGCCATATTTTTGGCGTAAATAATAGCGTAAACGTATTGAATTCTACATCAAAATACACTTTAACGTACTGTGCAGTTGCTCCAATAACTTTTTTTCAAGAAAGATAATTGTGCTAAATATAATGATGAAAAAACAACGAAAAAGATCGGAAAATTGCAGAAGTGAGGTTATTTTCCATACTCTTTACACGTAAAGAAAAAGTCAGAGACAAATGATTTCGCATAATGGAACCTTAAAGTAAGCCTGTGAACGCACGTGCCTAGATTGGTGCCTAGTTATATCCAGGTTGCTAGGATACACGGTGACGGTACTTGCTAGGATACACGGTGACGGTACTTGCTAGGATACACGGTGACCGCACTGGTAGGTAAGTCGCTAGGATAGTCGCCTTGGTCTCATACAGAGTTGGAAAAAAAACAGTTTTTTTATTTTATTTTATAAAACAAACAGTTCAAAATGTTTTAAACAAATGTTTTTTTTTGTTTGTTTTTACTTTAATGTTTAACTTTAAACCATTTTCAAATCAGTTACACCTATAATATTTAATTTCTAGACTATTGTCACATTCCCCTTAAAATCCTTAGTAAATATTAACAAAAATCGATTAGTTGAAAAACATTTATTTTTTATCTCTTATCAATACTGAAATAGGGGAAAAAAATAATAGGGGAAACCAGTTTTCGACAAGTACCAGTCTTCGATTTTTTTTAATCGGTGATAAAAAAAGGCCAATACTGAGCTAAGATTTGTCATCTCGGCTAAACATATCCGATAAAATTACACTTTTATACTGTCATTCTATGTATTTTCTGCGGAATCTGAAGTTTTTAAACATATTTTTGGGAAATAGTGCACTAATTTACGAAAATAACCATTAATTCTGAATTAAAAGTAGTTTTAAACCCTGTTTTTTTCTTAATGTTTACAACATTCGTTGTTTAAAACTTGTTTTAAACGTGTTTTTAAACACTTAATAAAAAACATCGTTTTATTTCAAGTTGTTTAAAACACTGTTTTAAACACGTGTTTTAAAACAACTTGTTTAAATCATGCCAACCCTGGTCTCATAGTCTTTGATTGTAAGCCTGGCGCCTACGGTACATTCCATTAGGTAGTCGCGTGGATGTATCGAGGAACGTTCGTTTTACTTGGATACTTATCTAGGCTCTAGCTAGGAACTAACCTAGGCACCTGTCGTTGCGTAGGCGGCCTTATGTTTTTTTTTTCATAGTTCTGGTTAGCTTTCACATTTAATTAGATGAATAAAAGTACTGACGGTTTAATAAAAAAAAATCAACAATTTTCTTATCATAAATTAAGATTGAAGTTGACTATTTTTTAATTTATTGTTTCAAAGTAAAATAGTTGAGGTTTAATACGCTGTATTTTCTTTATTGTCGTTAGGTTGACGACAAGCCGGAGCCAAGACCCAAACGAACGCAAGAACCTCCCAAGCCAGTGGTACCGGAGAAGAAAGTCAAGTTAGTATTATTATAATGGTCTTAATAAGAGAGTCTCCTTATTTTTAGTGACTTTAAAATGTAATTTCAATAACTATATTGACTTCAGTAAAAAATATTTCTGAAAAAAAAAGTCTTTCATACAAAAGTTTATGGAAATTGTGATGTCATAAGTCTCCTTTCATTATTATAATTTTATTCTGCATCTGTAGAAAAATGCATTATTTCGCATTTATTCATTTATTTATTCAGAAACTTTGTTAAGTTTGAAATATAAGTCAAAATACACATTTTGCCGCTGACTGCCGCTCTCTCGCTCGCACATTTCATGTTTTCTAAGGATTTCTTAAATCTGAGTGTGTAATTGAAAAATGTCTCGGCCACTTTTCGCAATATAAGATTACGGACATTTCAATATATATTTCAGTTTCGAGTTACTGAAGTACAAAAAGTTATCATTTTTGCCAGTTCAAATAACTGTTAGAAACGACAACTTTTTGTACTTTAGTAACAAAAATATATTTTGAAATGTCCCTAACTCCCTAATCTTATATTGCGAAAAGTGAACTCAGATTTAAGAAATCTTGAAAAACATGAAATGTGCGAGCGAGAGAGCAGCAGTCAGCGGCAAAATGTGTACGGACTCTTAAATTATTAATATTGTTTGATCCAGGTTATCAGTGCAGTCCGTACAACCCGTGCCTAAACCGCCTCCTATGGTGAAGTGCACCATCTGTCGGAACTTGAGTAAGACGCCTCAGGCCAACAGCAACCACATGAGGTCACACACCGTTACATTTACATCCAGCAAGTAAGTCAACATTATCACTATCATTTCTAAGATAATCATAACCATTATCATCATCATTATCATCTTCACTTCAAAAATCTGCCGGCACATGAGTAAAGACCCTTCAGGCCAACAGCAACCAAATGAGGTCACACACCGTCACATTTAAATCCAGCAAGTAAGTCATCATCATTATTATCCTTATCATAACATTGATATTTTCATCATCAAATGCATCATTTGCTGGCACACGAGTAAGACGTCTCAGGCTAACAGCAACCACACACACCGTCACATTTACATCCAGCAAGTAAGTCATCATCATCACTATCATTGCCATTATCATAATCATAACCATTATTATCATCATCAAATGCAACATTTGCCGGCACTTGAGTAAGACGCCTCAGGCCAACAACAACCACATGATTTCACACACCGTCACATTTACATTCAGCAAGTAAGTTATCATCATCATTATCATTATCATAACATTATTATTATCATCATCAAATGCACCATCTGCTGGTACATGAGTAAGACGCCTCATGCCAACAGCAACCACATGAGGTCACACACCGTCACATTTAAATACAGCAAGTAAGTCGACATTTTAAATATCATTATCATAATCATAACCATCATTATCATCATCAAATGCACCATCTGCTGGCACATGAGTAAGACGCCTCAAGCCAACAGCAACCACATGAAGTCACACACCGTCACATTTACATCCAGCAAGTATTATCGTCATTAGCATTATCATAACCAGTATTATTATCATCAAATACCGTCTTTATTAAGTCTGACGCAATAACAACAATTTAAACGATGTTGTGTTCCGTTAGTTAGAGGTAAGATAGCCAGTTCCTCAGTGGTGAGGATTCCGGGTGTAGTGCACTTCCACCTTCGGCCTTATCGTCACTTAACATCAGGTGAGATGAAGACCAACCACTAACCCGTTGTGCATAAAAAATGATTTTAATTAATTTAAATATTCGGGATTTTCACCATGTACCAAAGGTACATGTCCCGATACAGTATATTTAAATAATGTTAATAACCATGGAAATTTAAAACAATACATTGATTTTAATTAACTTTTTATTAACATTTATCCATTTTGTTTTTTTCTTTCTACCTTTATCAATAATTTATTTGATTGGAAAACCAACAGCATCAATAATACTATAGGCTACAATATGTTAAACAGAAATCCAATTACAGGTTTTCACTTATAGCAATAAATTAATACAACTAATTTTGAAGTTGTTAACACCAGAAAGAATCAATAATCAAAAACTATTCAAAAAACTTACGGTTTAGACACTGCTTAGTCTTGACACGCCACTTGTAAATAGATCCAAGTTATGTTCCTTGCACGCCTTACTCGCCAGTCTACTCGCTCGCAATACATACGTATTCTGTCTATAGTTAATCGATGCGGATATTATTCAAATGTCCTTTTTTTCAACAGATTGGCTTGCAACTCGTGTCGCGAGTGGTTTTCTAGCCCAGAAGACGCCTCCGCCCACCATCGCCGCCACCAAGTCCGCCACCGCCCGTACCAGTGTAGGGGCTGCAACCACAAGTACGAGACTTATACCTCGTACCAGGCGTAAGTATATTTATTTATTTATTTATTTTAATTTGGCTCTCCAACAATGGGTACACTGATTACAGACAATATAATAGCAATACGGCTCTTAGACTAAATGCCCCATTACTTATAGGAGGGCACCACATGCACTAATTAAACAATACAAAATTATGTTATTATTTAGATATAGAAGTAATAGGTACAATAGACAATAGTTCTACGAAATTATCACTTTCTTAATACTAAATATGGAAGTTAGATTGAGATCAATTTTATCATTATAATCCTTGTATAGAGATTTTGCACGCGACAAGAAACAATGTGACTTTAAATTGGTTCTACACATTAGTACAGGAAAGAGCCTGATACAACCAGATCTTGGCAATCGTCTCGGAACATTAAAAACAATTTTTGAAAGGAGATCAGGACAGTCGATTAAGCCTGTGACAATTTTTTTGAGAAATACCAGATCAGTGACTTTCCGGCGTGCCTCTAAAGTGACCATTTCAAAAAAGGCCAACCTGTCCTCACAAGATCTAAGTTTTTCAGAATCAATATTGCACTAAAGTGACATAAATGATACACACTACACAAAAGTGATAAAAACATAGGTAACACAAAAATTATGACAAAAATTACAGAAAACTGTCCGACAAAACATAACACAAATAACACAAATATGATATGAATGACACAAAAGTGATCAAAACTTGACATTAATGTTACAAATATAATACAAACAAGCATAAATGACACAAATGTGATAACACCATCGCTGGTACCAAGTTCGCCGTCGCCCGTACCAATGTAGGGGTCGCAACCACCAGTATGAGGCTTATGACATACATAAATGACACAAATCTGATATCATCATCGCCGCCACAAGGTTCTTTTCTGCCCGTACCAGTGCACAGTGTATTATGGACCATCAAAATCGGACGCCCCCTTCATATTCAAAAAGGAAGCTCACTTAATGATTTAAAGCCCTAGAGTCGAACTCCCAGGTCGCTGACATTCATAGTATTCAAGAAATCAGAACTTAAAAATTTCATATTTTTTTTCCGGATATTTTCGAAAAATGTACTAGTATCAAAATTAATTAGTTTATAACATTTTATCAGCTGCATTTCAAAAGAAAATTTGGGTGCCTAGCTTGTAACAATGTTATAAAAGTGAAAAACTTTGCATGAGTGGAAATAATCAATATAAAGTACCATGTACTTTTATTTATTTTTCTCTTTTAATACGCGTTAGTAGCACTTCAAACTTATAACACGTGTAGTTCATGACACCCATTCCTAATACAGAAAAAATCAGATGCTAATTCTGGTTATTCTGGAAAGAAATTCAATTTTTAATATTTCATCAGGGTTGTCACTGCTTTTGCCCCGATACTTCCGGATATTTAAAAAAAAAATTCAGTGGATTTTCAATAGTTTCACCATTGCCATAGCCTCGTTCGTTGACTAGCAGGATGTACCACGAGCAGGTGAGGTTGGCTTTTGGAGTTACTTTGGTACTTTTTGTTGACTCCATTTACATCCCATTTATATACAAAATATACATTTATTTACACTAATCAGACTAAAGCCTAGCTATATACACCAAGCGCGGTCCGAAGGGGGGGGTCACAGGGGACATGACCGGACCCCCAAAATCGTGCATTTTGTTGGGTATTAGTGACCCCCCAAAATTTCAGGCTGCGACCGCGCCTCATATACACATCAGGATTGTTAAAATAATATGTACAATTTTTAGGTACACTTCCTTGCAGTCCAGTGATTATACCAGTATTTACTAGGGATCGTCATCGGCACTGAGAAAGTGATCTTCATCATAGTCCTCATCTGTTTCCAAAAAAGGTGCGTTAGACACATCTGGATTTTCTGGATGTGCAGGCTCTAAGAGTGATATAGCAGCTGCTGGTATAGGAGTCTTTTTCAATTTTCTTTGGCTCAACCTAGTGTGGGATATGACCGGATCCGAAGACTCCAATGCTCTATGTACAAGGTCTAGCATGGTTATCTCTCTGCTTGTCTTACGAGTGTGATGCTCTCGGTCATATCTCCAAAACTTGTTCCTCGACTCAGCAGCTTGCTCAGAGAGCATCCCAATTGGAACCGGAGTCAAATCTATTATTTGTGCGCCGTGTACGAGAATTTTGTGTACTGTAACTGTCATAGGATGCCAGCTGTAACTTTCCACGTATCTGTGAGCCAAATTAGAGCAAAATGTTTTAAATCTTTTTGAATTTATCGGCAATCCACTCGACAATACGATTAAGATGGTGTGCAGATCATCCAATAACCATTTTTCAAGACCTAGTATTCTTGCGAATTTCTCTCTGGATTTATCTGACAACGCCATCCTCGCCGTATTGCCATCATTGGTTGTGCCAGAATCGGGTCGTACTACATCAACCAATAAGCCTAATTCTTTTCTTAATTCGGCCTGAATTTTCTTTTTGCGTTCATCTACAGCTCGTCCATCTTCTGAGTTTTGCCTTATCACCCATTTCTTAACTTCATTTTTATAACTAAGCCGCAGAAGAAACTCTAAGATCCGAATCCAAGCGTGAAGTGGGCTTATTCCGTGCTTCATCAATTGTTCATCAACTGGCTGGACAAAAACTATTTCTAATTTATTAAATTGTGAGGCAGTCAAACGGCAAAAAGGGCATCGTAATTGTGATGAAGTTTTTGTAATAGCATTGAGTACTTTGCCATCGATTGCTGCCAAATGAAGTTCGCATGTGGCTTTTATTTTATAGCCTTCAGAAGAGCTACCAAGAAGGTTGAGGTTTGTAATCTGATCCTCCACGATTTGCTTTTCCTGTAAGATGAGATTAGTTGTCTCTTTACGGTATTGCAAACGCAAAGGGCGACAAAACCGGTAGGATTGTGGGTTGGGATTTATCCAAATAGTAAACCCAGTCGTTGTTACAATTTGAAGCGGCACAAATATCGTTGCAAAGAGGCTACTTTCATTTTCACTTTCATCGTGACTAGAAAATGACTGTTTATACAATGACTGGCCTGAACTGCCGTCAAAACCCCAATTGCCTTTGAACACGCAATCTAAACTTTGCGTTTTAATTTTGTTACAGTATTCATTGATTGTTGTATCACATACAATTAAAATGCGTTTAAAAGTATGATCCAGTAAATTGTATAGAGGTACGGATGCTTCTCGTTCTGAAACAGCAATATTATCAGGATAGCAATTTTTTTTCGTCTCTTGAACTTTATAATATGGCGGAAATGCTGGAAAGCCGTGATTTTGAAGATCTGAATGAAGGAAATTATATGTTTCGACAGTAAGTTTTCTGTCTATAACTATTGATAAAGCTTCATCCGGAGTATATGGTTGAGTATTTTGATTTATTTTATTGAAAATAGTAGTGCAGGTGGATTTTGATTCTAAGCATGATGTTACAATTGATTCAAATTTTTTTGCACAAGTAGAATCAATATGCTCTCCTTCAATGGACAGAGATTCTACAAAAGCCTTTATTTTTTTTACTTGTGGCTCTTCCTCGAGAAAGCTTTGTAATTTACGTTTGCTTCTTAATTGTTGGCGTGAACTCAAATTTAAATATGTTTTAGATTTTGGCGAAATTGTTTCAATAATTTGCACAGGCGAACGACGACTTACGACTGTCCCACTAAGCCAATTACGATATTTTTTAATAAAAAATACCTCGTTTCTCTTGCATTCATTTAATTTGGACTTTAGTCTACTAAGTAACGAAGGAAGCAGTGCTGTGAGTTCTTCTCTTGTTTTAGACAGCTCATAGTTTTCGCCAAATGAAGCTGTCACAATATTCACGCGCTCAGCAAGTGGTAAATTTTTATTTTTAAACATTTGGTACAAGTCACGTACTGTCATTATTTTTGTATTTGATGAACATGGTTGGTCGTCTCCTTGTGTATTTGCGAGCACTCTCGGAGGATGTAAAGTGCCGGTTGTGGCGCTATCCACAACTTCAATCGCCTCTCGCTGACCAGCATGAGGGTTGGCGCCCTCATCCCCCCCTAACATTAAGTCCTCCGGTCGGGGCCCGGACGGACATCCCTCAGCAGGGCGGGTCAGCTCCTGCTGAGGCAAAGAGGCACTACGAGTCTTGGACGGCTGCATAGTGCCTCACCCCCGGTCTTCAATTTTGCATGTGTTGGTATGGGGTTTTAGCAAATGCCTGACGAGGGTGGACTCCTTCCCATACTACATGCAAGACTTCATCAGACAAAACAGAAATAAATCAAATATCCGGAAATTTTCTCAAATGTGTTTGTGACATCCCTAATACCGGATAATATGAAAATAGCTGTAACTCCTAGAATACTAGGAACTATAATGTGCCAATTTTTGTGCAAGTACTTGGGACTATAATCTATATGTCTTTTAAATATCTTGTGCTACTATGGCGTAATTACTGAGAAAAAAATTGAAATATGAAAAAACAGAAATTTGAATATCTTTTATTCGAACAACACTCTTATGTTAAGAGTACCCTCAATCGATGTCTTTTTAAAGTAGTTTTTATTTCATATTATCAAATATTTATTTACTGACATAGATAAGTCAAGACAATTTTTTTTTGTTTCCGACACGTAAAATATGACTGATTTTTGAGGTCCATTTTTACGAAAACTATGAATGACAGCCACCTGGGAATTCGACTCTAGGGATATTAATGATTAAATAAACTCCCTTTTTGAATATGAAGGGGGCGTCCGATTTTGACGGTCCATAATACACTGTGCAGTGTAGGGGCTGCAACTACCAGTATGAGGCTATTACCTCGTACCAGGCGTGAGTAATAATACTACACTATACTCACATAAATGATACACACATTACACAAAAGTGATAAAAACATAAGTAAAAAAATATGATATAAATAACACAATAATAACTTAATCATGGCAAAAGCATCACAATCATGACATAAATAACAGAAAACTGTCCAAAAAAACATAACATGAATAACAAATATGATATTAATAACACCACACAAAAGTGATTAAAACTTGTCGTTAATGATAAAATATAATAATAATAATAATAATTTATTTATTACCACACACTTTAAATGTTACATAAGGATTACTTACAGGTAAGTATAAGCTTAAAACAAATTAATATAACAATCAACAAATTGTAGCATCTGCAGCTGAACTAGGATAATAAATCCTGTATTTCAACATACAGCGCCCACTAGCCTCAGAGTTGTGCTAAAAGTTACTAAGCCATATCCATACAATTGATCCAGATATACAATATGCAAATTTAAATTTAACAACTTAATTTAATTACTTAATTTAATTTAAATGTTTCTGAGTCCTCTCGTCTATATAATACAAACAAGCATAAATGACACAAATGTGATAACACCATCGCTGGCAGCAAGTTCGCCGTCGCCCGTACCAATGTAGGGGCCGCAACCACCAGTATGAGGCTTATACCTTGTACTAGGCGTGAGTAGGTAGGTAGGAGTGAGTAGGGAGTGAGTGCGGCGATATTGCACTAAAGTGACGTAAATGTGATACACACATTACACAAAAGTGATAAAAACATAAGTAACACAAAAATTATGATATAAATAACACAATAATAACAAAATACTATTTTTTATCTTTTTGCAATATTGCTATTTAATTTCCTCACAATCGAAGTGAAAAGCAGAGTGTATAACTCGTACATACAACGTGTTAATGAATTAACGTAAAATGAGAAAACCGTTTCTTCGGATCATCAAACTGAACAACTTTTACTATGGGACCAACTCAGGGGCCGTACCGGCTAACGAATCGATTATCGAAAAGTCTGCTGGGTTTCAACTTAAAACAGAAAAATCAAAGTAAGGAATTTCGTCTTGTACTTTCTGTTGACGTAATTTGGAAGATATCGATGTTCGTGTGACATCATGAATTGGGGTTCGCCATTTTCGCCCAATTGGGGCTCGATTTATCTGTTTTAACCTATCTTAACGCATATTGAATTGTAAGAATTGCGTTTTTACTTTTTATGTCTTGCATCAAGTGTTTTTTGGTTCGAGTAGCAGACAGCGTGATTTCTCAACTAGTTGAAAGTTATTTACTCTCATATTTACCTATCTGAATGTAGTAGATATATTTAATTTTAACCTACCTTCCCATTTTTCTTGCCGGTTCTTCTCGTTACAAGGTCTCCCGCTTAGGGTTTGCGAACCGATGGCGTAGCTTCTATGACATTCACAAGTGCTTGTAACAGCCTAGACTGAATAAATTATTTTGAATTGAATTGAATTAGCCGGCACGGCCCCTGAAATCGCGAAAAAAAACAGCTGTTTCATACATTTTTATATGTTCGTTATTAATTTTTGTATGAAACAGCAGATTTTTTTTCGCGCTTCCAAAGTTTGATGGTCTGAAGAAACTGTTTTCTCATTTTGCGTTAATTCATTAATACGTTGTATAACCCATTTGATGCACTTGTTGTACAATCTTCTTTATTTTGTCTGCAGCCACGTGAGCAAAGGCGAGTGTGTCCCGTGGGTGGAGGTGCCGGACGTGAAATGTCCCGATTGCTGGCGGTACTTCCCCACGGCCACGCTGCGGGACGACCACAAGTGTCCCGGCGCCGACGGCCGCCCGGGAGGTGAGTTGAATCACACATTCACACCCCGGACACTCCATACAACCGCGCCATTATAAACAGATGACGTTTGTACACGCGCAACTGTGTTGTCTAGGAACCCCGTAAATTGATTAAGAAAATTTAAATTCATTAAGTAATGATCTAATTAAATAAAGTTATTTATTTGTTAATATAAAATCTGGAAACGATATACACATTTGTAAATATCGTTCCATTTGATAAAGCTGACGTTTTTTGCTTTTGAAGCTTTGAAGTTTTTTGATTTTTTGAAGTTTTTTGCGCACATACAAGGTCATTTTGTATCCACCATCCAAATTTTGAGGATGTGTTCAGTCCATGAAACTGAACAACTTTCTCTAAGGAACACATGGTCAAATATGTAAAATAAAAATCTACTTTCCATATGGGATAGCCAAAATTTTTTGGCGAAATTTGATACATGTTTCTTAGAGAAAGTTGTTTAGTTTCATGGACTGGACACATCCTTAAAATTTGGACGGTAAGTTCAAAATGACCCGATATTTCTTGTTAGATAAAAGACGTCATAATGGGTAGTAGGGTAAAAGAATTGACGATTTAAAAATGCTTATTATGTGAGTTTATTTAAATAAAGAATATTTTACTTTCACTAGGGCTACCGTGCAGTTTGTACTGTATGAGCGGCGTTCAATTCATAATTCGAACTTTTTGGTAAATAAAGTTACGACGCATTACTTTGAATATCAAAATAAGTTGACAGTTGACAAACACGACTAAAAAGTTACGACGCATTGCTTTGAAAATCAAAATAAGTTGACAGTTGACAAACACGACTAAAAAGTTACGACGCATTGCTTTGAAAATCAAAATAAGTTGACAGTTGACAAACACGACTAAAAAGTTACGACGCATTACTTTGAATATCAAAATAAGTTGACAGTTGACAAACACGACTAAAAAGTTACGACGCATTGCTTTGAAAATCAAAATAAGTTGACAGTTGACAAACACGACTAAAAAGTTACGACGCATTACTTTGAATATCAAAATAAGTTGACAGTTGACAAACACGACTAAAAAGTTACGACGCATTACTTTGAATATCAAAATAAGTTGACAGTTGACAAACACGACTAAAAAGTTACGACGCATTACTTTGAATATCAAAATAAGTTGACAGTTGACAAACACGACTAAAAAGTTACGACGCATTACTTTGAATATCAAAATAAGTTGACAGTTGACAAACACGACTAAAAAGTTACGACGCATTACTTTGAATATCAAAATAAGTTGACAGTTGACAAACACGACTAAAAAGTTACGACGCATTACTTTGAATATCAAAATAAGTTGACAGTTGACAAACACGACTAAAAAGTTACGACGCATTACTTTGAATATCAAAATAAGTTGACAGTTGACAAACACGACTAAAAAGTTACGACGCATTACTTTGAATATCAAAATAAGTTGACAGTTGACAAACACGACTAAAAAGTTACGACGCATTACTTTGAATATCAAAATAAGTTGACAGTTGACAAACACGACTTAACGAGCACACGATTCGTCACACGAACTCGCGCGGTGGGGTGAGGTGATTGATTGTGGGGCGGGGCGGGAAGTATCCTCTCTGTACGGTAGTACTTATATCTATTCTGTGGTTTAATACTACAATTGAGTACTTGACAAACATTTTTTTGTAAAGAAATATCAATGAAAAATGTTTTTTGCTATCTACAACGTGTTACAAAACAAACCAATCGAAACACGATATACACGATATTTATCACGTCTAACTGTCAAAAGACAATGGATTTTTGACAGTTGGGTGTCGATAAAATGCTGTATTACGCAATATATATCGTGTTTCGTCGGTCATGCTAGTGGGACTAAATATGGTAAAGTGGACCAAATGCGCCTAAGAGTCCCCGCAAACTACAGACCAAACTGTCGGCCGATAGTTGGAATCAGTATGAAGAAGTATGTAAGTGCGCACACTACAATGATTTGGTATCGGCCGATTCTTCATACAAAACCAACTATCGGCCGATAGAAAGTCTATACGCTAAAGTCGCATTACTATTTTCCCAGCAAAAATGTAAAGAAAGGTGTTGCCAGAACAAAACAACACAAAAAGAAATAGTATATTGCTAAGTCAAGAAATAAACACACTTACATGTTTTTTCATCACAAACCTAATAAAAATAGATTAGATAAATATTCTGAATCATGAGTTTTGCGGCAAAAATAGTAATATAATTTAATATTTCATAATAACAGTTTTATAGTAGAAAACATTTTTATGATGCTGTGCACACATCAACTGCAAACCGTGCACATCAACCTTTGGTCATTTCATAAAATTTCATAAAAAAAAATATTACGAGTAGCAGCTGTAGTAGTAACATTTGTGTCTTTTGGTGTTGCGGGGAACAGGCGAAGATGCTACGTATTTTTGATTACGTACAGTCAATATCTAAGTAAAGTTTTTTTATCAGTTCGTTTCAAGAACGTTTAACATCAAAAATTATGATAGGTTATTAAGATAAAATTTCTAATTACCAACCTACTTTAAAATTACCCTGGATGGCATTATATTTATTATGATTCAAAATATAATAAACAAATTAAAAAGTTATAAAAGTGACCAAAGGTTTTCAATATCTGAAAATGTCACTATCAGGGTCAGTTTGTCAATTTGACAATGACGTTTCTTTGTTTACATTTTTGCTGGGAAATGAGTAATGCGAGTATAAACGAGAAATAGTTGATGATTTTTTTGCAGTCACAAAAGATTTTGATCAATGTTTTTTAGGTCTTGTCAGTTTCGGTTCAACTCCTGTCGAACATATCGAAGTGTGATGTCAACGATTGCTCATATTATTGCTTTTTTTTTAGGTAAATGTGCACACTGCTACCGCACCTATGCGCTTCTGAAGAATTTGAAGAAACATGAAAGTACATGCACCCCCAGAAGGAAACGTAAGTCATTAATATCTATACAACATGTTACAAAAAAAACCCTTAATGTCGAATATGGTAGATAGGGAGCATCAAATTGAACAACTTTTACTATGGGACCAACTCTGAAATCGAGAAAAAATCTGCTGTTTCATACATATGATATTTTTGTTATGAATTTGGAAAATAATGTTACCTGCAAAATATTTATAGAATATACAAGTACACTAGCCTCCTTATAATAAACAAAGACATTTACACGTAGTTCGACCAAAAAATTTGCTTAAGAATATATGCTTTGAAATGTCAAACGTAAGGAGTGATGTGGCTAAGCAATATTATTGTTTAAATTGGGTGTAAACTTACCAACTCTTCATTTATCAATAAATCCATAAGGTACTTGCCACACTGGATGCGTTCTGCGGTCCGGTCAATCCATATATTGCGTTCACCCTATGTATGGGTTGACTGGAACGCAGAATGCATCCTTAAAGGTTTCCAAATTATTTTATTTATGAGTTATGATTATAACTGAGTGAATTTGAGCTAAACATAGTTTTCCTAAACTTATTTGTAATTTAAAAGTTTGCACAATATGCACGGGCATTACAGTTTATTGTTTGTATGAAGTTGTATTTGTATCAGGGACCGGAAAACCCATTTTTTTTTGATTAAGCCAATTGTTAGGGAAACCCTATTAAAAAGCTTACCATATTGATAGGGTTTTTGAAAACAAGTCTATGAAATACCCAATCAAAACCCCTTTAACGGTAAGCGGTTCCAGTCCTTCAGGCCAGGTGGAACTATGTATAAATTGCTTGAACACGTTTTAAAACCCCTTCATAAAACCTTCATAGGGTTTCCCCAATAGGGTTTCGGATTCAGTAAGTGCTTAAGAGTTTATTACACCTTCCTGAATAACGGATCCGGAATTCAGAGTCCGATTTAGGACGAGAAATTCAGTCGCCAATTAGACCATCCTGAATAACGTATCCGATATCACAGCTTTACAATCATACAGTCATACTCAAAGTGGATTGAGATTGTTTTGAGACATAAGTACATGAGTCGGGCGACTGTGTTACGATCATACAGTTATTAAACGTACTCAAAGTGGTTTGAGATTGTTTTGAGACATGAGTACATGAGTCGGACGACTGTGTAGTATTAAAGACTGTGCTATCACAGCCTAAAGAGTATTTAGTTCATACAGTCAGTACAAGTAAAAGTACTCATCCTAGACTGATGGTGACCTTGAAGAAATGATAGGTCTTAGTGAGATCTTCATTAATTTAGATGACAAACAGATTTGATAGCTGTCATCTAAAATGAAGATCTCACTAAGACCTATCATTTCTTAGCTAGGATGAGTACTTTCCAAGATATTGCTATTTTTAATTTAATATATTTACGATTTTTATTAGTATTTCGTTATTTTATTCATTAGTCATCATCGCAATTACTTATCTTTATTGTTTTTGCAATTCAAAAAAGCAAATCACATAGTGACAGCCCTTACAATTTTAGTCGTTGCGCCAACTGTCTAGGCGAATGGCGGCTTTGTTTTCGCCAACATAAAAGGCGTTGACTGACTGTAGTACGAACTAAATACTGTGGTACTACTGTGTCGGAGCCGAGCGTCCTGAATGCGATTAAACTGTCCTAATTGCTTCCGATTTAGCATCCGTTACGTCGGAGACCATTTCTATCCTAACTAGGATCCTAAATCGGACACTACCTTCCTTAATGCAATTACACTTCTCTGAATTTAGGACAGACTTCATATCGGATCCGATATTCAGGATGATCTAATAAGCTCTTTACCTGTGGGTTACCGTATTGATAGGGTTTTTGAAAACAAGTTATGAAATACCCAATCAAAAACCCCTTTAACGGTAAGTGGTTCCGGTCCTTGATTTAGTTTTGACGCAGATCGTCACTTTCGCAAATGGTCATCGCGAAAAATTTGGTCACTTTCGCAATTGGTTACTTTCGCAAATGGTCAGTTTCGCAGAATGTCATTCACAGTTTTCACATATAGGAGAAAAAAAAGAAAAAATTGTGAATGACATTCTGCGAAAGTGACCATTTGCGAAAGTGACGATTTGCGAAAGTGACTATTTGCGAAAGTGACCAATTGCGAAAGTGACCAAATTTTTCGCGATGACCATTTGCGAAAGTGACGATCTGCGTCAAAACCTTCAATTTGTATGGATTGTAAAAGGTAGTATTTGTTTACAGGCGAGTACATCGATCCAGAGTTGCTGTCCAAGTTGCGGGACATGCAGATTGTGGTGGCTCGCTGCGACCCGCTGCTGCAGCGGGTCAGCAACGGGCATTACGATGTGTCTGATGTTCAGGTAATACTTGAATCATGATATACTGGGTCTTTACCTATGAAATTGGCGATATTTTCTCACAAATTGGGAACCTCGGTGACTTCTTCGATTTAAATTATTCATCAATTGCTTGATAATTATGTCGATAATGACCGTCAATAGTAAAATTATCCTTATTATAGTTTTCTAAACTTAAAAAAACTCTCAAAAATTACTCCTCCTTTTGCTAGCAGAAATTACCACTTTATTTGTTTTGACTTAGCCAAAAGTAATTAATTAACAGTTAAATCATTTTAGTTTATTTTCTCATGACACACAGATGGCACAAAAAAGCTATATGAAGCAAAGTGTTCAGAAAATGTTTTATCTAATATGTCTGACACGTCTTATATTTTCCTCTCTCCTCTTTGGTCAGTTGTTGGCCCACCCGTGTAAGCACAGGGGTCCTGGTTTCGATTCCCGGGAAGAGTACAATTTGTATTAGTAGTAGGGCTTATTTTAAGTCCGCCTGGCTAGCTACCACTATTTTACCTAAGTCTGACGCCATAACAACAATTTAAACATTGTTGTGTTCCGTCAGTTAGAGGTAAGATAGCTAGTTCCTCAGTGATGAGGATTCTGGGTGTAGTGCGCTTCCACCTGCGGCCATCATCACTTAAGAGCGTGCAGTCTGCACACTAGCGCCGCCATTGGAAATAAAATCATAGTGCTTAAATAAAAAAGAAATTATGAACTATCTCTCTGGAGTGCACTCCGGACAAGCTTTGCGGTACTTTTTATCACTTAAGCAATATTTTCTAGCCTGTTGTTTAGTTATATGGACTTTTATTGCGAAAAGTGGTCACTTTTAACAATAAAAGTCAATTAAACTAAACGACAGGCTAGAAAATATTGCTTAAGTGATAAAAAGTACCACAAAGCTTGTTCGGAGTGCACTCCAGAGAGATAATTTACAAATTTGTCTTTATTTAAGCACTATGATTTTTTTCCTAATGGCGGCGCTAGTGTGCAGACTGCGCAGCCTTAACATCAGGTGAGGTGAAGGCAAAGAACTAACCCGTTGCACATTAAAAAAAGGAAGAAATTTGTAAAAGTTCGATATAACAAAATGATTCATAGAATTTAGAAAGAGGCACTAAAAAACGAACTAAACACGGTAAATTTTTAAGTATATCTAAAAATGAAATGAAATTTCAGACCACGTAAATGAACAACTTTTACTATGGGGCCAACCACGAAATCGCGAAAAAAAAAATCAGCTGTTCCATACATTATAGTCGAGTCGATGTTGTACTTTTCTATGGAACACCTGATATTTTTTTCGCGATTTCGTGGTTGGCCCCATAGTAAAAGTTGTTCATTTACGTGGTCTGAAATCCGAATCAGAAATCCTGAAACTTAAAAATTAACCGTGTATACAGTTCACATGTTTTGTTAATGAAGATCTTAAAAATGAGTTTTTTTACAGGACTATGGCCTGGACCCTACTCGTGACTACCCATACATATACTCGGCCTCACTCAACTTTGACCGAATGGTCAACATAAAGTCCGACCTCAACTTCTACTACGAAGCAGACTACATTCACTGGGACTCCGAACTCAGCGAAGATGAAGACGAAGAGAAAGAGACGGAGAGAAAAGTACTCCCCTTATCTACTCTCGTACTAAAAAAGTTATTCTCACAGAAATGTTTAGGCAGAGTTCCTAGGAAAAAGAGGAAGGTAAAAACGATTTTTGACACACTTATTAATACAGAAGATGCAGACTTTGATATGAGTTTTGATATCGGTAATATTATCGATAATCTTGAAAATGAAGATAATAGTGATGACGCGGATATTAAAGATGGCGAAAAAAATGAAGAAGAATCGGTGGAAAAAGCTGTAAATAATAAAGAAGACACTTCAGTGAAAATTGATTCTAACGCAACTGAAAAATCAAAAGAAACTAGTGATAAGAATGAAAATATTGAACCAAGCGTTGAGAAAGCAACAAAAATCAATAACGAGAGTACAAATAATGACTTGGCAGAAGGCAAAAGTGAAGAGAAAGAGAGTTTAGATACTCGAGAAGTAAATATCAAATCGAATGACAGAGGTACTGAACAAGATAATAGCGCTAGTGATTTAAGTATGAACACCGATTCTGTATCAGAATCTATAGCAGATAAGAATACAGATACTAATGTAAGTGAAAATCAAGCTAAAATTGATTCTAATAATAAAGAAATTAAGGAAACCGATGACACTGTAAAATCTGATGCAGTCAAAGAAGACGTAGAAGATCGTGAAATATCAAAAAGATCTGGAACTGAACAAAAAGTTACAAATTTAGGTTTACCCAATAAGCATAAAAATAACGAAGAAAATACTAAAGATGACATTGAAAACACAGAGAAGTCTAATGGAAATTTAGGAAATAACGTAACAACTAATGGTGTTGAAGAAAAATCAGACAAATTGAATATGGACGAATTTAATGATGTGTGCGATTCAGAAATTGATGATAAAAAGCTTATGGACGATTTAAATGAACAGTTGGGTGAATCTGACCAAAAAAGTGACGCAAATAAAGAAGAAATTGAGAAAAATGATAATACTGATGATGCAAAGAATGAAAATACTGAAAAAATAAACGTACGCGGTGATCCTAGTGATGGGAAAAGAGGTGATCGTAATGTGAATATCAAAAATGATGGTAAAATGATTTTACAAGATTTAATGCCTAAAAAAGATAGTGATGTGCGTTCTATGGATTTGGACAGTATATCTGATGACGAGTTTAATTTTGATTCTTAAATTGTGTAAAGATTTGGTGATGGCAGTTTGTGTATATTGTTTGTTGTGAGCGAATGTCCTAGGTTAGTTGCTATTACAATTATTTTATAAAATTATCATTTCAAAATATAATTAGAAGTGAATTTGCAAATAGCAAATTTACTGTCTTTATCGCGTGTCAACAAATTATAAAATATAGGTACAAAAAAACTTGAATAATTAATGTAAACTAAATAGTCCCTTTTAATCCTCTCATGAAACTGAGTCGCGATGCTCTAGCGCGCCAAATTTTATTGAAGTTTTGTTATTTTATATATCGGTCTAGGGCCCTACCGGCTAATTTTTCGAACTTCCGCGGATCTGCCGAGCTTCAACTTAATTAGCGTCAAAATGGCGGCGCCAATGTCATAATGTTAATATTTTCATATTGTGAGATGTAATACTGAAATGCTACTATTTGATACCTTAAGTAAAATATTTACTACCTTTTTCGTTCTTAAGATATAACAATTAAACTTTGGTCCCGCCAATTTGATATCAAAGTGACGGAACCACATGAAACAACACATCCGAGTAAATAATCGCTTACATAAATGTTTACTACCTATAAACTACCTCATAAAACTCTAATCTAATTGGCAATATTCAAAAGAAAATCAGAGATACATACTTGAACTTTTGGTCCCGCCATCATGACGTTTTTGTGATTCGCAAAAATCACACGAACAGCAATAATTTCTTAGTTTTGAATATAATATGAATTCATTACCTAATTGCTACCTATCAATAATGCTTAATAATTTCAATATTAGCAGTATATTTTAATAAATAAATTTATTCTTAATTTTTATAATACAGAAATCTTTTACCGTATCATTTGCGAGTGCTATCGCTTTTAAGCGTTACTTACATAGTTCTCATAATTGATTTTTTAATTATAAAGTTAATTAACTTATCAAAAATCTATTGAAGGACTGATTAAATATAGTATTAAAAAAAGATATTTAGGGAACTATAGACGATCTATTTATAAATATCCATGACTATTAAAAAACAAGTAGGTAATAAATGTATACACGACGGCACCTCAGACTATACATGTTGACCTTGAGACCGCCTTTATGCCCTACATAATAAAAACTGTTTTCATAGTTTAACTGTATAGCCAGACACGCTGTTGTGTGTAATTCAGATTTATATTTTCCTCAATTACTACCTCATACCCAACACCCTAATCAATAAAATTTTAGTGAAACTTAAAGTAGTATAACCTTGTGTGATTAACTTTTTTGTTAAAAAATTCTAACGTGGCAACACTGAAATAAACTCTCACTTACAATCAGGTAGTTTTTAATGTTTATTTGGAATTATTAAGCTTTATTGATAGGTAGCAATTAGGTAGTGAATTCACATTATATTCAAAACTAAGATATTATTGCTGTTCGCGTGATTTTTGCGAATCATAAAAACGTCATGATGGCGGGACCAGGAGTTCAAGTCTGTATCTCTGATTTTTCTTTGAATATGCCAATTAGATTAGAGTTTTATGAGGTAGTTTATTGGTAGTAAACATTTATGTAAGCGATTATTTGCTCGGATGTGTTGTTTCATGTGGTTCCGTCACTTTGATATCAAATTGGCGGTACCAACGTCAAATTGTTATATCTTAAGAACGATAAAGGTAGTAATTATTTTACTTAAGGTATCAAATAGTAGCATTTCAGTACTACATCTCACAATATGAAAATATTAACATTATGACATTGGCGCCGCCATTTTGACGCTAATTCAACTTAGGGCTGCGCAGTCTGCACACTAGCGCCGCAATTAGAAAAAAAATCATAGTTCTTAAATAAAGACAAATTTGTAAATTATCTCTCTGGAGTGCACTCCGAACAAGCTTTGCGTTACGTAATTCCTAACTTCGATTTATCTGTTTTAACTTGAAGCTCGGCGGACCCGCCGAAGTTCGAAAAGTTGCCGGAAATTTCTTATTGTACTATTTGCCGAAATTATTTGGAAGACATCGATGTTCGTGTGACATCATGAATTGGGGTTCGACATTTTGGCCCGACTGGGGCTCGATTTATCTGTTTTAATTTGAAGCCCGGTAGATTTGCCGAAGTTCGATGCGTTAGCCGGTACGGCCCCCTGGATGGATATCGTCGATACCGATATATCGGCAAAAGCTTCGATACGCCGATATCCAATATATCGGTATCGGCTGCACCACTAGTTGAAACCAAGGACCGAATCGGTATTCGGTACTTCGTCATAGCAACTTTTTTGATAGATGCCTCACAGTTTGAAACATTGTAATCAAAGAAGTTGCTATGAAAAAGTACTAAAGTGATAAGCGACTTTCTTTATTCTATAACGGTTTGTAGAATAAAGAAAGTCGGTTATCACTTTAGTACTTTGTCATATCAACTTCTGATTACAATGTTTCAAACTGTAAGGTATCTATCAAAAAAGTTGCTATGACGAAGTACTAAAGTGTTTAGCAACTTTAGTTGCTGACTGCACGGAATATGATATTATTTTAAACGGTTTCGGTTCATAAACAGATATCGGTATCGCAAACATTAGGGTAGCGTAAGGCTGCCTGTCCATTGACGCGGAGTGAGGCGGCGGAGCGGAGAAACGAGGACATGGACAGGCAGCCTAATGTTTTGGTGAAGGCACATTTGGATACTTTAACAGTTTTAAAATGACGTCATACCGTATTTTTGAAGGTACCGTTATCCATTCGGTTATTCAGTCCCTGGTTGAAACGAAACAAAACAAATGACAAACAACTGACAACGAAACAAATGACAAACATAGCCACAAAATGTTGTCTTTATGTCTGTTTGTTTTATATCCTAACTTCAATTCCTATCGTAATCGCTTTGATTTGACCGGTGGAAGAGATACATTGCTTCTTTTCTTTGTAAAGTTATTATTTGTACCAAAAAGAAGCAGCAATGTGTCACATCCATCTGTCAAATGAAAGCTTACATACTTGAACTGCAGTGTTTTAACCGATAGACCCTTTTAGTACAGTAGCCCGTAGAACATTTAAATCACCAAAAAGGTTACCGTTTGCCGTTGTGATATAGTTATTTATTACGAAATTATAGATACTTTAACCCAAGTTTTACAGATCGCAACCCGCCGTAACCTATATTTGTATATCTCCAAAAATGATATTTTTTTATTTTTCAAGGTTTACCACATGGTTTAGCTATTGTCGTGTTCTACAGCTTTGTTTGATTGCCACTGATGTGATCATACAGAGATAAGACCAGATAAAGTCCAACCATTTTCATCTGGTCTTAAATAATAATAACAATAATAATAACTTTATTTGTCCATTCACAATGATATTATTTTCATTAACAATGAAGATAGAATAGTAACAGCGGTAGCAGATAATGACAGCTACCCTCCACACTAGTTAAAAAACTGTGTTGCGGCAGAGTAGTATCGTCGTCTACTAGTAGCTAACATAAGTTTACAGTATACGCAAGGTGAACAGATCAAATTAACTTAGCTAAACTAAACTCAACTTACTAATATTAATGTGTCAACTTTATACCATTATTTAGTGTGTGGCTTAAATCTGTGTATGGCTACTTTTTATAGTCTTACTTTTATCAGTGGCAATCAAACAAAGCTGTAGAACACGACAACTAAACCATGTGGTAAACCTTGAAAAATAAAAAAAATATCATTTTTGGAGATATACAAATATAGGTTACGGCGGGTTGCGACTGTAAAACTTGGGTTAAAGTATCTATAATTTCGTAATAAATAACTATATCACAACGGCAAACGGTAACGGTTTTTGGTGATTTAAATGTTCTACGGGCTACTGCACTATCTGAAGGTAGTTACTTCATTTGTACATTGTTAAATTAATCGCTTTGTACCGACTTTAGCTTAGTTTGTCTCGAAATTGCTTTTTCGTAATGTCTACTTGTGCGTGCACGGAAAACCGCGTTTTTTCTGAGCACGGTCTGTATAATATAGTATTTTGTGACATAACCCGATACAAAAGATTTTAAAATTATTTTCATCTCAAAATAAAATACAGTAAAAATACAGTCAACAGAACCATATCCTTTTTGGCGTTTGCTAGACTGTTTTAATGTTATATCTTCATACGAGATTAGCTACTAAAATACAAAAATATTTATTTTCAAAAACCAGAAAACATTAACATTGCCATTTTTGAGGCCTTTTAGATATAAGAATATCTGTGCCAGAAGGCCCCGCCCTTCCATATCCATACATTTAATTTAAAGTTGGAAATATAAAATTAAATGTGAAAAAAATGTTATACCACAAAACTACAATATTAAAATAGTTAGTTATTGAATTTGCACTACTAATACTTGTTTTGTCGTGTCACTGGGTATATTCCAACAGACTAATCGCTGAGTCTTCGATCGCCATAGAGTACCTTTTTACCATGTAAAGTGGGTAATCAAACCGAACATTAAAACAAATTACTTTCCATTGGTTAAAAATTTATACTAAGGTGATCGATGACCCAGCGATCAACCTGCTGGAATGCACCCTACCTTGCGTGTAAACATATTGAACAAGTGCTTAGTCAGTATGTTTACATTAGATTGTGTGTTTTACGTACAATTTGTATAAATTTATACAAAATATAGATAAATTTGTTCTTAATTTCGTCACAAGTATCAGTAGATTAGAGGCAAATCTATTCACCGAAGCATCTAAAGTGTTAGTGATAAGTACTAAGCATTAATAGCTAAGCTCGTGGAAACATGGCGTTAGACATAGTATTAAAACAGTCTTGCAAACGACAAAAGGTTATGGTTATTTGACTGTATTTTTGCCGTTTTAGTCGTACCCGCGATCGTAGGTTTCGCTATTATAGTCGCAACTTGGTGCGTATTAATTGTGTATATTTTTCATAATTTAGTATAGGAAAGTGGACCCCCACAGTAAATCCTCATTCGACGAAACTTTACAGTACGATAAAGTAGCAAAAATATAACTTAGGTAGTTTACAAATTATCAAAAAAATAGAGAAATTCTTAAATCATTGATAACTTTTTTAGGAAAAAAAATCTGCTTTAAATTTCATTACCGAAAGTATTTTTGTAAAGTATGAAAACAATATGTGAAAGTGAAATATCCAAAAAATTCTTAGCTGAAGACACCTAATTTTACTATATAAATATGACCTAACTTCGAATTTTTAGTATACTATTTGTATATAGGTATTGGCTCATACTATATTATATTACATCACACAGCAAAGTTTCATCTACTGAGGGTTTTAATCTTGGGGTCAAAAATACAAAAAATCGCTTCATTTTCTACACCACTAATTATAATAGTTTGTGGTACACACAGCGGTAAATACCTTAGTTTGTCCAAAAGTTTAAACTACAATTAATTTTGCACTTTATCTCGATGGTAGTTAAGTTCAAAATCATCTGATTAAATTCGATATTTAACTAAATTCGGTTATTGACTACATAAGTAGTGAGTGAATGGTAGAGTGGCTTGGAGTGGTGTTTATTTCTGAGTTAACGAGTTTAATCCCCGGCCAAGTCAATGTAGAAATGATCTGGGTTCGTGTCAACTCGTGGTTAGCCACTTTAGGATTAGCCCCCCCCCCCCCCCCTACTCAAATGGCCAACATTCTATACGTTTGAACAGAAGGTTTTTCGGTTTTATGCGGCCAAAATTATTTTAATTGCTACAACTATTCTAAATGATATAATTGATAATAAAAAGCAACTTTCTGTTGAAATTTTAAATATGCTTAAAAAACAATTTTTTCGTGATTTTCTCTAAACATGCGAAAGTGCTTTTTCTGGCCTTTTGAGCCTCCTCCGACAATTGGCCTATTGGGAGAAGTGAATTCTCTATTATAGCAGCACCATGTATGAGCTGGCTTCTTGCTTTGCATTTTATCGTAGAGAAATGGACGGGTAACTAATTTTGTTCTGGATGAGACAGGAGAACCTACGATGAAAAAGAAAATAAATATTTTTTTTGGCACATTTTTCAACATAACTTTTTTTACCCAACCTGCACCTACCTGCAGCTGATTTTTATCAGAATCATTAGAAAAGAGTATTAAGAATTATGATAAATAATAATTTTAAGGCGATAGGAAGCGATAATATTACTAAATTACTTTTGAATTGAAAAAACGTTTTTTTTTTTTTTTTTCAAGAAAACGAAATATGTTCAGAAGCTTTAAAATAAAGTTTTTAATTATAATAGGTTGACAATTTTTATAATAAACAATGATATTTACCTGAAGAACTGGAATCCATATTGTATACTTTGATAACTGTCCCCAGATCAAAAATATTGACGATGAAAAATGGGTCACTTTAAAAGCGTAAAAAGCGAGAAACCTACTAGCGAAGTTCCGACTACTTGCACACGAACTCCGCTCGGGTATCGAAGCCGAGAAGGCCTGTTTATTATCGCCTATTCTATTGTTAACGTAGAGAGATATTACAGTTTGTATTTGTAACTACTTTAAAAACTTCAATTTCGGCCGCATAATTAAGCAAAATCTATGTTAGTGAGACGTTTATACAGACTTTGATGTATTATATGGTATTGACAAGCTTACGGCACGTACAGTACGAGGCGAATATCTTGAAATCGGGTGGGGATTGCGCGGAACGCGTATTTTGGGCTTGCGTAGCGGTGAGGGGCGCGCGCTATTGGTCGCTCACAAGAGCGCGTGCGCGAACTTATCCCCACTCCATCGAAAACATTTCAAGATATATGATGTAGCCTCGTACTGTAATAGTTTACTCCTTATTAAAACCCATACAGCCTTACTTATAAAAATCCACTAACGTCTAAACATCATCTTAACTAATTACTACTTAAGTTCTTAATCAGTGATTAAACTTTTTTTACTTAAAAACGTTGCTTAAGCGTGTCTTAACTAATGAACGTTTAACGAACCGAAAAATATTTTACTGTATCAACACCGCCGCAGTGTTGGTAGAACAAAATATTTTTTACGGTAAAAGCGTTGTAAAATGACAACACTGCTAGCAAATTAAAAAGCTGAACTCTCAGTCTTGTCTCAGTCAGTCATTGTTTGTTTACAGCTGTTGTGTTTTTGTTTTGTTTCGTTTCTCTCGCTCGCCTCCCGGTTATTGTAATTGTATTATATTGATGATTGATTTTTGTATCTTTAAAGCGATATGGAAAATCTATTAATAATACAGGTATAAAAAAGAGTTTATTTCGCAAATTTATTGGGGTGAAGAAAAAAGCTTTCTGCATATTTTTTGCAAAATCAGTGACTTTTTAAAATCACTCTCGCCGTAGTTCTGCATTTTGTTTATTCTTGTGTTGTATAATTTTGGTCGCCGCCTAAAGCCTAAGCTCCTTAAATCCTCGATATCATTATGTTACGTAATTACGTATTTAATATATTGAAGTCTTCAAAAATATTCATTTTACAAAGATAATACCAGGCGATTTGCCCAATTCACACTAAAATACTTGTATTGTTATGATTCTATACAAACAAACACACCCCAGTCCCTAACTCTCGCTACCTGCTCCAACCAAAGTCCCAAAAATCAGCTGGTGGACAACCGCCATATTGTTATTTAGCGACTTAAACAAGGGTCCACTGGTACTTAAATTTGACAGGACTTAATAAGCATATTAGCAATTGATTAACGTTAAACAACGTTTTTAAGTTAGAAATAATTTTAAATGGCTCTTAAGTGCTACTTAAAATTTAAGCAACGTTTATAAGTAAGGCTGTTGGAATGATAGCCATTTGAGTAGGAGGGTTGAGCAATTTAACAATTTAAGTGATGTAGTTTTTTTAATCTTATGTTGCTGTGTGTAGTTAAAAATATTAAGAATATTACCTACCTACTTATTTCTGGATAAAACACGCAACTTAGTTTTACAAGAGATTTAAGTTCTATTGTCTGTGAAAGACATAATCGTTTTTTTACTGTGTAAGTAATAAATAAAAATTAATATTCCAACTTATTTTGTTTTTTTTTTTGCTTTTTATGATAACCCTTGTAGGCCAAGGAACTTCAGTTCGGTCTAGTTTAGGATGATGACCTTTATTCTGCTGCAAAAATGTCATTTCGAGATATAAGCGTAAATTAAAAAATTAGTTAAAATTAATTAAAAAACGTCGCTGTTTGAAAACTATTGAACCGATTTCAAATTTTGAGGTATTTTAAAGACCTTTAGGTGAACCTATTTTAAAACTATGTAGAAGGAAACTTGACTACAAAACAGTTAACATATTTTAACAGCATTAAAGTTTGGTAAAATCAGTTAGCGGCAATTAAGTTGTAACTTAATTGTTAATGACGGGGAAGGTCTAGTGTACATATGTAATAAAATGTTTGCCGCGTTATAGCTATGGAATCGTAATTAACGGCATTAAAGCCTTTTATTCTTCTAAAAGTTGATCAAATAACGGTGTTTTTCGTGTTGCTATCTCAGGTAAATAAAAAGATAGAAAAAAACGAGTCCGTTACGCCAGCAAGAAAGTAGCTTCTAGAGGGAAGCTAGTTTGATGAATAATCTGTGCGCAATTCGGTGTAAATGTGCGCCAAATAAAAAAATTGTGGGCCTTATAGTTTTGGAATAAAACAGGAAAAACGAATTCTGCTGGGGTAACGGTACTCCAGCAGGAAGATTCTAAACTAATGATCGGAGAGAAATAAAAGATATATGGGCGGGTAGCTTGATACTAGCAAGAAATGTGCGCCAAATATATAATTTGTGGGCCTTATAGTTTTGGAGATATTTGATTTCCTGCTGGCGTAACGTTTTGCCGGATCCCAGATCTCGGAAACTACTAAATGTGCGATATTACAGTAAACATATATAAGTAGCCCCTAATTTGTGCTATTTGTGCGGTAGAAAACATTTCAAAAATATTCACAAATTTTGAAGTAATCGGGCATTTTCTGAAAACAGAAAAAAAATTCTAGCGCCTAAACTACCACATAAATAAAGAAACCAAAAACGGTGTTCTAGTCTTCTTATTATTTCTCATTCATATAAAAATTTTGAAAACCGCACATTTACACGTTTTTGAATAATACCCACATGAAGGTGAGACCGACCATGTCATGACTTTAACGGTCAGCAAGATAAAAATATCAGAGATTATTTAGATCCTGGCCCAATGAATAATCTGTGCGGTTACTGAAGTATATGCTCTGAAAATTTCAACTTCAAATTCTTCGTATTATAGGAAATATCAATTAAAATCCAAAACAACTGTCAGTATTCCGATTAACCGACCAAATTCGATAGACCACAAAAAAGCGACGCGTTCATACATATTGATGACCTCCTTAACTTTGTTGTCGAACAGGTTTGTACACGTCACGTCTACGTACATTTAAGTGAAAAAGTGATTTGAGTGAGTGCTTTTATTTAAATAACGAATGAAGTTATTTCTGTTTCATTTCATTTTTACTTGAATTGAAAGAATTTTAACCATTTTAACATTATTTTAGTAAAAAAATAAAGGATGTATTGTAATTTTATTTCGTTTTTTTTGTCATATCTAACTAGGTTCTTAATGTACCTACAATGCGATTAAATTGATAATAGACAGTGATCCCTTGCATGCAACTTCTACATGGATGTAGGTCTCTTCACAGAGGGCCTAGTACGAGTTGGTTTAACGAGTTGGTGTAACTCTCTTTCACTCGTTCACTCACTCGCATGGTTTCCTCTCTTTCACTCGATACTATTCGTAAAGTGAGGCGCGAAACACAACTCGTACTAGGCCCTCTGACGTCCTTTATACAAGTTGTATTCGCTGGGTGCGAAGGTATAATAATCGATCGCAGCGCTCATGGTGGCAAAAAGTAGAAATAATGAAGGCTCTGTAATCTGTTTGAAAACGATATTTAATTGATTACTAGCGATACAGGAACAATTATATATGTTTATTATCACTTAGTAAAATTATTAAAGTGGCTTTATCCTCTTAAGTAAACAGATCTTCTAGTAACCTAAGAAATTTAGCTGGTTTCACAGTCACGTGTTCGAAGAGTGCCGTCCGCAAAATATATAATCTGGGTGTAATGTAACAGATCAACGCCACATTGTATTGATATAAATACAGGCTCAAACTAACTATTTAAATGTTAAAACACTATTTACCCACATTTGCCAATAAGAAGATATGAACGCGACTGTACAAACAATTTTTCTGCATAATACGACACATTAAAGAAGGTCATCAATATGTATGAACGCGTCGCTTTTTTGTGGTCTATCGAATTTGGTCGGTTAATCGGAATACTGACAGTTGTTTTGGATTTTAACTGATATTTCCTTTAATACGGAGAATTTGAAGCTGAAATTTTCAGAGCATGTACTTCAGTAACCGCACAGATTATTTATTGGGCCAGGATCTAAATAATCTCTGATATTTTTATCTTGCTGACCGTCAAAGTCATGACATGTCGGTCTCACCTTCATGTGGGTATTATTCAAAAACGTGTAAATGTGCGGTTTTCAAAATTTTTATATGAATGAGAAATAATAAGAAGACTAGAACACCGTTTTTGGTTTCTTTATTTATGTGGTAGTTTAGGCGCTAGAATTTTTTTTCTGTTTTCAGAAAATGCCCGATTACTTCAAAATTTGTGAATATTTTTGAAATGTTTTCTACCGCACAATTAGCACAAATTAGGGGCTACTTATATATGTTTACTGTAAGATCGCACATTTAGTAGTTTCCGAGATCTGGGATCCGGCAAAACGTTACGCCAGCAGGAAATCAAATATCTCCAAAACCATAAGGCCCACAAATTATATATTTGGCGCACATTTCTTGCTAGTATCAAGCTACCCGCCCATATATCTTTTATTTCTCTCCGATCATTAGTTTAGAATCTTCCTGCTGGAGTACCGTTACCCCAGCAGAATTCGTTTTTCCTGTTTTATACCAAAACTATAAGGCCCACAAATTTTTTATTTGGCGCACATTTACACCGAATTGCGCACAGATTATTCATCAAACTCGCTTCCCTCTAGAAGCTACTTTCTTGCTGGCGTAACGGACTCGAAAAAAACGGGTCAGATAGTTCGATGCGCATTTTTTCCTGTGTCAAACTCAAATCCTGTGTCAATGTCAAAGTCAAATAGTATTAAAAGGTCAAATTCAGCTTCATGTCGGTTAACGGCATTATAGCTTATGCACGTCAGTATTACTTAGATCGTAAAGTTCAATTTGTCTTCTTAAAATATTACGCATGAAAGTTTATTCTGTAAGTAATAAAGATCATGTTATGGACTGGAGCGTACACAAGGTATAATACCGTTAGTTCAGTAAAATTACGGGAGCTAGTATGACGAAATAGAAATAATTTGCAATAGCGGTCTTTCTTCTTTTGACCGTTAGATTAAATGGCTAGCTGTCATTTTGTAAACGAATCCAACTAATTTTCACAATTTTTTTTACTTTACTAGACCAAAATATTAATTTATTTAATTGCTTTAGCAAAATTGCTAATTACATACTTTCTTTACTTTTTGCTTGATTTGGAACTATAATTTAACTGAATGTAAATCCAACAAAAAAAAGTAACAACTACGCTGTATTTTTTGTATTCGTTTTAGTTGGATTCGTAAATATAAGTGTTTTATAATCACATCAAAGTCAGATTGCAAAATTACAGCTACTTACCATTTAATGTTTTGCGAACCCGTAATTTTACTGAACTACGTGGTTTAATTAAGTTTTAAAATCCATTTTAGCTCAAAGTAACCACTTTTGGCTAGAATGGATTTTAAAACTTACAGAAAGAATGAAAACTGTTGAAGACTGATATTCAAAAATATTAAGACCTGATCTTAGCTTTTTTTTCAAATATTGACTTAAACCAAGTCAATATTTGAAAAAAAGCTAAGCGAGTAATAAAAAAATAAATGTATTGGCGGTGCTAGTAGTGAGGGTAGTAGGGTAAATGTCTGTGTTGGACGTGCCGGACTATAGCTGCGCCACAAAAAAAAAGTTGGAAATCTGACTTTTTGACTATGCCATGATGAAGTCGATAATTTGTCGGAATTTGTCGCACAAAAACCAGAATTTGTCGGTCTTGCGTTTAGAAGATACGTGTGGCCCAGCTGTAGAGACGTCTCTACAGCTGCGCCACACAGATCTCGAAAACGGAAGGTCGTAGCGAAAATCTGATTACTCGTGTGTGCAGCCGTTAATTTGTCGGAATTTGTCGCACAAAAACCAGAATTTATCGGGCTTGCGTTTAGGAGATACGTGTGGCGCAGCTGTAGAGACGTCTCTACAGCTGAGCCACACAGATCTCGAAAACGGAAGGTCGTAGCGAAAATCTGATTACTCGTGTGTGCAGCCGTTAATTTGTCGGATTTTGTCACCAAGAACCAGATTTTGTCGGTCTTGCGTTTAGGAGATATGTGAGGATACGCTGTGGAGACTTTTCTACCTGGATCTTGAGAAAGGAAGGTCGTAGCGAAAATCTGATAACTCGTATGTGTAGCCGGTAGTTTGTCGGATTTTGTCACCAAGAACCAGATTTTGTCGATCTTGCATTTAGGAGATATGTGAGGATACGCTTACGACCTTTCGTTCTCGAGATCCAGGTAAAAAGGTGTCCACAGTGCATCCTCACATATCTCCTTAACGCAAGATTGACAAACTCTGATTCTTGGTGACAAATTCCGACAAACTAACGGCTACACACTCGAGTTATCAGATTTTCGCTACGACCTTCCTTTCTCAAGAGCCAGGTAGAAAAGTCTCCACAGCGTATCCTCACATATCTCCTAAACGCAAGACCGACAAAATCTGGTTCTTGGTGACAAAATCCGACAAATTAACGACTGCACACACGAGTAATCAGATTTTCGCTACGACCTTCCGTTTTCGAGATCTGTGTGGCTCAGCTGTAGAGACGTCTCTACAGCTGCGCCACACGTATCTCCTAAACGCAAGCCCGACAAATTCTGGTTTTTGTGCGACAAATTCCGACAAATTAACGGCTGCACATACGAGTAATCAGATTTTCGCTACGACCTTCCGTTTTCGAGATCTATGTGGCTCAGCTGTAGAGACGTCTCTACAGCTGCGCCACACGTATCTCCTAAACGCAAGCCCGACAAATTCTGGTTTTTGAGCGACAAATTCCGACAAACTATCGTCTTCATCATGGCATAGTCAAAAAGTCAGATTTCCAACTTTTTTTTTGTGGCGCAGCTGTAGTCCGGCACGTTTCTATCAACGAAACTATTTTTAGATCCGAGCGCAACAGTTTATTCACTAGATCTAGTTAATTGAATATTAACGCGAATTTCTGCCTCATTTTTTCAAGCAATTCTTCGCTCATACTATTCACACCGTTCTCAGTGATATGCAAAACTAAATTTTGGAAGATTTCTACAAGATCATTTCTTTTGCCATTTTGCCATTCGTTCAAACTGGTCAATATATCTGTCCACGCCAAAAGATTTTCTTCGTTCGGAGGTAGAGCTTTATCGAATTCATCGATAATTTCTATCAAAACTACTGTGCTTTGTACATGTTCCGTTCCATGCATCATCACTTTCAAAGGTTGATTCTTTAAAGCGAAAAGGTTTTTCATAATTACAAACATGGCTTTCGTCATAACCGTGTCCCAGATTTCTACATCGTTTATTCTTTTTTTAAATTTATCATGGGTCGTTTTTGTCATAATTTTAGAGAAGTCAGCATTTTTCAACACCTCAGTTAAAGCATCAGATGCCTGTTTAATTTTCTGATCGTCCCCTCTTAGCAGAGTAGTGAAAACATCTAACATGAAATTGTTAAAACCATACGCATTGCGGCATATCTTAAACTTAGTACAAACATGTCTGTACTCAAGATAAGTTTCCTTTTCAACTTCTTTCTGTAAAACATTGGCTACATTCATATGGGTTCTTAGAGCCCCGTCTCTGCTCAGTTCCCCCAATAAATAGTTCATTAAACGTTTCATTAGACGATTAGAAGTGTCTATAGTATTCAAAACGACCTTTTGCGTTCCTAAACTGGTTTTGATATTCTGATTCAAAGTGTCTTCGACAAAAGCACGGTATTTGTCGTCGTAGCTACGCGCTATATAGTCCACTTTGGGCCATAGTTTTGGATCCACTTTCTTCTTTATCACGTCGAATACTTTCAATGATTGCTTGTAGACGTGGAACGCGAATTCGTTTATTTCTTTATCATCTTTAACTGCATGCGGTTTCTTAAAGATATTAGATTGCGTAGCGTCTTCTATTAAAGTCACACCTACGTCCTCGTGCATCTCAGTCTCTTCTTTGCGTTCTCTTCCTATGTGAAAAATGTGATTAGGCTCAGTAGTCTGAGCCGACGTAGAAGTCATAGGACTCGCTTTCGTTTTATACAGTAACTGACGGGCTATATTAGGTATAACACTGTAAGCGTAGTTCCATTTTGGTCCTAAATCTATTAACCCATCAATTTCTAAAGTGACAGTCGCGATTACTGGTAGACCTGTTGGAAAATATCAAATGAAATCAAATCAAAATTATGTTCTATTGTTAGGTGGTAAGAAAAAACATTGTCATCAATCTCAATGTAATGTACACAATATTTTGCAAATAGAGTTTAGTCAACGAAACATGAGACTCGGTTGGAAATGGAACTAATTTTGCCTTATTTTAAGGTTCAGCTTCCAATATCTTAACCTTTAAACCTTAATTTAACAGGGAAAGTGGCGCCGCCATTTCAATCTCATCTTCCGTTGACCAGACTCTAAATATTCTGATTTCTGAGATTTAAAATAGGTAGCAAATTAGTGATTTCAACATGTATATGATCACAACTTCAACGAAGAGCTACGCTTTTCTTCCTTTGGTATAATACGTTTTTGACTACGTACGTATACGTTGTTGACTGTTTATATTATTAGGTATCTGTCAGACTTCGCTTCGTGTCTAGGGTTACCATCTGACTGGATAAATCCGGTCTAGACCGGATTTTAAGGGTCCAGACCGGACTCCGCCCGGATTTTATTCGAGACCGGATTTTTAATCGTGCTTGGTTAAAATCATTACACCATCATTGATTGTAATGATTTTGTCTAAAGTTTAGACTCTAAACCATCATCACCGCAAAGCTCGAAGCGTGCGGCGCGCTACGCACGCTATGACTAGGCTCTACGAAAGAGTGATTTCCTTAAAGATGCTCATAATTTTCTTAAAAAACCATCCACTTGTGTGAAATTTTACAAAAAATTTTTTTAAAAAGGCTGTTGCCAGCAGATAATAAATATATAAGTTGTGCCTAATGTCAAATAAATGGCCTATATTATTTTTAATTTGGGTCTAAGGCCGGATTTTTGTCCAAAAATCAGGATTTTCAACCTCATGCAACCGGAATTATGAATTTTGGTCCTGGTAACCCTATTCGTGTCTGGCACGTTCATGGAAGGTCGTAGGTGGCAAATCGTCCCGTCATTTCTATATTTATTTTTCTAATCATTGATTGAACCTTAAATTACAAAGTTACTCGTGTTTTTAGTGAAATATGTGTAGCAACCTACGTTTACTCAACGACATGGGTAAGGTTAGGTTTAGAAGACCAGCAAAATAAAAACAAAATAGTGGGACGAGTTGCCCCCTAACTCAAGTGAATAAGGCCTAAAATATTTTTAATGTTCTGACGTAAAAACTATCATCATAATCATCATATCAGCCGCACGACACCCACTGCTGGGTATAGGCCTCCCCCAAGGATCTCCACCACGATCGGTCCTGCTTGGCCCGCATCCAGTGGCGCACCGCGACCGCGCACCAGATCGTCGGTCCACCTTGTCGGGGGCCTACCCACTGAGCGTCGTCCGGTGAGCGGTCGCCATTCCAGAACCGCCCCGCCCCAACGGCCATCGGTTCTTCTCGCTATGTGTCCAGACCACTGCCACTTCAGCTGAACGATCCTTCGAGCGATGTCGGTTACTTTAGCTCCTGTGGATCTCCTCATTTCTGATTTGATCACGCAGGGAAACGCCGAGCATGGCTCTCTCCATTGCACGCTGGGTGACCTTGACTCTCCTAAGTTAGCGACCACGTTTCACTACCGTAAGTCATGCAAAAGTATAGTTAATAATAATTTTGAATTTAAAGTACCAGGGTAACATAAATCTGAGGATCCCTTGGGAGTCTTGACTCCTCGCCTCTTGAGGCGAAAAAATTGTCTGTGGATCCCATGTGAGCTTAGTGTCCGGATGGTAATGTAGCAGATAGAGGTTGGCCAAAGAAAGATGAGAATCGGTTGGAAATGGAACAAATTTTGCGCCTTAATGGTTTAGCTTCCAATAACTTAACCTCTAAACGTTAATTTAACAGGGAAAGTGGCGCCGCCATGTCAATCTCATTTTTCTAACTGATGGCCAATAAGTATTTATTTAAAACCAGCTAAAAATCTACTTACATAGTGCTAAGGTCAACTTTACTTCACTCAACATTGTTATTCTTATCATGAAATTTTGGTACAGCCATAAAGATATAGTTTTATTACCTTGAAGTTGATTTGAAACGAAATTACGCATTTTGATCGCATTGTATAGGAATATTTGTCTGTAAACTGCCCAAAAAAACTCAATTGTAAATAAGTTGGTTAGGTAAACCTATTTTTTTATCCAAAACGGGATAGTGCTTTGCTTCACCTCACCTGATGTTAAGTGACGATAGGACCGAAAGTGTAAGCGCACTACATCCGGAATCCTCACCACTAAGAAACTGCAGGCTATCTTACCTATGGCGTCAGACTTAGGTAAGATGGTGGTTGGTAGCTAGCCAGACTGTCTTGAAATAAGCCCTACCACCAACTAAATCGAGTACAAATAATGTATCACCCTCCTAGGAATCGATCCCGGGACTCCTGCTTCTTACACGTGGGCGAACCACTAGACCACAGAGGCGGTTACCACCACTTATAGTCCACTGCAAGACGTACCCTCTCCTGTGGGAGGATGTTGCTTTAATATCTTCTTATTTTTGGTAAGCCAATCTACTCTCCTCTTAGGGAGTAATCTTTGCCAGTCAAGTGTTGAATAGCTCAGCTCAGCGGTAGGTATTGTTTCAGTTTACATTAGAATCCGGGTGCACCGCATTACAATGCTGCTTGGAGCATTTGGCACCAAGTATATCAAGACAGTTTACTCGGTAAACTCTGGCGAGGTAGCCACCACTACAATAAAAGTCTCAGCTTCACACAACCAAGATCGCGCCTATTTCATTTATCCACATATTGTTCAGTTGCGTAGACACTTGTTTGTACCACAAAACTGCAGCAATTTTAAGACACAATATTATATGAGTCAATTTGCAAATAAACTTGGCAAGGCAGCGACTATCGTAATCGCTTTCATTTGACAGATCCATTGATATGCTACTTTGGGAAGTTTTTGTGCCAAAAGGTGTCAAAAACTGTTTACCAAATAAGACAAGTTAGGATAAACAGACTTTTGGTCTCTCTATTTTGTGCTATAGGTGCCTATAAGTAGTCCACTGCACAACGGAATAGCACTTATGTATGTCAGTATTTTTAGGAGCCTATCGTTAATTAAGCTACCAAATAGACATGTTCCACTTTTTGCTAAGTGTGTCACCTACCTGAATGTATGCTCTTAAAATACTATCCATGAGTGAAAGAAAAAAATGTAGGGTAGATATTAAACAGTCAATTGATCCATTAACTTTTTAATCTTTAACGATTTAAAAAAAGCATTTGATCACATGCATCATTTCATTTCTGCATATTATGTATCATGTTCGGCAAGATACCTAATGTCTTTACCTAAACTTAATCGGTTCTCAGAGACGGTAATCGGTAAATACATATCGGGTTTTGTAAATTTCCCGCGGTGTTCCTCAGGGATCACATTTGGGGGCATTGTTAGATATTGCATAAGGTAACCAAGCACGTAGGTACCTACACTACACATTTAGGTAATGTAGGTATGCTAAAGATAATAATAGTAATATTTGTCGACTAACTTTAAAGTAGTTTGCGAAAAACTACGAAAAAATTGTACCTATCTATTTATAAATGTTAACAGATAAGTATCGGTGTTTACTAAACGCTTCAAACGAACGTACCTAGGTACATTCTTTAGAAATATCTATCATTTTAATAAAAATTAAGAAGAAAGATACATACCTACTCAAAAATAGCATAATAGTAAATAAGAGTAGCCACAATGCGATTCAATGGGGAATGTCCGAAAAAAATAAAAATGGCTAAATATTTTTTTATAGGTAGGAATAAGATCCCTTAGTTTTAGAAAAAAGTTTTAGAATTTTCGGTTGCGTGAATTTTTTAAACAAATTAAAGTCTCTTCGACTTTACAAATGTGTGAAAGTAACAGCAGAATAGCGATTACACCTTGGCCACCACCTGCCACAACCACAGCAAGTATAAAAAAAAAAGTTTTGACAGAAAGTTTTGTGTAAAACTTTTTTTTTAATACCATGTTGTGGTCAAATATGAATATAAGGTTCTTGGTGTGGTTATGAGTTTATGACAGGTGGTAGCAAAGGTATAATCTCCATTCTGCTATTACTTTCGTATATTTGTGAAGTCGAAGGGACTTTATTTTTTTGGGTTCCGTAGCCTAAATGGCAAAAAACGGAACCCTTATAGTTTCGTCATGTCTGTCTGTCTGTCTGTCTGTCCGTATGTCACAGCCACTTTATTCCGAAAGTATTAAGACTACACAGTTGAAACTTGGTAGGTAGATGTATTCTGTTAACCGCTTAAGGAATTTAATACAAAAATAAGAAAAATAAAAGATTAAGGGGGGGCTCCCCATACATGAAACTGAAACTGAAAAAAACATTTTTCTTCAAACCAACATGTGTTGGATGTTTATAGATAGGTCTTTAAAAATGACATTGAGGTTTCTAAGACAACTTTTTCTCAAAGTCAACCGTTTGAAAGATATTCACCGCCAAAGTGGTAAAATGTGTGTCCCCCCCCTTTAACTTTTGAAATAAGAGAGTGAAAAATCTAAAAAAAATATATGCTATAGATCTTAATAAACACTTTCAACTAAAATTGGTTTGAACGAGATATAGTAATTAGTTTTTGAGATATAGCACATTTTCCAAAACCGCAAATACAACTTTGTCATTCATACCAACACTGTGAGAAACAAAGTTATTTTTGCAAACGAAAAATGATAGGTGGTATTAAATATGGTATGGTATAAGGTAACTACGGAACCCTATGGCGCGTGGCCCGACACGCACTTGGCCGGTTTTTTACTCATGTGCTAGTACTTCGCACCCAGCGAATAGATTAAGTCACTAAGTTATAAACATGAGGGTGACTTGCTTTGTTCATTATACGACTTTTTTACGATACACCGTGTACGTAAAGTACCTACCTACCTAATGTCCTATGAAAGCCTGTCCTTAATTTAAGATGTTCACTTTGTAACGGTTTTCTAAACAAATAAAGAAAATAGAAACAAATTAGAGAGGTCATGGTTTTTATTAGAATCCATTAACTTTACAACAAAAAAACCATCTGCGTAGCAATAAAAGTGATTTAGTGACGCAATGTAGTGGAAATAAGCCGCATCTCTATGGTTTATTAGAGAAAGCATGGCGAGCCATTAAAGTTACAGTTGCAATTTCCTTGGTACAGTAATACCGAATTGTTCCACTCAGCACCATTCACCTAGGTGGTATTTTAAATAATCCTTACTAATATGACGACCTGAGTGGTGCAGTGGTCAACATGCCGGTCTACCATGCAAGAGGTTCCGAATTCGATTCCCGGCCGAGCAGAAATTGAAAAGATGAATTTTAATTTCTATGAAGGGTCTATGGTAGGTATTCAGTTGTCTAGCACCCATATTACAAGCTTTGCTTAGTTTGGGGCTAGATGGCGCTGTGTGAAATTGTCCAAGCATTTATTTATTATTAATATTATTAATGCGAAAGTAAGTTTGTTTGATTGTTACATACACTTTCACGGCACGTTTACTACTCAGCCCGATCATCATGAAATTTTACATACACACTTTGTCAGCGTAAAGAGAAGGGCATTTTATTAGAAGTTTTGCTTTAAAGACATTTTGCAAGTTAGGCTTTCTGATCATAAAGGGGATATTGGATATTATATAGGTAGGTCATCCTTTCATCAAGAAAAAAGTGACCAGTGTGGGACAATTTGATGGATTACAGTGGAATAAATCATTGTAACTTGTTGCCGAGGCGTCAATTTTGAAGAAAAAGTTGTAAAATAAAGACAATTAAAAAATATAGGTACTTAGTCGTTTAATTTTAAGTCACGTGAAAATAAAGTTACAAATAAAAATATTAAGGTCCACTTAGAAAAAGTACCTATGCGTTAATACTTGGTTTAAATGTGTTCGCGTAGTTAAAATCTGGATTACGCCCAAAGTGACCCCTTTAGGCGTTAATCCAGATTGTAACTACACAAACACGTTTAAACCAGGGAAAAAAACGCATACAAAAATAATTTATAACTAATAATTTACTAGTTTTTAAATTTTTCAGAATTTCGTTAAACATAGTGATTTCGTTGTAATGATTTTTTCTTGAGTGGCGGCACTAGTGGAGGCTCGGTGCGCCCTTATAAAAGTAATTATGTATGGAAAATTTCATTTCGCTTTTCGGTGGTAGATGGCGTATACAAAATTACTCTACATACTTAGTAGTTTTTGTACGCACGTTGTTTTTCTTCCATAGATGTTCGTGCCTAGAGGTACGAGGCTGGTTTGATAAGTCCATGACTTTGTAAAGAAGAAACATCTTTTTTCAGCATATTTTGTTTTATTTCGCTACATAATCTTTTTGTAGCTCTGCGTATTCAGTCCAACGAAGTTCCTACCTACCTCTTTAACCCATTATTTTTTTCTTTCATCGCCTGAAAACTATGCTAACTGAAATGAGGGCCCATTTCAGACACCACCACGCTTGATGTAAATCTTTGCCTGCCAAGACATTTAGGTATTTATATTTGGTAGGAGGAAAAATCTCAGTGGACTAATAATCTAGAGAATAGAAAGGATTCGCATCTTCATTCGATGAGTTTTGATGTCATGAGTGCCGCCGAGTGGGTCGACAGGGTCATTAAGAAAAGTTAGAAGTCGCTTGAGCTTTTTGTTTTCAAAAGGATCAAATTCAAAGGGAATAATCTTTTGCCAAATTTGAAAAAAAATGTGTTAAGATTTTTAAGGATTTTCTTTTTAAGATACAAAAGAAAAATATGAAAAAACATTTTTTTCTTTTCATAGTCTGAAAAAGATAAAAACTAGTAATTAGCTATCAACTATATTTTCAACACACTTGCTCGTAAAGTGAGCTCTAATACATCGCATTTAGGGCCATAAACCGAGCTATAACAAACGCGTGCAATAATATATAAAACACTAGGTTATTATAGAATTATCCTTACAAAGTTAAATTAGTACCTTACTGCAAGTTCTATGCAAGTAAACAGAGCATTCCCAATTTAACCGGGTAATACAGTTATTTTTTTTTAGTAACAATAAAGAGGTTTAATGCCGCTGAAAATTCATATTCATTTTTGAAATAAATAATCGTGTAAGTCCTTAATTAAGTCAAACAAATATTTATTATTATAAAATTATTCATAATTCACAATATTTTGTTTTAAAATATTAAAATATTGGTATTTTCTCACTTAAAATTACAACTTTGAAGTAGGCTGTATGCTCACTCACCCCTTTGTCCGCAAAATATTCTTGCGTGGCGTGTGAATAAAACAAAAAAAAAACCTACGCGCCTTTTCCCATAATTAATTGTCATATTTTGATTTTTGTCGTATTTGTTGTTGTGTGGTAAATTACTTTGTGTTTTCCTCGCAAATGTGTTGAAAAACGTCGTATGAATCTCGTGAGCTTTTGCTCATTGCACACTCGGCTGAGTTACGCCCTCGCCTGCGGCTCAGGCTGCAACCCACAGCCTTGTGTGCAATAAGCAACCTAAGCTAACTTGTCTCATAATGTACTATTGTATGCGTAATTCTTAGTTTAATTGTGTTCGCGTAGTTAAAATCTGGATTAACGCCCAAAGTGGCCACCATCCAGATTGTAACTACACAAATACATTTAAACCAGGAAAAAACGCACACAAAAATAATTTATAACTATTAATAGATTTAATATTTTAACGAAATTTCTTCAGAATTTTGTTAAACATAGTTATTTCGTTGTAATGATTTTTTCTTCATAGGCGGCGCTAGTGGAGGCTCGGTGCGCCCTTATAAGAGTAATTATGTATGGAGAATTTCATTTCGCTGTTATAGGTGGTCTTCTTCTTATCGAATGAGGAATAGTGGCCACCTCTGGTGTTAGAGTTTATCAAGCCGTTATCAGATGACACCAGCCGGGACCGACGGTTTAACGTGCCCTCCGAAGCACGGAAGCGCTCGGTCACCCATCCGACACCTGGCCGGATCGAGCGTTGCTTAACAAACATGATCGAGTACGATCAGTCTGTCAAGTTCTGCCATGAGCGCAATTTTCGGTGGTAGATGGCGTATACAATATTATTAGTAGAATTTTATGCGCACTGTTTTTCTCGATAGTAGTTCGTGCTTAGGGGTATATTAGTAAAGTATGGCGATACATCAAGAATCAAGATATTTTGTGTTCGACGACTTCCGTGGTCGTCATGTGGCTGTTTTACAGGTTTTCATGGTCAAAAAACCCTGTCAGGTCCTGAAACAGGTGATAGTTTGAAACTGAACAACTTTCTCCATGGAACATAGGTCGAAAAATGAAAAAATAAATCATACTCCCATACAAAACATATTGGTCAGCTGACCTACAAACTTACTATGGAAAGGCAAAAAAATATTGTTTTTTCGATCTATGTTCCTTACTATGGAAAAGCAAAAGTAAACTTACTATGGAAAAGCAAAAAAATATTGTTTTTTAGATCTATGTTCCTTACTATGGAAAGGCAAAAAAATATTGTTTTTTATTAGATCTAGGTATGTTCCTTACTATGGAAAGGCAAAAGTAAACTTACTATGGAAAGGCAAAAAAATATTGTTTTTTCGATCTATGTTCCTTGGAGATGTTCAGTTTCAGCAACAGTATCGCCTGTTTCAAGATCTGACATGGTTTTTTGATAGGTAGGTACATGAAGTATGTTCCCAGATTCGATCCCCGGTTGGGTCAATTAAAGAAAGATCATGTCTAATTTAAGGTCTGGGTGTTTGTGCCTAGAATCATGGCCTAAATATTATTCAAACTGTGCCAATTTGACCAAAAACTTTGAATGTCAAGTGAAATGAGGGCAACGCACTCTCTTAATAAACGTACATTATTTGCGCACATAAATGGCTTCAATTCAAACATCTTCCCCGACTTTCGCCGCCCGGCGCCTTGCGCTGTTGTTGTGACAATCACAAACTAACTGTTCTGTCTTTAGTTTGGTAAAAACTGCGCGCGGGCAAACACGTCGACATTTGCCATTTTGCCGTGCAAAATCCATTGCGAAACAAAACACGATATAATTTTATTTGTTTACTTTTATTCCGTGGCGTTCGTCTTTTAAAAAAGTTTTGTGATAGTGATGTGACAGTTTGTAACTGTATTTGAAACAGTGTTCCAATTTTGAAAAGACTGTTGATTTCTTTTTGGTTGGTATATTTTTTAGCATTTCTTTTATTTTTAAATTGTTACCACTCTTTTCAATATACACAGCTAGAATTACTACTTTTCAGTGCAAAGTGTGTCGAATGATTTTACATATAATGAATATCTTTACATACCAAATAAATACCTTAGTGGTAACGTAATATTATTGCACATAGGCATAAGCTGTACTTCTTCTATTAGCTAAGCCTTTGCAATCCTTTTTTTAGGCCTGGATGACTTAAGCTGCGTGTGAATTCTGTTTTTTTAAAACGCTTTAACAAGATATTAGTCTCTGTATGTACTCAGAGGGCACGTTGAATCAACTCTAATTCATTTCATTTTAGAAAAAAGTTCAACATATATTTTCTGAAATAAATATTTTTTTATAAAATTAAATAACGTAGCTGTTACATATAAACACACGATTGGTATTTAAATCCAATTTCTTGCTAAGAAACAACTACCTCCCTCAAAGTGCTCTCTCCCACTCGCCCTATTTGTAAATAAACTATAGAACTTTAGCTTCAATATGTACATTTGAACATTTGATACATTATATACTTAGCGAGCAATAAATTTAATTAAGATGAGGGCGCCCCTTGAAGGCTATTGAAAATATAATAGCTTTTGTATATGAAAGACTAGCGGCCGCACACGGTTTCACCCGCGTGGTTCCCTTTCCCGTAGGAATATCGGGATATAAAGTATTCTATGTTTTAATCCAGACTATCTACTATCTGTGTGCCAAATTTCAACCAAATCCGTTCAGTAGTTTTTGCGTGATTGAGGAACAAACATCTAAACATCCAAACCCACAAACTTTCACATTTATAATATTGGTAGGATGTTAGGACCCAATCTGTATCCTTGAGGTACACTAAAAAGTGAGAAAATGTTCAAATATTAAGACCACGTTTTAAAAATGATAATAATAATTAATAATAATAAAACACGTTATTGCACACTAAGACAGGACATATTACAAAGAAAAACCACAAACAGAGAAAGCACACAAAAGGCGGCCTTATTGCTGAATAGCAATTTCTTCCAGGCAACCTTGAGTAATAGAGTGAGAGAAGAAGAGGATAGTGGGTGATGAATATGGGAAGGAGAACAGATATAGATATACAAGGACAAATAGAAAGAAATGAAGTTGAGGAATGAAGGAGAGGAAATAAGTTAGATTTCTATCTAACTTATTTCCTCTCCTTCATGTCCTTTCTTCTGAAAGGACATGTCTTCTGACTTGATCGCGAAAGGAACTCAGAGAACGAGCCTTCCTGCCCCCCTACTCAAATGGCCAACATTTTATTCGTTTGAACGCTACGCTTACTTTTAAAACATTAAAATAAGCAGTAAACTATAAAATTACGTGCCGTAAGCTTATTCTCCGGGAGGAAATTCCACAGACGAACACCATCGAGTTTGGGCTCGTTTAAATCATCTTGAAGAGTTCTCTGATGAGAAATAGTGTCCAAGGGTCTGATGATGGAGCCGGAAGAAGGCCACAGGAACTCTACAATAAAACCATGCATCCCTATCGAGTTTGAGCACGTTTAAATCGTCTTGATGAGTACTTTGCTGGGAAAACATTTCCAGGGTCTGATGACGGAGCTGGACGAAGGCCATAGGAATTCTGTAATAAAACCATGCAACCCCATCGAGTTTGAGCTCGTTCGATTCGTCTTGACGAGTGCTTCGATAGGAGATGGTATATTTTTAGTTTTAGCTCGTTAACTAAAAAGCAGAAAATAATAATTTACTGCAAAAAAAATACCTTTTTAAAACGGACTAAAAAGTATAAAAATCGGAGTAAGACATATAAGCGGACTAGTAAAAAGTATAAAATAAATTCTTCTGTAAATATTTATAACCCACAGAACTTTTGAACCTAAAAACGTGGGACGCATGCTAAAGACAATATTGATGATACATTTTACAAAATGTGCCCCACGTTTTTAGGTTTAAAACTTCTGTAGGTTATAAATAGTTACAGAAGAATTTTTTGTCCGTTTAAAAACATGTTTAAAAAAATTTTTTTCATTAATTGAAAATTCAATTAACCAATCAAGAAAGCTATCTTTTGGGTAAATACCCAAAAGATAGCTTTCTTTGCTATCTGGCTCTCTTGGTTATAGTATCTCTATGAAACGTGAGTTTGTAACATACCTAGTCAGAAATTGATTATGATAGTAAAAATTAAACTGCATAGCGAAAGCGTAACCCTATTGCATTGCGCAAAACCGGTAGACCCGCGTTAAATGTCTCCAGTACAGTTAGTTGCGCAGTTACATAAATAAAGTTAATTACTTAAGCCATGACGGTGTAACTTCACTATTACCTGCTTCGTGGTAAGATATTCCGTTTACTTGAAAGCTAAGGTCACGGCACGGGTTTTATTCTACACCTCTATTCTTTATTTTACATTGTTAAAGGCGTACCCAGCCTCCACTAGCGCCGCCAATCAAGAAATAATCATTGCAACGAAATAACTATGTTTATTAAAATTCTGAAAAATGGCGTTAATCCAGATTTTAGCTACACGAATACGTTTTAACTAAGAATTATCTCTTACAAAAATTGTTTATGACTAGTACTAGTTTTTATATTTATCAGAATTTTAATAAACATAGTTATTTCTTTGTTATGATTATTTCTTGATTAGCAGCGCTAGTGGACGCACGATGCACCCTTAATGAATGAACAAAAAATGGGAAAACCGTTTCTTCGGACCATCAAACTGAACAACTTTTACTATGGGACCAACTCTGAAATCGCGAAAAAAAAATCAGCCATTTCATACATTTTGATATTTTTTTGTAAACGGAATATCTACCAAAAACGGTGGCGCTGATTCGTACGTCTGGTTGTTTGATGAAAGAAGGGAGATAGATGGCAGAACTACTCACCGAAATGTATCCGATAGAAAACCGATAACCGTGCAACCTTGCGTCTATGCTCGAGGCTTTTGAGCTTATTACAGAAAATATTGTCGTTGCCGATGAGCTTCCTGGCCCTCCGCTCAATGGACTCAAGCTTAAGGGTCCCCCCAGACCTACCGGTTTCGTTTCTTTGCTTTGCTGTTCTACTTGCTGTTTAGACCGCCGGACAACCAGGGTCATTTTCAATCTATCGATATTTGGACCAGACCAAATTGACAAGATAGCCATTAGCTTGGTGTTATCAAATATCATCGTCTGGGTTGCGAAGTAGGAAGCCTCTGGGAGATATGCCACCTTGAACATGGTCTCCGATTGCTAAAAATAAATCGATCGTATATTTATAATATAAATTGTGAACAGGTTTGTGGGTGTCGTCATTACCTATCTGAACTATTTTTTTGTGTTTTCATAACGATCGTTTAAGGAACAAAGCTCACAAGAACATTCTTATATGTGAAATGTACTTAGATTGAAAATATGCGATAAATTGAAAATGAGTCTCTTGGCCGGCGGTCCATTGCCGAACAGCAAAGCAAAGAACGGAAACCTGGTCTGGGGGGACCCTAAATGTGTATTTCAAGGACCGGAACCGCTTACCGTTAAAGGGGTTTTTGATTAGGTATTTCATAGACTTGGTTTCTAAAACCCTATCAATACGGTAACCCTATCGAAAGGGTAACCCAAGTAAGGACTTACCGAATACGAAAACCCTATCGGGGAAACCCTATGAAGGCTTTATGAAGGGGTTTTAAAACGTGTTCAAGCAATTTATACATAGTTCCACCTGGGCCGAAGGACCAGAACCGCTTACCCTTAAAGGGGTTTTCATTGGGTATTTCATGAACCGCTAACCGTTAAAAGAGTTTTTGATTGGGTATTTCATAGACTTATTTTCAAAAACCCTATGCTACGGTAAGCATGACGTCGACTAATCCTAACGAAAGGGAAACTCCTTCAAATGAAGGAGTTTCCCTTTCGTTAGGAAATCCCTTACCAAATGGTAAGCTTTAATAGGGTTTCCCTATCAATTGGGTTGACCAAAAAAAGGGGTTTTCTGGTCCCTGGTGTATTTCAGTTTGACAGCAGGTCCGCTCTGGTGGTATTCGAAAATGCTACCGTCAATTGTTTTGTTATGCCAGGAACTCCTTGGACTGGCTACTGGAAATAGCATGGATTGATCTGAGATTGCTGCACGTAATGGCGTATGTGTGCGTGCACGGAAAAGCGTGATTTGTTTGGAACGGTTCTTTAATTTGCAGTTGTTTGCTTATGAGATGGATGCACCTAAAAAGCGCATCGAACCAGGATGCACAGATAGCTCTGCGACAAGCAGAGCGTGCGGACATTCTGTGACTGCACTAGGCCGTGACGTGCACCCACTTCCGGTTCAAGGGCGCCATCTTATATCCGACTGGGTAGACCGTTTTCACATTATCCGATCCTATATCGCACAGTGTATTATGGACCGTCAAAATCGGACGCCCCCTTCATATTCAAAAAGGGAGTTTATTTAATCATTAATATCCCTAGAGTCGAATTCCCAGGTGGCTGTCATTCATAGTTTTCGTAAAAATGGACCTCAAAAATCAGTCATATTTTACGTGTCGGAAACAAAAAAAAATTGTCTTGACTTATCTATGTCAGTAAATAAATATTTGATAATATGAAATAAAAACTACTTTAAAAAGACATCGATTGAGGGTACTCTTAACATAAGAGTGTTGTTCGAATAAAAGATATTCAAATTTCTGTTTTTTCATATTTCAATTTTTTTCTCAGTAATTACGCCATAGTAGCACAAGATATTTAAAAGACATATAGATTATAGTCCCAAGTACTTGCACAAAAATTGGCACATTATAGTTCCTAGTATTCTAGGAGTTACAGCTATTTTCATATTATCCGGTATTAGGGATGTCACAAACACATTTGAGAAAATTTCCGGATATTTGATTTATTTCTGTTTTGTCTGATGAAGTCTTGCATGTAGTATGGGAAGGAGTCCACCCTCGTCAGGCATTTGCTAAAACCCCATACCAACACATGCAAAATTGAAGACCGGGGGTGAGGCACTATGCAGCCGTCCAAGACTCGTAGTGCCTCTTTGCCTCAGCAGGAGCTGACCCGCCCTGCTGAGGGATGTCCGTCCGGGCCCCGACCGGAGGACTTAATGTTAGGGGGGGATGAGGGCGCCAACCCTCATGCTGGTCAGCGAGAGGCGATTGAAGTTGTGGATAGCGCCACAACCGGCACTTTACATCCTCCGAGAGTGCTCGCAAATACACAAGGAGACGACCAACCATGTTCATCAAATACAAAAATAATGACAGTACGTGACTTGTACCAAATGTTTAAAAATAAAAATTTACCACTTGCTGAGCGCGTGAATATTGTGACAGCTTCATTTGGCGAAAACTATGAGCTGTCTAAAACAAGAGAAGAACTCACAGCACTGCTTCCTTCGTTACTTAGTAGACTAAAGTCCAAATTAAATGAATGCAAGAGAAACGAGGTATTTTTTATTAAAAAATATCGTAATTGGCTTAGTGGGACAGTCGTAAGTCGTCGTTCGCCTGTGCAAATTATTGAAACAATTTCGCCAAAATCTAAAACATATTTAAATTTGAGTTCACGCCAACAATTAAGAAGCAAACGTAAATTACAAAGCTTTCTCGAGGAAGAGCCACAAGTAAAAAAAATAAAGGCTTTTGTAGAATCTCTGTCCATTGAAGGAGAGCATATTGATTCTACTTGTGCAAAAAAATTTGAATCAATTGTAACATCATGCTTAGAATCAAAATCCACCTGCACTACTATTTTCAATAAAATAAATCAAAATACTCAACCATATACTCCGGATGAAGCTTTATCAATAGTTATAGACAGAAAACTTACTGTCGAAACATATAATTTCCTTCATTCAGATCTTCAAAATCACGGCTTTCCAGCATTTCCGCCATATTATAAAGTTCAAGAGACGAAAAAAAATTGCTATCCTGATAATATTGCTGTTTCAGAACGAGAAGCATCCGTACCTCTATACAATTTACTGGATCATACTTTTAAACGCATTTTAATTGTATGTGATACAACAATCAATGAATACTGTAACAAAATTAAAACGCAAAGTTTAGATTGCGTGTTCAAAGGCAATTGGGGTTTTGACGGCAGTTCAGGCCAGTCATTGTATAAACAGTCATTTTCTAGTCACGATGAAAGTGAAAATGAAAGTAGCCTCTTTGCAACGATATTTGTGCCGCTTCAAATTGTAACAACGACTGGGTTTACTATTTGGATAAATCCCAACCCACAATCCTACCGGTTTTGTCGCCCTTTGCGTTTGCAATACCGTAAAGAGACAACTAATCTCATCTTACAGGAAAAGCAAATCGTGGAGGATCAGATTACAAACCTCAACCTTCTTGGTAGCTCTTCTGAAGGCTATAAAATAAAAGCCACATGCGAACTTCATTTGGCAGCAATCGATGGCAAAGTACTCAATGCTATTACAAAAACTTCATCACAATTACGATGCCCTTTTTGCCGTTTGACTGCCTCACAATTTAATAAATTAGAAATAGTTTTTGTCCAGCCAGTTGATGAACAATTGATGAAGCACGGAATAAGCCCACTTCACGCTTGGATTCGGATCTTAGAGTTTCTTCTGCGGCTTAGTTATAAAAATGAAGTTAAGAAATGGGTGATAAGGCAAAACTCAGAAGATGGACGAGCTGTAGATGAACGCAAAAAGAAAATTCAGGCCGAATTAAGAAAAGAATTAGGCTTATTGGTTGATGTAGTACGACCCGATTCTGGCACAACCAATGATGGCAATACGGCGAGGATGGCGTTGTCAGATAAATCCAGAGAGAAATTCGCAAGAATACTAGGTCTTGAAAAATGGTTATTGGATGATCTGCACACCATCTTAATCGTATTGTCGAGTGGATTGCCGATAAATTCAAAAAGATTTAAAACATTTTGCTCTAATTTGGCTCACAGATACGTGGAAAGTTACAGCTGGCATCCTATGACAGTTACAGTACACAAAATTCTCGTACACGGCGCACAAATAATAGATTTGACTCCGGTTCCAATTGGGATGCTCTCTGAGCAAGCTGCTGAGTCGAGGAACAAGTTTTGGAGATATGACCGAGAGCATCACACTCGTAAGACAAGCAGAGAGATAACCATGCTAGACCTTGTACATAGAGCATTGGAGTCTTCGGATCCGGTCATATCCCACACTAGGTTGAGCCAAAGAAAATTGAAAAAGACTCCTATACCAGCAGCTGCTATATCACTCTTAGAGCCTGCACATCCAGAAAATCCAGATGTGTCTAACGCACCTTTTTTGGAAACAGATGAGGACTATGATGAAGATCACTTTCTCAGTGCCGATGACGATCCCTAGTAAATACTGGTATAATCACTGGACTGCAAGGAAGTGTACCTAAAAATTGTACATATTATTTTAACAATCCTGATGTGTATATGAGGCGCGGTCGCAGCCTGAAATTTTGGGGGGTCACTAATACCCAACAAAATGCACGATTTTGGGGGTCCGGTCATGTCCCCTGTGACCCCCCCCTTCGGACCGCGCTTGGTGTATATAGCTAGGCTTTAGTCTGATTAGTGTAAATAAATGTATATTTTGTATATAAATGGGATGTAAATGGAGTCAACAAAAAGTACCAAAGTAACTCCAAAAGCCAACCTCACCTGCTCGTGGTACATCCTGCTAGTCAACGAACGAGGCTATGGCAATGGTGAAACTATTGAAAATCCACTGAATTTTTTTTTTAAATATCCGGAAGTATCGGGGCAAAAGCAGTGACAACCCTGATGAAATATTAAAAATTGAATTTCTTTCCAGAATAACCAGAATTAGCATCTGATTTTTTCTGTATTAGGAATGGGTGTCATGAACTACACGTGTTATAAGTTTGAAGTGCTACTAACGCGTATTAAAAGAGAAAAATAAATAAAAGTACATGGTACTTTATATTGATTATTTCCACTCATGCAAAGTTTTTCACTTTTATAACATTGTTACAAGCTAGGCACCCAAATTTTCTTTTGAAATGCAGCTGATAAAATGTTATAAACTAATTAATTTTGATACTAGTACATTTTTCGAAAATATCCGGAAAAAAAATATGAAATTTTTAAGTTCTGATTTCTTGAATACTATGAATGTCAGCGACCTGGGAGTTCGACTCTAGGGCTTTAAATCATTAAGTGAGCTTCCTTTTTGAATATGAAGGGGGCGTCCGATTTTGATGGTCCATAATACACTGTGTATCGGTGTCGGGCGCCGATCCGATATCGGAGGAAGTAAAATGTATGAAAAATGTGGCTCCGATATCCGGCCGGACAATATGAAAGACAGATACATATTTCATACATTTTACTTCCTTCGATATCGGATCGGATAATGTGAAAACGCTCTTAGGGTTAATGATGCCATTTTACTAGTACTTACTATTATTACCTTACTAATACTTATAAATGCGAAAGTCCGTTTGTTTGTTTGTTTGTTACGCCTTCACGTCCTAACTACTGAACCGATCATCATGAAATTTTGCATACACGTTGTCAGGGGTACAGAGAAGGACATAGGGTACCTTTCATCCCGGAAAAAAGTATAGTTACCGAGGGATAGCAAAAAAACTTTCCACGCAGATGAAGTCGCGGGCGGCCGCTAGTAATCCTTACTAATAATATATTATTATTATTAATTAATATTATAAATGCGAAAGTCCGTTTGTTTGTTTATTTGTTTGTTACGCCTTCACGTCTTAACTACTGAACCGATCATCATGAAATTTTGCATACACGTTCTCAGGGGTACAGAGAAGGACATAGGGTACCTTTCATCCCGAAAAAAGTAATAATCCCGAGGGATAGCAAAAAATCTTTCCACGCAGACGAAGTCGCGGGCAGCCGCTAGTTCAGAATAAATAAAAAAAATCCGTCGGGGGCTGCCATTTGCCATCTCCTTGTTCTATTTCAATTATGAGAAAACCAACTACAAAATTTTATCTTTGTCTCTAAAAGTACACATTCCTTTCAACACAAATTTTAATAATCACAACTGAAAAATATTAGTTCATTCGGGCTCAAAATAACTTACTTTGTGATTCGGGGCAGGTAATGACAGCCCCGACGGATTTTTCTTGAGTGAAGTTAGCTGTTAGACTCATAATTTTAATAATTTCTGTTAAAACTACTATTTATGGCAAAACAGTATGAATACTCTAGAGATGAAGCTGTATCCGAAATCCCAAATAATCCCAGTATCCCAAATAGCCCACTTTACTGTGAGTAAATAAAATATTCATCAGTCCCACCAACCCAAACTATTTATACGGCAATTATTTTTTTACTGTCATTCATCTAGAATTAGATAAACCCATCAGCTCATCTAGGTAAAGTGTCGTTTGCAAATCTTCGTTATTTCTTGGGATCGACATAAGTTATCGTTTTTCGATAAATTTTAGGACGGTTTGGGCCAAAGTTTATCCCAATAGACGAATATTAAGTACCTGGGAGTCTTCATCCTGGTATTATTTTAGTAGAAGTTATTAGGCCAATCAAGGGCGTCGCCAGCCCATGGCCCAGGGGGGGGCAAGTTAATATATATAAAGAGGATGAGAAAAATATGAATTGTAGGTATAGTCAAGAGCACCTTGTGAATTTATTCAAGTTTTGAGATGGGGCAGTATTTATCGGAAAAGCAAGTCAATTGCACGGCCTTAGGACTTTGATTATAAGCAGTTGGCTACATTTTTAACCTCTAGGGGGGGCAGCGGCCCCCCCTGCCCACCCCTGGCGACGCCCTTGAGGCCAATGGAAACAGTTTCGTACCAAAAATCTCTCAAGCCCAAAATCTAACGGCTAACCTAAGTAATAAAAGATTTCCGGTGTCTTGAGAACTATTGGGATGGCACAAACCGTAAGATAGAATATTGTAATTTAAGATTAATAAAAACACTGTGATGTATGACTGTAAAGGAGTTGTCAAAATACCTAGTTGAAAGTTACATAGTTTTTTTTTATTAAGTTACCTACTGTTTGAATAAAAACTGAAGGCGTCTAGGTTGCTGTCTAAGTTCATCACCTTGTCAATAAGTTCAGTATCCTTAAGTTATTAGTAGGTATAATGTGCAGACGCAGATGCACCTCCTTGAAAAAAATCCTGGTGTATTAGGCCGCCAATACACCTGCAAGAACTTCTGCGAGAACTTACACTGACAGCCTGTCACACAGTAGCTTGTGAACGCGTCACAAACTGTTGCCAGTGCATTTGCTATGAGGGCTTTTCAAAGTGACATAAAAAAATAAAAATAGTAATGCCTCACTAGATGGAGTTGATGGAAATAGAAGTGTCAAAATTGGCTTTTAAAAATAAACGCCTTGTACCAAAGAGGCAAGTAAGCGCTCGCTGGCTGACATCTGACCAAAGAGAAACATTTTAGGGCTACATCTGCCTGCCTACCTGAGTACTCTTCGAAGCTTAGTAAAAAAAATACATTGACACATACACTTTTATCAGCGCCATCTATCGAGCCTACAGTTTTTCGTCATTTTGAAAAGCCCTCATTAGTTAACACTTGTAAGCTACTGTCCGGCAGACTGTCAGTGTAAGTTCTCGCAGAAGTTCTTGCAGGTGGAAACTCGGCCTTATAACAACATCATAATAACCTAGCTGCAGTCTACCTACTGTCTCTGCGGGTTACATACCGTGTGAACAGTATTGTTCTAACTAAATATAGTCATCTGTCTTTCCGCAAGTATCTCTAATTACTTAGTCAGCTATTATCTCGTATAGTATAGTGGTATCGTATGGAACAGTCAAGTTGCCTTTATGCTTGCTTAAAGATTGTGATCTCGCTGACAAGGCATTGTGTTGGTTCTCATCGGTGGGGTAGTGGGAGGCTATCAAATACAACGAAACGTTGATCAAATAGTGAGGAAAAAAATTAAAGGTTCTAGGAGACAAATTCTCACAACACATGTTTAGGTACCTACTAACTCATATCTAGCGATGTTTTCTTGCTTTTTAGAGGAGATTCTGTTTTTATTTTCAGGTTTTTTGAAGGAGGTTTATCCTATTTTTAAAAAAAGCTTTTTTTATCATTTCTGCATAATAAGGGGTTTGAAAGTTAGAGGAATTTCTTTGAGGGGTGCGTAGAAAAACTAATTTAAAACCACCAAGATTTTTAAATTCGTGTCATTATAATGAATTTAAAGTTCTTGGGAACCACCTTATTTAAAAGCATCATTTAGATATTATTATTTTGATGTTTACAGTATTTTTTACTGTAGTGAATATAACTGTCTAGATTCCAATAAAGGTGTATTTTAAGTTGTAGATTCCAAGATTCAGATTCGCTTAGCTTTATTTAGCTGTACAGTTCTCACGGTGCGTAGGTATGCTAGATTTCATGGTGGTTGACTATGAGAAATGGTTCTGCCCGTAGTTTCTTTAATGATGGCAAATAGATCTAAGTTAGGTACAGTTTGTCATGGAGACTATGGGAGAAAAGTGTACCTACTTAATTAAGTACCTTTACCTACCTGAGTATCTCAGTTTTATTAGTTATTTTCTATCTTTCTGTTTTTTTTGCCACTAAAGCATGTTCCAGACGGATTAAATCACGCCTCCCAACAGAGGTGACCTTGCTTGATTTAATCCATCTAGACGGCAGATTTAATCCAAATTTCTCCAACCAATCCAAGTGACCTTCAACGTCCTTGGTGGAAGGGCGCGAGTTCCAACACAGGCACGGTAATGATATTTATCAGTACTCCAACTTCATATACTGCCCGGCATTTATATTGGCAAGATAAAAACGAGACAAAAGATGTGCAGCGCCACAAATTTTAGTGTTTGTGGCTATTGCGCATCTTTTGTCTCATCTTACTCTTGCCAATTTATATGCCAGCATCTGTACAAATAGTCGAAAAGCAAGTCGTACGTACCTACGCGCCTCGGCCCTCGAGTTCAGTCTGCAGTCTGCACTCGGTACACAAACAGTCGCGAATGCGCCGCAGTGATGAACAAAAGATGTACGTAGGTCAGGTACTATTGAGGTAATAAATATAATAGAAAAAATACTATAAAATATCGACTCAGCCGTCGCAGTTCAGACGGGCTCAAATGGCTCGGCTGCTACGGGTTACGGGTGAGTCGATTTTTTCTAGTATTTTTAGGGTTCCGTAGCCTAAATGGCAAAAAACGGAACCCTTATAGATTCGTCATGTCTGTCTGTCTGTCTGTCTGTCTGTCCGTCTGTCTGTCCGTCCGTATGTCACAGCCATTTTATTCCAAACGTATTAAAATTACACAATTGAAACTTGGTTGGTAGATGTATTCTGTTAACCGCTCAACGATTTTAACACAAAAATAACAAAAATAATGATTAAGGGGGGGCTCTCCATACCTGGAACTGAAACTGCGAACGTGTGGGGTGTCAATAGATAGGTCTTTAAAATTGACATTGAGGTTTTTAAGACAATTTTTTCTCAAAGTCTACCGTTTGAAAGATATACTCCGCCAAAGTGGTAAAATGTTTATCCCCCCCCCCCCCCCTTTAATCTAAAAAACATATATGTATCTGTAACATGTAGATAACATATATTATATAACATATATGTAACATGTAGATCTTAATAATTACTTTCAATGAAAATTGGTTTGAACGAGATATAGTAATTAGTTTTTGAGATATAGCACATTTTCCATAACCGCAAATATTACTTTGTCATTCATACCAACACTGTGAAAAACAAAGTTATTTTTGCAGACGAAAAATGATAATGGTATTAAATATGGTTTGGTATAAGGTATCTACGGAACCGTACGGCGCGTTGCCCAAAACGCACTTGGCCGGGTTTTTTCTATTATATTTATTACCTTAATATATAAATTACATTCTGAATGCCAAAAGTCTAAAAATTGAATAGGTACTATTGATTGAAATACAAGTTCTTACTATTGCAAAGTGCAGATTGTGCTGTTTTTATTATAAATATAATTAACTAATAATCCAGAGATAACATTTTTAAATACCTGGAAAGTCCGAAAACTAAGATTAAGTATACTTAAAATATTATATAATACGTAGGTATTGCACTAAGGATTATTAAATAACTTGTTTCTCCCATCAATAATGTATTTTTTTTTTATTTTTATTTTACCATTAGTTTTGTTAATCTAGTTATATTATTGCCTTGAAATTAATTGATTGAACCAGCGCGGGTTTATTTAGGTAATTATTTCAAGGACAGGGCCGAGTTACAGTACTGATAGATATCTTTACCGTGGAATGGGAAAGAGTGTCGGCGCTAGGGTTGCCAACATGTCTAAGGCGAAATATAGTATTTTTCAAATAAGGCTAAAAAAAATTAGTACACTTTAAAATAATATAGTATTTTATGGAAAAGGCAAAAATTAGGCAAATATATTATTATATTTTACTTTTTTAATTTTTATAAAAACTATATTTTTTGAACTTTTTGCATTTTTGAACAATGTTTTGGTCAAAATCATAAACCATAAATAAAACAATCATGAATCAAAATAAAAGTCTCATATTATTTTCTACAATCAATATTAATTAAATATAAGTAAATTAAAAACTCATTTTTAACTTACTTACGATTGTATCAGTATTACTGATTAAGTTAAGACATGAAAGAAATTCGTCCATAGTTAAGATTAAGATATATTTCGACCATGGATTAAGATTTAATTTAGTTGTCAATTTTATATTGACAAGTTTGGAATGCAATAAGACAGATAGATACGTTCAGAATTCAGATACAATACACTATACACATAGTATTTGTTATATGGTGTGACTAACTATACACTACACGCTATCGAATCAGTCAAAATGCACGATCACAAATAAAAAAAAGAAACATTTGTTTCTTAGCGATCGATGTTGAAAATATAGTATTTTTGCGTGCTATATATTTCTTCAACAGTATATAGCACGCAGACCCGAAACATAGTATAATACTACATATTATTATAGTATGGTTGGCAGCCCTAGTTTCGGCGCTTGGATGTAAACTCGTGTAGCCGCAACACAATCCACGGATGGAAACCACGCCCCCATCAAGCTTCCACCAAGGTGACCTTGGTTGGGAGGCGTGATTTAATCCGTCTGGAACGTGCTTAAGTAACCGAACTTGAAGTAATTTTAAAAAAAATATTTGAAGTTAGTTAAACGGTTTAAAACGCCTGATTCTACAAATGCCAAATTCTTAGGTCAGCCTCAGATTTTGATGGGGAAAAGGGGAGGAGGGGGACTTGAAAGGAAGGGTTTAACGCCAAATCCATTTAAATCCTTGGATCGCGACGCGACACGACATCGAAATTTTTTTATCCCCAATGGGTCAGTCAGTGGTTGACATTCGTCTAGCTAAAGCCGAAGGTTGAGGCCCATTGCACTCAGAATCCTCTAGAAGCTATTGTTGATATGGCGTTAGACTTTAAGATGGTTGTACATAGTGTCGGAGCTAGGGTTATGAGCGCCCCTGGCAAGATATGAATTTTGCGCCCCAAGACATATTTCTAGAGTAATGAACGCCCCTAGCCAGATTTTAATTTTACGCCCCAAGACTTATAGACTTATTTTTAGTTATGGGTCAGCAAATTGCGCCCCCCTGAGGGTTGCGCCCCTGGTAGCCACCCCCTAACTACGACGCTGTGGTAGTTAAGCCAGGCGGACTTTAAAACAAGCCCTACTTACCACTAACAAAATCGACTACAAATGTACCCTTCTGTTGCGAATAGAACCCGGGACTCCCGCGTTTTACACGGGCAGACGAACCAATAGACCACAGAGTCGATAAACTTCATTTTATATGTATATTGCAACGCGTATACACACATCAACATTGTCTAGGTAAGACGAGGTAACTTTGAAGCCTTGGTTTCCTGCCAGGAATGTACCGTGCTGTGATCCGATGATGGATATCCAGGGAGTGAATAGAAGAGATTCAGATCGCTGTACACACCTAACTGATCTGATCAGCATTCTAAAAGATAGAAGGATATGTTTTAAAAAAACGCGAAAATAGCATTTAAATGTTTGGAAATCCTGAAACTGTGAACTCTGACCCTTCTATCTTTTAGAATGCTGATCAGTTGGGTATGTAGAGCGATCTGAATCTCCTCCATTCACCCCCTGGATAGCCACCATCAGATAATCAGATCACAGCACGGTACATCTCTTGCAAGAAACCAGGGCCACAGAATAACTAAAAGTTCAACCAAGGCTTCAAAATTACCTCGTTTGTATGAAACAAAAAACCGGTCAAGAGCGAGTCGGACTCGCGCACCGAGGGTTCCGTACCCTGTGGCGGGCGCGGCGGGCAGACGACGACGAGAGCACTTAAAAGATCGTCCACACTAAACCACACACGTCACAAATAATAATACCAGTCGATAACTCTCAGTTAGTGGACTGTAAATACTCAAAAGTCTTCATAGGATTATCGCCGGCTGGACGAGGAAGGCGGTTGAACACTCGGTCGGAAAAACACTATCACGGAACACACCAGTCAACAGTGTTCATAAACTAATGTCTCTTCACATAAATGTCACACCAACGTATCACAAATTCTTTTCACCATTTTTACATTATTTTGTAGTCGGCGCAGTCAATGTTCGTAGCAAGACACGTAGCTCCGTAGCAAAGCACTAATTCACACAATTATAACATAGTCAAAGTTACTAATTCACCACATTGAAGCACTTTGAAACATATTATTTGGACCACTAAAATCTTAACATTGTCGCGCTTACTGCCAGGATGCACTTACTCTTGATTAAAACTTATTACTGGGACCTTTACTTCATAATGAAACCACTATTTACTGTTTCTTCTTTTATTTCTTCCTTTTACAATGATATCTTCATTATTGGAAAACTATCGGAAAACTATGCGCTTACTTCGACCTCTCCGATTTATATATCGATCGAAAATTAATCCTAGAAAACTCGGAACCAATCAGATTTCTTGGAATTTTCATGAAAATCAATCTAGAACTTTCTAGTTTTTCTAGTCTCACAGTATGTGTTGTCCTGTTCACGCGCAACTGTCTTTGTCTAATTCTAAACAAAACTATCTCTATCTCTTTCTAATATCGAAATAAGCGGTTGTTTTTACAAACCTTTGATAAAACTAACTCAAACTTAATTTCTATAGTTAGAACTATAAACATCTAATCGATTATTAACTATTTTATAACAAAATCTCAATTATTTCAAAAGATATTTACAAAAAACCTTCGGGGGCTTTCTATGTGGTATTGCCCCTTTCATATGCCTAATTTCAAAAATTGGGGTTTTGTCTTTAAGGTATTGCCCTGTTGGTATACCTTATTTTACATAGAAAAAAACCGAAAAAACTGAAAATTACTTACAAATAGCAAAAACCTAGTTTCAAATAAGAACGTTAAGAACTAATACAAGGTCTAACTAACAAAGTCTTACATCTAAAGCGTAGATTCACTAAGTTAAAGTCCTTAATTAATTATTCATAAGTCTCACTTAACTAATTGCAATTCACTATTATAAGTTTAACACTTATCACTTTCAGTATTAATTTTATCACTTATAACGTGTCACTAACACTCATAATTCACTTGCGTCGCTAACAGTACCATCATAATTGCACCATCAAACCACACTGCAGAGTAGAATAATAAATTAGTATTGCAGTTTTAGGTCAGCGCCATCTCTTGACCGATAGTGGAACTAATGTTAACTTTTTTAGAAATTTGATAATTTCTAAAAAAGTGTGCTATATTGAGACAACGTTTTATTTTTCCTGTAATCTTTATATAAACTGCTATGACATAGAATTATTTTAGATTTTTCTCTTTGCAAACTTCGGAGATAAGGGGGGAGGGGACGGTATTTTTTTTTTTAATTTTTATCATAAGTCGAAAACTATGTGGCCTAAAAAAAAGAAAAAATGATTGAAAACGTGCAAACGACGCTCTTTCATATGATAACCCACATGCCCTAGTTGCCCCACTTCAAATTTTTAAGACCCCTTTTCAGTCCCTGTTGTAAAAAAGATATTTATTTTTTTATTTATTTCTTATTTGCAAAATAGTTGGGTCATCTTAAACTATTCCAAATTTCAAGATACCATTAGTAGTTCTCGAGATATTCAGCTGTGACAGACAGACAGACTGAGTCACACCATAAGGGTTCCTTTTTTACCATTTTGGTACGGAACCCTAAAAACACCTTGATCCCTAGACAAAGTTGATGAGTATATTATTAATCCAGCTGTTATTATAGAATTATTTAGTCAAAAAACCAAATGCAAACTAAATAATTCTAAAATCACACCTGAATTAATAATATACGCGCTGTAATCCATTAAGTGTTTTATATCTAATGAACTGTACGCGCGGAAGTTTTAGAAGTGTTATATATTTTCTTCTGTTTCAGAACAATGTTCCAGTATGAGTATGAGAAGCGCCCGCAGTCCGCTTCGTCGTGCACCAGCCAGGCCACCACCATGACTGGCTGGGACCTCCCCTCCAGCTCACGCCCCCCCCTGCCGCCCCGGCCGAGGGCATGCCAGAGGATGCCTAGCAAAACCACAGTGAGTATGCTCACGTAAAGTCTGAGGACACGACGTAAAGTCTTGTCCTCAGCGTCGTAGCTAGGGGCTGCCAGGGGCGCAATCCTTAGGGGGGCGCACTTTGCTGACCTAATGGCTATAAAATAAATCTTTTACTCGCATTGAGTGTGAGCAGTATATCTGAAAGTTTACGGTAGCGTAAAGTTTGCATCAACTAATGGTAAAAATTCCGTCCTAAAATTATGCAATTGCTGCAAAAGGCTGCATTGGACAAGGTTATCAAAAAGTTAATTAATGACCTCCAAAAAGTTATGAAAGTTCCATAAAAATGCAGCTTTTACTTCACGTTTTGCATAGGGTGAACCGGTGAACGATGTAACGTGATTGGTAAATCGATTGTAGTGCTCGTCCCTATGATTTCCTAAGTTTCCGGTATTACGTTAACGAGGCAGCAGTCTCGCAACTTGCCTATAACTACGTAGAATACGAAGTTATAGGCAAGATCTAGATAGGTCCACATTATGAAGTTATATTACCTTCCTGATCGCACAGCCTAAAATACCACAGATTATTAAATACTAAGTTACGTTATAGTTATCGTTTGAATAGAAAAGTTTTTCTTAGGTTAATAAGAAGCAATTTTAAAATCTCAGCAATTTCAGCAGCTAAGTAGTCAAAATTTTAGACTTTCAGGCTTTAATTCAGTCATAAGTATTATGCGTTTGATTTTTTAAATGAAGATATTGAATTATTCGAATTTTTTCGGCGGTTTCATAGTGTTATAGCATAAACCTACACACATCAACTTTGTCTAGGGATACAATGTGTTATTTTCATACAAACGACGTAACTTTGAAGCCTTGGTTTTCTGCCAGGGATGTACTGTGCTGTGATCTGATGACGGCTATCCAGGGAGTGAATGGAGGACATTCAGTAGCTATGCACACCCAATTGATCAAACCAGCATTTTCTTTGATTGCTTCAAATTTTATCATCCGTACCGCTAGAGAGTGGAACTCCTTGCCTGAGGCTGAGTTTCCCGAATTCCCGATAGGTACAATCTGGGCGCCTTCAAGTCACGAGTGAATAGGTATCTTCTAGGCAAGAGCGTCAAGTCAGGAGTGATAGCGGGCACGCGTTCATTAAAAGCTTCAATAAAAAAATCTCAGGCTAAAGTGAAGCGCTTCTGTCTTGATTCTTGAATAAACAATCTTTACTTACTTATATTTTTTATTTCCTAGTAGTATTTTATATCTTGATCGGATGTTTAATGAGTCAGCCAAACAATGGATCGAGAGTAAGCCATAGGTCAAAAGGGCTGTTGAATTATTTATTGTACCTACGTGCATTATAACAACTTGGATGGCGTCGCCACTTTCATCTAACTATAGGTACGATACAATGATAAATATCAAAACAAAGTTTAATATATATTTGATACGATACGACAAAACAAACATATTTCGCTGGGTCTACCAGGGCCAGGCGCGGTCGAAGCCTAAAATTTTGGGGGGGGGGGGGGGGTCACTAATAATAATAATTGCTTTTCTGTAAATTTTTAGAAGCTTTTTCTATGTGACCGCACCTGACCAGGGCTAGGCAACCCTAGATCTAAAATTGTGTTTTGCTTTGGCCCATTAATGGGATCGACTATCGGACACAATAGTCTATTTGCGTCTAGGGTTGTCACTTTACAGTTTTCCATACAAATAAAAAATCGAAATTTTACGGTTTATCATGAAACTCCCTGTATACAATATACAATGTATTACAAATAAAACCGGACCAGTGCGAGTCGGGCTCGCCCACCGAGGGTTCCGTACAGACCTACATCTATACATAAAATAAAGCTATAGAAAAGTTGTGTCGGTACAAAGGAAATATTTTGAAAAAAAGTGGTTGGTAGTTATTAGTTTTTTATATGAAAACTGTACTACGGAGAGTTCAAGCTTTATCCCAGGTTCTACCTACCGGAATTATGTGAAAAATTGCTTAGTTTATAAGTTGGACTCCAAGCTACCAAACTGTAAAAAAATGCCATCAAAATCCGTTCAGCAGACTGCTATATATAGATAACCATTTGAAATCCTTTGTCGCCACGTAGAAAATAACCCTTCCAGGGATTACGACAAAGAATTGACCACGGGCGAAGTTTGAAATGGAATAGTACATTACTGCAGCGGCACTCAAGACAGGCATTGAAGAACATACGTTAGTCCATCAATGCTTAGTTGCGGCCAAGGCTTGTGTAGTACTTTTAAACTTTTAACTTTTTAGTTTTAAAAGTTTTAAGCTTTTTATTTTAATTTTAAATTACTTACAGTAATTGAAAAAAGAAAATGGAAAGTGGAATGTGCACATAAAGGCCTTTCATTTGATACACATATTGAAAAAAAAAATCCGGTTTTTTTCATTTATTTCCAGTTTTTAATTTTTTTTCCAGTGTTTTGGAAAGTGCTCATCAAGGCCTTTCATTTGATACCCATATATCAAAAAAAAATATTTTTTGTTTTATTTTCAGTTTTTTTGGAATGTGCTCATCAAGGCCTTTCATTTGATACCCATATTGCAAAAAAAAAATACCTTTCTTTTTTTTTTTTTTTTAGTTTTTTGAAATATGAACCTTGATGAGCATATTCCAAAAAACTTTTCAAAAAATTTTCATTTGATACCCATAAAAAAAATTTTTTTTCGTTTTTAATTTTTTTATCTTTTTGGAATGCGCTCATCAAGGCCTTTCATTTGATACCCATATTGCACCAAAACAGTTTTTTTTCGTTTTTTTTTTTTTTTCAATTTTTTGGAATGTGCTCATCAAGGCCTTTCACGTGATACCAGTATACTGAATATTAAAAAAAAAATTTTGGAATGTGCTCGCTCATCAAGGCGACATTTGATACCTATATTTGTGTTTCATTGAAAAGTTCGCTCCATTTCTGAATTACACGTGTGTAATGAGTTTTAATAGAAACATTGCTGGACAGACGCCGGCAATTTTGTATGAAAATCCATTATAACACGTTAGTAATGGATTCTCATACAAATATTGACGGCGCGGTTTAGGTCTGTCCGTAAACTCTGATTTAGCACAAAGAAGGTTGTCAAAATAATGTTCGAATTTCCAAGCATTTTTGAGAAAAAATAAAATAATTACAAACCCACCGCACCTGTATGAAATACAAGTACTGTTGATTGTCAACAGATGGCGCTGTATATCGATAGTACACTGTATAATGTTCTGTGAAATGGTTTTATCTATCGCAATGTTATTAGAGAAAATGGGTGTATTCCAACAGGACCCTTTGGTTGTGTGAAGCCGAGACTTTTATTGTAGTGGTGGCTACCTCGGCTGACCTTACCGAGTAAACTGTCTTGATTATACTTGGTGCCAAATGCTCCAAGCAACATTGGAATGCGATGCACCCGCATTTTAATGTAAACTGAAACAATCTACCACTGAACTATTCAACACTTGACACTGGCAAAAATTACTTCCAAGAAGAAAGTAGATTGCCAAAACAAAAATAAGAAGAAGAAGACCCCCTGTCATACAGCGTGACACACCGCCATGTTGCGAAAATATTTAGAGCCAAATTTATTACTTTTTAATTTTATTTTTAAAAGTAATTAACTATAACAATATTTGAAAGGATCTGAATAATTAATAATAATAAATATTGATATTTTTAAAAGAATTAGTGGCGCGATTAATCCAAAAGTAATTAGAAGTTAAACTATGACCGCGCATACCGTTGTTTCACCAAGATGATTAATAATTACGTATTTTAATGACCATATTTTATTATGATTTAATTACAAATATACAGTTTTCAGATTTATTCCTGTAAGTGTAGTATAAGACGCTATTACCTGCCAAATTTCATAGTTCTAGGTCAACGGGAAGTACCCTATGAATTTTGATTCCTTTGAGAGTATCGAAAATGCGTTTTTTGCGCCATATACGGCAGTATCTTTTTATTACGTTAATTTAGAAGTTTGATTTTTTTACAGCTTCAAGGGCCCGTAGACCTTAGTATATGGTTTAAATTTCAATTCGATACCTCCACGCGTTTCCGAGATAAAGGGTCTTGACAGACAGACGGACGGACAGACAGACAGACGGACAACAAAGTGATCCTATAAGGGTTCCGTTTTTTCCTTTTGAGGTACGGAACCCTAAAAAAACCTCTAAAGCAGAATATTATGGCAGATATGGGTGCGTGCATTGCATACATACAACCCCGGAAAATAATTAGGTACAGTACTAGGCACGTATCTTAAAATTTTTTCGACGGAGTGGGGATAAGTTCGCGCATGTGCTCATGTGAGCGACCAATAGCGCGCCCCTAAACGCATACCCAAAATACGCGTTCCGCGCAATCCCCACCCGATTTCAAGTTATATGCCTCGTACTGTATAACCCCTGAAAACTTATTTTTTTTTAAATGCTAAAACATAGTGGCAACCCTATACCTAAATTGTGTTTTGCTTTTGCTCATTATTGGGACTAATTACCGAAAATAATAGTCAATAGCAGTCAATAGACATAAAAAAAAATACGTGTTATTATACAACGTGTTACAAAATAACCCCGAATGCCGAATATGGTAGATAGGGACCATCAAACTGAACAACTTTTACTATGGGACTAACTCTGAAATCGTGACAAAAAATCTGCTGTTTCAAACATTTTGATACCTTCGTTTAATTTTTGTATGAAACACCTGTTTTTTTTCGCGATTTCTAAGTTGGTCCAATACTAAAAGTTGTTTAGTTTGATGGTCCCTATCTACCATATTCGGCGCTAAAGGTTATCGCGTTTGTATAGCACCCTGTAAAACGTATTCATTGCAGGTACCCCTAAAGGTGTGGGTGGTAGCCAGTGCATCGTGTTTCGCGGTGTGCGCGGCGCTCGTGCTCGCGACAGTGGTGATCACTAAGTGGGGGTCTCCCAACCAGTACACCAGGCAGCTCCTTGAGGAACAGGTGAACATCCATTGACATTTAAAGTTACAACGTTAGTCGTAATTTGATACAATTAGTACCTATGTCAGGGGGTCTCACTCCGCGCTTAAACTTTATTAGCATTATTGCTCGCGGCTGACTCAGTCGAGCCAGTGCACGAGGGGTTTCGTGTGTCGGTTGACAAAGCTACGCGACAATAATAGGCACGCAGCGCTAAGCAATTTGAAATTGTACTTTACTGGCGTGCAGTGAGAGTAGCTTATTATTTGATTGCCCTCGCGCGGATGGACTTCTGTACGTTTAGTACTATCATACTTGTATTTTGTGCCTATGTCATCAATATCAATGCATCTACGCTAAATCTAGTGACGCTACTCAAACGTATACACACATTACACACACAAACCTAAGTATACAACACATTATAACAAAATGTGCATTTGAAACAAAACAGAATGTGCATCTTAAAAAAAAAATACAACTACTTAATTAAAGTTCAACCTATGAGTTATCTTAATCTTGTGTCACTTGATAGGCTGCTTTGTACTGAGAAAATCAGTTATAAGATTTTTTCTCACGCAAATTACTACAAAACCTTACTCATTATGTTTTTATTAGCCATTATTATTGCAGATTTGAGTTTTGGGCATGTTTCCTTTAGGTATATCTAAAATATTTCATTTAAAAAAGCTTTAAAAAATTAATTTATATTTCAGGATTTAGTATACTCCAACCCTCATCCAATATACATCACACAGAATCCAGCTGGAAACGAACAAGAATCCACAACGAACAACGAAGTAGATGCTGACATGGAAATCATTGAAAAGTTATCAATTTTCAAAAACGTTGTCGCACCAAGAGCTTATAAAAAAGACTTAACATCCAAACCCCAAATACACCCAGCTCATGACACAACTATGGAACACGTAGAAAGAAAAATAGAGAAGAAAGATAAACCTAAATTTTTAGAACATATAGATATATTTAAACTTAACGGAGACAATACTAAAAAACCTATACCAGATTTCAAACCTACATTACCAGATGTTTTCCTACATGAAGAAGTAAAACTACCAGATGGTTTTTTAATGGGTTTAAAAAAACCTAATGCGGATTACGAAGAATACTATAGTGACGATAATTTGTATGAAGACTATATGCAAAGCAATTCAATGACAAACTATTTGATAGAAAAAGTGCAAGAACTACATGATTGGATCAATTCGGACCCGGATTTCGAATCAGTAAAGAACTCTTCAAGGATAGCACGTAATGGAAATGAGTTTACTGAAGTCTTGCAAGCTTTGAATCAAAGTCTCCTTCAAGGAAATGCATCTATTGTAATGCTTAAGTTAAAAGATATTTATTTTGGGGATAATAATAGTACGATGAGCCATGGAAGAAAGATGATTGTCAGTAATAGTACAGATTTATTGTCGTTTGGAATACTAACGCTGGATATCATGTTGCTGCATAATATACAACTGATGGCTTGGGAGAATCAGGTACTTATGAATTTTTGTCGTTTCACATAAGAAAAATAGGTAATTGAAATGCATCTAGAATGTTTATGGTAACAAAACATCATGGTGATCAATGGGTTTCAGACATAGAGCTTTCGCTTAAAAAAACACTGGTCTTTGTATTACCAACAGTAGGTAACATATTATTATTTCATGCAACGCGAAAGCAAATTTTTTACAAGCCATTTTCCCAAGAAAAAGTACCTAGTACCTATAGTATAAGGGTGAAGCTACACTAGGTATAAATTAAAAATATGCCATCATTTACATTAGAGTACAATAATAAATTGTAATAATTTGCATATTTTTGATTTATTCCTTGTGATGCATTGGATTTTTAAACATTTTCGAATGAGGACAATGACGCAGGAAGTAAGAAACAGCGTAGATTCACCCATAACCACACCTCAATAACACGTTTTACCTCGATAACAATTGAATAATGGAGATAAAGATTTTTTAAATACTCAACACGTAGGTATTCAGGTACCTAGTTGAATATATTCTGTGTTGATATAATGGTGATTAAAATTTGGCCCAGAATTTAATAATAACAGTAAACATTACATTACTACGTAATTAGTTTTGTCACACTACCGTTTCAGATTGGATTCGCCATGGTCGATTTAGTCGTCATTGAGTAAAGTCGTGAACCAGCAAAAGTAACTTAGCTTTCATTCATAACATTAAATTTTAAATGAGTTTTTTATCGTTTAATTTTGCATCATTAAATCTTTTTTAAATAGAAAAGTATGGTTATATTTCACGCACTCAAATGCGTTTTAACACCAAACTAATAAGTGATACAATACCTAAGTACCTTTTTATAGTGTAGGTAATAAAAAATATATATGTTACCATTAAAGTGCGGAAAATTGTTTTATTTCGTACTTTAACTAGGTAATCTGCAGATTCACTAGCTATAATCTGCAGATTAACGACCAATGATCAGTTAAAGTACGGAAACAGGTTCTTCTATTGAAAAAAAAGTGTAAAAACATAAAATGGGGCTGACACAAAAGCGAGGCGACGGGGGGGGGGGGGGGGGGGGGGGGCTCGGGGAGCGAAGCCCCCCGCCATTGAAAAGTCTTAAAGAGGTTATTAGGTTAGTATTGTGACCAAAAACGCACGAGCCGAGCGAGCGGTGCGAGCGTGCCGCGGGAGCGGCCGGCGAAGCGCCAGAAACGAAGTTTTTGTAAAATAAACTTTTAATATAGGTCTTTTACTCAAATTTCCTGAAGCCTTGGCTATTTCACTTACTGTATTCCGCACTTTAACGGTGTAGCATCCGTTAATCTGCAGATTAACTAGTTAAAGTGCGGAAATCGTCTACTTTAAGAAAAAATCCGCACTTTATTAACTGACTCGACCAGTTAATCTGCAGATTCACTAGTTAATCTGCAGATTATCGGATTCCGTACTCTAACGGTAACATATATATTATTTACCGATTTCACTACGGTGAATTGGTAATAGAATACAATGCAGTGCGATAGGTCTCTATTGATTGTTTTTGAAATAATTTTGCGTAAAATACTTAGGATATTTTTTTAAATTGAGAATTTGCATTTACAATACTATTTTTATACAATACAAATTTGTAGGTACTAGAAAAAATACGACTCGCACCCGATCATATTCTCGGACGGGAATCGAACCCACGACGGAGGTCCGCTGCTTAGGATAAAATTAAAGTAAATTGAACGAATCAACTTATTTGTGTACTAAACCTCAGTTATGTCATTTTAACCCCTTAGGAGGCAGCCCGCATTAAGATGCTGAAGGATCCAGACGTGTTCGCTTTCAACGCACTCTTCATGGAGCCGAGTAAGGTGGAAGCGAGACAGAACGAGGTCAACAGGCTTGACGCACCTGCCGCGTTCCCGTAAGTTTCCTCAAAACAGCAGCTTGAACTTGCATAATCCTTCTTTCTTATCGTATGAGAATTAGTGTATAGTTGTTGTAAACTGTGATATAGAGTAGACTGTGATATGGAGTAGGTAGACACATAGTCTATCTACTCCATATCACAGTCTACTCTACCGCGCCGCGCTCCCTTCGCGAATCAAGAGGCGACCTAGGATTTTAAGATGGCGACACTCTGTCTGTCCCACTAGTCCCATTGACGCAGTCCTATGATTGGACAAGTTGGATGATTATGTCCCGCTCGTCCCATGGGACAACTGATACTAATATATTTTTTAAATCATGTCCCAGTAGTCTCCTGGGACAACTAATACTGATATTGAAGTCCCGCTACTTCCATTACCGTATACATTTTAACAATAAACGAAAAACAAAACTTTCTAGTGAGAATATTGATTAAAAATTCGAAAGCCTACTCACCGGTTTTCAGCTGCTGTAGCACTTGTCGGCGCGAATTTTTTCCGTCCTTGATATTCAACGAAGACACCAAGGAAAGCCAGGTTTTCGCAATACGGCAGCGATGCAACCGATATAAGATGTTGCTCGCGTAGCTGTCCCGAAAAGTGAAGACGACGTCAGCTAAAGGCATCAAAGAAAATCACAAAAGTACCCTCACTGGATAAATAATTTCAACAAGAAACCGCAACCAAATACCCACTAGAACTGTCACTATGACGCGTTTCATTTTATGCAAAAGCGATTAAAAAGTGGATATGAAATTGCAATTAAAACTTAGAATTCATACTAATATCCTACTAATATTATAAATGTGAAAGTTTGTGGGTTTGGATGTTTGTTCCTCAATCACGCAAAAACTACTGAACAGATTTGGTTGAAATTTGGCACACAGATAGTAGATAGCCTAGATTAAAACATAGAATACTTTTTATCCCGATATTCCCACGGGAACGGGAACCAAGCGGGTGAAACCGCGGGCGGCCGCTAGTATCAAAATAAAATTCGCGGCTGCAACAATGATATGAAGTAGACAGTGACATCGTCTATATCACTGTCTACTTATTACTTATTAGTCTATCATGGTCTAATTATTAGAGTAGACTATGATACGGAGTGGACTGTGATTTTGTGAACAGTCCGTTATTACAAAACAACACAAAACTGACAAAAATCGATAAGTTTCGATTAGATTTGAACTTTAAAATCTTGGCATTTAAGTTCAAATTGATTGAAATTCATTATCCTGTTTTAGCAACAAAAGGGTGCCGTTGACTCTACATTTATACAATCGTTTTTATAGTAGAGGCTGATATTTATTCACTTTCCAAATTTTAAAGATGTGTTCAGTCCATGAAACTGAACAACTTTCTCCATGAAACATGTGTCAGAATACGCCACAAAATTGTGGTCAACCCTTACTAAACTGATCATACAAATCAAAGAGAGATAACGTCTCTTTGATTTGTATTATAATATAAGTTATTTTTTTACATATTTGACCGTATGTTTTTAAGAGGAAATTATTTATTCAGTTTCATGGACTGAACACAACCTTAAAATTTGGAGAGTGAATAAAAAGACAGCCTGTATTTGAGAAACTATTATCTCTCTGTTCTCTAGCAAGCGTCAGAGCCTCCGCCAAGATTCTGAAGAGTTCGACATAGGGACAAGCCTTCTGGATAACCTGCTGGATATAGGAGTCAGCACTACAAGAGCCGCAATACACCTGGGCCGGGCATATAAGAATACTAAGTAAGGATTTGTTACTTAATTAAGCTAAATATAAGTACCTAGGTATATTAGAAAAAAATCTTTATATTTATTTAAAAAGTGGTGTAACCGCTCTGGAGATAAATGTACAAATGATAACTACAGCGCCCCCTATCAGCTAAATACCATAGAACCATCTGAGAACCTTCGCCAATAACCTACAAACCCATTTCAGAAAACCGCATCGAAATCAGTTTAGTAGTTTTTGAGAACTTTTCAAGTGCGACTTATCGGGTTACTGCAGCGCCCCCTGGTGGTCTACCACCATGAAACATGTTTAAGAACCTGCTCTGAAATGAAACCTTTTCAATGCAAAAAAACGCATCGAAATCGGCCCAGTAGAGAATACGAAAATTCAAAAAGTTTATGATTTGTTAAATGGAACGTAGTATTCACAAATAACATCCAGATATAAAAAAATCTCTTTGGACATCACAAACGTTGCTCTAATCCCAAACCCTGCACGTACCTACACACAGACAAATACATAGAAATTATGTTACATTTACATAGGGTAATTTAATCGGGTAACAATAAATTCCCATTTTGGGTATCAAAAATACCGAATATAGCTTAGGTAGGTACTGAAATACTAAGTGAGCGACGGACTGAGGGCGACTACAAATGATGAAAATGGGTGACTTAAAAATACAAATTGAGTAACTAGTTATTCAGAACGGGCGACCAAATTACTATTTGGGCGACAACTTTAGGGCACACAAAACATTTAAAATTTAGCATGTACATTTATTTAAAAAAGGTGACTATTATCCTAATCGAGTTGACAAAAATACCATGTTGGGCAGCTTAAATCAGTTTTATAGTTACCTACTTGGTATAATAGTTGCCCACTTAGTATTTTTGTCACTCATTTAGATTTTTTTTATTTATCTCCTACATGTAGTCGCCCGTTTTACGTATTTTTGTAATCCATAGTTAGTCGCCCGTTTAGTTATTTTGTCGCCCAAAAAATAAACCGCTGCTAGGTTTAGTATTTAAGTATCCCACATCGTGAAGAAATAAGCAACGATATTTTATGATGCACTTATTTACGTTTTCAGAGCAATCCTAGCCCAACTTTCCAACCGTGAAACCACAAACACAAACCACAACCAGCTATCTAGAAACATCGACGGCAACACGCAAGCTCTGAACCACTTACAGTCTTCATTCGGAGGGGTAAAATCCAACGGGACTTATTACACCGAACTGGATTGTCTATGGTTGCTATACTGCAGGAACTTGGTCGCTACTTCCAAGCTGAATGCACCTTATGGGACTATGGCGAGGATTAATGGGTAAGTTTGGAGATTATTAGCGTTTTTGTGTGATGCACAATAATTATAGAGATGATAAGATAAAATTCTATATTGTGTTGCACATAGAATTGTAATAGTAAATATACATAGGACTATATACATATACAAAAGAGGTGTCCATTACTAAAAAAGCAATTTCTTCAAAGCTCACCACCATGTAAAACTCATGAGACAATAAAGATATTTGTATTTGTATTTAGCAACCATAAGTAAAATTGGATAAAATAAAAACAGAAAATAATAAGTTACATCTATAAAAATTGATAAAAAATTGTAAGTGGTGTGTGTTGTGATTGTGATACTAAAGCAATAATAATAAAAATAAAAGACATTTATTTCATCACACACAAATCAGTACTGTATCATTAGAGAATTAGATTAGATAGTACAATAAAATAACAAGCAATGGAAAGAAATATGTGGAGCCGACCGGTCTAATACAGTTCAAATGAAATCCAATTAGTTAAACGTTTATTTGCAAACTAAGTCTCTCCAAAAATGTTTCTTTTACCCTTAGAATAATAACATCGGCATTGTTAACCCCAACTCGACCATATAACAACTAAAGAAATTCATTGACACTCAGCATTTCAAACTTTAAGAGTTAATAAGAACGGCCTTAAAATAGTTTCAAAAGACTGTTTCATGTGCAATATTGTATTAAAGGTCACATATTATTATCTAATCAATATTCTCAAATTCTAGAAAATATACGTTTTAATTCGTCAACGCCCGAACGGTCGCCGGCGACCGAGACACAATAGGAAATTTATTTGTGTCTCGTTTTCCGGGCGTTGACGAGTAATGAAATTGTAACCTATATGAGTTTGTTCAGGATGGCGCTGCGCATGCTAACGGGGGAAGTGGCAGCTGATCGGGCGCTGCAAGCACTCTTGGTTGAAGCACTACAGGGTTGGTCGGATCTACGCTGCGACCAAATGTTGCCGAGGTAAAGAAAACAACTGTGTAATCCTACTACTGCATTATACTGCGCTGTTTGTTAATTACTGTGATTGTGATATGGAGTAGACTGTGATAAGGAGTAGACTGTGATAGGAAATAGACTGTGATATTGACTAGACTATGATATGGAAAATACAGATCTGCATAGACTAGGCCCAAATATGAAGTGAATTCATATATGGAGCCGACTGTGTAAGGGACATATTGTGAAAAAGAGCAGACGGTGATAGGATTTTAATTTTTTTATGTACGGTCAGCAGCACATCAAGCTGTACAAAACTGACAAAAATCTCCAATGACTTTTTAACCTAAACTGCTTGTTTTTAAGTTTAAAATTGATTGTGAAAATTTGACACTTTGTGGAAGCCCAGCGTGCCGTTTACTGTACAACGGGAAATATCCCGTTGCAATAGCTTGGCCTTCATCTAACCTGATGTTTAGTGACGATAAGGCCGAAGGTGGAAACGCACTACACCCGGAATCCTCACCACTGAGGCACTGGCTATCTTACCTCTAACTGCCGGAACACGTCAATTTTTAAATTGTTGTTATGGCGTGAAAATTAGACTATGATATAGGGTAGACCCAAAAATATGGAGTGAACTGTGATATGGATCATGGAGTAGACTCTGATAGGGTGTAGACTCCAATGTAGTACTCAAGGGAATCTTTCATTTCAGATGCAGTGAAGCAAATGCTGCTTCTGTCGTCCTAAACTCAATACTACAACCGTTAAAGAAGTCATAGTCGTATATATAACCCAGCTACTTCTGGAAGTCTAAATGGAAAAGACTGTTTAAGAAATACAAGGTGTTTGGTAAAAGCCTTATAAAGCCGAATATAGGGACTATTAAACTGAACAACTTTTATTATAGGACCAACTCTGAAATTGCGAAAAAAAAACAACGGTTTAATACAAAAATTAATAACGAAAATATCAAAATCTATAAAACAGCAGATTTTTTTTTCGCGATTTCTGAGTTGGTCTTTATTAAAAGTTGTTCAGTTTGATGGTCCCTATCTACCCTATTCGGCTTTATAAGGCTTTTACCAAACACCTTGTATAGTCACTTTATTTTATGAAACTTCGGTAAATGTATTTCATATTGGAGACACAGATATTATTTGAGATCGATCATGTTTTGTGTAGTGTACAGTCAGCAGCACGTCAGGTTTTACAAAACTGTCAAAATTCTGCAATTTATTTAGTTTAAAATAAATAAAATTGATTGAATTTGATTACACTGTCGTGGTAGCCCAGCATACCGTTTACTATAGGTACTATTAATATTAATAAAATCATTTTAATTATTGCGAATAAAATACCTACTAAAGTAAATAAATAAATAAACTGTTAACATTAAAAATAAGTACCTACCTACTTATTTTTATACTAGGTAAGTGAGGTAGGTATAGGTATTTACTTATGTGACATACAATATTTTCTTTTTAGAACCCCTAGAAATGTTGGAACTCTCTAGCTGTTACTGATAATGGAATAATTTTAATAGTTAGTTACTTATACTAATATAGACTGTTGCAATGAGGCTATTTTTAGAACAATCTGATAAGTACAATTGACAGCAGAGCAAGGATAACAGATTTACTTTAATTGTAGCATGTTAACTCCTTGGTATGCTGTCGATATCGTTAAGGCGGTTGTATGACCGAAAGTGGCGCCCTCAGAGGTTTTTATTTTAAAAGCTATTAATGGAAAAAGATTTTAATAATGTTTTACGTGGAGTTTTTAGGGCCCATGGACTAGTATTAATTGAAGGACATACCCTCGTAGTCATTCGTAGAAGTAGATAGCAAATGTGTCAAAAACTGCCACTTTTAGCAGTTTTTCTATCTACTTCTAGCAGTGACTACGAGGGAATGTAACGATACCGTCTAAAAATACTAGACTGTGGGCCTTAAAAATTCGACGTGAAACGTTATTAAGATTGTGTATTAGAATTATAATATACTGACGACCTGAGTGGTGCAGTGTTCAACATGCCGCCTACCACGCAAGAAGTCCCGGGTTCGATTCCCGGCCGCGCAGAAATTGAAATGATGAATTTTAATTTTTGTGACGGGTCTGGGTGTTACTATGTATAATAAGTATATATTTAATAGTATATAAGTATCAGTTGTCTAGCACCCATATTACAAGCTTTGCTTAGTTTGGGGCTAGATGGCGCTGTGTGAAATTGTCCAAGCATTTTTTTTTAAATATTAAATGAAATTCACCGCGGCGCCACTTTCGCTCAGGGTGCCACCTTAAGTAGGTAAGTTAAATTAATTCTAGCTAAAAGAGGATAATTACTTTATTTAAAAATCTTCAATCATCTATACCTGATGATAAAAATATACTTAATAAAATTGGTATTTTTGTTTATTTTTGCTAGTTTTTTATTATTTGATTATACGTTCAATCAACTTAACATTCTTAGAATTTTTGTTATTTGTTTTATATTGTTTTGACGCATTTACAACTCAGTAATTTTATGTCTAGTTGTCCATGTTATCCAGTTTTGTTCTGTTCTACTTTAGAATTGAACCAGAAAATTTGTTGTCCCCAACCTGTGATAAAAGCCCGTAATAAAGCTGTAATAGTACATTATGAGACAAGTTAGCTTAGGTTGCTCATTGCACACGAGGCTGTGGGTTGCAGCCCGAGCCGTAGGCAACTCAGCCGAGTGTGCAATAAGCAAAAGCTCACGAGTTGTATACGACGTTTTGCGAGAACTTGCAGTAAGGTACTTATTTAACTTTGTAGAAATAACTCTATAACGTACTAGTGTTTTATATATTATTGCACGCGTTTGTTATAGCTCGGTTTATGGCCCTAAAAGCGATGTATTAGTGCTCACTTTACGAGCAAGTGTGTTGAAAAATTCAAAATAATATTCTATCAGAAAACATCAGCTGTCCCTCCCTGCTCACCCTTGGCGACGCCCTATTGGTTATAAACAATTTTTGAGTTTTTCCTGGTTTAAAAATGTGTTGGTGTAGTTACTACACGAACACATCGTCTCGTATTAGGTAGGTATACAACGTGTATACAATGAAGAAAAAATCAGCTGTTTCATACTAAAATTGATAACGAAAATATCATAATGTATGAAACAGCTGATTTTTATCGCGATTTCAGTCAGTCCCATAGTAAAAGTTTTTTAGTTTCATGGTCCCTATCTACCATATTCGGCATAAGGGTTTATTTTGTAAAATGTTTTATAATACGAGACGATGAAATATAAAATTATTGAGGACTAAAAAAAGAAATGAAACACATAGCTTTTATATTATTTAGACTGATGTTAAATAAATTTTGTAAATTGGTTTATTTTTTTAACTACTACCCCACTTTTTGCACCGCATTTCATTTATTCTACAAATTAGAAAAGCTGTTTATGGAAACTGAAAGAATCTATAAAATATTAATGCATAAGTTTGAACATAAATTAATCATTGCCTTAAATCCGTATATTTCTTCAAAGAATTCATTAGTTTGCTTATAACACTGTTAGACGTATTCAGTCTTTCAAATATCTCCATTAACTTTGTTTCGTCCCACATTTGTTTTTTTAATTCCATTTCGTCTATCAATTTAGTCAAATTCACTTCCAGGGTGTCTATACTTGCCATAACATATCCTACCACATATAAATCATTACCAGAATACTTATCTTTAAGTGCTTTAAGTGGTTCAACTTTTTGTTTTATATCTTTAAAAGATTCTGCTATTATCTTAATAAATTTTTCTTTTAACACGCCACCAAATTGGGTATTAGCGTTCACATTTTCTATTGGTCTATCAAATCGATTATTGGCTTCGTCATTTAGATTCGTTATTGGAATAAAATTCATCATTTTTCTAGTGCCAGTGTCTAAAGTTACATTAGATATTTCTTCTTCTTGTACTTCTTCAGTAGTATCGTTATTAACTTCTCTTTTCCGCCTATTATTAGTTATTTCTTGCTGTATCTGTGATTTTACAGGCACTCTAAGCACAAGAAAACCAGTAGTGACATTTGGTTTTGATCTCCGCTTCTCTAAATTATCGTTCAACTTTTCTAATACAGTATTTAATTTATTCAAAATTAATGTTAAGTTCTTGTCATTGTTATTTTCCTTTAACTCTATATGATCTAAGTTTTCATATTCAGTCCTTACTCTTACTGACATTGGTGTTGTTTTTGATGTTGAAGTTGATGTTGTACTACTTATGCCGAAAAGATTTATGAACCAATCAAAGAATTTACGTCTATGTTGCATATCTGCATCATTATTGATGTCTGCAGGTAATAAAGAAGTAACTGACCTGTAATCAGTTACACCTTGTTTATTATCTGTACCTTGTTCATTTTCATCATGATGTTCAAAATCCGGAACATCTGCTCTTAATTCACGCTTTTTATTCGAAGTTGTTGTCGTTTTTTTAGTTCTGGTTGTAGGTTTTTTAGTTGTGGTTATAGGTTTATCAGTTGTCAGCGCTTTAGTTGTAGTAGTTGTTTCGGTAGTTGCGAGTTGTTTTGTTGTAGTCGTTTTCTTCATTGTCGTTAGTTTTGTGGTTTTACTTATACTTTCAGATATTTCTGTCGAGTTAGAGGTATACTGACCATTTTTATTGTTACCGATAAGATTCCGGACCCAGTCAACGAATCTTCTATCTTCTTTATCAAGTTTATTAGTTTTATCCGTTTCGATATTTTTTTTAATGTCTTCATTTTCTTCTTTACCAAGTTTATTGTTTATGACCTTTTCGACATTTCCATCTTTGTCTTCCTTATTATCATCTGATTTGCTTGTGGTCTCAACGTTTTCTCTCCAATTCAAAAGGAGTGGTAAATGGTTATCTTTGACATTACCAGGTCGATTCAAAAGATCAGGGTTCAAATTGTGGATATAAGACATTATATCAGGTTTCGATAGAGGTGGTACAACAGTTATTTCTTTTATTTTATCCCTGTTTAGGATTTTCTGGAAGATTTGTAATGCTTCTAGCATTTCTGTATCATTTGTGTCAACTGCACGACCATTTTGTAGTAATAAACCTGAAATAGGCTTTTTTTATTATTAATGACTGTTAAATTCCCATTTAGAACGAAATAAGCGTTTTTCCAAAGATGCAATCTAAACAATATAATTAACAATAAATTGAAGTAAACCTTAATTTTAGGACGCCAAAATTCTTCAATAATTACTTAATGATTTTTTGAACACTGTACTGTACTTATACAGCTTAGAATAATAATACCTAGAACAATAGTTCTCTACAAAGTGCACTGTCAAAAGTGAGGCAACTAAAACAGACAAAATGGCCCCGTTTTCAGATTTTTATTCTCCATTAATACATAATCATACCGAATAAGTACAAAACAGTTCCAATTTTCCTTTATTTATTAGATATTATTAAGTTTTAATTACGATTAGGTAACGTATGAAGGATATAAATCTGAATACTAAGCCATTCTGGCTTGGTATTAGTTGCCTCACTTTGCATACAAGGACACGGTTTCTAGGTGTTATTATTCTAAGTTATACAGGATGATTTTTTGAACACTGTATGAATTTTGTGGTGTGGCTCAGACCGTCAAACTGAAAAACTTTGTCTATTTATAGGACCAAATTAATTAGAACAAAAAATAATAAAATAAAATATTCCAGTACTTTCAGCTCTGATAGTTGGTCCCATAGACAAAGTTAAATACCGGCTGTATGTAAGTCATTAATACCCACTACGGAATTAATGACTGCAAATACAATTGAGGAGCTCGGTGGCGCAGTGCTATAGCGCCTGGCCCAGCGATTGAGGAGGTTAAGCAACTTTCACAAGGGTCGGTACGGGATGGGTGACCAAAAATTTATTATCTCGAGCTCCTCCTTGCTTCGGAAGGCACGTTAAGCCGTTGGTCCCGGCTGTATTTGTAGTCGTTATCACTCATCAATCCGCATTGGTCCCGCGTGGTAGGTTATGGCCCATCCTCCTTATCCACCCATAAGGATGCTTGTGCCCCAGCAGTGGGGATATTAAAATGGCTGATGATGGTGAATACCCACCACGCGTTACTCTGCGTGATCGAATCAGAAATGAGGAGATCCGTAGGAGAACTAAAGTAACCGACATCGCTCGAAGGATTGCTCAGCTGAAGTGGCAGTGGGCTGGACACATAGCGAGAAGAACCGACGGCCGTTGAGGCGGAAAGGTTCTTGAATGGCGACCGCGCTCCGGACGACGCTCCGTGGGAAGGCCCCCGACAAGGTGGACCGACGATCTGGTGCGCGGGCCACGGTGCACCGCTGGATGCGGGCAGCGCAGAACCGATCGTCGTGGAGATCCTTGGAGGAGGCCTATACCCAGTAGTGGGTATCGTGCAGCTGATATGATGATGATGATGATGAATGAATACCCACCAACCCGCATAGGGCCTGCGAGGTGGGTTGTGGCCCATCCTGCTTTGCTTATCCACCTTTACGGAAGGCCTGTGCCCTAGCAATGAGGTGGGGACAATAAAAATGAGTGATGTGCAACTTAAAACGAAAACTCACCTAAAATAAGAAAAATCAACATATTTTAGTTTTGTATCCACCGCCCATCGGCGTATTCACAACGGTGGACACAAAACGAACAACACTTCAATTTGAGCAGGCATGTTGGTAGAAATTAAACGGATTAATTCTACAATTCACTGCGTAATTTGATTAAACACACTTTGGAGTGTGAAAATATATGATTTTACTTAATCTCAAGAAACAGTCGTTTGGTGCGTGTAGGTACCATGGGCAACAGCGTCGCTTAACCACTGCTAAGGTTAAAATCGCTTGCACGCCGCGCCCGCTGCCACATACGTTTAGTTCGTGCAGGGGCGATACGCGCGCACACCAATTTTGTTGCTAACTGGTTAAGAGTCCGCTTGCAAAATTTTTACGTGCGTTCGCTGCCCCCCACCCTCTTATTTTACTCACAACTGTCTCGCTCCCGCATTCTATCGCGCGGCCGAGCGCTTTGTGTCCATCGTTCTGGCAGCGCCCCGGTTTCCGATTTTTAAAGTGCAAAATTTTCAACTGATTTAAAAAATATATTTTATATGATTTTTATGTATCTCTTCGCCTGCAAACAAGGCTTGATCTGATCTGAGAACACTCATTAGAATTATAAAGGTAAGTATAAAAGTAAGTAATATAACTATAGATAAGTATTTATATTTTTGTGGCAAACTTACATCTTAATAAGAAAGAAAGAAAATTAAAGAAAATGCTTTTTACTATTCCCCATTCAGTATATTCACATATTATTAGTTAGGTACTAAGAAGAAAGAAGAAAAACTATATTTTATTGACCGTAAAACATTATAGACAGTAAGGTAATTAAAAATAAAAGTTATAAAGCAAAAAAAAAAGAGAACAATGTACCTACACGAACTTAGAACTAATTTGTGTGGGGCCAACTAGGCCCCAACCTCAGCTATGCTACAGTGGCATACCGGAGCATATCACTGCAACGCTAGTATTGTGGAGGAGCCTACTTGGTGACGACAACCGACAGACAAACAAAAAAAAACAATTCTACTTCATATAATATAATACAGAAAAGACAATTTCAACGAAATAATACCTACATAATAATAATATCAACGCGATAATGCGATATCAGTGGCTGAGTTCTGGTCCTCAAAATACAGCACTGTTTCTCTTCCGGTGACTGAAATACAATACTTTTCGATATTCCTTAAGAATTCGCTGTGAAAGGTAACCATATTATATGAATGAAACCAGGACAAGTACTTTTTTTTATTTACTTTGACATCATATGTTAGGTTAGGTAGGCCTCTATAGCGCGGACAGCAAGGGCTGCAATGATGACTAAGCTTGAAGGCGGAGAGCGTAGTTAAGCTTAGCCCGAGGCCATCATACATAACGTGGCCAGCAGTGCAGTCATTGTGGACCAAGGCTTGTATAGTGCTTTACTCAAAAATGCGAGTACTACCTACTATATTATAGTAGGTACTTATTATAATAACCTAATTTGAAAAAAAATGTACAAAAATGCAAATATCTCGGAAACGGTGCATCGGAGCCAAAAAATAAGGTTTTCTTCGACCCCCCCTATGGTACCCCAGAAGTAGATAATAAGTATTTATTGAAAGGTCAAAAAACGGTCAAGTGCGAGTTTTTTATACAGGGTCATTTTTTTAACACCATCCAAATTCTTTCTAGGCATTAGGTATCATTAAAACTCTTCAATTTTGAAAAAAAAAATAGGTAGGTAATTTTTTGCAAAAACATATTTTGTCCGAGTGAATGACAACAGCATGGTTACTAGTCAAATACTATCGTCCTACATGTTTTGAATGAGAGGCAACAAGGAGAGGTTCGCGGGGCGGTGGTGCCGAGAGCTGTACGGCAACTGACGAACAACCCGACTGTCTCGTTCTCGCAGACGTGCGAAACATGAGAGAGAAAATCGCGCGCGTAATCATCTGCTAAGCACGGTGTATTGTGTCAGCAAATGTAGTTTTATTTTGAATAACTTTGTATATAATATAGCCTTAATATATATACAGGGTGGAATTTTTTAATGCCACCTGGAGGGAAAGTACTCTAAGCAATGGAGATAGCAAATTTCACTCAAAGTAAACATTCCTTTATTTTTGAAAAGAGACAAAACTGCATTCAAAAATTTTTGAAAATACGCTTCCCACACCTATGAATCGAACCGGCTAAAATTCTAAATAAAAACACCCTGTACTTTTATAAAAGTACAGGGTGTTTACCTATACATATATATACCTGTCAAATATAAGGATCAAATCTCTCTAACAAACATGGTTAATAAAATGAAATGAAAATCATTAAATCTAAACTTATTTTAATTGAACGAGAAAAATTTGTAGTTCGAAATGGGCCCCATGTTGCTGGTATTTCCTTGTACCATTTTCAAATGTAAAATTCCATAATTCAGATAACTGCCACTATATAGCCTTAACTTAATATTTTAGTACTGGGCGATATTAAAAGAAAAAACACGTGTTTCATAATTTAAATTAATAATAAAAAATAATAATTTAAAAAATTTATATATAACAGAAATTTTTGCTAAATGTAAGCGTATCTGGTTTTGATTCCATTGTTATCTGAGGTAGGTACAGTAAGTAAGTTGTTTATATGCAAAACGTCAGCATTGAGGAGCCATACAAATTGCGTTCTCCAGCACTACTGAGCTAAAAATTTTAAAAAAATTAGCAAGTACTTTACACATTTGCTGCTAAACGATGCATTAATTTTCTAAAGTATTCAACTGGTACTTAGCGAGTTCCAGAGTGGCTCCTCAAACTTGATGTTTAGACTGAGGAGCCACCTTTGCATTGATACCTCTCGTGATATATTATGATGCTAACTTCAGGATTTGTGCTACAAAATAATCTACTTTGCTGCTAAATAATGGTGTGACGTGGCTCCTCAAACCTAATAATGGACATATACGTACATCTTCGGATGTACCTCTTCCAGTGGGGGGCGGTCAAACCTACTTTCTCCCGAGCTCCCGACTGGCAAAAAATTGACATTCGTGGTGTATTTAATTCACGCAAATCGGAAACCGTGGCGCTGCCAGAACGATGAACACGCACGCTTTGCTGTTTGTTACCCATACCACAGTTATACAATCTTTATCATAGAAATTTGAGGGAAACAGCCCTAGCCCTCGCGAAATCCCCTCCGTTGCTCTGCGCAAGTACATACGTTAAACAACTGTATAGATAGATTGCAAAGCAATGCTCGTACTGATAAAAAATTCGATGCGCGAGCGACACACGTCCTACCTCGACGGCGCACTGCGCAGTACTAACGAAGGCGGCGCCCGCAGCGCGCTGGTATTTAATCTCTTTTTTGGTAATAACAATAGTAATAATTAATATATACGATTTTTGTGCCGTCAGTCACTGGAACACGTAATTTGCTTTTGATTTACATAAATTTTGCTCAGAAACGATGTATAATTAAAGAGATATTTCAAAAATTCCCCTAAAAAGGACATGTTTTCAGAATAAAAAACTATCGAGCCAAACTCAATAATTTCTGAAATCCTGCCGTCATCCACTAAATGAAGGTCCATAAAAGCATATATCTGAATTTGACATTCATTGAGATTGTACAGACGTCACTATTTGAGTTCAAATATTGCCAAATTCTGGGAGCCTCCTCTTAAGCAACGCTGTTGCCCATAGTACACATAGGTATTCTCAGAAGTGTTATTTTTATGCACAACGGAATAGCGATTGGCTTTGTATCATTCACCTCACCTGATGTTGAGTGACGATAAGGCCGAAAGCACAGAATACATAATAGTACAAGTACAGAAGATCCACTCCACAAAGTCATTTAAATAAATAGCGACTCTATCCCATACACAATAAAGTGCAAATCAGGTCGCACACCGCTCCCACCCTACAGTTATATTCACCTAGAAGTTGCCTCTCTTTCTATCGCGTAGCTCTTATCTCTTCTAAGAACTTTAGGATTTGTTCTTTTAAATAATAATTAAATAATAGGTACTTAATGTACTTAAATACATTTCAAAAAAACTTAGGCTAGGTACAATCGACGCCACATCAGACTATACATGCTGACTTTGAGGAAATTTGCTTTCTTACGAAATAACATTGTCATTAATAATTAACTTTATTTCGAAAGTAGGTAAGTAAGTACCTACCTAATCTATAAATTAATATTTCAATAAATACCTAATTACCTAGTTGGGTGAAGATTGTTTAGCAAATAAGGCATAAGTAAGTACCTAAGAATAAACGGATACTAAATAATATCTAGGTAGTAGACAAGCACTTTTACGTTTCGATGTCATTTGGAACTTTTGGAAGTGTGAAAAACGTGAGGTTCGGATATATTAGTATTAAGATGAACGCGGCGAGTGAGTGACTATCGAAATCGAACTGCTAACAGCCAGCCAACGGCGGCAGCCCTCTGAAATTAGTCCGTCCGGACGGACCCGCTGCCTACTTGTAGCTTCGTACCTAAAGCGCGGAGTGCGCCTAGCCTGCCAAAAGTGGAAGGGCACTACACCCGGATTTTTACCGGAACGTTAAAAAAATCCTCTTTAAAGTGACTCCTTTTTTCGTTAGCCAATACTTATTTTTTTCACTTACACATAGCTGAGTGTTTAAACATTAGTGCATAAAAGTTTTAAAACATTAGCGTTCATGGTTGTTAAGTAAATTAAGAAAATGTTAGTATGGAAAATGCATTTTTTTTTAATTTCCCATAAAACCGGCAATTTTTATTCTTAAAACCCTAATAACTCTACAGGAGCTGCAGTTAGAAAGTATACGTCATCTAATAAGGGACTACCATTTTTTCGTGATTTAGACAATTTTCTACGTGGTAAAAAATTGTCTTGCCTCTTGGCAATCTAGATCCTCAGAGTTCTATCGCAAAGGCATCAATGAACTTCCGATTAGATGGCAACAATGTACCTACCTATAGATAATGGGGGTAAATATTTTGATTAAATAAATATGTTACATTTTAGAAAAAACTAGTTTTTATTTGTTTTAAAACAAACAATTTCAAATTAAAGTATAATCTAAATTCCAAAAACTTAATTATCGAAAAATTAAATCTAAGTCTATGCTAAATTCATGGGTATTTTACAAGAGTCAAATAAAAACGATATATACCATTCAAAAATAATTTATTTGTTTTTATTTTTATTTTTATAATGCTCATATTATAGTTAGGGTATATATCAGATGCCTTTATGGATAGCCAACGTCGTCGTTAATTTCTGCAACAAAAAAGTTTTTTTTTTTTTAAATTAAGTATTTCCTTTTTTTAAGTATACACCAAAAGCTATAACTTTTAAGTGACCAAGTTGTTTTGATTTAAATGTTGCGGTTTTTTTCTTTGGAACAATATAATAAATATTTGTATTATTTTATTAAAATTAAAATATTTTAAAAAATTCTGCGCCCCCGCTCTACTTAAGACTATTTATGACAAAGAAAAAAATATTTGTCCCAAAATAATGATATTATGAACTACACAGGTTGCCCGCGCCCCCTCGGAAAGTCTCTGCGCCCCTCCTCCCACTTTGAAAACCCCTGGTCCCTAGACCCTAAGGGGCGGTGTCGTTAAGAATATGCACAAGTCACAAGTTTTGATAAATTTGAGCTTGATCGCTTTGGACACGTATAAAAATTAATTATTTTAATTTTATCACACGATGAAATCAAGGAAAAATAACGATATTTTTTTTTCCTTTTCGGATACCTATAATGCACTTAACAGTCAGATAGAATATCGAATAAGAAATAATATTTTGTATGACGCATATGTATTTAAACGCAAAATTTACGGAGATAATTGAAAATTCTTGTCTAACTCCATAATAAACGCGCCTGAAACGTGACATGTGACGTCACAAATCATGACCGTTTTGTATAGAGCGTTTTTGGCGGGTTTTGCTGCTGCGTGCTAACTTCAACTTCAAATATCACGAGAAAAAAATGCAAGAGAAAAGTTTTAATGTTACAATAAATTGATACTTTGATCTTGATATAAAAAAAATTGATGCATATTCCCAATCGAATCCTTACTAATATTATAAATGCGAAAGTTCGTTTGTTACGCCTTCACGTCTTAACTACTGAGCCGATCATCATGAAATTTTGCATACACGTTGTCCGGGGTACAAAGAGGGACATAGGGTACCTTTCATCCCGAAAAAAAGTATTGTTCCCGAGGGATAACAAAAAACTTTCCACGCAGACGAAGTCGCGGGCGGCCGCTAGTAATTTATATAATTGTACTTACCTATTACTGGTCTTCAATCGTCTGCGCCTTCTCATCTCCTGACGGCATTTGATGCTGAAATTTTTTTCATCATAAGCCTTCACATAGCCTTAAGAGTCCCCGCAAACTACGAACCAAACTATCGGCCGATAGTTTGATCGGGTCTTTAATTAGTATTAAGAAGTGTGTAGGAAATGAAGCGATCTTTTGTATGGAGAGCCCAAAATTAAATCCTCAGTCGATGAAACCATAGCAGAGATGGAATATAGTATGAACCAAAACCTATGTACAAATATCCAAAAACAAAAAAAAAAGCTATCTGGATAATTTAAAAAATATGTTTCATTTATGGTACTTTATTACCTTTAATGTAAAGTTTCGTCTACTGAGGATTTACTGTGGGGGTTCACTACCTTCCTTTCCTACACTACCTAAGCTACGAATAGACCCTAAATATGCATGCAAGTGCGCACATTACAACTATTTGGTATCGGCTGATTCTTCATATTAAAAACGGTCCGACCAAACTATCGACCGATAGAAGGTCTGTAGTTTGCGGGGATTCTTAAATACAATGCGATTACATTGACAATAGACGAACCCCCTTTTTTTAACCCCCGACGCAAAAAGAGAGGGGTGTTATAAGTTTAACGTGTCCGTCTGTGTATCTGTCTGTGGTATCGTAGCTCATAAACGGATGAACCGATTTTCGTTTTTTTGTGTCAGAGATAATTTTATCCCGAGTGTTGTTAGCCATGTTTCATCAAAATCTGTTCAGCCGTTTGAAGATCATCAGCTCTTTTCTGGTTGATGAGGGGATCTGACTAACTTCCTTATGTCCTATCCATTCGAAATTTGGTACCGTGTTGTCCATGTTACGTGAATCTTTCGTCGGAGGTTTTTGTCAGCCCACCTTCGTCTACTTACTGGTCTCTACCCCCCCGCCGCCTCTGTGGTCTCCTCGCCATGTTCCCCCGCTGTGGTTTCCTTGCCGTGCTCTCCCACTGTGGTCTCCCCGCCTCCGCCCGCTGTCGTGGCCTCGCCCCCCCCCCACTGTCAGACCCACCTTCGTCTACTTACTGGTCTCTACCCCCCCCGCCGCCTCTGTGGTCTCCTCGCCATGTTCCCCCGCTGTGGTTTCCTTGCCGTGCTCCCCCACTGTGGTCTCCCCGCCTCCGCCCGCTGTCGTGGACTCGCCCCCCCACTGTCAGCCCCACCTTCGTCTACTTACTGGTCTCTACCCCCCCGCCGCCTCTGTGGTCTCCTCGCCATGTTCCCCCGCTGTGGTCTCCTCGCCGTGCTCCCCCGCTGTGGTCTCCCCGCCTCCGCCCGCTGTCGTGGCGTCGCCGCCTCCCGCCGCTGTCGTGGCCTCGCCATCTGCCGCTGACGTGGCCTCGCCCTCTGCCGCTGTCGTGGCCTCGGCACCCCCACTGTCAGCCCCACCTTCGTCTACTTTCTCTTGTGGATTTCTGGGAAATTCAATGAGATTAAAACTAGCTCTTGAAACTAAAATTAATATAAGACCATGGGCAACAGGGTCGCTTAACTACTCCTAAGGTTAAAATCGATCGCACGCCGCGACATACGTTTAGTTCGTGCAGGGGCGATACGCGCGCACACCAATTTTGTTACTAACTGGTTAAGCGACGCTGTTGCCCATAGTACATACATATGCAAGTAATGAAATACAGACAGGGGAGTCCAAACACGTAGTTACTTATTCTGTGTCCAAACTAACATCCGGGTAATAAAAAGAATTAGTACAAAATTGTTTCAATATCTGGTACTAGCATCAGGCCCCCTCCAATCCGCCCCCAATCGGTTCCATCCTCGTCTACTTTCTCCTGTGGGTTTCAGGACAGTCAGTAACAAAGATAAACCTAACTAAGGTGACGTGACGACACTTCATTGGTAAGCTCCGTCCCCTTTGGGACGCAGTCTCTAACCCACCGTCGTCTAATTTCTCCTGTGGGTTTCTGGTCAGTTTAAATGCGTTTTAAAAGTTACAAAGATAAAACTAACTAAGTTGACATGTGTAGGCTTCGGCCCCCCTCGGGACCCAGCCTCGAACCCACTCTCGTCTACTTTCTCCTGTGGGTTTCAGGGCTATTAAATTGGTTGTAAATTATAGTCACCAACTAATGTCAAACGTATAAACTTGTCAATCCTTTATCCGCAAATATTTTTTTTAAAGTATTAGTTTAAAAATATTTATATAACTTCTTAATACTTAGGTAGATAATACGACCCTTGTCTATGCGTACGCACTGCGTTGAAATTGAGCTCGCGTGATGTAATCACGCCTCCCATCAGAGGTGACCTTGCTAGATGCCATCCATCCAATTCAAATGACCTTCAACGTCCTAGGAGGAACGGCGCGAGTTCCATCCGAAGATAGAGTGATCCACTTTCGTTTCTTTTTTTGTTTTCTGTCGTCAATTGGAGACAAAAGCGCTAAAGAAACGCCCACCTTTTGAAATTTCGACAAATAGGGAGCCATTTTTACAATACGGCACGTGATTTTGCTACGCGAGCGCGATTCACAATGAAGGGCGACCATGTTGGCGCTTGGATGGAAACTCGTGAAGCCGCAACACAATTCACGGATGGAAATCACGCCTCAATCAAGCTTCCACCAAGGTGACCTCTGATGGGAGGCGTGTTTACATCCTATATATAATATAATATTTGTAATAAATTTTGTCGCGTCTTATCAAGTGGCCGATCATTGTACCTCTTCTGTCTTCTATAATTTTCAATATCTGACGTTTTCATTTACCCTTTTCAATACCTACTTCCTCATTTGTAACCATCTCAGTCCAGCTTATCTCTCCATACTTCTCCAACACCACATCGATGGAACATCGCGTCTGGATGGAACATGCTAAAGCAACATGTAAACCTGTGATCGGAAGTTGGGACGCTCTGTGCCTCCACGGGCACTGTGAGACCTCACAGTAATGTTTGTAAATAATGGTGTAACTGTAATATACAATATTCATCTATGGTAACTGTCTCACCTGACTTCCAAGATGGTCTTCGTGACTGACTCCCCTTTCACGTCGAACACAGCTTGATAAACTCCTTCGTAAGCCATATTGAATTCACTGATCCTTAACGAAATGGCATTTGGTGACGCCTGGGAAAACAATGAAACAATAAGTAATAGTAACACTTGTGGTTTATTCATACATCCTGCGCTAGCAACTTGTTTAACATGGGAAATCAATGAATAATAAATGATGCTAAAAATGAGCTTTAGACATCAAAACTAGAATTGCAATGCACAACAAGCCTTCTACAGGAAAGGATGTAGTATATTCAAGGCAAAAATAGCTAAAAACATAAGAAGACGGTGCATCAAAACTTTTTAAGGAGTATAGCCCTTTATGTAGGTGAAATTTGTACAATGACGCAGAGAGATAGAGAAATTTTGGAAGCATTCGAGATGTGGTGTTGGAGAAGGATGGAGAAGATAAGCTGGACTGAGATGGTGACAAATGAGGAAGTAGTATTGAAAAGGGTAAATGAAAAACGTCAGATATTGAAAATCATATAAGACAGAAGAGGTAGAATGATCGGCCACTTGATAAGACGCGACAAAATTTATTACAAATATTATAGAAGGAAAAATAGAGGGAAAGAGAAGAAGAGGAAAACCAAAAAGAGCCTATATGGAACAGATCAAAGAGAAGGTGGACGTCGTGTCTTATAATGAAGCCAAGGAACAGGGGCCCTATTATTGAATCTCTCGAAGCCAGTCGAGCGCTCGTTTCTACTGATTTTCGTTCGACATCCCATTGTTTTGAGTCATATGTCGAACGAAAATCAGTAGAAACGAGCGCTCGACTGGAGTCGAGCGATTCAAAAATAGGGTCCCTGGCTTTGGACAGAAACGACTGGAGGAAGCTACACAGACAAGAGCGCGGCTCTTAAGCATAGTAGAATTTGATTCTACTTCTTCTTAGTCGGGCACTCTTTACAGAGTGGTCGTGGCCGACGATGGACAGGGTTGCGGCTCGCCGTCGCCACTCGCTCCCAGGGCGGCCGCACAACGTGCGATGTCTCTCCATTTTTGCCGATTTTCGGCGTCGCAAAAACACTGTACTGCGGTCGACTGCGTGGTATTCTTGATGAGGTCGATCCAACGAGTCGGAGAGCGGCCTCGTGGTCTCTTCCCCTCTGTGTGGCCTTGTACTACGAGCCTCTCCATCGATTTCTCGCTTCTGGAGATATGCCCAAAGAACTTAAGTATTCGTAACTGCACAATCGACGATAACCTATTACGTATGTGAAGTTCTTTGAGGATGGATAAGTTGGTGCGGAACGCTGTCCAGGGTATTTTTAGCAGTCGTCTCCAATACCACATCTCCAGTGCATCAATTTTGCGGCGGTCCGGAGTCTTAGCGACCATAGTTTCGGGTCCGTATAGAAAGATTGAAAAAACGAGGCTCTTCATTAGGCGGACCTTTGTGCTCTTGGTTATCCTCCTGTCTTTCCAAACCTTTCTTAATCGCTCCACTGCCGATCTGGTGATAGCGCAACGTCGCTTAATCTCGTCTTCGCATCCTCTAACGTTAGAGATAGTAGAACCGAGGTATATGTAGCGTTGCACCACTTCGCAGTTGGCTATATTGAGTATGCCCGTAGTGTTATGTTCAGCTCGATCTACTATCATGACTTTCGTCTTGTCTCTATTTAAAGCAAGACCGAATTGGAGACTAGTGGTTTCCAGACGAGTCAAAAGCTCCTCCAAATCTTCTCTCGATCTAGCATTGAAACCATTGATTATACTATTATGATTTATGTTAAAAAGAATCAATGAATATACTTACTATGTAGTAGGCGACTGGGTCACTCCCACCAGTGCGTCTTGTAGGAGCAGAGTCTAGCATCACGCCATTCACGAACACCTGACAGAAAACGGTTTATTATTTTAATGATATGAATCCGAATTTAACCGCCTCTGTGGTCTAGTGGTTCGCCCACCCGTGTAAAACGCAGAGGTCCCGGGTTCGATTCCCAGGGGGGGTACAATTTGTACTCGGTTTGGTTGGTGGTAGGGCTTATTTTAAGTCCGCCTGGCTAGCTACCTTAACTAAGTCTGACGTCATAACAACAGTTTAAAAAATTGTTGTGTTTCGGCAGTCAGAGGTAAGATAGCCAGTATTCCGGGTGTAGTGCGCTTCCACCTTCGGCCTTATCGTCATTTAACATCAGGTGAGATGATGACCAAGCACTATCCCATTGTGTATAGAAAAAATCCTCTATAAAAGGTTTTGAAAAGTAGCTTTACAACATGTTACACAAAAACCCCTAATGCCGAATATGGTAGATAGGGACCATCAAACTGAACAACTTTTACTATGGGAACCAACTCTGATATCGCAAACAAAATCAGCTACTTCATACATTTTTATATTTTCGTTATTAATTTTTGTATGAAACAGGTGATTTTTTTTCGCGATTTCAGAGTTTGTACCATAGTAAAAAATGTTTAGTTTGATGGTCCGAAGAAACGGTTTTCTCATTTTGCGTTAATTCATTGACTCGTTGTGTAGCTCTAACTGTTTCAGAACCTTTTTAGAGGATTTAAAGCATGGTTGGTTGTAGATAAAAAAAAGCGTACAATCACACTGCATTATTAAAAAAAACTATTGTTAGGTAAATGAAACCTTCTCGACAGAACATTCGTCGGGGCAGGAGATGGGTATGTCAACCACGAACTGTTCTCCTACAGGGGGCGGCTCCATCGGAGGGGGCGGGGTCACAGTTACAGCTGGAAACAGAACAAACGAACCGGTGTGATATTGGGATGAACATTAACCTTAGACCAATACACCCTAGCACCTACATCTAAGAAAAAAACGGTCAAGAGCGAGTCGGACTCGCGCACCGAGGGTTCCGTACAATCATAAACATATATAACTGTTTATATTTCTAAGTAGGAACTTATTCTTCGTTTATTCGTACGGCAAATAGTAGGTAATTATACTAGAACCAGCCACCAATTATTATTGTAGTATGAGGTTGCACCATCTCTTGACCGATAGTGGAACTATTTTTTTTCTTAGGTCAGCATTCTTAGGACAGCGCCATCTGTTGACTGGTAGTGAAACTAAAGTATTTTTGTTTGTTTTTTTAATTTCTAAAAAAGTGTGTTATATTGAGACATCGTTTTATTTTTCCTGTAATCTTTACATAAACTACTATCACATAGAATTATTTCAGATTTTTCTCTTTGCAAACTTCGGAGATAAAGGGGAGAGACGGTATTTTTTTTACACTTTTCATCATATGTCGAAAACTCCTAAGAAAAAAATGTTTTAAAATGTGCACACAGCGCTCTTTCATATGATACCCCACATGCCCTAGTCACTTCACTACTAAGACCCCTTTTCAGTCCCTGTTGTATATTTTTTTATTTTATTTCTTTCTTATTTGCAAAACAGTTGGGCAAATGTCATCTTAAACTATTCCAAATTTCAAGTTGATACCATTAGTAGTTCTCGAGATATCCAGCTGTGACAGACAGACAGACAGACAGACTGAGTCACACCATAAGGGTTCCTTTTTTACCATTTTGGTACGGAACCCTAAAAAGAGCTTAAAAAGCTAGTAAGATAGACAATAAGTAGGTACTATTTGTAAAAGAATGACTGTTTATTGCCAAAAGAATAAATAAAAAAAAATACTCGATTGAGTAATTTTCAGTGGGAAATCTCTACTCTATCGAATTTCTTCACGCGTGATTTTCCTCGATAGATGTTTGTGCTACATGTTTAGTTCGAATCACGAAAGATGATCTTATATCGATATTATTTAAGTTTGTAAATATCGTTACTTATTGCTATTAAAGCTGATAAATTTCTGGCACCCGTTCGTTCTTCTTGTCAGTTAATAAAGTCTGGAACGGGTGGTAGGAAAATATAGACGATTCAAAAGTACAATAATTAAGTTTATTTGAATAAAGCTATTTTTGACTTTGACTTCTTAACTCATGAAGAAAAGACTTAAGACAATATATATTTTATTTAAATATATGAAATATTATTTTGTCTTAAGTCTTTTTTTCATGAATTATGATGCGAAGATGGGTGCCATTTGTGGATAACTTTCTTGACTCAAATTGTAAAGTCATCAGCCATTCTTAATACTTCGTTTTGTACCGAAAGCACAGAATACATAATAGTACAAGTCCGAAAGCTCTGGAGATGGTTACTCAACTGTATACATTGTTAAATTATTCGCATTGCAATACTAAGTATTATTGAATGTATACCTTACCCGGTGCTAAAATAATAATAATAGAATTAATGATGAAACTATTTAAATTTTAGGGAAGATAAAATAATATTATTATATGAATGAAATGTTGCAATAATTATTCCGTGATAAATAATAATCACAATTTTTTTCTTTCTTCTTAGTAATAGTAGTCGTAGGTACTTACATGTATCTGAAAAAGTATAATAGGTATTTAGATACACTATAACTATGAAAAAATGTAGAAATATGGGATTAATTTACAACAGCTATTATATTAATATTAATCGCTTGTAAAATCTTACAAAAAACTCTTACAGCCGAATATAATAGATAGGGACTATCAAACTGAAAAACTTTTACAATGCGACTAAAATCAGCAAAAAAAAAAAAATTGCTGTGTCATACAAAAACTAATAACGAAAATCAAAATGTATGAAACAACTGCTGTTTCATACATTTTTTCGCGATTTCAGAGTTGGTCCCTTAATAAAAGTTGTTCATTACAATGGTCCCTATCTACCATATTGGATTTTAAAGTGTTTTTATGAGCGAGTGAATTTATGAGCTGGGTTTGATTTAAACCCAGTTGGACCATTTTGTAGAACTAAATAAAATCTTTAGAAATAAGAGATGTTTCGACCTCCTTTAAATATCTTTCTGTATTGATTTAAAATTGTTTCCTGCAAAGTCACATTTGACAAATTATTAAAAATAAAAACTAAAAGTTTCTATAAAATACAATGTGGGTTTTTATTGGGTTTAAACCCCAATGGCCGGGTTTAAACAAGGTCTTTTGCCCATCTCTAGCCGTGCCGAATTGCATACAAAATTGCTTACTACTGTCAATGAGTATAGTAAATAAAACTATGCATTTCCATAAAGACAAAGGTGTTTATAATAATTCGAAAATTATAGTAATCGTAATTTAAACTCACTATCAATAACGGCGAGAATTTTCTTGAACGCTTTGTGTGCCCTCTTGAAGATGGTTATGTAAACGCACGAATTGCTATCTTCAAAACTTAAATAAACAAATGTCAATATTAGTACGAGTTCTTTTAAGAGTTAAGTACCTTAATTTAGCATTAAAAAAAATAAAAGTTTGATTTAGAGCCCCCGCAAACCACCGATTTTCTATCGGCCGATATAGGTCGGGCCTTTATATACTCTTTATTGCACTAAAAACACAGTTACACATACAAGTTACAAAAAAAGTGAGCAAAGGTGGGCTTATCTCTAAAAGAGATCTCTTTCAGCCAACCTAGAACTTGTTGGAGAATTTATAAGTCAGCAGGTGACACAAAGTGCAAAATTGTTAGAATAGTATAAAGGAGAAGAATAAACTTTTAAAAATACTATCGAATAAACTATAGAAAAAACTTTAATCAGTATGAATAAGTATACAAGTGTGCACATTACAACGATTTGATATCGGCCGATTTAACATAATTAATAAAAGGTTCGACCCAACTATCGGCCTAAAAAAATCTGTACCTAGTTTGTGTGGGGCCTTAATTGACTGGTTATCATCCGGCTCGAAGGACCAAATTGATGTTAAAATCTGAAAAATATCTATAACCTTCTAGAGCTCGGTTTCTTAACCAATGGTGTGGTGGACATCCACACCCTTAGGTTACAAGTGAAGTAGTAATATCTGGGGAAGCTAGAATACATGGAATACACTTTAGAGAGTGTGCCAGGGAATTGCACGACCTTTTTCCTCCAGCCTCTTTCCACCATCGGGGTACGAGAGGCAGGTAAGCAATATCATACTTACATAGTAGATACACCAAGGTGGTGCCAATACATTTCTTATGCGAACTGCTAAAGAAAGGAATGCGCTGCCTGCTCAAGTGTTACAACTTTGGTCTCTTGGTCTCTTGGCAAGAGTGAATACGCATTTCCTGGGCAAGCGTGCTGCACCTTCGACCACATCCTGTTTAAAAAGCAAGATGGTGGTCAAATGCCTGCCCAGTTACCAACAAAATAAAAAAACCGCATCTAAATTAGTTAAACCGTTCGGAAAATTGTTACTGCGGCGCCCCCTAGCGGCTCATGATCATAACGTCAAGCACGCCAACAAACCCATTAAAGAAAACCGCATCTAAATCGGTCGAACGGCTCTGGAGATAAATGGAAAAATGATAACTGCAGCTCCCCCTAGCGGCTAAATACCATAACACCTATGTAAGAACCATCGCCGATAACCTACAAAAACCCATTACAGAAAACCGCATTAGTTTTTGAGAATTTTTCAAGTGTGACTTATCTGGTTGCTGCAGTGCCCCCTGGTGGTCTACCACCATGAAACATATCTAAGAACGTGCTCTGAAATTAAACCTTTTGAATGCAAAAAACCGCATCGAAATCGGCCAAGTAGTTTCCGAGGAAAATGGTAACAGACAAACATACAAACACACGCACAACCTCTAACCCCAAACGCGTATACCGCCTTCGTTCCGTTCCGTCGTCACCTCGCACTACAATTATACTTGATAGAGGCAAATGACACCTGGGGGACGCTCGTCTATCCAGGGCCCTGATACAACTGTGCAGACCGCAACTTCACCAGGTAACAGGTGCTATTACTGGTCATGGACAATTTAACAGACATCTTTTTAACTTAGGTGTCACGGACAGTCCCCTATGCAGAGGATGCATGGAGGAAGAAGAAACAGCCGCCCACGTGCTGCTGGAATGCAGAGGGGTGGCCCCTTCCCGGGCGAGATAACTCGGCTCGCCGGGCAGCGTCCAGGAAGCGATCACGAATGTGAAAGCTCTTGGAGCGTTCCTGGCTGAGCTGGGCTGGCTGGAGTGATCCGGCCGCACATCCTCAGACGCAAAATAGGCGCAATAGACGTCGAGTTGCGGAAACCGCCTGCATTGATAAGAAGAAGAAGAATACACCTGGTAAAGCTAAAGCTGAACATAGATAAGGCCTTCACGATACTGATCCGCCCCCCGCCCGCCGTCACGCTCTCCCCGTTACACAGCACGTCTAACTGTCACCTCGCATTACACTTATACTTGATAGAGAGGCAAATGACACCTCGAAAAGCTGAAGCTGAACATAGATGAGGCCTTCACGATGCTGATCCGCCCTCCGCCCGCCGTCACGCTCTCCCCGTTACACAGCACGTCTGTCACATGGCACTACAATTATACTTGATAGAGAGGCAAATGACACCTGGGAAAGCTAAAGCTGAACATAGATGAGGCCTTCACGATACTGATCCGCCCCCCGCCGGTTTAAAGTTATAATAATGACCAAAGCAGCGTCCAGGAAGCGATCACGAATGTGAAAGCCCTTGGAGCGTTCCTGGCTGAGCTGGGCTGGCTGGAGTGATCCGGCCGCACATCCTCTAACGCAAAATAGGCGCAATAGATGTCGAGTTGCGGAAACCGCCTGCATTGATAAGAAGAAGAAGGAGAAGACACCTGGGGAAGCTGAAGCTGAACATAGATGAGGCCTTCACGATACTAATCCGTCCCCCACCCGCCGTCACGCTCTCCCCGTTACAAAGCACGTCTTTCACTTCACACTCGTCGCAGTCATATTTGATGGTCTTGTCTACATGGTCTCCTGGTTTGGCTGATTCTACCAGTCTTGTTATGTGCAGGGCTGGGGGAGAAATCATTTTGATATTATTTTAATATTGAAAAAGTTACAGTCACATAGAATAATAACTTTCAGGTAAATACGTCTATACAACGTGTAACTGAAATAACTCAAAACCATTATGCCCAGGCCACAGCCAGCCGTGGGCGGCGCGACAAGCGGATTCAATAATCACTGCCACGCTATTTCGATGGCGACCTCTCCGCTGGGGGTCAAGTCTGCTAATATTTTCGTCATAATCGTAGTTCAATGGTGTTCTAATGGTAATGCTTTTTGACACAGTTCTTGTTTCTTAAACCCAAAATCAAGACTCAATATGTTTCCGTTTTGGGCAATGGCGGATTTGCCCTAAGGCCGAGTAGGCCCGGGCCTAGAGCGGCCAGATATTAAGGGCGGCCAAGCGTGGCGAAAAATACACTGATGATAACAAGAAACGACCCAAAGTTGTAGATGCTTAAGTGTAGACGCGTTTTATATATTTTTTTATTTTGTATTGATAGGCAAGAGTAGGTACAACATTAGAGGACGAAACTGACTAGACATCGCGTTGCGCGGCCATTTTTTTGCTATAGACAGGCAAGATTATGAGATAAGTGGATGAAACTGAATAAAAATCACGCTGAGCGGGCGTTTTTAGGGTTCCGTAGCCTAATGGCAAAAAACGGAACCCTTATATTTTCGTCATGTCTGTCTGTCCGTATGTCACAGCCACTTTATTCCGAAACTATTAAGATTACACAGTTGAAACTTGGTAGGTAGATGTATTCTGTAAACGGCTCTAAGATTTTTACATAAAAATAAAAAAAAATAAAAGATTAAGGGGCCTCCCCATACATGGAACGGAAACTGAAAAAAATTTTTCTCATCAAACCTCTACGTGCGAGGTGTCTATAGATAGGTCTTCAAAAATTACATTGAGGTCTTTAAGACTATTTTTTCTCAAAGTCAACCGTTTGAAAGATATACACTGCCAAAGTGGTAAAATGAGTGTGTGTCCCCCTTTAACTTTTAAAATAAGAGAGTGAAAAATCTAAAAAAAAGATATGCTGTAGATCTTAATAAATACTTTCAACGAAAATTGGTTTGAACGAGATATAGTGATAATATTAGGTCTTTACCTATGAAATTGCCGATATTTTGTCACATACAGAGAAAATAATAACTTCTATAATTTAAAATTTTAACAAAATCGTGAATATTACATCGAATTATGATCATGATAGTTAACTATCAGTAAAAATGAAGTCCATATTTTAGCTTTCGTGACATTAAGAAAAAGATCTTGAAAGTGACTCTTTTTTTGTGAGCAAAAAAAAAACCGGTCAAGAGCGAGTCGGACTCGCGCACCGAGGGTTCCGTACAATCATAAATATATTTGGATATGTTATTTTAGGAAAGTCTTTAAAAAAGTAGGATAAACGGCAGACAGGTGGAAGGGCGAACAGGCGGACAGTTAATTTACAAATGCTGCTTATGGTGACTGAAAAACGTTTCAGCCACTCCACATTGCAAAATGTTTATATTAGTAGTCCTCAGCCATTTTAATGTCCCCACTGCTGGGGCACAGGCCTTCCTTATGGGTGGATAAGGAGGACGGGCCATAACCCACCACGCGGGCCCAATGCGGATTGGTGGGTGTTAACAACTGCAAATGCAGCTGGGACCAACGGCTTAACGTGCCTTCCGAAGCACGGAAGAGCTCGAGATAATAAATTTTTGGTCACCCATCCCATGACCGAACCTTGAGAACGTTGCGTAACATCCGCAATCGCTGGTCCAGGCGCTAAACCACTGCGCCACCGAGCTCCTCGTTATTATTATATTACTATATAGTAATATATATAATTACTTAGTAAAGTATGAACTTATTCTTCGTTTATTCGTACGGCAAATAGTAGGTAATTATATTTGAACCAGCCACCAATTTATTATTGTAGTGTTAGGTTGCGCCATCTCTTGACCCATAGTGGAACTACTTTTTGCCCTTAGGTTAGCATGCTTAGGACAGCGCCATCTGTTGACTGGTAGTGAAACTAAAAAAAAATTGTTTGTTTTTTGAATTTCTAAAAAAGTGTGTTATATTGAGACATCGTTTTATTTTTCCTGTAATCTTTACATAAACTACTATCACATAGAATTATTTCAGATTTTTCTCTTTGCAAACTTCGGAGATAAGGGGGGGGGAACGGAATTTTTTTTTACATTTTTCATCATAAGTCGAAAACTATGCGGCCTAAGAAAAAAGAAAAAAATATTTTAAAATGTGCAAACAGCGCTCTTTCATATGATACCCCACATGCCCTAATCACCACACTTAAAATTTTTAAGACCCCTTTTCAGTCCCTGTTGTAAAAAAAATATTAATTTTATTATTTCTTTCTTATTTGCAAAATAGTTGGGCAAATGTCATCTAAAACTATTCCAAATTTCAAGTTGATACCATTAGTAGTTCTCGAGATATTTAGCTGTGACAGACAGACAGACAGACAGACAGACTGAGTCACACCATAAGGGTTCCTTTTTTACCATTTTGGTACGGAACCCTAAAAAGGGTGACCGAAGGGGTTGTAACTTAACCAAAACTTATTTTTTCGCTTATCTTAAATGGAAATAAGTTAGCATAGTGTTCAAACATTAGTACATAAAAGTTTTGTTACATGAGTGTTCATGGTTGTTAAATGAACAAAGAAAATGCTATTATGAAAAATGCAACTTCTTGAAAAATCTCCATACAAATCGGCAATTTCATAGGTAAAGACCTATTATTTAGAGATATATCACATTTTCCAAAACCGCAAATATTACTTTGTCATTCATACAAACACTATGAAGAACAAAGTTATTTTTGCAGACGAAAAATTATAGTGGTATTCAATATGGCATGGTATAAAATAACTACTGAACCCTACTGCGCGTGGCCCGACACGCACTTGGCCGGTTTTTTTTATCTTAAAACGTGATCCGAGGCTAGAGTTACCATCTAACAGGCTTTTGCTGCCCGCACGTTACAGGCCTTTTACGGTAAGACAGGCGTGCGGCTAACACTAAGCTGAGACAGGCATTTTTTGATTTCGTGGACAAAACCACAGACTACAATACTAGTGAATGAAACTTACTAATAATCGCGCTGCGCGGCCGTTTTTTTAATATACCTAGACAGGCAAGATTATAAGTTAAGTGGATGAAACTGACTAAAAAACGCGCTGCGCGGCCGTTTTTTAATATAGCTAGACAGGCAAGATTATAAGTTAAGTGGATGAAACTGACTAAAAATCGCGCTGCGCCGCCGTTTTTTTTGCTGTAGACAGGCAAGATTACAAGATTAGTGGATGAAATTGAATAAAAATCCCGTTTTTTACTGTAGGTATTTTTTTAGAAAAATCAGGCATTTTGTGCATCCTAGACTTACATATATGGTAACCCTAACCGAGGCTCTGAGCCTCCCTCCCAATTTTGGGAGCTGAGAAAGGGGCGGCTGGTACTTTTCGGCCTAGGGCAGCCAAGACTAGAAATCCGCCACTGGTTTTGGGTTTAAGAAACAAGAACTGTGTCAAAAAACATTACCATTCAAACACCATTGAACTACGATTTCGACGAAAACACTAGCAGACATGACTTGGTCGTCACGACCGCGCAGTGATTACCAAATTCGCTAGCCACGCCACTCGCCGCGGCGGGTTGTGACCGGGCAGTTTAATCTTATTAAAGGACTCATATTTACGAACAGGGTTCGCAAGGGTCGGTCATGGGATGGGTAACCAAATATTTATTATCTCGAGCTCCTCCGTGCTACGAAAGGCACGTTAAGCCGTTGGTCCCGGCTGCATTTGTACTCGTTAACACCCACCAATCCGCATTGGGCCCGCGTGGTGGGTTATGTCCGTCCTCCTTATCCACCCATAAGGAAGGCCTGTGCCCCTGCAGTTGGGACATTAAAATGGCTGATGGACAACTACTACTGTTTATATGGAAACAATCCTGAAATCCCGAAAAAAAAGCTTTTACATACAATTTTTTTGCAAACTTATAAATATATGAAACAGCTGACATTTATAGTTTAAAGTTTATTTCAGTTACACGTTGCATTAAAAATGTTTCTTCCACCTATTACTAATACTTACAGTTCTCTGAAAAAAATTAAGAATTGAATTAATTATATGTATGATGACATCGAACAAACTAATAACTCTCATTTACTTATTACTTAGTATTTATTTGAAGATAAAAATGAAAAAGTTGAATAAAAAATCCTAAAATTACTTAAAAAATATACATACCAAGATCTAAAACAAAAAAACTCATTATTTTCAGTTATTATTTACGTAGGTGGGTATTTTTATAATTATTCAAATGTTTTAATAATAGCTTAGGTAGTAGTAATATTGTATTTCTATATTATCTATACTGTACCTAGTTTCGGAGCTGTAATAAAAAAAAGAGTTTAAAATAAAAAGTTATTGTTATACTTAATAAGAACAAAAGGTGCCCGCACAAAGCAGGCTACAAGGTCGGTACTGGTCGGTATAGGTCTGTACCGATCGGTAAAGGCAAAGTAGACCCATACTTTCCTATGGGAGGCCGCATATAGAAAACAGGTTGAAACTTGTATGTTGGTACCGGTTTGCGTACGCATCCGCGGCGCAAACCGGTACCGACATATCAGGACCGGAAAACCTGAATCCTGTTTGCACCCAAAGGCTTGACGATGCCACTAGTGACTCGGTAACTCAGCGGTCAGAGCATTGGACCGGACATCCAAAGGTCGCGGGTTCGATTCCCGTCCGGAAATATGATCTGGTGCGATGCGAGTCGTGTTTTTCTAGTATATTATTTAGTAAAGTTCTTTTAATTTACTAGTTCTATAAATGCCAAAGTACGAAAAAAAACACCAAATAGAGACGGTCTCCGCTCGACTTGATCTGGGACCTTGTCGAATTCAAGAAAAATTGTGTCGACATCATAATGTCATTTGCGAAAGCTTAATAAAATAAAATAAATAAAGGGTGTCGTTTCTGTGTTTTCCAGCTATTATATGCTTAGAAATAGTTTGGACGGTGACTAAAATAACCCTGTATTGGCCGAATACTCAAACGCTACTTAACTTTGAGCGGCTCTCAAACAGCATGCTGTCTTTGTCATATCTTTGACATTAAATGCGACAGGACGCGACACACACACACACACACACACACACACACACACACACACACACACACACACACGCTCACACACACACACACACACACACAATACACACTTGAATCAAAATGTTTGTTAACAGTAAAAACGGGATGAATATTTACAGTCCACTCTACAAATCTGTATGAACTCCTCCTGGCCGCCTTCGCCACGGAACACGGCCACGTAGTACCCCACATCCTTTGGCTTCACGCTGTCCAATTCCATTTCGATGACCTTTTGCCTGAAAAAAATTTTTTTATGACAAAAACCTAATACACCTTGACATGAATGGGAAATTATCCTAGACCAAAAAAAATCGTTTAAAAATCTAGATTTATAAAATTGTGTTTTACGAGCCGTCGTAAAGTTGTATAAATGTCTAGCGCCGTTTTAACTCCCCCGCCTCGTTTATCACTCTTCAAGGCGGAGGGGTACCTACAGGGGGTCAAGTCTGCTAATGTTTTCGTCAAAATCGTAGTTCAATGGTGTTTGACTGGTAATGCTTTTTGACACAGTTCTTGTTTCTTAAACTCAAAACTGAAACACACTGTGTTTTTTAAACCCAAAACGGAAACATATTGTCTTGATTTTGGGTTTAAGAAACAAGAACTGTGTCAAAAAGCATTACCATTAGAACACCATTGAACTCCGATTTTGACGAAAACATTAGCAAACTTGAAGCAAGATTTAAAGTTTTCAAAAAAATTGCATGCGATGAATTGCTTAGTGTGAAAGGGGTTTAACTTTACGGCTCGGCTTTCATAAAGCGCCATCTATCCTAATTTTTTGAACTATTTTTTTTTAACTATCAGATTGATACGATAAAACGCCTCCCAATATTTGTGCGTAACACCATGCAGGGGGTCACACTCCGCGCTTTAACTTATGAGATGACTAAACATAATGAGATGACCCACTGTCATGGGTAAGTTTCACGCCTGCCTGTAGCACACCATCAGGGGGTCTCACTCCACGCTTAAACTTTTATATTAGCGAACTGCTCGTGGCTGACTCAGTCGAGTCATGGTCGAGGGATATCACCGCGCCGACACGCGCGTTGTCTGCGGGCGACGAGCGCGCGAACGACACGGAAGAATCAGTTCTTAATTCTTTGCTACTTTTTACGTAAATCATCCCGAACTTTATATATTTCCCAACATTACTCCCAAATTATTATTTTCACACTATCTTACTTAAAAATAATGATGCTCAGCTCACTTTAGGTAGATTTATTTCATCTAGTCCCACTAGGTCATGTCCTCATTAGGTCATGTCCTCACTAGGTCATGTTGTCATTTTGTTAGAATGAATCAAAAGAAAACCAAGAAGAAATTAAAAACATAAAATAAAGAAAAAGCAACTTCTTATTTACATATTTTAATGATTTCAAATTTTATCGAAACAATGTAATATTCAGTCAAAAGTACCAGGGCAACATAACTTACGAGGAGTTATTTTGATTTCGTACCGCGAAGATATGTCTTAATTCCTTTTAGCTCTTTAATTTTTCAAAAATATAAATCGAAATAACTCCTTGTAAGTTATGTTTCCCTGGTACTTTTGACTGAATATAACATTATTTCGTAATTGAATATAAAATAAATATAGGATTATCGTTCTATTACTTATCTATCGATACAGACACTACGATATTCTAAAAAGCCCTCCCTAGTCCAGTAGGACCACGGGTACATAGTGGTATACCGTGGTCCTACCAGTAGGTCAAATCGGTAGGTCCACGGGTCCTTAATGTAAATAATTCATGCATGCATGCCTGCCTATGCATTCATAGAAAAAAATCAGCGTAACTTCAAACTGAATAGTTTTTACCGTGTGGCATTGCACCATCCACAAAATTCGTTAGGTATGACCAAATGGGAATAATGTGTATGAACAAAAATTGCATGACCTAATGAGGACATGACCTAGTGGGACTAGATCATTTATTTTATTTTATATTAGTAGGTAATTTTATTGTATATTCGGCATAACGAATGTTTTCTCTGATATCTGTAAGTCTTGAGTAGCAACCTTAACGATTCACAAGTTTTATCGGTTGAGACAGAGCTACACAACAGAAAGAGAGACGTTTCGTAGGTGCTTATAACATTAGGCACGCAGCGCTGTGCAATTTGAAATTGTACTTTAGTGCCGTGAAGCAAGAGTAGCTTATTATTTGATTGTCCTTCAGCTTCTGTACGTAAGTACTAGTATACAGGGTGTCCCAAAACTTTGCCACACAGAGGGAAAGTACCATAAATATTGAAGATAGGAAATTTTACTGAAAGAAGACTTCATTTTGTTTTTAAAAAGAAATAGAACTGCATTCAAAGATTTTTTTTAAATCGCATATGATTCGATACAATCCGTAATAATTAAAATTTAAATGTTAAATTTCATGGTCTTACTTTTGTTTAAGATGCTGAATTGCTTAAGAAAAAAAGGATTCTTTTAAGTAACCCTTTCGATTGGTATCGTAAAAATTAATAAAAAAAAATTTTTCGTTTTTTAGTGGGTTTAGGCATTCCTGGTTAAGGCAGGCGATTTTTCAAAAATCTTTAAAAGCGGTTCTGTTTCTTTTTAAAAACAAAATGAAGTCTTCTTTCAGTAAAATTTCCTATCTTCAATATTTAAGCTACTTTCCCTCCGTGTGGCAAAGTTTTGGGACACCCTGTATATTCTGTGCTAATATCCTATATAATTCTATACTAATATTATAACCCCCTTACTAATAAAGATTGTATAGCAGCTGCATAGTTACACAGTGTTTTGTCACTTTCTTTTTAATGTCAAATTCAAATAGTTTGACAGAGAGTAACCATTGTGTAACTATACATCTGCTATTCAATCTTTATTAGTAAGGGGGTAAATGTGAAGTTTGTGGGTTTGGATGTTTGTTCTTCAATCACGCAAAAACTACTGGACGGATTTGATTGAAATTTGGCACACAGATAGTTGATAGCATAGATTAAAACATAGCATACTTTTCATCCCGATATTCCCACGGGAACGGGAGCCACGCGGGTGAAACCGCGGGCGGCCGCTAGTAGTAAATATTATCTATGTATGCTCACCCCTTATCGCTATTGTCCACGACCTTGTACCGGCTGTTATCCAAGTTGTAAACGTTGTTATCTTCACACCGCACCATGATTCTCTGCAGTTCACACTTCTTGCACTTGTATGGCACTATAACCGGGTCCGCATGTTGGCCGGCGCTTACGTCGAGTTCCTGCACTTCTTCTACGTCCACTGAGGCCTTATCTGTAATTAAATAGAATGATTAAAACAAATAAATATAGGCAACATTAATTTGCAACACCTTAAACAACTTATTACAAAATAACCCCTAATGCCGAATATGGTAGATAGGGCCCATCAAACTGAACAACTTTTACTATGAGACCAACTCTGAAATCGCGAAAAGAAGGTGTTTCATACACTGATATTTATGTTATTTGTAGGAAATGTAGGTAGGTAGTATGGAGAGAGGGTAGCCACTAGTAGGAAGGCCAAAGTGGAAGATCTTCCTCCGGGCTGGGTGGTATTTGCCCGGGGACCGCGGTCCAACCGATGATGGTTGGAAGTTGTATATATAGTTTGGTGGCTGAGGTGGCTGAGAAAACTCCGATAGCGAGATGTAGGTTTCTCCATATATTCTTCATACTACGAAGTGCTATTCCTTACTAATCTTTGTGTTTATTCGACACTAGCGCCATCTAGTAACACCGGTTATGAATCTTATTGCAACCGTGGGTTGGTATGTGCGGCGTCGTAGGTAGATGCCGCTACATTATTATTTTTTGTATGAAACAGCTTTCAGAGTTGGTCCCATAGTAAAAGTTGTTCAGTTTGATGGTCCCTATATTTAAATCTCTACCATATTCAGATTTAGGGGTATTTTTGTAACACGTTGTATATTAATATTAAGGTTTTTGCCCACTACACCGTACCATACCATTGGACCGTCGTCGGCCAAGGAGCTCATTTTCAATCTATCGCATGTTGGGACCAGATCACATTGATAAGATAACCATTAGTTTGGTGTTTTCAAATATTGTCGTCTGGGTTGCGAAGTAGGAAGCTTCTGGAAGATATGCAACCCTGAACATATGGCCTCCCATACAATGATCTCCGATCGCAAAAATAAATCGATCGAATATTGATATAAATGTTGAACAGGGTCGTAGGTGGCATCATTACAAATATGTTAGACATCGGCTTGGTTAGTTTTCAGGAAGAATGCGCGCGGCCAGGGTAGAGACATAGAGACTTTTTTCCAAAAAATAGTCGACTACATATTGGCATGTAATTGCATTCAGGTGGTGAGGCAGGTCCCAAGCGTATATAAACCCACAGTCTTGCGTCGCTTTCAGGAAGCGTCTAAGAGGTCAGGCCAGGTAAGTAAGTACATTTCGCATATATGCTCTTGTGATCCTTATTCCTTATTCGATCGATATGAAAACACAAAAAATTGTTCAGGTAATGATGCCACCCACGACCCTGTACACCATTTATATAAATATGCGATCGATATTTTTTAGCGATGGGTGACCATGTTCAGCGTGGCATATCTCCTAGAAGCTTCCTACTTCGCAACTCAGATGAAGATATTCGATAACACCAAGCTAATGGCTATCTTGCGAATTTGGTCTGGTGCTAATATGGGATAGATCGAAAATGATCCTGGTTAGCCGACGGTCCACATGACCGTGCTAGGAACGTATCAGGCAAAAAAATATTCTTTGTATTGAAAAGTATGAAAAGTGCATGGCCGGTGACGAAACGGTCAAGTGGGAATAGTGTCATACTTACAAAGAATACTTTTTGCCTGACACGTTCCTAACACGGTCATGATATGGTACGGTGTAGTGGGTAGAAATTTTTAATCTGTCGAATTATGTCGTCGATGAGGTCTGAGGGCGTGCAGCACGCGTAGCATGACCAACATCGAGATAAGATTCGACTCACAGAACAATGCCCTGTCTACACCGAAATGTCACTTTTGTCGGGTTGAGATCGAGATACTCATGCTCGCATCCCTATGTTCTCGAGCTCGAGAGAGCTTTGTCTACGGAAGTGAAAGCTTTTTTGAGTGTCTCTTTATCTTAGAACTTATTAAAAAATTCACAGATCTCGTGCCTTTCACGACCTTCTGGTACATTGAAAATGAATTTAATGAATGAAATAAAACAAAATTTATTAGTAAATATGTTTAACATTATTTAATATACCTATGTAAGTACTATAACTAAAAGATCTTAGTTATAGTACTTACATTACTATAACTAAGATCTTTTAGACCTTATTTCTACAAAAATAACCAAACAAAAATTTCTAACCAAAATCAAATGCAGCCCGCGAGACTCTCGCGCTGACTTCATCATCACTCGAATAGCAAACTATTTTTACCGAGGATCTTCACACTCTCATTTAGAGATCGTTGTTAAATTCATTTGGAATCGTAGCGTACTAAGAAAAACATGAGACATGACCAATCGAGTAATTTTAAAACTCTGAATTGAAATAACAGCAACCCACGAATATACAGCAACATCTTTAATATTAACAGGTACCTACCTATTTATTTTCTTTTTTACAAGTTTTGAGTGTAATTTATCTTAAAAATTCTCATCAATTAGTGCAAATGCTGGTACTTATGGCACGGGTTTTCTCAGTATATGTACCAGCTGTAATATTTACTGTATCTAGAATAAGTAGGATAAATAAGATTGTGCTACAAATAATGTAAAAAGATGAAAATAAAGATTATTTATTTATTTATTATTAAGTATCTACTTTTATGTATCTAAACTCCTTTGTATTGAGGCCACTGACCTCCATAAAAATTTTTTACAGGTCAGTGATTGAGGCCCTCGGCTTCGCCTCGGGCCTCAAACTACAAACTCTCTTCTATTCAACTTTTGCTCAAGATTCGTTTATCTATTTACTCAGTGGCGAAGGGTCCATACAAGCCAAATCCCATCGGCTTACCTTTTAAAAATCCCATCCCACTGATCCACTATGCAGATCATAGCATTTTTGTAGTGCGGCTTACCTTGTCTTCGCCATAATGTCACCCCAGGCCACTGCCGTTTACCTATTCAAAAAAGTGTCGGGTCCCACGGTGCAGGCAATGGTCAGGAAATATAGCCAAAACAATAGAAACTAGCCAAAAAAATAGTTTTTTTTTTCGATGTTCTTGTGCAACTGCAAGGCAAAGTCCGGCCTATTGCATAAGTATAAAGAAACGCGTTATTAACCAAAATAGGGTTAATAAATAAATGATATCTTGTTCCTCGTAGGGGTAATATTAATGATTTTTATTTAACTTAGTTGTTTTACTTTAGATTTGACACCTAACAATTAAAAAGTCATAAATAATAAATTATAAAAAAATCACATTAACAAAATTTTGATTGATCGAAGAATTTTACATAAGTAAGTATATATTAATAAATTGAAGTTATATTTTTGTTTTGCTTTTAAAAACACTTTTATTTGGTACCTATCCGATTTTTTATAATAAAAAAATAACATTTTATTACATTTACAACTCAAAATATAACTATAAACAAACATTTGTCTTTCAGACCATTAGCGTTGATACGACTGGCACGTACGAGTACACTACTGCGCTCAGCGCTCACTCACACGCTCCGCGCAAACTTCACTTCATAAAGGTTAAGCTACAGTATTATCCTTTTATGTTACGTACATCAAATATTTTTTTAAAAGTAGACCATAGTCATATCTCGAGGTGTTTTCAAAATCGACTCGATATCGCGTTTCGTTTACGAGATATGATTTTTTTCTCGCCGAAACCGGGCAAAAATCGATCGCATTTTTCACATTTTTGCGATTTTCAAAAAAATTTTTAGAGATTTTTTTTTTTTCACCTTATAGCCCTTGCTTAGACGCGTCATTTGATATCTCAATCATTTACGTAGCTCTAATATCCACGACACCTGGGCGATGTCGCACTTTGGCTGAAAATCGGGCTTATACAGATGCCTCAAAAAAAAACATTTTCAATGTTAAAATAAGTATCATGTCTAAACTAAATCATTACGAATCATTTTAGATAATTTCGACGTTTATTGATGTTGAAATAAAAATATTACCTTTTAAAACTCATATTTGTATTAAAAGACAAAAAAGGTCTGTCTGTCAAACTGTGCTCAGCAATCGAGAAGATCGAGACGACAAGACTTCGTAGACATGAGTCCCGCTTGCTCATGCTACGCGTGCTGATCGTCTAGCTAGAAGAAACGTCTAGCTATCTGTGCGTTTGGGTGCGTTCACATTCGTCTGACACCACGTGTTAATACGCCGTTAGACGACATCAGTCTTCATAGTACATGTATGAACTAGAAACACACTTATCTTATAACACGACCCTTATAGCTGTCAACTAGCGCCGCCAACTAATTTCTTTTTATTATATCTAAACCAGATAATTTAATATAATTTAATTTAAACTCATACTTCTTATATGTGTCTTAAATACATACTAAATTAAACTAACCTTATTATAACTTACTGGTAAACTTAACTATTATTATTAATTCTTCGAAGCAGCTGTATTTACCTGTAAAAGCATATCTTTTAGTTCGGGCCTTTTGTATATTTATTGTAATGTGTGTAATGATATGTTGTTGGTGAATCTTTTGCAATAAATAAATAAAATAAAAAAAGGACAATATTTAAAAAAATATTTAAATCTAATATTTTTTTAATGACTCTTCAGCAGTTTTCTTTTTTTCTGTAAGTTTTAAAATCCATTTAAACCAAAAGTGGTCACCGTCGTTTCGATTGCATTTAAAACGAGTAAGTACAAAGAATGAAAAATATTAAAGAATTGTTCAAAAAATATTAGAGACAATTTAAGAGGACATGGTTGTTTCCTTTTTTTAATATTTACTTGGTTTACGAGTAATAAAAATAAATGTATTAGCGGTGCTAGTTGACCAATATAAGCGCCATAAAGCTGGCCATACACGCTAGGTTATGCATGATGGTTATGTCTGTAAGGTTAAAACCGTCATACATAACCTAGCGTGTATGGGATAATACTGCATGCCTGTTCATGCAAGCCGTTCGGTTATGCTTGTGGTCAAAACAGTCATGCATAACCTAGCGTGTATGCGACAAAACTGTGCAGTTATCCATGCCTGTTCATGCAACCTTGCCGGTTATGCCTGTGGTCAAAACCGTCGTGTACAACCTAGCGTGTCCTTTATTGAACTCGGTTTTGCATGAAGATTTTGCAGCTCGGTTAAAACCGTCATGCATAACCTAGCGTGTATGGCCTGCTTAAGGACTTGAATATGGCGACGACGATTCTCCTTACCAAGCGTCACTAAATCCATGCTTTTCTCCAGCTTTTTCCCGTTTTCTTCCTTAATAAAGACTGCGTAGTAGGGGCCACACCTCGACATCGAGAATTTGAAGGTCAGAGTAATCGTCACTGAAAGACCGTCGGCGCTGATCTCGATCTCGAAATTCTTTGCAGGCAACTGCAAATATTATTGAGTTTTTATTAATTCAATTATGGACTAAGTTGAGATATGTCCACATATATATAGTTGCTTAACTTAGTTTAATTATTTGGACTAAGAGTACATACAAAAGACATATTTCAGTCCAATTTTCCAGCGCTGTTTTTTCTTCTCTACAGGTCGCATTTCTCAACCGATTATCGTGAAATTTTGTGGGCAGGTTTTAAAATTAAATAGATTTTTTTAAGTTAAGCCAGTATTTCAAAATTTTTCGAAGTGGCGGAGATATGTAAAAAAAAAAATATTTAAGTCCGGCTTTCTGGCGCTGGATGTTCTCCTCTACAGGGGCCGTATTATGCCCTCTCAAAGCTTGCCAGATTTATGAATTGCTATAGTTACATCTCTTTCTCGCTGTATAGCAATCAAAAGAGATAGATTGATAGCCAGTCAGAAAACTGCCAGGAAATAAGAGGTCATAATACGGGCCCAGAGGCCGTATTACGAGCTCTTAAATCCTGCCAGGTTTATAAATTGCTGTAGTGACATCTCTTTCTCGCTGTATAGTGAATAAAAGAGATAGATTGATAGCCAGTCAGAAAACTGACTGGAAATAAGAGGTCATAATACAGCCCCAGGTCGCATTTCTCAACGGATTCTCGTGAAATTTTGTAAGCAGGTTATAAAATTGTATTGATTTTTTTTATCGAGCCAGTTTTTCGATTTTTTTCAAAATGGTGGAGATATGTAAAAAAAAATATTTCAGTCCGGCTTTCTGGCGCTGGATGTTCTCCTCTACCGGTCGCATTTCTCAACTGATTCTCATGAAATTTTGTGAGCACGTTTGAAAATTATATAGATTTTTTCGTCACGCCCGTTTTTGAAATTTTTCAAAATGGTGGCGATATGTAAAAAGACATATTTCAGTCCGTCTTACCGGCACTGTCTGTTCTCTTCTACAGATCGCATTTCTCAACCGATTACCGAGAAATTTTGTGGGCAGGTTCGAATATCATATAGATTTTTTTAAATTAAGCCAGTTTTTCTAAATTTTTCGAAATGGCGGAGATATGTAAAAAAACATGTATTTCAGTCCGGCTTTCTGGCGCCGGATGTTCTCCTCTACAGGTCGCATTTCTCAACCGATTCTCGTAAAATTTTGTGAGCAGGTTCGAAAATGATATAAAATTTTTTTGTCAGGCCAGTTTTTTGAAATTTTACAAAATAGCGGAGAAATGTAAAAAAAACATATTTCAGGCAGACTTTCCAGCTGTCCGTTTTCCTCTACAGGTCGCATTTCTTAACCGATTATCGTGAAATTTTCTGAGCAGCTTCGATAATTTCAACCTGCAAATTGTACACAGTATATGGCAATAAAATATATTCTATTCTATTCAACACGCTAAAATATTTTGTGTAAAAGCTAAAATCCTGTAAAACAACCACTTATGTGCCTACAATAGCGAGTCACGTGCTGATGTTTAACCTTAAGCGCAAAAAATATATAAGGAACCCTTAGTACAGTTTACTTTCAAAATCTCCACGCATACGAAGTCGCGGGTGGCCACTAGTGATATTTAAAATAGCATTGTGAATATGTTAGGTACAGTACGAGGAACATATCTTGAAATCTTTTCGACGGAGTGGGGATAAGTTCGCGCATGTGCTCTTGTGAGCGACCAATATCGCACGCCCCTCTCCCGCCGCCCGCGCGCACCGCTACGCATGCCCAAAATACGCGTTCCGCGCAATCCCCGCCCGATTTCAAAATATATGCCTCGTACTGTATGTAATCTATGGTGGCTGTGTCCTCGCACTAGCGTGGGGATCCCTAAAAATAAAAATAATTAACCTTAGACTTTTCTGCGGGAGATGGTGGCGCTTCAACAGTGTCATCGTCGTCAGCACTGCCGCTGAGGCCAGTTATGCCACCAGCATGGCCACTTGCTCCAGCATGGCCACCGACTCCGGCATGGCCACCGACTCCGATACCACCACCGATCCCTAGACTTCCACTAAGCTTTAAGTTAACGTTAACACCAGCAGAGCCGCCAACACCAAGACCGAGGGTTCTACGCCGATTCTATAAGAAAATAACTTATGTTCGAATGATAAAGGTATTTTAAAAATATACTTTGTGCAAACATCACTTCTTTACAAGAATGGGTCTGGAAATTTTGGTTAACCGCGCTTACCACCCGCGCTGTTAAAGAATTGGATTGAAAATGTCATTTGTTCCCAACAAGTCACACCATCAACTATCACACTGTGACTATATATTGTACCTACCTCTATGTTATGATGATATGATATGATTGAAGAGTTGAAGACTCGCTACCCTACTACCGATTTGCTAAGCTGTTTGATAATCTTTTAATCCTAGCTTTTATATAACCTAACACATACCTAACTATAATCTCTACTTAAGGTGATTAACCGCTCGTCGGCTTTAAACCTAACAATGCCTATTTATGAATTGATTAAATGTTTGACCTAAGTTCTGCTTGGTTTTACTTCCTATAACCCTAATCTAATGGTGTGACCGAATATGCTACTGATTTGGCTTTTGTATGTGTGAAAGGGCTCGTGACTTCTAGCGATAGGACCCGGTTGTAAGCGTAGACCCATATTCTTGAGTACTGCTGTCTGATTGCTATTAAATACTAACTCTACACGCTGAATTTAAATTATCTAAGCTCTGTTAATTAATAACCTAGGAATCTAATACAAAATAATGAAAATTACTTTGCTTGATTTTAAATAGAATAGAATTTTATAATGTTATTTTCCACGTTAACTAACCCGAACTCTATACTATTCTCTTAACTTTGTGAGTATCTTTGTTTGCTTATCAGCTGAAATAAATGCCTATTCCATTATAAAGAACGCTATACCTACCAACTTTATACTTACTACTAGTAAAATGTGAACTATACTAAACCTACTACCAAGATGATAGTTAATAATTAATTAGGAACTAAATTGAGATATGCAATTGGTTGCTATAAGTGATAAAGGGAAAGTGCGATGTGAACTGTGTGATTTATAAAGATTTAGCTATAAAGGACCTTTTACCGATGCCGAATATTAATTGCTTTCATTTCTGTGGTTATGCTTAACTTGTACTATTATTCATTACTACATTATACGCCGGATTGAACGACCCCTAAAAAGAAGAGTCATTTACCTAGCTTCAGAATAAGATTATCAATAAATAGTTAATACTAGTGGCCCATTCCGACGGAATTCCACTCATCATTTCCTATTATAATGTAAAACCCAATACTGAAATTTCTATTATGGAACTTAATTTCCTATCCTTATGAGATAATATTATTGCTAAACCTTAACTTGATATGCGGATGTTATAAGAGTTAAGCAGAAGATATAAGAACAACACTACAGTCTCATTGTGAGTATGAGTAAGTATCAAATGTTATATCAGTCGAATAATTAATCAGTTGTGGAAAATCATTTATTGCCATCGGAAGGTATATCAGTTCATTATCTATCTTTTAGTTAAATGAGTTTATATTTATGGTAGAAAGTAACCAGTGTGTTTTTCCGGCTAATGGTGATGGCACCACCCCGCCATCACGATAGGTCTCGACACCGGACTGGGACAACCTTCTCCCGGAACAGCCAGTTACTTTCTTACAAGCTTTATTATGTATTAAATATATTAAAGTCCATAGTCTATGTTAGTTTGTATTATTTCCAACTAAAAAGAGGACAAAGCAGAAAGCGCTTACAAGCGATTTACCAAATTTTCACAATTGAAATATTTCCTTTTCAATGTGATGGCTGATATAAAATTTAAATTTAAGTTATTTTTTTTTATATATTGAACCAATTCTAAAGTTGACTTACTTTATGTCTCACGAATTCAATCTTACAATCCATGACAAAATTATGGGAATTGGTAAATCTTTTTTGTTCTGAAGGAAAGATTTATTAGAAAAAGGGACAAGATGTATGTACTAAGCAATAAATAACCCTCCTACACTTTACTTTCGCAAATTCTAAGTTTAGCTAAAATACTTCGACGCTGTGTTGTTAAAATGGCATCGAAGGATTTGTTTTAAGATGGAAACAATTTGATGTTAGTTTCTTCCAAATTGAAATGATCAGAAAACCTCCAGATCGCACCTGTGTCGACGCATCAACTGAGCACCAAAAACAAGTATTTTCGCCTGTATTCACTATATTATAACGGTACTGTTAGTGGTAAGAATTTAATGACATTTTCTTTCAGCCACTTCGTCATTTGTAAAATAAAATTTCATCTTAGTGGTTTTTATATGATCTCCACGAATCAACCTGGGAGAAATCATACATACCGGCCCTTCCTAACGACCAAAGATTTATTTCACTTCACAAATTATTAAATAGCTGAGTTATCACAAAGACAAAATAAATCACTATTAATGCGGCTTCACACGACACTTGTGATTACTTGATTTCAAATCTGGTGGTTCATATGACCAACCCAATTCAGAAATTTTACTATTATCATACTTTAGTAATTTACTGATTTATTAAATCGTTTACTTGGCTGGCTTTAGCATGAAAATAATTAATTAACACTCACTTGATTTTCACAATCGACGCCATTTTGTACAACCAAAACTCAACACAACACTGCAGATATTTTAAAAGGTTTACTGAGAATCAAATAGTATCGTGGATTTGCTAAAATACCTTAGTAGATCTATTGATCTGCCGATAAAAACCCTGTCTGAGAGATCTAAAATCATGATTTTCTTTATTTAGGTGATTATCTTTGATCCGCCATTTTGAAAACCAAGCGTCCATTTCGACCATGACAAATTTAACATTTAATTCTTACATAAAAATACCTATTTCTAGCTCAAGTTACGGCAGCCATTTTGTGCGCTCCGAATTGCATTTTTCCTAACTACAAAATATTTCGGCCATTTTGTCGAATCACGCCTAATCGTTACCCCTAGCCAGCTCGCGACGTCTAAACCAGCCTTTTGTCGTCGAAACCCTATATGCTACACTTTTCTGTATAGAAATTTCCAAAAGTCGTTCTCCTATATAAAATATGTTCTTGCCTAGGTTTTGACCTAATCATATTTTCGTTTGATCAACATGGTCGCCTAACCGTTTACACACCTATTTCGCTCTATTAACGTCAACTCGAACCACCTTTCATCACAAAAACCCACCCAATTTTTGTGATGCCTACTTAACCTTCGCGATACTAACCTTCATCTATCCTACAAGATTTTACCTGCCTAACCCAGACTAAATGAGAACTTCCTATGCAAATTGTGTGACGCTTACCTCGTCATCCGGAGCCCCGTTACCTGGACAGTTTGAGCAAGCAATACTCCCTGACCACCTAGTGCTTGACCGTGCCGAAGATGGATGGGAAGGAGCCATCTTCGGTCCCTAGCATGAGGTATAGCATAATCATGTACTTAAGGACTTGACCAAGGACCAGAATTACATTCTAACGACCTCATTTCTACGACGTCTGTCATCAGCCACGTCACACATGATTACACTATGTGACTTAACTAGGCAATCAACGAGTTGATGCCCGCTTATGAAGTCACACTCATAAGCTATCAGTTACCTCATTGCCCCCCCAGAAAGTCCATTACGGATCGCCCCAATATGACACAAATTTTCTAGTAATTATTCTAAATAGAATCTCCCTTCCCACATTTTATTTCATTTAAATTGATATTAATTTAATCTGATTTTACTAATTCTGGAATTTACTTGGAACAGCTAGCGTTAATTTTGATGTAACCTTTGCAAATAGAATTATATATTTCAGTCAAGGCTTAATTTTTACCATTTTAAAACCCTGTTTGAAATATTTCCCCAAAGAAAACTTGCCCCGATTGCAAGGCCTAAACAATGGACTTTCCTAAATTCACTAATTTGCTGACTTCTTCATATGTGCTTGAGTATAAAAAGAACTTGTTCTATGGCGCTTCTTACAGAGGGGAGGCAGAGATTCGTCTTCTTCTCGGCAGGTGGAAAAATGAGAGCGAGAATAAGCTCGTCGAAGCTTTTATAACCTAACCCCCACCCATTATTTTTCAAAGCGTCCCCTAGCTACACATAATTCCTAGTATTCTATTGTTTGTATCCTTAATGTGCCCTGTCACAATCTATTTCCCCAAAATGCTGGGAAATTTTCCACTAATTGACTTACAAAAATTGCCTAGTGCATTTAGTCCCCCTAAGTACCTGTAAGATACTTTAAATAAATGAATAAATAAATAAATATATATATTCTTTTTTTGACAATCACCCTCAAATATTTAAATTACGTGAACATTTTACGAATACAAAGATTAGTAATTACCTCCGTATCCAATAACTAATTTTGGTTAATCTAGAATTTACAAAGATCCTCAAGTAAATATATATTATATGACACAAGCAATTTAATCTTTCCTGTGTGTTCGAATAAATCTTTTGGTCTAATCAATTTCGCTAATCTTCAAAGAAGACCCCTTATAATCAATAAATCCGCTATCAGCCTACTTTTATTATTTACGATTGATGCATGACTCTATTCATAATATTAATTATTCTTTGCGCCACCCATTTATTTATTCTATTTGCCAAAGAACGTTTCGTTACTGGCCAACTTATTTCTTTTTCATATAATTTCATTACTATGGGTATTTTATGATTTTATACTGGTATCATTTTTTTAAATCTTGGCGCCACCATTCTGAGCTATTATTTGCTGACTCTAAAGTTAACTCCCCCCAGATTCACGCGTTACGATTGGCTAAACACCGACTCAATTCATCTCCTTTTATGGTCACAAAATGCTTTGCAAGCTTACGATTGGCTACCACGAAACTCTCCTTTTTGTCTCTTGTTTATGGACAAAGAGAATGTAGAACATTCCGTTTCACCATATATATATTTTTTTTTCCAATTTTCTTACAACTTTTTACTAGTTATTGTTTTTATTTAATTATTTTCTTATTACAAATATAATCATTCATATTCTTTCTTTACTTTTAATATTAAACTGATTTTACTTTATCTATAATCCAGAACTTAAATTACAGTTCCGTGCGTTGCGTTCCGTTTCCCACTAGTATGTGACACATTTATTTGCTCTAGCAAGTATGCTTATAAAACTTCGATTTTTCCAAATTTAAATGTTATTCTACCTAAACAGTGATTATCTTTAATTATCATTTATTTATTTTATAATCATTCGTCCCTTTTCTCTTTATAATTTATTAATGATATAAATTTCCAAAGATTATTTCGTCTCCTAACTTTTTTTATAGAGTAGTCTTTCTCGATGGAATGTCAGTTTTTAGTTCCAAAACCGTCCACCAAATGTCAAATACATTTGTCTATAGTCTATACCAAGTGTCAGACGACCTGTTTATTATTGTTGAAACATATTTTCAAGTTATTGAATTACCATAAAATTATCTGTTTTTTATATAGAAATACGGATATTTTGTCAATGTTGTATTTGCATATTGCAATCATAACTTATAAAGTGCATATGAACAATGGATTTGTGTTACAAGAACATCATTCTATCGTTAGTATAACTATGATATTTTGAATGCAGAATGAAATGCAATAAAACCTCACAAATTGCATAAACAACCATTCTTTTAGTAAAATGAGAATAACCACCCTCTTCATGGTAAGTTATTCAAAGAATTTATTATTTGATTAATCGCATAACTTTACTTATTTGTGTTTACAACTATTTTTTCCAACCCTGGATTTTTTGTACTTTTACAGACTTCTAACTAGCCATAAATTGTGGACCCTCTGGAATGTGATAAAGAAGGTAACCGACAAAGAATAAGACCTACAGAAATCATGAAAACTAACCCTATGCAGGAATACTTAAAGTTTGTATTTTGCCCGCTTCCGGATCAATATTTGAGAAAAAAAAACATGTTCAGTTTTGAACTGTTACAGCTCGACCCCAAAATTTATACACAGGTGACAATACAACGTATTGGATCCGAAGTAAAATTTTCTCCTCGAATCTCAAATATTCATATTACCCCAAAGATACACAATCTTCCCCCCTTTTTTTTTATATAACCCTAATCATATTACTTCTCCAAGATCAAAGAATTGTTGGGTGAGCCCTAGTGTAAATGAAGTTAAGACTGTAGAGTGTATTTAAACCAAGACCATATCAGAGATTATTAAGCGAGTTTTAAGTATTTGTTGCTTTTGCCAATTCCGTCGTATGCATATTCAGCACCAGAGTTGTACAACACTATGGTAAGGTGTAGGTTGTGAGGCTACAGCCCAGATTAGGCCTACCCGAAAAAATAGGCTCTTTTCTTACCTTATGAAAAGATTAAACGTATTCGTTCGTTGTATCCCTCCACAACATTGTAATCCTCCTTCCAAACCAAAGGTTTAGCGGTGATCATATACACAGACCATATATTTCCAAAAGCTCACTTAAGACTCTGGAACAACCTTAATATCACCTTGGAGAGTGTGCAGTTGCCGAATTTGAAATTAGCTTGTCAGCTTCTTGTGTAGTATGAATTTCAGACAGTCGTTCACACCAGGACAAGTTACAAACGTCAATAGTGTTTGTTTTCTCTCTTTTTTTTTTCTCTAACCTAACACCAAAAGTCCTTCTGTACGAAATTCTATTTTGTCAACCCTAAACGCCGGCCCGGCCGCAAGCACAAACCAAACGCCAGAGCAGTGTGGTGGTCCTATCTCTTGGAAAAATAATAAGTCTGCATTCAGGTTTCACATATGTTATAATCCAAAGCCCTCCATATAGAATCTATATTTTAATTTCAGTTCCTTTCTCTCGTCAACTTCTCATTCTATTCATTCTCTTAAATCATCATTTCATACATACTCCTATCCTAATTTAGATTCTCATTTTATTCATCTTTTCTCATTACACAGCAACCACTATCGTCATTCACTAGCCTACATATACGCCACCCAAGATCATATCATAGCTATAACCTGAATACAAAATATATACAAATATTGATAATGATTTTGTAATATAATTTCAATGTTAAAATCAAATACGTCGACTTGTCACCATATGAATTCTACGCAAAATTACATCAAAAGATTGCAATTAATTTACGCAATAGTAACGCTTTACGCTTTAAAACCACTTTATCCTAAACATCCCATTAGTACGCATATCTACGCTACATTACGCAACTTTCCTATTATGCCACTCTACGCTATTTCTTTCCTTAATATGCCTCCCTATTCTAAAGTTTCTCAAATAATACTCGACCCCAAGTGTGTATATAAATATATACTTTTTTTTTTTTATATTACTACTTTAACCATCCTTTTAATTTTAAATATTATTAACAAAAATACCTCACATTCCAATTTATCCGTTAAGTTTTTATTTTTAAATTAAAGCAAATTTTTAATTTTTTTTTTTTTTTTTTTTTTTAGTTATATTAGCAGAAAACCTTTCAATATCTCTAAATACTTATGAAAAATTTCCCCCCCGAGAAGAAAAGCCGCCAACTCTCCCCTCTATCTGACCTTACAATTTTAAGCAACTCAAAATTAAAACGTCCATTTGGTTCATGCGGACTTTGGTTAATTTAATAGAAAATTACTTTCATATGACAAGATGGGTTACCTTATTAGCAACACTATAAAGGTTAGTGACTTTTACTTAGCCTGGTTTTTTTTTTCTCTTAAAATTGAGTCCTTAATTTTCTTGTAAGTTCAGATAGGCTTTTCCCGTTCCCAACAGACTTTATACAATTATACCCCATTATTATTTATTAATCAACTTAAATTTACATCTTCACGTAGTTAACATAACATAAAACATTTCTTTTCCTTAAAATTAGACATGACATTAAATTTTACTTATAATACCTAGACAAATGTATAGCGTTAAACCTTCCTCTTTCTTTACCAGTCTCCGGATCAACAAGTAAATATACATTTTTAAACGGGTTAGCTCCAATCACAAACGGACCTTCATATAATGGTTCAAACTTTTTTGTTATTTTTAATTTTGCGTCAGACTTATTTAATTTCCTTAATTTTACTAAATCTCCTATCTGGAAATGGAAAATTCTATATTTTTCATTAAATTTGTTTTGACGTAGTTGTCCTGCTTTCTTTAAATTTTCCCGTGCCTTTTCCCTAATTTCGTTAATAGGCGGTGGTACTAAATCAGTCGGTATGACATTATCAAATGATAATCTAGTAGGTTCACTGTATAAAATCTCACAAGGTGTAAACCCTGTACTTTCGTGATAAGTATTATTATAAAGAATTTCTAACTTCGGCAATAAATCTACCCAACTTTTGTGATTGGTCCTACAGTAAGTCCGAAATAACCGTCCTAACTCTTTATTTACTCTTTCGGTGGTATTAGGTCTAGGGTTCCTAACTGTAGTATAAATTACTCTAACCCCTTCTGCTTTCATAGTTTCTTTCCACAAGTTACTAGCAAATTGTGACCCATTATCTGACATGATCGCCGTAGGTTTCATTATGCGAAAGAATTTCCTCATTTTAGTTAATACTGATATTGCAGTTGCTCTTCTAAGATCATAAAATTTCACAAATTTACTAAAAGAGTCCTGAATAACTAAAATGTAATTCATTCCAAACTTCCCAGATGGTAATGGTCCATATAAATCTACCATAACGATGTCCCCCACATTTTCAGTTATAATTGAACGACAAGGTCCTACATACTTAGCTGTATCACTTTTAGTGACCTGACAATCATGACACCCTCTTAATAAACGTTTGATCTGTTTAGTTAATCCCTTCCAAAAAAATCTATCCCTAATATATTTTATTACTTTGTACGCCCCTTGATGACCCATTTCGAAATGTACCTGCCAAATAACTTCTTCCCTAAGTGAATTTGGTAAGAATAACACTCTTTTATTCCCTTCTCCAAGTGAATAGTATAATAACCCGTCTACTAATGAACTTCTTTTAAAAATTTGACTCGATCTACTATTTGGTTCGACCCCACTATTCAGATTCTTAATTATTTCACCTATTTCTGTATCATCCTGTTGTATTTTTGCTAGATTCTTTAATTTATCGCGTAATTCTTTATTATTTCTAATTTCAGTATAAAATATCCTCGGTGAATTAATCTTATCCTCTTGTAATAAATCCCCTTCAGGTTGATATCTAGATAATACATCGGCTACCATATTATCCCTGCCTTTTACATGTTGAACCTCATATTGAAACTGCTCCAAATAGTTAATCCATCTAGTTACCCGCGCGTTGTACAACTTACAATTCTTTACAAATGTTAGTGCTTTATGATCCGTTCGAATTATCACTTTCGCTCCTCTTAAATATGTTTCAAATTTTTCTAAACAACAAATTATTGAATAAAATTCCTGTTCGGTTACCGTCCAATTTAATTGAGCCCCCTCTTAATAATTTACTGTGAAACCCTAAAATCTTTACGTCCCCTTTATTCCGGCCTAAAGATTCACCCGGACACCAATTCATTTTAACCATCATACTATAATTTAGGTCCCCCATGGCTGAAGCTGATCCGGAGACTAGAGTCTCAGCTTCCGCTAGTTTAACACTCCGCTACCATCTACATTAGTATTATTACTATTTAAGTTAACCGCTTGTACTTGATTCTCTCTAGGTTTCTGCCATTGCCTATAATTTTGCTGAATGCCTCTTTTCTTCTGTTCCCAATCCTTAGAACTTTTAGATGTTGAAGTGCTCGGTACTTCTTGTTTCTGTATGTTGTCCATACTTCTTAAAAATTCCGCCGCTTCTATTACATTTCCTATCTTATTGGTCACGAACGCTTGTTGAATATATTTCGGATAGTGCCGAATGATATCGCTAATTAATTGTGTTTCTGGAATGCTGTAGCTTAACATTTGCGCCTTGACTGTCAATTTCAAAAAATGTTCCACCATGGTGGGCGTCTCCGTCCTATTCCATACGCCTTGCACTATCTTCCTTCTCAACTCATTTTGTTCATTCTCTCCCCAATATGCTTTTAAGAAATCTACCTTAAAATCAGCCAACCCTGTCCATCTTCCTTTATATACTCTAAACCAGTCTTTCGAACTCGAAGTTAAACAGTCTTGTATTAAACTTAATTCGTTTTCAGCCTTCCCCGCCTTCTTCAAATAAGTTTCTAAATCTTCAATGAAATCGACCGGATGTATCGACGAATCCCCAAATTTAGGTCTATCTAAATGTATATTCTTGATGTTACAAATGACGTACTTCTGAATATCTTCAATCGCGTTAGGCTCCTTAATCACGTTCCTACTTTCTATTTCCACATCGTTCATCGGTGTTGCTTCAACTACTGGCGATTTTTCGACCTCACTAGTATCCTGATTAGAACCTTGAGTCCTTTTAACTTCATCGCTTAGGTCATCTATCCTCTTAGTTAACACGCCTACCGTGCGATTCAGCATTCTTTGTATTGTCATTAATTCGCGCGATCGCGTTACTTTCGGTTTCATTATGGTCTTTACTATCCGCTGTCTTGCCTCTACCGGTTGAGGCTCTCTATTTTCTATAACCTCGGATTCTGACTGGCGGGAACTATGTGGAACCTCCACTAATTCTGCCGGCTCCTCAGATGATTCATATCGCTTTGGCGCACGACGAACTCGGACCGGTTTCCCCATGGCGAGTCTTAATTGTCTGTTGCTTTAGTGTAAGGTCAGATCTATATAAAATATTAGCACACGTCCCTAATTAGCTTGATTTTATGATATCCAATAATTTGGATACGACAAAACCATGCTCCCAAATCTTAATTTGTTTTATTATAAAATATTTATTTTAGTTTTAGCAACGCGAGTTAGTTCTAATGTTATACCGAATAGTTTATTTGTTTAGTTTTAATTAATTCATTTACATTTCTTAATTTTTTCATTTTTAATTATTTATTTTTGGTTCCGTTAACTTTTGTCACCCTACGCTTTACCCAAAAAATTAATTATGATGTAATTAATTATATAGATAAGTTATTTTTATTTCTTATAAAAAGGTAGAATTCTTTGTCAACTCTCAATAAAACCGTCATCATATATACTTCGAATCAAGAATTAAAAGTTAGGTTGGTCCGACATATACGATAGTTCTTAAATAAAATCAAACATTTAATCCGCATTTGATCGCAAATGAACCCAGCGAAAAACCGCCATAAATATAATTGACCTCATTTACCTACTAGCATTTCTAGTAATAAACCAATACAAGATTAACTTAATGATTTTAAATCTGTACGCTAAATAAAACCTTAATAGCAAAGCCTTTTCTCAATTGTACCATTTTCAATGTCATTATCGCAGAAAACAGATGCCTATTGTAACGCTGTAACGCACAACCAAACTTGATACTTCAACATTCCGCTCTAACCGTTAGCGATAACTAAAAATAAATTTACTACAAAAATCATTACTCCATAATCCTATTAATTTAAGGGAAGTCGCGGGCTGCTAATAGTTGCTGTTTAAAATTAACCCGAATCTTCATTGTTATTTCACAATTTTTATTGAAATTATAAACTTTGAATTTTTATCTCTAAGTATCGTTAAATTCTATTAGACATCCTATGGCAACCTGACTATTTCGCTAAATATTTATTTTACCTATGTATTTCTTTACTCAAAAATCAACTTTAAACCTTTGGCTCATACACTAAATTTATTAACTAACAACTACCGTGCCTGTTCCAACATCCAAGACCGTTGTGTCTACGTTCGGTTCGATAAGTTTAAGGTTAATTCAGTAAATAACTATTTGCTTCTAATTCGCTTGTAAAGGCTACCTAAGTATTCTCCGACCCCCATCATCAAAGGTCAAAATACTATCCTTAATCTAAGCTTACTTAAAACCCGCATTTTAGTCATAACGTTTCTATCTTATTTACTCCCAAAAATATTCGTTTAATTAGAAATGCTATTAGCAAATGTTCTCATTATTTACATACGGTCACCCATCGCTCTAGCTTCCCATTTGGATTGTGCGTTTATATCACATAATCTACAAATACTCTAAAGATTTTTGAACCATATTACTAAGTTTTGTTCATTGTAAAACCTTTATGTACTCAAACATGTTTTCTGAAATATAAACAATATCGTCCCTCCTCTTATCAAATTACCTTATAATTCTAGTCAAATCTATAAGTATTATGGCAAAATCTACTTACATTCAGTTATAAATTTCATTACATTCTAACTCGAGTCTTGTTATAAAGTTGACGCTTTTAAAACTTGTTTAATCACACACATTTCTGCTAACTCTCTTTTATACTGTTCATTAACTATTTGATAACATTTTCACGAACAACTAACACATAAATCCATATTTGTAAGGTTTTAATTTTCGACAAAATTAAATATAACCTTTCGTTTTGTTTGTTGATAAACATACTAGGGTGACCAACTACTTTTTACACAAATCCGCCTAATGCACCCCGAAAGAAAAATAAAAATTACCAATTTTTCATGAGAGAATTTACAACAATAACAACCTTCGCGATAATTTTTACACATTCATCAACACAATAGTCAAGATCAAAAATCTTTTATTTTTTTAACATAGGTTAAAGATATCAATACTATTTGTAAATATGACGGCGTAGTTTTTCCTTTTTTTTTTCAAATTACTGAACTTTAAATCTGAAGAAATGTAAGTTAAATCCGGGCACTCTATTAACAACAACGTTCGCGAGGACAGAACGGTGTGTTCCCAAAACTCTATATTCAAAATATACCGAAAATACACGTAGTCGCCAATTTAACTACAATATACTTACACTCGGAAAGAGGCGCGAATTATACAGAATCCGTACTAAAACAGCATCTGGTCACCCTACAAGTTTCGACTTGGTTGCCAGTTTTGACAATGACATCTGTCAAAATGAACTATCGAACGAATCTCAATGAATGACAATCAAAAGGATCTATGCCGTTAGCTTACTAATCATTCGTTCTTCTATCCGTCATTCGTTCTTATTTTATATTTCTTTTCTTTAAATAAATGATCCTAAATGTATTTTTAACGTAAACGAACAGTCCACCAATTGATTCAACTAGTTTATATTTCATTAGCCCACAAATCTATTTTATTTTTCAATGCAAACGCAATTCTTATTTTCACCGATTTCGAATTTTAATTACCACTAACGCCATCTATGACATTTCTATGTACTATGTATACTTCAATCTAACTAAGGCATAGATTACACGATAGGTTTTGTAGTCAGTTTAACCACAGACACGAGCTATGACTGACGGGATCTGACTAACGCTTGCATGACCATGTAATGGCTGCAAAAGTCTATCGAATTAATAATCGTTCGTATGTCCGACCCCACGACTTATGCCCCGCTGCCGATCTAACTGAACGAGTCTAATACAATATTTTTTTTCTCTAGAGTTTATGATCTTCTTTCATTTAATATAGTTGACAGTAGATTAGACCTATTACATTTAATTTACCTACTTCCATCCATCCCAATACTTCTCCAAGATTTTAAACCTCAATTCTACGTCCTCACTTATCATAATCAAGATGGGCGGTAATAAAAACGCTCGTCAAAAAAAAAAACGCTCATTCTAATAATTCCCGAAATAGCATAAAGAAAATAGCAATAACGTTTGCGCTAACAAAATAACTCTAAAGTTAGTTAAATTTATTTGTTTCTTTTATTGATTGCTATTGAGTTTATATTTCTAAGCTTTATCTATGAAGTTAAATCTAAAAATTTAAATTCTAACATTTTCCGTCTAGTTTTAACATAGCTGCGCTAATGATTCTATATTGTTGCAATGAAATTTTTGAACTTTGAACTAACATTTGTTATGTGAATGCTAAATACGATATTTCTACATTTTTTTCTATTTGTGCCCTATTGACAAAGTATTTCAGCAAACTCATCGCTAGGTCATCAGACCCCCTTAACCTAGTCTGCTTTATTTGACAGGACCCCTTTTTTTTCTATCAAAGAAATCTAATCTTAGTCATAATTTTCTTCATAACCTAACTAAATATCACAATGTTAATGTTTTTTTGTTTTTCTCAAGAAATAACTTGTATCCCTAGTAGTGATGATCAAAGAAGGCGTAAACCAATGGTTTATTATAACAACTCATTACTACAACAACCTCCCTTGTAAGTATCAAAAATAAGTTGGCATTTTTTTTTTGTGAAACACGATTTAATGTAAAATGTCAGTAAAATTAATGCCCCCAATCGAACTGAATGTTACTTTACCTCAATCATTAAGAAAACTCTCTCTCAAACGCTAACATACAACTCAATAATCATTAATGTGAAATTACATAACCTATTTTAATATTTTTTCTTTAATTTCAGCTATAACCAAATGAATTACGTGTCCAAAGTAATGGATTAAAATGAGTGCTAATATACTGAAATTATGGACAATCAACAGCAGCCTCGTACACTCCACGACAGCAAAATGTGGCCGCACCATCTTAAACTGTATGCGACCACTGCTTTCACACTACAAAAACCCTGGATTTGCAGAACCACCCAAGTTATAATCTACGATCTAAAGTAAGGTATTACCTTATCCTGGTCAACGGCATATCATAATGTACCTACCTCTATGTTATGATGATATGATATGATTGAAGAGTTGAAGACTCGCTACCCTACTACCGATTTGCTAAGCTGTTTGATAATCTTTTAATCCTAGCTTTTATATAACCTAACACATACCTAACTATAATCTCTACTTAAGGTGATTAACCGCTCGTCGGCTTTAAACCTAACAATGCCTATTTATGAATTGATTAAATGTTTGACCTAAGTTCTGCTTGGTTTTACTTCCTATAACCCTAATCTAATGGTGTGACCGAATATGCTACTGATTTGGCTTTTGTATGTGTGAAAGGGCTCGTGACTTCTAGCGATAGGACCCGGTTGTAAGCGTAGACCCATATTCTTGAGTACTGCTGTCTGATTGCTATTAAATACTAACTCTACACGCTGAATTTAAATTATCTAAGCTCTGTTAATTAATAACCTAGGAATCTAATACAAAATAATGAAAATTACTTTGCTTGATTTTAAATAGAATAGAATTTTATAATGTTATTTTCCACGTTAACTAACCCGAACTCTATACTATTCTCTTAACTTTGTGAGTATCTTTGTTTGCTTATCAGCTGAAATAAATGCCTATTCCATTATAAAGAACGCTATACCTACCAACTTTATACTTACTACTAGTAAAATGTGAACTATACTAAACCTACTACCAAGATGATAGTTAATAATTAATTAGGAACTAAATTGAGATATGCAATTGGTTGCTATAAGTGATAAAGGGAAAGTGCGATGTGAACTGTGTGATTTATAAAGATTTAGCTATAAAGGACCTTTTACCGATGCCGAATATTAATTGCTTTCATTTCTGTGGTTATGCTTAACTTGTACTATTATTCATTACTACATTATACGCCGGATTGAACGACCCCTAAAAAGAAGAGTCATTTACCTAGCTTCAGAATAAGATTATCAATAAATAGTTAATACTAGTGGCCCATTCCGACGGAATTCCACTCATCATTTCCTATTATAATGTAAAACCCAATACTGAAATTTCTATTATGGAACTTAATTTCCTATCCTTATGAGATAATATTATTGCTAAACCTTAACTTGATATGCGGATGTTATAAGAGTTAAGCAGAAGATATAAGAACAACACTACAGTCTCATTGTGAGTATGAGTAAGTATCAAATGTTATATCAGTCGAATAATTAATCAGTTGTGGAAAATCATTTATTGCCATCGGAAGGTATATCAGTTCATTATCTATCTTTTAGTTAAATGAGTTTATATTTATGGTAGAAAGTAACCAGTGTGTTTTTCCGGCTAATGGTGATGGCACCACCCCGCCATCACGATAGGTCTCGACACCGGACTGGGACAACCTTCTCCCGGAACAGCCAGTTACTTTCTTACAAGCTTTATTATGTATTAAATATATTAAAGTCCATAGTCTATGTTAGTTTGTATTATTTCCAACTAAAAAGAGGACAAAGCAGAAAGCGCTTACAAGCGATTTACCAAATTTTCACAATTGAAATATTTCCTTTTCAATGTGATGGCTGATATAAAATTTAAATTTAAGTTATTTTTTTTTATATATTGAACCAATTCTAAAGTTGACTTACTTTATGTCTCACGAATTCAATCTTACAATCCATGACAAAATTATGGGAATTGGTAAATCTTTTTTGTTCTGAAGGAAAGATTTATTAGAAAAAGGGACAAGATGTATGTACTAAGCAATAAATAACCCTCCTACACTTTACTTTCGCAAATTCTAAGTTTAGCTAAAATACTTCGACGCTGTGTTGTTAAAATGGCATCGAAGGATTTGTTTTAAGATGGAAACAATTTGATGTTAGTTTCTTCCAAATTGAAATGATCAGAAAACCTCCAGATCGCACCTGTGTCGACGCATCAACTGAGCACCAAAAACAAGTATTTTCGCCTGTATTCACTATATTATAACGGTACTGTTAGTGGTAAGAATTTAATGACATTTTCTTTCAGCCACTTCGTCATTTGTAAAATAAAATTTCATCTTAGTGGTTTTTATATGATCTCCACGAATCAACCTGGGAGAAATCATACATACCGGCCCTTCCTAACGACCAAAGATTTATTTCACTTCACAAATTATTAAATAGCTGAGTTATCACAAAGACAAAATAAATCACTATTAATGCGGCTTCACACGACACTTGTGATTACTTGATTTCAAATCTGGTGGTTCATATGACCAACCCAATTCAGAAATTTTACTATTATCATACTTTAGTAATTTACTGATTTATTAAATCGTTTACTTGGCTGGCTTTAGCATGAAAATAATTAATTAACACTCACTTGATTTTCACAATCGACGCCATTTTGTACAACCAAAACTCAACACAACACTGCAGATATTTTAAAAGGTTTACTGAGAATCAAATAGTATCGTGGATTTGCTAAAATACCTTAGTAGATCTATTGATCTGCCGATAAAAACCCTGTCTGAGAGATCTAAAATCATGATTTTCTTTATTTAGGTGATTATCTTTGATCCGCCATTTTGAAAACCAAGCGTCCATTTCGACCATGACAAATTTAACATTTAATTCTTACATAAAAATACCTATTTCTAGCTCAAGTTACGGCAGCCATTTTGTGCGCTCCGAATTGCATTTTTCCTAACTACAAAATATTTCGGCCATTTTGTCGAATCACGCCTAATCGTTACCCCTAGCCAGCTCGCGACGTCTAAACCAGCCTTTTGTCGTCGAAACCCTATATGCTACACTTTTCTGTATAGAAATTTCCAAAAGTCGTTCTCCTATATAAAATATGTTCTTGCCTAGGTTTTGACCTAATCATATTTTCGTTTGATCAACATGGTCGCCTAACCGTTTACACACCTATTTCGCTCTATTAACGTCAACTCGAACCACCTTTCATCACAAAAACCCACCCAATTTTTGTGATGCCTACTTAACCTTCGCGATACTAACCTTCATCTATCCTACAAGATTTTACCTGCCTAACCCAGACTAAATGAGAACTTCCTATGCAAATTGTGTGACGCTTACCTCGTCATCCGGAGCCCCGTTACCTGGACAGTTTGAGCAAGCAATACTCCCTGACCACCTAGTGCTTGACCGTGCCGAAGATGGATGGGAAGGAGCCATCTTCGGTCCCTAGCATGAGGTATAGCATAATCATGTACTTAAGGACTTGACCAAGGACCAGAATTACATTCTAACGACCTCATTTCTACGACGTCTGTCATCAGCCACGTCACACATGATTACACTATGTGACTTAACTAGGCAATCAACGAGTTGATGCCCGCTTATGAAGTCACACTCATAAGCTATCAGTTACCTCATTGCCCCCCCAGAAAGTCCATTACGGATCGCCCCAATATGACACAAATTTTCTAGTAATTATTCTAAATAGAATCTCCCTTCCCACATTTTATTTCATTTAAATTGATATTAATTTAATCTGATTTTACTAATTCTGGAATTTACTTGGAACAGCTAGCGTTAATTTTGATGTAACCTTTGCAAATAGAATTATATATTTCAGTCAAGGCTTAATTTTTACCATTTTAAAACCCTGTTTGAAATATTTCCCCAAAGAAAACTTGCCCCGATTGCAAGGCCTAAACAATGGACTTTCCTAAATTCACTAATTTGCTGACTTCTTCATATGTGCTTGAGTATAAAAAGAACTTGTTCTATGGCGCTTCTTACAGAGGGGAGGCAGAGATTCGTCTTCTTCTCGGCAGGTGGAAAAATGAGAGCGAGAATAAGCTCGTCGAAGCTTTTATAACCTAACCCCCACCCATTATTTTTCAAAGCGTCCCCTAGCTACACATAATTCCTAGTATTCTATTGTTTGTATCCTTAATGTGCCCTGTCACAATCTATTTCCCCAAAATGCTGGGAAATTTTCCACTAATTGACTTACAAAAATTGCCTAGTGCATTTAGTCCCCCTAAGTACCTGTAAGATACTTTAAATAAATGAATAAATAAATAAATATATATATTCTTTTTTTGACAATCACCCTCAAATATTTAAATTACGTGAACATTTTACGAATACAAAGATTAGTAATTACCTCCGTATCCAATAACTAATTTTGGTTAATCTAGAATTTACAAAGATCCTCAAGTAAATATATATTATATGACACAAGCAATTTAATCTTTCCTGTGTGTTCGAATAAATCTTTTGGTCTAATCAATTTCGCTAATCTTCAAAGAAGACCCCTTATAATCAATAAATCCGCTATCAGCCTACTTTTATTATTTACGATTGATGCATGACTCTATTCATAATATTAATTATTCTTTGCGCCACCCATTTATTTATTCTATTTGCCAAAGAACGTTTCGTTACTGGCCAACTTATTTCTTTTTCATATAATTTCATTACTATGGGTATTTTATGATTTTATACTGGTATCATTTTTTTAAATCTTGGCGCCACCATTCTGAGCTATTATTTGCTGACTCTAAAGTTAACTCCCCCCAGATTCACGCGTTACGATTGGCTAAACACCGACTCAATTCATCTCCTTTTATGGTCACAAAATGCTTTGCAAGCTTACGATTGGCTACCACGAAACTCTCCTTTTTGTCTCTTGTTTATGGACAAAGAGAATGTAGAACATTCCGTTTCACCATATATATATTTTTTTTTCCAATTTTCTTACAACTTTTTACTAGTTATTGTTTTTATTTAATTATTTTCTTATTACAAATATAATCATTCATATTCTTTCTTTACTTTTAATATTAAACTGATTTTACTTTATCTATAATCCAGAACTTAAATTACAGTTCCGTGCGTTGCGTTCCGTTTCCCACTAGTATGTGACACATTTATTTGCTCTAGCAAGTATGCTTATAAAACTTCGATTTTTCCAAATTTAAATGTTATTCTACCTAAACAGTGATTATCTTTAATTATCATTTATTTATTTTATAATCATTCGTCCCTTTTCTCTTTATAATTTATTAATGATATAAATTTCCAAAGATTATTTCGTCTCCTAACTTTTTTTATAGAGTAGTCTTTCTCGATGGAATGTCAGTTTTTAGTTCCAAAACCGTCCACCAAATGTCAAATACATTTGTCTATAGTCTATACCAAGTGTCAGACGACCTGTTTATTATTGTTGAAACATATTTTCAAGTTATTGAATTACCATAAAATTATCTGTTTTTTATATAGAAATACGGATATTTTGTCAATGTTGTATTTGCATATTGCAATCATAACTTATAAAGTGCATATGAACAATGGATTTGTGTTACAAGAACATCATTCTATCGTTAGTATAACTATGATATTTTGAATGCAGAATGAAATGCAATAAAACCTCACAAATTGCATAAACAACCATTCTTTTAGTAAAATGAGAATAACCACCCTCTTCATGGTAAGTTATTCAAAGAATTTATTATTTGATTAATCGCATAACTTTACTTATTTGTGTTTACAACTATTTTTTCCAACCCTGGATTTTTTGTACTTTTACAGACTTCTAACTAGCCATAAATTGTGGACCCTCTGGAATGTGATAAAGAAGGTAACCGACAAAGAATAAGACCTACAGAAATCATGAAAACTAACCCTATGCAGGAATACTTAAAGTTTGTATTTTGCCCGCTTCCGGATCAATATTTGAGAAAAAAAAACATGTTCAGTTTTGAACTGTTACAATATACTGGTGAAATAACTTTGTAACAGTGTGACTGGTTGGGGAATCTCTAATGAAAAATTCCCATCGAATAACTGGTGTGACTCGTTGGGAATTTTTCAATAAAATCTTCCCAACCAGCCACAGTGTGACAGTTGATGGTGTGACTCGTTGGAAACAAACGGAAAATGGTGTCGTACATGTTCACTTCTCGCTTGCACATCATATCACCAAACCTATATCACTCTCTCACTCTTATTGGCTCAAGCGCGGTTAACCGAAACTTCCAGTCCCATTCTTAATCAGCGCGGGCTTTGTGAGAAGGGATGAAAGGAATGTTACTAGAAGAGTAATGGATATGGATGTTGAGGGCTGGAATTTAAGACGAAGACCGCAGATCATAGATTGATTGTGTGCGGAATGATATGAATGTGAAGGGAGTGGATGAGGAGATGACGAGTGACAGGAAGGAATGTAAGAAAAGGTCACACGGCACCGACCACAAATAAATTATTTAATTATAAACTTCAGTTGTACAATTTAACAATGTGCCACTGAGGCCTGTGGTAGTGTAAAATGTGTTACAGACTCTTCGATCCGATCATAACAGACTTCAGTGTCTTCCCAAACTATTGACATTAGTACACAATTTAGGTTTATAAATTATTAAACAATAAAAAATAAAAATGAATGAAAATAAAACAAAAGGAACACGAGGATAACCAAAAGAACAAAAAGATAATAAGGTAAATAAATACAGCAAATTGTTTTGTTTGTTTGTGTGTGTGTGTGTGTGTGTGTGTGTGTGTGTTTGTTTGTGTGTGTGTGTGTTTGTGTGTCTGATGTGTGTGTGTGTTTGTGTGTCTGATGTGTGTGTGTGTGTTTGTGTGTGTATATATGTGTGTGTGTTTATGTGGTGTGTGTGGTTTGTTTGTGTGTGTGTGTGTGTGTGTGTGTGTGAGAATAAGTGGGTACGTAAGTATGTTTGTGATGATGATGATTACCTTATGTGATTTATGTGGGTCTTTGGTCCTGTACACTCCGTCAAACGAGTAGCCGGGTGGCGGGCGCAAGCGGCGCGGCGACGTCTTATATTCGCGCCCGACCATGGACGGACTCACGTGCTCGAATATCGAGTCCTCTATAAAAGGAGATCGAATAATGTTGAACATGGTTTGAAACGGTTTTTTATGTTTAGCATACGTAACGGGGAAAACCCCGGACGGCACGGGGCGATTTTTTGGCATCGTTGCATTTAAAATAATGTACAATAAGCGCCACGAAAGATGAGACTAGCTCCTTGATTACGTAAGTCTGTTACTAACAATTCTCGATTGAAATCGATTGAAAGTGCAGTTACATAACTGCTCTAAGTAAGATAGTTGTCACGTTGGTTCTTACTAAAGCAGTAATGTAACTGTGATTTCTGTCAGAGTTGATTGCAACATAGTTACATAATTACCCCCCTGCCCCCCTAGCATGACCGACTAAACACGATATACACAGGGTCATTTTGTGTTCACCATCCAAATGAGGATGTGTTCAGTCCATGAAACTGAACAACTTTCTCTAAGGAACACATGGCCAAATATGTAAAAAGAATACTATTCCATACAAATCAAAGAGATCACGTGACCAAAATTTTGTGGCGAAATTCAACACATGTTTCTTAGAGAAATTTGTTTAGTTTCATGGACTGCCGACTGGACACATCCTTGAAATTTGGATGGTAAGTTCAGAATGACCCGATATATCGCGTGATATAACGTTTTATCGACACCCGACTAGCGTATAGAAGTTGCACTCCACAAAACCGTTTATATAAATTGCAACTCTTGCTCCAACACAATAAAGTGCAATTCAGGTCGCACAGCGCTCCCTTCGCTACAAAACATGCACTTAGTAGTTGCCTCTCTTTCTATAGCGTAGGTCTTATCTTTTCTGACGTATGTAATTTGTCCTCTCAGAGGACGCCGAGCGTTTCACACTCGCGCGCCCTGCGGACAGAGCCCTGCTACAAGTAGCCGGCGAGTCCGTCCAGACGGAACGATTTCATACGTCAGAAAAGATAAGAGCTGCGCGATAGAAAGAGAAGCAACCATAAGTGAATATAATAAATAATAATTAGTAGGGAAAGGAGCGCTGTGCGACCTGAATTGCACTTTATTGTGTCGCAACAAAAGTCGGTATTTATTTAAATGATTTTGAGGAGTGCATCTTCTGTATTTGTACTACACTCGACTTCAGAAAAATCGCACCACTTTGAAAATAAGTTTAGTCTTGGCCAACTGCTTTTGCTTGCTAACGTTTTATTGTGTAAATGTTGATATCTATTGAAAGTACATTTAATGAGATTTCAATTAATAATTGTTTGATTTAATTAACATAACAGTTACCATAATTAAACGCTGAAAGCGTTATTGCTTGCGCCGCCATAAAAGAGAAATAAAAGGGGTCAATTTGGTTAAATGAAATGAAAAGGAAATGCGGTTAAATTCGCTATCGAGATGATGGAGAAAACACACTTCAACAGTTGAATTAAAAAAAGGAATACCCAAGATACTATTGCTCGTGAAGTTGCTCAAATATTGCAAAAAAGTGAGGCAATGTAATGTTGCTCGGAAACTGAATTGAGTATCTAATTGATTCCGTTCGACGAGTATTCCAGTAGTTTCTAGAGACTGTTGGCTATGTCCAAAGGCGAAGAAGTATATAACAACACTTAGGTACCATTAAATTGGATAGGATTAAATTAACCTTGAAGAAATTTTTGAAAAGGTGCGATTTTTCTGACGACGAGTGTATTATGTATTCTGTGGCATAACCATAGTGTTTTTGTCCTTACACAGTAAACTTACCAGGGATAGCTGTAAATATTTTAATTTTAATTAGTGGATATTAGATCGGAATATAAAAATATATTATTTTATTTTAAAAATACACTAATTTACTTACGAGGCACATATTCTGTAAAAATAGAAAATAAAAACATTTTTACAATTCAAACTTTTGCGCATAATTAAGTAAGTACCTATTCATTGTATTTATTGCACTTACCGTCATCTAAAAATAAAACAAAAAATTTAATAATAATATTAAAAAATCATTGTGTGAATATAAAGGTTATTTTATAATAAAAAGACGATTTTAACTTCCACTGGCCTTTAAAACTTAGTTCCACACTTAAAATTGCAATAACTTTTAAAATACACAAGACATATTTTCGAAATAAAAGTAATTAGAAAAAGAATTCAATACATTAATTTCAATACTTACTTCATAGTCAATAACCTTCTTGAAATTAAACGTATTTTTTTTATTTCGAAACCCTAACTTCTAAGATGTGGTATTAACATTTAAAGGCCAGTTTAAGAGTTTGAGTAAAATTTGAAAGCAAAGAAAAAACTCTACTTACTAGCAACCTCTGTAAAATAAGTTCTAGTTTTAATATCAAATCCAGATTACCTCATTAAAAAATTACGTGTAAAAAATTACATAAATAATTACCATCCGGTTCTAAAAAGAAAAAAAGACATTAATAGGTAAGTTCAATAAATTAACAATATACTTATCAAATAACATTTAAACTATATGTAATACAATGTAGTACAAACTTACTTTCAACTAGAAAAAATAAGAAAATATTGTTTTTATCAATAAATGGATGTTACATTTAAAACTAACAATTTCAGCTATTTATAAAAACATGTTAAGTTTACATTGTGTTATTGAATATTTTGTATGTTATTTTGTGTGTATTGTTGTTATTGAATACTAGAAAATTGATAAAAAATAGCATTGTGAATGCTAAAATCTCAAAATTCATTGGGCATTTTGTTCGGACATTTTACCTACGGCGTACACAAACGAAATAGGCGAAGTATGTAGATAAATGTATCTGCTACTCATTTATTATCATTACATCATAGAATTTTAATAATAAAAAAAAATAAAGGCGATACAAGCGTTTATTATGCTTGTAACACGCATTTTCAAAATGCTGAAAGTAAAAACTTCTGTTTTATTAACAAAAGTTTAATAACATTAAACAATTACTCACACACATACTGTAAAATAACTTTTTTCTGTCGGTCTGTACATAAAAAATAATACATATTTTGAAAAGTTGGATTGAATTCTTCAATTTAAAACTGGTTTGGTTTCTGTACGCGAACTTTCATCAAGTAGGACAAATATGCCTAATGACCTTTTAAAAAAAAACTCAAATGTTTGGTATGTACACTTAATATCAAAATATAAAAAAAGCATTTGTGGGACCGCGGGTCAATACAAAGAGGCTATAATTAGGAATTTACTATTTGCTGAGGTGTTTAAAACCATTTTTTACGGTTAAGATTGAAACTATATATTAAATTATTATTAAACAATACTAAATAATATATTATATATATTATATAAATTATTATTATAATTTATTTATATTTTGTGGCAACACTTACCGTAATCGCCTGCAGTAAAAAAAATCTTTTTAATAAATACATAAATTTTCTGGAGTTCTTATTGTTTGGTGTGGGGCTAAATGGGGCCAATATGGGGCCCCGTTCAATATATTAAGTGCGATCTACGGAGCCCCGAAAGTATCAGTACTAAATCTTGATAAATAAGCTTGATCGCTGCGGACACGTATAAAAACATGATGGAACAGAAAAATAAAAAATAAAATGTATTACTTTAGTTTTATCACACAAGGGAAAATAACGAAATTTTTTTTTCGTTTTCGGATATAATGCACTTAACAGTCGGATAGAACATCAAATAAGAAATAATATTTTGTATGACACATATGTACTTAAACGCAATATTTAGGGAGATATTTGAAAATTCTTGGCTAACTCCATACTAATGCACTGAAACGTGACACGAGTGACGTCACACATGTTGACCTTTTTGTATAGAGCGTTTTCGGCGGGTGCTGCTGCGTGCTAACTTCAAGTAACTATATCACGAGAAAAAAACACAAGAGAAAAGTTTTAATATTACAGTTGATTTTCTCACGCATTATACTTTTGATTTTGATACAAAAAAAAATTGATGCATGTTCCCTATTGTTCCTGTATCGCTAGTACCTAATAAATTAAATATCGTTTTCAAACAGATTACAGAGCCTTCATTATTTCTACTTTTTGCCACCATGAGCGCTGCAGTCGATTATTATACCATCGCACCCAGCGAATATAAATATAACGTTTTACAACTGCTGTGTGGGAGCACCTTAATGAAGCGTATTTTTGACAGACAGACATACCTCTCAAAAATTAAGTGTAATTCTAAAGTAAGGCAAGTGAAGTGCATCTTCAATCAGTGTACCAAACGCTTTGCCAATACATTTCTTGTGCGAGCTGGTAAAGAATGGAATGCGCTGCCTGCTCATGTGTTCCTCGATAGTTATAACCTTGGTCTCTTCAAGGCAAGAGTGAATACGCATTTCCTGGACAAGCGTGCTACACCTTAGACCACATCCTGGAGGTCAAGTCTGCTGATGTTTTCGTCAAAATCGTAGTTCAATGGTGTTTGAATGGTAATGCTTTTTGAGACAGTTCTTGTTTCTTAAACCCAAAACTGATACACATTGTATTTCTTAAACCCAAAACGGAAACATATTGTGTCTTGATTTTGGGTTTAAGAAACAAGAACTGTGTCAAAAAGCATTACCATTAGAACACCATTGAACTACGATTTTGACGAAAACATTAGCAGACTTGACTCCCTGTTTATCAAACAAGATGGTGGTCAAATGCCTGCCTAGTCACTACTTAGTATAAAACAAAGTCGCTTTCTCTGTCCTTATATCCCTATGTATGCTTAAATCTTTAAAACTACGCAACGGATTTTGATGCGGTTTTTTGAAGTGAAAACTTCTTTAGCGGCGTTGTACGCTTTTTGTATGGGGAAAAAATGCTAAACTCGCGTCAGTAAGAATCACGTGGCTGATCGAAAATGCTTAAGACGGATGTGACGGATGGAGAGTAGACAGCTGGCGGCGGAAGTATCCCCCTCTCTTTCTACGGGGCGCGTTGAAAATGGCAGCGCGTCATTTTAAGACGTAAACACTTGTGTCACCAGCAACGCGCTAATTTTGAAAATGGAACTAATAGCAGCGATCTCTTCGGTGAAATCAGACTTATTTATACTCTGTGACTATAAGTTTAAATCGTAGAATGCGTGCATGTAGAAATTATTAAGGCCACTGGCGCGAAATTTTTAGAATTTTTCTCTAATTATAAACTGATTGAATTGTGTGGCTGTATAGTAATAGTAAAGAAATAATTTTAATCCTTCGCCGCTAATTTAAAAATTTTAAAAATGCATAACGTTAATATGCAAGTTTTCACTTCTGCCGGCACTCCCGGAGTGCCAACCGATTTTTTTTAATAGATAGAGTGATTCAGAGGAAGGTATATATGTATAATACATGGTGTCAAATCCCACACTACACCGAAGCGAGGGCGGGTCGCTAGTCTACAATAAAAAAATAAATAACTTACGCCACAGTTCATTGGCTTGTAGCGCCTGGTCGGGCGAGGGCAGGCTGTAGATGTACCCGATCTGGCAGGGGTTCCAGTGGTCGCACACCTCCCTGTCCGGGTCCAACTCTGTCACGTATTTGTACGTCTGTCGAAAAAGTTGCCCTGTTATTACAGAACGAGGCATATATTATCTTGAAATTGTTTCGATGGAGTGGGGATATGTTCGCGCATGTGCTCTTGTGAGCGACCAATAGCGCGCGCCCCTCTCTCGCCGCCCACGCCCCTCACCGCTACGCATGCCCGAAAAAACGCGTTCCGTGCAATCCCCACCCGATTTCAAGATACACACATCAACTTTGTCTAGGGATACCAGGTGTTATTTTCATACAAACGAGGTAATTTTGAAACCTTGGTTTCCTGCCAGGGATGTACTGTGCTGTGATCATCAGATCACAGCACAGTACATCCCTGGTTGGCCGCCATCAGACGGCCAACCAGGGAGTGAATGGAGGAGATCCAGATCGCTATACACACCCAACTGATCTGACCAGCATTCTTAAAACGTAATGGACATGTTTAAAAAAACCGCGACAATAGCATGAAAATGTATGGAAATCTTCAAACTGAGAACTCTGACCCATTAATCTTTTAGAATGCTGGTCAGATCAGTTGGGTGTGTATAGCCATCATTAGATTACAGCACGGTACATCCCTGGCAGAAAACCAAGGCTTCAAAAGTTACCTGGTTTGTATGAAAATAACACCTGTATCCCTAGACAAAGTTGATGTGTAATATATGCCTCGTACTGTAAGAGTCCGTACATATTTTGCCGCTGACTGCCGCTCGCTCGCTCGCACATGTCATGTTTTCTCAAGTTTTTTTTTAATCTGAGTGCGTAATTGAAAAATGTGTCTCGGCCACTTTTCGCAATATAAGATTACGAACATTTCAACATATTTCAGTTTCGAGTTACTGAAGTACAAAAAGTTGACGTTTCTAACAGTTATTTGAACTGGCAAAAACGACAACTTTTTGTATTTCAGCAACCCGAAACTGAAACATTTTTTAAAATGTCCGTGATCTTATATTGCGAAAAGTGACCGAGACACATTTTTCAATTACGCACTCAGATTTAAGTAATCTTGAGAAAACATGAAATGTACGAGCGAGAGAGCGGCAGTTAGCGGCAACTGGGATTGTTTTGTAACACGTTGTTTCACTAACTTTTTGTATTTGCCACAACCAACCACAACCAAAATGGAGGTGATTTAATATAGCAGGGGTCGAAACTAGTAGCAGTGTCAAAAATACTGATTTTACTGACTGTAGGACTCAAAAATACTAACCAATTACTGATTTTATTTTTATGTTAAAATGTGTATTAGTGAGTATAAAAATTGTTTAAAAAAACAAAAAACCGACTTCAAAAAACCTACCTCTAAAAAGCAAGAAATAATATTCGTAATAATAAAAACACGTCTATTGAAGTCGGGTGGGGCTGGAGTACAAATTCCTTTTTTTATTCTAATCTAAAAGCCCCACCCGACTTCAATAGACGTGTTTTTATTATTACGAATATTATTTCTTGCTTTTTAGAGGTAGGTTTTTTGAAGTCGGTTTTTTGTTTTTTTAAACAATTTTTTATTTTTTTATTTTCTAGTGTAAGTACCTTTTCTATTAGGTAGTGTAGGTATATTATTTAGGTAGAAAAATCGGCTCAGCCAAACGTGAGTTAATCGCGGAGAAACATACATACATGCGGGTCAAACTACGAACCTCCTTTTTTAAGTCGGTTAAAGAACTACACTTAAGATATCCCTTTTCAAACAAAAAAATAATTATCTTATTCAGTTCATAAACAAAGAAGTTATACGACTGATCATCGAGGTAGTTCACACAGAAATCATTCCATTTTCGTGCTTTTTTCAAGATTACTTGAAAAGTACTGAACCGATTTCAAAATTTTAAAAAATGGGACCAACTTGAAAGTTTACCTAATCTAATAACGTTTGAATCATTTCAATCGGTTCAGCCGTCTTCGAGTAATCGGTGTACATACAAAAAACAAAAAAAAAAAAAAAAAAAAAACGGGTCGAATTGAGTACCTCCGTCCTTTTGAAGTCGGTAAAAAGGGTGCGATTCGGTTGCCATAAAAACAGTTAATCTAATTTCAATGTTACTAACGTTGACTTCATCTAATTTTTATTTGACCTAAAAATAAATGACATAATTTTTACTTAACCTATTATTCATTTGTCATCATTATTATTTGCCATATTTACATTTGCTCTAACGTTTATATCCCATAAATATCATTTGATATATCGCTTTTTTATCTAACTTACATTTCATATACATATCATTTGATCTAATTTTACATGTTATAATCAACTTTTACTATAAAATAGAAATAACTAGCTTTTGTTATTATGATGCTTGCTTAATTATCAAATCCACTAATGTTTAATGTACTTACATCAATTAGCATACATATATTATAACATAACAATGACTAGACATGCAAGCAAGCATACAAGCATGCATGTAGCTTGCCAGTAGGTTAGGTCAAGTAAGTGTTTTGACCACTCGCAGCGGAGTTCCACAACGCTTGCATGCATGCTGCATGCTTGCTTGCTTGCAGGCTTGCTTGCTTGCAAAATGCTTGCCGGGGGGTGCAGGGGGGCTGGCCCCCCTGCTCGGGGGGGTCGGGGGGCCTGAGGCCCCCCGCTATAAAGAAACACTTTTAATGCACCTACCAGTAGGTTAGGTTAGGTTTGTGTTTTGACCACTCGCAGCGGAGCGAGCGAAGCGAGCGGAGCTCTACAATGCATGCATGCATGTTGCATGCTTGCTTGTATGCTGCATGCTTGCTTGCATGCTGCATGCTTGCTTGCATGCTGCATGCTTGCTTGCATGTTGGGTGCTTGCTTGCAAAATGCTTGCTGGGGGGTGCAGGGCAGCTGGCCCCAGGCCCCCCGCTGTAAATAAAAACTTAATTCACCAGGTAGGTTAGGTTAGTGTTTTGACCACTCGCAGCGGAGCGATACTGTAATTTTGGCAGTAAACTAACTGTTTTAGAACCCTTTATGGAGTATTTAAAGCATGGGTGTGGATAAAAATATATAAGTAATGAAATCAAATTTTTGGGCTATGCTTGTTTTTATATCATTTAAATCATAGGTCAAATAAAATTAATTTTAATGTTGAATAGAGTAAATGAATGTTATATGAAATGTGCTTTATATCATCTGTTAATTAGATCAAATGATTATTGTGTCAAATAGTGTTTATATCAAATGTATTTAGGTCAAGTGAAATTATATTAACCGTATGTTATATTATTTGATCGGTATGTCAAATGAAATTATATGAAATGTTATTATATCTTCTGATCGTTAGTGCATGTAAATTTAGGTCATACATTACACACCCGTATAAAAAGAGTGGTTCACAATTTTTTATTGAGATTTTTAGCATTAAAATATTATTTTTATATATAATTCTAAAGTACTAGAAAAAATCGACCTGCCATTAAATGGTCCTCTTATACAGGCAATAAATAGCCTTATAAAACTGAATATGTTAGATGAGGTACCATGCATACAACACACAACCCCGGAAAATTATTATAAACCGAGAAAATCGCCACTTTTCTGGAAAAAAAAAAGTTTTTTCTTTATAATAAATACACTGAATAGTGGCTAGACCTTAGATCAAAATTTTTAGTCAGTTTTATCCATTATTCTTGTAATTTCTCCTGCTTTTTGTAAAAAACGGCCGCGCAGCGCGATTTTTAGTGAGTTTCATCCACTAATCTTGTAATTTGGCCTGCTTACAGTAAAAACAAACGGTAATAATAAAAAGTGTATAAAAATTAACGTAGGTAGCTTAAAACCTGACTTTACTGACCATTTTTTTTATAAACTGACTGATATTAATAATCTTAAAACTGACTTTTACTGACCGAAGCCAAAAAAACTGACTTTCACTGACTAGTTTCGACCCCTGTAATAGGTTAAATAAACCGTTTTTTTTTTAAGTTAAAAAAACTCACTCTGTCAGGGTAGTATCTGTAGTGCACGACCACATCATCGGTGTCTTCGAGTGCGCACTTGCTCGTGGTGTAGTTGAGCGAGGTGCGCTCCATGGGCGCGCAGCCGATCACTGTGGTACCGTTTCGGGGCAAGTCTGGGCCCTCCACCTTATGTCCTAGATAATAATATTGACACTAATAATAAATTCTTGGACAATAGTATTTGTAGTGTACGACCACATCGTCGATATCTTTGAGCGAGGTGCGCTCCATGGGCGCGCAGCCGATCACTGTCGTGCTGTTACGGGGCAAGTCTGGGCCCTCCATTTCATGTCCTAGATGTGGATTTAGTACTAATTGAGTATCGATTGAGTACTGATTTAGTACTGATTTGGTACTGATTTCGTACTGATTTTAGTATTGATGTACTAATGATTTAGTACACACTGATTTTACTACTGTTTAATACTAAGACGGCATGCGACACACCTTAAAAACGGTGTATGTCATCACATTGTCATCACAATTACTTAGAGCACAAGACACCATGGCTCCACGATACCTCTATTTTAAATTCTAATTAAGATTAACAAATATTTTAAACAAACTGTGATTGCTCATTTGCTAGGCGGGACGCTAGGGGCTCTTACTGTAAAAAATGTTGGCACATGTCACTTGCTCCTTTGTCTCTTTTTTACATAGACCGTGTCCGTATGATGTTAACTTCTCTTTTCCACGCTTTGTTGGTCTTCTTGAGCGCAGCGAAAGTTTTTCTATGTCTATGGACCTGACCGTTCTGACGTTTTGATATGTAATGGCGGCATTGTGTCAAATATTAAAAAAAATACTACATATTGTTTTATCTGTTTTATTAATGTAAATTTCAAAATAACTGTGATGTGTGTTGTGAAAGTGTTGTGAAATACTTTTTGGTCATTCTTATTAAATGTGGTTAGTAAAATCTTTACAAAAAGTGTGTTTTATTGTGGCTATGTCAGAGTTTGTTTACTTCTTTTTTAGTTGTAGTTTTACTGTAAAACAAGAAGATAGAGCTACTCTAATCGTTTTATTTAATGATAATATACATATACAATTGTTCCTGTATCGCTAGTAATAAATTAAATATTGTTTTAAGACAGATTACAGAGCATACATTATTTCTACTATTTGCCACCATGAGCGCTGCGATCGGTGATCGATTATGATACCCCAGCTAGTACTTCGCACCCAGCGAATAGGCCACTCGACACCGGAAGTCTTTGGTAATAAAAAAATAAATCAAACTTACTGTTGCAGAAGAAGTACTTGCTATCGGCGACGTAGAGGTCCCTATCCTCAGCACTCAGGCAGGAGTCGAACATGATGGGGGAAGGCTCGATGTCGTCTTCGCACATGATGATACCGGAGCCGTCTGGTTCTTTGGGGGCGCGATTCGTTGGGCAGCGGAACATTAGACCTGCGAAGGAACGGTTTTAAACAAAATTCGATCGCTATTCGCTATCTACTATTTTATTTTATTATTTTTCCTACAACCTACGTCACATTACGAAAGTTTTGAGGGGTCTTGTAAGGGGCCATCCATAAACTACGTCACAGGTTAAGGGGGAGGGATGGGGTCGACGAAGTTTTATCGTGTGACAAGGGGGTGGCAGGGGTTCTAAATTTCGTGACGTCACATTTCAAAATCATTTAAATTGAAATAAAACAAATTTCGGAACTGCTGTTTTAATTTAATAATTCTTTCTAGTTTTAAAATTGTAAAATATGTGACGTCACACTAGGGAGGGGGGATGTTCGTGTGACATAATTATGAATGGCCCCTAATGCAAAATTCTAAAAACTGATATACATGAAATACAGGTATTTTATCAAAATTCGATCGCTACTAAAGGGCTCAAAGTGATAAGTTTTTTATTAATTTATTTTTACGACAACCTACGACGCATTACGCAACTTATGAGGGGTGCCCTGACGCAAAATTCTAAAAATAATAAAAATCGACCCACCCTGTTTTGTTCTATTTGTTGTTATTACAATTACAATGTATGGACTGACCTTTCCTGATGATCAGCGGCGGTTTATTCCTAATCTCCGCTATAGTGACTCCCTTCTCCCCGTTCTATATGGCCGTCATCACTCGCTTGTAGAGCGTAGTGCGACAGTAAAATACTCAAGTAATTATGCACCATTTGTTGTTATTACAATTACAATGTATGGACTGACCTTTCCTGATGATCAGGGGCGGTTTATTCCTGATTTTCGGTATAGAGACCCCTTTTTACCGGTTCTGTATGGCCGTCATCACTCACTTGTAGAATGTAGTGCGACAGTAACATACTCGAGTATTTATGCACTATTTGTTGTTATTACAATTACAATGTATGGACTGACCTTTCCTGATGATCAGGGGCGGTTTATTCCTGATCTCCGCTATAGTGACTCCCTTCTCCCCGTTTTGTATGGCCGTCATCACTCGCTTGTAGAGTGTAGTGCGACGTTCCTGTTCAGCAATGATGTAGGGTAGGAGTTCTTCCGATAACACGTCCACCTTCTTCTTGGCTTCTGCATTCATCTGTATAATGGTTCACCAGTTAAGGTTTAAAAATCTCAGTTAGGAGCTAGGGTCATGAACGCCCCTTGCAAGATTTGAATTTTTCACCTGAAGACTTATTTCTAAGATAATATATATTTCTAAGTAATATTTGAATTTTGCGCCCCCAAACATTTTTCTAGTTCAGGGTCAGCAAAATACGCCTTTTGAGGGTTGCGCCCCTGACAGCCAACCCCCCTTGGCCAGTCCTTAACTATGACGCTGGTCAGTGGCGCCCCGTCGTTAAAAATAACTGGATACAAAGTATACCTATTAAACATTATTTGATTGTTTCGAAAAAGTGTTGTTTAATGGGGAAGGCAACTGTCAAAATGGCGCTGCGTACGCTTGTTCCACGAGAGCTAAGAAAACAAAGGACATTTACTTGAAAAATCGTTTTTTTAGCTGTAAAATGATTAAATTTTGTGTAATAGGCTTTAAAAATGTTGGCACTTACAAATTTCAAAAAAAACTGGATATAGAAAAAATTGATAGATTCTGTAAGAATAAGAACGTCTTAATTTGGCTTTCAATTCCTGCATTTGCATTGTAGAATAGTATTTTATATCCATTTTGGGTCAATAGGTCTTTTTCGGTAAAAAAAATCCACAAAATGAATACCTATTTTCCCATACATTTTGTTCTGAACGTCTACTGTCTTAGGAACAAGCGTACGCAGCGACATCTACAATTAACTTTGTGTTGCCAACCCCATTAGCAACAAAACCATACTTACTCTGTCTGCATCTTTGTTGAATTTAATTCCAGTGCCGTCCTGTGAATTTAAAAAATAGTTTAGTATAGATATGAAAGAATGCTCATGCATTCAGCTTTAAGCCGCGTTGACATGATCAAAGTATATGGACCAAGTAAATTGGACAAAGTAGCTTCGATCAAAGTATACTTGTATACCTGTTCGACAAACAACTTGGACAAAGTAGCTTTTTGGATACGGTGACGCAGTCACAAGTTCACTTGGATTGCTCCTTTACATCATGGGTCTCCAAACTGTTTAGCATAAGGGCCAGACTAAGTCCTCCATGAAGTCCTAAAGGCCAGGATCTAGCTAGCTCTGTACAAAGACAAACATACTGTAAATTACAGTATTGTTGGTAAGATTCGGCCTGCTTTCGCGGGCTGGACTGTTGGTGCTCGCGGGCTGGACTGTTGGTGCTCGCGGGCTGGACTGTTGGTGGTCGCGGGCCGGAGCTAGCCCGCGGGCCGTAGTTTGGAGACCCCTGGTTTACATGATCCAAGTAGCGTCCAAGTAGTCATTCAAACTACTTGGTCCAAGTATACTTTGATTATGTCAACGCAGCTTAAGACTGGAGCTGTAGTGGTATCTACACCTTCCAATTTAGGATGTCCGAATAATCCGACAGCATGTTTTTGGAGTTTCAATATTGTACTAAATTGATGTAGTTTAGTACAATATCTGTTATTGTAACTAGAACAACCAACACAAAGTCGGCCAAACGTCAGTATAAAGTTCTATCTGTCCACTTATATAATGAAATAAATAAAAGAATTGAATTGTACTCTTTAAAGTTAAAAGACTGTAAGAAAGCTCTAAATAACTGGCTACAACCACTAACATATAATGAAGTGGAAGATTTACTACAGTATCTATCTTAAAAATTAAATGTTACTGTAAACTAACTACACAGACACTTACCTGCCTAATTTTGTTATGTTTTAGTTAAAAAGTATCTAGTTATTACTACAATATATGCAATAATGTGTAAGGTTTCAACGAAGGAGTGGAGTTGCCTGCCACAAGTATATCATTATGCTTACTGGGTGGCTCCAATAGTACAATGTATCAATGTATTGTGTAATTGTTGAAATAAACATTTTTCATTTTTTCATTTTTTTTTTTCAATATAGTCGTGCTGTCGGACATCCTAAATCGGAAGATGTCGATACCATAAGAATAAATAAAACTGAGTAGAAGGGACACTCCCGGTTCCAGAAGGGCTCAAAGTCACGATATTAGCCTACACCGTTAAACAGAAAACTCAGTCGGACTGCCACGGCCTGCGTCGCTGCATGCGCGTTTGCCTGTTTGTGCGTACCGTACGATCTTGGAAACAAATTACAATGGCGTCAAGTTATTTTACTTGTCGTCAAATCGTTTTCAATAGCCCTGCCATCGATCCTTGATCTCATATTTTGCAAAACTAGAATAAAATAATGATTTCACAGCAAAGAAAAACAATATTTTAGCAATATTATCTTTAGACGCAAGCAATATTTAACAGTAAGCGGCTTAGTAGCAAAAGGCCCTATTCGCAAAATGCCACACGTCCAAAAAAAGGACACATTCTCGGAATGACTTGTTCTCGAAAGGACCTATTCGCATAATACCTCATTCTTGAAAAGACACATTCGCATAATGCCTTATTCGCGTAATGACCTATTCTCAAAAGGACACACTTTTTTTAATACCTGCCAGCTTTCACGGTAAAAGCAAATGATTGGTAATTATCATGTATTGATGAATAAAAATAATTTTTTATTACATTTTAATCCGTCCGCTATGCTGTTATAGATTATTTTCCAACATATTTTGGTTTTACTTGTTTAATTCGATCTTTGATTCGACTGTTGAACTTTTAAAATTTTTAGATGTATATGAAAATGTGACAGTACATTTTTATAATTATAATATAATGTAACACATGTGCCTCTTACCTAATAATTATTGACGTTATAAAAGCCTAATAATGGCTTAGTAGCAAAAGGACCTATTCGCAAAATGCCACACGGCCAAAAAAAGGCCACGTTCTCGGAATGACTTGTTCTCGAAAGGACCTATTCGCATAATACCTCATTCTCAAAAAGACACATTCGCATAATGCCTTATTCGCGTAATGACCTATTCTCAAAAGGACACATTTTTTTAAATACCTGCCAGCTTTAACGTTAACAGCAAATGATTGGTAATTATCATGTAAAATACATTTTTATTACATTTTAATCCGTCAGCTCCGCTATAGATATAATATTTGATAAGAAATATAAAAAAATATTGACTAAATTAGAGACACAGGAAATTACTGTGGAACAATTGTTCAAACAAATTATTTATTTGCAACTTTTAATGTAAAATTGCAATACAATTTTTTATAATACATCTACTTCTTACCTAATAATTATTGATATTACAAATAATAATGATTATAAAAAGAAAAATTCATACCTTTCCTTTAAGTATAGTAATCTGGCACACTGTTGTTGATTTTTAATAAAATGATAAGAAATGACGATTTATAAGTTAGTATTTTTTCATATTTATATGTATATGAATTATTTTACCTTTCTGAAATACTCAATTTCTGGTTTTATAAACAATACAGTGTGTCCAATTTAGTTTAACCCCCTTTCAGGATTGCACTTTATCGAGGGACACATTGTATACAGGCATAGTTTCACTAACAAACACTTAGAGAAAAATGTGGCATTTTGAGAATAGGTCATTTTGAGAATAAGTCTTTCTGCGAATGAGTCCAAATGAGAATAGGGCATTCCACGAATAGGGCATTTTGAGAATGAGGCATATCGCGAATAAGGCAATTTGCGACTGCAGGGCATTTTGCGAATAGGTCCTTTTGCTACTAAGCCATAATAATGATTATAAAAAGAAAAATTAATACCTTTTCTTAGTTATAGTAATCTGGCTTACTATTGTTGATTTTTTATTTATTTATATTACCTATATGAATTATTTTACCTTTCTGAAATACTCAATTTCTGATTTTATAAACAATACAGTATGTCCAATCTACTTTAACCCCCTTTCAGGATTGCTCTTTATCGAGGGACACATTGTATACAGGCATAGTTTCACTAACAAACACTTAAAGAAAAATGAGGCATTTTGAGAATAGGTCATTCTGAGAATAAGTCTTTCTGCGAATGAGTCCAAATGAGAATAGGGCATTCCACGAATAGGGCATTTTGAGAATGAGGCATATCGCGAATAAGGCAATATGCGACTGCAGGGCATTTTGCGAATAGGTCCTTTTGCTACTAAGCCCAGTAAGCAACCCTGGCAACACTGGACGACAGCAGCCCACTGATTACGTAACTCCGTTGTTAATAATTCTCGATTGAAACCGCATTTAAATTGCTGCTTTAAGTAAGATAGTTGTCATATTGGTCCTTACTAAAAGCAGTAATGTAACTGCGATTTCTATCAGAGTTGATTGCAACAAAGTTACAAAATCAGGGGCCGGGGCGTAACGACGGCGACGTGAAGGGGGAAGTAGGTATATAAATGGCAGCGTTTGGGACTCGGTCAAAGAAGAGTCCGTTCTACCCAGTTTTATTTATTCTCATATCGATACCACTTATAGCAGGAATAAGTTCCATACTCACAACTGCCTGCCGTCTGACAATGTTGGCGAGGTACCTGCCTCGTCTGGACGCTGGCAGCAGCACGCTTCCTGGCTGCACTTCATCCCCTATCTGATGTAAAACATTAGAAAAACCATCATTTTTGAGCCGATTTCTTAAACACTCAAAAATACAAGAATTGAGCTCCCGGCTCATGGCACTACCGAAAAATTATCGAAATTATGTATAATCTAAACCGCCTTTGTGGTCTAGTGGTTCGCCCACCCGTGTAAGACGCAGGGGTCCCGGGTTCGATTCCCAAGGAGGGTACAATTTGTATTCGCTTTGGTTGGTGGTAGGGCTTATTTCAAGTCCGCCTGGCTAGCTACCACCATCTTACCTAAGTCTGACGCCATAACAATTTGAAAAAATGCTGTGTTCCGGCAGTTAAGAGGTAAGATAGCCAGTTCCTCATTGGTGAGGATTCCGGGTGTAGTGCGCTTCCACCGTCTGCCTTATCGTCACCTAACATCATCAGGGGCCCAAAAGTCTGCTATGGTTAACGTCATAATAGTGTTTTAATTGTGTTTCGATTTAAGAAACAATAATTTTAATGCTGTGTCCAAAAGCATTATTCAAACACAATTGAAACACGATTATGATTAACTTGGGCCCCAACCCCCAGGTGAGTGAAGGCTAAGCACTATAGTGCATAAAAAAATATGGGACATCACATAATGTACCTATGTGCTCCGATTTCGACTATACAGTAATCTGTATATTCTACTATATTATAATAATTCACTATGTTATGTTATATGCTTATCAGACCAGTTAGGTGTTTATAGCGATCTGGACCTCCTCCATTCACTCCCTGGATGGCCATCATCAGATCACAGCTAGGTCAATCCCTGGCGGAGAACCAAGGCTTCAAAGTTACCTCGTTTTTATGAAAATCGATTGGTGTTTCTAATTATCCGGCCACCACTGTATTTATTGTATATCGTGTTTCGGGGGAAAACAATTCAGTACATATTTGTGAATTAAACATACATAAATGTAAGTACTTACCGGGGGGAAACCACATTTGACAAATAAAAAAACATTTAAACAAAAGACAAACACGAGCGGTTTCATGTTTGTCGTCCTACTGAGGTTATTCCTCCAGCCAGCAATATGGTTACCTAATTGCCAATCAGAAATCGCCAATTAGTTGAACGTAAACTTTAAAATATATTGCCGAGTTAGGTGGTTGTTAAATTTAAAATATTGATTTAATTAGATTAACAAGGTTGTTTCAAATTGACATAGGTACTGACGTCAGTTTTTCTATCACTCAAATGGCCAACACAATATTATGTTTGAACGCTACGTGTACTTTTAAAGCTTATACATTTAAGGTTATTTTTAGTTGATACAAAACTTCTCGTGGGGTTGATCAGACCATCAAACTGAACAACTTTCATTATGGGACCAACCTTGAAATCGCGAGAAAAAAATCAGCTGTTTCATACATTTCGATGGAGGATTGTACTTTTGTATGGAACAGCTACTTTTTTTCGTGACCCCCACGAGAGGTTTTGTATAAACTAAAAATAACCTTGTATACTAAGAGCTGGCCCCGGAAATAGGTGCATGGACAATTTACAGAACGACGAAATGCCTCTTGTTGGTGTGCCATACTATCATTATTAACAGATCCGGGCACCTGGCAGATTTTGGCACTTTTTTTCCCACCAGTCAAAATTCCTTCACGCCGGTTGGTGTGAATCGTACATAAGCCATAAAAATATGCTTTTAAGAAAAACCTACTTCTAAAAATTTCGCATCGTATAAAATATAAGATAAGATCCGTATAAATATATGTAGGTAGGTATATTAAGTTTAAACTAGTAAACTAACTTAACCATTTCCGATCTTTAAACTAACATTAATTTTACCTACGGGTATTTTCGAGTTACTTTATAGTTTCAAAATAAAACACATAATTACACATAATAATTTATTTCATATTTCATTACCATGGCTACTTCATCTGTATTTAAGTTCATTATTCTTGCTACATGCATTTTTTTTTAATTCACAATCATTGTGATAGATAACATTTTAATTCGTTTAACATAATTTAGGTCCACTACCAAAAATAATTCTAATGATATATTTTTTTCTAATCGAAAACAAACTTTAAACTATAACACCTGTAACACACCTCCGCCCGCGGAACACCGCAGTAGTTTCCGCCATGAGTTTGACAAGCGAAACAAGCAAACAGCCTGGGGGTCAAGTCTGCTAATGTTTTCGTCAAAATCGTAATTCAATGGTGTTTGAATGGTAATGCTTTTTGACACAGTTCTTGTTTCTTAAACCCAAAACTGAAACACATTGTGTATCTTAAAACCAAAACGGAAACATATTGTGTCTTAATTATGGGTTTAAGAAACAAGAACTACGATTTTGACGAAAACATTAGCAGACTTGACCTCCTGCATAGATTTTTCACGCGCGATTCCGCCCCATCAGCTCGGCACCCTGATTATCTAAAAAGAAACTATTTAGCGACCGGTTTCATTCCACATACATTGCTACTTTTCTTTGGTATGTTTTTTTTAATCCAAAAAGAAGTAGCAATGGATCACTATCATCTATGAACTGCAACCGGTCGCTAGCTGGTTTCTAATTAGATAATCAGCCCGCCGACCGTTGACACACGCAAAAATAATGACGCGAAACCGTTTCGTAGAAATGATCCACATACATCGTCATCGATAGAACTCATACTCATAGCGGAATTACGGCGGAACAACCGCGGTGCCGCTGGTACGGTTTCGCGTCGGAGGTGTGCTACAAGTGTAAATTAATGGATTAGATATTTGAATATGATAGGTTGACTTATTTAATATTTTGAGCTGTCTGTCCATATATTATATTGTTATAAAAAAGGGCTTAGGCCCGGACTCCGCCCATATCTCTCCGCTCGAGCCAGCTCACATCCACTCGTGCGTAGCGGAAACTACAAGTTCCGCCATCTATATTGTAGCGAAACAATTACTCACTTTGACTACTTTGAAATTTTGATATTTATCCGCTCGAGCCAGCTCACATCTCCGCTCAGCTACGCACAGCTTCGTTGAAAAAACACCCTATGCTATGAAAAGCATCGCTTCTCTTCTCCACTACACACATCTATTCTCGTCCCCGCTTTGGTGTCCGGGCCTTAGAAATGTGACCAATGACAGACATTTCATTTTTTTACGTGTTACAAAAAATCCCCCAATGGCGAATATGGTGGCCATCAAACTGAACAACTTTTACTAGGGGACCAACTCTGAAATCACTAAATAAAATCTGCTGTTTCGTACAAAAATTAAAAACGAAAATAACATGTATGAAATAACAATATTTATTTTCGCGATTTCAGAGTTGGTCTCATAGTAAAAGTTGTTCAGTTTGATGGTCCCTATCTACCATATTCGGCATTATGGGTTATTTTATAACACGTTGTATAGAAGCAAAATAAAAATTACTTAAACAATACCACACAATAACAAGAATAAGTGATCATTGAATACAATACTACATTTGATATAAATAAGATTTTACACTAACACAAAATAACATATGAATTGGTACATCAAAATCGACTGGATTTCACTGGGTTTATTAGAATTGGTAGTTGAATTTATCAAATAGACTTTCCTTTCTCTATTTTATTTCAAGTTTAAAATAGGGATTAATACCACTTTGAAGTGTATTGTGTAAGTGGGTCGGACCACTGTAAAATTCACGAGTATGAATATTCAAAAATAGCGATTTTAGGGATTCGCATACGAGTCTTGCGATTTCATTCACGATTTGGAATTCTAATGATTCAAAAATGCGTCTCCTGATGCGCGGAAAAAAGGAAATAATCAAATTCAAAAGTTCGCTCATGAACGACTTACGTTCTTAACATTCGTACTCCGACTCGCACTTGGCTGATTTTCCGGTGGCTGTGACCACAACCTTTTTTGAGTAAGAAGTAATATTAATAAAGTGGACTATTATTATTATCATAGTTGACTCCTCCAGTCGATTTTGAACTTTATTTCTAAGCCTAAACAAATGCTTTCAGTCTAGGCTTTATATGCCTTTCTTCGCCTTCAATTAATTTGTCACTTACAATTTTAATGTTTTATGACGAAATATTAACATCAGTCACTTATTTCTTCGCTATTTAATTTTGTTTATTATTTTCTCTTAAAATATAGTTATTAAATTCTAACCGTGCGTTTCCACTGCATTGACATGATAACCAACTTGTAAAGCCAACTTTTCAATTATATAATATGTCGTAGGATAATCGTAAAATCGAATCTTTACAAAAATCCTAGTATGATTGAAAAAAACAGGATAATTAGAATTAGAGACATAGTTTTGCGATCGTCCGAGTGATTTTTAGGAATTTTACAAAAATCCAACGTTTTTTAGGTAAATCGCGAATGACCATCACTTTGCGCGCGCTGATTGGCTGATGTCAACGTTATGGACTGACGAATGCTATAATTGGCTAGCTACTTTAAGTCCTATAAGAAGAGTCACATCTAACAAATCAGACTAAAGATGTTTTAGATCGACTCATTTTATTATCCAATCAGCATTTAAGTTTTCAATCGTCCGAAACATACTGGGTTTTTTACAAAGATCCAAAAAATTGCTCGGACGATTGCGAAAATCTATCTTAGGTCCAATTGTCCGGCCCCATACAATCGACCTAGGATTTTTGCAAAGTTCCGGTTTATACAATTTATGCTAAGACATATACATTTTGACAGAGTTGTGTTCTCACTATCTGTCAGACTCTGTTTAAAACAATCTTTAAGGCCCGCTACATACAGACGGAATTTGATTTAGAATTCCGAAACGGAATATCGAATCGATTATGTATGGAAATTCCGAACGGAAAAATAGGTACCGAATGTGTGGTAGGTACATAGATTTGTATGGATTTGCTGCATTCGGAATGATTCCGTTTCGGAATTCCAAGTCAAAATTCGGTGGCCAGTCTATAATATTTAAGAGAAATTTAATACGAACATAAAATTGTAAGCGATAAACAACCATCTTTTAATACATATCTCACAAATTTTAAGCAAAAACAAATCTTTCTCTTTTTGAGAAAATATTTTTTCAAGTATTTGGTTCTATTTACAATTAGTGAAATGTATCCCATTAATGTATACTTTAAAAGTAAATGCGTAAAGCTTATATTTGTTTATGATATAATTGTGACTGGGCAACTACAAAATCTGACATTTCAAGAAACATCCAAATCGGTAAAATCATGAATATATTTTTCGAACATTTCTCAAAAAATCAGATTACTTAGTTTGCTACTACAGACACTTAGGCCCGTATTTATAAACCGCTCTCAACGTTGAGAGCTATCTTGAGATCATACTCGAGATGCTGTTCTAATTAATAGATCATACTTAAGTACAGGTTTAAGTTCGTGGTATCAACTAAGATCACTCATATTAACAAACAACACTCTGCACTTGAGATAACTCTTGAGATGATGATTGAGAGCCTGTTCGCCAAGTGCTGCAAAACCGTGACTTGAGAGCGTGCGTGCGCGCGTTATTTTATTTTGAACTGCTACGTATGTTTTTGTACCTATGTACGTGGATAAAATTATATAGTTTCAAAATCTAATAAACGGAGTTAATCATTATGATGATATTGATTACGATATTACATAAATTACGAAATGAGTCATAGGTAATAACAAATACAAGGTTTCGTTCAGAGGCTTAAGTGGGAAGTACACATTGGGCCAACGCCTGGCCGCGCGCGTTGGGCCAACGCGCGCGGCCAGGGCATGTCACTGTTTACACGTTGGCGCCAACTCCCAACATACCGCCAAGTAGGTCTTTACACGTTGGCCCAACGCGCTCGGCCAACGCGTTGGGCCAATGTGTATAGCGCACTTTAGAGTGCCGGTTGTTGGTTGTTTTTTAACTCACTCTAAGGTTAGGAACGACCAAGAACTTTAAATGTCAATGTCAATACAAAGTCTTCATTTTCCACTTGGAATAGAAATAATTTAAACTTTCCTTAATACAAAATCAAATAAAACTGTTTTTTTGCGAAGCTACCATGATTTATTTGAAAATTAAACACAAAAACATCAAAATACAAAATAATGTCAAATGACATTGACAGTTTTTCTATAGACAAACGTCAGAGCGTTTTACAACCATCAATTTTGATGGTTGTTTGGTTGCAACGCTCTGACGTTTGGAACGGGAAAGTTGTTACCTACAACCGAACGTCACGCTCTAATGTTTGGAACGGCGTTAGAGCGTTCGGTTGCACTCGGAGCGTAGGTTCGGAACGACCCCCAATATTCCGCCAATTTTTTCCGTTTCTTTAATCATGAAACAGAAAAGGCAAAGGCACATTTGTATCATACAGCCACGAAATACATAATCCAAGATTTCAGTCTTCTTGAACTGACGTAGTAATATAAAGTAATATTTTATTTATGTGTAAATAAAGTAATATAAATAAATATTTAATTTATGAAAGTACAATTTTAAAACTATTATTTTTTGTAATTTGAGCTAACTATTCTACACAGCTTAAACGAAACGTTAATCATTCAATCTTAATTCATAAGTGTCATTTTACTGTATAAAAACCACCGTGAACTTAAGATCCTGCTCTTAAGATTGATCTTGAGAGCTGAGATCGATCTCATTTGATACGCTCTTGATATCTGACTATTAATTAATATCCAACTTAAGATGCTGCTCACATCTTGAGAGCGTATCAGCTAAGATCGATCTTGAGATCGATATTGAGAGCGGTTTATAAATACGGGCCTTAGTTGCTACATAAATGTGGCGGCTTCGCCTTAAAAAAGGTCTGTGACCTATGACATGAAAAAAATACACATTTTGTTGTTATTATTTTACATACATTGCGAACATTTTATATCTACAACTTCGAATTTTTAATGTGACATATAAATTCGTTGACTAAACAATCACTGCTTTTTTAGGTTCTTTCTTTACGTTTTACAAAAAGTTTTACTTTTATTTGACGTCATACACCTTTTCTAACATAGTATGTATGTATGTGTTGAAGTTCATACACAGTCACAATAATGGACATTTTTCTTTACACAATTTTAGACTGCTTTCAAGACTTTTAAAAATAACCATTTTTGATCAAAAACTAGTAACACCTAATTCTAGATGTTAATCAAATAAATTTTTGATTTGAATGCAACATGGCGATTTTCTCTTAACAAATTAGAATTAAGTTTTTTTGACTTCTTGTTCAAAAACATTTTTAAGGATAAATAATTTTAATAAGATTATTTTTATTTTATTTTATTTAGGAAAACAACAGCACAGAAAATCAAATTGATCACACAATTTTCAACTTTCATTATTGAAATAATTAAAGTAATGAATGATTATACATGAATAATACACAATGAATTGTAATAAATTATTAATGATGTAATTTAATAATTTACGAAGTAAATCATTATTTTATTGATAATTAAGAACTAATTTGATCGGATCTATTTCAAAAAGATTTCAATTTAAACAACAGCTTCATTTATGGATACATAAAAATAATGGATACATTTATGAAGCCAGAAAAACTACGCCTTGGCTGTGTACATACACAGTTTACGCACACATATGTAACGAAACTACGCCTTGGCTTTCGTTCGTCATTGGACGAACCCTGCCGCCCGGCCCCCGCCCGCCCCCTAGTACGCACACATGTACCATCAAAAACCGGCTTCACTTAGTTGTTCGCAACCACTGCGCAACGCTCCATCTTCCTTTTTTATTTGATCTGAGATCCCAAATAATTTAAAATTTATTGAACAAGAAAATATCACTTGTAAAAATTTGTGCCTAAATAGTGTTGTTCATATATCGATAATTTCAAACCCGCAAAAAATAACAAATCTATTTCCAATTGTATAATTTCGAATACTTACAAAATATTAAATAAACTTACAACTATTTTAAGCAGCCTCATCTCTTTCAACATACGAACTGAAAATAACTTCACAATCTGGCCTCAGACTTTTGAAATTTTCCACGCCCTGTGCAGTGACACCGCTCTCACTAAAATCTACGAACCTCAAATTGGGAGCAGCTGTGGCTAAATGTTCTAAACTTCTATCTGTTATATTCCTAAATCCTGTTACCGATAAAGTCCTTAAATTGGACCTGTTTGGCCTAGCCCCTGGATCAGCTCCGGGTGGCCTACTTGGTCCGAAGAAAACTACGTTGACATCATCTGTGTCAGCTCTTCCAAATCTCCTAACAGCAGAATCTGTTACTAAAGATGTAGCGTCTAGTCTTCTAGGAGGGGTGTAGAACACATTTCCAGTTGTATTCGGACGGTAGCGTAAATGGCTATTTCTTGAATAGGAGTAATATGTAGGTGGTTCATTGTATACTGATAATCGATAAACTGTGTGTAATTGTTGCCCTATGTTTACATATAAAACGTGTGCGCGAGGCCTAGCCTCCCTATTTTGGTTATCATTCCTTTCTCTTTCGCGCATCTCCCTTTCTCTATTCTCCCTCTGCCTTTCCTCTTCATCGACCTCATCAGCGTCTCTCCTAACTATCACAGGGTCCATATTACGCCTAAATCTAACTAATTCGTACTTCTTTTTCTTACTTTTATCATTAGAATCATCGTTTGGTTTGTCTATAGGTTTTGGTTCTTGCGAAGTACTAGCACCTTCATTTATATTGTTTTCGCACATATTTTTTAATGGAATATCGTCTTCAGAACTGTAACATTCATCAGAAGCCTCCGAGCTTTCATCATTTTTAGAATTATGATCTTTTTTAGAATCTTTCTTTGTATCATCATTATCAGTGTCATTTTTGAAAGTAAAATTAAGAGGGTTTTCTTTAACTTTGGATTTTTTAGATGGTACACTATCTTTATCGGTTGTTGGTCGTTTGAGCGAAGGACCTGCTACTATATTCCTATTACTAGTACTAGGTTCAGAGTTATTCGTTTCATTTTTACTAGTACTGGGTCCTGGCTTTTCTTTAGAGTTAGTAGGTTTAAAAGTCACATCTTTGAAATAAGGTGTAGCTTGTGATGTATGTTTTGTAAGATTTTTGGCGTTAAATAGGACACTTTTATTTCCGTTCAAGTTAGTACTAAAGTGTGTATTATTTGTAACTTTTTCAGGACTAGGTTGGGTAGCATTTGAATGATTTTCGTGACTGGTACTGGGTTGAGTATTATTTTTGTCGTTTTTAGGACTGGTACTAGGTTGTATATTATTTGTGTCGTTTTTAGGACTAGTACTAGATTGCGCGGAGTCCGTTTCCTGTTTAGAATCGGTGCTGAATTGTGACGAATTTAGTGTTTCTATGTCTGTATCTTCGGATTGTTCAGAGCGATTTCGTGAGCTACGTCTGGAATTAAAAAAGTTACCTGAACAACAAAAACTAAAAGGCTCAAATTTTACTTTGAAAAAAACTCAAAGATTTGAACCTCTTAATATGAGAGGCTGGCATAGAGGTAACCACATTTTTTTTTAATTTTTGACAGGGATTTTGTAAATATTGCGGCACACGAAGAAACTTGTGTATATCAATAAGGGATCTATAGACGAACAAAAATGTGTTATAATATAAAGTCCTAAAGCACAACGTTTTCGAGATAATCCGAAGAAAATTTGGATTTTTATCTATTCAGGATCTTGAACATGGATTATCTCAGAAACGTTGCGGTTTAGGACTTTATATCATTTAACAATATTTGTTCACCTACAGATCCTCTCTCGATATTCGCTGGGTGCGAAATACTAGGTGGTAACATAATCGATCGCAGCGCTCATGGTGGTAAAAAGTAGAAATAATGTAGGCTCTGTAATCTGTCTGTAAACGATATTTAATTTATTACTGGCGCTACAGTAACAATTATATATGATATGTTCATTTAATAAACCATTAAAGTAGCTTTAACTTTTTGTTTTACAGTAAAACTACAACTAAAAAAAAGTAAACAAACCCAGACATAACCAAAATAAAACAAAACACACTTTTTAAATAGATTTTACTTACAATATTTAATTTGAATGACCAAAAATTATTTCACAACACTTTCTCCACCCAAATCACAGTAATTTTGAAATTGATATTAATAACACAATTAGTATTTTTAAATATTTTGTCACTATGCCGCCAATAGATTTATCAAAACATCAGAACAGTCAGAGCCAACAAAGTTGCGAACGCTAGATGGCCCTGCCTGAAGTCGTGCACAGAGCCAATACATAGGTTTCATCGTGCGCCGCTATATTTCTGAAATCCCCGTCAAAATAAAAAATTATGGTTACCACTATGCAAAAATGTTTAAACCCCTTTATTGCTTCCTCGATAGGAAAAGATATAATTACACTATGCTTACTCACCTGATACCCTCCATGCACAGATTATATTCGAGCCCGTGCAGACATATGTTGCTCTCGTAGTTGCGCAGTTGCTCTATGTGCTCCTCTATGTCGTCTATGGACGTGGAGGAGCGGGTGTCCATGGGTTCTACTAACTGGGGTTTGATCTTGAAGTATTCTGGCTCCTAAGACAAACAATCGCCAACTTTATCTATCTACTTTGTGTTTGTGTGTGTGTGTGTGTGTGTGTGTGTGTGTGTGTGTGTGTGTGTGTGCGCGCGCGCGCGCGCGCGCGTGTGTGTGTGTGTGTGTGTGTGTGTGTGTGTGTGTGTGTGTGTGTGTGTGTGTTTGACTCATCAAAGCCAGGATATGGATGAGACTAATAGTTTTAGTAGATAATAGATTGTAAGTATGAGAGTGTATCAGTATGAGTGTGTGTGTATGTATGTAATGAATAGAGATGGGCAAAAGACACGGTTTGAATCCGATTACTTTCTAAATCAAGCTCCAGATCCCATGGACCATTTTGTTGAACTAAATAAATTCTTTATAAATAAGAGATGGTTTGACTTTTAAATATTTTTCTGTATGGATTTTACAAGAAATCGTTTCCATAGCAACGTCATATTGGCATATAGAAAAAGAAAAACTGTAAAAGTTTCTATAACATACAATAGTGGGTATAACTGGGTTTTAGACCCAGTAGTCGGTTTTAAACCAGGTCTTTTGCCCATCTCTAGTGTCGGATAATAATTCTAGGGCCGGCAGACTAAAGCACATAAGTCACAAAAATCTGTCGTTTTTATTTTTAATTTGCATAAGTCTTATTTATAGAACGATGCGTAGCCTGACTTAATAACATACGTCAAACAGAAGCGTACATCGCTTAAATAATGTTTTTTACACCACTGTCCAAAGCAAAAAGAGTGTATATGTGTTCAGGGTTCATGTATGTTTGTGGGTATGTGAGTTTCTTTATTCCACCATAACTTCTAAATGCCTGAACTGATTTGGATAAATAGGGTATCGTTAGAATCCTTACAGCATCCCGAGTGACACTGGCTATATTTTTTAAGAAAAAATCAATATGGCGACTGTACGACGTACGACGCCATTTTAAAATGCGAAATAATTAATTGTATCTTCTATTATTACAATATGGGCATCAAATGAAAGGCCTTGATGAGCACATTCCAAAACTATATAATATATTACTAAAATGTGTGAAATAAAAATAAATAAATTAAAAAATATTAAAAACACAACTGCCCTGCCAAAAACGAACTAAAAAGTTAAACAACAAGTGCCATTGCAGCCGGGGGACCTCTTTAATCAAAAATTGTTCCATAATAAGGTCCCCCGACTGCAATGACACTTGTTGTTTAACTTTTTAGTTCGTTTTTGGCAGGGCAGTCGTGTTTTTAATATTTTTTAATTTATTTTTCACCAAATACAAATACAAATACAAAATATCTTTATTGTCTCATGAGTTTTACATGGTGGTAGATATTGATTAAAAGTATCATCATGAACCCCGTTAGGGCACTACAATTTTTAGAATTAAATTAAGAACTCGCTTAATTAATTTTAACATTTTCACATAAAAGTATAGTAAATCTATCAAATCATACATAACATGGTACAATACATTTTTTGAAAATAATCATTTACAAAACTCGAAAAACTCCTGCATACTATAAAAACAGTTTTCCAACAAATACTCTTTGAGTTTTCTTATGAATAAATTTATATTATTTTCATCTTTAATTATTTTGGGGAGTTTATTATAGATTTTTATGGCGTTAACATGTGCTCCCGAACTATGGAGTTTTAGATTAGATTGAGGTAAGGCTAAGCGGTTCTTATGTCTTAGATTCATTGTTCCGGTATAGCAGTCTTTTACTTGGGGGAATAAGTGAATGTTATTTCTGACGAATTTACAGATTTCTAATATATATAGTGAGGTTAAGGTCAAAATTTTGAGATTTTTAAAGTGAGGTCTACAACTTTCTGTCACATCTATATTTGCAAGGATTCGTATACATCTCTTTTGAATAAGAAATATCTTTGGGGCATCTGTGCTATTTCCCCACAAAATAATGCCATAACTTATCCATGAATGGGCGTATGCATAGTAAGCTATTTTGGCGGTTTTTTGGTCAGTTGACTTTTTCAAATGGTATAATGCGTAGGTGAAGCTAGATAATTTTCCTGCTATTTTAATTATATGACACTTCCAGTTTATGTTGGTATCTATATTAATTCCTAGTAGATTAAAATCCTGTACACATTCTAATTTATTATTATTATAAGTGAAGTTAATGTTGAGTGGTTGTTTCTGCCAAGGTCTAAATTGTATAAGTTTAGTTTTAGAGAAATTTATTAGTAGATTATGGTCATTGAGCCAGTTAGAAATGTTATTTAGTATTTGATTTAGGTTAGAATTTAAATTATGTTCATTTTCACAAGGGAATATCACTGACATGTCATCGGCGAAAAGGACACTTGTCGTATTAAGGGGCAATATTTTAGGGAGGTCGTTTATGTAAAGTAAAAATAATAAACAGCCGATTACGCTTCCTTGCGGTATAGACATTTTGACATCTAATGTATCGGATCGAGTTTTAGTTACGGAGCCCGAATGATGGTTATGGTTTTCCACCTCAACAACTTGAGTGCGATTGGTTAGGTATGATTTGAACCATTCATAAACAACCCCTCTCACACCAATGCCATGAAGCTTTTGTAATAATATGCTATAGGATACACGATCATAGGCCCGACTCATATCCAATAGGACACCCACTGCATATTTTTTATTATTTATGATATTTAATGCCTCTTGTATATATTTATAGACTGCTAACGTTGTGGACTTGTTTTTCCTAAACCCATTTTGACTTTCATCTAGAATTTTATATTTTTTACAATAGGAGTAAACCTTCTTATTTTAAGGACTTACTCGGAACGTAACAAAATACTTAAGTTGACTTATGTGAAAAAGACTTTGACTTGTGTTCTTTAGTCTGCCGACCCTAAAATTGTGAGCGTGTTTGTGAGTGTGAATAGTGTGACATACAACAACACTTAAAGAGTATGAATTAGTTTAAGTTTGTACGTTTGTTAGTCCTCACCTGCAGTTCCCAGGGCAGTAGATCAGTGTGGGGGGGCAACCTCTCGTCCCTACAGTGCGAGTGGTCGGGGGGGCGCGGGGGGAGCGCGCGCGCGGGGGACAGCCATAGCTCTTCTAGAGATGGTAGCCAGCCTAGGGCCGCTACTTCTGAGTCGCCTAATGGGGACCCGCGGGCGTCTAGGTGCTAGGACAAGAAATTACAACAATAAATACATACATGCAGGGTAATTTTTGGATATTGGATGGTCATTCTATAATAGCAGTACCAGGCCTCCTTCACTCGCTCAAGGTCGCGCGATAAGCACCTAACGCTAGCCGTTCGTTCGAACGAACAAGTGAGCAGAGGGCCGCCACACGCCCGCCTTCGTAGTCGCACTGCATATTATTCCCTGCGTAGATATTGCCTCTTTATATTAGTAACAATGTCGAATCAACATTACTGTGCCGTGTACGGATATCAAAGTCAAAAAACCAATAAACAATTGTCGTTTATCACATTATGATATATGCTACGCAGTTCATTCAACGGAAGGCAACCCTAACGTTGCGTCGTCAGAAAAGGTAAGAGCACGCGATAGAAAGAGAGGCAACTACTAGGTGAACTGCGCGACCTGAATTGCACTTTATTGTGTCGGAGATAAAGTCGCTATTTATTTAAATGACTTTGCAGAGTGCTGCTTCTGTACTTGTACTATTAGTTATTCTGTGGCAGTACAATCAATTTATGAAGTAAATAAATAATTATTCTTTTACGTTTTTACCCTAAACTTTTCCCTACAGAAATTGAAATTGTTTTCACTGTTTGCGCATCGCACAGGTCGACCCGCGCGATCCCCTCCCGCCACCCGCCTTCCCCCGCTCGCGTCCCGTGCGCGAGGGTGAGCGTGCCTAGATTTTTAGGAATTAAAAGTGGCTGAAAATTGTGTATTTAAAAAGAAATCATTGATCTCACTCAATTTTTTTATTACTTTCTTGAATTTATATTTGATTTTGTAAAGGGGTCGCAAAATTACCCTGCATACAACGTATTACAAAATAACCCCTAATGCCGAATATGGTAGATAGGGACCATCAAACTGAACAACTTTTACTATGGGACCAACTCTGAAATCGCGAAAAAAATCAGCTGTTTCATATATGTATTTTGTTTGATATTTTCGTTATTAATTTTTGTATGAAACATCTGATTTTTTTTCGCGATATCAGAGTTGGTCCCATAGTAAAAGTTGTTAAGTTTGATGGTCCCTATCTACCATATTCGGCATTAGGGGTAATTTTTACGTTGTATAAGGACTTAGTAAACTTGAGCCATGTATGAAGATATAATAAGAAGACGGACCGAAGAACGCAAAGATACACACAGTTGAGGGAAATTACCAAAGATCGGCTACTTCTGCGTAGCCTATGGGCTATGTTACAGTGCTGAGATGCTACACGACGAAAATATATACCTAACAATATAAAAGAAATTACAAAATTAACAATAATAAACAAAATGGAGCAAAGAGATGCGGGCGATAGACACAACACAACTCTACTAGAAATGGTAACCAGCCTAGGGTGGCTACTTCCGAGTCGCCTAAAGGGGACACGCGGGCATCTAGGTACTACTAGATGGACAAGAAATTATGACAATAAATATATAATATACATATATGTATAAGTCCTTACTAATGTTAATGACTTTTATTTAATTTGGTTACTTATTATGAGTCGTCTTTATCAAACTCTAAATCCGTGCGTAGAGTAGCAAAGCTAGCAAACGACGCGACCGCGTTTGGGCCACTATTAACTATATTTCGTAACCAGTTACGAAAAACTTTTGACTACGAAAAACATTGACTGGAGACCATTAAATTGGTTGTAGAATTCCATTCAATGGCGGGATGTCACAAAAGGACAACCCGGTTCTGGGCCCACCTGTTACAAGATTTTAACTTACTTTAAAAAATGCATATTTTTTCTTGATTGTGTAAATAATAAAATTAAGTTGAATTTCTATGGGATATAAGCTATACATATTTTTTTTGTTAAAACACAAAACAGGCTTCATAAATGTTTTCGTACCAAAATGTGTTGGAAGAAAAATTGATATCTACGAAAAATCTCTTCGAAAAATGGTAGCATACCGACTGCTGGACGATTTGTGTATCAGAAAAATTATCCTGTATTATATATTATTATAATTCTACGACCATTAAATTGGTTGTAGAATTATAACCAGCCAGCTACGAGAAAAAAATATTTTTCCTTTTATTAGACAAGAAAAAACTAATTACAAAGAAATATTCTTCGTAACCATCTGCAAAAAAAAACATTTTCACAACTAGTTACGAAAAACAATAAAAAAAATTACCTTTAGTTTTCTGAATCCGTATCGAGTAGCCAGCGATGCGTAAGCCACGAATTCCGCCATTCGATGGCAGTCTCGTATTATTAGATGTGATAGCTTGTTCACTTTGCTGAGTGGCAGAAAAGATGCGGGCTCTAGCCAGTCGCACTCGGAAAGGTCCAAATACTAGAGAAAAAAGACAAAATATAAGCAGGGGGTTCTCACTCCGCGCTGTAAACTTGTATATTAGCGTACTGCTCGCGGCTGACTCAGTTGAGCCAGCGCACGAGGGGTGGCGTGTGTCGGTTGAGACCAGGGTTGGAAAAAAACGTTTTTTTTTTTTCAAATTTTGTAAAACGAACAGTTCAAAATATTTTAAACAAGTGTTTTTTTTATGTTTTTTTTACTGTAAATTATCAATTTCAAATCAGTTGGACCTATTATATTTCATTTCTAGACTATTTTCAAATTCGCCTTAGAGTCCTTGGTAAATATTTTCAAAAATAGGAAACCAGTCTTCGACAAGGACAACTGTTCGACACTTTTTTTTATCAGTGATAAAAAAGACAATATTAAGTAAGATTTTTTATCTTGGCAAAACATACCTATCCGATAAAACTAGTGGCTCTGTAGAGCTGTAGACCTCGCGTTTGTGACATTTTTGAATATCTTTCGTAGTTTCTGAAAATAATTTTCCCCATATTTCCGCCATTTGGAAAATTATCGACAATAAAAAAGTATAATTATAAAATCTGCTAACAAAACTTCACGAGAACCAGTTGAGAAATGAGACCTGTAGAGGAGAACAAACGGACAGCCGGACGCACATACGAAAGAATTTTTGCTCAAGCTGAAACTAAATAAAAAAACTACAGTTTTCATAAACATATTTTTAGGAAAAAAGTGCATTTTTTACGAAAATCTCCATTCATTTTCAACTAAAAACAGTTTAAAACCCTGTTTTTTTCTTAATGTTTTTAACATTGTTCAAAACTCGTTTTAAACTGTTTTTTTAAACAGTTAATAAAAAACAACGATTCATTTCGAATTTTTTTAAACACGTGTTTTAAATAACTTGTTTTAATCATGCCAACCCTGGTTGAGACAGAGCTACGCGACAGAAAGAGAAGCGCTTCGGAGGCGTTTATATTGTAACCAAAAAAGCACCCTGTATTAATTTATTAGTGTTACCTCTAGCTGTGGCAAGTAGTCTTGTATATTGAACAGAAAAGACTTGTCCAGCGGTAGGTTGTAGCACTTCGACCCGCGGAGCGAGAGTCTGTTCAATGTCGGCGGGAAATGGTTTATTCCGGTCTGTAAACAAAGTTTATAATGTTAATTATCAACATTTTAATAGTAGATTATACAACAAGGCGATAAAGTACTGTTTTATATCACGGGCGCTACATTGAATCCTGAACGTAACGAAGGACTCCAAATTTAACTCCCGAGCGCAGCGAGGGTGTTATAAGTTAATTCCCGAGCAAAGCGAGGGAATTAAGATTGAGTCCCGAGTGCAGTGAGGGATTCAAGCGCCCAGGAAAAAACAGTTTTATCCCGGTGGTGTATACTCTACTTTTCTCACTTTATGCAATAATGAGACAATAAAAAACCAGGCTTAGTAGATAGTGTTTATTACAGCATATTAAAAGTGTAAATTGATATTGGAGACATTAGTCCAATTATGGAAAGATAACGTTATATTTTTATTTGGTACGTTTATCGAGGTTGAGCTAGAGTTTATTTGAGTTGTAGCTGCTTGACTTCTTTGTAGCTGATAAATATTCAAAATAGACCAGAAGCACTGATTCAGACACAGACTTTGCGCCTTTTGCAGTTTTCCATGTATCAAAACCTTTATAGGCTGTCAGGTATTTTTCCTTTGACTTTTCTGGGAGTAGATTATTGACAATGCCTATGGCATCTAATTTAATAGCTTCTGGAGTCAAAATACTTTCATCACTCGACATTTTTTTTTTTTCTTTGAAATATTAATAGAATCTTCTAAAGCTAGTAGTACTACTAGCTACGGCTATAGCAACTTCTTTCAGCTGGCGTGGCCTACTCGATTTGATAAACAAATGAAGTTCGTCTCAGTGCGAATCTAGTGGGCCACGGCCTCGGTCTTCGAAAATCGAGTTGGCCGCGCCCGCTGAGGACACATTCTGTTTAGTGAAATTAGACTTTATGGTCATAGCAATAAGAATTATGAAGGTGAAAATCACATTATTGACCAGCGGGTTATAATAGAACATTATAACCCGGCTAAAGCCAAGAGATATAATGTCTTGCTTTCGGTAAGGTTTACACGACATATAATTCGGCATTGTCGAGCATGTGGAGTGAAAAGTCTGTACACATTTCGCCGCTGACTTCCGCTCTCTCGCTCGCACATTTCATGTTTTCTTAAGATTTTAATCTGAAAAAAATGTGTCTCGGGCCACTTTTCGCAATATAAGAATATTTCAGAGTTACTGAAGTACAAAAAGTTATCGTTTTTGCCAGCTCAAATAACTGTTAGAAACGACAACTTTTTGTACTTAGCAACAAAAACTGAAATATATGTTGAAATGTCCGTAATCTTATATTGCGAACAGTGGCCGGGACACATTTTTCAATTACGCACTCAGATTTAAGAAATTTTGAGATAACATGAAATGTGCGAGCGAGAAAGCGGCAGTCAGCGACAAAATGTGTACGGACTCTTAAATGAGAAAGTACAAAATTCCATTAAATGAATCATACCACATCCTATAATGGACTCTACACTCACAGTATTACAGTTGATATTGCAGTACTGCAGTGCGAGCGATGTGAGCGAGCACTGCGAGCGCAGCTGCCGCAGCATGCACTGCGTGAGCGTGAACTGTGGCCCGGAGCACGACCCATCCAAGAGCACCACATCTTCCGGATCCACTTCCGCTGAGTCGTCTTCCGGCCAAGTTAGAATGCCACTGTACCTGTTTTATTGCCTTTTTGAATATTTTTATGCACGTCAGATTAGAAAAAAGAACTGACAAATAATATACTAACCCCCTTACTAATAAAGATTAAATAGCAGATGTATACTTACACAATGGTTACTCTCTGTCAAACTTTTTGAGTTTGACATTAAAAAGAAAGTGACAAAACACTGTGTAACTATGCAGCTGCTATACCATCTTTATTAGTAGTCCAATAAAACTAGCTTTATCTGGACATAATTAATAAACTCGTTGTTTTTATTAGTTTATCGGATATCGAATATTGATATTGATATTAAGTGTCAAATATTAATTAGATATGTGATGTAAGAAATCCGGGGTGGTAACCGTTTCATATAAAAATCATGAGAGTTCGTACATTACCTAACTTTTTCCTAAAAGCAAAATAGTTAACCAAATACCTTATTAGTATAATTTTATGGTGCATTAAAATGCTATCACCTAATAGCAAAATTAAACTGAATCCAAATTCGCATGTTCGTTTTTTTCCACAGTATTCATCTGATCTCAATATCTAGATAAGCCAAAATGGTAACTATGATGCTTGTATCTTATTAAGCTATGATGCGTCTTTTTAGACATTTTAGACAAAAATTAAACATCTATTTTTAACGTTTTAATAATAATGTATTTCTCAGTAGTTAAAAATCGTAACTGTGAAATCTTTCTTTATACACTTTGTTTATTAACACACATAATATACCATTCAGTATGACTTATTAAATTACAGCCTACCTATAATTTCTGTTAAGATAAGCCAGCATATCTGCAACTTACTGAACTTTCTTTATTAAAAATAGTTCCGATAGATCAATTAGTTTAATTTTGATTTATTTACCTGAAATGCAAGCGTCATAGCATAATACATATACATTTACTAAGCTATGTATTATGCTGTAATAATGAAATCAAAGTTTGTTGAAATTTTTTTTTTACTTTTTTAGGGTTCCGTACCCAAAGGGTAAAAACGGGACCCTATTACTAAGACTCCGCTGTCCGTCTGTCTATCTGTCTGTCGGTCTGTCTGTCACCGGGCTGTATCTCATGAACCATGATAGCTAGACAGTTGAAATTTTCACAGATGATGTATTTCTGTTGCCGCTATAACAACAAATACTAAAAACAGAATAAAATTAATATTTAAGGGGGGCTCCCATACAACAAACGTGATTTTTTTGCCGTTTTTTGCTCGATATTAATAACGACAACAGATAGACAGTTGAAATTTTCACAGATGATGTATTTTTATTACCGCTATAACAACAAATACTAAAAACAGAATAAATATAATATTTAAGGGGGGCTCCCATACAACAAACGTAATTTTTTTGCCGTTTTTTGGTACGGAACCCTTCGTGCGCGAGTCAGACTCGCACTTGGCCGGTTTTTTTTTAGTTTTATGCGAAGTTTCGAAATGTTTAATTCCTTTTATTTTAACTATAACTAACACTAATTTATGACATAGAAAAAGAAAATTTCAGTTATCTAATTATGTCCAGAAAAAGCTAGTTTTATTGGACTATAGTAAGGGGGTAGAAATATGACTCACACCATATCAATTCTTGGGCGAGAAGCGAATCCGTGACCTTTGGATGACCAGTCCAATGCAAATAACGCTGGCTTGCAACGTAAAAGTGGGATATACTAGCTCAGTGGTAATAGCATTGGACCGGACTTCCAAAGGTCGCGGCTTCGATTCCCGTCCGAGAATAGATCTGGGGCCCTACCGCCTAACTCAAAGCCGATAGCGATAGCGATAGCTATGCACTATCCGTCCTTGTCATATCATAACACAATGACAAGGACGGACAGTGCATTGACGTCATAAACTTTAGCAATTTGAAAGCTTTTTGAGTAAGGCGGTAGGCCTGCTGGTGCGAATCGTATTTTTTCTTGTATATATTATTTAGTATTGTATAAAAATTATATTGTGAATGCAAAAATCTCAAAATATAAAACTGACAAACTCCAATATAGGGTTATTTGTAAAACACCATAAACAACATTTTCACTCCTCTTGCTCAAAAAGTCCGTCATAGTAACGTACAAGAGCCGAGATAATATAGCATAATAAGCCCTAGGGGATAAAGTTTTTTCTTTTTTAACGTTTGTCTATTACCAATGAGCCTACTAAAACGAAAAAGTCTTTATTCATAGATAGAATAATCACGAATAAAGACTCGCTCGACTTAATACTGTTTCTAATTTTTATTTTTGAAAATGGAACTAAAGGCAGCGATCTCTTCGGTGAAATCATAGAGTTATATACTCTGTGACTTTAAGTTTAAATCGTAGAATGCGTGCATTGTGTTTCTTAGCTGCTACAGTATGGCGCGAAGTCTTTAGATTTTTTCTCTAATTGCAAACTGATTGAATTGTGTGACTGTAATTATAGGAAAGAAATAATTTTAATCTTTTGCCGTCAAGTACAAATCATACTGTATGAAAAGTTTATGAAGTGGAGGATAGAAAAAACCGCCTTCAAAAACCTAAAAATAAAAACGAAAACAGCTTCAAAATTAAAAAGCAATAAATAATATTCAAATCACCAATACGCATATCAATTTTAATAAAAAACGTCTTTTGAAGTCGAGTGGGGCTGGAGGACAACTTTTTTTAATTCTAAAAGCCCCGATCATTTAATTTGATTAACCGATTAACCGATCTGAAAAAAAATTAAATGGGACTATTTTGCAAGAAATTTTTATCAAACAAAGAAAGAATCATCAAAATCGGTCCATAAATAACGAAGATATGCGCGAACAACGATAAAAAAGTCGTCAAGATAGTTAATGCAAAATCATAGTATTTTCAAGATTACTTGAAAACTACTGAACCGACCTGAAAAAAAATTAAATGGGACCATCTCGCAAGAAAACTCAATCAAACAAAAAAAGAATCATCAAAATCTATCCATAAATGACGAAGATATGCGCGAACAACGAAAAAAAATACATACAATCGAATTGAGAACCTCCTCCTTTTTTTGAAGTCGGTTAAAAAACGAGTGGAATCGTTTACGGAAGTATAAACTGTTTAATATTGTATTTTATTTTCTCGCAATCGTAGTGAAAAGTAGAGTGTAACACACGACGCTAAAACCCATTGTTACTCTTGTCCATCAGCCATTTTTGATGTCCCCACTGCTGGGGCACAGGCCTTCCTTATGGCTGGATAAGGAGGACGGGCCATAACCCACCACGCGGGCCCAATGCGGATTGGTGGGTATTAACGACTGCAAATGCAGCCGGGACCAACGGCTTAACGTGCCTTCCGAAGCACGGAGGAGTTCGCGATAGTAAATTTTTGGTCACCCATACCATGACCGACCCTTGCGAACGTTGCTTAACTTACGCAATCGCTGGGCCAGGCGCTAAACCACTGCGCCACCGAGCTCCTCTTGTTACTCGGTTTCAATTAATTCCCTCGCTAAAGCTCGGGAATAAAACTACCTCGTATGCAATGGGTCATTTTAGCGTCTTGTATAACAATCTACTATTGTTCTAGAACTTTTCCGAAAACAGACAAAGAAAACGACTTTTCATACAAAACTCGTTCAGCTGTTCGGGGACGTTAGTATGGAAAGTCGTTTATTTGTCTTTTTCGGAAGTCTTAGAACAAATGTTGTTGTTTATAATGTAGCAATCTACTCCTGCGAGGTTGTCGGATGTTTTACAAATAACCCTGTATGTATAATTTCAAAAACCTACACGTGAAAATCAATCGATACATGTTATGGTAACCCAAGTGCTGCCGACTGTACAATCAGCGTCAAATAGGGTCAAAATTACCGGTCATACATTTTACAAGAGTTGAACAAAAACCGGCCAAGTGCGAGTCGGACTCGCGCACGAAGGGTTCCGTACCAAAAACGGCAAAAAAATTACGTTTGTTGTATGGGAGCCCCCTTAAGTATTTATTTTTGTATTGTTTTTTGTATTTGTTGTTATAGCGGCAACAGAATTACATCATCTCTGAAAATTTCGACTGTCTAGCTATCACGGTTCATGAGATACAGCCTGATGACAGACAGACAGACAGACGGACAGCGGAGTCTTAGTAATAGGGTCCCGTTTTTACCCTGTGGGTACGGAATCCTAAAAATGATTGTATGAAACAGCAGTAACTTTAATCGGATTTTTTTATGGTTATTTCCATACAAAAAGTTGTTCATAATTATTTTAAATAAAATATTTTCAAAATAGTAGTAGTATTTGTTGTTATAGCGGCAACAGAAATACATCATCTGTGAAAATTTCAACTTTCTAGCTACCACGGTTCATGAGATACAGCCTGGTGACAGACAGACAGACTGACAGACAGACGGACAGCGGAGTCTTAGTAATAGGGTCCCGTTTTTACCCTTTGGGTACGGAACACTAAAAACAGAATAAATTTAATATTTAAGGGGGGGCTCCAACAAACATATTTTTTTCCAGATTTTGGTACGGAACACTACGTGCGCGAGTCCGACTCGCACTTGGCCGGTTTTTTTTTCAATAATTTTATAAAAATAACATTTTGAATGCGAAAATCTCAAATTTAAAAAATATAAATATACTTAATAAACATACTGTTCACCTTGGCAACTGCTGTGCGTAAAGTCTGCGCAATCTTGACAATGGGTCCACATCCATTGGCTGAGCTGAGTCACTGGAGCTTGAAGGGCCTGGACATAGCGGTGGACGGATAATTAGAAACACCAGTCGATTTTCATACAAACGAGGTAACTTTGAAGCCTTGGTTCTCCACCAGGGATTGACCTAGCTGTGATCTGATGACGGCTATCCAGGGAGTGAATGGAGGAGATCCAGATCGCTATACACACCCAACTGATCTGATCAGCATTCTAAGAGCTGTAGTGTCAAAACTAATTTCGCAGTTTTTTTTAACATATCCTTATATCTCTTAAAATGCTGATTAGATCAGTTGGGTGTGTATAGCGATCTGAATCTCCTCCATTCACTCCCTGGATGGCCATCATCAGATCACAGCTGTCAATCCCTGGCAGGAAACCAAAGCTTCAAAGTTACCTCGTTTGTATGAACATCGACGAGTGTTTTTTACACGACTGCCCAAAGCAAAAAGAGTGTATATGTGATCAAGGTTCTTGTATGTTAGTGGGTATGTGAGTTTCTTTATTCCACCATAACTTCTAAATGCCTGAACTGATTTGGATAAATGGGGTATCGTTAGAATCCTTATAGCATCCCGAGTGACACTGGCTATATTTTTTTTTAGAAAAATTCAATATGGCGACTGTATGACGCCATTTTCAAATGTGAGAAAAAAAATTTTTTCTTGTATTATTACAATATGGGCATCAAATGAAAGGCCTTGATGAGCACATTCCAAAACTATATAATATGTCACTAAAATGTGTGAAATAAAAGTAAATAAATTAAAAAAAATATTAAAAACACGACTGCCCTGCCAAAAACGAACTAAAAAGCTAAACAACAAGTGTCATTGCAGTCGGGGGACCTCTGGGGCCCTATTTTTGAATCGCTCGGCAGGCGTCGAGCGCTCTTTTCGACTGATTTTCGTTCGACATATGACTCAAAACAATGGGATGTCGAACGAAAATCAGTAGAAACGAGCGCTCCACTGGAGACGAGCGATTCAAAAATAGGGCCCCTGATCAAAAATTGTTCCATAATAAGGTCCCCCGACTGCAATGACACTTGTTGTTTAACTTTTTAGTTCGTTTTTGGCAGGGCAGTCGTGTTTTTAATATTTTTTTTAATTAATTTATTTTTTTAATTATGTGACCGCCAATGTATAAATCTGAAAATTTTGGATGTTTGTTTTGTTACTCAGTCGTAAATCTTTAAATAATATTTAGGTATGAGGATTCTAACGATACCCCATACATCGAAATCCATTAAGTCATTTAGAAGTTATGGTGGAAAAAATAAACTTATACATACATACATGAACCCCTGAACACATTACACTCTCTGTTTTTTGGGCAGCAGTGTAATCCCGCAACCAATTTTTATTTAGTAATTATTTTGGGTTTTAATGAGTAGTTTCATTTATTTTACCACACCTCCGCCACGACATCGCAGTAGGTTCCGCCATGATTTCGACGAGCGAAACAAATGCGAACAGCTTGTTCTAATGCATAGATTTATGACGTGATTCCGCCCGATCGGCTCCGATTTTTGGCACCTTAACACACGCGAAAGTAATGACGCGAAACTGTGATCCTCATACATCGTCGTATAGAAGACAACTCATGGCGGAACTACCACGGTTTCGCTGGTACTGTTTCGCGGCGGAGGTGTGCAACAGGCGTTACCTCTATTATTTATGCCATTGATCTAATTAATTATGGGTGGGGTTTATCTGGTTAGCAAAATATTAGTATTTTGGTGAGCAGAAAAATCTATTCATTCAGCCTAAATGGTTAGTTAGCCAGCAACTTTTGGCTAGCAAATATTTCTAATTCAATCAGCAAATTAATGTCATACTGGACTGCTCTAAATTTTTTTTTAGTTGGTGATTATACCACCTAAGGTGGCGCCCTCACAGGTTTTTATTTAATAAGTAAGAAAATAGAAATAGAAATTTGATTTGAATAAATATTTATGTGGAATTTGTGACCCTAGCCCATGGTCTAGTATTTTAGAAGGTATCACTACATTCCCTCGCAGTCATTCGTAGAAATAGATAGCAAATGTGTCAAAAACGGCCACTTTTAGCAGTTTCGCTGTCTACTTCTAGCAGTAAGTAGGTAATGATACCGTTTAAAAATACTAGATTATGGGCCCTAAAAATTCCAAGTATAGTTTCTTAAAATTGTGTTTAGAATTACAATATTAAATAAAATTTAGCGTAGCGCCACTTTCGGTCATACAACCTTTTTAATACACTTTTGGTGAGCAATTCAGTGACCCACATTCAATAAAATTTTATTTTGTTATTCACGCATTAAAATATACCTTCTTGGCTCGGCTCGCTGGCAGACGAGGTGGCTGCTTGAGAATTCTTATCTTCTTTATTCTTGTTAAGCAGCGGTATTGCATCTTCGATGTCCTTCCGTTTCCTGTCCACGTGCCCAAGGCATCTAAACAATATTGAATTACTTGAGTATTTGAATTGAGAAGGGATTCTACCTTTAAGGTATTATAATAGAGCAGAAAAGGAAGTAAAATAAGCCCCTACGTGAAATTTTCTCTCTGTCTAGTCTCCTCGCGCGCGTCCACGCGTTGCCACAGTGTGCGGTCGCAAATTAGACGGCCAAGCATGTACTAGTCTACAGATAATTATAATGGTAACTTACCCCCTGGCTTCCCTAGCGTATCCCGTAAGCAACAACTCAGTAGTATTGGATCCTAGAGCATGTGCCAACAGCCAACGCAGTCGCGCGCGGCCGGTCGGCTCCTCGCGCGCGTCTACGCGTTGCCACAGTGTGCGGTCACAGATTAGACGGCCGAGGCGGGGGCAGGTACTAGTATAGAGATAATTATAATAATGAAATATATAGGGTCATTTTGAATTCACCATCCAAATTTTGAGGATGTGTTCAGTCCATGAAACTGAACAACTTTCAAGGAACACATGGCCAAATATCGGTTCATTTTGAACTTACCATCCAAATTTCAAGGATGTGTCCAGTCCATGAAACTAAACAACTTTCTCTAAGAAACATGTGTCGAATTTCGCCACAAAATTTTGGTCATCCCATACTAAGTATATGTTTATCTTAAAGATCAAAATGCGTGGAAATGATGTAACACATAACATGCTGCTATAAGTACTTTGTTGAAGTAATATAATAAGTCTATGTTGTTGCCAATAATCCTGTCACCCTGTTGTAATTATCTGTTAACGATATATTAAAGTTTGTAAATATCATTACTTATGGCTGTTACAGCTGATAAGTTTCTAATCCCCCAAGCCGGACAGCGGTCGCCGTGGGGGAACAAGACCGCTACCCTCCAGTTATAAAAACAACAACAAAAGCAACAACACCACCAACAACAACAACAAAAACAACAATTAAAGCAACATCGAAAACCAGACACTATGTGAAAATATACGAACAATCAGAACAACCTGTCCAAAAAGTGAAAAATAAACGAAAGCAACATAATCCCAATAAAGAAATGCATATTGCCACACTAAACACCCTGACACTAAGAACTACAGAGAGACTCCTAGAACTTGACGCTGCACTTGAAAATATTAAATGGGACATTCTCGGGCTAAGCGAGGTTCGAAGAATAGGAAATAACATCGAAGAGTATGATGACTACATTCTATACACAATAGGAGAGACTAAAGGAATGTACGGGGTTGGTTTCATGGTAAAAAAACATTTAAGATCGAACATTTTAGAATTTGTCGGCGTCTCGGAAAGGATTGCAGTACTGAGAATAAATATAGAAGGATATAAGAATAGCTGGACTATTGTACAAGTCTACGCGCCAACAGAAGCGGCGGACAAAACCACAAAAGACTCCTTCTATTCCGAACTGTCAAAAACCCTTGACTCAGCTGATAAAAATATAATAGTATTGGGTGACTTCAATGGGAAAACAGGAAAACAAAGACAAGGGGAAGAAGACACTATCGGTAAACATGGAATTGGAATAAGAAGTAAGAATGGAGAAAGGCTAATCAGCTTATGTCAAGAAAAGAACCTAGCCATTATGAATACTTTCTTCTATAGGAAACCCTCAAAAAAATGGACTTGGCAATCGCCAGATGGCTCATACCGCAACGAAATAGACCTTATAGTGACAAACTATTCTAAAGCTTTTAAAAACATAAAAGTAATTAACCAGTTCAACTTTAACAGTAATCATAGACTAGTCAGAGCAACTATATACTCGGAACAAAACAAAAAAACAAGGAAATTCTATAAATCTGAGTCCAGTAAAATTACAAAAGAAATGAAAAGCCAACAATCAAACACATCAAATGAAATACAAGAGATATATGACAAGGAAATAGAGAAATTGTACCTATGCAATAGACCAAAAGCAACAAATAAAAAACAATATATAAGCCAAAAAACAAAACAACTATTAGATACGAGGAAAATGCTATTTAAAAGTAAAAAAGACAAAAACACACTAAAACAAATAGCAAAAATTAGTAAAGAAATAAATGCTAGCATAAGGAAAGACAAAACTGAGAGAGAATTCGAGTGCATCAACCGCCACATCGCTAAGACAGGGGGGACAAAAAAAGCCCTGAAAGAACTACAAGAATCTAAGCCATGGATACCAACAATGAGGAATAAACTTAATAATAAAAAATCTACACAAAGAAAAGCAATTATCGAAGTCGCAACAAACTTCTACAGAGACCTGTACTCAAGTGGTAACACCAAAATAACAACCGACCTAGACGAGGAAGATGCAGAATTAATTCCACCTATACTCAAGAGCGAAGTAATAATGGCCATCAAAACCCAGAAAAATGACAAGGCACCAGGCCCCGATTACATAACTAACGAGACATTAAAACGTCTGCCACCTGATTCCTTGACAGAATTAACTAGCTTGTTTAATCAGATTCTAGATTCTGAACATATCCCTATACAGTGGACAAATAGCAACATAATACTGATCCACAAAAAAGGAGACAAGGACGACATAGCCAACTACCGGCCCATTAGTCTCATGTCCAATGTGTACAAAATATTTGCTAAAATTATTCTCCACCGTATAACAGCAAGGCTAGATGAACAACAACCCAAAGAACAAGCTGGATTCAGGTCTGGGTTCTCCACTCTCGACCACATGCTTACACTGAAACAACTAATAGAGAAATGCCAAGAATATGGATACCCCTTATACTTGGCCTTTATCGATTTCAACAAAGCATTCGACTGCCTAGAACACGAATATATATGGCAAGCACTTAAAAAACAAGGCATTGAAAATAAATATATAAGGCTTATAAGAAACGTCTATAAAAACAGCTCAGCTCAAGTCCAACTAGAATCCAAAGGAGACACTTTCCCAATAAAAAGAGGAGTTCGTCAAGGAGACCCACTGTCACCAAAAATATTCACATCAGTATTAGAAGAAATATTCAAACAACTGCGATGGGAAGATCAAGGACGTAATGTAGACGGTGAAAGCATTACTAACCTAAGATTTGCAGACGACATTGTACTCATTAGTGACAGCTCTGAATCCTTACAATCAATGATTCAAGAATTAGCGTTCGAAAGCAGGAAAGTCGGCCTGACAATGAATGAAACCAAAACTAAAGCAATGACCAACAGATCGTATGACCCCATCACAATAGACGGTGTAAAAGTCGAATATGTAACTAGCTATATATACCTGGGACAGCTAATCTCTATGAAAGATCAAATGGACCACGAAATCGAAAGAAGAGTTACAAATTCCTGGAAAAGATTTTGGTCACTAAAAAGCATTATGAAGAACCAACATTATTCTCTTGCAGTCAAAAAGAGACTATATAACACCTGTATCCTTCCAATTCTCACATACGGATGTGAAACATGGGCAACAACACAAAACCACATCCATAAGTTAGTAACATGTCAAAGAAGTATGGAAAGGAGCATATTAGGGTATACAAGGATGGACAAGAAAAGAGCAAGCGATTTAAGGAAAGTGACCAATTGGAAAGATGTCGAAATCAAAATCCGAACCCTGAAATGGAGATGGACGGGAAAAATTATTAGAGAGCAACGACAAAAATGGACAAAGAAATTGCCCAAGTAACAAAAGTTTCTATAACCAAGGGGTTTTATCACCAAACAGTGATATAGTAGGCCTTAAATGGTAACCGTTGTGACTGCTTGTGCTCTAAAGGTTTTCCACAGAGCGTTTTGGTTCTATAATATTAAAGAGCACTTAAGTTCTATGGTACAGCTCTTAGAACACTTACAGGACATACAAAAGAATCTTTAAAGTGTGGCACTGTAATAGATATGAAAAAAGCGATTATAGTACTATTTAGTACTATAGACGACTTTACTGAAACTTTTATGTATCTATTTTGCACTAATATTGCGTCAAAATAACTTTTACAGTACTAGTATTGTAGCAGTATCGAAAAAACTATTACAGAATCAATCTGCACTATAAAAGTAAATTGCACTACCATAATGTCACGGTTTAGCTTCTTAAATGCTCCCTCAACATCGCTATGGGACTAGTTCTGTAAAAGTCATGAAAACTCTTCTATGGTACTAAATAGTATCATAGCGACTTCTGGTGCAGTTGCTAAATAACTAAACTTTTTGTGTTACTGCTACCTGACTAAAGCGTGAGATAAAAGCACTAAAATGAATAATTAATGGACTATAATCCGTTTTCGGTGAAAATATGGCTGCTGTTTATGCCATGATAGCACATTAGTAGCACGGCTGGAGCCAATGTGTACTATAGCAGCCATAGTCGGGACAAATCCTTATTTTATTAATTAAAATTTAATTAAATCACGAAAATTATGAGGGCGCATTGTCAAATTTGAAATAGGCATAGTGATTTTATCGATACAATTATTTTCGCAAGTGCAAGTTACGGTGGAGTTACGGTCAATGGTCGATCAAAGGTGATGTTTAGTAGAATGTCCTTAGTATTACAAATTGTAATAGCGAATGACATTTTGTTTTCTTGGGGAACACTCACGATGACATGAGCACAGCACGAACAAAATGGCGAATAATAGTGTGATAAAAAGATCAAAATAGCACTAAAAACATGTTTTGGTTTTCAAGTATAGAGCTGATTTATTACCGTGAGAGCTTAATGTAATATTTATAGAATTAATCAATGATAAAACTAGGGCCTATTTGGGGTTCTGTAAAGGTTTACAATACCATTAAAGTGCTTATCATGAAACTAATTAGCACGTCCTAAAGCGTTCTCAGGACTTTTATAGTACCAAATTTTGTTACTTGGGTGGTCGAATGGACCCCTCGAGAGAATGTAAAAAGAAAAAGAGGGAGGCCAATAAGAAGGTGGTCTGATGAATTCAAAAATTTAATAAGCCCACTCTGGCCAACACTGGCCAGAGATGAGGAAAGGTGGAAAGGAATGGAGGAGGCCTTTGTGTCCAAATTACAGGACAGACTTACAAAGGAAGCTGCTGTTTGAATCGAAACTGAATTTAAAAACTGTAATCATTATATTTATAATTATGTATCTTTCTTGAAAGTAAATAAAGGCTTATAAAAAAAAAAAAAAAAAAGTGTTATTAATTTACTAGCGGCCGCCCACGACTTCATCTGCATGGACAGTTTATTGTCTCGAGTTCAGGGTTCAATTCCCGGCCAGAAATTGAAATGATTAATTTCAATTTCTGTGATGGGTCTGGGTGTTACTTTATATAATAAAGTATGTAAGTAGCATATCAGTTATCTAGCACCCATATTACAAGCCTTTCTTAGTTTGGGGCTAGATGGCGCTGTGTAAAATTGAAGCATTATGCTGTGCAAATGTGCATTTATTATTTGTTTATTATTATCAATTACTTACTATCCTAAAGCCTTCAGATCTCTTGGCGAACAGTTCTGCAGGATATACAGCAAGACGTCATCGGAGAGGTCCAGCAGCTGAGCCTCTTTGGTTTCCTTGGAGTCTCCATCAGGTTGTTTCAATGGTGGACCTACGAATTCGATCGAATTTTTTTATCCCTTCCAAAACAAAGATTTGTCAAAATAGGTTTTTTTTGTGAGATGACTTCATCGTTGGAGTCAAATCTCTTTCCGCCGAGCCATTTGTTCAGGTTGGAAACAAGAAATAGTCACTCGAGGCTGAATCCGGAGAATAGGGTTAATGAGGGAGCAAATCGTAGCTTAATACATGGATTTTTGCCATGGAAACTGCACATGTTTGCACCCTTGCATTGTCCTGGTGGAAAAAAATTGTTTCTTGGTCAAATGTGGTGGTTGTTTTTTCAAATTCTCATTGAATCGATCCATTAAGTTGGCATAATATTCACCATTGATTGTTTTGCCCTTTTGAAGGTAGTCAATGTGGATTTTACCGCGTGAATCCCAAATAACGGTCGCCATGACTTTATTGACTGACAAACTCAATTCACCCTGAGAAACTCACTGCCTTGAGTACTGTTTGGTCTCTAGTGTGTTGTGGTGAATCTGCCTTTTATCCACGGTTACGAAATGGTGCAAAAACTCGTCCAAATTTGCGGTTGAACAACGCCAAACACTCCGCGAAGTTGGCACAAGAAATTCACTTTTTTTCATTTTTTACACAAATCACGATTTAGTCTGCTATTAATGGCTATCAAATACAAACTATATGACGCAGCTTATTCAAATTTTTATAGGAGTCAACTGAAAGATGCCTGTTGACAGCAGCAGTGTTGTCCTTTCAGTAAAGTCAAACTGTCACGTTTATTATATAGGGCCCTGGTCTCCTTAATTCCACTGCGTAAGCTAAAACACTTTCAAAGTTTAAATATTTCTGTGTTCTTTTACAATAACAATTTTATATGTTGTTTCCACAAAAGTTACTGTGGTAAACTTCATAGAATTACACAAACAACAAAATAAAATTATCATTCTTTACATTCAGAAAGCAAAGCATTCAGAAGGTCATTATTTTTGGCTTTATGTTTATAAATAGATTAACAAAACAAACAGAGTACAAGTAAACTAAAATAATATTCAACAAAGACATTACATAGAATTTGGCATTGACATTTATTTTATTGAATTTTAATGCTACTGCTCCACCTGCATTAACATTAACGTTAGTGGTAATGTCCAACTACGCTTCAGCTAAGGGCATTATATATTTTTAGTAGTTGTTTAAATTAACATGTTTAAATGTTGGCCACATCTGCGTAACACCTAGATTACGCTAGAGAACGCTTTCAGCTGCACAGCTGAAAGCGTTGCTGCTTCTTAATGCATATTAAGAAGCAGGTTTTTCACTAAGCCCTTTTTTAAAAAAATTATACCTAATTTAGAGGGTAGTTTAAACACTTATTACTTTTTGAAAATACAATCTCTGCCTATAGGACAAAACAATAGTAGGAGGTATTCTAAAGACAATAATCGCGTGAGAATACTTATAAACTATAAGTAAATGAATAATTACTAAATATTTACGTGCGAAAAAAACTGTAAGACAATGACTTTGCTACTTTGAGATATAGGGTACTTTATTTGAAAAATTATCACAATGGAAGAGTTAGAAATGATTTATTTACCATCTTGGACGCAACCACTATCGTCGAGCTCCTTTTTATCTTCACCGTCTTTTTGCAAAGTCTCCATTTTCACAAAAATCTAATCCATACACTTTGCCTTCAATCCACTCACGTTGAAGCCACCCAAAATAACATTAAAGACAAAGAAACTTGGGTGAATAAGGATTTATACGGTCGAGAGAAGTAAACAAATCGTTTTGGAATGATTCCAAGCCGTAATTTCAGCGATTTTGTGAATAAAACACGATTCTACAAAATTCGTGCAAACAAACGATCGAGGAAAAATGACATTTGTCAATAAAAAAATAAAAACAACTTCCAATGTTGCCCTACTTCAAGCCAAGGTATTTTTTTTTATTTTGGCGTTCGGAAACATGTTAATCTCATGACCACTATAGAGGGCAATTGTTCTGATCTGAGACAGAGCACAATAGTCTATAGTTTTTAATGCTCATTTCATTGGTCACTTTGAAATAGCTCCAATGAAATTAAAGCTTGATAAAGCCAGCTCTAATGCGATTTGCTGTTAAGTTGACTGACAGGTTATTATTGTTTGACATTTGAATTTTTGACAGTGACAGTCCTCCTTTTTTTAAAGCGTGTCAGCGAGCACGTTTCAAAATATTTTTATTTAAACAAAAACAAAGCAATGGCTAAATCAATCAGGAGCAGGTGGAAGCGAAAATGCCGTGCTATAAAGCGCGAACGTTATGCTGTCAAGGAACTAGCAAGATTGAAGAAAATGCTTGGAGTAAAAGAAGAGGATAAAGTAACAGAAAATGAGGTTATGGAATCAGATCAAGTCATATTTCTGGATGCTGGGCAAATAAAGAAGGATAAGAAGAAGAAGAAACCAGTTGCGGAAGAGGAAGAAGACGTCGAAATGAGTTCCGATGATGAAAAAATCGAAGTTGATGGAGATAATGGGAAGAAGAGGGTGTTTAGTAGCAAGACACTGAAAGACCAGAATGGGCAGTATCCAGTTTGGCTTCACAAGAGGAAAATATCAAAAATGACAAAGGCGACGCAGAAGAAAATCAAAAAGAAGTCTAAAAAGCGTAGACATTGATATAATACAATAAATATGGTTAAGTACAAAGTGTATTTTGTTTTCAATTTTAATAATGTGCAATGTTTGAACATCTTGGCATCCTACAGTGACTGATTTTCTGACCACAAAGAAGCAAGTTTTTTGTAGATTATAACTTAATAAACTCTTGCACAATATGTACTCACTTTTATTAAAACTACAAGTCAAGATTTTAAAGATATTTAGGATGCATAACCAGGCCTCCATCTCTCGCTCAAGGTCGCGCGATAAGCACCTACTGCAAGCCGTTCGTTCGAACGAACAAGTGAGCGGAGTGGCGCCACACGCCCACCTGTGTAGTCACGCGGCATCTTACTGTCTGCGTAGGTATTGTCCTTTTATAATTGTAACAATGTCGAATCGACATTACTGTGCCGTGTACGGATGTCAAACACAAAAAACCAATAAACTATTGTTGTTTTTCACATTATCATATGTGCTACGCAGTTCATTTAAAAGAAGTCAACCCTAACGTTGCGTCGTCAGAAAAGGTAAGAGCATGCAATAGAAAGAGATGCAACTACTAGGTGAATATCTGTAGGCCATTAGCGCTGCGCGACCTGAATTGCACTTTATTGTGTCTGAGCAAAAGTCGCTTTTTATTTAAATGACTGCGGCGTGCTGCTTCTGTACTTGTACTATTAAGGTCAAGCCACACAGCGGGCGTGACGGGGCGCGACGGGAGTTCACACTGCGGGCGTGATCTCGCCTACGTTCCACCCCGCCGCGCTTCCGATCTGTATTCACGCTCGGCGCGACGGCGGCGGGGCGGGACGGGACGCGACCCGTCGCGCCACGCCGGCCTGTGTGACGTCGTCCATAGTATCTAGTACATTACTTCTCAGCGTCGCGTCGCCGTCCCGTCCCGTCACGCCACGCCCGCTGTGTGGCTTGGCCTTTAGTTATTCTGTGGCATAACTAATCGATTATTTATCAGGGAAATAAAGTTCTCATATTGACTTCAAACAGAGTTATCACTGCTTTGTACTATAACAGGTAGGTATTCCATAAATCAAATAAAACGGTATAAAAGTAATAAGATATTTTATTATTAGCCTCAATTTCTCATAAAACTACATAAATAAAAGTTTTATGCTCAACAAATTAACTTGGATTATCTTAGTTAAACAAACTGAGAAACACAATTAAACAACAAAATCATGTATAGCCCGATTCAATCTATGATTTCTGTGAATGTGTCTATACTTCTTCATGTGAGACACTTACACCCCATTGCACTAAACTTAAGAATCGCCTAAGTCTTTTCTTAACTACAACTCGACCAAGTTAAGTGGCGAATGACAGCTACATGACCGCTAAGTTTGACACCGTTTTAATTTGGTCGTGTTGTAGTTAGGAACAGACTTAGGCGATCCTTAAGTTTAGTGCAATCGGGTGTTAGAATAATAACAGCTAGAAGCCGTGTGCTTTTATGCAAAGTGAGGCAACTAATACTGAGCCAAAATGGCTTAGTTTTCAGATTTATATCCTTCAGACGTTACCTAATTATAACTAAAATCCAATAATATAGTAACTAATCTACTAAAGGTAATTATGGTATGGTATGATTATGTAATAATGTAAAATAAAAATCTGAAAACGGCACCATTATGGCTGTTTTAGTTGCCTCACTTTTGACAGTGCGCTGTGTAGGGAGTTATTGTTCTATGTAGGTGTTATTATTCTAAGGTGAGACGATGCACAGAACACAACGATGTGTGTATGAGAGACGTGTAGTGGGGCACATCTATGCGCATAGTGGCTTACTTCACAGACGTCATAGTTTGAATTGAGCAATAAGTACCTACAACTTGTGGCTACTAAAAACTTTAACATCACAAAATAATACTTAATTTGGATTAACCTAGTAAGAAAATAATTTTTAAAACAATGAGTGTGTCATAAATAACATAAAATAAATCATGCTGTTCCATAGTTGCTGTTACAAAGATCATTAGGTAATTCATTAAATGTAATTGCGGCCACATGAAGCCGGACAACAATGAAATATCTATTGTCTCATTTTCCCGTACCTGACAGGTTAAAATTAAAATAAACTGATAGTAAAAATATACCTACTTACCTATTTAATAAAATTTAATAAACTCAATAGTTGATCGAATGTCTTTTTTATCATAAATTATTCAAAGTACTGTCAAAATCTCATTGTAATAGGTAAGCTTTTTAGACAAGTTGCATAATATTTTGATTCTCCCTATACAAAACGATGAGAGCTCTATAAAAACATCAGAATGAAAATCTGTTTTGGTCTTGGATGAATTAACCACGTTTTGGTTAATGATCAATAGTTAGAACAAAGAAAATTTGGGTGAATCAACAAAAATTTACATAAATTAAAACATAACTAGATATAATTCTCTATTTTACAATATTTAGATTCATAGGCAATAAAACATGCTTAGGTTTGTACAAAAATAATCAACAGTTTTATAAAAAAAACATGGGTGACCCTGGAGATAAATTGCCCCAGTTTTTGCATGAAAAATAGGGTTAATAATACCTTCTTCTTCTTTTTATGCTTTGGCGGTTCCCCTGTGGATTTCGCCAGTGTCGAGTGTTTGGCTTAGTGGTTTCTTTTGCCCTACAGACTGGGTTAATAATAAATTATCTCCTTAAAATCACATTAAAAATTTCATGTCTTTTAAGTTTTCTTATAAGATAAACAAAGAATTTACAACTACAGATTAATTTTCTATAAAAATGGCTCATGTTAAGAAATGCCACAATAAACAAAAAGTTGATTCACCTATTTATAGAATTCTACGAGTTTATTGCATTTATTTGCTTCAATAACAGTATTTTATTATATGAACTACTACATTGTTGAAGTATTGTTGGTATAAAAGTGTGGGTGTAACAGGAATAAATAATCATTTGTCTTGATGTTAAAAAGTTGAATATCAGTTTAACGGTTGGTAAATTTCTGCCCGAGTGAATGCTTTCTCCAACTCTTGAGTGTGGACTTCGGCTACAATATGACGAGTGAGGAAAGGATGCGAGACAATCACATTACATAATGTACAGTAGTAGCTGTCTTTGTCCAACTGAAACAAATAATAAAATAAATAAATAAGTATTTCATTGAATCAGGCGTCACTTGGCGAAAGTCCCAAACCATTTACGTGCCGGACTACAGCTGCGCCACAAAAAAAAAAGTTGGAAATCTGACATTTTGACTATGCCATGATGAAGTCTATAGTTTGTCGGAGTTTGTCGCCAAAAACCAGAGTTTGTCGGTCTTCCGTTTAGGAGATACATGTGGCTCAGCTGTAGAGACGTCTCTACAGCTGCGCCACACAGATCTCGAAAACGGAAGGTCGTAGCGAAAATCTGATTACTTGTATGTATAGCCGTTAGTTTGTCGGAGTTTGTCGCACAAAAACCAGAGTTTGTCGGTCTTGCGTTTAGGAGATAATTCGTCGGTCCAATACTAAACTTGCCAATCTGCAAATGTCAAACTTTTTAGTAGAGCGAAATAAAAACAAAAATTGGTCCTGTAAATCAGATTTTATAAGTATTTTTTCAAGTTCGTAAATTTAGAAGTCAAAAATAATATACTTTAAGTAGATATTGATAAAATTATAAATTTAACATTATTTACGAAATTAAAGCAGATTGGCCTATTCACAATGGTCAGAATAAGACAAGTAAAATTATTTTAATGTGTTCAAGTAGCCAAAGTGGTAGATAGCTAAATTGACAGCGGTGGCGCATACTATACGACATACATTTTTGAATGTCAACTCGCCAAAGCGCCCTTTAATGTTAAGATTTATTCTATGGTAAATACATTTTTGCCATGGTTAAAGTGGTACTGAATAGCAAGGTGAGTAGCAAAAATAAACGAGTAAGTAAAAGCAAAAATATTTATTGTTAAAAGTGACATAGAAAAATTATAGAATTAAGTATTATAGTTTAAAATTTAAAGACTAACCCGGCCTTACCACAAAAGATTTAAAAACACTGTTCAACATAGACACTGTTTAAATGTGATGCTGTCACTTTTTAGACAGCATATTTTGAAAAAGACGGCATCACATTTAAACAGTTTTAATATTTTTTTGTGGTAAGGCCGTCATTGTTGACAGTGGATAGTGTCACAACGCCACTATTCGCTATTGTCTTCAGTCACGTCAGGTTCAGGAAGAGAGTCTCTTTCAGTTTCTGAGGAAGGAAGATTCTCGTAAAAAGAATGATAAATCCTAGGAATTTGACCATCCTTGCATAGTTTTAAGAGATCAATTTTCTTCTTTGAGGAGATCCTTAATCTTTGTGAATATGCCGGAACGGGGTAGCTGACTGGTTTTCCTCTTTTCTTTTTAAGGTTTATTTCTTGAAATGGTGTGTTTATATCGTATGTGTTTTTTATGAAAATTTTGTCAGGTTCCCCCTTCCGGTATTGCAGCCAAACTGCATCGTGGATTCCAAATCGTCGTTCATTTGACATTTTGCTTTGATATTGATTATGTGAACCAAAATCTTTGAAATCCTCGTGACTTAGTGATGTTACATTAAAAGGCCTTGGGTTAGTTCTTGCTAAGCGAACTAACTGCGCCCATCCATCTGGAGTGTACACAGGTACGTGTTTTGCTTTAGTTTCAATTTTTGAATGAATCGAGTCACACTCCATATGCGTGTGACCGGTTTCAAAAAACTTGTGATCAATAATCTGTAAAGTAGCATGTTGTTCAACTGTTAACAAGCACATAGAGCTAAAATGATAATTTTTCTGCTGACCACCACAGCCATCCGACATCATTTTTACATGTTTAATATTATGATGAGCCATAATGTATGTATTGATGCAGGTTGATATTTCAATACTGCCGCGTTTTCCTTCTGTCTCATCCCACATGTAGCATTCTACATCTTGATTCCCTAAATTGTAGACCGTCAAATTATAGACAGCCAATTTTCTCACGTAAAAAAATGGCCCAGCCGCTCCTTTAGGGGTGCTAAGAACAGCTTCCAAATCAAAATTAAAAGCAAGAGTTTTGTCGTTATTTTGAGCTTCCTTTTTATCCTCGTCTCTACAAATCCGTGCTTCATTTTTCCGAACCAAATGCAGTTCATGAGTTTCTTGATTTTTATTTTTTTCTTCAACGTTCATTTCTTTAAACGCCGTACACTGTTTACATAAGTCTTTTTTTGGTTTGTGAAAACTCAGTTTGTAACTTCTAAAAATGGATCGATATTTCTCAAATGACTTTACTTCGGCTGATTGTATTTGGCACTTTTTTTTATAATCATTGTACATTATTGTAATATTAAGCGAGGAATCTAAATATCTTATGACGGAATTGCGACGACAATAGTGAGATTCAACTGCTGGAAAAGATAGAATGTGGTCACGGATAAACGTTTCGTCTTCCTGACTTAACTTATTAGGCGGGGGCTTTTTGCCTCTATAATCTGGGAGTAAAAGGCCTTGTGAATTAAGCTTCTTTAAAGCACCTTTTACAAATCCACCTGTGATATTTAGGGTGTCTAAAAAAAACTCTCGGCAAACAATTTTTTTTTCATTACCTACAGTAAATGTGTAAGTGAGGGTGAAATTCCTGCGGGAATGTCCTTGTGTCGTATCTCGGTTTTTCTTCTTCCTTTCTACGTGGTTTATAATAAAATATCGTTGCTGCTGCAGACTTGGCATGTTCCGAAATTCATTATAAATATTTACCCTCTCATCTTCAGGAACATACGAAATACATTTATGTTTAAGAATAGCTGAACACTTTGCTGGTTTTATGGGTTTGGCTTCCATTATCTTTCCTTTTTTGGTTTTATACAGTTCCCCTTTTAACCGTTTACGCTTTTCAATGTTTACCTTCCACGTACTAGGATTTCTTACTTTTCGCTTTTTTGGAGTTGAACTAATATTACTTTCTTCTAAATTTTCTCCTTCTCTATTTTCTAATGAAATTGAAAAAATCTCGTCTTCTTCTTTTCCCTCCATGTCGTTTAAAGCTTGTGTCAATAATGAAGGAGATCCATTACCATTCCGTGCATCTTTACTAGTGTGCTTCTGACGTTTATTGGTTTGAATATTTTCAGTTTCGTCTGAACTATCATCGCGTACATTTTCATTATATTCTATTTCATAATTAGGATCAGCTACGGAATCGTCACTATCTACAAGTACATCTGTTCTATTCAAAATATTAAAAACTTTATTTGTTTCTGGTGACATGGCAGGAAGAGGGGATGATGGGAAAGAATCATGATGATAGTCAGTACTCTTATCAGCTAAACAATAACTTGTAGAAGGTATTACTAAAATTTTTGGTGCTTCAATATTTTGTTTAGGTGTCAGTGGTGAATAAGCTGGAGCTTCGATGCTCATCTCACCAACCTCACAAAGCTGTTTGTGTAACAGAGAAGTCGGAGTTGGAACTTCAGTGCATGTTTCACCAGGATGTGTCTGAGTGGAATGTGGTATTGAATTAGGAGAATCTATTTTTTCATCTTCAAACTCCAAATGAGCTACTAACAATAAAAACATATTTTTTTATCATCTACACCAGCATAAGATTAATAACTATATTAACATTATCTAGTTGGTAAGCTGTTTTACTGGTTAAAATAATTCATACATACATACATACCACATCTAGTTGTTAAGCTCTTTTTCAGGTTAAAACATTCATACATATTACATACATAACACATCTAGTTGTTAAGCTCTTTTTCAGGTTATAAACATTCATACCATACATACATACATAACACATCTAGTTGTTAAGCTACAAGATACATAACGCATCTAGTTGTTAAGCTCTTTTTCAGATTAAAAACATTCATACATACATACATACATAACACATCTAGTTGTTAAGCTCTTTTTCAGATTAAAAACATTCATACATACATACATAACACATCTAGTTGTTAAGTTCTTTTTCAGATTAAAAAAAATCATACATACATACATACGACGACCTCCGTGGTCGAGTGGTTTGCACGCCGGTTTTCAAGGCGTCACCATCTCTTGAGGCCCCGGGTTCGATCCCCGGCTGGGTCAATGTAGAAAATGAACTTTTCAATATTGTCTCAGGTCTGGGTGTTTGTGATACCACCGTTGTCTCTGATTTCCATAACACAAGTGCTTTAGCTACTTACTTTGGAATCGGAGCAATGTATGTGATGTTGTCAAATATTTATTTATTATTATTATTATATATTATTATTATAACACATCTAGTTGTTAAGCTCTTTTTCAGGTTAAAAACATTCATACCATACATACTTTGATGTTGTAGGTCTCATACCCAGTTATTACGATAGCTACAGTGCCCTCTTCCCAAAACACAACAGTTCAAACAAATAAGTAAAACTTACACGGTATAGCTGCTTGTGCACAATACGGACTAACATCTTTTGTGTTGTTTATAATATCTCTTCCATGTTGGATATCAGCTGTAATATAAAAAAGCAAAACTTAACTAAACTTGCTGTTATACAAATTTTAAGCAGATTAAACAAACATTTTCTTGCCGCATTCAAACGTTAATTCAACAACCATCACAATAATCACAAAAACAAGCTAAGTAATTAGGTATCACACGAAAGCTGACATCGCTGTATTGGTTAAAATTCAATTTTAGTACAAAACCCACAAGCACAAGCCCCTTGCATAATAAATCACTATGATTACAAACACAGTATAACGACTTACATGACATTGACTCCAGTATTAAAAAGGTAAAGTTCCAGGTTTAAAAATATCCTAATAAAAGTAAAAATACCTACATTAACTGCATATAGGTATGCACGTATTTGTCAAGTGTCATCGAATAAAAAAAGCATTTAAGTACTTACAAATAATAACTAACATTACAATTTACAGTAAATGTATTTAACAAGTTTTTCAAGAAGTATTATTTTTAGGTTATAAAACGTTACAAATCATACCTGGACAATTATTTTCTTCGTCTGAACTACTCGTAATATAAACGCCTGCATTTTTCAGTATTTGATGCACACGTCGTCGCTTCATGTTTTATTTTATATTATTTATCAAAATTTCGCAAACACTTGTAACTGTAGCACTTACCAACGAGCGTTATGGAGCGAATGAATGACAATGAATGAATGAACCACCGACCGCCTTGCCTTCCTTTCCTTGTCTATGATGCGCTTGCGTCACAGATTACGTAAGTACTTGCGTAGAGATTTCCAAGCTGAATATCGATACTTAGGGATGTCTGTGTGTATCCATTCTACCACTTTGGCGAAGAGAATACTGTGAAATTAAGTTTTCTTAAATTTTTAAAATTTAAGTTGTCTGAACGCGTAATGTATTCAAACTGCCATTTAGACTAGTTGATCACTGTGAAGTAAAGTACTTATAGTACTTTTTGAACCAAGGTAAACCATACAATTTGGCATTAAGACTAGTTGATCACTGTGAAGTTAAGTACTCATAGTACTCTTTGAATCAAGGTAAAGTATTCAATCTGACAATTAGACTAGTTGATCATTGTGAAGTTAATTATTAATAGTACTCTTAGAACCGAGGTAAAGTATTCAATCTGCCATTTAGACTACTTGATCACTGTGAAGATAGTACTCATAGTACTCTTTGAACTAAGGTAAAGTATTCAATCTGCCATTTCGACTAGTTGATCACTGTTAAATTAAGTACTCATAGTACTCTTTAAACCAAGGTAACATACTCAATCTGTCACATAGGTCAGTAGAACACGGCGATATTTTTGTAAGTAACAGTTTTTTGTTTCGGTAAACTGAACTATAAATCACATAGATTAGTTTACTTTTGCACTGACTGTAGACTTGGCAGATAAGCATTAGTGAAAAGCCATTTATCTCGTCGATTATTAAACCTACAGATACATGATTTTACCACATTGTAAATAAATAAGAGTTATTAATATTGGTATATTTAAGTCAAAACTGCCAAAATTGCAGATTGGCTAGTTTACTATTGGACCGATTATGTGAGGATACGCTGTGGAGACCTTTCTACCTGGATCTTGAGAACGGAAGGTCGTAGCGATAATCTGATTAGTCATATCTATAGTCGGTAGTTCGACCGAGTTTGTCGCCAAATACCAGAGTTTGCCGGTCTTGCGTTTAGGAGATATGTGAGATTTTCGCTACGACCTTCCGTTCTCGAGATCCAGGTAGAAATATCTCTACAGCATATCCCCACATATCTTCTAAACGTCTTGTCAATCTTAATTGACAAACTCTGATTTTTGGTGACAAACTCCGACAAACTAATGGCTACACACTCGAGTTATCAAATTTTTGCTACGACCTTCCGTTCTCAAGATCCAGGTAGAAAGGTCTCCACAGCGTATCCTCACATATCTCCTAAACGCAAGACCGACAAACTCTGGTTCTTGGTGACAAACTACCGGCTACACACACGAGTAATTAGATTTCTGTTACGACCTTCCGTTTTCGAGATCTCTGTGGCTCAGCTGTAGAGACGTCTCTACAGCTGCGCCACACAGATCTCGAAAACGGAAGGTCGTAGCGAAAATCTGATTACTTGTATGTATAGCCGTTAGTTTGTCGGAGTTTGTCGCACAAAAACCAGAGTTTGTCGGTCTTGCGTTTAGGAGATATGTGAGGATACGCTGTGGAGACCTTTCTACCTGGATCTTGAGAACGGAAGGTCGTAGCGATAATCTGATTAGTCATATCTATAGTCGGTAGTTCGACCGAGTTTGTCGCCAAATACCAGAGTTTGCCGGTCTTGCGTTTAGGAGATATGTGAGATTTTCGCTACGACCTTCCGTTCTCGAGATCCAGGTAGAAATATCTCTACAGCATATCCCCACATATCTTCTAAACGTCTTGTCAATCTTAATTGACAAACTCTGATTTTTGGTGACAAACTCCGACAAACTAATGGCTACACACTCGAGTTATCAAATTTTTGCTACGACCTTCCGTTCTCAAGATCCAGGTAGAAAGGTCTCCACAGCGTATCCTCACATATCTCCTAAACGCAAGACCGACAAACTCTGGTTCTTGGTGACAAACTACCGGCTACACACACGAGTAATTAGATTTCTGTTACGACCTTCCGTTTTCGAGATCTCTGTGGCTCAGCTGTAGAGACGTCTCTACAGATGCGCCACACGTATCTCCTAAACGCTAGACCGACAAACTCTGGATTTTGTGCGACAAACTCCGACAAACTAACGGCTATACATACAAGTAATCAGATTTTCGCTACGACCTTCCGTTTTCGAGATCTGTGTGGCGCAGCTGTAGAGACGTCTCTACAGCTGAGCCACATGTATCTCCTAAACGGAAGACCGACAAACTCTGGTTTTTGGCGACAAACTCGGACAAACTATAGACTTCATCATGGCATAGTCAAAAAGTCAGATTTCCAACTTTTTTTTTGTGGCGCAGCTCGCAGCTGTAGTCCGGCACGTAAACCATTTTGAAAAAAACCGGTCAAGAGAGAGTCTAACTCGCGCACCGAGAGTTCCGTACCATCATAATTGCACCATCAAACCCCACTGCAGAGTAAAATAATAAAATTAGTAGTGCAGTTTTATATCAGCGCCATCTCTTGACCGTTAGTAGAACTAATGTTAACATTTTTAGAAATTTGATAATTTCTGAAAAAGTGGGCTATATTGAGACATCGTTTTATTTTTCCTGTAATCTTTATATAAACTGCTATCACATAGAATTATTTCAGATTTTTCTCTTTGCAAAGTTCGGAGATAAGGGGGGGAACGGTCATTTTTTTACATTTTTCATCATAAATCAAAAATTATGTGGCCTAAAACAAAAAGAAAAAATAATTAAAAACGTGCAAATGGCGCTCTTTCATATGATACCCCACATGCCCTAGTAGCCCACTTCCCTTTTCAGTCCCTGTTGTAAAAAAGATATTTATTTTTTTATTAATTTCTTTTTCGCAAAATAGATGGGCAAATGTCATCTTAAACTATTCCAAATTTCAAGTTGATACCATTAGTAGTTCTCGAGATATCCAGCTATGACAGACAGACAGACTGAGTCACACCATAAGGGTTCCTTTTTTACCATTTTGGTACGGAACCCTAAAAAGAAATATATGTAGCTCATTTCTGCAAACAATATACGTGTTTCGCCCCGACCCGGAGCATGCTCAGGAGTAAGATCGTGTGTAAACCAACACCGAATGAGCAACTACACCCTCCAACACCATATTAATTGTCACTTCCTACCCACTCCGCACCGAGTGACTGACAACGTTTGAAGAATGTTGCCAGTATCAAACAAAAAATAAAAATGATTTTTAATTTAAATTATGTACAAATCGGAAGTATTGTTTACGGAAGTAAGCTACATATATTTAACAACATCATATACAATTGCTTCGAATTTGAAGTAGCTAAAGCACTTGTGTTATGGAATTCAGAGACAACGGTGGTATCACAAACACCCAGACCTGAGACAATATAGAAAAGGTCATTTTCTACATTGACATTGATCCAGCCGGGGAGGACCTCAAGAGATGGTGACGCCTTGAAAACCGGCGTGCAAACCACCCTACCAGATATTGAACAAAAATAAAAGTACCTTTCTATTCAAGTTGTAACTCTATGGCCCGTATTTATAAACTACACTAAACACTTTAGTGCTATGTTAAAATGCTGTTCTTATAAGAATCTCATTATCTCAAGATAGTTCTCAACGTTTACAGCGGTTTATAAAAACAGACCTTGAAAGAAAGATCGTAGAGAGAGCCCTGATTGAGGCTTTTAAGATACTAAATGGCCATTATGATATTCCAAACTTTGATAAGATGCTGACACAGAAAAGTACAATTACTTATGAGGACCCAGCTTCAAACTTGTAAAAACAATATCCAACAACAACCCTCACAGGCACTTTTTGAGCAACAGAGTGGTCAACACATGGAACAATTTGCCAGAACAAATAGTCTCAGCCAACAACTTAAACCAATTTAAAAATAGATTAGATAAACACCAACTTAAATAAAGCAAAGATTGCAGGATACAGGCACTATCAGTTGCAACAACTGCTCGCCTGTTTAATATAATAACAATAATAATTAAACAGTAATTTTATAAGTACCTTTCTAATCAAGTTTTCGCCATATTCTTCCATATGCGGGTAGATTTCGACAGCTTTTTTATGCTTCTGAGAATTGACATGTATGTCCTTATATTTGTAGTTTAACTCCATTTCTGCCCGGCAGAATACGCACCTGAACATATTACGAGCCATCAATATACCATGATATGCGTCTGATGATATAACAACACTTTTATCTCCTTTCAAAGTTAGTATTACATATCGGACTTCATTTTCTATTTTTTGAATCTTTTCTTCGGTAATTACTTTCGGTTGACGTAAAGCCATTATTATTTTATTAAGTTTAATGGTTGCGACTTTTCTTTTAGATTTGAAAATAAAAATAAAACACAATTTTAGTCAAAAGAAGAGAATACAAGAAAATCTTTTAGTTTTTGAATGAAGTAAACGTCAGAATCATAGCGATTTCCGTTTCCGTTCTGTCTGTATCATTGGGTGCATTCCAACAGACAAATCGCTGAGTCGTCGGATGCCACAGTATACATTTTAACAGTGGAATGTAGTTTGTTTCATGTTCAATTTTACTATTATCAAGGTTAAAACGTACTCTATGGCAATCGATTACTCAATAATTAGTGTGTTGGGTGCATCCCATGGCGCCGGCTACACACTCAGTAAATACTGTGGTCCAGCGCCATAGAATAAATTTTAACCATGGAAAGTAAAATATTGAACATTCCATACAAATTACATTCCATGGTTAAAATCTACTCTATGGCGCTGGACCACAGTATTTACTGAGCGTGTAGCCGTCACCTAAGGCGACGGCTAGATGCGTAAAATTTACTCTACGGCAATGGATCACGGTAAATACCACGCGTCTAGCCGGCGCCTAACAATCACATTTTGATTGTATGAATCCAGTGCAATGACAAAGAAATAAGATAGACCTGGCTAACAATTCTCGATTGAAATCGATTGAAATCTCAGTTGCATAGATAGATAGATAAATCATTTTATTTCTTGCTTCAGACACACACATATTCATTTAATACAATAGGTTGCTTGCATTGCTGCTTTAAGTAAGATAGTTGTTACATTGGTTCTTACTAAAGCAGCAATGTCACTGCGATTTCTGTCAAAGTTGATTGCAACAAAGTTAGACAATCAGCCTACTGTAGGCTGATTGTCTAACTTTGTTGCAATCAACAGCCTACTGTAGGCTGATTGTCTAACTTTGTTGCAATCAACTTTGACAGAAATCGCAGTGATATTGCTGCTTTAGTAAGAACCAATCAAGAAGATTATAGGTAAAGTATGGAGTTCAAACTCTAAATACCTATTTAAGGCAAATACCTACTTATCGCTATCTCACTCATATCTTTCTTTTCACTTACTCTCTGGTGACTCTGGGGATAACAGCATGAAACAAAATGTACCCACAAATTGATATTGATAGGAAATAAAATGCACCCGATTGCACTAAACTTAAGGATCGCCTAAGTCTGTTCCTAACTACAACACGACCAAATTAAAACGGTGTCAAACTTAGTGGTCATGTAGCTGTCATTCGCCTAGTTATTTTGGTCGAGTTGTAGTTAAGAAAAGACTTAGGCGATTCTTAATGTTAGTGCAATTGGGTGGTAGACCTTCTTTTACCTATAGTCCATTTCAATCCGAATTTATTAAGTTACAGGGTACAGGACAGTCATACATAACTTTTTAGCCCCGTTCCCGTTCCATTTAATATAAATCAAACGCCTTGTTCAAACAAAATAAATCGAAGATCGGCATTTTGTCATCAAGAGAGAAATAATTTCGGAGAATTAATTTCAATACAATGTAATTAAATTGATAATAGACAGCGTTATACAGAATAAAATAATTCATTTTACAAAATGACATACTTTATTCTGTAAAATGTTGGCAATTTTGTGGCAAAAAAAATACCTACTCCAAAGATCAAAACCGCTTGTCAATCATTTACATTGCATCGGCTTGTGAATCACATCTTGATCGTTTAGGAGCGATGCTTGACAAGCACGTAGGGGTTTGCCGCAATGAGGGCTTTTCACAGTGAGCATGCGAATCTCCGTGCCACTGAATAATTCCATTCTAAAACTACCTAGAAGTAATGTACCGATGATATACGTTCTTATTTCAGATATCAAATCGATTGTACCGGCTTCCCGGCAGAATGATTGACAAAAGCATGTGGCACGGAGATTCGCATGCTTTGAGGTTATGTTTTTTGTTAAATCGTCGAATTCCAGATCAATCGGAGCCTGTACCGCTGGGTTGATGTATTTGTAGCCGTTACATATTCATTGTAACAGCTACAAACACATTTGTTGCTCATGTAACGCAACAGGGACAAAGATATGGCGATCTAAAGTTTTAAAAGCATGCGACTCTCCGGCCCACACGCTTAAGTCTAAAATACTGGTGAAAATTGTATTAAGATTAAAAATAAGCAAGTTTACGTAACCGTTTGATCACGATAAACGGCCCGAAAACATATTTTCACTATATCTTCATTCGTTTTAGAGAAATAAGTAAATTTATTTACTATGATTTATTATGAATAATCAGTGTGTAGGGTGACCATATCGTCGGTCCGTAGGAATCATTAGGCTGTTTCTAATAAAATTCAAGTTGAACTACATAATGTTGAGGGTTGATTTGCCTACATACTCGTACGTATCGTACCTACTATCATACTGTTACTGACTATGCAATATTGCAATATTTTTTAGGGGACGTAAAAAGGTGACTTTTATCCTAATCGAGATGACAAAATACAAACAAACAAATGAGAAAGTAGGTAACCTTATAAAAACGTGTTAAAAATGTGAACGTCATAATTGGTATAATAATTGCCCACTCAGTACCAGTCACCCATCATCATCAGTATCAGTCACCCATTAATTTAGGTCTCGGTTGAATGCAACCGAACTGAGAACTTCCTTCGTTTTTTGAAGTATTAGTCTTTCAAAATAGGTATCTAAAAACACTTCAACTTGCATTTTAGACCGATCGGGATAAGTTTTTAGCTTTTAAAAATATTAAAGTTTGTTTTTTTCGTATATAGTTTCTGCACCATTCACTTAGCCTAATACATGAAATTGTGTCATTTTGGTTTGATGCATAAGTAACAATTTAGGTTTTTGTCTTTTTTAACGCTATCGGACGAAAAGAAAATTAAAGTTGAAAATTTTACTTTCATGATGATTATGAAGTTGTAACCGATGTACTTACTTGAGCTTTTTGTGTCATCTTTGTCCACGGGAATACTGTTATTTGACTATTACCTAAAGCGTTACCTTAGTAACTCCAAAAGAATATTACAATTGGTTAAATAAGTGTTAAATGTTTTAGATCAATAGTATCTGTTGTACATAATGTTTTGTGCTAAATTCATCAATGGAATTTTCAGCTTTTTATTTTTTTCTTTTCAACACCCTGTAAAAGTCACAAAAGAAAATGGGGGGGGGGGGGGTGGGGGGGTGGGAGCCGGGGCACCGCTGTTTGCTGCGTACTTCGAGCACCGCTGCTACGTACTTTGCCGTTCGAGCGACTTTGGGTAAAAGAATTTGTAAAAAGTAGCCTCTATTTCGTATTGAGCCAGCACAATATCCCACTTCAAATTAATTCGCCTAATTTAAAGTAAGTAAGTGACTTAAGTGACGCCTAAGCATAGGTACTGAAGTTCGGTGACACATTTGAAGTAACGAGTAGGTAGGTAGGTAAGAAGTATACGAACGAATATAAATACATTTGATGATACTGTGGCCGCGTTCCGAATCACGCTCACAGCGCTGTTAGCGCGTATCCGACCAAATTAAATAGTCACAAAATATTACACAGATAGGTTATTTGTGTACCTACTTCATTTAATGGATTATAGGCTAACAGTGCTGTTGGCGTGATTTGGAAGTAGGCATGTGTTATAATTGTCAATTACAGTCTCATTGATGAGATGACATCATTAACATTCTTGTACTCTACCTCTTGCAAAGTTTAAAAAGAAAGGATTACCTACCTACTGTAACAAAATATTTTTTGAGGGTAAGGAAATAAAAACCGGTCAAGTGCGAGTCGGACTCGCACACAAAGGGTTCCGTACCAAAAAACGGCTAAAAAATCACGTTTGTTGTATGGGAGCCCCCTCAAATATTTATTTTACTAGCTGACCCGACAGACGTTGTCCTGTCTTAGTTATAAATATTAAATTCGAATTGGTATAAATTATTGAAAAGTTTAGTTCAGAGATTAGTAGGTAAGTACCGTTCCCGTTTCCGTTTTCGTTCTCGTTCCCGTTCCCATTTACTTTAAAACCCAACAGCTTTATAAATAACCAAGTACCTATACATCACTTGTTATGTTAGTAACGTGTATGTTAGTCTATTCAAACTTACTAATAAGGCGTGATGGCTCTGAACTAACCGTGATGAGCACTAAGAAATTCAGTTTTCTTATAACCTCTTTGTAAGAAAAAAAAAATATTTTACATGTATTTTATTAATAAAATAACTCCGAACGAAGCATCTGTTTTATTACATCCTTAATTGTATGTTTTTTTTTATCGTTGTTCGCGCGTATCTTCGACATTTATGGACCGATTTTGATGATTCTTTTTTTGTTCGATTCAATTTTTTTGCGAAATGGTCCCATTTATTTTTTTTTCAAATCGGTTCAGTAGTTTTCAAGGTATCCTGAAAACACTATGATTTTGCATCAACTAACTTGACTATTTTGTTATTTATGAACCGAATAAGATGATTCTTTTTGTTGGGTAAGAGGTACTTTTAGTCTTTTTAACCGACTTCAAAAAAAAGAAGGTTCTCTTTCAGTTTGACCTGTATCAATGTATGTTTCTCCGCGAATATCTCACGTTTGACGGAGCCGATTTTTCTACCAAATAATATACTTACACTACACTACCTAATAGAGAAGGTACTTACACTAAAAACAAAAAAATAAAAATTGTTTTAAAAATAAAAAAAATGTTTTAAAAAACAAAAAACCAACTTCAAATAACCTGCCTCTAAAAAGCAAGAAATAATATTCAAATCATTAGATATGCATTATCATTGTTATATAATAACAACACGTATATTGAAGTCGGGTAGGGCTTTTAGAATAAAAAAACGAAGTTGTACTCCAGCCCCACCCGACTTCAATAGACGTGTTGTTATTATATAACAATGATAATGCATATCTAATGATTTGAATATTATTTCTTGCTTTTTAGAGGCAGGTTTTTTGAAGTCGGTTTTTAGTTTTTTTTAAAAGGTAAGTAAATACTAAAGTTTAATTTTTCAAGTTTTGACTTATGTAGTAAGCATAAATTACTTTACAACCATTGAAACTTGTCCCAAGTAACAATACAAAAACTCACATACATACAAACGTAGAGCAGTGTGGAACAATGCAACACCAAAAGCTCTGAGTCTCATATTTCTCTCATTTTTAAAGATATGAATTCCGTTTTTAGAGGAACGGAATCTACTTAATTAGGTATAAAATGGCAGTTATAGTTTCATTAATAAATAGATACATAAACCAATAAGAAGACTTTTAAAAGAAAATGGGAATTGTTTCATTGTGTCCACCTAGGTGTACACAATGAAACATCCTCTGTCCAACAATGAAACACTGTTATTAATTTTGACATTTTCATATTTAGTGGAACAAGTAAATGACAAAATCTGTTGAATTCCAACCGATAAAGGTTTTCTCAAGGTATTGCATAATTATTCAGACTTTAAAAGTACCTATAGGTTTATCTCAGGTACAATGATTTGTGTGTGACTTAAAGATAAATGAGTCTAATTTTTTTAAAATCGTAGTTATGTACCTTTTATAGGCAATAACGATTTAAAATCAACAATTACTTATAATAGGCATTAATCTCTCAGGTAAAATTCTACATACTAAAAGATTAATGAGTCTGAAAATCACAAATATTAGGTAGTAGTAGTGGAAACACTGTTACATTGTGTCCACCCTTGAGCTGTGACATTCTTGGACACCTGGGGTATTTTAGAATAACATCAAAAAATAATCTACCAAAATCGAACAATTTATTAGGTAGTAAGTATCAAAGTTATTCTGTGGTAATGTAGTCCACGTGAATCTATGATACATGTACAAATATATTGATTAAAAAACACATTCGATGAGAAAGGCAACTGTCAAAAAAGCATTTTTTTTAAAAGCCCACGACTTAGGACAATTATTCTTAATGAAGGCTTTACAAAGTGACATTTAAAAAAAATAGTAACTATTTGCCTCTAGATGGCGTTGATGGAAAGAGAAGTGTAAAAATTGGCTTTTAAAAATAAACGGCCTGTACCAAAGAGGCAAATAAGCGTTCGCTGGCTGACATCTGGCCAAAGAGAAACATTTTAGGGTAACATCAGATTTGCCTGCCTACCTGAGTACTCTTCGAAGCTGAGTAAAAAAATCACATTGACACATACATTTTTATCAACGCCATCTTATCTATCGAGCATACAGTTTTTTGTCATTTTGAAAAACCCTAATTGAAAAACAGTTTGGTTAATATTTTTACAAAATCCTCCGACTAAAAGTAATGAACATACTCTGTCTGTCAGCTTCATCATCAGACCCTGGACTTCGTCTCCCATTAGAGTACTCGTCAAAACAATAGGGATGACGACTACTGAATAAAATAACAAAATACTAATAAAAACCGTAAACATATTGAACTTTTAGAGTAGCTTGTATACCTCTTGGTTTTATATATTGCGTATTATTTGTTTTATTACCCTTCAAAGTTGGGCGGACAAGTCCATTTAAAAAGTTTAAAATATATTAAAATAAATAATACATTTAATTAATCCATAAAATTTATAGCAAATTTGTATAAGAAACAATTTTGATAAACACAATATTTAATATAGCTGCCAAACTTTCCTACGCGTTGCATACAAACACCTAGGCGTGACGTCATAACTAGGGTAGCCGTTAGTATGGAGCGTTTTCGGGTGAGTCCAATTTTGTGTGCATTTTAAACTGTGATATCTCGGGCAGTTTTCACGCTAGCGAAATAATTATTTTACCAATGTTTCTTTTTTTGAGAGGTAATTTATGTAACATAAAATAAAAAAAAATTTCGTCATGCCTATTCTAACGAGCCCAAACACGATGGGGTTGTAGGTTTTATCATAGAATTCCTGTGGGCTTCTTCCGGCTTCATCATCAGATCAGCTCAATGACACCATAATATTGCATTGCCTTCCAGTTCTGACCTATTTTCAAAGTTTCAAGTCTTTAGGTCATCGGAAAGCTAGGATAAAATCGTTCGCAATATATATCTATAAATATTAGGTCTTTACTTATGAACTTGCCGATATTTTGTCACATACAGAGAAAATAATAACTTCTATGTTTTAAAACATTTAACAATATCTTGATTTACGTATGTCGAATTATGACCATGATAGTCAACTATCAGTAAAAATAAAGTCCTTTTTTTAAGCTTTCATAGCATTAAAAAAAGATCTTGAAAGTTACTCTTTTTTTTGTGAGCCAAAAAAGGGTGACCGGAGGGGTTGTAACTTAGCCAAAACTTATTTTTTTCGCTTATCGTAAATGGAATAGGTTAGCATAGTGTTCAAACATTAGTACATAAAAGTTTTGTTACAAGAGTGTTAACGGTTGTTAAATGAACAAAGAAAATGCTAGTATGAAAAATGCAACTTCTTGAAAATTCTCCATACAAATCGGCAATTTCATAGGTAAAGACCTATTATATACGGTTACGAAAACCTGCTTATTTTTAATCATAATACAATTTTCACCAATATTTTAGACTTAAGCGTGTGGGCCGGAGAGTCGCATGCTTTTAAAACTTTAGGTCGCTATTGCGTTACATGAGCAACGAATGTGTTTGTAGCTGTTACAATAAAGCACGTTCCAGACGGATTTAATCACGCCTCCCAACCAAGGTCACCTTGGTGGAAGCTTGATGGGGGCGTGGTTTCCATCCGTGGATTGTGTTGCGGCTACACGAGTTTACATCCAAGCGCCGCCAACTAGGGCTGCCAACCATACTATAATAATATGTCGTATTATACTATGTTTCGGGTCTGCGTGCTATATACTATTGAAGAAATATATAGTACGCAAAAATACTATATTTTCAACATCGATCGCTAAGAAACAAATGTTTCTTTTTTTTAATTTGTGATCGTGAATTTTGACTGATTCTATAGCGTGTAGTGTATAGTCACACCATATAACAAATACTATGTGTATAGTGTATTGTATCTGAATTCTGAACGTATCTATCTGTCTTATTGCGTTCCAAACTTGTCAATATAAAATTGACAACTTAATTAAATCTTAATCCATGGACGAAATATATCTTAATCTTAACCATGGACGAATTTCTTTCATGTCTTAACTTAATCAGTAATACTGATACAATCGTAAGTAAGTTAAAAACGAGTTTTTAATTTACTTATATTTAATTAATATTGATGGTAGAAAATAATATGAGACTTTTATTTTGATTCATGATTGTTTTATTTATGGTTTATGATTTTGACCAAAACATTGTTCAAAAATGCAAAAAGTTCAAAAAATATAGTTTTTATAAAAAGTAAAATATAATAATATATTTGCCTAATTTTTGCCTTTTCCATAAACTACTATATTATTTTAAAGTGTACTAATTTTTTTAGCCTTATTTGAAAAATACTGCATTTCGCCTTAGACATGTTGGCAACCCTAGCGCCAACACTCTTTCCCATTCCACGGTAAAGATATCTATCAGTACTGTAACTCGGCCCTGTCCTTGAAATAATTACCTAAATAAACCCGCGCTGGTTCAATCAATTAATTTTAAGGCAATAATATAACTAGATTAACAAAACTAATGGTAAAATAAAAATAAAAAAAAAATACATTATTGATGGGAGAAACAAATTATTTAATAATCCTTAGTACAATACCTACGTATTATATAATATTTTAAGTATACTTAATCTTAGCTTTCGGACTTTCCAGGTATTTAAAAATGTAAGGTATCTCTGGATTATTGGTTAATTATATTTATAATAAAAACAGCACAATCTGCACTTTGCAATAGTAAGAACTTATATTTCAATCAATAGTACCTATTGAATTTTTAGACTTTTGGCATTCAGAATGTTATTTCTATATTAAGGTAATAAATATAATAGAAAAAAACCCGGCCAAGTGCGTTTTGGGCAACACGCCGTACGGTTCCGTAGATACCTTATACCACACCATATTTAATACCATTATAATTTTTCGTCTGCAAAAATAACTTTGTTTTTCAGTGTTGTTATGAATGACAAAGTTATATTTGCGGTTATGGAAAATGTGCTATATCTGAAAAACTAATTACTATATCTCATTTAAACCAATTTTTATTGAAAGTAATTATTAAGACCTACATGCAGCATATATGTTTTTTAGATTTTTCACTTTCTTATTTCAAAAGTTAAAGGGGGGGGGGGAGGATAAACATTTTACCACTTTGGAGGAGTATATCTTTCAAACCTTAGACTTTGAGAAAAAAATGTCTTAAAAACCTCAATGTCAATTTTAAAGACCTATCTATTGACACCTCACACGTTCGCAGTTGCAGTTCCATGTATGGAGAGCCCCTCCTTAATCTTTATTTTTGTTATTTTTGTGTTAAAATCGTTAAGCGGTTAACAGAATACATCTACCAACCAAGGTTCAATTGTGTAATATTAATACTTTTGGAATAAAATGGCTGTGACAGAAGGACAGATAGACAGACAGACATGACGAATCTATAAGGGTTCCGTTTTTTGCCATTTAGGCTACGGAACCCTAAAAATACTAGAAAAAATTGACTCACCCGTAACCCGTAGCAGCCGAGCCATTTGAGCCCGTCTGAACTGCGAGGGCTGAGTCGATATTTTATAGTATTTTTTCTATTATATTTATTACCTCGTACATCTTTCGTTCATCACTGCGGCGCATTCGCGACTGTTTGTGTACCGAGTGCAGACTGCAGACTGAACTCGAGGGCCGAGGCGCGTAGGTTCGACTCGCTTTTCGACTATTTGTACAGATGACACTTGCATATAAATTGGCAAGAGAAAGATGAGACAAAAGATGCGCAATAGCCACAAACACTAAAATTTGTGGGGCTGCACATCTTTTGTCTCGTTTTTATCTTGCCAATAAAATGCCGGGCAGTATATGAAGTTGGAGTACTGATAAATATCATTACCGTGCCTGTGTTGGAACTCGCGCCCTTCCACCAAGGACGTTGAAGGTCATTTGGATTGGTTGGAGAAATTTGGATTAAATCTGCCGTCTAGATGGATTAAATCAAGCAAGGTCACCTCTGTTGGGAGGCGTGATTTAATCCGTCTGGAACATGCTTAAATATGTAACGGCTACAAATACATCAACCCACCGCTACAGGCTCCGATTGATCTGGAATTCGACGATTTAACAAAAAACATAACCTCAAAGCATGCGACTCTCCGGCCCACATGTTTTTGTCAATCATTCTGCCGGGAAGCCGGTACAATCGATTTGATATCTGAAATAAGAATGTATATCGTCGGTACATTACTTCTAGGTTGTTTTAGAATGGAAACAGAACAGATATGTATGTACTATGGGCAACAGCTTCGCTTAAAAAGTTAGCAAAAAAATTGTGTGCGCATGTATCCCCCTGCACGAACTAAATATATTATGTTATGACGGCGGCGGCGCGGCGTGCAACCGATTTTAACCTTAAGAGTTGTGGTTAAGTGACGTTGTTGTCCATAGTACATCTGTATGAATTTCTAAAACAGGAGATGTAATTCTATAGAGTACCTACTTAACCAAACGAAAGGTGCGTGTTCGTTCGTATCGTGACGTGAGACTTATAGGTATGTACGTACTTAGTATCCAACCGAAACGGACGAGCTTCGTCGTCCCTCGCCACGCGCCCGCGCCTACTCGCTTCGACCGCAAACTTTTTGAATACCTACCTACCTAGGTATTATCCATGCATGAAAATGACACAAATTCATTCTGTCCATCACTCATGTATTTAAGATATTAAATATGTAAACTCTAATAATACTAATATTTTTTATAAGCATCAATGGCTCGGACAAACAAAAAAATTGAAAATATTAAAAGTCCATGCCTTAATTTGGCACAAATTTATTTCATAGGGATTTTTAAGTGATCTGAGGTATATGGTACTTGTTTTTCAAATTGTAATATTTTTTTGACGGTGTTATTAATGTACGGGTCCCACGTCTGTTTCCATGGACGAAAATGACACAAATTAGGTTTGTACACTACGCAGGCTATCTTAAATACAATACTATTGTTTCTTTTTACTTTAAAACAATTTTGACAGTTTAGACGGTTCTCACACTGGCGACGCGCGCGGTCGCGGCGCACCCACACGCATCTTTTACGTTGTATGCAAGTACATTAATTTGTACAGAAAACCGCCTCGTCCAACACACCAAGGCGCGCCACGGCGCGTGAGCACGCACCGCCGCGTGCCGCCGGCGATCCGCGAGCAGTTTGCGCCAGCAGGCGCGTTACCGCGGGGTACAACACACTGCGACGCGCCCCGCGGCTGGTTTTCGATGATCGTTTCGTTACGATGGCGGGATTTCCTCTGGTTTTCAAATGTTTCGTGGCTTGGATATACGCCCATTTTAGTGCCATTTGGTAGGTACATTATGCAGCACATGAGGTTATACAAAATTGTAAAAAATCTGTTATTTATTTGATTGAATATCATTACGCTGTCGTGGAAGCCCAGCGTGCCGTTGACCGTACCTACCTACTCGTATGTTATTAAAATTCCGTCATTAATATCGAGATGGCAAATCTAAATTATTTGTCTGGACGTTTTAATCTCATGAGTGATTTTATATGTGTTCAGTTTTTTTTCCTTTTGAGGTACGGAACCCTAAAAACCTGGAAATTAAAACAAAACAACTTCAAAATTTAATGCCTCTAAAAAACAAGCGGCGGGGACGCGTCAGACGCCGAATGGCGCGGGGGCGCGGAGAAAACCGCCCGAACAGGCGTTGCGCTGCGCCGTCACCGCGCGCGTGAAACGCCAAACCGCGCCCCGCAACGACGGCGCGCGTTGGCAGTGGGAGAATCGCCTTAGAGTCCAATTATTTATAACCACCACAAATAATCGAATTTCTCAAGATGCATCGGCTAGATGTGACACAAAACGCAAAAATAAACTAATTAAATGCCAATGTATCGACAGGCAAGAATTCATAAACTTTAGAATTCTTGAAGGTTATACCCTCAAAATAACGTATTCCGATCGGTCTATTTTCTAGAAACAGCCTAATGATTCTGACCGACCGACGATATGGTAACCCTACACTGTGATTGTTCATAGTAAATAAATTTGCAAATTTCTCTAAAACGAGTAAAGATATTCTGAAAATATGTTTTCGGGTCGTTTATCGTGATCAAACGATTACAAAAACCTGCTTATTTTTAATCTTAATGCAATTTTCATCAATATTTTAGACTTAAGTGTGTGGGCCGGAGAGTCGCATGCTTTTAAAACTTTAGATCGCGATATCTTTGTCCCTGTTGCGTTACATGAGCAACAAATGTGTTTGTAGCTGTTACAATGAATATGTAACGGCTACAAATACATCAACCCAGCGGTACAGGCTCCGATTGATCTGGAATTCGACGATTTAACAAAAAACATAACCTCAAAGCATGCGAATCTCCGTGCCACATGCTTTTGTCAATCATTCTGCCGGGAAGCCGGTACAATCGATTTGATATCTGAAATAAGAACGTATATCATCGGTACATTACTTCTAGGTAGTTTTAGAATGGAATTATTCAGTGGCACGGAGATTCGCATGCTCACCTTTTCACAATGACAAAAAACTGTAGGCTTGGTAGATGGCGTTGATAAAAATGTGTGTCGATGTGATTTTTTTACTAAGCTTTAAATGTCACTTTGAAAAGCCCTAATTAAGGCGGGTCCATAGCTCGTGTTTGCTCTACACAATCAACAAAAACATCTACACAAAACATTGTTTCGCGAAACATTATTGTGTAGAGAATCAATGTTTTTGCTTTCCATGCCCGGTGGAAAACACGCACACAATACATTTTGCGCGGGTCGAGGGGCAGGGTATTGTCATAGTCTGTGGTCATATTGGGCGCATTCTGTCAGACAAGCCGCTAGGTCATCGATCACCTGACCGAATATTTTAATCGATGCATTATGTGGAATACGTTTTTTGGGGTGTTTTTTTAAGTCGGTGGCGTACATTGCCGCTTTTGTAACAAATGTGTCAAAAAGGACCTTACCAAAAATATCAACTATCTATAACGAGGTTGGCGAACGTTTGGAGGCGGTATTACAATCCGATTACTAATCTCCTAGCAAAAATGGAAACAAAAAAATGTCGCTCTCAAACTGAGCTTGATAGTTACATTTTCAGATATACCTAAACCTTTGGTCACTTATAAAATTTCATACATTTTCGAGTCATGATCATTTTATTTAATTTCGTTATGGCCAAGCTGTACTTACAGCTTGGCATAAAGAAATAAAATAAAATAGAAAAAATATTAAAAACACGACTGCCCTGCCAAAAACGAACTAAAAAGTTAAATAACAAGTGTCTTTGCAGTCAGGGGACCGTTTTGTGGTACAATTTTTAATCAAAGAGGTCCCCCGACTGCCAAGACACTTGTTATTTAACTTTTTACGTCGTTTTTGGCAGGGCAGTCGTGTTTTTAATATTTTTTAAATTCATTTATTTTTATTTTACACATTTTAGTGACAAATTATATAGTTTTGAAATGAACTCATTAAGGCCTTTCCTTTGATGCCCATCTTGTAATAATTGAAGAAAAAAATGTTTTTTCACGTTTGAAAATGGCGTGGTACAGTCGCTATAGTAACTTTTTTCAAAAAAAATATAGCCAGTGTCACTTAGAATGATGTAAATATTCTAACGATATACTATACATCCAAATCCATTAAGCCATTTAGAAGTTACGGTGGAATAAATAAACTCACATACCCACAAACATACATGAACCCTAAACACATATACACTCTTTTTTGGGCAGTCGTGTAAATACACTCCTTTTTGGGCCGTCGTGTAAAAATGGAACTAAATTTTATCAGTACAAAATATAGTCAGTCTTGCCAAATTATTCGTAGTTTTGACGTGTTTACATACAAAGTGGTGCCCTAAATTTTTGTCAACTCTTTATGGTCAAGCTGTTATAGGCTAACATAAAATGCTAAATTGGCAACACTGAAGTTTTGTCTACACAAGCCACGCAATCGCTGTGGACGGCGTGTGTAGAGAACCATGTTTCGCAAACGATGTTTTGTGTAGACGTTTTTGTTGATTGTGTAGAGCAAAACATGTGCTATGGACCCGCCCTTACCAAACATCAACCACAATCACCCAACACAAACAGGTGTCCTGAAGCTTGGCGAACGTGCTAGTTTATTCCGGATTGGCAAATATGGCGGTCGAGAACAAGGAACGAAAAAACCGTAAAAAAATTTTTTTTTCAATTAATTATATTTACTAATTCATTTTTTACAGTAATTAAATTAAAGTCTTCATAGGTGTAACTAATGATTTATTAATGATTTAATTAATAATAACTGATGGCTTACCAAGCGTGTGGAGATTTCACAAAATGTTTGCCTGAATGCCGGATCCATAGCGCGTGTTTTACTCTTCACAATCAACAAAAACATCTCAACATTCAACAAAAAAACAAAACATGAGGATTTTGTTGAATGTTGAGATGTTTTGTTGATTGTGTAGGGCAAAACATGCGCTATGGACCCGGCTTAATATTCTATGGCTTAACACTGGCCAACAAACAAAAACAGGCAAACATAAACACCTATCCACATTTTCGCGTTTGTTGTTTGCTGTTTACCATTGTTTGGCTAGCGTGTGGAGGCGGCTTCACTTGATTATCGTGGCCTATCAAAGGTAAGCCAGGCCCACAAATAATAGTTGTGGTGGTAATGCAATGTAAATGATTGACAAGCCATGCTTGACCGTTTAGAGTGTACAGTAGAACTCATCAGCAAGCGTTTTTTTTTCGAAACTTGTGGCATAGTCATGCATCAAATATTGAAATTGATTCAGGTTACCAGAACCAGTCGGTCACATGAATCAATTTAAAAATTACATTTTTACTAAGAAAATTTTATTTCCTCACACAAATAAACAGACTTAAAATCAAACATAAACAATAACAATGGGAAATGGTAAAATCCTAGTACTTAAGTAAACATAATATGCGATTATTAAATAAATAATCACGGCGGCGGTCAGTCAGTCAATACGTACCTATGATGAGGCTATAAGCGTAAACGCTCATGATCACGGGCGACTTTTTGTAGCTGCGATAATTAGCGGCGTTAATCACCCGCGAAATGACACGACAATGGTTTTACTTAACCAGCGACAAAAAAAGCGTCGCGATTATCGCCGCGATTAACGCCATGTTTATCAATATTTTCACATTATTTTATTTTATTAAAACTCCATATTTTCTATTCTTAGCGACAAAAATCGCTCAGCGATTAATCGCCCTTCAGCGGGAACGCTTATGGGACGGAACTCTTACTGTCTTATTCAGAGATGTTTCACAAAACTGGGGTGCAAGACTGTTCTAACAAAACCTAGTTTATTGCTTGTAAACCAATCACGATGCACCTTTTAATCCTTAAACGGTGGGACTAGACGTTAAACTGTCACTCTGAATACGATTTGCGCTAAAATGGCGTTAGTCCGCAGTCTAACGCCATGTTAACTTTGGCCCTAGTTTAACGAACGCACCCTGAATAAGACAGTTATAGAAAATACCCACTTCTAGGGTAATAATAAGTATAATAACGCGGCAACACTGAGTCTTGCTTATTGTTTGTTTACATGTCGACTCGTGATTTTAAGAAAATTGTATGAGGAAAACAATAAAAATGATTGATAAATGTGTTGTTCGTGGTTGCGGAAGTACATGGTATCCAGGATTCTACGTATCCTTTCACCTGTAAGTGTTAAACGACGATTTCCCATTATTTCGGTTTTATGAGGTTTTCATCGAAATTCGTTACTAAATCTTAATTAAAAGAAGCTAACAGTGCCTTTTATCAAATAAATGATAGTTTTTTGTGCTAATTACATTACGTTTTTGTTAAATTCACTCGATTTTTAATACCATTGAAACTGTACTGATGTGACCACGAATTTTGTTTTCCGTAGGATTTTCTCACATAATAGTAGACAATACTAAGTTAGATTAAAAAAATTGTTTGTGGAACATAGTGATTTGTTTTGGTGCCTGATAATAATTGAATGTTATTTTTATTGCACATTACCTACATATTTTGTTTGATTCCGTTACATATTTTGTTGAGGACTACATATAACTGATTGTTACATGCTTAGCTTAGCTTAAAGTTGAATGGTTTACATAAATCAAATCATTAATATTGTCCAACTAGACAAATATAAAATAAATTAATTTTTCGTTCAGTGATATTGCCTAGAAACTTGTAAATTTTTAGTTTTACCAAGTGAAATTCTCAGAGTGTTTCTAAAGTATTCAATTGCATTGAAGTTTTTTTATGTTTGTAAGTCATATTAAATGCAAAATTATGTAAAAGTTAGGCTGGCATAACAATAGAGTGATTCTGTAATAAAACAAAGCAACATCATTGAGCTAAAGCTTATTTGATTTATCTTTACAAGTATGAGAGAAATTAAAAGATGACTAATTGTTTATTGACCGATTTTACAGGAGTGACCTATGTCATTCCCGTAATATTTAATATTATAATTTTTTTCAATATGGCGCCTGCGTTTAAAAAGAGGGATGAGAGGGCGAAGTTTATCTATAGATAAAATATAGGTAGAAGTTTCTAGTGCTTGTCTAGAGTAAATGTAGGAGAGATATTGATACTGAAATCATATACAAATTTATTTTCAGATGGAACAATCAATGACAGCATTAGATGCGCCACCAGTTAATCTTCCGATAGTCGTCGTTGTCTTGCACCGATTCTATCTTTGTCATATGGTGGTCCATCATCATCTCCTGCAATGGTTGTATTCATTTTATCATAAATAAAAATACGATTATAAAAGAAAGTGTAAAAAATGTGCGTACAGCTTAAACTCAAAAACGAGTCTCGGTACGATCAAGGGAATTATATGGTGTGGTATGGTAGCCCTCCAAAAGGCGTGTTTTCAAGGTATATGGGCTGGAAAATTTGGTCTCTACCAACAACAACATTAAAAATGTTGTTTCTAAACAATGATTGAAATGTGATAAGTAGTCAGAATAATAATTTCAATAAAAAAAATACCTACCTCTGATGTTTTTATTCCAACTACCTACCTACGTGGTATATCTCACATAGTAAGTCATCATCATTATCATCAATCATTTAATGTCCTCATCACTGCAGAGCCAGAGACGAAGAGTTAAGTAAGTCCAAAATATAAGCAATATTCCTCTTTATAAATTAATAAAGTTTGACTTTTAATTGAGAAGTAAGAAAAAATAGGTGTAACGGTTCGGCCACAGCCCGCCGTGGCGTGGCGGCACGGCTCATCACTAATGTTGAGCTCATCGTCACGACCGCTCAGCGAATGCAATATTCCCTGCACGCTATCTCGGTGCCGGTCTCAGCCGAGAGGCCGACATTGAGATAGCGCATAATGAATATTGAATTCGCTTGTAATTGCTATAATTTAGTGCTATAATTTAACTTTACAAATATACGAAAGCAACAGCAGAATGGAGATTATACATTTGCCACCACCTGCCATGGTATTAAAAAACCACAACCACAACATGGTATTAAAAAAAGTTTCAATACAAAATGTCAAAACATTTTTTAATTCGTGTTGTGTTGTGGTTGTGGCAGTTAGCAGCAAAGGTATAATCTCCATTCTGCTCTTACTTTCGCACATTTGTGAAGTGGAAGGGACTTTAATGTTTTAAAATTTTTTCACGCAACCGAAAATTCTGAATCTTTTTTCTTTTACTATGAGACCTTATTCCTACCTATAAAAAAATATTCAACCGATTTGATTTTTTTCGGATATTCCCCATTCGAATCCTCCTTTCTTAGGAAAACAATAGTTTTCCGATCTTCCTTAGGAAAACAAAATATACGGTCACCCTATATAGAAAGAGAGGAGGGGGTCTCCAGTAGAGGGAGAAAACGATATGTAGGTTTTTGCCTTAAGTAGGTATTCAGAGTTTGAACTCCATACTTTACCTACAAACTTCTTGGAACCAATGTGACAACTATCTTACTTAAAGCAGCAATGCAACTGCGATTTCCATCGATTTCAATCGAGAATTGTTAGCAACAGAGATACGTAATCAGTGAACTGCCATACCTACGAAAAAATCGTGCATACCTACTTCATTGTTCTCCATTCAAATGCAACTAAACATGACGGCTTAGCTTAGTGTATATGTTACCGGCAATGTGTATAATCCGGCATTGTATACAATGCCTAGGCATTGTATACAATGCCTAAAACGATCAGGCAATGTATGAAATATAATTCATTTTATACTTTTCCTAGGCATTGTATACAATGCCTGCTGGTCCACCGGCAATGTGTAAAATAAGTATATTTCTGTTGTCTGTTATAAAAAAATAACCTCGAAATTTAAGGCTCACGCTCCGCTGCGCTTCGCGCTCGCCTTAAGTTTCTAACCTATACGCGGGACCTACAGGAGTGAAGCAGGTTTGATTCCAAACTCAAATTTCTGTTGTCTGTTATAAAAAAATAACCTCGAAATTTAAGGCTCACGCTCCGCTGCGCTCCGCGCTCGCCTTAAATTTCTAACCTATACGCGGGACCTACAGGAGTAAAACAGGTTCGATTCCAAAGAGCCCCCTCGAGCCCCCCTCGAGCCCTCCTCGAGCCCCCCTCGAGCCCCCTCGAGCCCCCCTCGAGCCCCCCTCGAGCCCACCTCGAGCCCCCCTCGAACCCCCCTCGAGCCCCCCTCGAGCCCCCCTCGAGCCCCCCTCGAGCCCCCCTCGAGCCCCCTCGAGCCCACCTCGAGCCCCCCTCGAGCCCCCCTCGAGCCCCCTCGAGCACCCCTCAAGCCCCCCTCGAGCCCCCCCGAGCCCCCCTCGAGCCCCCCATCGAACCCTCCTCGAGCTTTCCCCGAGCCCCCCCCCCCCCCCTCGAGCTTTCCTCAAGCCCCCCCCCTCGAGCTTTCCCCAAGCCCCCCTCGATCCCCCCTCGAATCTATTCTCGAAAATCTTTTTATTATACACATTGCCGGTGGACCAGCAGGCATTCTATACAATGCCTAGTCATTGTATACACTGCCTAGGTAATGTGTGAAATAGATATCAATATTCATTATATTTCATACATTGCCTAAAAGGGCCAGGCATTGTATACAATGCCTAGGCATTGTATACAATGCCTGCATTTCATACATTGCCGGTAACATATATACACCATAAGTAAATAGCATAGAGTCGAGGGGTTGGCAACGCAAAGCTAATCGCAGATGGCGCCAGCGGCGATCTAACCGCTATCAATACTTTGATTGGTTAAAATATGCCACAAATGACATTTGATATTTGAAACAACCAATCAAATGTATTGGTACAACCGCTTGTGGCGCCATTAGTTCCTCAGTTTCCATCCCCATTGTAACATGTAAACGCAACACCATATGGCGGACACGGCACGCGCCTGACGTCACGAATGCTTTGTTATTGCAGTTTATGCCACTTCCATAGGTTTCCTTTTTTAGTGATCCAGTAAAGCGATCGATGCTTGAGAAGCATCAAAGAAAAGATTGATTACCACAAAGTGAAGGCCACATGAGTAAATAAACGTCTGCAGCCTATCAAAAGTAGGCTGCGCCCGCGACCCCAAATGGTTTATGATGGTACCTAATGCAATGTAAATGATTCACGAGAATGATGCTTCATCGTCTACTTATGAGAATAGAGTCACAGCTTTACAGTCATAAAACTGTGATGAATCTAGCATGCGAGTCGTGTCATCTCAAACCCGAGACTTTAAAATTTTTGGACTGTACCTAAACTCTCAAAATACTGCGAATTAACAATTTAAATCTAAGGCATCCATTACACGGTAGGTTTTGCTGTCAGTGTAACCACAGTCACGATTAACCTACCGTCAAGGAACTACCGTGTCATGTAGTGACTGATGGGTGCATGAAGTTGATTTCTTCTATCCATCAGTCAGTCAATCAAACGTAATTCATGATTGATGGAATTTGACTGACGCTTGCATGAGAATGTAATGGCTGCCTAACTCAATCAGTGATCGAATGGAAAAGTTACAACTTGGAAGTGTCGATGTCAGGCCATAGATCTAGATCGCAGATCTATGTGTCAGGCGCGGTCGCAGCCTGAAGTTTTTGGGGGAGTCCCTAATAGGGCTTCCATCCCGGGATTCGAGAGTCTCGATTTCCCGAGAGTCTCGAATGATATTTGGTCCCGAGAGTTTTAGTTTCCAGTCTCAGGATTTTCGAGATTTTCGAGACTTATTCAAACGCTAGGTAGACTACATATATTTCATATAAAGTTGCGTGTTGCGCGTGTTAATAAGTAGTTATATTATAACGTGTCCTCTTTAAGATAAACAGAACAAACAAACGTGACAATTTAAAATAAACGGAACAAACAAACAAACACAATACGATCTTACATCTAAGATCTGAATTTTTGTTTTCATCGTCCTTCAATTTAATTCAATTCTGATATATTTTCCTGTAAGATAAAGGAACGTGAACTAAACCATAGGCTCCTCTCGTATCCAGAAGCAAACGACCTCCTCAGTGACCCGTGACCTCATACGGGTTTCGCTGAAACCGGTCCACTGGAGATCTTTTAGCATAAGTATACCACTTGCAAATGGAGAGAAGCCATCGAGAAGTATGGAAAGGCGCTCGTTGTTACTCTTGATAACTCGAAGGCTTTTGACAGGGTGAGGCATGATAGCCTTATTGCAAGCTTTTATCATACGGACTTCCCACCGGTTTTGTGTCTGGATATCGAACTTCCAAAGGGATCTGTCGATTCGACTTGTCATTGATGGTTACTCATCCGACCAGTTGGCTATCAATGCTGGAGTCAGGGACTAGTCCCTTAGGGGTGGACTAAACAGGAACACCTGCTGCATATTAATGACCTGCTAATATCCGGTATTTTGGGGTACGCAGATGACAACGCCGTTGTAGAGAGCTACATATCTGATGCTCGAGTCAGTGCAAAACAAGCCCAGTGTCTTAGGGAGGCGATGGTCAGAACACGAACCTGTCACTGCAGGCAGTCTCCGAATGGGGCGATGCCAATCAGGTCAGGCAGGTTCAATCCATCAAAAACCCAGCAGTGTCTGTTCTCTGCTAAAGGAAGTAGTTTCAACCTGAGTCACTTTCCGATGTGTATCTGTGCCGAATTGCCGATTACTGAACAACTATACCTTCTCGGCATATCATTGACTCTAACACTCAATTTTGGCTCTTTCTTCGAGAATAAAGTATCACTATCACTACATAGTATAAAACAAAGTAGCTTTCTCTGTCCCTATATCCCTATGTATTCTTAAATCTTTCTACGCAACGGATTTTGATACGGTTTTTTTTAATAGATAGTGATTCAAGAGGAAGGTTTATATGTATAATACATGGTGTCAAATTCCACACTACACCGAAGCGAAGCGAGGGCGGGTCGCTAGTAATTGGAATAAAGTACAATTGGCATCTAAAAAGCTTAGCATTTTCGCAAAGGTGAGAAAATACTTTACTTCACGCCGGAACAGCTGCTCATTCTATACCAAGCGCAAGTTCGATCGTGTATAGAGTATTGCTGTAATCTTTGTGATGATGGCTCCGCCAAATACGAGCTCCAGACGCTTGAATCCTTTGAGCGGAGGACCAGGGGGTGTATTACAACCGCTTAAAACTTGCCAGGTTTATGAGTTGTTATAGTTACATCTCTTTCTCGCTGTATAGTAAATAAAAGAGATAAATTGATAACCAGTCAGAAAACTGCCAGGAAATAAGAGGTCATAATACGGCCCCAGGAAGCTCATCGGCAACGATAATCTTTTCTGTAATAAGCTCCGAAGTCTCGAGCATAGACGCAAGGTCGCAAGGTTTTTATCGAGTACATTTTGGCGAGTGTAAAGTGGTAGTGCACAACCTAATTCCGCATCTCCTTTCTTCCATCGGACGACCAGAGATACGAATTAGCATTTTGTTTCAAATTTTATCATCCGTACCGCCAGAGAGTGGACTCTTTGCATAAGTTTGTGTTTCCCGACAGGTACAATCTGGGGACCTTCAAGTCGTGAGTGATTAGTATCTTCTAGGCAAGCGCGTTCCATCGTAAATCACGTCATCGCTTACCATCAGGCGTGATATCGCGCAAGCGCTTGCCTATCTATCATAAAAAATGCGTCATATAATCATTTCGAGAGTCTCGAAATTTCGAGATTCCCGAGAGTCAGCCATATAGTCTCGTCTCGATCCCGAGATTGAGAAATAGGTCCGAGAGTGGAAGCCCTAGTCCCTAATAATAATACAAACGCTTTTTTATTTTGCCCCAAATACGTATATTTGAATTATTATTGAACTCAGGGTTACCAGCCTGTGTCACGAAGTAAGGTCAATTAAACTATCGTGTGAAATGAACTGAACCGCTGGATTACTTTAAATTATAGAAGATGTTTCTATTTGACGTACGTACGATTTTGGGGGGTCATGTCCCCCATAGAGTAAGATAAAAAAAATTGAAATGTCCCCTATGACCCCACCCCCTTCAGACCGTGCCTGCACGCGTAGCATGACCAACATCGAGATAAGATTCGACTCACAGAACAATGGCTTGTCTACACCGAAATGTCACTTTTGTCGGGTTGAGATCGAGATACTCATGCTCGCATTTAACAACTAGTAGACTCGTATTGTCCTTTGTCGTGGCCTAATGTCAAAAGTCGACAAACACGAGCTTTTCTCTTCAACTGACATTAATTTGACAGTTGAATCAGAGAAACTTGTCTACCACCCTTTGAGTAGTCGAGAAGATCGAGAGAGAGTTCACAGACTAATAAGAAGATTCGAAATAGTTTTCTACGTATTTTATTTTATATGAATCTAAATTTCGCAATAAAAATAAATCTAAATTGTCCGTGCTTATATTTTATTCCTTAAAAACTTAAATTAAAATGATTTTCATACGTTGATTTCAATATTTCGTAATTTTCTCGTCATTTTACACAGACTACTAAATTAACAATTTCGTTAGTAGTCTGTGTTATCTTTTCAAAATACTCTAAATAAAATAAAGGCAAACGAATTTATATCCATACAGCTATATTTAATTAGTTTTAAGAGTTTAGCGTTGTGAAATCTATAGAAAGGAACGGTGCTTTATGAGAAATAAAGTAATTATTTTCTACTGGCAACATTATTCTTTTCGAGCTCGAGAGAGCTTGTCTACGGAAGAGAACGCTTTCTTGAGTGCCTCTTTCTCTTAGAACTTATAAAAACAATGAGAATCATGTTTATACTAAATTATTTCAGATCATTTTAGATAATATTGACGTTTATTGGTGTTGAAATAAAAAGATTACCTTTAAAATTCACTTTTTTTTATTAAAAGTCATTAAAAGATTTCGAAATTCTGAGAAAGAGTACCACCTGTCTGTCAAACTGTGCTCAGCAATCGAGAAGGTCGAGACGACAAGTCTTCGTAGACAAGAGTCCCGTTCAGCACGCGTAGCATGAGCAAACGAGACTCTTGTCTACGAAGACTTGTCGTCTCGACCTTCTCGATTGCTGAGCACAGTTTGACAGACAGGTGGTACTCGTTCTCAGAATTTCGAAACCTTTTAATGTCTTTTAATAAAAAAAGTGAATTTTAAAGGTAATCTTTTTATTTCAACACCAATAAACGTCAAAATTATCTAATTTGATCCGAAATAATTTAGTTTAAACATGATTCTCATTTTTTTATAAGTTCTAAGATAAAGAGGCACTCAAGAAAGCGTTCTCTTCCGTAGACAAGCTCTCTCGAGTTCGAGAAGAATAATATTGCCAATAGAAAATAATAACTTTATTTCTCATAAAGCACCGTTCCTTTCTATAGATTTCACAACGCTAAACTCTTAAAACTAATTAAATATAGCTGTATGGATATAAATTCGTTTGCCTTTCTTTTATTGAGAGTCTTTTGAAAAGATAACACAGACTACTAACAAAATTGTTAATTTAGTAATCTGTGTAAAATGACGAGAAAATTACGAAATATTAAAATCAACGTATGAAAATAATTTTAATTTAAGTTTTTAAGGAATAAAATATAAGCACGGATAATTTAGATTTATTTTTATTGCGAAATTTAGATTCATATAAAATAAAATACGTAGAAAACTATTTCGAATCTTCTTATTAGTCTGTGATTCTCTCTCGACCTTCTCGACTACTCAAAGGGTGGTACAGACAAGTTTCTCTGATTCAACTGTCAAATTAATGTCAGTTGAAGAGAAAAGCTCGTGTTTGTCGACTTTTGACATTAGGCCACGACAAAGAACAATACGAGTCTACTAGTTGTAAATGCGAGCATGAGTATCTCGATCTCAACCCGACAAAAGTGACAATGGCTTGTCTACACCGAAATGTCACTTTTGTCGGGTTGAGATCGATTGATGATGAGATTCGGCTCAGAGAACAATGGCTTGTCTACAGACAAGCCATTGTTCTCTGAGCCGAATCTTATCTCGATGTTGGTCATGCTACGCGTGCTGGGGGCTGACAGCTTTAGTTCCATCCCAAGAGTTTTGGCGCTAGCGTCGTGGTTTGGACTTGTATGTATTGGATGTATCTGTGGGTGTGTGTATTGTTAGTGTGTGCGTGACTGTAACAGACATGACAGTTCTTCGGTCAGTAATTTTTTATATCAAAGAAAAAACTTATTTTAATTCTATTTTTCTTTGAGTTGCTCGCTTCATTAGTTGTCTTGGTCCCAACAAATCCTGATTTAGTTGAACTCTGCAAAAATAAGTTACTAAAGAAACGCATTTCTGTATAGCTTTTTGACGAAACTCAGTTTGAAGAAGTTGGCGATATAAATTCGCCAATACATTTTCTTTGTTTGATCAAATTACGCAAATGCAGAAATTGTATGGTGTTTCACTTACTACCGAAGGTAAGTTTCTATCTTAATAATAAAAAAGTTAAGTGTTAACAATAGGTACCTACATACCTACTTTTCTCCCACATTTAGTCAAGGTACAGGGTAATGCATCTTAATAGTAATTTATATAATATCAATAAACTCAACAATAAATAATATATTTGCAAAAAATGTCAGTTGAAGATGTATTGTAAAGGTACATAGTTAAAACATAGTTATTACCGAACACTCAAACGCTTCCTACCTAAAATCTTTAGTTAAGGGAGGTCTTGCTGTCATCTCATGGTCAATGAGGCTGTCATTTCTATAGAGTTTCTGTCAGACCTTACAACTTATGATACGACCAGACCATAACTGAATCTACTGAGTATTTGGTCGTTAACCTTAAAAGTTTTATGATATTTACATTTATTGTTATTATTCCAGTGTACATGGTAGAAAAGGAGCATAACTACTGTCATCCAGGATCAAGTGCAGGATATTAGTAGACATGGAGACTGTTGCAGGCATGCAAGGTTTGTTTGTGATTTCTTTTTTAACAAAATTTCTGAATACCCTTTTGGTGGTTCTCCGTCTTTAACATTTTTAAGTATAATCGTTTCATGAAATTTTTGCATTCAATCAACTAGCAAACTATTTGTAGGCTACTTAATTTAGAGTTTAATAATTACATGTGATATTATAGGTTAATGTTAAAATGTTAATGATGTTATAAAGTTATAAATAACTTAATACCTATTAAATATTAGAATTTTCGCATTTCACAATGCTATTTTTAAATTAAGATAAATAAATACTAGAAAAAATCGACTCACCCGTAGCACCTTAGATGGGACTTGAACCCGCATCCTTGGGACTCCAGCCTAATGCCCTGACCAATGCGCTGGCTTGCAGCGAAAAAGTAATAAGTACTAGAAAATTTCACCAATGCAACTAGTGACTCTGTAGCATAATTGGTCAGTGCATTGGGCCAGAATCCCAAGGGACAAGGGAGTGGGTTCGAGTCTCATCTGAGGTGCTACGGGTGAGGTGATTTTTTCTAGTTTTATTTTATTTATCATAACTTCATACTTACTGTTAAGTACTTGATTTTTATTTCACTTTTCATTTTTTATTTGCAGGTAATGTTTTTTCAATCACCACCAGCATTACTATCATTAACTAGCGAAACACTAATGATTCCAAAACATCAGAGTGAGGTAAGCTAGTATTTTGGTGTTAATAATGTACTAAATTATTATGCCTATTTGAAATATAATTATTTAATAATTAATTATGGAATGTCATATTAAAAACAATGTTAGGTCTAACAATGATTTGAATTTAGTCAAATACTCAGAGATTAATGTCGAAATATTTTTGTTTCAGATGATATTTCTTCTCAAGCACAGTATTTCCTATGCAATGTCTTATTAACTTAATTAGTGTACAATTTTAGATGGAGATGGAATTACTCTAATAAAAAAAACTGTTAATAAAACATACGGAATGCAAAAAATTGGATTAAACCATTAAACAAGTGTAAAACATATACTTCAACTAAAATTAATAAATGATAATTGTAATTAACATTGGTTGTTTTATTTTATTTATAATTATATTAAAATTCATAATAAGTCCAAAGGGGGTACTTTATTGATTGTCGATAATAGCACATCACTAAATAAAGAATATCGATATCGATAGTACTTCGATTGGAAGCACTAGTGCTCTTAGGTTGGAAAGCGATCGCAGCGCCATAACTTCTGGACGTGGAACTAAGCTAAATTGACTGTCGTATCTGTAGCTTGCTACAAATTAGTAATCTGTGGTCCCGTTTGCTCATGCTACGCGTGCTGGTTGATGTCATAGTATTATCCCCGTCAAATGGTAATGCGCTGGAACCTTGTCAAATTAACCTAATCGTGACGTCACCCGCTACAGCTAGCAAAAAAAGTTGAAGTAAATAATAATTAATTTGATTTAATGATTTATTATTGTCAATAAGATAGGGTTAAGTGAAAATATAATAATTGTATGGACCTTTTCAAAATAAATGAAAATGAAATATTCTTTATTTAAATAATAGTTCAGGCAAAGAAAGCTCAAAAAAATGTATAGAGGGAAATGCTTGGAACACAATTTTTGACTTCGTAACTTTTTTTGGACCTGTTAGGAGGTGAACATGTCAAAATTCGCCGCCAGTAGCCCCTATGCCGGGGTGGAGGGGGGAGGTTTGAAGGCCCCATTTTTCGGTTTTTTACATATATCTCAGAAACTATGGGTTTAAGCGACATAAGACCACGTACAAAATAAAAGCTGATTAAATTTGCTACAAGTTTTAATCAGACAAGTTTTCGATAACTTGTATAGTTTTCGATATATCCGCTCTTGAATGTCTGTCAACTCGGTGGTAGCGATGTTCGAAATTGATTCGATTAAACGATTAATCCTTGCTAACTTATTGCGAATTGGTCGATTAATCTAAGAATTAAAATGATCGATCTAATTGCTAATTTTACGCCGATTTTTTTCAGAAAAGAATCTACTAGCAAATTAAATGTTTCTAAATTTGTGAGACACGTTACTGCTAGATTATTTGCGAAATAAATAAGTTGTTGCTAGGGCAATAAAAACAACACTCCATTCAGGTTTCTATAAATGTATTATAAGTACTCGATACCTTCAGATATCGATAGTTTTGTTCCGACAATTTTTGGTATCGATACTTTTGACATTTTGCGTATCCCTAACTACATTTGAACAAACATAAACCTAACGGGGATTTTCCGGTGTGCAATTCGAATATTGCCAATATATTCACGTAAGCTATTCAACCAAAAAAATAGGTCTATCATTATTCCTTATTCATCCTTATTAATATTATGAATACGAAAGTCCGTTTCTTTGTTTGTTTGTTACGCCTTCACGTCTTAACTACTGAACCGATCATCATGAAATTTTACATACACGTTGTCTGAGGTACTGTTTGAGGTACAAAAAACCGGCCAAGTGCGTGTCGGGCCACGCGCAGTAGGGTTCCGTAGGTACATTATACCATACCATATTTTAATACCGCTATCATTTTTCGTCTGAAAAAATAACTTTGTTTTTCACAGTGTTTGTATGAATGACAAAGTTATATTTGCGGTTTTGGAAAATGTACTATATCTCAAAACTAATTACTGTATCTCGTTCAAGACAATTTTCGTTGAAAGTGTTTATTAAGATCTATAGTTCATATTTTTTTAGATTTTTCACCCTCTTACTTTAAAAGTTAAAGGGGGGGGACACACATTTTACCACTTTGGCGGCATATATCTTTCAAACGGTTGACTTTGAAAAAAAAATAGTCTTAGGAACCTCAATGTCATTTTTAAAGACCTATCTATAAACACCCCACAAGTATTGGTTTGATGAAAAAAAATATTTTCAGTTTCAGTTCCATGTATGGGGAGCCCCCCCTTAATCTTTTATTTTTTTATTTTTGTATAATCATAATCATAAAGCGGTTCACAAAATACACTTACCTACTAAGTTTCAACTATGTAGTCTTAATACTTTTGGAATAAAGTGGCTGTGACATACGGACGGACAGACAGACAGACAGACAGACATGACGAATCTATAAGGGTTCCGTTTTTTGCCATTTTGGCTACGGAACCCTAAAAAAGACATAAGGTACCTTTCATCCCGAAAAAAAGCACTTTAGCTTGTCGTATATTTTTTTGTGGCTACAACTTTACGTTTTCTATAAAAAAAAATGGCCTGCGTAACCATGTTTTCCTATCATGGACCCTTAACTACTCAACCGATCATCATAAAAATTTGCATACACGTTGTCACAGGTACAGAAAAGGACATAGGGTACCTTTCGTCCAAAAAAAACAGGAACTGATTCTGTTTTGTGTGCTCTTAATAAAGTAAAAGCTTCTGTATTGATAAATCTTTTGAGGTTGGACATTTTTACAAGCAGGTGGAAACACAAAGTCAACCGAGATACTTCGAGTGGTCATAGATAATCAGAAGTGTGACCAACAGATTCCGACTCCTGACTCCTGAGGGATAAAAAAATATCTCTCCACGCATACGAAGTCGCGGGCGGCCGCTAGTCTACGTACCATAAGAGCGTCCGCTGCGTTAATCGGATCTGGATTCCGAATCCGAATAATATTTATCTAATTAATATTTATATTAGGTTTGTGGTGAAACCATGTACTTTAGTGTTTTTTTTTTTCTTGACATAGCAATATACTACTTCATTTTGTGTTGTTTTGTTCTGGTAACACCATTGTTTACCTTTTTTCTAAGAAATTGATAAGCGGACTTTACACATTTGAAATAATCTAATATCAAATTATCGATTATTTCGGCATCGATTATCGATTATCATCCCTACTCGCCCGCCAGCCAGTTTTGCTAACGGTACTGAGTTTTCGATTTCACTACGTCATTTTGACGTCATCAACATGGCCGCCACGCGCATTACCATTTGACGGGGATAATATAGCAAAAATTTGTCTAATTTCAAAATCTATCGCAATAGCTTTCATTTGACAGACGGATGTAATGCATTGCTACATTTCTTTGATAAGTCTTTATTTGTGCCAAAAATAAGTATCAATGTATCACATCCCGAAAGTGATTGCGATAGATTTTGAAATTAGAAAATAAATACCTAGGCTGAATCACATGAAACGGAAGTGAAATTAATTTTACTAAAAACACGGTTGTTGCATTACAAAAGTAATTAAGTGTCGTTTATACAATAACCACAGAATAGATACTACCACAAAAACACTAATGACAAAGAAAGTAATTTTATGACTTTCTTGACAGACTGTATGCAGCAACCACGTCTTTTTAGTAAAAATAATTTCACTTCCGTTTCATGAGATTCGGGTCAACCTCTAATAATCGATTAAACTTACAATATTTAACAAACATTCTGTTTTATTCAATTAAATGCTTACAATGTTTGTTTATTATCGTTTTAATTTGACATATTTCTATGATTGGATTGAATAGCACTAGGGAATGCAAAACCGAAGTGATATGAAAACCGGTTTTTTTTTCGGTTTTGAATCCAAAACCGGTTAAAACCGGTTTTTAACCGGTTTTCAAGAAAATATTGGAAAATGTGCAATACTACATTTTTATTGATTTAGTTAACATGTTTACAATTTTAAGAGTATCCCTATTCACAGTTTATCAAAAAATGCACAGTTGTCAAGAACATTACCATTTTACACAATTTTTTGTGACGCCAATCGATCCTGCTTCTAACTAAATGATCAAAAACTTCCATGGTATGGGACCGACCCAGGTTTGAGACTAAAAAGTCAGACATCTCAACAAACTTTTTCCCGTATATTTCGTAGGAAATCATTGCAATCATAAAATATAACAAAGGGCAAATAATCACGTAGACGTAATAAGCTTCTAGCTAGCAAGTCTTAACGTACTAAAGAGCTCATTGTTTTCATATAAATAAAACAAAATATACATACGTTTGGTTAGCGATGTCGGAGCTTTGAAAGGCATATAAATTAATCAATTTTATCGACATAACCCCCCACATGTCGGGGTCTATCCCTGAACCAATGAATGAATGACCAATGACCGGCATTTTAAATTTGACTTTTAATTTTAGATGGCCTTGCCGAAAATTTACATGTCAGGTGAGAAAATATAGTTGTTGTCAGCGAATGGTCTTTTTTTGTGTTTCCGTCCACTAATCTATTATTTACATTACATAAACTTTTAACTTGAATAGGTATGTCATGTCATAAAAAAATACTAAAATAAATTTTAATTCGAAATTAGTGTGTTTTTTTTTTTCATTTTTCTCACATATCTCAAAAACTAGGACATTAATGTGCATTTTTTTGCATTTTTACAATACATAGAAATATTATCTACAAAACGACATCAGAATTATTGCTCTGAAATGCATCTTTCGAGAGTTATTATTGTTTGAATAGGAGTTGTGGCTGGCAAATGCACATCAGACACAATTCAAGCCATAAGAATCCTCATCGAAAAGGCAAAAGCTAATTGAATGCACGAACCTACCTTATGGTGTTTATAGAACTGGAAAAGGCGTTCGACCACGTGCCTCGTCCTGATCTGGAAAGCCCTCCACGCGCATTCGGTCCCGGAGTCACACATCGCACTTATCATCGACATGTCACAAATGTCTCAATCTCAACACAAGTGGTCTGCCCTGCAGGCACGAGTGAAAGCTTTGACTTGATGGTAGGGGTAAATCAAGGGTACTCTGATTTTATTTAACGTCACAATGGATTACCTAACTAAAAAGTGTCAACAGGAGGTGCCTTGGAATCTTCTCTATGCCGACGACCGACGTGGCCCTCATAATATCTAAAAATGTAATAGATCTCCAGCGTGATTTAAACGGCTGGGTGGAGTCGCTGGAAGAAAATGACCCCAAAATTAGCCGAAAGAAAACGGAGCACATGTCATGTATTTTCGATAGCACATCACACCCCGATGACTTTAGCTTCTATGTGGGAAATGACCACCTACCAACAGTCAACCAGTTCAAATACATTGGCTCCGTGAAATGAACTGAAAATATATTTATTTAAAATATGAGCTCACATAATAAGCATTTTTAAATCGTTAAATCTTTTACCCTACCACCCATTATGACCTGCTAAGCTATGACGGAAAGATTGACAGCGACGTCCTCCATATAGCTTAAACGGGCTGGATGAAATGGCGACAGCTCACAGGCGTCATGTGCGATAGTCAAATGCCTCTCTTTACAGGCATAGCCATCTCATAGAGATCTTTGTGAAGGGACAAGTTTACAAATCAGCCATTAGACCTGCAATGCTGTATGGATCCGAATGTTGGGCCACAAATAAACAACACTTAAACAAAATCCATACGTCAGAGAGAAGCTGGTCAGCGAGCGTCACTATGCTGGACGAAATCAGAAACACATACATACGGGAGGTAGCACCCATAACAAAAAAGCTGAAAGAGACGTCAACGGTAATACGGGCATGTAGCGAAGGCACCCGACGATCACATGGTAAAAATAGCCCTAAACATCCCAACGACGACGCGTAGGAGCGATAAACCTCCTGCCACTTGGCTGATGACGGTTCAGCGCGACCTGAAAGAAGCCGACATCGACACCAACCTGGCACTCAACCGTGCACAGTGGAAGAGAAGGACAAGGAAGGCCGATCCCAAGGAAATGGAAAAAGGCCCAGCAAGATGATGATGATGAATAATTCCATATTTTATTTACTTACTCGCTATAAACACCTTTAACCCGTTCAGCCACACAAGTAGGTAACTGAACTGAACTACTTGAAGCAGTCAATCAAAATTAGGCGGTGCATTTTCGTTTTGTATGTATTGCAAAGCATGTAACTTTAATCAGAAAAAAACCGAAAAAAAACCGGTTTTCGTTTAAAAAACCGGTTTTTATTTTGCCTGTGAAATCGACCGAAAAACCGGTTTTTTCGGTTTCGGTGAAACCGGTTTGCATTCCCTAAATAGCACAGTCATTTCGCTCTAGTAATATTGTAGATTTTTTCAATCACAAAGAGTTACTGATAACAATATTATAGGTTTATGGCACGATTGTGTAACATTTTATTACACAAATAAAATGCTTGTATTGTAGTAAGCTGATATGAAATATAACTCGATTTAAATATTTTTTTCATACATTGTACCAAAAAAAGGGTTAAAAAAATGAGTCATCGTCAACAATTAATGTGTAAGCTATGCTGGTTTCTTTTTGTTTTTTCTTCTTATTGTATGCACGGTTATTTTTTAAGTATACCTAGGCTGACCCCAGACCGGTTTCATTTCTTTGCTTTGCTGTTTTACTAGAACAGGGCTGCATTCCGAGGTTCAGAGTGCGGTTGTTTGGTTGTTTCTATGGTTTTAACTTTAGATGTAATCCGTAATACAAAGTCTTCGTTTTCCATTTAGAGTACGGATAATTTAAACTTTCTTACACACTAAATCAAATATAATCTGTTTTTTTGGAGCAACCATGAACTTTTTGAAACTTAGACACAAAAACATCAAAATACAAAATCAAGTCAAATTAAATTAACAATTTTTGTATGGATAAACGTCAGAGCGTTTTCAACGACCGATTTTGATGGTTAAAAAGTTGCAACACACTAATGTTTGGAACGCCGCGCCGTTAGAGCCTAATGTTGCACTCGGCACCTTGATTATCTAAAAAGAAACTAATTAGCGACTGGTTTCATTCCACATACATTGCTACTTTTCTTTGGTATGTTTTTTTTAATCCAAAAAGAAGTAGCAATGGATCACTATCATCTATGAACTGCAACCGGTCGCTAGGTGGTTTCTAAATAGATAATCAGCCCGCGGAGCGTAGGTTCTGAACGAGCCTCAAGGAAAGCAAAGAAATGAACCGGCAGACTGATTATCTAAATAGAAACTATTTAGCGACCGGTTTTATTTGATATACATTGCTACTTTTCTTTGGTATGTGTTTATTTACCCCAAAAAGAAATAGCAATGTATCACATTCATCTGTCAAATGAGACCGGTCGCTAGGTGGTTTCTAATTAGATAATCAGCCCGCCGGTAGGTCTGGGGCCAGCCCTAGAGGTAGTCCAGAAACTCATGAAACGGAAGTAAAATTATTTTTACTAAAAACACGGTGGTTGTTGCATTACAAAAGTAGTTAAATGTTGTTTAAACAACAACACTAATGAAAAACAAAGTAATTTTACGACTTTCTTGGCAGACTGTTTGCAACAACCACGTGCTTTTAGTTAAAATAATTTTACTTGTGTTTCATGTATTTCTGGACTATCAAGATAATCAAGATTTTTCCGATATCTTCATACTACTGTTAAATTTTAACTGCACATATACAATAATCAGTAAAGTGGTCTGGTATCCCAATTTCAATAAGGATGTACTATAAAGTTACATGGTCACGTTATTTTGTGTGTTGCGTTGCGATGTTCTCTTACTTAAGTTAAAGTACATCGAGAATAGGTATCACCCTTAACAGCGCTTCGTGAGATATTCATCTTACTATAGTGGCCACTTTAGGCTTTTGCACAGATTGTATATTACTACATAAACACATTTAAACTAAAAACAAACACGTACAAAAATAGTTTATAACTAATACTACCTAGATAAACGAATCTTTTATTAAACATATTTCGTTATTTATTTTTTCTTGATTGATGGCGCTCGTGAGTTCACGATACATTATTAATCAAGAATCATATTTTTCAGTTTCACAGCCTAATATAAATTCAATTAATTATTATTATTTTACAGTGTGCAGTCTACTTTTAATATTACTATGTGTAAATGTTTCATTGCCAAGTAAAGTAGCTGGGATCGATATCGACAAGTTTTTGAAAAAGGTTATTTTATCAGAAAAATTTGATCAGATAGCTGATAAAATTGCGGAGAAAGCTGCAAGTAAAATTACAAATATGAAAAATATCGAAATCAAAGCAATTTATAATACCGCAAATCAAAAAGAACTGACATACCGAGCTGAAAATGAATATGAGAAAAATGAGACTCAAAGTAAAAGTGACGTCGTTAAAACTCATAAGCCTAAAACAAACGAAGAAGTTATTAAGTATACAATTAGGGAAATAGACATTGGTAATAATAAAAAACTTATGCCTACTGATGGTTTAGTATTGAAATTCAAACATTTCACTAAGCACGATCAAAACTCTAGCGACACATTCGTAGAACAGAATAGGAAAGGTAAAACATTGAAGAATATTTCTTTTCTACAAAGGAGTGAACAAGATAAATTAAAAGGCAAACCAAAGCAGTTACCGGGACCTGTCCAAACAACTAAATTACAGTCTAATGAAATACTAGATAATGCTTCAGACGCGAATAAAGACAAAAGTTCTGAATATGTCCTTATGTCCTATGAAAATATTACTAATGAAAGTGCAGGCATACCAGCAGCAGTAGAAGAAGAAGTTGTCAAAACTGAAAATACGACCTTCAAGAGTAGATCTGACGAGCATGAGAGATCTGATTCTAAAAGCAATGAACAAGATTCATTAAACGTAGATTTCGAAAAGAACTACAAAGCTTTACTTAAATATAAGAAGCAACAAAATGAAAAGAAAACAATTAAAATAAAGCCTATTGATATCCAAGACTCACCAAGCTTAGAAGAAGTAGAAACTACAGTACATGAAAGTCAAAGTTCTGAGGAAGAAAAATTAACTACAAGAAAAGTGGTGAATAAAGTTAGTGAGACACTAGAAATAGAAAACGATGACACAACTAAGATGTTGGTGCGTCAAGAAGGAGATAAACTTTACACTTATGAGAAATCACCAGATTATAAAGAATATCATGAAAAATTAGCGCTTCTACAGAAAAAAGTGAAACCATTATAATGATAAAAGATAGTACCTACAATAATGTTTCAATAAAAGGTGTGTGTGCCTAGAATTAAAGTAATTTTGTTTTAACTGGAATTTTTATTTTCTCACTTTAGTATAGTAACCCAATAGAGGAAAAAAACCCGGCGGATAGCCGCAACCGCAAGATTACAAATGCCTGTTGATCTTGGTCCAGCGGGTCTATCGGCTAAAACCATTGAAGTTCATGTTAACTGTAATTTGACACATGGGTGTGCTACATTGCTATTTCATTTTGGCACAAATAAAAATTTGCCAGAGAAAAGTAGCAATGTATTACATCCATCTGTCAAATTACAGTTAACATGAACATAATGGTTTTAGCTGATAGACCCGCAGGTCCTTGGATGAAACTCTCCGGCTTTTGTAGTTTGGACTTACACTCAGTGGCGGATTTACAGTCTCATCCGCCCTAGGCCGAGTAGTAGGTAGGTACCAGCCGCCCCTTTCTCAGCTCCCATAATTTAGGTCAGTGGTAGGCAAAGTTATTAGCTAACAGAGCAAAATGTCAACACATTTATGACGTATATTTTTTGAAAATCAAACTTAATTTTGACACTTCCCGTCGATTTGCATACAAACGAGGTAACTTTGAAGCCTTGGTCAAGGATTGACCGAGATATGATCCTGATGATGGCCATCGAGGGAGTGAATGAAGGAGATCAGATCGCTATACTCCCAAAGATCTAAAAAATCGAACTAAAAACATTAAAACGGACTAGTAAAAACAGACTAAAAAGTAATTTAAACCGTTTTAAAAAGGTGTTTAAAAAAAAATTCTGAAAATTATTATTTTCTGCATTTTAGATAACGAGCTAAGTCGTGTCGCGCGATCTGTCGCGTATCGGTTTCATACATTTAGTATGACTAGAAACACACTCTATTGTGTTGTGTTGTGTCGACACGACACACTGTAGTAATGTGTTTCTAGCATTGACGGCAGATTACAGTGGGGTCAACACATTAAAAGGCTTGCAAAAAAACTAAGCTCTGCTGCATATGCAGTAAAAAACCTGGTTTATTTCACTTACTTTCACAGTATTATGTCTTACGGTATTTTACTCTGGGGGTCAGTGCAGCTGATGTGGATTCGATATTTATACTACAGCAGAGGGCTGTGAGATTTATTTATAATATGAAACGACGAGATAAATTTAAAAGTATCTAAAGACATCCTAGCTCGCCCAGAAAATTTCATCCCCATCTATGAATTTGTTATCTCCACACTTGGAGAAATTTGATGTGACAAACTCGGACTTGACACTTAAGGCCGGCCACACACAGACGGAATAACGCAACGGAATTCCGTACGTACGTGATTCCGAACGCAGCAGCTGCATACAAAATCTATGGGCTGCCACACACAAGCGTGTTTTTTCCGTACGGAATCTTCATACATTGTCGAAATTACGTTCGGAATTCCGTTACGTGATTACGTCTGTGTGTGGCCGGCCTAACTCGGATATGACTTTCAACTGGAAAAGACAAAATTGATATTTTAACAAGAATTTACAAAAAAGATAATTTAAGATTTGGCTTTTTGCCTTAAAAATACCAAGAAGACTGAAGATTTGGCTTTGCCTATATCTTAAACAAGACTAAAGAAACCAACACGCAAGAACTGGCTGTATGGCGTAGTCCTTCGCCTGTCCCGAAAAGGACAAAACATCAACTATTTACTACCAACCAGGGTGACCATTTGTGGCAGATTTCTGCCATTTGGGCAGATTTGAAGCCTAAATTTTAGCTGTGGCAGACTAATCTGACGATTTGGCAGATTTCAAGGAAAATTTGTTATTTCATAATTTCATAATTTCTTTATTGCACAGTCACATGGTATAAAGTTGACAATATTTAGGTTAATTAGTACATGTGACACCCTGTAAGGGTGTTGGCAGAATGAGTGACTTAAATTCTATAATATCATATTATTATTAGTAGGTTTTCTTAAAAAATTAAAATTATAATTATTTTACTTATAGAAAACAATTTATGCAGTATAAATTAAGGTTAATTCATCATTATCATTAGATATTTCATTTCATAATAATAACATAATACTCAATATGATTCATATTTTACATTCTTTTAATTAATACGATGGATTCTAATTAAATTTATCTTCAAAAAATTCTGGGATACAATAATAACATTTGTTAACTAAAAAGGTCCTGAGTTGCATTTCAAATTTTTTTGTTTCTTTTATACATTTCAATTCATTGGGTAAGTGGTTATATATTTTTATTAACATTGAATGGGGAGCGGATGAGTGCAATTTTAATTTTGATGATGGTAGTTTTAGTTTGTTTTGATATCTGTTATTTCTTCTTATCTCTTTTCGCGGCGAATATAGATCAAAATGCTTAGTTATAAATTTACAAGCTTCAAATATGTATAAGCAAGTGAGAGTAAGTACCTTGAGTTTGCAAAAGTAAGGTCTACATGACTGCATTTGGTCTATATTACATATTATTCTTATACACTTCTTCTGAAGGACGAAGATTTCCTGGATATCTGTGCAATTTCCCCATAGGATGATTCCGTAGGACAGTATCGAGTGTGCATAAGCATAATAAGCCGCAAGTGCAATATCTTGGTTAGTAGCTCGTTTCAATTGACTAAGGGCGTAAATTAAGGATGATAATTTCCTAGCTAACTTTTGATTTGAGTTATTTTTTAAATACACTTGTATAGATTAGTATCTTTGTAACTGATCGAGGTTCAATATTACAATGTGCTCAGTCATATAGTGCACAAACAAAGAATGTGAAACCAGGCTCAAATCAAACATATCTAAAAAAAATAATTATAAAATCTGGAAAAGGTGTTGAATTTCAAGGCTTTTTTATTATTTCGCATTAAAAATAAACTATCAGCCCATCTAAACACAATATAATATCGCATGTTATAGCGTTTTATCGACACTCAGCAATCAAAATCCATTGTCATTTGACAGTTTAAAGCGATTTTTTGTATGTGGCATTTTTTTGGCATATTTTTGAGTCGGGTTTGGTAGATTTTGGCAGATTTTTTGCCAGGGTCGGGCAGATTCGCCATTTTTGAGATGGTCACCCTGCTACCAACTACTAATACTACTGACAAGACAAAAAATCGTCTTGTTTTCAATAAATTATTTAAAACATACAACATATTTCATTTTAATTAAAATATTCAAGGAGCATGTTTTTTTAGTTTGCATTGTATTCATAGCAGGAAAGTAAAATAGGGTGAAGGGATTTATTATACCTGGATCACATTTTTTAAAATCAGTAACGTGACCCTATTTTAAACAAATACAAAACACGAGAAAAGGAATCAAGCCACTTAAGTTAAATTAGTGAGTTTGTTGCTGTTGTTCAAAAAGGTAATTATGTTATTGTATAATAATGATAATCAACTCTGATTGTGCTCCCAGCAAAAATGAAAACAAAGGTGTTGCCAGAAGAAATCAACACAAAGGGAAATAGTATCTTGCTTGCTAACTCAAGAAATAAACACATTTACATGATAACAGTTTTATAGTAGAAAACATTTTTATGATGTTGTGCACACATCAACTGCAATCCGTAGACACCAACCTTTGGTTCATTTTATAAAATTTAATTTATGTTAATATTTAATACAAGTAGTTGAGTAGCTGTATTAGTAACGAACCTGACTCTCTGACCCCTTAATGACATACATAATACAGTACGAGGCATATAACTTGAAATCGGGTGGGGATTGCGTGAAACGCGTATTTTGGGTATGCGTATCAGTGAGGGGCGCGGGCGGCGGGAGAGGGACGCGCGCTATTGGTCGCTCACAAGAGCACATGCGCGAACTTATCCCCACTCCCTCGAAAAAATTTCAAGATACGTGCCTAGTACTGTACCTCTTCTTATTTTTAGTTTGGCAATCTACTCTCCTCTTTTAGGCAGTAATTTTTGCCAGTGTCAAGTGTTGAATAGATCAGTGGTAGCTGTATTGTTTCATTTTACATTAAAATGTGGGTGCATCGCATTCCAATGCTGCTTGGAGTATTTGGCACCAAGTACTTATATCAGGATAGTTTACTCAGGGTAGAAGAGAAAGATCTGCCAAGGTAGCCACCTCTACACTAAGTCTCAGCTTCACACAACCAAGATCGCGCCTATTTCAATTATACCACATATTGTTCAGTTGCGTAGACACTTGTACCACAAAACTGCACCAATTTTAAGACACAATATTCACTATGAATCAATTTGCAAATAATTAAGATAGTCACCGAACCGAACTCAACAAAATAGCGCCAAAAACTCCGACATAATACTTATTATGACTCAATAATGAATGAAATAAATTAAAAAGGTATAAAAGTGACCAAAGGTTTACAATCTGAAAAGGCCGGCCAGGTGTCGGATGGGTGACCGTTAAGTGGCATTACAGCTGAGCGCTTCCGTGCTTCGGAGGACATGTTAAACCATTGGTCCCGGCTGTTGTCATCTAATTTCAGTCATTAAACCAAGTTAAGAGGCCTTACAGGCAGTTTGATAATCTCTAATACCAGAGGTGGCCACCAATCCTCATTTGATAAGAAGAAGAAGACTGCAATATTTATCGAAATCTATGCAGGGGTACAAATTATTATTACTATTATGTATTTTAAGTACACTTTGCCTAGTTTTTTCATTTACTAAAGTTTTATGTCCTTTCCAAGGTTTCTGTATGAACAGAAAGATTAATTGAAGTCAACAAAATGGCAGAAGCAAATGAAAGCGTCCCCATATTCGTGGATGTAGGGGGTACACAGGAACCGTTTCCGTTGCAACAGGGCTCCTTTGCTGTGTTCACACATTTAAATAAACATCTGGAGCAGACCGTGAAGCAAGAACTGACGGAGACGTTAGAACAAGAAATACAACAAGAGAATTTACACCACCAAGTGGAAATGTAAGTAATGGCATGGAAATGTAACTTTGCTACATTATTTCTGAAATAAAATTGACATATACAAAGTGTTTTGAATTAGCCTTATAGATAGGGACCATCAAACTGATCAACTTTAACTATGGTACCAACTCTGAAAACTCCAAAAAAACAGTGTTGCAGTCGTAGAACAAAGACGGATCTGCAATTTAGCAATTTTACAGGAGAGCCTTTCGCATTCATTAATCGGGCGTTGTACTACGCTCATAGAATCAAATCCATCGTTATTCTAGACTATATCTCAGGCATTTAATACCTTTTTTTCAAAAAAGTGTCTTCAATCGACAAAACACATAATTACATGTTGATTTATGCAATAAACAAAAAATGAAAAAAAATCAGAACCGTCTCTGTTCTATGACTGCAACGAGCTGTTTCATACAAAAATCTAAATTTGTGAAACAGTGGATGTTTTTCATGATTTCAGAGTCGGTCCCATAGTAAAAGTTATTCATTAAAGTAATAGTATAGTCAATTAGCATAAAGATTGGAAGTAATTTTTATGGAATCATTAGAAGACATGAATATAAGTTTCCTCTGAGTTTGCACCATTTCTGTTATGTACGGAATATCGTTTAATGTTAAGTATTAACATTGAAGTCCCAATATTTTTTGAAATATAATACCTACAATAATAGGTTTCTTTCCATGTTTTGTTACAATTTTAATTACCTATCATTGCATACCTAGCTTGTTTAATCAGAAAAATAGTCACTGAGATAATTGACAAAATCTAAACCTAGGAGGCGCCACCTTTGTGACGTCGTAGGTACTTGTTCCACTACTTTAGCAAGGGACAAAAAGTGAAGCATGTTACGCGAATGTTACATAACATTATTTTATTTTATTTCAGTGCTCCAACTGTGCCAATTGATCAAAGTGCAACGATAGAATTTGAGTTCCCGCTCTCAGAAAAGCAAGAGACTCAAGGAAATGATTCACTAATAAGGTACCTAGGTTCTTTTCTTATGCAATCTATTTTTTAATAAATAAAATACTCAAAAATAGCCATTATAACTATAAATTGTAAAGTACGATTCACACAAACCGCCCCAAGACTTATTTTGAATTTGAAGATCATGAGCGACCTTAGCAAAATTTGGATTCTGCACCCCAGACTTATTTTCTAGCTCAGGGTCAGCAAAGTGCGCCCCCTGAGGGTTGCGCCCCTGGCGCCCCTCTTACCAGTCCCTAGCTACGACGCTGGGCGCACGTCGGAGCGCATTTTACCTATGCCTAAGGAAATTAAAGCGTCTATTCCAGGGGTGCCGATACTTTTTTAGGGTTCCGTACCCAAAGGGTAAAAACGGGACCCTATTACTAAGACTCCGCTGTCCGTCTGTCTGTCTGTCACCAGGCTGTATCTCATGAACCGTGATAGCTAGAAAGTTGAAATTTTCACAGATGATGTATTTCTATTGCCGCTATAACAACATATACTAAAAACAGACTAAAAGTAATATTTTAGGGGAGCTCCCATACAACAAACGTGATTTTTTTTTGCCGTTTTTTGCTCGATATTAATAACGACAACAGGTAGACAGTTGGATTTTTCACAGATGATGTATTTTTGTTGCCGCTATAACAACAAATACTCAAAGCAGAATAAAATTAATATTTAAGGGGGGCTCCCATACAACAAACGTATATATTTTTTTGCCGTTTTTTGGTATGGAACCCTTCGTGCGCGAGTCCGACTCGCACTTGGCCGGTTTTCTTAAGGAGATCAACTTAGCAAAAATTTATGACTAAGTGTCTAGACACACTATGGCGAAGTTACGCGACCGAACTTCGGCGGTAACGTTTTTATTATGAAAGACACTAAGAGGTCGACATTTTGACCGTTTTACCCACACCAAATATTTATCAAGAAAAAAATTGCATAATTAAAACTACATTGAGTGCAAAAGTGTCAAGTCTGTTATCCTTGGCGATCGACCTTAAAACCTCTCGCCATGACCATATGAGCACCTCTGGTCTAAATTTCAATATTTCATATTGCGCGCGGAGCCGATCTTCTGCCGCGGCATGTCAATTTTTATGCAAATATGAAATTAACTGCCTGTACAGACGCTTTATTTTCCTCTGGCAGAGTTAATGTAAAAAAAACCGGCTAAGTGCGAGTCGGACTCGCGCGCGAAGGGTTCCGTACCAAAAAACGGCAAAAAAATCACGCTTGTTATATGGGAGCCCCCCTTAAATATTTATTTTATTCTGTTTTTAGTATTTTTTGTTATAGCGGCAATAAAAATACATTATCTGTGAAAATTTCAACTGTCTAGCTATTACGGTTCATGAGATACAGCCTGGTGACAGACAGACAGACGGACAGCGGAGTCTTAGTAATAGGGTCCCGTTTTTACCCTAAAAATGAGCTCCGACGCGCGCGCGCCGGTCTGTGTGAATCGTACTTATTTTTTTTTTATAAAAATTGTATTTAAAAATAAAAATCCACAAAGGAAATAAATCTCATTGCTTTTTGGACTCTGACTAACCGGTACACAATTTCTTGCTGGATGCGGGCAGCGCAGGACCGATCGTCGTGGAGATCCTTAGAGGAGGCCTATACCCAGCAATGGGTGTCCGCGGCTGATATGATGATGATGATGATGAACACAAATGGAGCGATATGGAGTAATTTCCGCCTCTATGGTCTAGTGGTTCGCCCTCCCGTGTAAAACGCAAGGGTCCCGGGTTCGTTTACCAGGGGGGTACAATTTGTACTTTGGTGGGTGGTAGGGCTTTCAAGTCCGCCTGGGTAGCACCATCTTACCTAAGTTTCAAGCCATAACAACAATTTGAAAATGGTTGTGTTCCGGCAGTTAGAGGTAAGATAGCCAGTTCCTCAGTGATGAGGATTCCGGGTGTAGTGCGCTTGCTTTCCTACCTTTCGACCTTATCGTCACTTAACATCAGGTGAGGTGAAGGCCAAGCACTATATCCCTTTGTGCATAAAAAAATGTCACGTTCTTGTAGTTGTCATTGATTTCTGTTCAAAAAACCGGCCAAGTGCGTGTCGGGCCACGCGCCGTAGGGTTCCGTAGTTACCTTATACCATACCATATTTAATACCACCTATCATTTTTCGTCTGCAAAAATAACTTTGTTTTTCACAGTGTTGGTATGAATGACAAAGTTATATTTGCGGTTTTGGAAAATGTGCTATATCTCAAAAACTAATTACTATATCTCGTATTTTCGTTGAAAGTGTTTATTAAGATCTACAGCATATATTTTTTTTTAGATTTTTCACTCTCTTATTTCAAAAGTTAAAGGGGGAGGGGGGGGGACACACATTTTACCACTTTGGCGGTGTATATCTTTCATACGGTTGACTTTGAGAAAAAGTTGTCTTAGAAACCTCAATGTCATTTTTAAAGACCTATATCTATAGACACCCAACACGTGTTGGTTTGAATAAAAAGTTCCATGTATGGGGAGCCCCCCCTTAATCTATTATTTTTCTTATTTTTGTATTAAATTCGTTAAGCGGTTAACAGAATACATCTACCTACCAAGTTTCAATTGTGTAGTCTTAATACTTTCGGAATATAGTGGCTGTGACATACGGACAGACAGACAGACAGACATGACGAATCTATAAGGGTTCCGTTTTTTGCCATTTAGGCTACGGAACCCAAAAAAGTAATAGCTTTGAGATTACAAAATTCTAAACTGTATACATATTTATAGACGTGACTTTATTACAATACATTTATGTATTATTTACAGCGATCAAAGTGAAAATCAATCAGTTGCGAACCAAAAGGAATCCAAATGTACTGCAATAACCAAACGATTGACATGTTCAGAAAAAACTAATGGTTTACCTTGGTGAGTTTCATAAATCACAATAATTACATACTATATATTATAAAGTTACAGCCCTCTGCTTACGTAACTTTGTTACTAACAATTCTCATTTGAAATAGATTGAAACCGTTTCAAATCTTATGAATTAATGAAATTTTACAGTTTCATCGATCTATACACATCAACTTTGTCTAGGGATACAGGTGTTATTTTCATACAAACGAGGTAACTTTGAAGCCTTGGTTTTTTGCCAGGGATGTAACGTGCTGTAATCTGATGATGGCCATCCAGAGAGTGAATGGAGTAGATTCTGATCGCTATACACACCCAACTGATTTGATCAGCATTCTAAAAGATTAATGGGTCAGAGTTCTCAATTTGAGGATTTCCATACATTTTCAAGCTATTTTCGGCGTATTTTTAAACATGTCCATTACGTTTTTAGAATGCTGGTCAGATCAGTTGGGTGTGTATAGCGCTCTGAATCTTCTCCATTCACTCCCTAGATAGCCGTCATCAGATCACAGCACAGTACATCCCTGGCAGGAAACCAAGGCTTCAAAGTTACCTCGTTTGTATGGAAATAGCACCTGTATCCCTAGACAAAGTTGATGTGTGTATTAGCAAAGCAATTGCACTCTGTTATCTTAGATTTTCCATACAAAATTAAGAACTGACTCGTTTGTGTCGTTCGCGCGTTTGTCGCTTGCAGACAGCGCGCGTGTCGGCGCGGTGATATCCCTCGGCCATGGCTCGACTGAGTCAGCCACGAGCAGTAGGCTAATATACAAGTTAAAGCGCAGAGTGAGACCCCCCGCCACTGACTCTCTAGCACAGGGACCGGAAACCTTTCGATTTTGATCTACGATATCTCGTATTCTCATGATGCTATGATTTTGTTTGCATATCCAATAGGGTTTCCCTATCCAAGAATCTATTTATCGTATTTTTTTTTAATTTTCATTCTATAAATACTAAAACTATGTGGAGATCCTTGGGGGAGGCCTATACCCAGCAGTGGGTGTCATGCGGCTGATATGATGATGAAAATACTAAAAACCCAAATGCACGAATGGGTTGCAAGCACAGACAGTAGTGTTCACACACAGACACTTGATTGTCTAACCACAAAATAGAGAGAGTATACAAGGTGGATTTTTAAGACGGTACATTAAGGGCAAACTCAAATTTCAGTTCTCCTTAAAGAGTATTTTGATCACAGTAAGAAATAGGATCGTTTGGCATTAAAAAATATTTCGAGTTGATTTATCGTTTTTCAGTACATAATGTATGGGAAAAGTTTTTGGCGATTTCTGTCGTTTCTAGTACTCATACCTTAAATGGTCCCATAGAGTATTTTGATACCCACACGAAATAGGATCGATTGGCATTAAAAATTTTTTTTTGGTATTTTAGCATTTTTTTTGATAACCGATTTTTTTCCAAAATCTGTAAATGCAGTTCATAATATTTTAAAAAGTTATGGATGGTCTCCTAGGAACGTTTCCCTGTAACTATGACGGTTAAGGTACCTGCCCTTAATGTACCGTCTCAAAAATCCACCCTGTATACTCTCTCTACACGCTGAAATTTTAATCATTTGGTTCCCGCCGTGTGGTGGTTCCACTCATGATTACAAGCAACTTTTACAATGGGGCCAACTCTCGTGCTCGCAAAAAAAAATCAGCTGTTCCATACAAAAGTGCAGTACCTACTTGAACTTACTACTGTATGGAACAGCTGATTTTTTTTTGCGAGCAGGAAAGTTGGCCCCATAGTAAAAGTTGCTTGTAATCATGAGTGGAACCACCCCACGGCGGGAACCAAATGATTAAAATTTTAGCGTGTATATTGTGGTCTGTGTACACAAAAGTGTCGTGTCCAAACCTATCCCAAGGCAACTGTTTTTTTTATCTAGTTTCTACAAAACTGACACAGAAGATCGTTTAATAAGACACATACGTAAGATCCATCGCGGTGAAAACCCCTTTCAATGTACTATGTGCGAATATTCTACCTATAACAAGGCGCTGTTTGAAGAACATGTACGCATACATCAAGGTAAGCGCTGATTTAAGCCGATAAACTATTTATTTAGAATAAAACTCATGAAACTTGTTTCAATAACAATGAAACTTGTTTCAATAACAGTGAAACTTGTTTCAATAACCGTGAAACTTGTTTCAATAACTGTGAAACTTGTTTCAATAACTGTGAAACTTGTTTTGTAATAACTTAGAAGAGATGTTTTAAAACATCTCTTTGTTTTGATATGACTAAGAAAGAAGAGATGTTGTGTAAGGGGGTTAAAACATCTCATATCAAAACAAGTTTCACAAATTATTGATACCTAAGTATACAAGGTTTTTGGTAAAAGCCTTATAAAGCCAAATATGGTAGATAGGGACCATCAAACTGAACAACTTTTACTATGGGACCAACTCTGAAATCGCGAAAAAAAAATCAGCTGTTGAATACATTTTGATATTTTCGTTATTAATTTTTGTATGGAACAGCTGATTTTTTTTTCGCGATTGCAAAGTTGGTCCCTTAGTATCAGTTGTTCAGTTTGATGGTCCCTATCTGCCATATTCGGCTTTATAAGGCTTTACCAAACACCTTGTATATGTTACCTAGTACCTAAATATGTAATATACTTACTGCATGCAATTTTTTTTAAAGTTAGAAAAATCGAGCAGGTTCTGTGCCTCAAAAGGAAAAGACGGAACCCTTATAGCATCACTTTGTTGTCTGTCAAGACCTTTTATCTCGGGAACGCGTGGAGGTATCGAGTTGAAATTAAAACCATATACTCAGGTCTACGGTCCCTTGAAGCTGTGAAAAAATCAAACTTCTAAGTTTAAGTAAAAAAAATACACCTGTTTATTTTTTCCTTTTGACGACATCGAGCGAGTGGCTTGCACTCCGATTATTATAGTGTCGCGTGTTCTCTGAGGAGTAAAAGTAATAGTACTTTTACTCCTCAGAGCTTATCTTTCAAGCTTATCTTTCACGTTTAATTGTTTTACATAGGTAAAACAATTAAACGTGAAAGATAAGCTTTTTTGTCATAATAGGTATAAAGCCCTTCAAATGTCGCATCTGCCCATACCGTTCTGTGTCAAAGAAGAACACAAAAAAGCATGAACAGATTCACAGACCGGACAATCCGTTGAAATGTCCGCAATGCGAGTTCATTGCGAGGCACGAGAGGTCGCTACAACTGCATATACAGATGGTGAATACTTATTGTTTTTATTTTGTTTAAAGATTATTTAGAACTGATCTTTTAGGGAATATTTTATGTATACTGTTTTGAATCTTAAAATTGTTTTCTGAACAAGTTGAATTCAGTCTTATATGAATGTTCTGAACATACTAAAATCATTGTTTATGAATCTTCTGAAAATACTAAATACGGTTTTACAAATTTTTTCTGAACATACTGAATTCAGTCTTATCTTATATGAATGTTCTGATCATACTAAATTAAGTCTTATACGATTTTTTTCTGAACTTACTGAATTCAATCTTATACGAATGTTCTGAACATAGAACATACAAAGGGCACACGGGAAGAAGGAGCTCATCGACATTTTTGATCAGTTTGAACTAACAGTTGCATTCGATAGCATTTGAATGGGTCTTTCAAATGATATATTGAAAACAAACTAAAAGGAACCCATTTCTCGTTAAATCGTCTCAGTAAATATAGAGTAGGTAAGTAATAAAATCTTTAATTAGCACATTTCTTAAATTTTGCTAATTGTTCATATCAAACTAACAATTGCATTCGATGGCATTGGCATACTCAAAACAAACTAGGGTCCATTACATATTCAAAACAAACTTAAAATTAAACAGCCATTTTCTCAAATTTTGCTATTGCTGTTTTGCTGTCGATGAGCCCCTTCTTGCCGTGTGCCCTTCATACTGAATTCAGTCTTATATGAATGTTCTGAACATACTGAATTCAGTCTTATACGAATGTTTTTTGAACTTACTGAGTTCAGTCTTATATGAATATTTTCTGAAATTACTGGATTCAGTTAATAAATAATTAGCGTGCCACCATATTTAATGAGTTTAGAAACCCTATTTAATAAACGTGACAATTTGTCACCTGTCATGACAATTTTATATCCATTGCCTCAACCGATTTGAAAATAGAAACGAATCATAGCTGTACCGCAATTTAAACCAAATTTTCATGCATGGCAAATGACAAATTGACACGTTGAAATAGGGCCCACCAGATAGGCGACTGTGTAAAGGAATCGTATTTTTTTTTTGACAGTTCAAAACAAGTTCAAAATGTACGGTTTCATTTGTCAAACCGAAGAATGGGGTTGGCAACGCAAAGCTAATCGCAGATGGCGCCAGCGGTCGATCTAACCGCTATCAATACATTGATTGGTTAAAATATGTCACAAATGACATTTGATATTTGAAACAACCAATCAAACGATTTTAGTACAAACGCTTGTGGCGCCATTAGTTCCTCAGTTTGCATCCCCATTGAGGGATAAGAATTTTCCAAGTGTCATTTAAAAACAAAAACATAGTAAATATTTGCCTCACTAGATGACGTTGATGGACAAGTGAAGTGTCAAAATTGGCTTTGAAAAATAAACGGTCTGTGCTTAAAAAGTCATTTTCATTTATTGGCGTTCGTTGGTAGTTAGCGGTTTCTTACGTTTTCTACAGTAGACACTTGCCTGTTTATCAACACCATCTATCGAGCTTACATCGAAGCGCTCATGGCGGAACTTGACAGACTGATCGTTCTCGATCTCGATTGTTAAGCAACACTCGTTCCGGCCATGTGTCGGATGGGTGACCGTTAAAGTAGCATTACAACTGAGCGCTTCCGTGCTTCGGAGGGCACGTTAAGCCGTCGGTCCCGGCTGTTGTCATCTGATAACAGTCGTTAAGCCAAGTTAGAGGCCTTACAGGCGGCTTGATAAACTCTGACACCAGAGGTGGCCACTAATCCTCATTCGACGAGAAGAAGATCGAGCCTACAGTTTTTTGGAAAAGCCCTCATTAGACGTTTGACAAATGAAATCGTACGATTTGAACTGTCAAATGAATACGATTCCTCTATACTTTAGGCAACCGCACCTCTGATGTTGAACAGAGTGTAGTAATGGCAAAATAACTCCAGTTAAGTAAGTTTTTTTTTCTAGCACTCGGGTTACGTGCAATGTGATCTATGTGAATACAAAGCTAAGAATCCAGATTCCCTGAGGATACACAGGAGAAGGCACGGCGCGCCCTCGCTAGTCAACAACTTCTCGTGCGGCAACTGTGACGCTAAGTAAGTAGGTACCTAGATATAGTCATGGGGTCTCACTAGGAACATCAGATGTGGCTTGGTTAGCAGGTACCGCCATCTAGTGAGGTGAATTTAAACTAATGTTGGAATTAATTTAAAGGACATGTCCCATCGCGCCCATGTCATTTACCCCACCATTCTCAAAAAAATAAAGTCTATCGCGTCTTAATCAAAGTAGTATGTCAGATTAATAATTATTTTCTGCATTAAAAAGTGGGATTTTTAAGTTAAAACGCTTTTAAATCACAATTTTTTATCATTAGAGTACTATTTATTTACATTTTTTTCACAAAATACTTCATAAAACAACTTAATGTTTTTGTAACTGTTTTTCTAAATAAAAAACAATTCTTGACTGATACTATAGGTACCTAAATAAAATGTAATTAGCATTTTTTAATTATGAAAGTAATTAAATAAAATGAAACTGGGGCAACGCTGGGACTAGGGAATGCAATCCGGATAATCCGTAATCCGAAAAATCCGGATATCCGCTCATTTTTACTAGACTTCCAAATCCGGATTTGAAAATCAAATTCGGATTTTTCGAATAATAAGAAATTGTTACAAAAAATTATAACGAGCAAGTTTCTCGGAAGTATTCCACTTACGAGATAGAGCAATCGAGCGAATAGCAACTGGGCGAATAGCAACTGAAGTATTTCACTTAGAGCAACTTTCGATATTTCACAAAATGACTTACAAATAAGTATATTGATAGTTGCTGTAAGTGAAATACTTAAGATGTTATTCCCCCAATTGCTATTCACTCAGTTGCTATAAATGGAACACTTCGTTTCTCGCACTAGCTAGACGGTAGATGCTATTTTCTAGATGACGCCATTCACGCGTCTTGCTAGTGCCGTGTCTCAGGTCTGTCACATTAGAACCAGCTCTCCTGGTGTTCCTGCCGATACAACTCTCCTTCTTCATCGTCAATTTCAGAGTGTTCTTGCAGCGTCTCTAGCTCGACTAGTGGGTCTACCGCGCTAGTGTCATTGGCATCGCTATCTGCTTCATTTGACAGATTGAGATAGGTAGATAGATAGATAGATAGGACACTTTGCTACTTTTCTGTGATAAGTTTTAATTTGTGCCAAAAAGAAGAAGCAATGTGTGCGATGCTGATGACACTTGCGCAGTAGGGGCCTTTGGACCACCATCCACTTCGCTTCGGCTTCGCTTTGCTTCTTGGTGATCGTACGGAGCGCGCATCTTCGTATCACTTCCATTAGTGCGTGTGGCGCGCTTTGCTTCTTGTCGACTGGAGATGTAAAATTGCCATCATCTTCTATGCGAAGTTCTTGATTATTTTCACTGGCGCGTGTAGGGTCTCTTCTTCCCGTTAGCGTGGTGGCGTATAGTCTTCCGGCAGGCTGATTATCTAATTAAAAACTATTTAGCGACCGGTTTCATTTGACAGATGAATGTGATAAATTGCTTCTTCTTTTTGGGGTAAAAAAACATAGCAAAGAAAAAAAGCAATGTATTACAGTCATCTGTGAACTGAAACCGGTCGCAAGGTGGTTTCTAGTTAGATAATCAGCCTGCAAATGGTGCGCGGGTGACACTCCTCCTCACCTCTTAAGGAACGAGTGGCTAATACGGCACGTCTCTCAATCTCTCAGGGCTTTATCACATTAAGTGTCATGTATATTTAAAATTCACATAAACTTAACAACATATTATTATGTTGTTTAGTTCTGTACATTTTTAATCATATTAATATATTATTATGATACATATATTTTTTTTGTTAGGTGCATTTGTATAATTTTATTAAGAGTCTATGATATTTTGTTTTATCAGCGCTTTTTCGACGTCTCATCGCGCGAGTTTTTTATCGCTTCGGAATAGAATAATATATAATAACGTAATTATTTCTTCTCTACTGTGTGTTTGCACGAGCGATTTTTTTTAACGCGCGATATTTTTTATCCCATTCCACAGTCAGTCACATTGTGTTCTATTCGAAGCTTCAGAAAAATCGCGCGATAAAACGTCGCAAAAGCGCTCATGCGAACCATCGCTTACGTCACCTACTCGCAAATCGCAAGCGAATCATACACTGAATATTTAAATTACATTTGAGCAATAGGTAACATCATAACATTGTAGTATTTTATGACAAAAAAGTAAGTATTTGATTTCATTAATATTGTCCTTTCATTGAATCCACTTACATAAATATAAGAAACATCACATTAGTGAAGCTATATGGACAGAAATGATTTATTTTTATACAAAGAAAAATTTATATAAAAAATCCGTAATATCCGGATAATCCAGATTTGACCAAATATCCGTTCTTAAAAATCCGGATTTTGAAATATATACGGATTTGCATTCCCTAGCTGGGACATCTCCTTTACCTCACTAAATGGCGGTACCTGCTTCGATTTGTTTTTATAATATTCAAATACAGATAAAAACGTCATGAAACTTTTAAATAATGCAAGATTGTAGTAAAACAGTCAAATGAAGGGTTTTTTTTAACAAATTTTAATAAAAAATGAGTGACACCTATCGGCAATCATTTGTACCAATAAGATTGTTTTGCTTTTTGCGTTTCAAAGATTTGCGATTGCGGCGCCATTTAGCATTCTACAAGAAAAACATTTTAAATCGCCCCCATAGTCGCCTTACGACGGGCCATTTTAGTATGGGCTGAGGTATCTGTACTATAGTATTATTAAGAGATTTTTTTGTAAAGTACCTACATTATTTTTCATTACTGTCGGGGGATTTTCGCAAAAAATATTTATCCTTTTTTATTCAATCTATTTTTTAAATATTTTTCACAAATGTCGTGGGTTTTTCACAACTTTATGCGTTTTATTTTAAACTTTTTAAAGAATTCATACTTTATCTACTCTAAAAACTGCATCTAAATCGGTCAAACCACTCTGGAGATAAAATGAGATCATGATAGCTGCAGCGCCCCCTAGGGGCTAAACACCATAACACACATCTAAAAACCATCGCCGATAAACTACAAAACCATTACAGAAAACCGCATCTAAATCAGTCAAACCATTCTGGAGATAAAATGAGAACATGATAGCTGCAGCGCCCCCTAGCGGCTAAACACTATAATATCGATCTAAGAATCATCGCTGATAATAAACCATTACAGAAAGCCGCATGGAAATCGGGTTAGTAGAACTCTTCAAGTGCTGAATTATTTGGTTGCTGCAGCGCTCCTGGTGGTCTACCACCATTTTATTTTTATTTATTTATTTTACTTTATTAAGAAAACCAACAGCGTATTAACAGAGTACTTAACATTAGGTACATGTTAGTTAGTATAGCCATTAATATGAATGATATAATGACTAAAAAACAAAAAAAATAAGTTTAAGGTATTCCGGCCATTTCAGAACTGACAGACTTATGTTTACTCTCTCTACGATTGAAAACTAAATGATGACACGGGTCTCTTACTGATGTCACATGACGTAAATATAATCTTAAAATTTTGACCGGAAGTGGAAGATTTTCATAAGCTTGCGGCCAATTTTATTTTGCGATAATCTTCTGATCCTCGCTCAGCACAACTTTTCCGACCGTGTGCCATGCATTTCATCGTGATGTCATATGACGTAGGCAATACTGTCGCGGGCTCACGGACTATTAGAGAATTGCATAGCAGTAGGCTAGATGAGATCCACTGATATCAATTTAACAATCTTTGTTTCAGATTTGGTGAACTGAAAACCGTCAATACTCACAAGAAAAAGGCAAGGAAATGCGAAGAATGCGGGGTTGTGCTGTGTACTAAGGTAATTATAACATTCCCATCATCGTCCACAATTTTTAATATTCCCACTGCTGGGCGTAATTTTAAGCACCGGGAGGCTATTTTATTTTCGACTCCGATTATTTTCGGTTATCAATAAATTTAATGGTAATAGATAAATCAAAATGTAAAAAAGCGTGTATTTTTTTATTTAGCTGAATAAAAAACCGGTAAATTTTCAAAGACCGGTGATTTCCGGTTACGTACCGCACCCTGATTATCTAAAAAGAAACTATTTAGCGACCGGTTACATTCCACATACATTGCTACTTTTATTTGGTATGTTTTTTTTTAATCCAAAAAGAAGTAGCAATGGATCACTATCATCTGTGAACTGCAACCGGTCGCTAGGTGGTTTCTAATTAGATAATCAGCCCGCGGGTTTTATTTGAACCGAAGCGAAGCACTAAATATGCCCATAATATTTACGACATAATATATGCATTTGCTCTAAGTCTATATTATGGTCATATCACTGTGAACGCAAAAATAAAGTGTCCGTTTCTGACCTGTCAAAATTTTGATTTAATCAAAGAAGTAAAATATCTCATAAAAATGCATATTTATTGTTATTTATAATTGGTTGCTAAAATAAAAATCGCCAATACAGAAATCTAGAAAATCTATATGTAAATAAATGAATCCCTATTTCCCTTGGTCACGCCATCACGCACGCGTGAACGGCTCGACCGATTTCGCTAATTCTTTTTTTGTTTTGTTTGTTATTATCAGGAGGGGTATGTGTTACAATGCCGAAGTAGAAAAGACCGAATTTTACAATACCTATGGACGAAATCCCGAAAATTAAAAGGCCGAATGGTTGTTTGGCCGTACGTTTAAAATCACGAAAGGACATTTTACCTAAAATACTAAATCCCGAAGCTTAAAATACCGAAGGTTAATATACTTAAGTTCTATACCCCGAACTACTTAATACCGAATTGGCTGTGGAGGTGTCTTTGGGCTTCGCCTGAAATGCTTTATAGTAAATTTAGCTGCCGAAAATTAGTCTAAACTAGTCTACTGGGACTTAGAAACCGAAATAGGTGCGAGGAGCGTAGCGACGATCACACAGGACGAGCATGTTAGGTTGACATGAACCCTGCGCGCGAGCCGAGCGAGCGAAGCGCCAGAATAAAAAACTATTTCAAACTCGATTGGTGGATTTTGTCAAAATAAAGACAAGCATTTTTGAGTAAAACAAATTAACCGCAACGCCTACCTTCATAAATGTATGTGTAGGTGACGTAAGTTTCGACATTTTAACTGTCGGGATTTTGACCTTTCGGAATTTCGAACTTTCGGTCATTTGATAATCGATCTTTCAAATTTCGGTCTATCGGATATCGATATTTAGAATGTTCGGTATTTTGAAAATAGGTGTTTTATGTGTCGATATTTCGGTGGTATGTATTATGAATTGTCGGCATTGTAATGCATACCATCAGGAGAAGGTTCTTATGAAAGAAAAAATTCATAACAAAGACAGGACAACGTCTGTCGGGTCAGCTAGTCTATTATAAAGATAAGCAATAATTACAATTAAAACACATTGATTTTACCAATACATATTTTTCTAATTACCAAATTAAAATTCAAGAAATACTTGTGTTGTGTTCTACGGTGTTCTTGTCAAATCTTTTCCTAAGTATTATAAAACCCGTAAGGAGATAACTGTAAGACAATTACGGAAACAATATAGAGACCTAATATATCAACCTCCCTGTCATAAGGACATCTATAAACGAAATGTATATAATATGAGTATAGTACTTTATAACTCATTGCCGCAAATTATCTGAAAAATCAAAATGGGGTTTCTTTCAAAAATAAGCTAACCAAATGGCTCCTAGAAAAGTGTTTTTATAGTACTAAAGAATATTTAGAGTGGAATAATTAGTTTAAATTTGATTTATAAGTTAAGTATGTTTTAAATTTTTAAGTTATAAACGTTTGCATGTCTGCGAGCAGGCTGAACACACGCGCATATTTATATTTAAGATCTGTAACAACTGTGTTTTGTGCAAATAAAAATATTTGTATTTGTATTTCATAACAACTATTCAAATATAATGTTATTATGATTATAAATCAACTTTGAAAAAAAAAACTATTTGACAGGTAGGGATGCAAATATCGAAAGCAAGAACGTCGATGTATCGATACATCGATGTTTCAAAACAAACGTCGATGTACAAAAAACATCTACAGTTATTTAGAAACAGAAATTAAAAATAACAGAATTGAACAGTAGTTTTCCTGTCAAACGGTTCCTTTATTGAGTAATATGTTTTTTACTGAAACAATGATGTTTCAAAAACATCGATGTATCGTTCGTTTGCATCCCTACTGACTGACAGGTCAGCGCTTGTATGAGATGGGAAGTGGTCATTGTTCTTTGAAAAATTTTATATTTTTTTTTCAGATCCTATACAACACCCACATGGTAACGGAGCACCAGATAGAAACCGAAGGTGGCAAAATATTCAAATGCGCCGTCTGTGGTTGGAAATCTGTGACCAAAACGAGGATATTGCTCCACTTAATACACCATCCCGAGCAAACCGTGGACGAGAAGCTAGTCGACGTCACTATATTGAAGAACTTCGGAATTATGTAACATCAGCACAGAATACATAATAGTACTAAATGTATATAGTCCGTGCCAATTAAACGTGCAGTCATTGCCCTCTTCTGTACCAAGAATAATTTAGCGATAGATATCGTTCTTCATACTAAACTGTCGCTAATATTACATCGTTCGCGTTTCATAATACACCGGGTATTACAACATAAAATTACGAATCAGTAGGACATCTGCAATAAAAATTAATCATCATTCATTGTCTTATTTTTATTCATCATTTAAAATATATTTTTTTATTGTTAATAATAATATAGCGAAATACCTTCCAATAAGTTAAAAACTAAATCAATTAACCCACTAAATAATACCCCAACGCAAAAAGGAACATACTGCCGTTGTATTTTAGTTGGTCGTGACTACTCGTGACGTCAGTGGTCATTCGATGCAGGAAAATAAAAATAAAAAATGAATGATGATTATTTTTTATTGCAGATGTCCTACTGATTCGTAATTTTATGTTGTAATACCCGGTGTATTATGAAACGCGAACGATGTAATATTAGCGACAGTTTAGTATGAAGAACGATATTTATCGCTAAATTTCAAGAATTCTTGGTACAGAGAGGGCAATGACCGTTTATGCACGTTTATCTGGCACGAACTAGAAGCCCATCTGCGCGAAGACAATCAAACAATAAGCTACTCTCGCTGCACGGCAATAAAGTACAATTTCAAATTACACAGCGCTGCGTGCCTAATATTATAAGCGCCTCCGAAGCGCTTCTCTTTCTGTCGCGTAGCTCTGTCTCAACCGACACACGCCACCCCTCGTGCGCTGGCTCGACTGAGTCACAGCGGCGTCACTCCCTGTATGTGTGAGCTTGGCGCCAGTCTGGCGGCGGCTACGTCAGACGCGTCACGACTTGTGATAGGGTTGGCTATTAGCATCATTACATATTAACGTAATAGTTATATGATTCCTTAATTTGTACCAATTTCAAGGTTTATTTTTCGTTTGCCCGAATTGTTATTCTTATTATAATATAAACTTCAGCAATTACTTATTTTTAAGATTAATTTCCGCGCGTACAGTTCATTAGAAATTAAATGCTTTTTACGGTTTACTTACGGACAGACTTATTTATTTTATTTTTCTGTAGTATAAAGCACTATGTGTCACTCGGAAGAAAGTGGAATTACCACGTCACCTCTCAATGTACAATATACTATTAATTTCCTCGCATTTCTTTAGAAAAGCAATAATATGCCCTGTATTGTATTGTACGGAAAGGAAATTACATTGCCTGAATGATGAATGATTTTTTTTTTAATAATTTATATATTTATTTCATATTAAGTTACAAATATCCTCTTATTTATATTAGTTGGAACATAAAAATAGATTTTACAACTATTCAAGACGTTAACGTTGACAGCCGTACCAGGCATCCGTCACTCGCCCATACCTACCGCGATAAGTACCTACAGCGCGCGACAACTCGGAGTTGCAAAATCAGTCAGGGTTGCCGCCGCGCTTGTGAGTACACGCGTGCGTTATTCTGTGCCGCTATGACGGTCAATCGATCATTATTTATTGCTCCCAGCACTGTACCGTACACTATTATAATTTATAAATAACTAGCGGCCGCCCGCGACTTCGTCTGCGTGGAAATATTTTTTGCCATCCCTCGGGAATAATATTTTTTTTCGGGATGAAAGGTATCCTATGTCCTTCTCTGTACCCCTAAGAACGTGTATGCAAAATTTCATGATGATCGGTTCAGTAGTTAAGACGTGAAGGCGTAACAAACAAACAAACAAACGGACTTTCGCATTTATAATACTAGCGGCCGCCCGCGACTTCGTCTGCGTGGAAAGGTTTTTTGCTATCGCTCGAGAACAATACTTTTTTTTGGGATGAAAGGTACCCTATGTCCGTCTCTGTACCCCTGACAACGTGTATGCAAAATTTCATGATGATCGGTTCAGTAGTTAGGACGTGAAGGCGTAACAAACAAACAAACAAACGGACTTTCGCATTTATAATATTAGTAAGGATTAGTAAGGATGGAGAATCGTAATACTAATAATTGTTGCGTGGACGGCTGTCGCAATAAACAGAAGGATTCGAAGTTTTCATTTTTAGGGTTCCGTACCAAAATGGTAAAAAAGGAACCCTTATGGTGTGACTCGGTCTGTCTGTCACAGCTGGATATCTCGAGAACTACTAATGGTATCAACTTGAAATTCGGAATAGTTTTAGATGACATTCGCCTAACTATTTTGTAAATAAGAAATTAATAAAAAAATAAATATCTTTTTTACAACAGGGACTGAAAAAGGGTCTGAAAAATTTGAAGTGGGTTCTACTAGGGCATGTGGAATATCATATGATAGAACGCCGTTTGCACCTTGTTAATAATTTTTTCTTTTTGTTTTAGGCCACATAGTTTTCAACTTATGATGAAAAATATAAAAAAAATTACCGTCCCCCCCCCCCTTATCTCCGAAGTTTGCAAAGAGAAAAATTAGAAATCATTCTATGTGATAGCAGTTTAAATAAAGATTACAGGAAAAATAAAACAATGTCTCAATATAGGTAGCACACTTTTTTAGAAATTATCAAATTTCTAAAAAAGTTAACATTAGTTCCACTATCGGTCAAGAGATGGCGCTGACCTAAAGCTGCAATACTAATTTGATTATTCTACTCTGCAGTGTGGTTTGATGGTGCAATTATGATGGTACGGAACCCTCGGTGCGCGAGTCCGACTCGATCTTGACCGGTTTATTCGCTTTACCGAAAGATTCTAAAATGTAAAAGGAAAATTTATATTTTGTTTATTTTTCTCGTAATTTTTATGAGTAGGTACATACCTGTTTTTGATAAGTAGGTGTAACCTATACTATAGGTAGGAAAGCGTGTAGTTATAGGTACTTATATTCAGAGGCGGGTCGTGACTATTTTTCTCGATCAAATTTCCTAAGGTACCCACCTACTTAATTCTTTTTTTTTGTGCGAATTATACCTACTTAACTAAATACCTACATTTCTGGATTTAAGGATTCCGTAACCGGCAACAGTATGGTGGCGGTGGCATAAAGACTGCCTCAAATTTAACACATAGTCTAATGTGGCGTTAACTGCACATCTAGCCTAGGTTTATTTGAAACGTAATTTTTTCACATTTAAGTAGGTAGGTACACATTATAAACACAAAACTTGTAATAAAGTATTTAATCCTTCAAGCACAGAAAATGAGACAATAGATTTTCCATTGTTGTGTTGTGCGGCCCGATGGGGCCGCTCGAGCGTTGAAGGATTAGAAGAAGACAACCCTAAAGTTGTTAGAAGAGCTAAGAGCTACGCGATAGAAAGAGAGGCAACCTGTAGGTGAATATAACTGTACGCAAGGAAGCGGTGTGCGACCTGAATTGCACTTTATTGTGTCTGAGCAAGAGTCGATATGACCATGCGGAGTGAATGTTCTGTACTTTGTACTATTATGTATTCTGTGGCCGTACTAGTATGAACTGTGTCACAGCTGTCAGCGTCTCCCACCCGCCCTGGGTCAAGAACTATCTATTACCTTTTACAGAGAGAAAAACCATGAAAATAACAAAAGTAAAAAATAATACAACAAATCGTCACGATCGATTAAAGCCCGACTGCCGACACATATCACTCTAGTTTGTCGTACATACTTGCCTGTAATGTATGTACTATTGCGCGGTGCGAGCGAACTAGGCAAGCCTGATAGCGCGTGCCTCCGCGGAGGAGATTCCTCGCCCCGATGGCGTCGCGGCACCCCCGCGCTCGCCCGGCGCACTCACACATAGCCGCGAGCAATTTTACAGCACCCATGCGCAGGTGTCGCTTCTTTCCGCGTTAGTGTATATTTTCTTTGACTGAGTGTAAAAGTTAGTACTTAGTAGTATAAAAGTTTAATAAAGTATAAAGAATTGATCCTCCCTGACATAGGTATAAGTTATGTATGAAACTTTGAATAAAATGCATTCTAAAAATGTTATCTTTCATTTATAACTATTTGTGCAGTAACCTAAAATTGGTATTTTCACATCACAGTAGAGTTTTCAAGCACATATCGAACGAAAAGTGGCATTAGTAGCAGGCAACCCTAGTACGAAATTGTCTTGCTTTTGCTTATTAATGGGATTCATCAAATACAATAGTTAATCTGGGTTTAGGGCATTGACCTCTATATTATTACACTGGACTGGCTGCTGTCAAACTGCTCTTGTGCCTATTTGATTTCCGCCATTTTGGCGCTGTAGGACGTAGCGTGAGCATAGCGTGAGGGACATGGTACCAAAGTCTGAAGTCTGGAGAGACCATCACGGCAACCATTTTGGCGCTGTAGGACGTAGCGTGAGGGACGTGGTACTAAAGTCTGAAGTCTGGAGAGACCATCACGGCGACCATTTTGGCGCTGTAGGACGTAGCGTGAGCTTAGCGTGAGGGACATGGTACTAAAGTCTGAAGTCTGGAGAGACCATTACGGCAACCATTTTTGCGCTGTAGGACGTAGCGTGAGGGACATGGTACTAATGTCTGAAGTCTGGAGAGCCCATCACGGCAACCATTTTGGCGCTGTAGGACGTAGCGTGAGCTTAGCGTGAGGGACATGGTACTAAAGTCTGAAGTCTGGAGAGACCATCACGGCAACCATTTTGGCGCTGTAGGACGTAGCGTGAGGGACGTGGTACTAAAGTCTGAAGTCTGGAGAGACCATCACGGCAACCATTTTGGCGCTGTAGGACGTAGCGTGAGCATAGCGTGAGGGACATGGTACTAAAGTCTGAAGTCTGGAGAGACCATTACGGCAACCATTTTTGCGCTGTAGGACGTAGCGTGAGGGACATGGTACTAATGTCTGAAGTCTGGAGAGCCCATCACGGCAACCATTTTGGCGCTGTAGGACGTAGCGTGAGCTTAGCGTGAGGGACATGGTACTAAAGTCTGAAGTCTGGAGAGACCATCACGGCAACCATTTTGGCGCTGTAGGACGTAGCGTGAGCATAGCGTGAGGGACATGGTATTAAAGTTTGAAGTCTGGAGAGACCATCACGGCAACCATTTTCATTGTACACGTCAAAATTAGTTCTTTAGACTCACGCTAGTGGCGTTTCAAATAGGCACAGGAACTTTGCTGTCAAATCATACAGACAGCCAGTCCAGTTAATAAGAAAAAAAAATTTTTCATGTCAGTGGTTTAGGGTTGTCATTTTCTATTTTTCCATACTTACAATACAAATTAAAAATCTTAGCCAGGTTTTAAGGGATTCTCACCGCTGCGACCAGCCCAAATGTGCGTTAACCTTAATACAATTTATTATTGTCATAGACATAGAAAAAATTTTCTTGTACTGTAAATGATGGCATATTTTTGATTTATTCCTTGTGATGCATTGGATTATAAAAAAAATTTCGAGTGACGACAATGACGCAGGAAATAAGAAACAACGGAGATTCATTCGCTTGCTTACTTGCGAGGGTTCTTTGTTAGGTTTAGGTTTTAGCCAAAAGCTTACATCATTTATCAATATTAATTCGTCGATCACATTACTTCGAACTAGTACAAACAGATAGAATCTGTAGAAATACTATTGATTTATGTAATTTTAACACAATTTATTAACCACATTACTTCAAACCACGACTCTTTTTTCTGGACTAACTTACGGAGAGTAAAATCGTCAAAAGACAGCGAACGCTCATTTTTTGAATTATTATTTTTCTGAAGAAAAAAAAATGAGAATGTTGGCCATTTGAGTAGAGGGGGCTGTTGTACATTCATTTGCCGTGTCCCGGCATCCGTTGGTGCGGCTCCATGATGTGCGAGTAGCGGTAGGGGCCGGCCAGCCACCCGTAGTGGCCCATCGACGATATCACCTCCGAGTACCGAGCGAATTGTAGATATCTATGGAACCACAGAACATGACGGGTGTAACAAGATTACAAGACCCTCAATGAAGCCGATGTCCATCATCCGCCCATCATCAGGATCATTTTTGTCTTTTAGACTATACCTGGGAAATCAATATCTACGAAGTTATTGAAGGTCAAAGTAAAAAATGTTTTCCAAATTGTTTATGATAGGTATCTTATTTTATTCGTTATTTCCTACTTTTTGTCCAATGAAACATTATCAAAATTTTAAGTATTTCGTAACAAACAATGGCTTCAAAACGTCGTCACTCGATGTATCTCATGAGCACGCACATAAACGCTGCCTTTCAACTCGGCCGCACGCGGCTGTGTAGCATACACTCGCAGGCGCTGCCTCTTGAACGCGTTACTTTGAGTGGTAATGTATGCAATGCTTTAACACCAAAAAAATAAAATCGTTTCCCAGCAACAATTTTGAACAGAAATGGTCCTGAAGATGGGCAGAATACTTAAGGCACATTTGTCTGACGCCACGTGTTAAGACGCCGTCAGATGACATCGGTTTTCATAGTAAATGTATGCACTAGGATCACACTTATCCTAATAACACGTCCATAAAAATACGGCGTGTTAACACGTGGCGTCAGACAGATATGTGCCCGCACCTTTAGACCTCGGCTTCGTTGAGGGTCTTGTTACACCGGCGGGTTGATTATCTAATTAGAAACCACCTAGCGACCGATCTCATTTGACAGATGAATGTGATACATTGCTACATCTTTTTGGGGTGACAAAAAAAACATACCAAAGAAAAGTAGCAATGTGTGTCAAATGAAACCGGTTGCTAAATAGTTTCTATTTAGATAATCAGCCTGCCGGCATAGTACAAGCCTGGGCACGTCTGCGCAGAAGTAATTTTTGGTTCTCATTGGAGAGAGACGTGGTGCGCGGCAAACATGCGCAAAACCCCTCCAAATTTTCTCACCGCTAAAGATACGTGCCGAGGCTTGAGTAATAAACGCATAGAAGCCCATCCGCGCGAGGATAATCAAATAATAAGCTACTCTCGCTGCACGGCAATTAAGTACAATTTCAAATTGCACAGCGCTGCGTGCCTAATATTATAAGCACATCCGAAGTACTTCTCTTTCTGTCGCGTAGCTCTGTCTCAACCGACTCGACATCCCTCGTGCGCTGGTTCGACTGAGTCAGTCACCAGCAGCAATATAAATCTTTAAGCGTGGAGTGAGACCCCTGCTCGTGTCATACATAGCATACGTACCTGTACGCGCCACAATATGACCAACCAAGATTAGACACTTGGACATCTTCGTATTCTCTTGAAGGTGCAGGACCGAGATCTAAAAAATATTTTTTTTCAACAACATAACTTTAAAATCTGTGACAAAGTAATGCACCCCCTAACTAATCGATCAAATCTGCTTATCAATCCTTTACATTGCATCGGCTTTTCAATCACATTTTGATCGTCTGGGAGCGATGCTTGAGACCTTTGCACCACAGAATGATAGATTACCGTGGCCTATCAAAAGTAGGCCATGCCCCCAAATGATAGTGGTGGTGGTAATGCAATGTAAATGATTGACAAGAAATGCTTGATCGTCTAGTACGGGCTACTTAACATACTTTTCGTTATCGCTTCGGAAATATAATGTTTCGTGTGTTTCGTATTGCAATCGCAAAATGTAAGAGTACGCATTCACTTTATGGTGAGACGGCTACACGCATGGTAAATACCTACTGTGATCCATCGCCATAGAGTTAACCATGGAAAGTACCTAATTTGTATGGAATATTCAATATTTTACTTTCCATGGTTAAAATGAAATCTATGGCGATGGAACACAGTATTTACCATGCGTGACACAAAATAGAGAGACTAACAGAAGTTAAGCTTAGTACTACTTAGTACTTAGCGCTCGAGCATCGCACACACACAAAGACGCTCTCGCCGCTGCGTCACGTAGGTAATCAAAGTGGTTTGAGATTTTTTTTGAGATTCTAGTTATACAATGTATGTCGGTGACAGGTGTGTATGCAAGGGCGTCGCCAGGGGTGGGCAGGGGGGGCCGCTGCCCCCCCCTAGAGGTTAAAAAATGTAGCCAACTGCAAATAACAAAGTTCTAAGGCCGTGCAATTGACATGCTTTTCTGATAAATCCTGCCCCATCTCAAAACTTAAATAAATTCACTAGGTGCTCTTGAGTGTACCTACAATTCATATATTTTTCATCCTCTTTAATATTAACTTGCCCCTCCCTGGGCCATGGGCTGGTGACGCCCTTGTGTGTATGTGTGCGTTGTTCGAGCGCGCGAGTGCTAAGCTTAACTACTGTAGTCTCTTTATACTGTGGTGTAGCTAGGGTTGCCAGATGGTCGGGATTTGCCTGGATTCTCCCAGAATTTCAAGTGATCTCCCGACTCCCATCTAAAAATCTTTATTAAACATGATAAATTCTTTAAAGTCCGGTGGTCGCAAATCAGAATAAGCCGAAATAAATAAATAAATTGATTTGTGCTAGTTAAATAAACCAATTTGAATAGAGATTTACTTGGTGGTACTTAGCACGTATTGTATTACAAAAATAATAAAAAAATAAAAGCGATAAAAAAATAAAAAAGATGTTAACCTTCCTTATGTTTATGAGATCCTGGTACTTTGGTGAAATACAGACATTATGTTGAATTATATTTAGACATTATATGTTGTCGCGAAAAAAATACTGGTAGTGTCGTGGGGAATGCATATGTATGGAATTTTTCATTTACCTACGACACTACTGGGCCGGTAGTGTAGAAGGGAAAAAGAATTACCCACGACACTACCGGTAGTGCGCCTTGGTAGTGTCGTAGGGAAGAAGGGTTTATTTTGCTATGGACAGGCAAGCGTACAAGATTAGTGGATGAAACTAACTAAAAATTGCGCTGTCAATACTGAAAATTGCACTGCGCGGCCGTTTTATATCGTGTACAGGCATTTAAGTTCCTTTATTATATTAAATATTCATTTCTCCCGGCAACAACCGCATAATCCCGACATTTTCGAATTTTCTCCAGATATTTTAGACTTCCGATCTGGCAACCCTAGGTGTAGCCGTCGCCTTATGATTAGTAGTAGGTATGAATCTCTATACAAAAAAAGTTGGGAGTTACAAGTCTCGATAAAGTTTGGCCACATGATAGAAACTGATCTGTAGGCTGTTCCTAACTAATATTGAGCTGGGCCAAACTATCCTTACATACAGTTCCATACGGCGGCGGGTTGAATAGTGCACTTTTCCCGGCTCCATTCTAAAAACTATAACAATAATTCAGGTTTAGCTAATAGGTCAAATGTGGTATCATTTTCGGATAAATCAATAACGTAGAACCTATTTCTGATAAAAAAAATGCAATTTATTAAGCAGTTTCTGAAAAATTACACAATAACCAACATTTTTAAACTTCATTTATTTATTTTAGGTATTGGCACTTGTTTCAGTATTTTCAAAAAAACTACTTTAAAGAAGCGTTTTTCAGGTTAATTTGTTATATGCTTGTGTTACGCTAACTATATTTTTTACAATTTGCGCATTTGCGCCTAACTAGGGTTGCCAACTTTATTTGCATCAAATATAGTAGTTTAGAGATTATTACGTGTAAAAATATAGTAGATGGCGAAAATGTCCAAAAAATATAGTAGGTAATCGTTTTGTATGGAGGATTTCAAAGAAGTTGCATTTTTCATACTAACATTTTTGTAACATATGCAAACAATGTTAATGCAAATGTCACTTAAATTATAAACTACTAATGTAAGATGCAAATGTCAATGAAAACTTTAAATATCTAAGATGCAAATTGTCAATTAAATTTATAAGAAAAATGTCATTTAAATAATGTAAAATTTCAATGCAAAATGAGTACCGATAAGAAGTCAAATAAAACTACTGCGAGATGAGTGGTATCACCGATGTCTTATTGAACACTAAATTATATTACAAAAATCATGCAATACGTTAACAGGCTGTGCGTTAGTGCATTGTCAAAATTGAAGGTCGCTATCAAGATGAAATCAGCATTTACGTGCCTAAGAAAAAACAAAATTATTGATCACATAATTTATTCAACAACCTTAAACACAAGTGTTTGCCACAAGTATTTAAACACAAAAATTACTATGCAATTACTTATGTGCATAGGTTTAAGTTTTTTTTCCTGCTTTTGTTTAATTTTTCACTTGTTAAAATATATTAGTTTTACCTACTATATATTTTTTCAAAAAATATAGTAGGCAAGCCCTCAATATAGTAGGATACTATATTATATAGTAGGGTTGGCAACCCTACGCCTAACCCAAGTAGTTTAGGTCCATTGTTTGCGGACATACAGCTAGTCAAAAATTTGCATTTTTTCACGAAATAAAAAAGGTTTCCGTTTCGTTCGGAAGCATTTCTCAGTTTTTTGTTTATATTTCTGTAAAGTTAATTAAATTTTCTACAATTTAAGCTTAACTTGAGTATCTAGTCTAGGTTTACTGGTTGCAAAGACAGCTAGACAAAGATAAGATTTTTTCAATTAATTTCATTATAAGGCCCATTTTTAACCAGCTATGTCTCTGCAACCAATTCCGAACGAAGCGGAAACCCCTTTTATTTCGTGAAAAAATTCATATTTTTGATTAGCTGTGTCTCCGCAAACAATGGACCTAAACTACTTGGGTTAGTTAGGCGCAAATGGGGAATGTACGAAAAAAATAAAAATGGCTGAATATTTTTTTATAGGTAGGAATAAGCTCCCTTAGTTTTAGAAAAAAGTTTTAGAATTTTCGGGTGCGTCAAATTTTTTTAATAAATTAAAGTCTCTTCGACGTCACAAATGTACGAAAGTAACAGCAGAATGGCGATTATACCTTTGCCACCACCTGCCACAACGACAGCAAGTATTTAAAAAAAAGTTTTGACATTTTGTGTTGAAACTTTTTTTTTTTGGACTTTTTGGCGGGATTTTGTCGAGTTTAGTTCGGTGACTATTTTAATTATTCGCAAATTGATTCATAGTGGATATTGTGTCTTAAAATTGGTGCAGTTTTGGGGTACAAGTGTCTACGCAACTGAACAATATGTGGGATAATGGAAATAGGCGCGATCTTGGTTGTGTAAAGCTGAGACTTTTATTGTAGTGGTTGCTATGCTACCTCGGCAAAACTTACCGAGTAAACTGTCTTGATATACTTGCTGCCAAATGCTCCAAGCAGCATTGGAATGTGATGCACCCGCATTTTAATGTAAACTGAAACAATCTACTAGAAAATCTAGAAATACTGAACTATTCAAAACATGACACTGGCAAAAATTACTTCCAAGAGGAAAGTAGATTGCCATAACAAAAATAAGAAGAAGAAGAACTTTTTTTTTAATAGCATGTTGTGGTTATGACAGGTGGTGGCAAAGGTATAATCTCCATTCTGCTGTTACTTTCGTATATTTGTGAAGTCGAAGTGACTTTATTTTTTATTTATACGCAACCGAAAATTCTGAACATGAAATTTTTTTTATGCAGATCAGTGGGTGAGGTAATTGATTGTGGGGCGGGGCGGAGAGTTTCCTTTCTGTACGGTAGTACTTATATCTATTCTGTGCCCATATACTCACCGGCTCGCCAACGTCGCGTGTCATGCACAGAGCGTGTCAGCTCCGGCAAAATATTCTCGCTAACAATCAACTTGACAATCCGTGCATGGCATGCTGCGTGCATGGCCAGTGACGGAACGGTCTAGTAGGAATAGTGTCATACTTTCCAATACAAACATTAATTTTTGCCAGACACGTTCCTAACACGGTCATGGTATGTATGGTACGGTGTAGACTACACCGTGTAGTGGGTAGATACCTTTATAGTGAACGCAATAATACATATCGGCGAAGCAGTGGTTGTAGAAAGTGAAGAACTTGAAATGTTTCCCCTCCCCCCTGTTGACGGACATGCACGCGGGGTCGTACAGCTGGGGACAGCTGGGCGGACACGGGTGGCCGTCTTGCGCGTCCTCTATCTCGTATTTAGGTTTGACTGTCGCTCGGTGTCTTAGGATATTATGTTCTGAAAAAAGAGGAATTTACTACTTCCCTACAGCTAAAGCGCGATACAGCGCTTATCTTAAGAGGAGGCTCCCAGAATTTGGCAATATTTGAACTCAAATAGTGACGTCTGTACAATCTCAATGAATGTCAAATTCAGATATATGCTTTTTAGGACCTTCATTTAGTGGATGACGGCAGGATTTCAGAAATTATTGAGTTTGGCTCGATAGTTTTTTATTCTGAAAACATGTCCTTTTTAGGGGAATTTTTAAAATATCTCTTTAATTATACATTGTTTCTGAGCAAAATTTATGTAAATCATAAGCAAATTACGTGTTCCAGTGACTGACGGCACAAAAATCGTATATATTAATTATTACTATTGTTATTACCAAAAAAGAGATTAAATACCAGCGCGCTGAGGGCGCCGCCTTCGTTAGTACTGCGCAGTGCGCCGTCGAGGTAGGACGTGTGTCGCTCGCGCATCGATTTTTTTATCAGTACGAGCATTGCTTTGCAATCTATCTATACAGTTGTTTAACGTATGTACTTGCGCAGAGCAACGGAGGGGATTTCGCGAGGGCTAGGGCGGTTTCCCTCAAATTTCTATGATAAAGATTGTATAACTGTGGTATGGGTAACAAACAGCAAAGCGCGCGTGTTCATCGTTCTGGCAGCGCCACGGTCTCCGATTTGAATACATGTGAATTAAATACATCACGGATGTCAATTTTTTGCCAGTCGGGAGCTCGGGAGAAAGTAGGTTTGATCGCCCCCCCACTGGAAGAGGTACATCCGAAGATGTACGTATATGTCCATTATTAGGTTTGAGGAGCCACGTCACACCATTATTTAGCAGCAAAGTAGATTATTTTGTAGCACAAATCCTGAAGTTAGCATCATAATATATCGCGAGAGGCATCAATGCAAAGGTGGCTCCTCAGTCTAAACATCAGGTTTGAGGAGTCATTCTGGAACTCGCTAAGTACCCGTTGAATACTTTAGAAAATTAATGCATCGTTTAGCAGCAAATGTATAAAGTACTTGCTAATTTTTTTTTTAATTTTTAGCTCATTAGTGCTGGAGAACGCAATTTGTATGGTTCCTCAATGCTGACGTTTTGCATATAAACAACTTACTTACTGTACCTACCTCAGATAACAATGGAATCAAAACCAGATACGCTTACATTTAGCAAAAATGTCTGTTATATATGGATTTTTTTCGTTTCCACAACGCGATGTGGTCGTTTGGTATGTTGACCACGACGCGAATTTCGCTTTGTGGTATTACCATGATTACCACAACGCATTCAAACAAATACACGCATACAAATAAATAAATAAATAATGCTTGGACAATTTTTCATACAGCCTCTGCGTGGTAGACCGGCATGTTGACCACTGCACCACTCGGTCGTCTGATATGATGTCAAAGTAAATAAAAAAAACTACTTGTCCTGGTTTCATTCATATAATATGGTTACCTTTCACAGCGAATTCTTAAGGAATATCGAAAAGTATTGTATTTCAGTCACCGGAAGAGATACAGTGCTGAATTTTATAGATGTACTTAGCCGACATTTCTGCTAAATGTTAGTGTCTCTTGTTATGATCGTCACCTCGTATGTGCCTTACTCCTTCTGGCTTGTGAGCTATAAAAACCTTCAGTGACGGATAAACAATTTCTTATTTTGGTATTCAGAACAAACGTGACGCAAGGGTTTATGAATGATTGACGTCTGAACATGGCACAGACGAGATGACGCTGAAGGTTATGTATGCTGGAAATAACAAAAACTAGCAAACGAAAGTCAAATTTTACTTCCTAGATGCTCAGTGACGCAAAAATAAATAAGATTTAACACTCGAACATCATACAAAACAGAACAGATCTCCTAAAATTGTTGTTTAAACAAGGCACATACAGAACCGTCTGTACCAGTTTTCATTTGTCAAAATATCGACAACTAAACCGTTTGGAGCCAAATGAAGCAGTCTAGCAGCGTCACGTTTGATAAGTGACAGTATATAACACTTCAAATCCGTTCGCGGAACGACACATCAATAGAAAAAGCGAAAACAATATTTCGACCCGTCACACTGTCTGGCCCATACTTAAAACTGTCACGTTACGTGAATTTTGCCTCACGCATGTTGTAAAGCAATTAATATTAAAAAGAATTTCCGTCACTGAGGATCTAGCTTTATCTGAAACCAATCACTGCAGTACTTACGATGCAATTCGAGGTTAAAATTTGTATGTAAATAAACTATGGTGACCATGAAGTATTATTTTTGCGGACATCGTATTGAAGTTTACTGAGATTGTTTGTAGCGTATCGTAGCACATTACTTTTAGGTTTTTACACGACTGCTCAAAAAAGGAGTGTATATGTGTTCAGGGTTCATGTATGTTTTTAGGTATGTGATTTTCTTTATTCCACCATAACTTCTAAATGGCTTAACGGATTTAGATGTATGGGGTATCGTTAGAATCCTTACATCATTCCGAGTGACACTGGCTATATTTTTTTAAAGTCAATATGGCGACTGTACGACGCCACGCCACTTTAGATGAGAAAAAAAATTTTTTTTCTTCATTTATTACAATATGGGCATCAAATGACAGGCGCGCATTCCAAAACTATATCATTTGTCCCTAAAATGTGTAAAATAAATTTAAAAAATATTAAAAATACGACTGCCCTGCCAAAAACGAACTAAAAAGTTAACTAAATAACAAGTGTCATTGCAGTCGGGGGACCTCTTTGATTAAAAATTGTTTCACAAAACGGTCCCCTGATTGCAATGACACTTGTTTTTTTTTATTAACTTTTTAGTTCGTTTTTGGCAGGGCAATAATGTTTTTAATATTTATAATTTTTTTTAATCAAATAAAACTTCAGGAAATCAATTCAACAAGTTGTGATTTATTAACGCTTAGCGCTATCGCACACGGGCAACTTTTGTCTCCGCAACTTTTTTGTCTCTCACGTGATTTGTATGAAAAGTTGCAGACGACCGTGTCGCTTCGTGTGCGCGCTTCCATATAAACCCGTGGACTTGATGTGAGAGACAAAACAGTTGCTGGGAGACTAAGTTGCGTGTGTGCGATAGCGCTTAAGGTGTGACACTAAAAAGTTATTTTGATAACAATAATAATATCAAATATCACAGTTCAATCACATTAATGTACATATTAATGACTTGTTGAAAAACAGACTAGTACCATAGATAATAATATAATACTATACTAATATAAGTAATTCTACTTACTAGGTATTCTAAAATGTTATAGTGTTAAACATCACAGGTTAATTCTTTTATCCATACATATAAGTAATAAAACTGTAAAAAAAACCGGTCAAGAGTGAGTCAGACTCGCGCACCGAGGGTTCCGTACTATCATTATAAATACACAGCAGAGTAGAATAATAAAATTATTATTGCAGTTTTAGGTCAGCGCCATCTCTTGACCTATAGTGGAACTAATGTTAACTTTTTAGAAATTTGATAATTGCAAAAAAAGTATACTATATTGAGAAATCGTTTTATTTTTCCTGTAATCTTTATATAAACTGCTATTACATAGAATTATTTCATATTTTTCTCTTTGCAAACTTTGGAGATAAGGGGGGGGAACGGTCATTTTTTTTACTTTTTTCATCATAAGTCGAAAACTATGCGGCCTTAAAAAATGATTAAAAACGTGCAAACGGCGCTCTTTCATGTGATACCCCACATGCCCTAGTCACCTCACTTCAAATTTTCGAGACCCCTTTTCAGTCCCCGTTGTAAAATAGATATTTATTTTTTATTTCTTTCTTATTTGCAATATAGTTGGGCAAATGTCATTTTAAACTGTTCCAAATTTGTAGTGATATCATTAGTAGTTCTCGAGATAGCCAGCTGTGACAGACAGACAGACAGAGCCACACCATAAGGGTTCCTTTTTTACCATTTTGGTACGGAATCCTAAAAAGTGTCTGTACATTGAATATATTTGAAAAAAAAAATTTTGGGGCGATGGAGACATAGTAATAGAGTAAGAATTAAAAAAAAGTGTATTGTTTGTTTGTCAGTTTGAACACGCTTTCTCTGGAAATACTGTACGGATTCGAATGAAACTTTTTTTGCTATATAGCTGTTAAGCCTGGGCATAGTTTAGGGCAGCGTTTCCCGAATATTGTTTAGTGGAACCATGGGGTTCCATAAGAGGCTCTCAGGGGTTCCGAAAAATTTAAGAGTTAAGTAAATTTATATCTTTTTGTTCTAACTAAATAAATATTAATATCTTAAAAAATTTTTCTTTTAAAGTCAAATTAGACTTACAAGAAACCTCTAACTATAAGACCGGTAGCAGACAAAGATGGGAAGCTTCTTAGTGCGCAGAATGATCAACTGCGTAGATGGCACGAGCATTTCGCAGAGAATTTCCTTACGGTAGTTGGCGAGGAGGATGATCTGGATCACAATGATGCGGAGATAGCTTGTGAAGTTCTGGATGTTAGAGTCTTAGAGCATACAAGGTTAAGGTCGATTCTCAAGATAAGTCTGAAATCTGTGCCGCCATAAAAAGCCTAAAGAGCAGCAAAGCACCAGGCAACGATGGCATTCCTATTGATGCGCTTAAGGCCAATGCCGATGCCACAGCTGATATGCTGCTGCCGCTGATGACATTTATTTGGGAAACAGAACAGGCACCCGAAAGCTGGAAAGAAGGCATCATCATTAAGCTACCGAAGAAAGGAGACTTGACTCAGTGTTCCAATTGGCGAGGGATCAACTTGCTGCCTGTTTGCTCAAAGGTTCTGTGCAAAATTTTGTTGAACCGGTTAACAAGGGCGGCGATTGCACCCGTTCGTTAAACTAGGGCCAAAGTTAACATGTTAGCTAACAAGTTAACAAGTTAGCGCAAATCGTATTCAGAGTGACAGTTTAACGTTTAGTCCCACCGTTTAAGGATTAAAAGGTGCATTGTGACTGGTTTAAAAGCATTAAACCAGGTTTTGTTAGAACAGTCTTGCACCCCAGTTTTGTGAAACATCTCTGAATAACACAGTAAGAGAAGAACAGAGTGGTTTTAGAGCGGGTCGATCTTGCACAGACCAGATCAACGTTTTGCGTATGATTTGGAGCAATATAACGAAATGCAGCAACACTTTGTTCGTTGACTTCGAAAAAGCGTTTGATAGGGTAAAGTGGTCCAGTATATGGCGCATACTTGAAGAGGTATACCAGACAAGGTCACAAAAGTAATTAGATGCCTTTATTTGGGTTCCTCTTGCCGAGTGATGCACAACGGGCAACTTTTAGAGCTGATACCAGTGACTGCCGGAGTAAAATAAGAATGCCTACTATCACCGTTGTTGTTCGTAATAGCACAGTTTAACTCCATACAGTTGAAAAATGAATGTACTTGCGCAGAGCAACGGAGGGGGTCTCGAGGGGGTCGGGCGGCGCGGCTCGGAGTACCCAAACTCGCCGAGTTTGGGCACTCGAACGCGGAAGGCCGGCGCGAGTGACGCGACCGAATAAATCACGCATTGCGAGCGACCATTTTAAAAAACTTTTATGTCGCTATCGTTTATTAGGTACAATTTTACTATCGTACATAATTGACCGAGCGAGCACGAAGTGCGAGCGAAGCGTCTCTGTTTCAGCTTGGGCAAAAATTCTTTCGTATGTCCAGCTGTCTGTTCCAGCCTACAGGTCGCATTTCTCAACCGATTCTTGTGAAATTTTGTAAGCAGGTTTGAAAATTATACAGAATTTTTTTGTTGAGCCAGTTTTTTGAATTTTTTTAAAATGGCGGAGATATGTTAAAAAACAGATTTCAGTCCGTTTTCCAGCTCTGCCTGTTTTCCTCTACAGGTCGCATTTTTCAACCGATTCTAGTAAAATTTTGTAAGCAGGTTTAAAAATGATGTAAATTTTTTTTTGTCAAACCAGTTTTTTGAAATTTTTCAAAATAGCGGAGATATGTTAAAAAAAACCTATTTCAGTCCGGATTTCCGGCGCTGTCTGTTCTCCTCTACAGGTTGCATTTCTCAACCGATTCTCGTGAAATTTTGTGAGCAGGTTCGAAAATAATATAGAATTTTGTTGTCACGCCAGTTTTTTGACATTTTTAAAAATGACGGAGAAATGTTAAAAATACATATTTCAGTCGGGCTTTCCAGTTCTGTCTGTTTTCTTCTACAGGTCGCATTTCTCCACCGATTCTCGTGAAATTTTGTAAGCAGGTTTGAAAATTGTATAAATTTTTTTTGTAAACCAGTTTTTAATTTTTTCTTTAAATGGCGGAGATAATGTAAAAAAATCGTATTTCAGTCCGGATTCCCGGCGCTGTCTGTTCTCCTCTACAGGTCGCATTTCTCAACCGATTCTCGTGAAATTTTGTGAGCAGATTTGAAAATAATATAGATTTTTTTTGTAACGCCAGTTTTTTGAAATTTTTAAAAATGACGAAGAAATTTTAAAAATACATATTTCAGTCGGGCTTTCCAGTTCTGTCTGTTTTCTTCTACAGATCGCATTTCTCCACCGATTCTCGTGAAATTTTGTAAGCAGGTTTGAAAATTGTATAATTTTTTTTTTGTTAAGCCAGTTTTTAATTTTTTCTTTAAATGGCGGAGATAATGTAAAAAAATCGTATTTCAGTCCGGATTTCCGGTGCTGTCTGTTCTCCTCTACAGGTCGCATTTCTCAACCGATCCCGGTGAAATTTTGTGAGCAGATTTGATAAATATATAGAATTTTTTGTAGAGGCAATTTTTTGAAATTTATTAAAATGACGGAGATATGTAAAAAAACATATTTCAGTCCAGCTTTCCGGCTGTTTGATCTCCTCTACAGGTCGCATTTCTCAACCGATTCTGATGAAATTTTGTGGGCAGGTTCGATAATATTGTATAATTTTTTAAACTATCATTTTTTTCGAAATTTACCAAAAATCACATATTTCGAAAAATTATTAAAATTAGAAGCGCCATCTAGCAGTGAACATACCTACCGAATAATATACCAAACAGCACGTACATACCTACTATGTGCTTTGAAAAGCTCGTGGTGTGTGGGGAAAAAGGGGTGGCGACATCTTTTAGATTATTTTTTAAACAACATACAATTTGAGCTACTTTTTAACGCGAGGTCTACAGCTCACGGAGCCACTAGTTATAATGGTGCACACTTGTTCCGTATACGGATGTGCCTCGACGGCGACATACAACAAGGACTTAAAATTTCATAGATTTCCCCGTGATGCGAGGTAAGTTTATTTATTCCTATAAGTAATTTCGTATTACTTACCTACTTAACCAATCATCATCTCGTGCTGTTAGGTAGGTACTTATTTTGTATAATAATACCTGTGGTGTGCTGTGCAGTTTTATAGTAAAATTTAATTGTAGCTAAAGAATAACTTCAAGTAGATTTGTGAAATAAATAATGATTATATATTTGGAAGGTATGTAGGAACTAGGTACATAAGCATATCGTGCGTGTTGCTATGATCACAAAATAGTTGGGTACCTACGACCTTGTGTGAACCAGAGATTTACGTATTACACTGGTGGTACCTACCTACATAGGTACCTTGATTCGTCCAAGATAGGTACCACTTTTTAAGTATATTTGATATAGGTACCTACCGACTTACCTACATACCTACGCTTTGCGCACGGGCTATAGGCACTTGAACACTGATCGCGTAATGTTACATTATTTATATCCTTGTTCTACTAATCACTAATCCTATTTTCTACTAATAACTATTATAAATGCGAAAATTCGTGTGTATGTGTGTTGTTAATAAATAATTACTTATTAATCACCTTTATTTTCTATTTTGACAACCCTTGCACATCTGCGGCTGATTGCGTAAGTACCTACACGGGCGGCGGCACGCGGCGGCGTCGTCCAACATCAAAGGCGTTTAACAACTGTATGGAGTTAAACTGTGGTAATAGTCTTGGATGACGTGATGCGTCGAGTAACTGACAAGGCAAAGCGAGGATTACCTTGGGTTGATGGGAATACCCTTGAGGATATCGATTTCGCGGATGACCTGTGTTTACTAGCAACATCACGAGATCATCTTCAGTCCAAGACCGACGACCTCGCTCACGCTGCTGCTAAAGAGGGCCTGCGCATAAACCGCAAGAAAACAAAAGGCATGCGCCTAAACACCTCAGATGTAACGCCCATACACGTTAATAGCGAGGCCGTCGTACAAGTAGAGCGTTTCAGGTATTTCGGAAACGTGATGGACCGCCTGGGAGGCGCAGAATCGGATGCAGATGTAGAAGCTCGCATAAACAAGGCCCGAGCCGCCTACGTGCAGCTTAAACTAGCGGTAACTTCTTTTTTGACAAGCCAGGTATCGCATCCATAAAGAAGAACCGATTTGACGTTGGAGTTAAATATTTTTATTTTCGTGCGGCGTGTTATTATTGAGGACGTCCACACAGGGTCCGTACCAGCTAACGCATCGAACTTCGATAAGTCTGCCGAGCTTCAACTTAAAACAGAAAAATCGAATTAAGGAATTTCGTATTGTACTATTTGCCGAAGTTATTTAGAAGATATCGTTGTTCTTGTGGCATCATGAATTGGGGTTCACCATTTTGGCCTGATTGAGGCTTGATTTATCTGTTTTAATTTGAAGCCGTGCAGACTTATCGAAGTTCGATGCGTTAGCCGGTACGGACCCTGTGTGGACGTCCTCAATAATAACACGCCGCACGAAAATAAAAATATTTAACTCCAACGTCAAATCGGTTCTTCTTTATGGATGCGATACCTGGTTTGTCAAAAATGAAGATACCGCTAGGCTACAGGTATTGGTCAACAAGTGTCTTAGGCGGATACTGGGAATCAGGTGGCCACGAACCATCTCCAATGCAAGGCTGTGGCAGTTAACTGACCAGCGGGGCTACCGGCTAAAAACAATGAAGTTCATTTTAACTGTAATTTGACAGATAGATGTAATACATTGCTGCTTTTCTTTGGTAGGTTTTTATTTGTCCCAAAACGAAGCAGCAATGTATCACATACATCTGTCAAATTACAGTTAACATTAACTTCATTGTTTTTAGCCGGTAGCCCCGCAGATGCCGATCGACAATGTATCACATACATCTGTCAAATTACAGTTAACATTAACTTCATTGTTTTTAGCCGGTAGCCCCGCAGATGCCGATCGACAAGGTGGTTCTTTTAAGGAAGTGGCGTTGGATTGGTCATGTGTTACGGAGGCCTGACAACCACATCCCGAAACAGGGTCTAAAGTGGCAAGCGCATGGCAGGAGAAAACCCGGCCGCCCTCGTACCACCTGGAGGCACTCAGTTGAAAAAAGTCTGCTTCAATCAGTCAAGGCTGGACAGATCTTGAGGTGGCCGCACAAGACCGGAAGAAGTGGAGGTCCCTTCTGAGAGACCTATGTAGGGATAAGAGGACATCATCATCATGATACTTACAAGATGCAAACACCAAGCCAAAAAGCCTCAGTTTGGTGTGATTTTACTTTTATTTTTTTTATTTAGTTATTTATATTCAGGAAACGATGGCCCATAGATATATACCTTAAAACTAAAGATATATAATTTATAAAACAATGTTGTTAGTACATAACTTAAAAATATGTTGATAAAAAATTTATCAATTTGACACTTTGTTTGTCGAATCGGTGGCACAAGGCAGCGTTCCTCTGAAGCGCCTGTATACCATACCCTGCGGCCAGAAGTGCTCATTTATGAAAAGCCTCGCTGTCGGGATGCGCACCACAAACTGTTATTATGGCGTGACTCCAGTGGCTGAACTCTCAAACATAAGTTGGATTTCTTCTTTATGTACTCGATCACGTCCTACGCTGTGGTGGTATGGTGCAGGCGGGACAAGTACACGGCCGTGGTCGGTAAAGCAGCTCGCAGCAGGAAGTTGGGCCCTGTCGGTGCGGTGCCAAGGTGGTTCTTGCTCTCTCACTGACGACGTCGCTTTTTGTTCCAAACCTCAGGGAAACCGTCTTCAACTTGGCCCTCTACGACAGTAAAAAGCTACAGTTAGTTTACTTATTCTTACTTGAGATAGGGTTCCGCCTAAAAACAGTGAACCAAAAAGGGTTCCGTAGCCAAAAGAATTCGGGAATCGCTGGTTTAGGGAATAATTTATTTTGGAAAATTGAACACCTGACTGATGCAGATGCGGAATCATAAGGGTCCAACTAAACTATAAGGAATATAAAAATGATACCTCGACAAAAGCTGTTCAGCTTGATGAGCATTTTCTGTTGATGTATAAAAATTGAAGATCTGGAACACCTGATGCAGAACCATAATGGTTCAGGTAAACTATAAGAAATATAAAAATGACACCTTAGCTAAAGTTGTTCAACCTGATGAGCATTTTTTGTTGAGGTATACAAATTGAAGATCTGGAACACATGATGCGGAATATATGAATACGCCGGAGTCATTTTTATTTTTATTTCAATCCACGCATACGAAGTCGCGGGCATCAGCTAGTGTACAAATAAACCTAAAAAAATAATTTGTTAACAATAAGATTGTCATAAAGATATCACAGTTTAATCACAATATGTACAATAATTATTAATTTTAAGATTATTAATACAATTGAAAAATATTAGAAAAAATCGACTTACCCATAGCAGCTCAGACGGGACTCGAACCCGCACCCTTAGGATTCCGGCCCAATGCACTAACCAATTATGCTACCGAGTCGCTAGCAGGATTGACAAAATTTTAGAATACTTTCCACGTCTCCGCTGTAGGCCAGCGCCATCTCATCAATGTGAAGTGAATTACTTCGACATTTGAAAGCAACACCCTTGCAGGTGCTAGACAAATCAATTAAGATGAAATAGCCATATAATTTTTAAACTAAAATTATTAATTTGTTAAAAACAGACTAGTACCACAACCTATACTGGCTTATTCAGTGTGCGTTCGTTAAACTAGGGCCAAAGTTAACATGGCGTTAAACAGCGGACTAACGCCATTTTAGCGCAAAACTTATTCAGAGTGACAGTTTAACGTTTAGTCCCACCGTTTAAGGATTAAAAGGTGCATTGTGATTGGTTTACAAACATTAAACCAGGTTTTGTTAGAACTGTCTTGCACCCCAGTTTTGTGAAACATCTCTGAATAACTTAGAAAGAGTTTTAGTTATTATTATAGATAGAGTATTTAGTTTATACATTCAGCCATCACCTGTTGTATTGGCGAAAAAGCCGCCGCGCGACGTTCGTCTAGAATCTAGATAGATAGTTGGCGCAACGACTAAAAGTGTAAGGGCTGTCACTGAAGGGATGCTAACCTCTTTTGTCAATTCAATTACAAAATTCAGGTCTTGGTAAGATATTTATTTTAGGTGACAGGACAGATGACAAATTTAAATTTGTCAAACTTAAATTTAACAGTTGTCATCTAAAATGAAGATCTCATCAAGACCTTTAATTTCTAAGATAACATAGTTGAAACTTGGTAGTTAGATGTATTCTGTTAACCGCTTAACGAATTTAACACAAAAAAAAAAAATTTTAGGAGGGGCTCCCCATACATGGAACTAAAACTGAAAAAAAAAATTTTTCTTTAAACCAATACGTGTGGGGTGTCTGTAGATAGGTCTTTAAAAATGACATTGAGATTCTTAAGTCATTTTTTTCTCAAAGTCAACCGTTTGAAAGATATACACGCCAAATTGGTAAAATGTGTGTCCGTCCCTCCCTTTAACTTTTGAAATAAGATAGTGAAAAATAAAAAAAAAATATGCTGTGGATTTTAATAAAAGCTTTCAACGAAAATTAGGATAAGCGAGATATAGTCATTAGTTTTTGAGATATAGTACATTTTCCAAAACCGCAAATATAACTTTGTCATTCATACCAACACTGTGAAAAACAAATTTATTTTTGCAGACGATAATTATGGTATTAAATATGGTCTGGTATAAGGTAACTACGGAACCCTACGGCGCGTGGCCCGATACGCACTTGGCCGATTTTTTTGTATGTTCTATCTGGCAACGATGTTTAAGCTTGCTGCAAAAATATCGATATATCAATATGTTTAATTCGATATATCTATATTTTTAGCCAATAAAATATTTTCATCCGATATACTATACAAAATTATATCCAATATAAAAAATCGTGTAAAAACGATGTATTTTTTTAATCAATCTCATCAATATCTAGGTAACTAAAGTCGCTAGAATGCAAAGTCCGTGGTAAAACTAACTAACAGCACAAAATAGATAATAGTGCTAACAGGACAATTTCATTAATTATTATTAGCCTTTCTGTCCATCAACGTACGTACATTGTTGTCACCCTATCTTAAAAATCTCATACAAATTTTAACCTCGAATTGCATCGTAAGTACTGCAGTGATTGGTTTCAGATAAAGCTAGATCCTCAGTGACGGAAATTCTTTTTAATATTAATTGCTTTACAACATGCGTGAGGCAAAATTCACGTAACGTGACAGTTTTAAGTATGGGCCAGACAGTGTGACGGGTCGAAATATTGTTTTCGCTTTTTCTATTGATGTGTCGTTCCGCGAACGGATTTGAAGTGTTATATACTGTCACTTATCAAACGTGACGCTGCTAGACTGCTTCATTTGGCTCCAAACGGTTTAGTTGTCGATATTTTGACAAATGAAAACTGGTACAGACGGTTCTGTATGTGCCTTGTTTAAACAACAATTTTAGGAGATCTGTTCTGTTTTGTATGATGTTCGAGTGTTAAATCTTATTTATTTTTGCGTCACTGAGCATCTAGGAAGTAAAATTTGACTTTCGTTTGCTAGTTTTTGTTATTTCCAGCATACAAAACCTTCAGCGTCATCTCGTCTGTGCCATGTTTAGACGTCAATCATTCATAAACCCTTGCGTCACGTTTGTTCTGAATACCAAAATAAGAAATTGTTTATCCGTCACTGAAGGTTTTTATAGCTCACAAGCCAGAAGGAGTAAGGCACATACGAGGTGACGATCATCTCTTGTTTTGTACAGCAAAATTCAGGGCACCTGTAACCAAAAAGAGCATGCCAATATTTAGTTCTACCTTAGCAAACCCGGAAAATATCTGTAACGAGTATAACACAGCTACTTTCCGAGAAATAAGCCGTTGATTCAATATGCCATACAATTGGTACATCGAGTAGAAAAGTTTTTTACCGACTTTAAAAGGAGGGAGGTACTCAATTCGACCAGTTTTTTTTTTTTTTTGTTTTTTGTTTTTTGTATGTACACCGATTACTCGAAGACGGCTGAACCGATTGAAATGATTCAAATGTTATTACATTAGGTAAACTCCAAAGTTGGTCCCATTTTTTGAAATTTTGTAATCGGTTCAGTACTTTTCAAGTAATCTTGAAAAAAGTACGAAAATAGTATGATTTTGTGTGAACTACCTCGATGATCAGTCGTATAACTTCTTTGTTTATGAACTGAATATGATAATTATTTTTTTGTTGGAAAAGGGATATCTTAAGTGTAGTTCTTTGACCGACTTAAAAAAAGAAGATTCTCAGTTTGACCCGCATGTATGTATGTTTCTCCGCGATTAACTCACGTTTGACTGAGTCGATTTTTCTACCTAAATAATATACCTACACTACCTAATACAAAAGGTACCTACTAGACGTGTGCGCCGATGGTCATTTGACCGGCGGCGGCGTCTGGCGTCTAAATTGTCGGCGGCGGCGGCGTCATCGGCGTAATCAGCGTGGATGGTCAAAATAAGTAGAATGGAAGACCTCCAGCACGCGTAGCATGAGCAAACGGGACTCTTGTCTACGAAGACTTGTCGTCTCGATCTTCTCGATTGCTGAGCACAGTTTAACAGACAGATGGGACTCGCTCTCAGATTTTACAACATTTTTATGTCTTTTAATACAAATATGAGGTTTAAAAGGTGATATTTTTATTTCAACATCAATAAACGTCGAAATTATCTAAAATTATTCGAAATGATTTAGTTTAAACATGATACTTATTTTTTAATAAGTTCTAAGATAAAGAGACACTCAAAAAAGCTTTCACTTCCGTAGACAAAGCTCTCTCGAGCTCGAGAACATAGGAATGCGAGCATGAGTATCTCGATCTCAACCCGACAAAAGTGATATTTTGGTGTAGACAAGCCATTGTTCTGTGAGTCGAATCTTATCACGATGTTGGTCATGCTACGCGTGCAGGACCTTTTCAATTACGTAATCGTCGAGGGCAGAACTCCGAAGACATGGAACATAAGTGAGGTGAAAGTGAGGTGATCCTGTTTTTTAAAAAGGGTGACAAGACCCTCTTGAAGAATACGAATCCTACGAATCGTTGCGCTCGCAAGTTCGACGACTTCCAACCTCCCAATCAAGCCGCGTTTTGAAAAGGTTTTGGCAACATAGACCACATCCATACGCTGCTGCAGGTTATAGAAGACCGAGGAGTATAATCTGCCACTTTGCTTGGCGTTCGTGGACTGTGAGAAATTCTTTGATTCGATTAAGACCCGGGCAGTGCTACAGTCTTCAGAGGTGCACCAAGTGGACTAGGTATATCGAGGTGTTGAGGCACTTATAAGAAAATGCAATCATGTCGGTCCGAGTACAGAATCAGTGCACAGATTCCATCCAACTTCCAACTATAGCGAGGTGTGAGACAGGGAGACGTTATATCTCCAAAACTGTTCACAACTGCGATGGAGGACATCTTTAAGCTCTTGGACTGGAAAGGACTCGGTATCAACATTAATGGCCAGTACATAACACACCTTCGTTTTGTCGATGATATAGTTCTTATGGCTGAGACCATGGAAGACTTGAACACAATGCTCGAAGATAACCGTAGTGCCTCCCAAAAAGTGGGTTTTAGAATAAAGATGGATACGACGAAAATAATTTCGAGTGCCCATGTTGTACCCACTCCAGCTCATGTTGGAAACAGTACCTACACTCGAAGTTGCTGACCATTACGTTTACCAAGGACAGACAGTCCAGTTAAGTATAATTTCAACTTCGAAAAAGAGATCTCTCGTCGAATCCAGGTCGGATGGGCAACGAAGCTTCGACAAAACTTCGCGTCCAACTTACCTGTGTCTCAAGACAAAAGTCTATGAACAGTGTGTGTTGCCAGTGTTGACTTACCGCAGTAAAACGTGGTCGCTAACTGTGGGTCTCAAAGAAGGCTCTCGCCCAGTGTGAAACGGAGAGAGCCATAGTTGGCATTTCCCTGCGTGATCGAACCAGAAATGAGGAGATGCGTAGGAGAACTTAAGTAACCAACATCGGTCGGAGAATTGCTCAGCTGAAGTGGCAGTGGGCGGGACACATTAGCGAGAAGAACCAATGGCGGTTGGGGCGGAAAGGTTGGAATATCAACCGCACACCGAATGAGATGCTCCTTGGGTAGGCCCCCGACAAGGTGGACCGACCAAGACGATCTGGTGAAGGTCGCGGGAAGCCGCTAGATGCGGGCAGCGCAGGACCGATCGTCGTGAAGATCCTTGAGGGAGGCCTATACCCAGCAGTGGGTGTCGTTGCGGCTGATATAATAATGATGAATAAATGCTATTACAAAATCACAATAACAAAAAACCTCTATGGCAACAATCACTAATGCAAAAAAGAGAGGAAAAGAATAAACCTTTATGAGATTATATTATAATGTATAGATGCAATGCAATGCAATGCATAATAAATGCATGCTTTTGTACTTGTTTTTTACACATGTTACACTTGAATTTTGACGCCGATGACGCCGATGAAAAATTCGGCGGCGGCGGCGTGGCTAAAATGACCGGCGGCGTGCGCCACGCCGATCGGCGCACACGTCTAGTACCTACACTAAAAATAAAAAAATAAGAAATTGTTTAAAAAACAAAAAACCGTCTTCAAAAAACCTACCTCTAAAAAGCAAGAAATAAAATTCGGAATAATAAAAACACGTCTAATTCGGAATAATAAAAACACGTCTATTGAAGTCGGGTGGGGCTGGAGTAAAAAGGAATTTGCTTTTTTTTATTCTAAAAGCCCCCACCCGACTTCAATAGACGTGTTTTTATTATTCCGAATTAGACGTGTTTTTATTATTCCGAATTTTATTTCTTGCTTTTTAGAGGTAGGTTTTTTTAAGTCGGTTTTTTGTTTTTAAAAAAAAAATTTCTTGAGACATTCTCTGAATGTTGCTCACCACAGCAATACACACACACAGTGTCTTTATTTGTGCCTTGTTTTACCAATTTTATAGTCATTAAGTAATTTTATTCTTAAATTTTATGTTTTTTACTTTTAACCTTGACGTTTTTTATGTTACCGTAAATGTAGTGACGGGGATAGTAATATTTTGAGACTACTATTTAATTTGGTCGGATTCGCGCTAAAATTCGATTTCATCGCCATGCGGACCGCAGCCTAAAACAAAGAGTATTTCTTTGTTTTTTGACACCGACAAAGAGTATATTTTTATTTTATTATTTTTTAACTAGATCAAACTGTCATAGGAGAGGCAAAGAAACCTAATTCCATGCAGCCAAATAGATATTATTTTTTTTACTTCCTCCTTCCTTTTATTTGTTTGTGCATGTAGAATCGATGCTTGTTGGTATTATCTTCTTCTTAACGTGTCGACTAGGTATATGTATAATTATAGTTGTGAGGACCAGAACTCAGCCACTGATATCGCATTATCGCGTTGGTATTATTATTATGTAGGTATTATTTCGTTGAAATTGTATTTTCTGTATTTTATAGGAAGTAGAATTGTTTCTTTTTTGGTTTGTCTGTCGGTTGTCGTCACCAAGTAGGCTCCTCCAGAATACTAGCGTTGCAGTGGTATGCTCCGGTATGCCACTGTAGCATTGCTGAGGTTGGGGCCTAGTTGGCCGCACACAAATTAGTTCGTGTATGTACATTGTTTTCTTTTTTTTGCTTCATAACTTTTATTTTTAATTACCTTACTGTCTATAATGTTTTACGGTCAATAAATAGTTTTTCTTTCTTTCTTTCTTCTTTCTTTCTTCTTAGTACCTAACTAATAATATGTGTATATACTGAACGGGGAATAGTAAAAAGCATTTTCTTTAATTTTCTTTCTTTCTCATTAAGCTATGTAAGCTTGCCACAAAAATATAAATACTTATCTATAGTTATATTACTTACTTTTATACTTCCCTTTATAATTCTAATGAGTGTTCTCAGAACAGATCAAGCCTTGTTTGCAGGCGAAAAGATACATAAAAATCATATAAAATATATTTTTTAAATCAGTTGAAAATTTTGCACTTTAAAAATCGGAAACCGGGGCGCTGCCAGAACGATGGACACAAAGCGCTCGGCCGCGCGATAAAGTGCGGGAGCGAGACAGTTGCGAGTAAAATAAGTGGGTGGGGGGCAGCGAACGCACGTAAAAATTTTGCAAGCGGACTCTTAATCTTAATATAATTATATAAAAGAAGAGACTAACTGACTCACGTATCAACGCACAGCCCAAACCGCTGGGTCTAGATACACAAAATTTGGCAAATAAGTTCCTTATGAGGTCTAGGGGTGCACTAAGAAACGATTTTTCAAAACTCGCGGTTTTGCGGCAATGAAGCGGGGGGTCCAAAGTTTGTATGAAAGTCCCTCAGTTTCGAAGCTAGGATCTTCAAATTTTTTGTTTAGGCTAACGATTGAATATTAATTTACACGTGTCTCAGCGTTTTTTTGTTCTATTCCCGAAGAAGGGGTGAAAAGGGTTTTTACGCGATTAGGCGGGTCCTCACCAAGCGAGCAGCCTCGTGCTTGGCCCGCCACACGCAGCAAACGTTTTGCCTCGCGAGGCTGCTCGCTTGGTAGGGACCCGCCTAATCGCGTAAAAACGGCTGGTCGAATCCTGGTTGAAGGATTCCGTAAGGATTTTCTGTAATATGCTCGCGGACGAAGTCGCGGGCGGAAGCTACTAACATTATAAAAAGCAAACCTAGGGCATGTATTTCTAAACCGCTCTCATCTCAACGTTGAGAGGTATGTTGAGATCGTACCTGAGATGCTGTTCCTATAAGAAGAATACCTATCTCAAGTAAGTAATATGATCTTAACTCAATAACGGTCCCCCTAGAGCTACCGGTTTCGTTTCTTTGCTTTGCTGTTCTACTTGCTGTTTAGACCGCCGGCCAACCAGGGTCATTTTCAATCTATCGCATATTTGGACCAGACCAAATTGGCAAGATAGCCATTAGCTTGGTGTTATCAAATATCATTGCCTGGGTTGCGAAGTAGGAAGCTTCTGGGAGATATGCCACCATGAACATGATCTCCGATTGCTAAAAATTGTGTATATGCTAAAAATAAATCGATCGCATCCTACTAATATTATAAATGTGAAAGTTTGTGGGTTTGGATGTTTGTTCCTCAATCACGCAAAAACTATTGAACGGATTTGATTGAAATTTGGCACACAGATGGTAGATAGCCTGGATTAAAACATAGGATACCGATTATCCCGATATTCCTACGGGAACGGGAACCACGCGGGTGAAACCGCGGGCGGCCGCTAGTATTTATATAAATTGTGAACAGGGTTGTGGGAGTCATCATCACCTATCTGAACTATTTTTTGTGTTTTCATAACGATTGTTTAAGGAACAAAGCTCACAAGAACATTCTTATATGTGAAATGTACTTAGATTGAAAATATGCGATAGATTGAAAATGAGCCTCTTGGCCGGCGGTCCATTGCCGAACAGCAAAGCAAAGAACGGAAACCGGTAGGTCTGGCGGGACCCTAAGGGCTTTTCAAAGTGACATTAAAAAAATTCAAAATAGTAACTATTTGCCTCATGAGATGGCGTTGGTGGAAAGAGAAGTGTCAAAACTGGCTTTTAAAAATAAACGGCCTGCATCAAAGAGGCAAGTAAACGCTCGCTGGCTGACATCTGCCCAAAGAGAAACATTTTAGAGTTACATCTGCCTGCCAACCAATACTCTTCGAAGCTTAGTAAAAAAAAATACATTGACACATACATTTTTATCAACGCCATCTACAGGGATTGAAATACCGTTCAAAAAAATAACGATATAAAAAAATAACGTTAAAAATACCGTTAAAACATTTTATCGGTAAATTTACCGGTAAAAATAACGTTAAAAATATTTTACCGGTAAAATTAACGTTAAATATAGCGTTAAATTTAGTACCGGTAAAATTATCGGTAAAAAAATCAACATTATTAATTGGAATAACGTTAATTTTAAAATTAACGTTAAAATTAACGTTATTTCAGCAAATAACGTTAAATTTAACGTTATTTCTCAAATTAACGTTAAAATTAACGTTATTTATTGACATAACGTTAATGTTAAAATTAACGGTAAAAAGAGTAAAAATTAACGTTATATTTAAAAATAACGTTAACATTCCCTGCATCTATCGCGCCTAAAGTTTATTGTGATTTTGAAAAGCCGTTGAGAGTGGTTTTTTAAATACGACCAATCCACTTACGTTTAAGTAACGGTCTAGTTTCGTTGAGTTTGGTTGCGTTACTTCCGGTTGTGATATCAGAGGTAGCGTTGTCACTAATTCCGTTGCGGTTTGTGAAGTTGTTTATGGTTTCCGGAAATGTTGTGCTGTTTGTGTCCATTCGCCGATTTATGAATTTTCTAAGGCTCAAGGCGTTACAAGATCCTAATTCGACAATATGGAACTCTAGAAATTAATTATTTGGTAGTTTAACTTTCACTAGCGCAATTTTTGCACTAAATACCGGTTAATTTTTAAGTACATAATAATATCTAAAAATGAAATGGGGTATTCAGACCACGTAAATGAACAACTTTTACTATGGGGCCAACCACGAAATCGCGAAAAAACAATCAGCTGTTCCATAGAAAAGTACAACATAGACTCGACTATAATGTATGGAACAGCTTATTTTTTTTCGCGATTTCGTGGTTGGCCCCATAGTAAAAGTTGTTAATTTACGTGGTCTGAACAACCCGTTTCATTTTTAGATTAAAAATTAACCGTGTATACCTATTATATTCGCCGATAGATGGCGCACGTTACAGTGAATTTTGCATTTATTTTTAAAGAGATTTTACTGTTTCATAACAATAGTAAACAATTCGTCTTTATAAAAAATGTTATGAGCTGGGTTTAAATATGTGCGCTTGTAATCCCAGCACATTGCTAATGCACTGGAACCTTGTCACATTAACATCATCATCCTCAACTAAAAATTACATGTAACACGAATTTTATTATTTTCTATAGGTAATTTAGTATATTAATTATTGAATTATTATTTTCAATAAGATACGATCTAGGTACCTTTATAAAATAATACAATTGTTTTTCTTTTTGAGTTTATGAAAATGGCCGCACGGCGGCGCATTAGAAAACTGTACCCTTAGCACGAACAGCTATCGAGAAAAAAAACGCGCGTAAAATTACTCGATAGAGTATTATCTATGGAAATTTAAATTTCGCTATTCGACGGTAGATGGCGTTTTACAAATTTCCAATACAAAATTGCACTATCGAATGATTTTACGCGCGTAATTTTTTTCGATAGCTGTTCGTGCTAAGGGTACTGATGGGTTAGTTTAGTACTAAATAAATAAATAAAAATTAAAAAATATATTTTACTTTTGCAAATTTTAGTAATTATATTATGCTTACCATGTCCCAAGTAATCGCATAAATTGTTCAAAAACAAATAACACGTATTATCAAACACCTTATATTCTCTAATTTCATTAAAAAATCTCATAGCGCAAACTATATTTGAGTCTGATTTACATATGAAATGCCTGCTGTTGCACACCTCGCTTTTATTAACATAATATTTGTGGTCAGAGTTATCTGAATCATTTAAATTTAATATTTTCACATTTTGTGAGTAAACATTTTTGATAAATGTCAATAAAAATAAAACAATAAATGCTACTTTTGAGACAGACATACTATTATTTTTTTAATTTTGGTTTTTCACGTACCTACATGCTTTGAGTTATGCTTTTAGTAAAGTACCTAACCATTAAGAATTTTATTCGGTTTTAACTTTTTAATAGCTAATTAGGTTTTAATCAAGATATCAAATTATACAACATAAAAAACCGGTCAAGAGCGAGTCGGACTCACGCACCGAGGGTTTCTGTATGTACCATCACGATAAATACACTGCAGAGTAGATTATTTTTTAATAATAAAATTATTATTGCAGTTTTAGGTCAGCGCCATCTGTTGACCGATATAGTGGAACTAATATATTTTTCTTAGGTCAGCGCCATCTCTTGACCGATAGTGGAACCAAGTCATTTTTCTTAGGTCAGCGCCATCTGTTGACCGGTAGTGGAAGAAATGTATTTTTGTCGATAATTTCTAAAAAATGTGCTATATTGAGACATTATTTTATTTTTCCTGTAATCTTTACATAAACTACTATCACAGAATTATTTCAGATTTTTCTCTTTGCAAAATGGGCATGCGTAATGACCTAGCCACAATCCGCTGGCGCGGCGAGCGGTGCGGCAAGCGTTTTTGGTAATCACTGAGCGGTCGTGACGAGCTGCGAGGCCGACATCGAGATAGCGCGCAGAAAATAATAATAATACTAATAAACCACTTTATTGCACACTTATGACAGGACATATTACAAGGAAAACAACAAACAAAGAAAGCACACAAAAGGCGGCCTTATTGCTTAGTAGCAATTTCTTCCAGGCAAACTTGAGTTATAAAGTGAGAGAAGAGAGGACTGGGGAATATTGCATTCGCTTGCCGCGCCGCTCACCGCGGTGGGCTGTGGCCAGGCCCTAAGTGCATTAAATTTAAATGTATGGTATTAACTGCGTAAACGTAACATTATTAAATGCCACATATCCTTAGCACGAACAGCTATCGAAAAAAATAACGCGCGTAAAAACATTCGATAGAGCAATTTTGTATGGGAAATTTGTACAGCGCCATCTACCGCTGAGAAGCGAAATGATATTTTCCATAGACAATTCCCTATTGAGTACTTTTACGTGCGTTTTTTTCTCGATGTACAAATTTCCTGTACAAAATTACTCTATCGGGTTTTACACGTGTTTTTTCTCGATTGATTTTCGTGCTAAATGGGTAGACTTGTGAGTTCTAGGTCAAATAAGATTTGCTACAGTCAACAAGAAAGATAATAATGTTATTATTTTAGTTAATTTTCATAAATAGATTAATATATAACATTTATTAGCTGATAAGTTGTGTCACAGATTCGCAGTATTATTCAGTAACTCGAATTATTGCTGAAGCAAGTTACAGGTCCGTCAAGGAACTCATAAAACGGGACTAAAATTATTTTTATTAGCAACACCTTGCTGTTGCATACAAAAGTAGTCAAATGTTGCCATATAATAACACTAATGACAAAGAAAGTGGCTACCCATTAATTACATGATTTACTTGACAGGCTGTAAAGTCATTAGGTGCTTGTCCTGTAGGTCTGTACCATTCTGTACCATTTGTCTGGAGATCTGTAAATTGTCAAAATTATTCGGTCGCTATTGCGATATGGTTTCATCGCCATTCGCCCGCAGGCTTTTATGTCCCCATTGTTAGGCCTGTAGTTTATAATTCATGTAATTTTTTGATATAGTTTTTTTCAGTCTAGGTTATAAAGCCTTGGATCGCAAAAGGAGTGGCTTCGATTTTTTTATTCTGTTCAAACTTTTTGGCCATCACATCAGCCACACCAAGAACCTTATATTCATATTCTATGACACCCACACCATAACACAATTTTACAATCCATGACCAATTTTTTTGCCTTTAGGGCTGGTTTAAACGGGGTCTGTGACTGGACCCAGTGACTCGGAATTTCGGACCCAGTAACTGGTACCTACATGTAGACAGGATCGGCTATAAGTCAGTACTGTGCTCGAAAATAAACGGGTGGCTAGGCTAGTCAGCTAGCTTGACTTGCGAGCGAGAAGTCAGCACAGAGGCCTTACTAGCCAGGTATTACAAGCTCTTAAAACCTGCCAGGTTTATAAATTGCTGTAGTGACATCTCTTTCTCGCTGTATAGCAAATATAAGAGATAGATTGATAGCCAGTCAGAAAACTGACTGGAAATAAGAGGTCATAATACAGCCCGTGGACTGGGTTGAAACTAAGTGTCTACATGAGCCCAGTAGCAAGTCAGAGCTGAACTGGATTAATGTACTGCAATGTTACTAACCCCGTATAAACCAGGCATTAAAATGATAAGATTATTTTACTAACCTGACATCTCGACTGACATAAAATTATCTGCCACGGGTCAATTATATAACTGGGGTCAATATCAACTTTATCACCATATTACCGTTTTGTCCGGAGTATCGTTTGACACACCGGACAAAATGGTCGTGTGGTTGGTATTTCTGGTGGCGAGCTGCGTTAACGCAGCTAGTATTGGTGAAAACAGGTAGGTTTGAAAAAATATTACATATATTATATATTTTTATTAATATATTTTGGTCTACATAGACATCAGAAATCAGTTTGGTGGTTTAATTTTTTTATTGTCGTGTTACTTGCACATGAACTCCAGCTGTGCATCTGAGCTCCGGGTTCGATTCCCTGACTAAAGTCAATATATATTTTTTATAGTCTCGTTATACAATTTTTTTTATTGGTAACTGGGCAGGCATTTGTCCCCCATCTTGTTAGGTAAACAGGATGTGGTCTAAGGTGTAGCACGCTTGCCCAGAAAATGCCAATTCACTCTTTCCTTGAAGAGACCAAGGTTGTTATATTATCGGGGAACACATGAGCAGGCAGCGCATTCCATTTTTTAGCAGTTCACATAAGAAATGTATTAGCAAAGCGCTTGGTACGAACCCTTGGAGTAACTAGCTATGTAAGGGTGATATGCTAACCTGCGTCTGGTACCCCGATGGTGGAAAGGGGCTGGAGGAACAAGGTCGTGCAGTTCCCTCGCACATTCTCCAAAGTGTATTCTATAAAAAACCGATAAACAAGCAACATTGCGACGGTGAATAAGGCTCTGAAGTTCTGCTGTGGCCAATGTTGAGTTGCCGATGAGCCTCCTGGCATAGGATCATCAAACTGAACAACTTTTACTATGAGACCAACTCTGAAATCTCAAAAATCTACTGTTTCGGACAAAAATTTGTTCAGTTTGATGGTCCCTATCTACCATATTCGGTATTATAAGGCTTTTACCAAACACCTTGTAGTAAAAGTTGTTCAGTTTGATGGTCCTTATCTGCCATGTTCCCTTCGGACCACTTCGTAGCCAAATTCCTTTATTTTGGAACACGTTGTATAATCCTCGGGATAGTAAATTACGACGTCATTTCAATACTTTTAAAACCTTTCCTTTCTTTTTTTCTTTCTTCTTCTATTATTTTTACTTTTAAAAACCCTTCTTGAAACTAGAAAGTTAGAGAGTTAATTATTTTTGTAAATGATGCACACCTATCATTACAAGACCACATAATAAAATAATCATTTGATTTTACGACTCAAAAATAGCATTTTTAAGACACCGCCATCTATCGGTGAGTAGTGTTACTTTTACGAACTGACATTTACCCACTGACGTCCATTATACAAAGTACGCTGGACAGGCTAATGTCATGGCAGCAATTTTTGGTGCCGATTTGAAAATCGCCATATTGGCGCTGAGAGCAGTAGATTCTACTATGGCAGTAGTGAGTGTACTTGGAACTAATTGCTCTCAGCATGGCGATTTCCAAATCGGAACAAACGACTGGTGACGTTCGCTTGTCCAGCGTACTTGTATAATGGATGTCAGTGCATTTACCCCAATATTTCCAGTGTGACCACGGAGTATGACACAATAGTGGTGGGCCTCGGTGCATCAGGGACGATGGCTGCCACCACTTTGGCGCGCGCCGGCAGAAGTGTGTTAGCGCTGGAAGCACAAGACAGGATCGGCGGGCGGGTACATACCGTGCCGTTTGGAGATGGGATAATTGAACTAGGAGCAGAATGGTTAGTGATTAAAAATAAGGCAAAATACACCTTCAGGGTGTTGTATAAACTATTTACTGTATTAAGAAGACTGGCAGTTTTATAGTGTTGTCCTGGGGCCGTATTATGACCTCTTATTTCCTGGCAGTTTTCTGACTCGTCATCAATCTATCTCTTTTATTTGCTATACAGCGAGAAAGAGATGTAACTATCGCAATTCATAAACCTGGCAAGTTTTAAGAGGTTGTAATACCCCCCCTGTTGTGAGTTGTGACACTTACTTGACACAGTCTTGTTTTAACCTAACTTTTGCTACAGCTGTCCATCTCTTTAATCTTTATGGCTATTTTAAATATATAATACATACTTTATTTCCGTAAATCTGCGTTTTAACTGCACAAAGACCTCCCATTAGGCCGATTCTACTAGCTATAATCCGCGCGCGTAAATTGACTGATTGGCCAATTTTAATTTAATTAATCAACTAATTGTTTTCTTACTGAAGTTGCTGCACCTGCAGCTGCAGCAAAAGTTCCCTCACCTCGGATTCGTGTCATGCGTGACCATAGACATTAGAGCTGTAGCAAACCGTATGTATTCGTTACTGAGTAACGGGTACACAGCCTGATTCGAAGTACCGAATCGGTACTCTCGATTAAATTTCGTTACTCGCATCGCTCGCATCTGTAATCGAATTGGGCACTTCTTCAATTAAATATTATTAATTTCAGACATACTCGCAATTCTTTATTTCAATCCAATATAAAACCTTGTTTAAATATACTAGTACAGTAACGAAACTATAATAGGTAAAAAAGTAGGCACCAGACTGGTTCGTGTGCGAAGAGTACGAAGAGAAGACACGCATTTCAACACGATAGTTGGTTGTAACGAAAGTAACGAGTAACGATACGATTGTAACGAGTACAATTTTGTCCTGTAACGAGTACATACGGGTAAGGATTTTTTCGTTACTTTCACAGCTCTAATAGACATAGAAAAATTTCGCTTATGTGCGTGACATGACACGACACGACACCGTGTTTTTAGATATCCCTGTGGCTGGCGGGCGTACCTAGGGTTGCCAGCTTCGGCGAAAAAAATAAAAAAAAATATAGTAGGTTGCCGTTGCATTTTTCATACTTATTAACATTTTCATAATTTATTCAACATCCATAAACACAAGTGTTTAAACACAATAATTATTATGCAATTACTTATGTGCATATAAGTAATATTTTTTGATGCTTTTGTTTAAGGCGGTTGTATGACCGAAAGTGGCGCCCTCAGAGCTTTTTATTTAATAAGTTATTAATAGAAAAAGATTTTAATAATATTTATCGTGGAGATTTTAGGGCCCATGGCCTAGTATTTTTAGAAGGTATCACTACATGCCCTCGTAGTCATTCGTAGAAGTAGATAGCAAATGTGTTAAAAACGGCCACTTTTAGCAGTTTTTCTATCTACTTCTAACAGTGACTACTAGGGAATGTAATGATACCGTCTAAAAATACTAGACTGTGGGCCCTAAAATCTCCACGATAAACATTATTAAAATTGTGTATTAGAATTATAAGATTAAATAAAATTCACCGCGGCGCCACTTTCGCTCAGGGTACCACCTTAATTTTTTCACTTGAAAAAATATAGTTGTTTTGCCTACTAATTTGCCTATTTTTTCAAAAAATACAGTAGGCGAGCCCTCAATATAGTAGGATACTATATTATATAGTAGGGTTGGCAACCCCTAGGCGTACCGTGCACGTCTCAGTTTGACAAGGTTCCATCCCATTCTCATCGCGCGCAGATTATACCTACATAGGTAGTTTCTACTAAACACGGTGTGCATGCACGGAAAAAACGTACATTTTGTGAAAATGCTGTATTTAGACGGAAGTTTGGTACTAATCTTTACCCGTTTTCCTAGGATTCACGGTGAGCGCAACAGCCGCGTTTACGAGTTAGCCAAACAAAACAACATAACCATCTTACCTGACATATTAACGGCTGAGGTATACCGCTCTAACGGCAGTAAGGTGGACAGCAAACTAGTAAGCGAACTGGCTTCGTTTGCGTTAGAATGTATGCAAGATCCGCCGGAGAAGCCAGAGCCTGTTGGAGAATTCATCACGAGAAAGTAAGTAAAACCACAGAATAATAACAATAATTAATAAATATTAGACAACATCACAAATTACAAGTGTAAAAAACCGGCCAAGTGTGAGTCGGACGGAAGGGTTCCGTACCATAAAGCGGCAAAAAAAATACGTTTGTTGTGTGGGAGCCCCCCCTTAATATTAATTTTATTCTCTTTCTAGTATTTATTGTTATATAGCGGCAACAAAAATACATCATCTGTAAAAATTTCAACTGTCTACCTGTTGTCGTTATTAATTTCGAGCAAAAAACGGCAAAAACATCACGTTTGTTGTATGGAAGCCCCCTTAAATATTAATTTTATTTTGTTTTTAGTATTTGTTGTTATAGCGGCAAAAGAAATACATCATCTGTGAAAATTTCAATTTTCTAGCTATCACGGTTCATGACATACAGCCTGGTGACAGACAGACAGACAGCGGAATCATAGTTACAGGGTCCCGTTTTACCCTTTGGGTATGGAACCCTAAAAAATACTATTAAGGCACAGAATATAAAACAGTAGGTATAGTACTAAACGTACAGAAGTCCATCCGCGCGAGGATAATCAAATAATAAGCTACTCTCGCTGCACGGCAATAAAGTACAATTTCAAATTGTACAGCGCTGCGTGCCTATTATTATAAGCGCCTTCGAAGCGCTTCTCTTTCTGTCGCGTAGCTCTGTCTCAACTGACACATGACATCCCTCGTGGGCTGGCTGGACTGAGTCAGCCGCGAGCAGTAGGCTCATCCCACCGATTTAGGCCGTGCTAGAGTTACAACTAGGGTTGCCAGATGGTCGGAATTCGCCTGGATTCTCCCGGAATTCCAATTGATCTCCCGACTCCCGAAAAATCTAAAAATCTGCCGAAAAAACAACTGTTCCGAAAGTTCTCTAGAAAAAAATTATTTTCGCGCATGAAACCACAGATTACAAAGTTAGTGGATGAAACTGATTAAAAATCGCGCTGCGCGGCTGTTTTATTTTACTATAGACAGGCAAGAGTACAAGTTTAGTGGATGAAACTAACTATAAAATCGCGCTGCGCAGCTGCTTTTTTACAATAGACATGCAGGATCACAACTTACAACAATAGTGGATGAAACTGACTAAAAATCGCGCTGCGCGGCCGTTTTCTCAGTCCCGACAGCAACCGCGAAATCCCGACATTTTAAAATTTTCTCTAGATAATTTGGACTTCCGATCTGGCAACCCTAGTTACAACGATAAAATCTACATATAGCGGTTTTCTTCATTATAACTACACAAATAATAAAAAGATTCATACTAAAATAGTTTAAGCTAAGGTCTTTATGTTTGAGATTTTTTTAACTTTAAGGCATAGTTATTTTGTTGTAATGATTTGATCTTGGTCGCCAACCAAAAGCGCGGCGCTAGTGGAGGCTCGATGCACCTTAAGTAAATTGAGCACCGAGTATAGTCCCAGCTATTTGCGGTATGCCCTAAGTAGCCCTATGTTAAAGCTGGGGATGAATCTATCGAGAAAAAACACGCGTTGCTAATAGACCCATATTGAGAAATCTTCGCTTATCGACAGATTGGTCCTTGGAGTTAGGGTTACCAGTTGACAGAAATTTTCCTGACATGTCAGAAATTTAAGGAATCTGTCGGGAAAACAGGGAAAAACTGTAGCTGTCAGGGATTTTTGAAATCCCAAAAGGTGTAAGTTCTTAATGAAAACACATAATTTGTTAATCATTTTGGTGAGAAAAAATTATCAAACGTCAAATATACCTAGATGTACTTAGGTGTACAAAATGTCAGGAAATTTTCTGAAAAGTCAGGGAAAAGGTCAGGAAATCCCATTATTAGATCTAGTAACCCTACTTGGAGTAGGACATTTTTATTTGGGAAGACTAATTTGAACTTATTCATTCCAGAGTCACGCAATACATATATGAAAAACATCCGGAAATTTTGGAAGACCAAGACTTTGCGATTGAACTGTTGGCTTATTTAGATCTCGTGGTGAACACTTATGAAGGAACTACTAGCTGGATTGAGCTCTCCACGGCTAGCCCAGCTGAAGACTTAGAGGGAAGTCAAGTCCTGAGCTGGCATAGATACGGGTATAAGACGCTATTTGAAATTATGTTGGTGAGTATGCCAAGCTCGGGTTTGACGAATCATGACGAATGCCTCCTATTTTTTGCTAACCTACTGAATGTACCCTTAACTAGGGTTACCCGATGAAAGGAATTTTCCTGACATGTCAGGAATTTAAGGCTTCTGTCAGGATAACAGGGAAAAATTTTAGTTGTCAGGAATTTTTGATAATTTAAAAAGTGTAAGATATGTTAAACATTTAGGTGAAAAAAAATAATTAAATATCAACTTAATGAAGAATGTAGATGTAGGTGACAAAATGTCAGGAAATTTACTGAAAAGTCAGGGAAAAAGTCGGGAATTTACATTATTGGATCTGGTAACCCTACCCTTAGCACGAACATCCATCGAGAAAAACGCGCGTAAAAAAACTCGATAGAGTCCCTAATTTTGTATGGGAATTAGGGCTTGGTATTCGAATATCCGAATATTCGTATTATCCGAATATTCGCCTCATTTATTATTCGAATATTATTGAGAGTAGTATTCGAATTTTCCGAACTTTTCGAATACTGATATACAGTGTGTTACAAGCCTCGGTATGTAACTTTAGCACTGCTATTTTGTGCGCAGAAGTATTTTTTGGGGTCTCATTGGTGGGAGACGTGGTGCGGGGCTTCTGCAAGCATGCGCAGTAATCCCCTCCAATTTTTCTCACCGCTAAACTTACGTGCCGCGGCCTATAAAAAAACCCTACCCCTAATGTTGAATATGGTAGATAGGGACCATCAAACTGAACCATTTTTACTACGGGACCAACTCTGAAATTGTGGAATAATAAACAGCTGTTTCATACAAAAATTAATAACGAAAATATCAAAATGTATGCAACAGCACAGCAGATTATTTGCGATTTCAGAGTTGGTATGTCCCATTGTAAAAGTTGTTCAGTTAGATGGTTCTTATCTACTATGTTCGACATTAGGGGTATTTTTGAAATACGTATGTATATGTACTTCACAATAAAAATAAACTATGACAAAAGAAAGTTATTAGTTTTATTTCTGTTAATAATGGAAAACTATCAATTAGAAGCTGATTTAATTTGTTTTTGTTAATTATAAGGGCAGTACTATATTTTATTATACGCTGTGGCTGGTTGTGCAAAAGACCGAGGAGTATATAAAGTGGCAGAACTTTGCTTGGAGTTTGTGGAATTCCAGAAAACCTTTGATTCTATCCAGACCTGAACTATCACTCCAGAATCTCCAGATGTGTCAAGTTGATTATACGAAAAAGCCAGACGTGGGTTGCGAAACTGTGCAAAAATGCGTTGGAAGACACCTTTAAACTCCTAAACTGGAAAGGACTCGGCAACAGTAACAGCCAGTACCTAGCATACACCTTTGTTTTGCCGATGATGAAGTTCTTATGGCCAAGACCTTGGAAGACCTGAACACAATGCTCGAAGATCTTTTACGATGAACATGGATAAGACGCAAATCAAGTCGGATCCCCGCTCCAGTTGTTGTTGTTGGCAACATAACACTCGAAGCTGTTAATCATTAGTTAAATGTTTATAAAAACGTAGTTTTTCTTTTTAAATTAGTAAAATTCTACTTTTATTGTATGACCTCTATAAAATCTATGAATTATATGATATTATATTCTAGTCAAAAGGACATTTTGTTCTCTAGATAAAAAGTATTCGAAAAATTCGTAATATTCGGATAATTCGGATATTCATTTTGGAACAATTCGAAATATTCGAATAGTAAAAATGATCGAATATTGCAAGCCCTAATGGGAATCACTGACCTGCATATATTTACACTGGACAGGCTTATGTCAAACTGTTTTTGTGCCTATTTGATTACCGCCATGTTGGCGCTGTAGGACGTAGCGTGAGCATAGCGTGTACACATGGTACTAAAGTTTGAATTCTAGAGAGACCATCACGGCAACTATTTTCATATTCATTAGTTCTTTAGACGCACGCTAGTGGCGTTTCAAATAGGCACAAAAACTTAGCTGTCAAATCAAATCATACAGACAGCCAGTCCAGTTAAATAAAAAATTTTTTTTTCATGTCAGTGATGGGAATTGTACAGCGCTATCTACTGAATAGAACTGAGATTTTCCCATACAAAATTACTTATTCTATTGAAATTTTTATACACTGCATTATTGTATCAATCGATAAAATCAAGAACCTTAGGTTCTTGGATAAAATACGTATTTACTGCTTCCTAGTTGTGTGACTCCAGCGTCAATTGTAATCGCTTTCGACTGAATTTATATTTTAAATACAGTGTACTATCCCCGTCAATTGGTAATGCGCCTGGTGGCCATAATTTTAACCTCAAAAACGAAAAACAATTGTAAAATTTTTAATTACCTAGAACCTATCTTATTGAAAATAATAATTCAATAATTAATATATTAGATTACCTATTAGAATTTTCTTGTTTCATTACATTTTTGGTTGCGGATCACGCCAACGTGGATGTTAATGTGACAAGGTTCCAGCGCATTACCAATTGACGGGGATAATATTTATATTTAAAATAGAGTGTACATAGATTGCTGGGGCAATACCAATTACTTCGACGTCTTTTATCAGCCAACTAGTGGCCGCCGAAAGGTTTTTTGCTATCCCTCGGGAACTATACATTTTTTCGGGATAAAAGGTACCCTATGTCCTTCTCTGTACCCCTGACAACGTGTATGCAAAATTTCATGATGATCGGTTCAGTAGTTAGGACGTGAAGGTGTAACAAACAAACAAACGGACTTTCGCATTTATAATATTATTAGTAAGGAAGTAAGGATTATAGATAGATATTAATTAGACATATTGAAAGCGACCGTCATACCACAGAATAGATAATAGTATAGTTCGAATCACGAAAGATGACCACAAATGGCGCCCATCTTCGCATCTTAACTCATGAAGAAAAGACTAAATACTAAAAATTATTTCATATTATATCATATAATATGTATATCTAAATGTACTATCCCCGTCAATTGGTAATGCGCCTGGCGGCCATGATTTTAACCTCAAAAACGAAAAACATTTGTAAATTTTTTATATACCTAGACCCTATCTTATTGAAAATAACAATTCAATAATTAATATATTAGATTACATTAGAATTTTCTTGTTTCATTACATTTTTAGTTGCGGATGCGAATGTGACAAAGTTCCAGCGCATTACCAATTGACGGGGATAATATATGAAATATTATTTTGTCTTAAGTCTTTTCTTATTTATATATGTTGCGAAGATGAGCGCCATTTGTGGTAATCTTTCGTGATTCGAACTTGGTACACTTGTACACTTGTACTATTATGTATTCTGTGAATAAACTAGGTAATACCTAAATAATGTCGAGATACGAAGACTTTACTGTGCAGTTTCAAAAATATCCAATTGGGAAGCGCCACTTTGTTTAAAGACCCATCAAATCTAGGTCGTCATTTTTAGGCTCATTCTTCTCACTTTTAGGCTGCCTGTCCATTGACGCGGAGCTAGGTGGCGGAGCGGAGAAACGAGGAAATATGGGATTATAATAACCATTAACCAATAGGATTGGGGAACAGAGATTTTATGTAATCCTATTGGTTAATATTTCCTGGTTTCTCCGCTCCGCCGCCTAGCTCCGCGTCAGTGGACGGGCACCCTAATAAAGTGGTAATCTCTCTCTCTCTCTCTTAATCGTTCCCTCATAACTGAGGATCGTGATCACCGGCTGCTTTTACGATGTGCCTCCATCGGTCTCGGTCCATGGTTGCTCTCACTGCTTGATGGAATTTGCTTGAGGAGGTTGCTACTCTTACTTGGTCAAACCATCTGGTTGGCGATCGACCTCGGGCTCTCTTGCCTTTTTCGAGACTTTCATCTCCTCTTCGCATTATGTGGCCAAATTAAGATGAGAGTACGCGATGTATTTTTAACCGACTTCAAAAAAGGAGGTTTTTTTTTGGGGAGCTTACAGCATCATTTACAAACAGAGAACTAAAATCTATAGAAGTGTAAATGCAAACGTACAACCCGCTCAGGTTTAGTCGGGCCAGCCACGCACCCGGTGACTGACGTTAGTGTTCTTTACAATAAATTGCAGTTTGTATTGTAGAGAAAAGATAGAAAGAGAGAGTGTATTAGAAATGACGTCCTTTATAGTCAAATGGTGTAAAAGATGCAAAGAAGGCAGTAAAAAGATGCAGAAAAAACGTATCTTATTTTTTCATTTAAGTATAGAAAATATCTATGAGTATACAAATTATGGTTGCTAATAAGCAACCACTGTTCAGACGATTTGTGCTGCATAATTAAACGCCAGCATTTTTAGCTCTATCCACTTAGTTGTACTTTTCATTTAGTGCCATTTGTTGAGCAGAATGCTTATTCCATAGATTTTACTTCGCTGTTTACAAATAACTTTGGAAATAAATATGGTACTTAAGGGCTAATTACAAGCTTCCACAGGTAGAATGTAAGCAGATAGTGGACAGCCGAGTCTTGACATTTAATTGGTTAGGATAGAATTATTTGTGCAAAGTGGTAATTTATAATTATAATTAGACAGTGCCACAGTGGAATAAGAGAAGTCAATAAATCCTTTTTCTTTCACAGAACACATACAAAAACGGAACAGGCATTCCAAGCTTAAAATACAAATTAAACACGGTAGTAACAAAGATAATCGCACCTCAAGACTCAAGTGGAAAAGTGGTTGTTGTCTGTGCAGATGGCAGCACTTACACTGCTGACAATGTAATCGTCACCCTTTCAGTTAGTGTTTTGAAAGAAAGGTAACCAGGTTATTATTAAATTCGAGATTAAAGCATGTATCAATCTATTTTGACATTATGCCTACGTAACTATACATACTGATACTATTGCTAACATACTATACTAAAACAATACTAATACAGTATACTAACTAAAACTATACTAATACTATGCTAATACTATACTAATACTATACTAATCTAATACTATGCTAATACTATACTAATACTATTACTTACTAATACTAGACAGGTACTATGGATAACCGCCCGCCCGCAGCGGGCTGTGGCCTGTGGGTAGAGTTACCAGGTAAATCGCGAAAAAATACCGGACTACCCCAAACGGGGGAGGGGGGGGGGGGGGGTATGTTAAGTCAACTAAATCAACTCAATCAACTTATCAAGTAGTAACAAAATATAATGCAGTCATAAAATTGTGGTCGCCAAGACTGCATAACTTTGAGAAAGTCTTTATTAAACAATGCAGACGCAGATACAGACAGCGAGCTAGCAGCGCGTGCGAGTTTTGCGTTTGAGGGATTTCTTAAGCCTACTATTGTAGGCGCTTGTGACCAGTAATACCGACTTTCCTCAAAGTACCGGACATTGTTCTGTCCGGCATGACCATTTATTTTTTACCGGACAGGCCTCGAAAATACCGTACTGTACACTTAAATACCGGACATCTGGCAACCCTACCTGTGGGCGCTGTGGCTGGGATATACCTAATCTATCGATAAAAGTAACGCGCGTAATTAACATTCTATAGAGAAATTTTGTATGGTTGTACAGCGCCATCTATCACCGAATAGTGAAATTAAAGTTTCAATAGAGTACTTTTACGCGCGTTTTTTTCTCGATAGATGTTCGTTCGTTCTAAGGGTACGTACTACCTAAATGTAATGTTGATTTTTTTCTATCTATAGACAGTACGCTCTATTTTCTCCACCCCTGCCACAACAGAAAGTGGAAGCAATCAACAATATAAAAATGGGAGTCGAAGGAAAGATTGTATTTCTATTCCCAACACGTTGGTGGGGGGACGCACAATTCCTGGAATTTATCTGGCGAGGCATAGAGAAGAAGGAAGTAAAAGATGTGTGGTTGACTAAAATTGCGGAAGTTAGTCAACCAATGGCAGTTGGTAACACGTTGACTCTATGGATCACGGGAGATTATGCAGTGATGGTTAGTATCTTTTTTTCATTTTGCATTATGACTATGAAAAGACAAGCCTACAATTTTTTGTCATTGTGAAATTATAGGCTCTATAGATGGCGTTGATAAAACTGTATGTGTCCATGTGATTTTTTTTTACTAAGCTTCGAAGAGTACTCAGGTAGGCAGGCAGATGTGAAATGTTTCTCTTTGGGCAGATGTCAGCCAGCTAGTGACACAAATAGTTACTATTTTAACACGTTTTTATTAGGTTGCTTCACTGACCTGCATATATTTACACTGGACAGGCTTATGTCAAACTGTTTTTGTGCCTATTTGATTTCCGCCATTTTGGCGCTGTAGGACGTAGCGTGAGCATAGCGTGCGGGACATGGTACTAAAGTTTGAAGTCTAGAGAGACCATCACGGCAACCATTTTCATATTGTACGTCAAAATTAGTTCTTTAGACGCACGCTAGTGGCGTTTCAAATAGGCACAAAAACTTAGCTGTCAAATCATACAGACAGCCAGTCCAGTTAAATAAAAAAAATATTTTCATGTCAGTGGGTTGCTTTTTTATTTTTAATACGTCACTTTGATAAGCCCTTATTTTAATAAAAGCGCCAGCGTAAGAGAAAAATGCTGATGTTAACGTATTAAGTATAAACAAAGAAAATACGTAACCTAATTAAATAGTTGTTAATACAATAATATACCTAGCCGAATTCCCTCTTTATCACCGCACTATAGGGCGCGTAGTCTGCACACGAATAATTTATAGTGCTTAAATAAAGACGAAATTGCGATGTTTTGCGCACAAAACTAAATTAAACTAAACGACAGACTAGAAAATTGTTTAAGCGATAAAAATTACCACAAAGCTTCTTTGGAGTGCACTTTAAGTACTTACATCTTACAATCGGTAAGGTAGTGGACGTATTCCCTTTACTAATGAAGTATTAAAAGTTTCCATATTTCATAATTAGTCAAAGACATTGAGGTTTGCTTATGCATTACTGATTTATGGATTTAGAGCTCATTATAAACTTACACGCGCGTAATGAAAATGAGATTGTCTTATTTACGTAAATCATGGATAGAATGAATACTGCTATTCAAGATATTTTCCGATATTTTGAGATAATTGATTTTTAACTTTTTTAACAGCACATACATTATAATATTTAGTAACATGGTGTACCCTTAGAACGAACATCTATGGAGAGAAAAAACACGTGTAAAAGTACTCGATAGAGTAACTGTCTATGAGAAATTTCATTTCGCTTTTCGGCGGTAGATGGCGCAGTACAAACTTCCCATAAAAAATATTTAATAAATATTAAAAAGACGACCTGCCCTGCCAAAATCGAACCAAAAAGTTAAAAACTTAACAAGACTTGCTATTTAACAACAACGACTTTTTACGAAGACAGTGTCATCAACTCTTCGCGAGCCGTAGTGAGGGCGAACTTTGAAAATTCCTATTAAATTATTAAATAGATATAAGTATACAAAACACGCAATACATTAGACAAATACCTCATTATTCCTAAGAAAAAAAAATACTTTAGATTCTATAAATACCAGTAAAAATACATGTCAAAGTTGACCATTTGAGACCCGGTTGGTCTCAAATGGTCAACTTTGACATGTATTTGAGCATTTTTTTATATTTTATTTCTTTATTATTAAAATATTTTTTTAAAATTTTCTCTCTATAGGGAACTCCTTGACAAATTAAAAATACAAACAATAAGTGAAAAATAAATGAGTCGTATTCTTATTTGTTACAGCTGAAACGTTTATGAAAAATACCTCTGACATGCAAATTTAAAATTCCACTTGAACAGATTGTCTTTGTTTTAAAATACCTGATAGTTTATTATGTTTTTCTCTCTATACGGCACTAATTTAAGAATTTGGCTTCTTAAAACTAAAGTTTACATCAATAGTAATGCTTTCATTCTTTAGATAACTTCATTGGAAAAACGCTAATTTCTTTTCTTGAATTTGAAATTTGAAATTGAGATTGAAATTTTCTTGAAATGCGGATATACAGTCTTAATCAAAATGGCTCCTTTTTGGGCAGTCGTGTAAAAAATGCTCAGTACCCTTAGCACGAACAGCTATCGAAAAAAGTAAAGGTGCCTTCCTACCGGTGCGTCTTGGGACGCACGAGAGCGCACCAGGCCGAACCGACACACCGTGGGAAACGACCGTGCGCCGCGGTGCGTCGTCGTGCGTACGATCCATCGAGCGTCGGTAACTTCAAAGGATCGGTGCGTCGCGGTGCGTAGCGCTGTGCGTCCGCGTTCGTGGCGGCTCGTCGCCTTTGTCAATATGCCGCGTGTCATAGTATGATATCTATCAGTAGTCAATCGGCCCCCTGGCCTTTAAATAATTACCTACAGTATTTTAATTTCATCTAAGTACTTTCGTATCTTTCTAGTTTTGTGATTGTACATATTACGTAAATTGCTTTTTAGCAATAAGGCCGCTTTTTTGTGTGCTTTGCTGTTTTTCTTTGTATATGTCCTGTCTTATAGGCAATTAAGTGTTTTTATTATTATTATTAATAATAATATTTTAGAATCAATATTATATAGGGTCTTACCTTCAATGCGAAATACTTTCTAAGCAATAAAATACCTAGGTTAGCAAATTACAAAACTAATAGTGAAAACAAAAAAACAAAAATTGCGAAACCTATAATATCGGGTTTTTAGTTAGCCTAATAAAGCCGAATATGGTAGATAGGGACCATCAAACTGAACAACTTTTACTATGGGACCAACTCTGAAATGCGAAAAAAATCAGCTGTTTCATACAAAAATTAATAACGAAAATATCAAAATGTATAGAATAGCAGATTTTTTTCGCGATTTCAGAGTTGGTCCCATCCCATAGTAAAACTTATTCAGTTTGATGGTCCTTACCTACCATAATTATTCGGCCTTATAAAGCTATTACCAAACAGCCTGTATAATAGTATAAATAACTGTATAAATTAGTTACAAATCCTTTTGGCCATAGTTAGTAGGTAATACCTTTATACTAAACAGTATTTAAAGTACTTACTTATATTTAATCTTATATTTCGGAGCTTTCGGATTTTTTATCTCTGAATTAATTGGTTACATACATAAATATAATAAAAACAGCACTATCTGCACTTTACCACAGTAAGTACAGGTATTTCAATCAATAAATAAATAGTACCTACGAAGACTATTTGTACTGTGCCATCATCACTCGTGCGTCGTTGCGTTGCACGGACACGGGCGCACCGTGGGAACAGTACAGCGGGCCGTGCGCCGAACATGGCCGAACGACGCACGGCCCGTGCCAGTGTTTCCCACGGTGCGCCCGTGTTCGCCCTCGTGCGGCTCGGTGCGGTGCGTGGTAGCACGCACCGTGGGAAGGCACCTTTACGCGCTTTTTTTTCTCGATAGCTGTTCGTGCTAAGGGTACTGTACCCTAAGCACGAACATCTATCGAGAAAAAAAACGCGCGTAAAATTACTCGATAGAGCATTATCTATAGAAATTTTAATTTCGCTATTCGACGGTAGATGGCGTTGTACAAATTTCCAATACAAAACTGCACTATCGAATGATTTTACGCGCGTTAATTTTTTCGATAGTTGTTCGTGCTACGGGTACTAATATTCCCATTTCATTTTTAGATATACTTACATAAAAATTTGAGGTGTATAATATTTGATTAATCTTTACAGATGGAACTTCTACCAGATGACGTAGTCAAGACGAAATGTATGGAACTATTGACAATATTTTTAGGCGCCAACACGACTATTCCTGAGCCTATTGAGATGATAAAGTATGTTGAAATAACCCGTAAAGTATTTTGTGTTATTTATATTATTACTAGCTTCCTGGACATTCGGAAAAACCCTAGGGAACCAGTGACCGGGATAATAGTATCCTTTGTTTTAGAAGTGCGTTTCATCGGTTATTTATTACCTATGGCGTTATGTTGGTGCCCCGAAAAGGACATCATCCATGTTTTATACATTTTTGGTCCAAATATGAAAGTGCCGGCCAAAAGACAAAAGGGCTTTATTCTGATATCTTTTGTCCACCTAAGCGTTTTTTATTATGGCACCGAAGCTAGGTTAGCTTGTTCGTGCTAAGTTTATACAGTTTCCTTCCACCCAAAAAATGCAAAGATTGCTTGTACCGTCATTTTGTGTCGAGAAGCTTAGTTTTACTTTACTGTGTCACAGATGTCGCTACTGGTACCGGTCGCTTGTAGCGTCATCTTGTGTCGAGCAGTTTGATCTTACTTTACTATAAGTGAGGGTTTTCAAAATAAAGTGTACTATGACTAAATTGATGTTACTATTTTAGAAATACAATTTCCGATATTTGTTTTATTTAAATATTATTGAGAAACATGATAATTTATAGAATGATACTTTATTATTTGCTGATTTATCTTTTTTACGAAAAATCATCAAATAAATCAAGCACTGTCGAAACAAACTGTCAGTTTTGTGACTATTTTAAAAGCTAATTTATCTACTAAATATCAAGAAGAACGTAAAGATTTTATTTGTGTTAAGATGTTTATCATTAAAATTATTTGAAAAATAGAACACTGAAGTCATCAAATCAATAACTTACAAATTACGGTAGTTTTAATGTCGGTTTTGTCACATTTGATGTCAAAGTAACCATTACTTTTGCAATAACTAATGAATATGTAGTTTAATCGGTAAAGTGATTATTTTATTCCAGATAATTGAAGGCATTTTAAATAGTGCATCCAAATTATTTGTTCCCCTTCATGTTGACATTTAGTAAAAACTGTGAAAATATCCTCGTCGCAAAACAGGGACAGTCACAAATCCGACAGGCTAATTTTCTAAGGCTGGGTTTACACTCAAGAGAAAACTGATCACAGTGTACGTGTATTAAATGAAAATTAAGGATTATATTTTATATTATCGTTTATTAAATAACCATCAGTCAAAGTATCAAATCAATCAAAATACTACAAACTCAGTTACTTATAATGAATTTAGCGAAACATTGTTATACGATAATAATATATGAATTTTAGAAAAAACAACAAATTCAATAGAAATCAGCTAAAACACTTAGTAGGCCCGCTACTAAACATTCCTGAAAAATAATTCTTCTTTATACGCGAACATTCCCACAGGATACCAGCCAGATTTATGTACAGGAATAGAAGTCCTACATGTAGTCTCAGCCTTACAGTGTCGGTTTTGCGACTTTGCTGGTCAGCCTGTAGGTCACGAGGCAAAATGTAGCAAAACTGACGTGACGTTCTCTTCCCATACTATATTCAAAATTATATTCCGATGAAAACATTTACGATCACGTTTGGTATCAAATGTAAATATTAGTACATTAGAATATAGTTTATCTTCTAAAAATATTTAAATGTTGTAAACTAACCTGAATTTGAAGACAACGTGTCTCAAATCCGACACCAAAAATCTTGACGGCCGTGGTACTCACTAAAACACGTGCGTTTACTCGAAACGTAACAGAAAACTAGCTTTTTTAAAATGACTGTTGGTGAATGTAAAGGATGATGTTGCCATTTCAAAAACTAAAATAGTCTTAGTAAATTTTCAAATGGCAATTTTTAGCGTGACCAACCTGACATGTCCTGTCAGTATCACTTATTAAGATTTTTTTGGAAATCAAACTGTAATTTAATGGCAATAAGGCTTAAATTATTAACTACTGTCGACAATAGGCGATTAAGAGTACATTCAAACGATACAAAAATCTCACGGTACCCCAGTACAACAAGTTTTTAGAATCGCTTCTACCATCAAAGAACTCGAGTAGGGGACACGACAAAAACTGACACTTTAGTTTTTAAAAATGGTCATTCTTTTAATATTATGCAAAGTATTGGTAAAATAATTGGTTGAATACCTAGTTTAGAGTCTTTTTAATGCACTGCAATCATTATATTAGCAAGATACCTCTATAATTTTTCTTATTATTAAACTTCAAACATGGGGGACAGCCCAAAAGTGGGGGGTACACTTTTTTTGGAAAACCCTCAAGTACAATACTGCCGTCCTTTAACTAAAACCCCGTTAACCCTCAGATGGTCGATTTTGAGTTTTGAATGCAAATTAATACAGTTTTAATTTCTCTATCTTTCTGTTTAGGATCGGTAGCTCTATCATTTATAGTTTTGGAGATATTAAAACGTTGTATCCCGTTAAATGGCAAAATATTCTACAAATCCTTTACTAAAAAATGACTATCCTACACTTCTTAGCTTAAAAAACGTTAAAGTACCTTTATTACTAAATTAACCGAATATTTATATAACATTTACTTAGCTTAAACTACGTGATTTGATTATACTTGATTACAAAAACGCTAAGTGAGTATAACGTGTTTATAGTCAAAGACCAATTTTCATTAACAAACAAAAAAGCAATGCTATAAACTATTTACACTGAAAAACCAGTCTTAATTCTAGTTAAACTCCCTTAACGATAGTATAGTCAAGTATTCCATACTGTAGGTGTTGCTTCAAAATACTTCGCTAGAAAATCTTATCCCCGTTTCTTAACTAGAAACACGTTATTCGTTCTACCAAAACGATGACCATTGGGAAAATACTCTGAGAGAAGCATCGCTTCGCAATGTCTAGTACAACTGAGAGAGTTGTTTGTAGTCCTACTTTTATTATGTCAGCCGTCGGAACCATTAAAATTATAAGACGATGTGATGTGAAGATAGGTATTAGACGCAGAATCAGACAGCAAAAGAGCCTAAGTGATTTTGGATTACCTTCTCCAGTTCGTACAAAAAACAATGCTGCAAATACAATGGCACATAATTATTACAATACAAATGATTTGAACGTTTTAGTCAATGAAAACCTGCCAAAATTAGTCCCAGATCAAGCACATGCCTTGGAGACTATAGTCGTTAGCGTGAATAATAATAACAGAGAATTTATTTTTGGATGCGCCAGGTGATACTGGGAAGGCGTTTCTTGCAAAGGAAAATGACCACTAATGATACCACCTCTTTTTAAGCCCAGTGCCTCAACAAAACAAATACCAATAATATTATATTCTTTTTTCAGTTCTATATAAGTACATCATGTATCAAAAAACCCTGTCAGACCCTAAAAAAGGTGATATTGTTGCTGAAACTGAACAACATTCTCCATAGGCCGAAAAACGAAAATAAATTTTCATACTCCTATACAAAAAGTGTTGCCAGACCGTGGGCAATTGCCCACGCCATGGGCAATTTTAGATTTTTTTTGAAAAAAGGGCAAAAAGGGCGGAAAGGTCTTGGAACCGGTAAAATATGGGCAATTTTGGAAATCACGGAACTCGGTAACCAGATGAATACACTTGACACAGAGTACCAAACACAGAATTAACAATTTAGTTTAGGTATCCATTTACATTTCTTCCTATAGTGTCATCTAGGAATGAATACCAGCACCTCCTTTAAAGATTTCATAGATAAAAATAGCTTTTGAGCAAAAAATTTTTGGTCACCATTAATTACCCAGAAGTTTAAAATTCAAAATTCAAATTAATTTATTCAGTCTAGGTTGTTACAAGCAAGCACTTGTTTCAGGATCTGACAGGGTTTTTTGATACATGATGTATTTGAAACTATTTTTCGTTTTCTAATCTAAGAATAAGACCGTTTTATTGAGTAATTAATTGGTTTAATTTATCTCAGTCAATGTCTTTCATATTGTCAACAGAACTTTTCTTTTATTTAATGTGTTTTACGGCACTGTTTTATAATTTATATTCTACACACATTGATTATATGTATGAATGAGCCATAGAGCACACACAGAATCTTAGAAACTCTTCTGCTCTCATCAGTGGTATTACCTTTGCATATGCTGGAGATTTCCGACAGACTCTACCCGTGATTAAAAGGGGTAAGCGAATGAGAGCTCATCTTCATGGCATTCCAGATAGTAATTTCCCACAACAACTTTTAAAACTTGAGGAAGGAATTTTTCTTACTCTAAAAAGTAGAAATTATGAAATCTTTCTGGATGAGTCTCTTGGACAAATAGTACCTACATGATTTAGAAATTTTAATAGATGCAGCATGCCCTGATATCGAGAATTTGCACGAAAAGGACTTTCATTGGTTGTGTTCTTGGGTATTAGTGTCACCTAGGAATGATACTGTTAACGAAATAAATAATCAAAAAGATTGATTATTTCGTTGATTATTCTAAAAGTCCTCGGCCAAATAAAAAAATACAAATCGATCGACACCGTCACTAATATCGAAGACTCAGTCCATTATCCAGAAAAAAATTTAAATTCACTGAACCCTACTGGACTGCCACCACAAAAATTGACGTTAAAAATCGGAATTCCAATCATGCTTTTGAGAAATTTAAGCCCCCCGAGCATTGCATGGGACGAGGCTGCTTATTAAGGAATCAAAGGACAACTAATTTAGCGACTATTATCAGCGGCCCAATAACTGGTCGACTAGCTCATAACCAAGGAAACTGATAATCACAACTGATCTGCCAATCCCATTTAAACAACTTAAAAGAGTATGAGTAATTTTCTATGAAGAGGTGGGTATTTTTTTTTTCGATGTCGCTTCCAAAAAGCAGTTTCATTTCAAAGATCTTATCCCAATAAGCAAACTATTACTGAACAGTGTAAGTCTATCATGGGCAATTTTTGAAATATTTAGGTTTAAAAAATAACATATCTAGGTAATTTCCATATTTTTGCGATGTCGCTTCCAAAAAACTGTTTTATCTTAAATTTTCAATAAAATCTGTTGTTATTCTCATTTAATTTCCTACTTTCTTTTGTAGGAAATGCTTGGCTATAAGGACGCTAATCAAAATCGAAGGAAGAGTTGCCTTTTTTTAGCTTAGTAAACAAGTGTATTTCTTACCAAATGTTTTTGTTTTACTGGAAACACTTAGCTTAAAAGAGTTTAAGAAGCTTTAGCCTCTTTTAACTAAGGTAAACAATATGTGAATACGAACAAAATTCTTTGCTATAATACAGTGAAATGACTTAGCGAGTTTGTAGTTAAGCATTTCAGAGTAAATTTATAAAATATTACTGACATCACAAATTTAATGAAAATACTTAATTAAAATGTCGCTAAGTGTAGGTTAGAGACCTTTTAGTACAGTATTCTTAGTCAAAAAATTAACATATTGTCTTCGCTAAACAATAAAAAGACGTCTTTTTAATAATTTACAGTAGATACCCATGCAGTGCAAATCATAAATGATGTATGGAAATACATGTTAACATTTTGCCTAAGGGTGGGTACCCACTTAGGTTCGCGAACCTCCGCGCTCCGCGAACCTGCACCGAAAATATCGTTTATCCTCTGCTGAAACAGGGCGCCGAGGTGTGTACGTGAGGGAACTCGTATGCGAAGCTGGTTCGCACAGGCACACACTGTAGCCAAAGTAAAAATATTTGTTTTTGCTATGGATCACTGTTCTAGGTTCGCGGAGCGCGGAGGTTCGCGAACCTAAGTGAGTACCCACCCTAACAATCACTTATCTATCTATATATTGGTTTCCTAGAAACAAAGGTTCCCGCGTTTTTTGCGTTCTTTTCCGAAGTTACTTTTTGGGTTTAACGTGGTTTTAGTTAAAGGACGGCAGAATAGATGTCGCTACTGGAACCGATCGCTTGTAGCGTCATCTTGTGTCGAGTAGCTTAGTCTTACTTTACTGTAAATGCAATAGATGTCGCTACTGGTACCTGTCGCTTGTAGTGTCATCTTGTGTCGAGTAGCTTAGTCTTACTTTATTGTAAGTGCAATAGTTGGCGCTACCAGTATTAGAATTGATAGATTAGTTTTGCGAGATCCATGACTAAGTAAAGTCGCAAGTTTGTTTATAGAAATCAGGGGGTCTATTACGAAAAGTTTAACGCGATACACGCAGCTGCGTCCGTGCTTCGTTTTGATTGTTTCCTATTACAAATCACTTTCGTATGCGATATTGCGAAGTGATTGCGTGAGTTTGACAGTTTCTCTCTAACGTATTCGACATCGTTCGTTTAAAGTCGCATTACTCATTTCCCAGCAAAAATGTAAACAAAGGTGTCGCCAGAACAAAACAACACAAAAGGAAATAGTATATTGCTAAGTCAAGAAATAAACACACTTACATGTTTATTCATCACAAACCTAATAAAAATATAATAGATAAATATTCAGAATCATGAGTTTTGCGGAAAAAGCAGTAATATAATTTATTATTTCATAGTAACAGTTTTATAGTAGAAAATATTTTATGATGCTGTGCACACATCAACTGCAAACCATACAACCTCAACCTTTGGTTCATTTCATTTTATAAAATTAAAAATTTCATAAAAATTAGTATTACGAGTAGTAGCTGTAGTAGTAACATTTGTCTTTTGGTATTGGGGGGAACTGGCGAAGTTCCAACGTATTTTTGATAGTTTACATACAGTTAATATCAAAGTAAAGTTTTCTTATCAGTTTGTTTCAAGAACTTTTAACATCAAAAATTATGATAGGTTAAAATAAAAGTTCTTATTATCATCCTACTTTAAAATTACCCTGGATTTGGCATTACATTTATTATGACTCAAAATATAATAAACAAATTGAAAAGTTATAATAATGACCAAAGGTTTTGAATATCTGAAAATGTCACTATCAGGGTCAGTTTGTCAATTTGACAGTGACGTTTCTTTGCTTACATTTTTGCTGGGAAATGAGTAATGCGACTTTAGTTCGTTATGGACTACGATAGCCACCTTCAAAATGTTTGTTATAACTACAACCAACGAACTGCGGACGACTATCGTGGCCAAGTGACTGCGTTACGCAATTGCGTACGTTATTTTCGTAATAGGCCCCCAGACACACCAGCAAAGCATCAACGTCCTAAAATTAATTCCTATTGTGGCTTGGGGTAAACAAACATTTGCCACTATTCCTGTGGTCGCGCCCATTACATAGATTAAAGTTATATACTGGTTGTCGCGCCTTAAGGCGCTTTCCTGACCGAAAGTAGCGCCGCTGTGAATATTATTTAAAATTGTAACTCTAACACACAATTTCAATCAAACTTCTCGTGGAATTTTTAGGGCCCATAGTCTAGTATTTTTAGACAGTATCATTACATTCCCTGCGAAGGAATGTAGTGATACCTTCTAAAAATACTAGATTATGAGCCCTCAAATTCCACGAAAAGTTTTATTTAAATCCTTTTCTATTAACAACTTATTAAAATAAAAACCTCCGAGGGCGCCACTTTCGGTCAGGATATCGCCTAGTGCTGATATAGGTACTCTGGGTGGAGAGAGAGCGGCGATCAACTTACGTGCGGGAGGGAGAAAGACTAAACAAGGCTAAAACCAAAACTAAAAACTTACATTTTATTTCCAGATCATCCTGGTTTTCCAACCCTTATACGCGTGGTAGTTTCACGTACGACGACGCAGATTACCCCCTCCACCCGACCGCGCGTTCAGATCTGGCTCAGCCAATCACAGACGCCGCTGGGAACCCAAGGATACTGTTCGCCGGTGAAGCTACGAATGTAAAGCAGTTTGCTACGGTTCACGGAGCTGTCGACAGCGGTTATAGGGAAGCTATGAGGTTGTTGAATAGTAAAGCTTAGAAGAGAAAATTAAACCCAGTAACATTTTTTATGATACAGTATATTATTATCATCATCCTTGACCTAGTGATCCTTGACCTAGTGTTATCCAACGAAAGCGTAAAAGTCTTAAACTGTGATGATCCATTATCCTTACCGCTCGATCCTCATCACGGTGCTCTGGTGATAACTGTCGATTTATGTGACGATAGTGTATTGAAGCCTGCGCCGTTTTTAAAATATCTGTACAACAAAGCTGATTACGATTCAATCAACCTTGAACTCTCAAAAGTCAGCTGGTATAAGGAACTTACTAACAAACCGTTTAATGAGGCGGTCGACTATTTTTACAGTGTGTTTACGAAACTGCGTAATTTATTCGTCCCTTCGAGGCAAATGACTAGTAAGGACTATCCAATTTGGTACTCAAAATCGCTTACAAAAATGTTGAAGGAGAAACATAAATACTGTAGTGAAACACACGCAAGTTGGTTTAACACTGATTTATTGTTATGAAAGTAAGACCTACCCACATGTTTGATAAAATAACTACCCGCAATATACTACATCTTTCCCCTTAACAAAATAAATTGTTGACAAACAATTAATAATCAAAACAACGTTTATGAAGAATAACAGTAAACACCTTAATTTAAATGTGAAACTTCGGATGTATGCTCAACAAAAATAAATGTTTATAATCTAACTACCTAGTAACAGCTGAGTATGAGTATGTATCATAATCATAAGACTTAAATTAGCAATGTTTGTTTGTACCCTTTTTTGTTTAATCCTACGTATATCTATATAATTATTTTTATTTGTTCATTCACAAAACAAAACTACGAAATCTCAACTTTTATAATAAAGGAACCAACAACTTATATGGTAAGGTAGTGCTAATAATAACATAATGATGATTACCTGTATGCAGGTTAAAATTAAAAAAATACATTTTTTTTTAACTATAGCTATTCAACTCATAACAATATAAGTCAATCGATATTGGAAGCACCAAAAATTAAATTTGACAACATTCGTGCTGCTCGCTCCCGAGACCTTTCTATTGGAACATTTGGCGGTGACGGCGATGGTGATACCGCAGCACGCACACTATCAGCAGAATCAGCTGAGACATTTAAAGTAGTTCCCTCTCCAGAAAGCGGAGTCCCTACAGAGCATGGCGCCGATGATGACGACTCAGTTCCTGGTTCATTTTGCGATCTATCGTTAAATCCTAAATCTATGCAATTTTTTCGTCTGCGTCTAACTGCTATGCTAGGTAACACACTCATATTCGTACGGTGTGCTCCTCTAGCCGGTACAAACGTCGGCTCGGTGCTTTTTCTATTGGATGCCGAGCGCTTTACGAGTTGACTGCGCGTGCGACGAAATTTATTTCCGCGAGCATCCTCCACAATAAATGAACGCGGCTCCGCTGCGCGTTCTATTACAGTAACCGGTTTCCTATGCCCGTTGCACACTAATGTCGCCTTATCGCCTACTGATACCTGCTTCAACGCTCGCGCCGTCTTATCGTATTGTTGTTTTATTGAATGTCTTTTAGCCATCAAAACTCTGTAATTACGATTATTATTGACCGATTCACGTAACAACTCGGGAGTAATTGGTAGTTTTGTCTTTAGTCGTCTACCCATAAGCATTTGAGCTGGCGAATCTAAAGCATCTCGAGATGTAGCTCTAAAATTAAGTAAACTTAAGGAAAAATCCTGACCAGAATCTACACATTTTTTTAATAAATTTTTTATTGTTTGAACGGTTCTTTCACTCTTGCCGTTCGACTGAGGGTAATGTGGAGATGAAGTAATATGGTGAAATTCCCACTCTCGAGTGAATTTTTTAAACTCCATAGAACTATAAGCAGGAGAGCAGTGGCCCTACCATGAGTTGTTGCAAACTGTTTACGTTACAGTAAACTATCGTTTTCTCTCTTTCACTCGTATTGACTGTGAGCAGTATATCCGACAGTTTACTGTAACGTAAACAGTTTGCATCAACTCATGGTAGGGCCACAGGACCATTATCTGTCACTAGTTCAGCCGGTATCCCATGTCGTGCAAACTGTTCTTTCATAAAATTAACAACTTGTTTACTACCTATACCAGTCAACTGTCCTACTTCGACAAAGTTAGAATAATAATCAACCAGTATTATGTACCTCTTTCTCTGATATTCAAATATATCTGAAGCTAGTTTGTGCCAGGGCAAAGAGGGTACCTCGTGCTGCTCAAGCGGCTGACGCCGCGGGCGCGGCGCGTGCAGCGCGCACGCCTCACATCTTCGCACCTCTTTCTCCACATCTTTAGCGAGCCCCGGCCAAAACATAACCTCACGCGCTCGTCGCTTACACCTTTCTATTCCCAAATGACCCTCATGCACTCGCCTTAACATTTCTCCTCGTACTGCACGCGGAATGAACACACGCTCGCCTTTAAAAATCATACCATCAATATACTGAAATTCCGCACAATATGGCCAAAACACACGGAGCTTTTCACTTATATCGCGCCTATTCCTTGGCCAACCGTTCTTTATATATTTAATTATTTGTTTACACTCACTATCTGCCTCAGTCTCCCTTTTAATCAACTCTCTTTTCATTTCACTAAACGGTATATTTTTTAGCATGAAACAAGTCTGCACTTCAACTTCCTCAGACACGCAATTTTGTATGGATTCCTTTAAGGGTGCCCTCGACAGTGCATCAGCAACATACATGTATTTTCCCGGAACATACATCACCTTAATGTCAAATCCCTGCACTCGCATCATCATACGCTGCAACCGAGCTGGCACAGACACTAACGGTTTATTAAACAGAGCCTCAAGTGGTTTGTGATCAGTATGTACTATGACATCCGACCTGCCATATATATATTGTCTAAACCGTTCAACAGCAAACACAATCGCTAACATCTCTTTTTCTATCTGTGCGTACCTGGACTGCGTGTCTGTGAGCGTCAACGATGCGAATTCAACCGGCCGGCCGTCCTGCAGCAGAACTGCACCGAGGGCCACGCTGCTGGCGTCCACCGACAGCACGACCGGCGCCTCCGCCGAATACAGCGCCAGCACCGGTGCACTGACCACTTTTCTTTTTAATTGCTCAATCGCATCCGAATGCTGCGTCTCCCATACCCATTCGACGTCTTTCTTTAAAAGACTCCTTAGTACATTTAGACACTCTGAACAATTTTGTATAAATTTTGACAAGTAATTAATCATGCCTAAAAACCTTTCCAACGACTTCCTATCCGTGGGTTGAGGCATGTCCAGTATAGCTTTAACCTTGCTCTCATCAGCTCTCATTCCGTTAGAATCAAACCTGTGACCTAGATATGTTATTTCCGAAACACCGAACTGACATTTATCGCGATTAAATTTAATACCTATTTTTTGCGCACGCTGCAACAAAAGTTGTAATCTATTATCGTGTTCCTCCTGTGACCGTCCCCACACGATGACGTCATCAATAAAAGACTCAACCCCTTCCAAGTCTTCTAGATGCTGACGAAGCTTTCCATGGAAAACTTCCGGCGCACAACTTATACCGTAAGGTAATCGCATAAACTGATATCTGCCAAACGGCGTACTGAAGGTACAAAGGTCGGCACTAGCATCATCAATTTCTACCATCCAAAATCCACAGCGAGCATCGAGCACGCTGAATACGCGGGCGTCACGCAGTTTCACAGCCAGCTCTGTCACGGTGGGCAGCGTAAACTGCGCACGCCGCACTGCCCGGTTAAGAGGTCTCGGGTCCAAGCATACACGAATGCTACCATCTTTTTTAGCCACTAATACAATTGCATTAACCCAGTCAGTCGGATGCATTACTTTCCTCACAACACCGAGCTCTTCCATTCTCTGTAATTCTATAAATAACTTATCTTTGAGCCCTAACGGTATTTTTCTAGTAGGACATATTACAGGCTGCACATTTTTATCCACTACTATACTATATTTTCCAGGTAACTTACCTAAACCTTTAAACAAACCAGAATATTTATCAATATTTATCATATCTATATAATTTATCAACTCCAATGTTCTACAAGATTTTAAACCTAAAACATTTTGACAATTCATGTCTGCAACCACAAACGGTAACAAATAATTTTTGTTATTGTAAATGACATTCAGATTGTGCATACCAATAATAGGTAAACGATTTCCCGTGAAAGAATGAACACGTTTCGTAAATGGCTCGAGTTGTTCAATTGAAAACCCTAAATTTAAAAAATCATTTTTAGAAATAACATTTATCATGGAACCTGTATCTATCTTAATATTTATTTGTTTACCGTTACATGTAATACGTACAATCCATTCATTCAATGACTTACTGAGTTTTGTGTCCTCTCCTATAGTATTCACAAAAAACATTTCTTCGCTTTCACTTTCCGACTCGATACTTAAATTTAACACTTTACTCATAACTTGTTTACGCTCGCACACTCGCGAAAAATGACCTTTTTTATCACAAACAAAACACAAGGCATTACTCGCCGGACATCGAATACCGCCTTCACAGCGCATACGGCCACAGTTTCTGCATGCGCCGGACTCCGAATAATCAAAATGCGCACGCGCCGCCCCGCGGCCGCCTTGGCCTCGCCGCCCGCCGCGGCTCGGTCGCTGCCACGCGCGCCTGCTCCCGGCCGCTCCGCGCCAGCTGCCGCTGCCCCCGGGTGAAGCCATTGCGTTCACCTGCACTTCACCGTGACTGCCGTCGATACAAAGCCCTTCCTCTTTGGATATCTCTGCCGCCTGACAGATTTGTATTGCCTTTGTCAACGTCAGTTCATCCGTGCGGAGCAAACGGTCTCTGACTGTATTATTGACGATGCCACAGACAATCTTATCTCGTAGTAGACTTTCCTGTAGACTACCAAACTCGCATTCTTGGCTCAACAGTCGTAAAGCAGTCACATATTCGTCAATTGTCTCCCGATCCTCCTGATTGCGACTGAAAAACTTGAAGCGTCGTACCGTTATATTCGGCTTAGTACCAAAATGATTTTCAAATTTCTTCAATATACATTCAATGTCGTCAGCACTCTCATCTTTTTGAAACGTAAACGTAGTATAGACCTCGTACCCCGCCGGTCCTATGAGGTTAACCAACAAACTAGCCTGAACATCCTTAGGCTCTTTGCTCACTCCAGACGCCTTCAAAAACACCTCAAATAGCCGCGCCACTTTCGCCACGAATCCGATCGCGCGGCGGGGCCACCTTCGAGTGATAATTCCGCCGGAGGACGCGCGTGTTCCATTATTTACACACGTAAAATACGTAAGCAGCACACAAAAACCGAAAAATACGCGAGTCACTTCGCAAATCAATTTAAATTGATGCACCGCTGTCACCATGTAGTGAAACACACGCAAGTTGGTTTAACACTGATTTATTGATATGAAAGTAAGACCTACCCACATGTTTGATAAAATAACTACCCGCAATATACTACAAATACCTTATTAAATTCAATATTTACGGCAATCGTTCGGACTATGAGGCTTTTAAAAAGCTTCGTGACCGGGCTAAAAGGGGTGGAAAATGATTGTTACAGTAGATATATACATTCAGTTGAAGATTCAATACAAAAAAACCCTAAGCTATTTTGGTCGTACATAAAATCTAAGAAAAAATCAAACTCACTACCTAGCTCTCTTACATACGACACGGCCACCTTGAACAGTGGTGAGGCTATATGCGAAGCATTCTCCAAATACTTTCACTCCACCTTTTTGGCACCGTCTCTAAGTTCACACTCCCCTAATGATAGTGTCTCTCTACCGGTCGCTCCCTCAAAAAGCACTGTACAGGTCGACGAGCTAGTAGTTCGACGCCTTCTAAAGCAACTGGATCCAGCAAAATCTGCAGGGCCAGACGACTTACCAGCGGTATTTCTAATAAGATGCTCCGAAACCATAGCTCATCCACTCACAATACTATTTCAAAGGTCGCTAGACGAAGGCGTCGTACCTGATGTTTGGAAGAAAGCCTATATCACACCAGTCTTTAAAAAAGGAAACAGAACGGAGGTCACCAACTATAGACCCATTTCTAAGCTTTGCATCGTCTCCAAGGTTCTTGAGAGAATAGTGTACGACGAAGTATATTTAGAGCTAAGGCATACCTTCTGTCCTTTTCAACACGGCTTCCTCAAAGGGCGCTCCACAGTATCTAACCTTATTCTATTCAACAACTTTCTAGCAAATGCAATGGACTCGGGTGCTCAGGTAGATGTCGTTTAAACTGACTACAGTAAATGTTTTGACAGAATTAATCACTCAACACTTATAACTAAACTTAAACGCATTGGTATTAGTGGTGACCTTCTTAGATGGTTCTCATCGTACATCGACAATAGATCGCAATCAGTTGTAGTTAACAATTACATATCCAGTTGGGTCAAAATCCCCAGTGGCGTACCCCAAGGTTCATTGCTCGGACCTCTGCTGTTTGTAATCTTTGTTGGTGATATCGGACAGTGTTTCCAGCGATCACAGCTGCTCTGTTTTGCAGACGATATGAAAATTTTTACATCTGTGAGGACACAAAATGACTCGCTAGCACTTCAGTCAGATTTATCACGACTCGAAACATATTGTCAAGTTAATGACCTGGACCTCAATCCGTCTAAATGTTGTCTTGTCACTTTTAGTCGTAAGCAGAATCCCATTTTATTCGACTACACCCTTAAGGGCGCAGTTTTGCAAAAACAGTTCAACGTACGTGATCTGGGAGTTCTATTGGACTCGAAACTGATATTTGACTCACATGTAGATGCTATGGTAAAAAAGGCTTCAAAAGCACTCGGATTTGTCATGCGTTCTTCTAAGGAATTTTCCCACGTGAAAACCATAAAAATATTATACTGTTCCTTTGTCCGGAGTACCTTGGAGTACGCTAGCCAAGTCTGGAACCCGAGATATGATATTTATATTAACAGAATTGAGTCCGTTCAAAAAAAGTTCTTACGGTTTCTGTGCTACAAAACTAATGACCAATATCATTCTAACAACTATCATAACTTGTGTAGAAAGCATCACCTTCTTCCACTAGATCTCCGGCGTGATATCGGTGACTTGATATTTTTGTTACGGATAGCATCGAGCTCCATAGACTGTCCAGAGTTACTTGCACTTCTATCTCTAAGGTGCCCAGCTAAACCACTGAGGAGTAACCCACCTTTGCATCTACCTTCAGCGAGTACTAATTACAGGCAGAACGAATACATGTGGCGAGCCAGCGACTCATTTAACAAACTGTGCAAAAGTTACAATTTTGACTTGTTTAACACCAGTTCGGTTTTGGCGAGGAAAACATTAGCCAATCAGTTTTTTGATGGTTAGTATCTGTTCTCTATCCAAATTGTATAAACGCTATTACCATAATGTAGGTTAATGAGATAAATATTGTTCTGTAATAGGTTACTAATTTTGTAATATAATTGTTTTATAAGTTATGCTAAGTACAAGTTGGTTTATATAGCATATTTATATAACATAAAAATTGAGTGCATTGCGAATTGTCGCTTTAACTTTAACATAACCACTATGTTTGCTATTTGTGGAGTTCTGTAATTGGCTTCCTGTCGCTATTATTTTTAAGTAATCTGTCAATTTTGCTGTTGAACTTCCTTTAAATAAATAAAAAAAAAAAAAATAAATATCAAGGTTGCCTGGCAGAAATCGCTTTTTAGTGATAAGGCCGCCATTAGTATGTCTCCTTTATGTTTGTACTGTTATTTGTTTGTTCTGTGTGTATACAATAAAGATTAAAAAAATAAATAAAAAAATAAACATATTGATCGCTGCGAGTACCTGCTGCTGTTGAGCTTTAAGGTATGATTCCGATCTCGGCAGCAGCAGCAGTATTGCCGCAGCAGTGCACTCCAAATTTAACCCTAATGTTACGTTTGAAAGGCTCAATTTGATGTGAGCGGAGAAGCGACGCCACACTGCTGCGCAACACTGCTGCGGAGCAGTGCTGCGCGGCACTGCTGTCGCAACAACACTGGTCCCCATACATTCTCTATAGGTTTATATGAGACTACATTCCGAGCTCGGCAGCAGTGCTGCGCAGCACTGTCGCGCAGCAGTGCACTCCAAATTGAACCCTAATGTTACGTTTGAAAGGCTCAATGTGATGTGAGTGGAGAAGCGACGCGACACTGCTGCGCAACACCGCTGCGCGACACTGCTGCGCAGCAGTGCTGCGCGGCACTGCTGCCGCAACACCACTGGTCCCCATACATTTTCTATAGGTTTATATGAGACTACATTCCGAGCTCGGCAGCAGTGCTTGCGCAGCAGTGTCGCACAGCAGTGTCGCGCAGCAGTGCTGCTGACATCGGAATCATACCTTAAAGCACTTCGCCACGGTTCATGGAGCTGTCGACTGTGGTTATAGGGAAGCTATGAGATTCTTGAATAGTAAAGCTTAGAAGAGAAATAGGTTGTGTTTTATTCAAAGTCGATTAAAGTTACCTACCATTACCATGCATTCTTATATCTATTCCTGTACCACCTAGTAATATTTTTATACCTAATACAGTATATTGATCGCTGCGACAGCGAGTATCTCTGCCAAGGATTCTGCTAAGGATCTCTGCAACATAATTTTACACTAATTGGCAGTGTCGAATACTTCATATCTATCAGAAACGGGATCTATATCTGATAAGGGGTCTCTATCTGACACGGAGTTTCTGTCTGACACGGAGTCACTATCTGACACGGGGTCACAGATTACTAAATAGATTATTAAGAACGGGGTCTCTGATACAGAGTCTATCTGACACAGTGTCGGAAGTATACGGGGCTAGTATGACAGCACATCACCCATTTTAATTATTAAAGGGGAAATTGTGTTTTATTAAAAAAGGTTAGCAGCACAGTGGGTTGGGTTATCATTCTCATGTCAATTTTCTTTTAGCAATTAAAATAAACTTAAAGGATCAAAATTAATAAGAGAATTTTGCTAGTTTTGTGTAACCTGATGTGCTGCTAACTGTACATTGTTATGCTATTAACTAAAGTAGGTAGGTACTTTTATTACGAAATAAATAATCATTTTAGAATGCGTTCAGTCATAAAACGGGACTATATGAGACGGAATATCTGCCTCACACGTGGTCTGTACGGGGTTAATCTGATACACGGGGTCATTATGATGCCTAGGCCTTCTGATACGGGGTCAGTCAGACTGTAGGTGCTTATCGCGCGACCTTGAGCGAGTGATGGAGGCCTGCTAATACAGGATAATTCTATATCGAGTATATCGTGCGGTATGTGACTTCATATTCGGAGCGATTATAATTTACTCTGTAGAGTACAAGTAGGGTCATAATGGCCGGTCCACACAGCAGCGATTACATTGATGGCGACTCGCTGGCGATGTCAAAATTGGTGTATGAACGTGAATATTGTCGCTGCTAAAATCGCTGTAAATCTGAAAAGTCGCCAGCAACATCTCTGCTGTGCGATCAAAATCGCTGCGTGTGGACCGGCTTAATAAAATTCAAGGGAATCGAAAAACTAAAGTAAAAATAATAATTCACTATATTGCATAAAATTTTATAAATTTTACAAATTCCCCATTCTATTCTTAATTCAATTGCAATAGCTGTATACATCGATTTTACTTAAACTAATACATCAACAGACATGATTTTGGTTAGAGCAGACTATAGGCAATCTATAGATTTAAAAACAGTCCATTCAGGTTAGAAAGATGTCCCTTTCGAAACACATATTTATATGTGTAATACATATAGAATAGCGAATTCTAGCACATTCATCTAAATCTAGTGGTTTCTGATGTGTTTTAAATGTGAACAAAAAATTTTAAAACTTTATTGATAAAGAAATGAAAAAATATATATGTATAACAAACATACATAAAGAATATACTTTCAAATACATTTATATTGGATTTTCAGGCAGTCATACATAATATAATGAACAGAATAAAATTATAAACAATAGAAATCTGTATAATAATTAAATGTAACTAATAAATAACACTCTGTTACTAAATAATAAATTTCCAATAATAACATATATTGATCCAATCAATAGAATAATATAAATAGAACGAAAGCTCATAAAAAGTGCAAAAAAATCTTTGCTTTAAAGATAACAAAACTCAGTACTATATATGTCGTAGGATAATCGTATAAACCGGATCTTTACAAAAATCCTAGGACGATTGTAAAGAACCGGATAATTGAAATTTAAGATGAATTTTCACAATCGTCCGAGTAATTTTTAGGATCTTTGTAAAAATCCTAGTATGTTTAGGAAAATCGTGAACTTGAATGCTGATTGGATAATCTAAGAGACGGTTTATATAACAACTTCAGTCTGATTGGTCAGAACATATTGCTGTTGGGTTTTGGGGTTATTTCGTAATTTTGCCGAATTAAATTCTTCAATTGAAGTTTTAAGAGCATTAATTACTTAACTCGAAAGTCCATTTAGGTTTTGCACAACAATATTGACAAGTGCAATAGAACTTTCTTAGCTCTGTATAGAAATGTTATTTTTAAGATATAACCTCTAAATTGTCTGCACTGATCGAGCCTGGCACTTGTATAACATCCAATTCACTCACTTCAATATCTCTTGATTAATGTGAGCACTCAGATTTTTTAAAATAAAAAACGTAAAATTCATACAAAACACTAGAGAAATATTTGACAATAATCAGAACAATAACAAATAGCCAATCAGAGCATCCGTCAGTCAATAACGATGACGTCAGCCAATCAGCGCGCGCAAAAAGATGGTGATTCGCGATTTACCTAAGATATGCCGGATTTTTGTAAAAATCCTAAACATTACTCGGATGATTGCAAAAATCTGTCTTAGATTATAATCATCCGGTATTTTACAATCATACTAGGATTTTTGTAAAAACCCTGTTTGTACAATTATCCTACGACATATACACATAATAAATATTCAATTTACATCAAACATACGTAATTTGTTATGTCCATTAAGGTGAAAAACTTTTCTAAAACTATTTTATTCTTTTATACCATGAAAGATGTGGTAGAATATCAGTTTGTGTAATTATATTTTATATTTATACCAAACTAGTTTATGAAATTGGTTTCATTTATACAATCAAAATATTAAAAATGCATTTTTCTATTTAGGAACTTATTTTATGGCACATTTGGACTAATTTCTGGTGTTTATGACACTTTTCTTTTGAGATACCTAGTTTAACTGGTAGTTTCATAAAGGCGTGAATACATTTAGGGGACATAGTTGTTTAACATGTCTGTCGGCGCGCAATAACAAAACTGGCTACGAACGTGCGCACGTGCAACGTGAGTCACCGAACCAGTCGCAACGCGCGTTATCGTACCACTCACTGAGTCAGGCGAGGTGGGGACGGCCGGCCTTTATAAAGCGGAACGCAAGGCGACCGGCACATTCGATTCGATGCGCTCGCTCCGTCAACACCTCTAATTGTGATACGGATCGCACCTGAATCAGACCCATTATTAATCTATAGTTAATTTATGTCGTTGATTTTGATTATTAATAATAATTATCTCTTAATTAATTAAATACCTTTCTGCAAGAAATACAGTAGTTTTTATAAAAAACTATGTCCAAAGACCAGTCTAGACCAAACGCTGACCCTATGGATCATCGTCCGCCTTCGCCAATCCTACAGCCATTACCAATTCCATCCGAAATCAGAAGCGGGACGGACCTTGGGACCTCATCAGCTCCGTCAACCTACACAGAAGGAGGTAGCGATAACTTTGGCAACAACCAAGCGCTGTCTGCACTGGCAGGTATCATAGAGAACTTAACGAGACAACAGCAGGCAAGTATGCAAACTAATCGTGAGTTTTTAGCAGGGCTACTAAACCAGGTTATGGCCCCAACAAAACGACCAAGACTCAGCGATATCTATATTGCACCGTTTGATCCTGATGGCGATGTACCAGTACGGGACTGGTGCGAGCACGTGGACAGGGCAAAAAACCACTGGCAATTGACTGATTACGAGGTATGTACAAAAATAGCTGGTTTATTACAAGGTCGCGCCAAAACTCTTGGAGATACTTGGTTAGTAAAGTCGCCAATATGGTCTGACATGCGTGAAGCCTTAATTCAAACCTTTGAACCCGAAGCTCGATATTCAAACGATATAGTGAAGCTGCGAAGTTTTAAATTTGATTCATCTAACCCTGCTGAGTCCATTACCAAAGCTTGGACTATCTGGAAGAGAGTAGTAAATGGTGATAAGGATAAAGATGCTGTAGAAGCCGTAATTGGCTGCATAGACAATGAATTTCTCCGTTTACGTCTGTTATCCAGTAAATGCTCCTCTGTGCCTGAATTGATTTCTGTAGCAGCTACAATCAAGCAACGAGAACCTCGACAAGGCGAACCACCTGCCAAACGACCAAGACTAAGAAACAATAGAGAAGACACTACACTTTGTTTTAAGTGTGGAAAGCCTGGACACATACAAGCACATTGTAACAAAGGTAACGAGAAGGTGAGCGACCCCAAGCCATTGCTAAGTACAACTAATACGAGTGATTCTTTGAGCCGAACAGAACGCCCTAAGCCCAAGTGCAGTTACTGTGACAAAATTGGTCACACTGAGTCTGTTTGCTTTAAAAAAATGGCAGATGAAGCCGATAAAGTTAATTTAGCTAGGGAGCATGAAGAAATCCTAACGCCAATGACTGTTAGTATTAATAATCGAAAATTTACAGCATTCTATGACAGCGGTGCAGCACGTTCCTTGATAAGGCGTTCTATCAGTCGTTCTATTCCTGGAAAACGAGAAGATTGTTCCTTAATGCTAAAAGGCATTGGTAGTGAAAGTGTACCAATTCTGTCCTGCCAAAAAATCAATGTAACTTGTAACATTAATGACATTTTTTTAGAAATTGCTTTTCACATTGTAGAGGACCACGAAACACCATGCGATCTTTTGTTAGGTGCAGAAATAGTGAAAGGTACGGGCCTGAGCGTGCTTGTTTCTGAAATGGGGGCCACCATGATGAGACAGTCCTCTATTTTAAACATGGAGGTAACTGAAGACCTTTATAGAAATATGGAAACTGATTTGACCAATCCAGAGGAAATACGTGAGTTGAACAAAGTTTTATTTAAATATAAGGAGACCTTTGCTTCTGGTATTCCGAAAAATCAAGTTAACACGGGAAGCTTAAAAATTCAGTTAAAAGATCCAACTAAAGTAGTATCTAGAAGACCCTATCGGATGGCACCAACAGAACGACAAAAATTGAAGGATATTATTAATGAATTAATAACTCACGGAATAGTCAGAGAAAGTACGTCGGAATTTGCCAGCCCAGTGATTCTTGTCAAAAAGAAAAATGGAGACGATCGAATGTGCACAGACTATCGAGAATTAAATAAAAACACTGTCCCAGTCAAGTTTCCACTACCGATCATTTCCGACCAAATTGACCGATTATCAGATGCTGTCTATTTTATCAGCTTAGATATGGCCCAGGGTTTTTATCAAATTCCAATTGAAGAAGAATCCATACCAAGAACTGCCTTTATTACGCCAGATGGCTTATATGAGTATGTGAGAATGCCATTTGGGCTGATGAATGCGCCAGCTGTATTTCAACGCGCTATAATGACTGCGTTAAGACCTCTACTTGATAACATCTTAGTTTATATGGATGATGTGTTAATAAAATGCAAAACATTTACTGAAGGTTTACAAATCCTAGACAACGTTTTGGCAGCCTTATCTGAAGCTGGGTTTACTGTGAATGCAAAGAAGTGCTCATTTTTCAAAACATCCATCGAATATCTCGGTAATTTGATTGCAGGAGGGACGGTGCGTCCAAGTCCGAGGAAGGTGGAGGCCTTAGAGAAATCTGCAGTACCCACAAACGTAAAACAGGTACGTCAATTCTGTGGCTTGGCAGGCTATTTCAGGCGTTTTATACCGTCCTTCTCTGAACGCTTGATTCCACTCTATAACCTGACAAAGAAAGATGCTAAATTCCAGTGGACCGCAGAATGTGAAAGCGTCAGACTTGATATCATTCGCCGTTTAACATCAGCACCAATACTAGCCATTTTTCAAGAAGGACTTCCCATTGAACTCCATACTGATGCTAGCAGCACAGGTTTGGGCGGTATCTTAATTCAAAAAAAGGATGGCCGACAGCATGTGATTGCTTACATGAGTATGAGAACTACAGAACCAGAAAGTCACTACCACTCCTACGAGCTGGAAACGCTGGCCGTAGTAAGAGCAATTAAACACTTTCGGCAATACTTATATGGCAGGTCTTTTACAGTCATCACCGACTGCAACGCCATAAAGTCGTCGTCAAGCAAACATGAACTCTTACCCAGGATCCATAGGTGGTGGTCTTTTCTCCAGCATTACGACTTCAAAATAGAATACCGCCAAGGAAATCGAATGAAACATGCTGATTTCTTTAGCCGCAACCCTACAGCATGCATTAACTTGGCACAAAATGTCGATACGTGGTTAAAGATAGAGCAAAGGCGTGATGCAGAGTTAGCCCAAATCATAAAGAAATTGGAACACAACGAGGAAATGAGTGAGTACCGCTTAAATGATTTGGTTTTAGAACACTGTCACGACGAAGAAATACCTGGAAGTAAAAAATGGAAAAAAGTGGTGCCAAAGTCATACCAGTGGAGCATTATTAATGCCTATCATACCGCACTAAAACATTTTGGGTGGGAAAAAACTCTCAGCAAGATTAGAGAAAACTACTGGTTTCCTGAGATGTCCACAACGGTAAGACGATTCATAGATAACTGTGTTATATGCAAAACCAGTAAAGGTCCTTCCGGAGCCAAACAGGTAGAGATGTTCCCAATAGACAAAAAACCCGTACCCTTCGATACCATCCATATAGACATGACCGGCCATCTTACTAAAAGGAACAACAAGCATGAATATGTTGTTGTTATTATAGACGCTTACACTAAATTTGTGACCTTGACTTACGCGACAAATAAAACTGCCAACTCAATGTTGCGTGCACTGAAACATGTTGTTTCTTTATTTGGATCTCCAAGACAGATCATAAGTGATCAGGACACTGCCTTTAAAGCCGAATTTGAAGAGTTTTGTAAAAACTACAACATTCATCAGCACTTCATAGCCCCAGGAGTCAGTCGAGCTAACGGACAGGTGGAGAGGATGATGGCCGTTGTGAAAAATGGATTGACTATCATTCGCAATTACGAAACTCAAAACTGGAAGAAAGGTTTGGAAGCTCTCCAGTTAGCAATTAACTGTACAAAGAATAAAACAACAAATGTTAGTCCAATTAAAGCTCTTACCGGAAGACAATGTGCAGTACCACCAGAATTAATATCTTTGATTGACAAGGATGAAGAGACGGTAAATCGAGATCAACTTGACAGCTACATGCAAAGGAAAATTGAAACACGAGGAAAAGAAGACAAAGCTAGATTTGACCAAAGTAAAGCCAAAGTGAAACGGTTTCAAAAGGGAGAATTTGTTTTATTTAAGACTAATCCTAGATCGCAAATCGGACTTGACCTGAAATACCCGGATGCTTATGTAATTTGGAAGATATTGCCAAATGACCGTTACCAAGTGAAGAAGATAACAGGCCGCGGACGTCCAAAGAAAGTAGCTCACGATCAACTTCGGTTAGCACCCAAACCAAACGAACCAAGCATAAGTCTGGATCCCATGTCGGCGCAAGACGAATTTACTACAACACCGGAATCAAATGAGATCAACCTTAATACTTCTAGTGATTTGGTACAAAATCAATATGAACTTACACAACAATAAAGGTATAATTTACGCTGTTTTACTACTATTGTTGCATGCTCTGTTCATGATTGACATAAGTTGAGGACAGGGGCCTCCTTAGTTTTGCAAAGAATGACGTAAGTTGAGGACAGGGGCCTCCTTACTATTTCTGAGAGTCACTTGAGTCGAGGACAGGGGCCTCCTTACTTTTACCAAGAGTCATGTAAGTCGAGGACAGGGGCCTCCTTACTTTTTCTAAGAGTCACATGAGTTGAGGACAGGGGCCTCCTTACTTTTTCTAAGAGTCACATGAGTTGAGGACAGGGGCCTCCTTATATTTGCATTCAAAGCTAAAAAAACCCGAGTCTAAGTACTAGATGGGTAAGAATATACTGTGTGTTTTTACGTTGTATTGCAGGTCGAGGGCGACCATTTCGCAGAATGGCCGTGTCGGCGCGCAATAACAAAACTGGCTACGAACGTGCGCACGTGCAACGTGAGTCACCGAACCAGTCGCAACGCGCGTTATCGTACCACTCACTGAGTCAGGCGAGGTGGGGACGGCCGGCCTTTATAAAGCGGAACGCAAGGCGACCGGCACATTCGATTCGATGCGCTCGCTCCGTCAACACCTCTAATTGTGATACGGATCGCACCTGAATCAGACCCATTATTAATCTATAGTTAATTTATGTCGTTGATTTTGATTATTAATTATTAAAATCTCACAAATAGACACATAATTTAACAGAACAAGTTTCTTGTTATTATTAAGAAATAGTATTATTTCTTATTATGTTTATTTTGCTACTATTCAGTTTTTTATTTTATTGCTGGGTACTTCCTATCTTTTGTTTTAGCCTCATAAAGTGTTCATAAGTTATATGAGATAAATTTGTAAAAAAGCTGTTGAGTTTCTGAATAAAAAATACTTAAATATCTCTTATTAATTTTGAATTTTAAAGTCTTTGTATATAAGTTTAAAATTCATTAATTGATAATTCTGAAGTCTTTTTGATTGTGATACCGGCCCACCGATTACATCTCTGTTGCCAACAATTTTCGATTGAAATCGATTGAAATCGCAGTTGCATTGCTGTTTTAAGTAAGATAGTTGTCACATTGGTTCTTACTAAAGCAGCAATGTCACTGCGATTTCTGTCAAAGTTGATTGCAACAAAGTTAGACAATCAGCCTACGGGTCATTTTGATTATAATACGGTGTTATTTTGATAAGATACGGATTCGTTTTGATTGTGATACATGGTCGTTTTGGTTGTGATACGGGGTCATTTTTGTCGTGATATGGGGTCATTTTGATAGTTAATATTTTTTCTTTACTTATCTACATCTTGCTTTTCGGTAGTAGCCTCATCGCCTCTCTCTTGCCAGAATCAATAGCGCAATGCACTGTGCTGAAATGTGAAGGAACTGTCGCTTCGCTTGTCTGGGAAACAGTATCTTTGGTTTGCCAGCGGCGTCTTTGATGGGCTGAGAGAGATCTATCCCCGTAGTTAGGTGTTGCTGAGAGTCAGGAATATCTATGTGATAATGATCCTTTTAGGGCAGGCTTAGGAAATATAAGGCCTTATGGAATTATTATGATTTTGATGCCGGGTCATTTTGATTATGATACGGAGTCATTTTGATTGTGATACACGGTCGTTTTGGTTGTGATACGGGGTCATTTTGGTTATGATATAGGGTCATTTTGATCGTTAATAATTTTTCTTCACTTAATCTACATCTTGCTTTTCGGTAGTAGCCGCATCGCTTCTCTCCTGCCAGAATCAATAGCGCCATGCACTGTGCTGAAGTGTGAAGGATCTGTTGCTTCTCCGGCGAACAGTATCTTTGGTTTGCCAGCGGCGTCTGTGATTGGCTGAGCGAGATCTACTCTTGCTGTTGGGTGTAGATGGGAGTCAACATGATCGTAAGTGTAACTTCCAAGGGTGTAGGGATTGGAGTTCCAGGAAGACCTGATGAATTAAACAGAGATGGGGTTACATTGTGAAAATGATTACGCAAGGGACAATCTACAACGTGTTACATAATAACCACTAATGCCGAATATGGTAAATAGGGACCATCAAACTAAACAACTTTTACTATGAGACCAACTCTGAAATCGCGAAAAAAAACTACCGTTTCATACATTTTGGTATTTTCGTTATTATCAATCAAATTACTATTAATTGATCAAATTACTATTTGGGCGACAACCTTAGGGCACACAAAAAAAATAAAATTTGGCATATATTTTATTTAAAAAAGGTGACTATTATCCTAATCGAGATGACAAAAATACCATGTTGGGCAGCTTAAATCAGTTATAGTTATCTACTTGGTATACACGGTTAATTTTTAAGTATATCTAAAAAAGAAATGGGGTTTTCAGACTACGTAAATGAACAACTTTTTCTATGACACCAACCACGAAATCGCGAAAAAAAAATCTGCCGTTCCATACATTATAGTCGAGTCAATGTTGTACTTTTCTATGGAACAGCTGATATTTTTTTTCGCGATTTCGTGGTTGGCCCCATAGTAAAAGTTGTTCATTTACGTGGTCTGAAAACCCCATTTCATTTTTAGATATAGTTAAAAATTTACCGTTTAATAGTCGCCCACTGTCATTTAGAATTTTCACTGCTAACTTAATTTATTTATCTCCCACATGTAGTCGCCCGTTTTCCGTATTTTTCGTAATCCACAGTTCGTCGCCCGTTTAGTTATTTTGTCGCCCAAAAAATAAACCGCTGCCAGGTTTAGTATTTAAGTATCCCATTAACAGTCGCCTTTAATTATTTCCAGTCACCCAAAATTAATTCCCTTAATTTTTGTATGAAACAGCTGATGTTTTATCGCGATTTCAGAGTTTGCCCCATAGAAAAATTGGTCAGTTTGATGGTCCCTGTCTACCATATTTGGCATTCGACTCGAATATTTTCTTGTTTCGTACTTTGTAGAGCACATCTTTTTTTATGATATCATATCATATATTATTTTATAGCTCACCTTATCATATCGATAGGTTCAGGTATAGTCCTGTCGGTGCCCAGAAACCTACGTAATAGCTCCATTGCTTTCGTTTTAACCACATCATCGGGAAGTGTTTCTATCTGTAAATAAATACATCAATAAAATAATATACATGTTACAAAAAAAACTCGTAATGCCGGGTAGATAGGGACTAGGGTTTCGGAATTCCCGGGTTTTCGTTTCCGGGAACCGTAAAAAATATCTACAATTCCTGGGAATTCCCACCAATATTATGAAAAACTTATGGGTACTTATTTTTTTTTTAATAAAATACAACATACAGTAGGGTGTAATAAAAAGTACCATGACGACGACGCCTATGCATTTTTATCAAAACAAGAAACAAAACTGGGGAACAATTTTCATTTTTTGGTGTTAAAACAACGTTTCTTGGGACATAAATTAAGTTTATATCTTTTAAAACTTATTTCATAAAAAAAGACTGATGTCGAATTTTTTAAAACAATAATGTTTAAAAGATATGAAGTTACTGAAGGTCAACCTTTAATAACTTTATACCTATCGATTTTCCAGTTACAGTCTAAATGACAAAAATAGTTCAGATATATATATATTTTAACCGTCTCTGTGGTCCAGTGGTTCGCCCACCCGTATAAGACGCAGAGGTCCCGGGTTCGATTCCCAGGGGGGTACAATTTGTACTCAGTTTGGTTGGTGGTAGGGCTTATTTCAAGTCCGCCTGGACTTAGGTAAGATGGTGGTAGCTAGCTACCACCATCTTACCTAAGCCTGACGCCATAACAGCAATTTAAAAATTGTTGTGTTTCGGCAGTTAGAGGTAAGATAGAGTTCCTCAGTGGTGAGGATTCCGGGTGTAGTGCGCTTTCATCTTCGGCCTTATCGTCACTTAAAATCAGGTGAGGTGAAGGCCCTACCCCGTTGTGCATCAAAAAATCGTAGGTCCCGGCTTCGTCAATCAAGTCTTTTTTTTACTAATTTCTACGGTATGGTTTTCTCTAGAAAAACTATTTTTATTCGCTCTACTACAATTTACGGTCACAATGTCATTGATATTAGCTCTTTTTAATATAAAACGCAGCGCATAGAACTGTTATTTAACTTTTTATCCAAAAAATGTTTAATTCCCATCATTCCTGGGATCCCGGCGCATATTTCCCGGGAATAGGAATGAAAAATCCGAAACCCGGGAACGAAACCCTAAATAGGGACGATCAAACTGAACATTTTTTACAAAACGGAACCCACTTAAATATCGCGAAATTAAATCAGCTGTTTCATACATTTTGATATTTTCGTTATTAATTTTTGTATGAAACAGCAGATTTTGTTTCGCGTTTTCAGAGTTGGTCCCATAGTAAAAGTTGTTCAGTTTGATGGTTCCTATCTACCATATTAGGCATTGCGGGTTTGTTTTATAACACTGTATAGCGTATAAAAATAATAACCTTGTGGATTTTGATTAAAAATTGAATGATGAAAATGAGTTATTGTGTCATTCATACATGCCCGTTAGAACTATGAATTATGAAAAATGAATACCAATATCTATTATGTATAAGTCATTCATTTAATTTAAAAAAAGAATTGAAATGACGACTCTCCTATTTGCCTCTCGCTTACACAACACGCTTACACTCTCACTTTTTAACTCACTTGCACTCAAAAAGCCTATAACATACTCCCATTTTTAGTCTCTTTTTATATGACCAAGTCGTAGGAAAATCGTACAAACCGGATCTTTGCAAAAATCCTAGGTCAATTGTAAAGGACCAGATAATTTTAATCTGAGATAGATTTTCGCAATCGTCCGAGAAATTTTTAAGATCTTTGTAAAAATCTCAGTATGTTTCGGACAATTGGAAACTTGAATGAATGCTGATTGGATAATTTAAGAGTCGATTAATACCATCTTTAGTTTAATTGGTCAGAACATGACTATTCTTTTAGGAATAGTCCTATACCTATAGAGGTAGCCGTTAGCCAATCAGAGAATCTGTCAGTCCATAACCATAACGTTGACATCAGCCAATCAGCGTGCGCAAAATGATGGTTATGCGCGATTTAACTAAGATACGCTGGATTTTTATAAAAAATCCTAATCATAACTCGAACATTTGCAAAAATCTGATGTCTCAGATTGTAACTATCCGGTTTTTTGCAATTATACTAAGATTTTGATTTGTAGGAATATCAAACGACATATACAACCCGCGGAATTAAAGAATGGAAAATTGCGCCTCACAGCAATTACCAAAATAAGTGTGTGAGAAAACGATATGTGTGCGAGCGAGAAGTTAACATATGTTAACATATGATGCTATTTTAAATGCCATTCTTAAACAGCACAGGTTATACGACGACGGCATATCAGACTTATACATGTTGACCTTGAGACCGTCTTTATGCCCTACGTAATTAAAGCTGTTTTCGCAGTTCAACTGTTTAACTTGATGTGATGTCGTGTGTTCTTAATTCTAACTTACCTTTCTCCCTGTGTCCCCGCAAGTCCAAAGAGTAAGGGCATTTCCAGCACCCAAAGGCGTGCTACATCCAAAAATTTGCGATATCCACCTATCTCCCTCTAGCATCTTCTCTTTCTCACTCTTTTTCCAAAGAAACCCGAACACATTAATGTTTTTAGGCCACCATGCGTAAGGAAATAGTAACACTATTTTGTTCATTACTCCAATTGATATTGTCTCTATGGATTTAATTTTTGCAGGTGGCAACTTTGGTGAGAACAGAGTTGAGTGTCTGTGAATAATTTTTGATCTGTGACACTACTGTTGCTATTCTTACGTTTTTTGTATGGTTAATAGTAAGCTTCTTAATTTATTTGTATGGCGGCCAGATAATTTATTAAGTACACCATCCGATTTTCATACAAACTTAATTTAACTTTGAAGCATTGGTTCTCCGCCAAGGATTAACATAGCTGTGATCTGATGATGGCCATCCAGGGAGTGAATAGAGGAGATTCAGATCGCTATATACACTCAAGTAATTTGATCAACATTCTAAGATTGGATATGTTAAAAAAACGAAAAAAATCAACATAAAAATGAATGGAAACCTGAAACTGAAAACTCTGATCCTCATATCACTTAGAATGCTGATCAGATCAATTGGGTGTATATGTCGCAGGCGTATTGTATATTTAGCCGTATTACATAGCAACTAGCTGTTTTAGAAAACGGCGCCGTATTGTAATACGGCGAGTCAACGATACGCCAGATTGACAATGTGATACGTTGTTCAATACGGCGGAGCACGTTTAGCCGTTTTGTATCAAAGTTCTATTGTAGAGTGACCACACTAACAAAATGAAACAGTGCTTAATTGAAAATGCTTACTTATGAGGAAACAGAGAACTTGCTAAAAATTGTCAAGTAACACACACCACACCATATTTCACTCCATCTACTACAGCGCTGCCTTTACGTAAATAAAATTGAAATAATTATTTGTTTGTAAAATAAATGTGCCGACATCAAAATGTGTAAATGGTAAACGACCCCTAACCTCCACAGGACAGGCTTAGCCTAGTGTGGAGGCTAGATAACTTATGCCTTGTAATTATGTTTTTTGGAAATAAATATATTTGTATATATTTGTTGTATATAGGTAGATTTAAGTAACTTCTAAAGCACCTAGTAAGTAGTAGGAAACATGTGTTCTTTTTATTAGTTTTAAGGAATGTATGGGTTATTCCCAAAGCTCCATGAATGTATGGGTAAGTGCTACTTCTATCAAATAAGTAGGTACGGTACAAAACGGTTTGGTTCTTGTTTGTAAAATTGTAATATTTTAGACTAACTAGAACATTAAGCAATTTTTTTTAAGTTTAAATAATTTTAAAGCCTTTTAAAATGTAACTTCTTTTTATATGTAATGTATCAAAATATTGTTCTTTGGGCACTGCCCAAAAAGTAGGGTCTTCTGAAATATGTTTCTTTACTCTTCACTGACTACACTAATTACGTTGTATTTTTTACACCAATAATATTGCGTAGGATTCCGCACAACACCAGAAACCATTGCCACCTTAGCAGTTTTAATCTCGTTCTTTGATCCACGGCTTTTTCACACTTCCGCATTTAGCTGTGTAGAAACTATTTAACTGCACATAAAAAAAATGTCCTTAAAACAATTATCTGTACTCATTTGGCACGTTTTATTCATCCAATTCATCCATATTCTTACTTATTTTCGATGCAATATCCGCACTTGACGCCATTTTTATTGTTATAGTAGGCAGCGCCGCGAGTGTTGATAATTGGTACTAAAAACTTACGGAAAAGCGACTTATGAAGCGCCCAATTACATTACGGCTAGCCGTATTGAAAATCGCAAAGCACTCTATTCAATGTGGCGTACTTTTGACCAGCCGTTTTGAATACGGCGTATCTTTAATCCGCCACATTACAATACGGCGCCGTTTTCTAAAACAGCTAGTTGCTATGTAATACGGCTAAATATACAATACGCCTGCGACATATATAGCGATCTGATCTCCTTTATTCACTCCCTGGATGGCCATCATCAGATCACAGCTAGATCAATCCTTGGAGGAGAACCAAGGCTTCAAAGTTACCTCGTTTGTATGAAAATAGACTGGTGTCTCTAATTATCTGGCCACCACTATAAATAAAATATTAACATGGTGATAACTTGTTAACGGTTAGTGATATAAAATAACACTTGTAATAGACGCATGTATAACAAAAAAAAATTTCATGCAATGAATTGCCCAATGTTTATGAAAAAATATTTTTATACACACTTAATAAATCTAAAGTTAAAACATGCACCCATATTAACTAACCAAAGAGTTTTTAACCTTTCCAAACCATAGACCAAAACCCAAAAAAAAAAATAGGTTTTACTAACCAATCGACCATTATCTCCATAAGTCCAAATAGTCAAAACATTGCTAGCTCCCATAGGACGACTAGCAAATCCAAACTTAGTAGTCAAATCGTCGGCAATTGCCAAGCGATCTTGACCTTTCCACCACAAGCCGTAGAAGCTATAATTGCTTGGCCACCATTGATTTTCAAATTTCAGAATTATTTTGCCTAGGAACCCCATGTGTATGTTTTGGATCGCGTCGAGTTTTGCTTGAGGTAAGCCTGGATTGAATAATGTGCTGTGTCTGTAAAGAATTATGGTCGTATTTCATTTGGCAGGTAATTTGTTTAATTTTGATCGATGCCCCATATAAGTACTTTAGTAGTTTTCATAATAATTTTGGACATCGAAATACAAATTCATATTCAGTTATTTCTCATCAGGTCTCATTTAGTCAAAACTAACCGTAATTGTTTTAAGTTAAAAAATAATTGCGTGTTCCACTATTTTATGAAATTCGGAGTAAAATATAAAATTCAAAACATAACAAAATGCAGTTAGATGATGATCAATAAAGAAATGAGGTTATATTGAACATTAAAGTGTAAAAGAGACAGGATTATTTATGGACATGATAAATACATAATGGAGTTTCCGAATCATTTTTTACTTTTACTTTTATACACGCGTCTATTACTAAAAGATAAATTATATTACTACCCAATTTACTCTACCATTTAAAAAATAGAAACTAGTTTTATACTTAAATAAATCAACGGACAGGATAACAAAATAACATACATTGCTCTGATACTAAAGTAAATAGCTTTGTGATAATGAAAGTGGAAAGAACGAAAGTGCCACAAAGACCCAGACCTGAGACATTACGGAAAAGTTATTTTCTAAATGGACCCAGTCGGTGATCAAACCCGAGGGGACCATAAAGATGACGACTATAAAACCGGTGTACACTTAGCAACGAAATTCGCTTAATGCCAAAAATAAATTAACCATAGACTAATTTGATAATTTGTTTCCCGCTTAACACGTTAGTACTTTTTCATAGCAACTTCTTGGACAGATGACTCACAGTTTAAAATATTGATCCAAAAAGTTGCTATGACAAAGTACTCAAGTGATAAGCAACTTTTGTTGTGTATGTCGTAGGATATACGTACAAATCGGATCTTTACCTAGTTACTAGTAATATAAATAAATTATAAAATGACTAAAAAAATATATTCATTTTCTTATGACTTAAATAACAATCAACGTTATGGACTGACGAGTGCTCTGATTGGCTAACGGCTACCTATAGTATTATAAAAAGAGTCGTGTTCTGACCAATCAGACTAAATCGACTCTTAGATTATCCAATCAGCATTCAAGTTTCCAATTGTCCGAAGCATACTGGGATTTTTACATAGGTCTTAAAAATTGCTCTGACTATTGCAAAATATCTTAAGATTCCATTTATTCGATCCTTTACAATCGACTTAGAATTTTTGCAAAGATCCGATTTGTACGAATATTCTACGACATATACAATATTTTCGACCACGGATATCGTCGAATACTATTTTCCCTTGTTCCTTGGAAATAACCATGGTCAGATAACTGGTTATCTATGAAGAATTTTTTTCCACCAGTATAACCAGTTATCTCTTAGGAATAGATTTTCGATACAGATAACTATTAACAGTTATCTGCCAGGAAAATTTATTCCTAAGAGATAACTGGTTATCTCACAGGAATTTATTTTACTTGCAGATTACTATTAAAATAAATAGTTATCTGTAAGAAAAATCTATTTCTAAATAGTTATACGGAAGGAAAAAATCTTCACAGATAAGTTATCTTGCCATGGTTATCTCCAATCCAAGGAACAAGGGACTATTTTCACATACCTTGCCTTCAAAACCCCAATAGAGACTGTAACAATTACATTGTCAGCTGTGTACTCGGCGCCATCTTTACATTTGACTATAACTTTTTTATTTGGCTCTTGTGACCAGTTTATTTGAGTTACTTCTTTATTTAGTTTGTATTCTAACGTTGGTAGACCTGTGCCATTTTTGTAGGTATTCTGTGGAAGGAATATACAGATTATATTAGCGATGTCTTGGCTGTGTGGTTATATTAGTCTGCCTTCCATATAATAATGTTGAGTTTTAACAGGCAATAATAAATATCTGTACTAAATATAGGACATTTGAAAAGGTTTTATGTATCGTGTGTCGTGTGTCGGTTGTCGGATGTGCTAGCACCACGTAGTTGAAAAAATCTTACCAATAGTATTTCAAACAGCGTCTTATACCCGTTCCGATGCCAGCTCAAATGTTGATCACCTTCCAACTCCCTATATTTGCTCTCAGTAGTCACATCATTCCAACTTGTAGTCGCTTCGTAGCTATCTATCACTAGATCTATGAAAGCTAGCAGGTCCGATATATAGGCCTGGTCTTTTAGAAGATTGGGGTGGTTGTCCTTTATATAGTCCATGAGTCTGGAAACAGGGTATTTTATCCAGAAAAATTAAAGCGAGAGTTTTTAACACAATTTGAATGAATTTATGAAGTAACAAACGAAAGACCATGTAACACTTAAATTTAATTATTACGTATTGTATAATGCATATGCGATTTTATACAAAATCTTTGAATGCAGTTACAATTATTTTTAAAAACAATATGAGGTCTACAGTTATACAAAATTTCTTAACGGATAACCAAATTATCTAGCCATGATTATCTCCAAGGAACAAGGGTTTTCCTTACAGTTGTAGATATATAGTTATACAAGGTATTTGGTAAAAGCCTTATAAAGCCGAATATGGTAGATAGGGACCATCAAACTGAACAACTTTTACTATGGGACTAACTCTGAAATCGCGAAAAAAAACCAGCCGTTTCATACAAAAAAATATTACGAAAATATCAAAACGTATGAAACAGCTGATTTTTTTTCGCGATTTAAAAGTTGGTCCCTTAGTAAAAGTTATTCAGTTTGGTAGTCCCTTCTACCATATTCGGTTTTATAAGGCTATTACCAAACACCTGTATATAACTGTTAAAATAAGTCGATATCTGTAAGGAAAATCTATTCCTAAGAAATAACTAGTTATAATTAGGAAAAAAACATCTTCACAGATAGCCAGTTCTCTGGTCATGATTATCTCCAAGGAACAAGGGGTACCTATGAACTATAACTTACCTACTAGTGATGTACTTACCTACTAGTGATGCACTTACCTACTAGTGATGTACTTTTGTACTTACCTACTAGTGATGTACTGGCCCAATGGTTGAGGGTCTGCTGGTGGCTGCTCGCACACTTCTAACGCAAACGCTATTAGTTCGTTCACCAATGCCTAGACAATATACAAAATTACAAATATATCTTTAGTTGGGCAGGACTGTAAAATGCAAAAAGTTCTAGTTTTTGAGATCTATGAGAAAAATTAAAAAAGTACCTACCTAATTAATTTCGTATTAAAATTTATTTTAGTGATTTTTTATGACATATTAAAGTTAAAAGTAAAACATAATATATCTTTTTACACGACTGCCCAAAAAGGAGTGTATATGTGTTCAGGGTTCATGTATGTTTGTGGGTATGTGAGTTTCTTTATTCCACCATAACTTCTAAATGGCTCAACGGATTTCAATGTATGGGGTATCATTAGAATCCTTACATCATTCCAAGTGACACTGCCTGACCATATATTTTTCGAAAAAAAAATCAATATGGCGACTGTACGACGCTATTTTCAAATGTGAAAAAAACATTGTTTTCTTCAATTATTACAATATGGGCATCAAATGAAAGGCCTTAATGAGCATATTTCAAAACTATATAATTTGTCACTAAAATGTGCCAAATAAAAATAAATAAATTTAAAAAAATATTAAAAACACGACTACCCTGCCAAAAAAACGAACTAAAAAGTTAATAAAAAACAAGCACAAAATAGAGACAGTCTCTATATTGTGAAACAAGTGTCATTGCAGTCGGGGGACCTCTGATTAAAAATTGTTCCACAAAACGGTCTCCTGACTGCAATGACACTTGTTATTTAACTTTTTAGATCGTTTTTGGCAGGGCAGTGGTGTTTTCAATTTTTTTTTTCTCACCGCATCTCCTTTGCTTCCATCCGAAGAGTAAACTTCCAAAGAAATGTCCTGTGATATAATGGATACATTGTTCTGCATTGCCAGGTCGTACACACTGCTTGGGGTTTGGCCGTGGATCCTGAAAGACATATCGGGTCATTTTGAACTTACCATCTAAATTTTAAGGATGTGTCCAGTCCATGAAACTAAACAACTTTCTCTAAGAAACATGTGTCAAATTTCGCCAGAAAATTTTGGTCATCCCATACTAAATTGATCACGTGATCTCTTTGATTTGTATGGAAAGTCGATTTTTATTTTACTTAATTGACCATGTGTTTTCTAGAGAAAGTTGTTCAGTTTCATGAACTGAACACATCCTCAAAATTTGGATGGTAAGTTCAAAATGACCCTGTATAATAGGTTTATAAAAAAAGATATATATGAATTGTAGTCTTCGTCAATGATATTAGAAGTCATCGTGGTATCTCTTAAACCAGCTTAACAGTTGGTTCTTAACCGCGGACCAATGACGGTCCCTGGAAGCACCAGAAGTGGTCCGCGAAGCCGTTTTAAAATAACAGCCCTTTATTCATTTACTTACATGGTTAACTATGGGACCAACTCTCTGAAATCGCGATAAAATCTGCTGTTTCATACATTTTAATATTTTCGTTATTTTTTTTAAGAAACAGCAGATTTTTTCCCATGGTCCCTATCGAACATATTCGGCATTATTGGTATTTTTGTTTTGTAACATGTTGTATATTAGAAAACAAACTTTATTTTACAAAATACTAACTTACACCCGCAACTTAGTGCGCGTGGATATTCGGAAAATCCATAAGTAACCGTCGAAAGTATTACCGACTTTAGATATGGGCGTAGGAAGGGGGGAACCTTGCTTACCATTCAGCGCCCATCTCAACGACCCCGTCTCCAAAAGGCACCGTACACACCCTACCCCCGGCCCGGCCCTGTGCTTCCAGCGCCAACACTCGCCTGCCAGCACGAGCTAGCGTACTAGCAGCTGATGCGCCCGATGCACCTAGGCCTACTATTATAGTGTCACCGAGTACAAATATCCCCCTTCTGATAGCTAATATAATAACTCAAGAACTCCCTTACCATTCAGCGACCATCTCAACAACCCCGTCACTAAAAGGCACCGTACACACCCTACCCCCGGCCCGGCCCTGTGCTTCCAGCGCCAACACTCGCCTGCCAGCACGAGCTAGCGTACTAGCAGCTGATGCGCCCGATGCACCCAGGCCTACTATTATAGTGTCACCGAGTACAAATTCTATCCCCCTTCTGATGGCTAATAAAAAAACTTAAAAACTCCCTTACCATTCAGTGCCCATCTTAACGAGCCCGTCTCCAAAAGGCACCGTACACACCCTACCCCCGACTCGGCCCTGTGCTTCCAGCGCCAACACCCGCCTGCCAGCACGAGCTAGCGTGCTAGCAGCTGATGCACCCGATGCTCCCAGCCCTACTTTTATAGTGTCACCGAGTACAAATATCCCCCTTCTGTTAGCTAATATAATAACTCAAGAACTCCTTTACCATTCAGCGCCCATCTCAACGACCCCATCACCAAAAGGCACCGTACACACCCTACCCCCAGCCCGGCCCTGTGCTTCCAGCGCCAACACTCGCCTGCCAGCACGAGCTAGCGTACTAGCAGCTGATGCGCCCGATGCACCCAGGCCTACTATTATAGTGTCACCGAGTACAAATTCTATCCCCCTCTTGATGGCTGATAAAAAAACTCAAGAACTCCCTTACCATTCAGCGCTCATCTCAACGACCCCGTCACCAAAAGGCACCGTACACACCCTACCCCCGGCCCGGCCCTGTGCTTCCAGCGCCAACACTCGCCTGCCAGCACGAGCTAGCGTACTAGCAGCTGATGCGCCCGATGCACCCAGGCCTACTATTATAGTGTCACCGAGTACAAATTCTATCCCCCTTCTGATAGCTAATATAATAACTCAAGAACTCCTTTACCATTCAGCGCCCATCTCAACGACCCCATCACCAAAAGGCACCGTACACACCCTACCCCCAGCCCGGCCCTGTGCTTCCAGCGCCAACACTCGCCTGCCAGCACGAGCTAGCGTACTAGCAGCTGATGCGCCCGATGCACCCAGGCCTACTATTATATGACACTAGTCACCGAGTACAAATTCTATCCCCCTCTTGATGGCTGATAAAAAAACTCAAGAACTCCCTTACCATTCAGCGCTCATCTCAACGACCCCGTCACCAAAAGGCACCGTACACACCCTACCCCCGGCCCGGCCCTGTGCTTCCAGCGCCAACACTCGCCTGCCAGCACGAGCTAGCGTACTAGCAGCTGATGCGCCCGATGCACCCAGGCCTACTATTATAGTGTCACCGAGTACAAATTCTATCCCCCTTCTGATAGCTAATATAAAAACTCAAGAACTCCCTTACCATTCAGCACCCATCTCAACGACCCCGTCTCTAAAGGGCACCGTACACACCCTACCCCCGACTCGGCCCTGCGCTTCCAGCGCCAACACCCGCCTGCCAGCATGAGCTAGCGTACTAGCAGCTGATGTGCCCGACGCTCCCAGGCCTATTATTATAGTGTCGTACATTGTGGTGCTGGAAATAATAATAATATTATTTATTTATACAAATAATAACAACTTATTTTTAGTAACAATACTGCTTATGAACTATGTATTAAGGTTAAACAGTAGCACTGAACTCGTTATTGTAGGCACATAACATGGTTTCCCAGGATTTTAACTTTTACATAATATATTTTAGCATGTCCTGACAACTATTGACAATTGTACACTATGAACTATGTTATCAAAGCAAAATTATCTCATTAAATGCAATATGTTTGTAGTATTCGGCGAATACAACTTTAGTGTGTAGAAATAAGTGCATTTGTAATCTATCCACAAATAAGTGTGGCTACAATAGCGAGTCCTACTGTTTAACCTTGATTAAATATTTATATTTGGAATATTATGGTACTTATGCTTGAGACATGCCAACTGATATCCCACGATTGATATAGCAATGGCCAAGACTCAAGTCTTGTGTGCATTTTATAAGTAAGACATATATTCTTGATTAATTCAATACAATCAAGTAACGGTCCTGTGTCGAAATAGTTGGACACACAATCTCAAAGGACATGTCTCATCGCGCCTATGTCATTTGCCTCACCATTCTCAAAAAATGAAAGTTTCTCGCGTCTTAATCAAAGTAGTATGTCAGAGTAGGTATTTTACTCTTTTATCAGATTAATAATTATTTTCTGCATTAAAAAGTGGGATTTTTAAGTTAAAACCCTTTTAAATCACAATTTTTTATCATGATAGTACTATTTACTTACATTTTTTTCACAAAATACTTCAGAAAACAACTATGTTTTTGTAATTGTTTTTCTATATATATAACAATTCTTGACTGATACTATACCTAAATAATAGGTCTTTACCTATGAAATTGCCGATTTGTATGGAGATTTTTCAAGAAGTTGCATTTTTCATAATAGCATTTTCTTTGTTCATTTAACAACCATGAACACTCATGTAACAAAACTTTTATGTACTAATGTTTGAACACTATGCTAACTTATTTCCATTTAAGATAAGCGTAAAAATAAGTTTTGGTTAAGTAACAACCCCTTCGGTCACCTTTTTTTTTGCTCACAAAAAAAGAGTCACATTCAAGATCTTTTTTTTAATGTCACGAAAGCTAAAATATGGACTTTATTTTTACTGAAAGTTAACTATCATGATCATAATTCGATGTAATATTCACGATTTTGTTAAAATTTTAAATTATAGAAGTTATTATTTTCTCTGTATGTGACAAAATATCGGTAATTTCATAGGTAAAGACCTAATAAAATGTAATTAGCATTTTTTTATTAAGAAAATAATTAAATAAAATGAAACTGGGGCAACGCTGGGATCTAATCTTTAATAGTTGGACACACGTTTGGATATCTAATCACTACCTACCTAAAAATCAAAGTGTTATTATGAGAATTATGAGATTAACTTCTTTAATACAAAAATAACTAACGAGTCAATGAAAGAACCAAAAATGAAAACCGTTTCTTCAGAACAACTTTTAGTATGTGACCAACTTTGGAATGTGAAAGAAAAACAGTTGTTTCATAAATGTTGATATTTTCGTTAGGTATTAATTTTTGTATGAAACAGCTGATCACGATCAGCCGGTCACGATTTCCGAGTTGGTCCCATAGTAAAAGTTGTTCAGTTTGATGGTCCAAAGAAACGGTTTTTCAATTTTTGGTTCATTCACACTCTGTATAATAAATATTATATAACTCTGAACAGATATACAAAGAATAGTTAGACAATAATTATGATAATGAGATTAAAGAGATAGCAAAGTTTAATTAAATTAATGATTATTGTCTAATACATATTTGAAAGTAATGTTTCTAGCAAAGTGAATTATGTTATATTGTTGCTTTACAGTTCATGTTTATTAAACCTCAAAGCAAGAAGAGATGTAAATGGTGTTATGGTTTTATACTTACTATAAATAAACTGCACAAACTCGTAATATTCTACTGATAGCTTTTATTCAGTAAGACACTGTTTCGGTCGGAGAGTCAGGTTTAAGATAATAAGAGTTTTAATTAGAAAAGATTTTTACAAAATTAGAGGAAAATAGCAAAGATCACAGTCACAGCTTTTTTGGCCTTTTTTGACTGATAATTTTGACATTGACATATGATTTTGACATTGACAGTTTTTTTTTTTCAATTCTATGGCCATGGCACCATCCATATTGGCTCGACCTTTGACATAAGCACAGATTGAATGTTTTTTTATTTATTGGACATATTTGAGTTTTTTTCATCAACTTTTTGGATCGGTTATTCATGAGATGAGTAGGTGACCAAAAATCTCGAGCTCCTCCATACTGTATACACAATGAGAGCTCTTAAAAATAACAAAAAGCTGTAGGCTCGATCGATGGCGTTGATAAAAATGTGTGTTTCAATGTGATTTTTGTAGTGAAAACTTTTTTAGCGGTGCTGTACACTTTTTTTGTAATGGGGAAAAAATGTTAAACTCGCGTCAGTCAGGGTCACGTGAAAATTCGTAAGACGGATGTAGCGTAGACAGCCGGCGGCGGAAGTAACCTCCTCTCTTTCTACGGGGCGCGGCAAAAATGGCGGCGCGTCATTTCAAGACGTAAACAACTGTGTCACCATAGCAATGAGCTAATTTTTTAATTCAATGTCAAAACTCTAGATTTTCTGTCAAGCTATGGATAAGACCTTCGTACAGCAATTCGTGTAAAATTATTCTCTAACCATTCTAAAATATCAAAAATGCACAACGTTAATTAGTCCAATCAATGAGCATATTTGTTGTATGGAGACTTCCGAAAAATTCTCCCGCCTATAAAATTTGGCATGTGATGAAGTTAGGTAACACAGATTACAGATGAACAATAAGCCAATAAAATTTGTTAAGAGAAGTTAGGTATTTTTACCTAAACATGAAAATCGCTTATATCTCTCTGTGAATATTTCCTCGGGCTAAAATACTTTCTGTATACGTATTTGTGTATTAGTCAGAATAAGTATGTAAAAGAATCCAATATTTTTTCGATTTCGGAGATACTCCAAATTTAAATTTTAATATTTTTCAATATTTCTTTTCTTGATAAAAATATCTGCTGATTATTATTTTTTAATGTTTTTATACCCTTAATATATAGATTTGTTCAGTAGGCCAACAAATTTTCTTCTTTAATCATATTTATACATAAATGTATGAAAATGGACCGACTATTTTTCACATTACCTCTTAAGACCAAAAAATAAAAAAAATGATTAAAGAAGAAAATTAATTGACTTACTGAACAAAGCTATATATTTAAGGATATAAAAACATATTAAAAATAATAATCAGCAGATATTTTTATCAAGAAAATATATATTGAAAAATATTAAAATTTAAATTTGGAGTATCTCCGAAATCGAAAAAATATTGGATTCTTTTACATACTTATTCTGACTAATACACAAATACGTATACAGAAAGTATTTTAGCCCGAGGAAATATTCACAGAGAGATATAAGCGATTTTCATGTTTAGGTAAAAATACCTAACTTCTCGTAACAAAATTTATTGGATTATTGTTCATCTGTAATCTGTATTACCTAACTTCATCACATGCCAAATTTCATAGACGGAAGAATTATTCGGGTTGCATAAGCCCCGTTGATTGGACTAAATATTCAAGTTTTGACTTCTGCCGGCACTCCCGGAGTGCAACCCGAATTTTTTTTTACTAATCTTCGGAGAGTGCTCAGGTAGGCAGGCAGATCTCAGCCAGCGAGCGCTTACGGCTTACTTGCCTCTTTGGTACAGACCGTTTATTTTTAAAAGCCAATTTTGACACTTCTCTTTCCATCAATGCCATCTAGTGAGGAAAATTTTATTTTATTTTTTAAATGTTACTTTATAAAGCCCTCATTAATAGAGTAAAAAGTACCATATTACCTACATTATGAACCTACAAGATCTGTGTTGTTATCAATTTTAATTACATACAAAGGTCAACAGCATTATCACTTTAATTAACCAAAGCTATCGCCTATCGCTTTCCTTTAAATTAATTTAAAACCTTATTGAAGTATCAGTTAAGCTAGAAACATACTATTGTGTCGTGTCTCGTGTCGCTATCTGTCACGTATCGGTTTCATACATTTAGTATGGTTAGAAACACATTACTACAGTGTGTCGTGTCGACACAACACAACACAATAGTATTTTTGTTTCTAGCGTTAAGCTTGAATTATTGTATAGGTACGTACACTAGTATCGTGAATTCGTGGGTCTCAAGGTCTCTATTAATTAATTAATCAATGGAGCGGACGCCGGCGCGGCATCCGGACAATAGAAAATCTATTGTGTCTCAATTCCCAGGCGTTGATGGCTTAACAAAAAAAATCCATCACTTTGGTGATAAAAATCTCAAAATAAATATACAGGGTGTCCCCAAAACTTTGCCGCATGGAGGGAAAATACCTTAAATATTGAAGATAGGACATTTTACTAAAAGAAAACTTCGTTTTGTTTTAAAAAATGCGAACTGCATTCAAAGACTTTTTTTTAAATCGCATTTATTTCTATACAAATTGAAACAATACGTAATAATTAAAATTAAAATGTTAAATTTCATGGTCTTCCTTTTGTTTAAGATGCTGTGTTATTTAATAAAAAACAATCCTAATGAGTACCTAACCCTTTGGATCGTTATCGTAAAAATTAAAGATTGTTTTTTTTTCTAATTTGGTGTTTGATTCCTGGTTAAGGCATGCAATTTTTCGAAAATCTTTAAATGCAGTCTCAATCATTTTAAAAATCAAAATGAAGTCTTCTTTCAGTAAAATTTCCTATTTTCAATATTTAAGGTAGGTACTTTCCCTACGTGTGGCAAAGTTTTTTTTTGGACACCCTGTATATAGATTAAAATTTTGTAATCCACTGTTATCCATAGGGATCTCGAAAGAATCTTTCGATTCAAAATTTCGTCCTTCACTTGTTTTAAAATTACAAAATATTATAATGTTTGGAAAGAAAAATCCAACATTTGTCAGTCAGGTTAAATATTTATGTCAATTAGGGAAGTAGCGGGTCATTCCCAATACAAACAAGAATCGTCAGATTACATAGGGAAGTCTCAGCAATTTTTTGTATTTGAGATTACGGAATAAATTAATTTTTATTTTTTTAAATACAAAAACAAATTCCACTGGCAGGAACCAAACATGCACTTATGGAAAAGTTGACATACCTACCTACTAAGTTGAGGATTTAATAAATCACTAACCTGTTTAATATTGACGTGCTGTATTATCTGAAATTACCTATTTATTGAGGAAATAAAATAACTCACCTATTTTCTTCTATACTGGCAGCGGAAATGCTGTTTCCCGCCGTAATTATTGTCACTATTAATATTAACCATGCTGCCATTTTAACTTCGTTTCGCGGATGTAATATTTCACGACTGACCCGTGGTCACGGTCGCACCGACGACAGTGATATGATAAGTGATAATAATATAATGACATATGAATAAAAAAAATCTTGGTAGGTAAGTACCTACTGTAGATCATAAGCGCCAGCGCACACGAGCAATTTTTGTCTCCGCAACTATTTTGTCTCACATCAAATCTACGGGTTTGTATGAAAGTGCGCACACGTAGCGACAGTCAGCAATTTTTTTTTTCATACTATACTAAGAGAAACTGTGCTAAGAGCTAGCCCCGGAAATAGGTGGACAATTTATAGAGCGACAAATCCAAACATACAATTACAAACCATGTGAAACAAAATAGTTGCGGATACAAAAGTTGCTCGTGGGCGCTCTCCCTAATTCAACGAGCATGTAAACAAGGATCTTTTGGCTCGTGGCGAAAATCTGAACTAATTTTGGCAGCTGTCGGCTATATTATGTAATAAGGCCTTTATAACATATAGCCGACAGCTGCCAAAATTATAAGGGTAAGGTTCCAATAAGATATTATGGCGGGTCCATAGCGCGTGTTTTGCTCTACCTACACAATCAACAAAAACATCTCAACATTTAACAAAAAGAAAAAGTATGAGGATTTTGTTTCGCGAAACAATGTTTTGTTGATTGTGTAGGGTAGGGCAAAACACGCGCTATGGACCCGCCCCCGGACCGCCCCTAACTCTCTCGCTTTGACCCTGGCTTTGGTTTATGACGTCAGTGCACTGTCCGTCGTTGTCATCGTGTTATGATATGACAAGGATGGATATAGTCTAGCTATCGCTCTGGCTAAAGCTTTGAGTTAGGCGGTAGGCCGTAGGGCCCCCGGTCTAATTCAACAGGGAAAGTGGAGCCACTGTTATCGATTTCGATACAAATCGATTTTTTATAAAGCAAAAACGGAATGCCAATTTCTTTTTCAGATAAAGATGAACATGCCTGCAGCATCGTAGCTAGGGGCTAGCAAGGGGAAGGCTGCCAGGGGCGCAACCTTAAGTCCCTAAGGGGGCGCACTTTGCTGACCCATAGCTAGAAAATAAACCATGGGGTGCAAAATTCAAATCTTGCCAGGGGCTCTAAATATCCTAGAAAATGGGCCTTGGGAAGCTCATTATCCTAGAAATACATATGTCTTATTAATGGAAATTAATGCGAATTTCCGTTAATTTCATTAGCATGCTAATTTTCATAATTATTAGAACTTAGGTTCTAACCAAACAATGTTTATCGACCTTTTTTATTTCTCGAGTTTCGGGAATTCTCGAGGCCAAATTCTCGAGTTTTCTCGGGTCTCGAGTCTTTTAATCAAAACTGTTAAAATCTGTTAAAATTTATTAAAAATACAAGTTTTTTAAAATCTAATATGATTTTATTGCACCACAATCAATATTTAGAATTTGCTCTACCTCTTATTGAAACAAAAATATACTTTTTGTCAGAAAAAATGGGAAATATTGTCTTTTTGCCACCATTTTCGATTTTCCAAAAAAAAGTAACGAACCGTTTATCAAAAATTTGGTACAATACGGTGCCCCTCAAGCTCTCGTATCTTTTTACACAACTGTCTTTCGTTTATCTTTTTTAAAAATTTCGGAAATATAGCCAAATTACACTCCCCCACTATAACGATGTGATAGACATTTTCAATGAATCTTCTTACATTTTAATTTATTAACTAATAATCAAAACTTAGTAATTAACTTATTGGAACAATAATCACTATGACGAGTGTACTTTAACGATAAGTATTAATAAATAGTGGAGTTACAAAAAAAAATGTTTACGATAACGACGTGAATAAAGTACTCTATTGACGAAGTTAGTAATCTAACTTAACAAACAGTAGACAGATTTTTCAGTCTTATCAGTCAGTCAAATATAACATAGCATAGGTGTACTCTTTTTGAATGCTATTTTTCTATTAAGATAAATATGTTAATAGAAAAAATACTAGAAAACATCGACTCACCCGTAGCAGCTCAGACAGGCCCAATGCACTAACCAATTATGCTACCGAGTCGTTAAAATATTTATATTAATAGGTGTACTAATTAGTTTCGTTTGAGATTATTACTTGCAAATCAAATCAGTTAAAGTTGACTATTCCTACCCTCGTATTGTATCTATCTATAGACGAGTAGGGGAACCTATTGTACCTTGGACAGAGTTGTACCTAGAATAATCATGTTTTTTTTCAAAAAAAAGGTACGTTTTTTGGGCTTTACTTCATGCAAATTAATTTAAAGTGATGCATGTTTGTAAAAACTGTTTTATTTAGAATCTAATATTAGTTTATTTATCTAGCTACTAAACGGCATGAGTGTCAAATCCTAACCTCAATCGCAAGTGGGTTTATATAGCTTGTTAAGTGAAGTTGTCGCGATGTTGTACCTAAGCCACCCAACTTACGATGTACCTCGGTCACTGGCCAAGTTACATCATTTTGGTCGGAAATAGGTCAAAAATTCTTTACATAAATTTTTATGGGTATAATTGTATTTAAATTATTAAAAAAACATATAACATTTGTTATAAGTACCAAGATATTAAGAAAAAATTAATCCACCAAAGAGAGTCAATTCAAAAAGAGGAATATTTCAGAAATTGGAATTTACTGGGTTTTTTCAAATACTAATAAGTATTTAAATTAGTATAAGTAATAATTGATTAAAAAAAAGTAATTGAAAGTCTTAGTCTAACATATATCTTTTTGTATTTTTTATAAGTTTTTAAAGAAATTTTTGTTGCTGGTACGTTCCAAAGTTTTTTATAATTTATTTTTGTTTAATCGAGCGTATTTAATGGATAGTTTGTTAGAATTTATGTTAAGGGATAAGAAAATACAAAAAAATTGGTTACAAATTAAAATTACGTGATTCGATGCCAAAATATTGTCAACAACATTATCAAAAATTAGATAAGTGAGGACTTTTTTAAAAAACAATACTTTTACTTAAATATTGTTGTAATAATATTGCTTATGCTAATATAATTAACTAATTAATATACAACAGAAAATAAATAAATTCCAGCTAATAAAAGTGTTTATCTCAATTTGAACCTGCTCTGTCCAAGGTACAACGGACACGGTCCAAGGTACATCTGGTTTGTTGTACCTAGGACAGTTTTCCATTTTTTTTCCAAGTGGCTAGTGGTCCCAGGTTTTTGAAAATATACACAGCTTTATGAAAGAATTATGTAGTTAATTAAATGATCTTTACATACATGAACACTAGACCGGTGTAGCATGCACCATTATTTAAAAAAAATCAAAATTCAAAAAACTGGCCTAGGTACAACAGGTTCCCCTATATAAGTAATGACTTGAGTAAAATTTGCATTTTCAGATGATTCTAATATTATATATTCAAATGCAATGTATAGTATGCTTTAATTTTTAATGCTGTGCAGTTTTGGTTTATCAAAATAATATTAAAAACATTTGAAAATTGCAAGTTTTACTTAAGTCATTACTTACTCGTCTATAGATACGAGGTGACTATATAGACCAGATTAGAAGCAACGTAAACCTATTAAATAATTAGAAAACATAATATTGTCTCAGACAAATGAATGAAAGATCACGAAGCGCGGGCGGTGTTAGTTAACGGCGAAAAAGTCGCGCGCGGCGTCTTCCACGATTCAAATTCGAAACTCGAGAATTCTCGAGCTTCGGTCATTTTTTCTCGTCGAAGCCAAATTTCTCGAGTTTTCTCGAGTTCGAGAAAGCTCGAGCAGAAACCCTAATTATATTATTAGGTACCTATAGAAAAAAGGGGCAAAAGGAAACAAAAATAAAATTGAAAGTAATTTATTAACTATCGAGCAAATAACAGAACAATATCACAAAACTTACAAAGGAACATCAATGACATTTACATTTAAATATGACCATTAATGAAATATAAAAAAAAATCTAATAAGGAATGTCTGCAAAAAAAATTGGTTGAATATTTGTTTATTAGTAGGATAAGCTCCCTTATTAATAGAAAAAAGTATCAGAATTTTGGTTGCGTAAAAAATATCACTTTGTCTTCACAAATTTTACTTATTCGCTAATCACCACATATAAAAAGTTAACTGACAACTGCTCTTTTTGACATTTCTTCATAGACATTGTATGTCAAAGTTAAAGAGGGCTTTTCAAAATGACAAAAAACTGTATGCTCGATAGATGGCGTTGATAAAAATGTATGTGTCAATCTATTTTTTTACTAAGCTTCCAAGAGTACTCAGGTTGGCAGGCAGATGTAACCCTAAAATGTTTCTCTTTGGGCAGATGTCAGCCAGCGAGCGCTTACTTGCCTCTTTGGTACAGGCAGTTTATTTTTAAAAGCCAATTTTGACACTTCTTTTTCCATCAATGGCATCTAGTGAGGCAAATAGTAACTATTTTTATTTTTTGAATGTCACTTTGAAAAGCCCTCAATTATTATCCATTCAGGCTATTACTTATTTTCACTCAACCAAAAAAAAAAGAATCTTTCTTCTATTATTATGGAAGCTTATTCCTACTTTAAAAAAACATATACAGCTTGATTATTTTCAGACATTCTCCATGATACACCGTTGTTTAGTCGTTTTAATCCCCAAGGTGAGATATCTACCAATGGAACTAAACATTGGGGTCTCGCTAGGAACATCAAATGTGGCTTAGTTAGCAGGTACTGCCATCTAGTGAGGTAAATTTAAACTAATGTTGGAATTAGTTTAAATTCATCTCACTAGATGGCGGTACCTGCTTCGATTTGTTTTTGTAATATTCAAATACAGATAAAAAAGTCATGAAACTTTTAAATTGTTTCTTAAAAAAAATCACCAAATGCAAAATTGTAGTGAAACAGTAAAATTAAGGGATTTTTTTTAACAAATTTCAATAAAAATTGAGTGACACCTATCGGAAATAATTTGTACTAATAAGATTGTTTTGCTTTTTGCGTTTCAGAGATTTTGACGTTTCTTAGAATATTTTGTAAAGTTTGTTGCTATCTGTGTTAGGCATGCGACGATAGCGGCGCTATCTAGCATTCTACAAGAAAAACATTTTGAATCGCCCCCATAGTCGCTTTACGACGGGCCATTTCTTTAATTATGTAACCTGTGGTAAGTACCTACATGTTTTAGCTGTCTAGTTCCGAAGGACCAACATTTTTTGTAGTTTTCAAAAATGTTTGTTTCATTGATAGAACACTCACAGGCATCCTTCAGGCCACGTACGCACCGACCGACAGGTGGCTTGCTTATAGTACAGTAGCCCATAGAACATTTAAATCACCAAAAAGGTTACCGTTTACCGTTGTGATATAGTTATTTATTACGAAATTATAGATACTTTAACCCAAGTTTTACAGATCGCAACCCGCCGTAACCTATATTTGTTTATCTCCAAAATTGATATTCTTTTATTTCTCGAGGTTTACCACATAGTTTAGCTATTGTCGTGTTCTACAGCTTGGTTTGATTGCCACAAAAAAAATAAGACTATAAAAAGTAGCCATATGTACACAGATTTAAGACCTGATGAAAATGGTTGGACTTTATCTGGTCTTAAATCTGTGTATGATCACTTTTCAAAGTCTTACTATTATTAGTGGCAATCAAACAACGCTGTAGAACACTACAATAGCTAAACCATGTGCTAAACCTTGAAAAATAAAAAAAAATATCATTATTGGAGATATGCAAATACAGGTTACGGCGGGTTGCGATCTGTAAAACTTGGGTTAAGAATCTATAATTTCGTAATAAATAACTATATCACAACGGCAAACGGTAACCTTCTCGGTGATTTAAATGTTCTACGGGCTACTGTACTATTAGCGCCTAGCGCTTAGCTAGATAACCGGATAACTTTGCGACCTCTTTACAAAATCTAATGTAAATTGAAGGAAGTAATAAAATAAATTTGGTGAGATAATTATGAATGATTTCTTTCTAAATTAACCGTTTTCAGACACTTTTTATATCTTAAAAATCTAGTCGCGCACGGGAAGAGAGCGGGGGAAGGCGGGTGGCAGGGTTGCCAACTTTTTTTTTACAAAATAAAAAGTATATTAAGGTCGGAAAAGAAAAATAAACAGTATTTTAGAAAAGTAAACAGTATTTTATATTTTTAGTTTTTTGAATACATATTTTTTGTGCTTTTTGAAAGCTTTGTATGCCTTCAATCATCAAGAAACTCAGAACACAGCTGTGATCTGTGTCTAGAAACGAGGTCTGAGCTGCACCTTTACATTTTTAACAGATTACCAGGTGATACCCGCTGAAAACAGTATTTTTGTATACTTTTTATTAGCTAAACAGTAAAAAGTCTAATGTAGTGAAAAACAGTATAATACTGTTTTTAACAGTATAGTTGGCAACCTTAGGCGGGAGGGGGGCTCGCGTGGGTCGACCTGTACAATGTGCAAACAGTGATTTTAATTTGTGTAAGGAAAAGTTTGGAGTAAAAATAAAAACAAAAAAATTCGTTTATAAATTGATTGGACTGCTGTTGTACACTGGCCTGCAAAAGTAAGTACTACAGAGGCCTATTTTCATACAAACGAGGTAACTTTGATGCTTTGGTTCTCCGTCCAGGATTAAACGGGGTGTGATTTGATAATGGCCATTCAAAGAGTAAATGGAGGAGGCCCAGATCACTAAAGAAACCCAACGGATTAGAAGAGTCGTTTAGTTCAGGGTTGAACTTAAAAAAATAACAAGTTAAAATTACATCAAAAGTATGGAAAATGTAACACTCAAAAGTCTGTTCGGTCTCTGGTGTAAACGACTCTTCTAATCCGTTGGGTTTCTTTAGCGATCTGGGCCTCCTCCATTTACTCTTTGAATGGCCATTATCAAATCACACCCCGTTTAATCCTGGACGGAGAACCAAAGCATCAAAGTTACCTCGTTTGTATGAAAATAGGCCTCTGTAGTACTTACTTTTGCAGGCCAGTGTAGAATGACCTGACAAAATTTATAAAGGGTTCTAAAAATTACCATGTATGTATTTAGTAGGCGTCTAGACTAGCGAGTCGGTGGCAAACATTCGTGAATGTTCCATTTACTTCGATACATATCTAAGCGCTAAGCAAGCCACCTTGTAGTATACTGGATATGTATATTTATGCGACTGATTAATTATTTATTACATTTTGTTAATAACTCTATTTATTACGTTGTTCTTAAATATAAAAGTACCGAAACGTTAGTTGTAGTTATCAGGTGACTAGAGTCGCCCCACTAGAGTGAGTCGCCCCGCTACGCGCTATGCATAGGCCATAAATATGCGGTAGCGGAGTGGAGGGGCTCAGTCATACGGGAGCCGCCACAGTGAACGGTAGAACAGCGGAATAAGCGTTTCGTATAAGTACGTAGTTACAAGTGTGAAATAAATACTATTATCATCTATGCTGGAGTTTGATTTCTACACACCAGTCGCATGTCGATGCGCACTCAGCCTTAGGGGTTAAAACGACTACAAAACGGTGTATTTTATATAACACTTAACCGCGATTTTATTTAGTTATTTGAATGAGCTTGAATTACATTAATAAGGGCTTTTCAAAATCACAAAAAACTGTAGGATCGTTAGATGGCGTTGTTAAAAATGCATGTGTCAATGTTTTTTTTTTACTAAGCTTCGAAGAGTACTCAGGTAGGCAGACAGATGTAACCCTAAAATTTTTATCTTTGGGCAGATGTCAGCCAGCGAGCGCTTACTTTTTTCTTTGGTACAGGCCGTTTATTTATAAAAGAAAATTTTGACACTTCTCTTTCCATCAACGCCATCTAGTGAGGCAAATAGTTACTATTTTTATTTTTAAATGTCATTTTGAAAAGCGCTCATTCAAGGGCGTCGCCAGCCCATGGCCCAGGGGGAGGGGGGCAAGTTAATATTAAGGAGGATGAGAAAAATAAAATATTAATTGTAGGTATAGTCAAGAGCACCTAGCGAATTTATTCAAGTTTTGAGATGCGGGATTTATCGAAAAAGCTAGTCAATTGCACGGCCTTAGGACTTTGGTTACTTTGCAGTTAACTACATTTTTTTTAACCTCTAGGAGGGGGGCAGCTGCCCCTCCCTGCCTACCCTTGGTGACGCCCTTGCATTAATTAGTTCGTTTACCGGAATGGGATTGGACCGATTCGGGTACCCGAAGATTTGGAAACGAAACCGAATTGGGGCCCTACCGCCTAACTTACATGGCTATCGTAATCGCTTTCATTTGACGTGCCGTCAACATGACAAAAGCGGTGATTAAGCACAAATCCCATAACTGTTCTCTTTCCGCACAGACTCTATCGCAAGCCATCATACTATCGATACCACATTTTCTTTACATACTTTCGATAGTCCTATCGATATCTTGATTTTCGAGGTCAACTATCGATAGTTCGGCACCACCACTAAGCATAACTTCTATTTTAAGGCGAGGTGGTAGTGAATGTGGCGCCGCCACTACATTTATTTTTATTACTCGTAAACCAAGTCAATATTTAAAAAAAGCTCAAGTAATAATCTCTTAAATTGTTTCGAATATTTTTTGAATAACTCATCAACAGTTATCATTCATTCTGTAAGTTTTAAAATCCATAATAGGCATGTTGACTATTTTTTTATTTTATGTTACATAAATTACCCCTTTAAAAAAAAGAAACATTTGTATAAGAATTATTACGCTAGCATGAAAACTGCCCGAGATATCACAATTTGAAATGCACAAAATTGGACTCACCCGAAAACGCTCCATACTAATAGCCACCAAGTTATGACGTCACGCTTTCCTACGTTATATGCAACGCTTAGGAAATTTGTTCGGCAGCTATATTAAATATTGTGTTTATCAAAATGTTTTCTTTGACAAATTTGCTATAAATTTTACGGACTAATTAAATGTATTATTTATTTTAACAAATTTTATACTTTTTAAATGGACTTGTCCACCCAACTTTGATGGGTCATAAAACAAATAATACGCAATATATAAAACCAAGAGGTATACAAGCTACTCCAAAAGTTTGATATGTTTACGATTTTTATTAGTATTTCGTTATTTTATTCATAAGTCAACATCCCTATTGCCAAAAGTGGCCACTTTGAGCTAAAATGGATTTTAAAACATACAGAAAAAATGAAAACTGTTGAAGAGTTATTCAAAAAATATTAGAGACAGTTAAGACATTACTTGAGTTTTTTTTTAATATTGAATTGGTTTACGAGTAATAAAAATAAATGTAGTGGCGGCGCCACATTCACTACCACCTCGCCTTAAGCCTGGCTGCGGTAAACCGCTCCACGGCATTCAGGGGGACACTTAAAAGTAGGTAGGTACTTCTACATCTAAGAGCGTTTTCAGATTATCCGATCCGATATCGGTGTCGGGCGCCGATCCGGGGGGTTATTCACGACACTGTCAGAAACCAACTTTCCGAATCAAATCGGAAAGTCCATAGTCTTCGATCTTATTTTCTACCTTATGCTACCAACTTTGTAAAGGACATCAGGCACATGAGACCCAAAAGTGTATAAACATAATTCTGTTATCTATAAACACCTAATGTTACTAGAATCATAAAACAGTAGCAACATTATTTTTTAATTCCTTCATTTAGCTTTAATTAATGGGGAATGTCCGAAAAAAATAAAAATGGCTGAATATTTTTTTAGAAAAAAGTAGTGGTCCCTTAGTTTTAGAAAAAAGTTTCAGAATTTTCGGTAGCGTGTTTTTTTTTTAATAAATTAAAGTCTCTTCGACTTCACAAATGTACGAAAGTAACAGCAGAATGGCGATTATACCTTTGCCACCACCTGCCACAACCACAGCAAGTATTAAAAAAAAGTTTTGACATTTTTTGTCGAAACTTTTTTTTAATACCATGTTGTGGTTCTGACAGGTGGTGGCAAAGGTATTCACGGTGTGGAAAAGGTATGATCTCAATTCTGCTGTTACTTTCGTATATTTGTCAAGTCGAAGAGACTTTATTTTTTATTTTTATTTTTACGCAACCGTAAATTCTGAAACTTTTTTCTATTAATATGCGAGCTTATTCCTACCTATAAAAAAATATTCAGACAAATAGATTTTTTTCGGACATTCCCCATTATTGCAAAAAACAAAACCATATCAATGAAACGGACATCTGTGTTAGCGATTTTACAAGTCTCTCCTGAGTATATTTGTTCTGTGGCACAAGTGATTGCGCATTAAAAACAAGTCTGCCGGATGTCAGTCAACTAAACTGTCAAAAGCGTTGTTACGTGCGACATATTCACAGATTTTCCGTTTGAGCTGGTTCCAACTCCTACATTGTGGTGCTAATCTGTATCACTAACGCAGCTAACGAAACGTATTGTCGTGAAACTGGTGTTGCTATTTAGTGTCGGGGTTACAAAAAAAACTTTCAAACGTAAATAACTCTTAAAACATAAATCTCCGTAAAAATCGGAATATTTTCTAATTACATGCCTACATTGTGAAAAAAACAGAAACGTTTTACATTCTTTGGTTTTTTTTCTATGGGACTCTGCCTGATGTCCTTTGTAGTTATATTTTTGTAATATCGGAGGATACGGATCGAATCGATCGAATGCTTTCGAGTAGATTTCCGACAATCGTGAATAACCCTACCGATATCGGAGGAAGTAAAATGTATGAAATATGTATCTGTCTTTCATATTGTCCGGCCCGATATCGGATATCGGAGCCACATATCACATATTTCATACATTTTACTTCCTTCCATATCGGATTGGCACCCGACACCGATATTGGATCGGATAATCTGAAAACGCTCTTACAGTGGAACAAAAACGTTTGTTTTTCTATTTACAAAAAAATAACTAATGTTTGTATGCTTGTTAATCACGCTTATTTTATAAAAAAATCCTTCAAACAACGATTTAATTATCTATCCGTCGGTAGGAGGCTGCCACGTAACTGCTTTCATTTTTCTGTTTATTTCCTGAAAGTGCAAAAAAGTTATTTAATTTAATCCTTAAAAAATAAAGGGGCTTACAGACAAGCGAAATTTTATGGGCGGGCGTAAGTAAATGTTTTAGCATATACCGTTGGGTTGGGCGTACAGGGTAAAAGGTTGACAACCCCTGCCCTCCTAGCATGACCACCGAAATATGATGTAGTGATTTATCATGTTTAACTGATAATGACAATGGATTTTGACAGTTGAGTGTCGATAATCGCTAGCAATTATATTAATAGTAGATTAAACGTCTCTACCCACTACACCGTGCCATACCATGACCGTGCTAGGAACGTATCAGACACGAAAAGAATCACGACACGCTCTACTATGCCCACTGAAACGGATTGACGGTGTTCTGTGTCCGTATGCAACCCGTATGATGCCTGTAGTCTGTATGCAACCCGTATGGTTCCCGTATGTAACATCCAAAACCGATAGGAATCCGTTTCATTTCGCTTTTACAACGGTCATCATATGCGGTTACAACCCGTATAGTCACCGGCTCGACAACGTCGCGTGTCAGCACCGGCAAAATATTCTCGCTGACGATCGTTGACGCTCCGTGTCTGTGTGTCCTGTCTATTTTAATTATTTGCAAATTGATTCATAGTGGATATTGTGTCTTAAAATTGGTGCAGTTTTGTGGTACAAGTGTCTACGCAACTGAACAATATGTGGGATAATTGAAATAGGCGCGATCTTGGTTTTGTGAAGCCGAGACTTTTATTGTAGTTGTGGCTACCTCGGCAGAACTTACCAAGTAAACTGTCTTGATATACTTGGTGCCAAATGCTCCAAGTAGCATTGGAATGCGATGCACCCGCATTTTAATGTAAACTGAAACAATTTAACACTGAAATATTCACACTTGACACTGGCAAAAATTACTTCCAAGAGGAAAGTAGATTGCCAAAACAAAAATAAGAAGAAGAAGAAGAATATTTTTTTGCCTGACACGTTCCTAGCCCGGTCATGGTTTGCTACGGTGCAGTGGGTAGAGACCTTTATAAGGCGGTCCTACTTGCAGTATGAGCTTGCATCGCGCGAGCTGCGAGGGCCGCAGCTGCGGAGTGGGGTCGCGCGTGCGGTCGCCGGCGGGCGAGCGGCGCGCGCGGCGCAACGTGCGGCGACGGCGCGCTATATGTACACTACATTAATAAGGCGGTGTCACCTGCAGTATGAGCTTGCATCGCGCGAGCTGCGAGGGCCGCAGCTGCGGAGTGGGGTCGCGCGTGCGGTCGCCGGCGGGCGAGCGGCGCGCGCGGCGCAACGCGCGGCGACGGCGCGCTATATGTACACTACATTAATAAGGCGGTGTCACCTGCAGTATGAGCTTGCATCGCGCGAGCTGCGAGGGCCGCAGCTGCGGAGTGGGGTCGCGCGTGCGGTCGCCGGCGGGCGAGCGGCGCGCGCGGCGCAACGCGCGGCGACGGCGCGCTACGGCGGTCGCTACCAGTTATTAATAGTAGATTATTAAGCTTAGACTGAACCAGCGCAGCGGTATATCGTCGTTTATATTACCACACCGCACAAGTCAATTTTGTCAACTTTTCAGGAGAGACAAAAAACCAATCACTATTGCCTAGTTTCACATCACGCCAACAGCACTGTTAGCGTATAATCCATTAAATGAAGTTGGTATACAAATACCCTATTTGTGTAATATTTTGTGACTATTTAATTTGGTCGGATTTGCGCTAACAGCGCTGTGAGCGTCATTCGGAACGCGGCCTATAACAACAATATTTTATTGATAAAATGTCGCAACACCGCTTTAGTACGAAAACTGATTACAGTAAAGGGCCCAACCATAAATTACGTCACACGTTAATGGGGAGGGAGGGGGCGACGAAGTGTGACATTGTGTGACAACAAGGGGGTGGGAAGGGTCCTGTACGAACCTTTACAGGCCGTACAGTTGATGATGATAGAAATGATAGAGAAATTTATGTTGAACACTAATTTATTGCTATATAATTACACTTGATGAATTACGTTAAAATAAAATGCTAATTAAATTGCTTAAACTGATATGAGTGCACGATATGATGACTGATTGTGAACTAGTTAATAAATTGTTACAAATGATCGCAGCTGGCGTAAAATGCTGACCGCGCGGAATGTACGGTCTGTACCGTACATATTCCCGGGGGGCAAAAAATAAGAAAAATAACTAATGATTAAATGAATGATTGATGTAATGATAAATGAAACAAGGTGATCCAATCGGTCCTTAGTTCCTAATTAAATTGATAAAACTTATAGTCTCTATAATTTGCTTTCTAGGCTGATTGTCCGCACACTTTATACACTGGTTTTCTCACAAAAGGCGAACCACCTCCGTCCTTTTGAACACTGCACTCATTTACATTACACTGACACTGATCACTGATAGTCTTGCTGGAGGAGGCGGCGCGCTCTAGGGGCGCCGGCGCCGGTCCCCCCCGCGCCGCGCCCGCCTCGCCGCCGCCGCCCGCGCCGGACCCCGCGTTGTCGCTGCTGCGACTGCTAGGAGCAGCACGTCTTCGCCACCGCCACACGATGAGCCCAATTAGCACTATCACAATGCTTCCCAGTACATATATGGCTGTGTAGTGATGAACATCATGATATGATATGCTCTCGAACGGTTCTTGATTATCTTGCAAGGCACGTATTCTGTCATGTATTTCTTGCATCTTTTCTTGCGTATCTAGGGTTGCCGGCTGACTTATGTCTTCGATTGGCTTAGGCATAGAAAAGTTCATCACGTGATTGATAGGTGGTATATAGTAAGAATTATCTAGTTGGGACACAATCTTCAAATCACTACTCATTTGTCTGTGTGAGAAGATAGTAAAATTTCTTGTTTTGATCATGCAACCTTGACCGAGACTTATAATGCCCGCGCGCGACAGCTGTTGAGCGGTAACTTGATCCTCGCATAGTATTCGAACTTGACACTCATCGCAGCAAAAATAAATAAATGTATTAATATTGTTCATTCTTATCCATTCATGACTGCACGGCTTGATTTTTATTTCGCATTCATGCGTTCTATAATTTAATTCACACAGGTCATTGTCATTAGTCAGGTGATTGATAGGATTTTGTAATCGGCACAGAGTGATTTCGTTATTGTGTAAACAATCTTTCAACTCCATATCGGTAATTGTCATGTAGAGGTCCTTTTTGAGATTTATTCCAACGTATGCAGTTTTGGGCACGATAGTGATTTTGTTATTCTGATTGCTGAGGAATAGGGATTAAATTATATACTTCGAATAAATCGTGGCTGACCAGGGGCACCGTGATCTCAAAAAGGCAATAATCTTGTGTTGTTCTTGTTTTGACTGATAACAGCTGATAAATATTTTTGATCCCATTTTGTATGTCATCAACCGGTAATGCTAAGTCCTTTGGCACTTGACTTGCAATCTTGCTTAATTCTCGTTTCAGCTGTTCAGGTGATATCAAGTGGGGGTTAAATCGACCGTGATAAATGTCGATTATGGTATCTGATAATACATCTTGTATGTTTCTTAAATTTTGTAACATATTATTAGCGATAACTGTCGTTAATGTGAACGTCTTTACATCGAGCTGATATTGCATTTCTTGCTGCATGCGATTAGTAGCGGCGTCTAAAGTCATTAAGTGTTGACTTATCGTTTTGTGTTGTTTGTCAATCAAACTTTCAGTTCTTTTCAAAACATCATATTCTGATTCTATGATGGAGGTCTGATTTTTCCACAACGAAGCCATATGATTCTGATTAGTTTTAATTAGTGCTATGTCCTTTTTATATTGCTCTGCGAATTTCTGATCCAATACGCCAAAAAGGCTGTTCGCAATGGAACCGACTCCGTCTATCAGGCCGCGTTTCTGCCGCGTGCGAGAATGTTGACTCAGCAGCATATGATTGTAATATTTTAGTTCACTGAACCCATGACGTAACTGTGATACGAGCATGTCACATCGGATACCTTTATTTAATAGTAAACATTGGTCATCTAGATATTTTATATATTTGCTTAGAGCTTCCACGCCTTGTTTATAAGGATTCATGTCGTAATAGGCCAATATTTTCCATTCATCTCTGATTAATCTCATGTCGGACACTTTATCGAAATACATCATTTGTTTTTCTTGAAGTTCTGATATGTTGTAAGAGCATGATGCATTCGAAATCATTGTCATAAAAAATAATAAAACCATGACGACAGAATTAAATGAAAATCGTTGTTTAGACTTCGAATTTTCTGCTCGCTTCGAATTTTTTGCTGATTGTTGGTTTTGTTTTGATGATGTTTGCTCATGTCGCTCTGAACTATTTGTTGGTAAAATTGATAACTTGATGATGGGTCGCTTTAGGAAACCATTTTTAGTTTTAAGCGTTACGACTCTGACGTTACCATCAGTTCCTGGGTGAAGCTCAATGACTCGACCCATTAACCATTTACCTGTTGGTAGGTTATCGTCGTGAATCAGTACGATATCATTGAGTTTGATACTGTCGTGATTCCTTTTCCACTTGCTACGGACTGTAAGTTGATCTAAATATTCAGAGCGCCATCTTTTCCATGTGTCCTGGACTATTTTTTGCGTGAGATTCCATCTAGTTCGAAGATCCTTTTCTGTTTCTATTAAGGTTAATGATGAACCTCCCGTCAGAAAATGTGCTGGAGTTAAATAATCTAAGTCGTCGGGATCCTCTGAAATAGGACATAGAGGCTGCGAGTTTAGACATGCTTCTACTTGCGCTAGTAATGTAGAGTATTCTTCGAACGTCAGATGTTGTTCGCCAATGACCCGTTTCAGATGATATTTAAGGCTCTTGACGGCAGCTTCCCATAGTCCTCCTGCAGAAGGCCAGGAGGGTGCATTAAAGTGCCACGTGATTTCCATTCCAGTGACCTCTTTCATTATGTCTTCATTGTTGATCAGCTGTTCAATTTCCTTTTGAATGATGTTGTTAGCTCCTACGAAATTGGTCCCGTTGTCACTGTAAATGTGCCGGGGTGTTCCTCTGCGGGCTGCCATTCTTCGTAGAGCTGCGATGAGTGATGACGTTGTTAGGTCGGAAACAAGCTCTAAGTGGACGGCTTTCGTTGCCATGCACACAAAGACTGCTATGTAACCCTTGGTGGTTTTGATTCCTCGACCCTTATTTGCTTTAACTGATACGACTCCTGTGTAGTCGGTTCCTGTGTGGTAAAATGCTCGAGGCGATTGGTTGCATCTTGATTCTGGCAAATCTCCCATAAGTTGTTGTAATTTAACTGGGTCATGTTTCCGACACGTTACACATTGACGTAACTGCTTTTTCACGGTTCGCATTCCACCAAGTATCCAATATTTCTGTCTAATAAATGCCAGACACAATTTTGCTCCCCCGTGATACGTCATCTGATGTGCATAATCGATAAGCAGTTCAGCCAATCTGCCGTTTGCTATGATAATTGGGTTTTTCCTTTCTTGATTTATATGAGAGTGCCTCAACCTGCCACCAACACGTAACAGACCTTGATCATCTATAAAGGGGTGTAAATTCAAAAGTTTGCTCTTGTTATGCATAGTTTTCCCCTCTCGGATACTAGCCATCTCATTATGAAATTCCTTTTCCTGATGATGTTTCATGATGGTTATTGTAGCTTGCCTTATTTCCTGAATGGTTAAATAGCTGCTATTACCTACTTGCTTTCTTGTTTTAAAACGCCGCAGCCATGCAACTACTCGTATAATAAATAAAAAGTTGCTGAAACAAGTAATAAGTGTCGTAATGACGTCATAGTTTTCTTGATTTGTTATGACATTTACTTGCTTGACTGATTTTCTCACCTCTTGATCGGTAAAATATTTAGGCTGCTCGACGTCATGATTTAATTTTTCATTTTGAAGCCAACTCGGTCCTTGCCACCACAGCGAATGATCTTTAAGCTGTGTTGCTGATAAACCCCTGCTAGCACAGTCCGCTGGGTTCTCTTCTGATTTTATGTACCTCCATGATCCTGCTGGTACAATTTCTCTGATCTGACTGACTCGATTTTCTACGAACGGCTTCCACCGGTTCGGTTCTCCGTTTAACCACCCAAGCACAACCATCGAGTCAACCCAGCAATTTATTTTGATATTATATTTATCCAAACATTTTAATACTTTAAACATTAATTTCGTTAACAGATGAGCACCCATTAATTCCAACTTAGCTATTGAAATATTTTTGCTGATCGGTACTAATCTAACTTTGCCAGCCACAATATTAATTTTACAATTTGTTTCTGTTTTTATTTTGCAGTAGATGACGCATGCATACGCTTTAGACGATGCGTCACAGAAACCATGCAATTCAATGGACTGATTTTCTTGCGTAATACCTAACCATCTTTGTACTTGATATTGATTTATGTTTTCAACATCTTTAATGCTTTTAACCCATTTTGATTTTATGTTTTCGGGTAATTTGTCATCCCATTGGAGGTTAGTTTGCCAAACTGATTGAAATAATGATTTTAGACTTGTTGTAACAGGTGAAAGCCACCCTAATGGGTCAAATATTTTTGACAGATCCGAAAGCATGGATCTTTTCGTCGGATCTATAACATTAGGATTTATCTCAGATTGGAACAAAAAAACATCTTTCTGGCTGTCCCAACGTAATCCTAAAGTTTTTGTTGACTCTGCTCGTCTAAAGCTATAGCCATCTTGCTTTGGCTCCTCGCTTTCTATTTGCTTTAATAACTCGGTAGAATTTGATGCCCATTTACGAAGGTTAAAGCCACCTGATTTAAGTATGTCCGAGAGATCCTTTTGTACCTCTTTTGCTGACTGTAAACAATGTGTTCCATGGAGTACGTCATCCATATAAAAGATCTCCCAAAACTGCTGAATGTCATCCATGTTATTTATGATTACATTGCATTGACGATTATGCGACTTGGTTTTCATGCTACTTCCACAGATTATCCACCCAAGCTCCGTACGTTGCGCAACAGGCATGGATGTCAGACGACCCTTGCAGACTCCGTCTAATATAAGTTCCGGGAAGATGTCTGATCCTAGTATGATATCTATTGGACAGCTGATGTTAAAGTCACTATCTGCTAACTGTAAACCTTCCAGATGCGGCCAGTCTTGTTTAGTCCGCGTTTTACTGGGTAGGTTTTTGACTATTTTATTCATAATGTAGGCATCGACGTTAAACTTGAACTTATCGTTATATACCGACGCACAGGATAATTTTAAGATACCTTTGCAACTACTTTCTTTTTGTCCCACACCTGATACGACATCCTTACATCTCGCCCTCGGAAGCTGAAGGAGTTGCGCAGCTTTTTCCGTTATTAAGGACATCTGTGAGCATTGATCTAACAAAGCGCGCATTTTATGATAAGTCCCGTCGCGTGCCTGTACGTTAATCACCGCTGTAGTGATAAGAATTTCATTGCTATTCCCCTTTTGTGAAACATATGAACCTGCTGATGATGGTCCAGGATTCGACTTAACATTTTTGGGAACATTTGATGTCGACGCATTTCCGTATGCGTCATGCAAAATCGTGTTGTGCGCATCATTGCACTCTCGGCACGTTTTGGTAGAGAAGCACGTATTCCGTGATGATCATATAAACAATTTTTGCATAAATTAAATTTCGTGATTGTTTTTCTTTTAGCATCTGCTGACATACTTAAAAACTGCTGACAAAAATAAATTCCGTGCTCTTCACTACAGATCGGACATGATTTATTGTATTTTTGATGATTTAACTTCTTGTTGTTTTGATCACCTACTTTTGGTTGAACTTTGTTTGCGGAATATGATTTGTAATTAGAAGATTTTACAGATTTCTGATTTCCTATCGGAGATGAATTGCTTGATTTGTTCATGATTTCTTGTTTTCTACGGGTAACTGATGACTCCCTAGTCGTAAACTTGATTTCCAGGAATTGAAGGAACTCTTTCAACGTTGGTAATTCGCGGGGCTGTTTTAGTGATTCTAGATAATCGTTAAAGGTATCCGTATCTAGTTTTAGCGACATGATTTGAACCAACAATGGGTCCCAGCTGCTGACATCAACACCGAGGTTTTTGATAGAATTAAGGCATTCGTTTGTGGTATCATGAATACGTTTAATCTGCACGACGTTAGGATGTTGCATAACAGGCAAATTCAAGAGAATGTTAACGTGTGACGTAAATATCAGCCTTTTATTATGATAGCGATTGTTCAGCAATTCCCAGCAAACTTGATAATTATCTGAATTGATTGACAGATGCTGTATCAATTTCTCAGCCTCCCCTCTAACCTTGCTCTTTAAATATTGCATCTTTTGTGCATTATTTAGCGAAGGGTTACCGTGAATGGTTTCTGTAAATAGATCCTTAAAGGATACCCACTGATAGTAGTTGCCAGAAAAAGTCGGAATTTCCATTTGCGGTGTAGTTTTTGCCCTATGAGATACGGACCATAACTTGCTACTTATTGCTTTTTTCATAAACTTGTACGTTTTTTCATTTGCTAAAAACGACCTTTCGTATTCCTCGTCTGTGCCATTTAACTCATTATCAATCTCTAAATGCAAAGAATCAATTGTTGCCCACCTTGTATTTAGCTGTCTCAACAGGTCCTCAAACTCCCATGTTTCTGTCACCGCTTCCAAATCGATGTCTTCAACAGTGCGGCTGAACGCCCGAAACTGGCTTGCTTGCTTCTTAAGCAGTTCCGCTGTCTTGCTATCGGTAGCCTGTGACCTTTTTTCAGGATTTCCTACCTTTAGTGATGGCGGGTGCTGCCTGCTGGGGCTTGGGGCTGGAAGTAACCTCGACTCTTCCACCCGGGTAGGAGTTACTGGTAATGATTGCTCTATAAACACCTTGGCATTATTATAAAACTGCAACACCTGGTCAAAACGAGTGTCTCGGTCATAAGGAATTGATTCTGCTGGGTACTTACTAAACTGAGCATGATTTTCTTGATAATCTCTCCAATAGGTATCTAATGTGTCCAACTTTCTCTTGATATAGTCAGTAGTTCGGCGCTCCCGTCCCGTTTTCTTGAAGGACGAAAAGAGCTGCTCCATAGCGCTGACAAACTGCTCTTGATTTGCTACTAAGTCTTCCATTTTGATAAAAAAATTGGAAAATTCTTACTTGATAGATTCCGCTTTATACACCACCACTTGGTTGTTGCTGTACAGCTCCCGGACGCCCTTGCTGGTCCAGCGCTGCCTCGCTCTTCTTGATAAGTGCTGATACTCCTTACACGCGACTGATCCTGCTTTAGACCGAACCGCGCGAAAGGTCAAAAGCTCGAAGGACCACAATGTACGAACCTTTACAGGCCGTACAGTTGATGATGATAGAAATGATAGAGAAATTTATGTTGAACACTAATTTATTGCTATATAATTACACTTGATGAATTACGTTAAAATAAAATGCTAATTAAATTGCTTAAACTGATATGAGTGCACGATATGATGACTGATTGTGAACTAGTTAATAAATTGTTACAAATGATCGCAGCTGGCGTAAAATGCTGACCGCGCGGAATGTACGGTCTGTACCGTACAGGTCCTAAATTTTGAGACGTCACATTTCAAAATCATCAATATTGAAATAAAACAAATTTCGGAACTACTGTTTAATTAATTAATTATTTATTAATTAATTCAATAATTATTTCTAATTGTAAAATGTGTGACGTCACACTAGGGAGGGAGGGTCTCACAAATGTGACCAGCTGTGACAAGGACGGGGGAGGGGGTAATGAAATTCGTGTGACGTAATTTATGGATGGACCAAAACACCGCTAAAGTAAAGTTTAAAATCAAAATTCTTACCTCTTTTTATGAAAAAAAAAAACCTATTTTCACTAAACTCACTTAAAAATACACTAAAATCGTAGCAACAAGTAGTCATCAAAAACAGTTTGGATAGTATTTTTTTTTACTTTTTTACTTATGGGAAAATCTTTTCTTATGCAGATGACACCGCTGTCGTTTTCTTGGGGTCAACATGGGATGATGTACATGCTCTCGCTCAAAAGGGTCTTGCCCAAATAGCCCGCTGGTTAGATAGTAATCTATTAACTCTGAATGCATCTAAAACTAAATATATTTGCTTCACAAACTATAACAGCACTCAACCTGACTCAAAGTTCCACATTAAAATTCATTCTTGTAACAATCTTAATAACCAAAACTGTTCATGCGTTATGATAGATAAAGTAGCTAAAATTAAATATCTTGGTGTAATGGTCGACCAACGTCTTACTTGGCATGCGCACATTGACTTACTAATAGGTAGAATTCGGAAACTTTCATGGGTCTTTCAAATTCTCAGACATGTTGCCAATACCGATTTATTAGAACAAGTATATACATCGTTGGCTCAATCAGTCTTCAGCTACTGCATCCCAATCTGGGAACGGTTCAAAGATCTTTGTTGAAAATAACATATTTCAAACCTTATAGGTTTCCAACCGACAGTCTATATTCTCAATGTTGCCTCCTTTCTGTGAGGAAACTTTATATCCTACACGCCGTTTTAAAATTACATAAAAACCTTCCACAAAATGAAAAAAACACAAAACAAAAGAACTGTTGTGAGCGTAGCACCTGTAGATTCTGTAAAAACTGTTTACGCCCAGAGGCAGTACACGGTACATGCAGCACACATTTATAATAGAATAAACAAAATCCTCAATTTTCACCCCCTAACATTAAAAACCTCCAAGCACACATTACAAAACTGGCTACACACACACACACACACACACACACGCACACACGCACACGCACACGCACCACACGCACACGCACGCACACACACACACACACACACACACACACACACACACACACACACACACACACACACACACACACACACACACACACACACACACACACACACACACACACACACACACACACACACACACACATACAAACAAGGTAATTTTGAAGCTTTGGTTCTCCGCCCAGGATTTAATGGGGTGTGATTTGATGATGACCTGACGCTAGAAACATACTATTGTGTTGTGTTGTGTCGTGTCAAGATCTGTCGCGTATCGGTTTCATACATTTAGTATGACTAGAGAGACACTATTGTGTTGTGTTGTGTCGACACGACACACTGTAGTAATGTGTTTCTAACCATACTAAATGTATGAAACCGATACGCGACAGATTGCGACACGACACGACACAACACAATAGTATGTTTCTAGCGTAAGTGTAGTGTGTATACGAATATGTCTAAAACACACCTCTCTCCTCATATATAGGGTAATTTTTGGACACCTTATCAAATTTTGTCAGGTCATTCTATAACAGTAGTACAATCAATCTATGAATAATTTTTTTACATTTTTACCACAAACTTTTCCCTACACAAATTGTAGGTAATTGTCAGGGTCACGTGATCCTGATCGAAAATTCGTAAGACGAATGTAGCGTAGACAGCCGGCGGCGGAAGTATCCCCCTCTCTTTCTACGGCGCGGCGAAAATGGCGGCGCGTCATTTTGGCGTTCGGCGAATTGATTTTTCTCAGAGATAAACTTTTTAATGTAATATAAATTGTCATGTTTGTGTACAATAGCGCAATAAATAAATATTGTATTCTACCTCATAAATGATAGTACCTACTTTTATACTGATAATTAAAGCAATTCGTACAAAATTATTCCCCAACCATTCCAAAATATCAAAAATGCACAACGTTAATATTCAAGTTTCACTTCTGCCGGCACTCCCGGAGTGCAACCCGAATTTTTTTATTACTTCCTTGAACTTATATTTGATTTTGTAAAGAAGTCGCAAAATTACCCTGTATAAACCCCAGTATTCCAATATATGAGTTACTAGCGGCCGCCAGCGACTTCGTCTGCGTGGAAACGTTTTTTGCTAGCCCTCGGGAACAATACTTTTTTTCGGGATGAAAGGTACTCTATGTCCTTTTCTGTACCCCTGACAACGTGTATGCAAAATTTCATGATGATCGGTTCAGTAGTTAAGACGTAAAGGCGTAACAAACAAACAAACAAACGGACTTTCGCATTTATAATATTAGTAAGGATTAATTGCAGTCAGATCTTTCATTTAACGTCAATGTTAGCGGTTCGGGAACCGCCAACATTGCAAAAGAGTAAATGGGGGAAGTCCAGAGGCCCTATTTTTGAATCGCTCTATTTCTTCTATTTAATTCTACTGATATTTGTTCGACATTTGACTCAAACGTATGAGATGTCGAACAAAAATCAGTAGAAAAGAGCGCTCGACGTCGGTCGAGCGATTCAAAAATAGAGCCCCTGATCGCTAAAGATACCCAATCGATTAGATTAGCTAGTAAAACATAATTGATATTAAAGAGAAACTTACCACTCTCAGACTTCTCTTTGCCTTTATAATCATAGTCCATTGATCTAGATAGGGATCTCTTTTTGGGCGACTGTAAAAAAAAACAAAAGTTGTATCAGAGTACAGAGGCAAAATAGGAGGTTTTTGGCGGGATTTTGTCGAGTTCAGTTCGGTGACTATTTTAATTATTCGCAAATTGATTCATAGTGGATATTGTGTCTTAAAATTGGTGCAGTTTTGTGGTACAAGTGTCTACGCAACTGAACAATATGTGGGATAATGGAAATAGGCGCGATCTTGGTTGTGTGAAGCTGAGACTTTTATTGTAGTGGTCGCTACCTCGGCAGAACTTACCGAGTAAACTGTTTTGATATACTTGCTGCCAAATGCTCCAAGCAGCATTGGAATGTGATGCACTCGCATTTTAATGTAAACTGAAACTATCTACTAGAAATACTGAACTATTCAACACTTGACATTGGCAAAAATTACTTCCAAGAGGAAAGTAGATTGCCAAAACAAAAATAAGAAGAAGAAGAGGCAATATAGCATTGTGAATGCAAAAATTTCAAATTTAAAAAAGTTGTATTGTATAGGTGTATTGTATTATGTATTACGCTACTATACTAGATAACAACTGTAGGTGACATTTGTATGACAACTTTTAGTTATGAGTTGCATACAAAACTGCATACTACAGGCAGGGGGGTCTCACTCCGCGCTTAAACTTTTATATTAGCCTACTGCTCGCGGCTCACTCAGTCGTGCCAGTGCACGAGGGATATCACCGCGTCGACACGCGCGCTTTCTGCGAGCGACAAGCGCGCACGAACGACACAAACGAGTTCTTTACTACTTATTACGTAAATCATCCCAAACTTTATACATCACCAACATTCCTCCCAAATAATATAATTTTCACACAAATAACTCCATGCTTACTTAACTAACTACTTGGAAATAATTATGCTCAGCTCATTTTAGGTAGATTTATTTTATTTTATACAGGGTGGATTTTTGAGACGGTACATTAAAGGCAGGTACCTTAACCGTTTAATGATCAAATGGATTTAGAAATAGAAAGACGTGTTGCCAACTCATGGAAAAGATATTGGTCTCTTAAAGAGGTTATGAAAAGCAATAGTAGATTGTATTACAAGGGAGCAAAATAATATTTTTACGGCGAGGGCGTTTTTTTGAATCCAGAGCGAAGTGAGGGATTCTTCAGTAGAATCCTGAACGTAGCGAGGGGTTCAAAGTATGTCGCCCTCGCCAAAAATATTTTGCGCCCGAGTCATATACTCTACTTTTCATCCCCTTTCTATGAGAAAATAAATAGGAGAAAATAAACTGAGTTTATGTAATTAATGAAAATGTTCTTTATTTAAAAAAGACACGTGAAAAGTAAAAATAATTGTACAACGTTGTTAGCTTCTATAGTTATTGTTTCAGGAGTATACAGCTAGGGCTGCCATCCGTCCGGGTTTCCCCGGATTTGTCATAGTTTGTAGGGCGTCCGGTGAGCGTCCGGGCGGGGTTCTGGTTATAGTCCGGGTAAAACCCGGACTTTAATTAAAGTCCGGGTTTTGGATTAAACTCCGCTCAATAAAGTACTTACAATATTCATTCGCCTCACTTCACTAAGCGTGGCGCACCGCGTACCCCGCAAAAAATCACGCTGCGTGGCCTATTCTTTTTACTACAAACAAGCACCGCGCACCCCGCAAAAAATCACGCTGCGCGGCCCGTTTTTTTTACTGTAAACAAGCACCGCTTACCCCGCAAGAAATCGCGCTGCACGGCCCATTTTTTTACTATAAACAAGCACCACCACCCCGCAAAAAATCGCGCTGCGCAGCCCATTTTTTTTAAATATAAATAAGCACCGCGCGCGCACCCCGCAATAAATCGCGCTGCGCGGCCATTTTTTTGCTATAAACAAAACAAGAAGGTTAGTGAATGCAACTGACTAAAATTCGCGCTGCGCGGCTATTTTTTTACGGGCCACCCCTGGCTGTTTGGGCATTTATTTTGGTCCACTACGGTTGCAAAACTACTAAATCTCAGCCAGGGTCCAGGTTTAAAACTAGGACCCTGGCTCTCCACAAAATTGTGTTGGACACCCCGGCTCTACATCATAACTAGTAAAACACACTATTAACGCGAAAAAAAGTTCAGTCAAGTATTGAGTAAAGTGTATTTTTTAACCAAGCTAAAAGTTTATACAAAAAAAAATCAAATGTCCGGGGTCAAGGCTCCAAAGTCCGGGGTTTTTACGCTTTCGGTCCTGGGAGACAGGTTTCAGAGATGGCAGCCCTATATACAGCCAGTCAATACATACCAGCCGGCGGCGGCGTTCGAATTCTTTGAATGTTCTAAATTCAAATCTCTTTTCCTCCCACTAAAAAGTTCTTACCAGAAAAGAGCTATTTTGGTCCCACTTACATAGGAACAAAGCATCATTTTTCGAATAGAAGGGATGAAAACAATATAACACTGCAATGAAAACAAAAATATACCAAACATGCATACTACCGATACTGACTTACGGTTGCCAGACTTGGGCAAGCACACAAGAGCAACAGCGTAAACTAATCATGTGCCAAAGAGCCATGGAGAGGAGCATGCTTGGCTTGACGAAATGGGACAGAAAAAGAGCAGTGGAAATAAGACAGGTAACAAAAATAGAAGATGTGGTGGTCAAAACCAAAAAGCTAAAATGGAAATGGGTGGGACACATGCTAAGAGAAAAGAAAAACAAATGGACGAAAGACGTAACAGAGTGGACCCCCAGATTCAAAACAAAGCGAAGAGGAAGGCAAAGGAAACGCTGGTACAGTCAACAATGAAAGTCGCTTAACGCTTTAGTATTTTGTCATAGCAACTTTTTTAACAGATGTCTCACGGTTTGAAACATAAGCCAAAAAAGTTATTATGACAAAGTACTAAAGTGTTAAACAACTTTCGTTGCTGACCGTACGACGAAATAAAAAAAAAAACCGGTCAAGAGCGAATCGGACTCGCGCACCGAGGGTTCCGTTCCATCATAATTGCACCATAAAACCACACTGCAGAGTAGAATAATAAAATTAGTATTGCAGTTTTAGGTCAGTGCCATCTCTCGACCGAAAATTTACCTTGACCTTTAAAATTTGATAATTTCTAAAAAAGTGTTGACATATTGAGACATCGTTTTATTTTTCCTGTAATCTTTATATAAACTGCTATCACATAGAATTATTTCAGATTTTTCTCTTTGCAAACTTCGGAGATAAGGGGGGGAATGGTATTTTTTTTACACTTTTCATCATAAGTCGAAAACTATGTGGCCTAAAACAAAAAGGAAAAATAATTGAAAACGTGCAAACGACGCTCTTTCATATGATACCCCACATGCCCTAGTAGCCCCACTTCAAATTTTTAAGACCCCTTTTAAGCCCCTGTTGTAAAAAAGATATTTATTTTTTTATTTATTGCTTATTTACAAAATAGTTGGACAAATGTCATCTCAAACTATTCTAAATTTCAAGTTGATACCATTAGTAGTTCTCGAGATATCCAGCTGTGACAGACAGACAGACTGAGTCACACCATAAGGGTTCCGTTTTTACCATTTTGGTACGGAACCCTAATAAAAAAGATTGCGGGCCCATTATGGAGTAGAACGGCTAAATTAAGAGAAGAATGGAAAATGCTGGAGGAGGCCTTTGTGTTCCAAAACACGCCGACATCGTAAATAATTAGTTTCGTATTAAATTTTAGATTATGTAAATTAGTTGGCAATAAAGGCTAATAAATAAAAAAAAACCATAACCGTTATAGTTACAGGAAAACGTTCTTAGGAGACCTGTCATAACTTTTTGAGATATTCTAAACTGCATTCACAGATTTTAGAAAAAAATTACCGTTAGCAAAAAAATGCTCGAAATATTTTTTATTGCCAAATGCCAAACGATTCTATTTCTTACTGTGATCAAAATATTTACTTATTTACTTTGTATGCAAGTACATCAATTTGTATAGAAAACCGTTTGGTCCAACGGCAAAAAAAAACACGTTTTTGTATGGCAGCCCCCCTTAAATATTTATTTTATTCTGCTTTTTAGTATTTGTTGTTATAGCGGCAACAGAAATACATCATCTGTGAAAATTTCAACTGTCTAGCTATCACGGTTCATAAGATACAGCCTGGGGCCGTACCGGCTAACGAATCGATTATCGAAAAGTCTGCCGGGTTTCAAATTAAAACAGATAAATCGAGCCCCAATTGGGCGAAAATGTCGAACCCCAATTCATGATGTCACACGAACAGCGTTATCTTCCAAATTACGTCAACAAAAAGTACAAGACGAAATTCCTTACTTTGATTTTTCTGTTTTAAGTTGAAACCCAGCAGACTTTTCGATAATCGATTCGTTAGCCGGTACGGCCCCTGGCTGTATCTTATGAACCATGATAGCTAGACAGTTGAAATTTTCACACACAGACAGACAGCGGAGTCTTAGTAATAGGGTCCCGTTTTTACCCTTTGGGTACGGAACCTTAAAAAGTAGTTTCTGTACTAAAATTTCAATTGGCCTTAAAGAGTATTTTGATCACTGTAAGAAATAACATTGTTTGGCAGTAAAAAATATTTCGATTATTATGATTAATCGTTTTTCCATACAAAATGTATGGGGAAAGTTTTTGGCAATTTCTATTGTTTCTAGTACTCATACCTTAAATGGTCCCATAGAGTCTTTTGATCCCCACATGAAATAAGAGGCATTTTTTTTTGTATATTTTAGCATGTTTTTTGCTAACGTTAATATTTTTCCAAAATCTGTGAATGCAGTTAAGAATATCTCAAAAAGTTATGGAAGGTCTCCTAGGAACTATTTCCTGTAACTATAATGGTTAAGGTACCTGCCCTTAATGTACCGTCTCAAAAATCCACCCTGTATGTAGAAGGTAATTTCATTGTATATTTATTGCATAACAGAGGTTTTCTAAGATATAATTTGACGCTAGTGTAAATGTACTATGGGCAACAGCGCCGCTTAACCAGTTTTCAACAAAATTCGTGTGCGCGCGCATCGCCCCTGCACGAACTAAACGTATGTGACAGCGGGCGCGGCGTGCAAGCGATTTTAACCTTAGCAGTGGTTAAGCGACGCTGTTGCCCATGGTTCATCTGTCATTTTGTTGTTTGCTTGTGTTTGTTCTTTTTGGATGTTGGAAGTGAATTTTCGTAAATATCAATTTTTCTTCCATTCACTCTGTCTCAACACACAACCAAAATTTTTGCACACAACATCCCTTGCATAGACGCGCATAGGTGCCGGCATAAAACTTGCCAAGACAAATGCTCCGAGTTTACTGTTTGCAGCTGCGCAGTAGCTTATTATCTTTTGTCTTATTTTTCTCTTGTCAAGTTATATGCCGGTATCTGTAGCAGTAGGTTAATCTATAAAAGTTTGATAGCGGAGTGAGCCTATGAAGTAGTACTATGAATAACAGTCAGCATTCTTTTTTTCTAACATGAAAATGGATTAAATTAAATTAATCACTCACTCTTCTTTTGATCTGTTTTTGATAGTTGGCATCGTAGAACTGTGTTGTACGTCGCACTCTACCGGGCCTTCTTCGGACATCTTCTACAGCAGGCAAGTGGTCAGCGCCGCGGCGAGACGCAAAGAAAGTGTGTCCACATTTACATGACTTTGATGCTACTGCAACCTTTAAGCAATAAATTCGTTAAGCGGTTAACAGAATACATCTACCTACCAAGTTTCAACTGTGTAGTCTTAATACTTTCGGAATAAAGTGGCTGTGACATACGGACAGACAGACAGACAGACAGACAGACAGACAGACAGACAGACAGACAGACATGACGAATCTATAAGGGTTCCGTTTTTTGCCTTTTAGGCTACGGAACCCTAAAAAACCGAGCTTGAATCTTTGACCAAATCTTTTCTCCGACAACTCACCTAGCTAATAAAGAGCGTGTAATATAATATAACTTGCTAGCTACTTTCATTTTCATTCAATAACATAAACAATCTAAGAAGAATTTTAGAATTTAGGAGGATGGACAGTCTATGTCCTTGAATGATGTTTCCTTGATGTTTATTTGGAATAATTTTCTCGATTTTTACTTTTTATCAGATCAAATAGCATGCGTTAATTACTGGCTATTAGACACAAGGAAATCCTTCACGTTAACCATTTTTTAAAGTTTGATATACAAACCTGCATTTCACATTTTGGACAACTTTTTGCTATCATTTTGTTTTTGCCCATCTTGCCCAGCAATGCCTGGGTAAAATCTAAAGCACTACCTACGTCAATTTATTTCCTTAATACAATACATACAAATTCTAACTAATTTATTTTAATTAATTACATAAGTAATCAAATAAATAAAAATAATGTCGATGTTTATTATTTGTGTGAAGGAAGTGAATAGGGTAGGGATGCTCGATTTCGATTCGATCAAAGAGTAAAATAATTCGATTAATCGATTAAGAATTATCAGATCAGAATAACGTGCTCTTTCTTACGTGTTCCTTATTGCAGTGTAAATGTCGTAGGATAATTGTACAAACAGGATTTTTACAAAAATCCTAGTATGATTGTAAAATACCGGATGATTATAATCTAAGACAGATTTTTGCAATCATCCGAGTAATGTTTAGGATTTTTACAAAAATCCGGCGTATCTTAGGTAAATCGCGAATCACCATCTTTTTGCGCGCGCTGATTGGCTGACGTCATCGTTATTGACTTACGGATGCTCTGATTGGCTATTTGTTATTGTTCTGATTATTGTCAAATATTTCTCTAGTGTTTTGTATGAAAATTTACGTTTTTTATTTTAAAAAATCTGAGTGCTCACATTAATCAGGAGACATTGAAGTGAGTGAATTGGATGTTATACAAGTGCCAGGCTCGATCAGTGCAGACAATTTAGAGGTTACATCTTAAAAATAACATTTCTATACAGAGCTAAGAAAGTTCTATAGCACTTGTCAATATTGTTGTGCAAAACCTAAATGGACTTTCAAGTTAATTAATGCTCTTAAAACTTCAATTGAAGAATTTAATTCGGCAAAATTACGAAATAGCCCCAAAACCCAACAGCAATATTTTCTGACCAATCAGACCTTAGATTATCCAATCAGCATTCAAGTTCACGATTTTCCTAATCATACTAGGATTTTTACAAAGATCCTAAAAATTACTCGGACGATTGTGAAAATTCATCTTAGATTTCAATTATCCGGCGGGCTGATTATCTAATTAGAAACCACCTAGCGACCGGTTGCAGTTCATAGATGATAGTGATCCATTGCTACTTCTTTTTGGATTAAAAAAAAACATACCAAAGAAAAGTAGCAATGTATATGGAATGAAACCGGTCGCTAAATAGTTTCTTTTTAGATAATCAGGGTGCCGTTCTTTACAATCGTCCTAGGATTTTTGTAAAGATACGCACCTACGACATTAACTTGGTTGTATCACAATATATGGAGAGTACAGTAGTTTAACTTAGTACTTCGTGCACTCGAGCAACCCACACATAGACACCTCTCACCGACACGGAATCTTTGCCACGCTTAAAACACTTCGAGCGCGAGTACCACGTGACGCATCAGTTGTAGCACGTCCGACCCCCGCGTCTCGGTCATTTGTAGGTACGCTTTGCGAGACTCAATAAAAATGGAAGGCAAAAATAAAACGTACTATGATTGCTCAGAAAGCAATTGCTTAAAATCGACTTTAAATACAGAATACACGTTTTTTACGATACCAGTATACCAGAAAGGTAAGCAAACTGTGAATTATGTCTAAATCGCAGTTAAATAAAAGGCAGATTTCATTAATTGTTGTTTCTAAATCAACAGCTCAATACAATAATAATTTTACCTTATTTATATGCTTATTTGACGTACTTATACTGAATACTTAGGTATATGCAGATAAGTTAGATAATATGACGGTAATATACTAGTATACCTACCTAATAAAATATTAAGGTATACTTAAGTAGGTAGGTACTTATCTATACCTATTTTTAATACTTTAATCAGAAATAGAAATATTCAGCTAAGTAGGTATAAAATAGTAGCAATTACTAGGTACTTCAACAATTTTTTAACTCCGTCCGTGACAACTTTTTACAACCCAAAAAAATTGCAACTGTTTAAATACCAAAAATATTATTTCAAAGATAAATTACACTTTTAAAAACACCTAAACAAAGAAATAATCAAACCTGTGCATCACAAGTTTTTACCACATTCTGTAATATATGTATAAGGTCCTTCTTAAATAGTGCACATAATTTTAAGGTGGTACCCTGAGCGAAAGTGGCGCCGCGGTGAATTTTATTTAATATTATAATTCTAATACACAATTTTAATAATGTTTATCGTGGAGATTTTAGGGCCTACAGTCTAGTATTTTTAAACGGTATCGTTACATTACCTAGTAGTCACTGCTAGAAGTAGATAGAAAAACTGCTAAAAGTGGCCGTTTCTGAAACATTTGCTATCTACTTCTACGAATGACTACGAGGGCATGTAGTGATACCTTCTAAAAATACTAGACCATGGGCTCTAAAATCTCCACGATAAACATTATTAAAATCTTTTTCTATTAATAACTTATTAAATAAAAACCTCTGATGGCGCCACTTTCGGTCATACAACCGCCTTAAGGGGTCAATACACTTATGCATACAAACAACTTTTACTATGGTACCAACATTATAATCGCGAAAAAAAAATCAGTTGTTCCATAGAAAATTTAAAATCGAATAGATCAAAATGTATGGGACAGCTGATTTTTTTTTCACGATTTCAATGTTGGTCCCATAGTAAAAGTTGTTTGTATGCATGAGTACATTGACCCCTTAAAATTATGTGCACTATTTAAGAAGGACCTTATATAGGTATTTTCTGTGGTTTAACGTAAGTCGGAGTTGACAACCCTAGCGCGTCGCCCGAGTTTAGGTATGGATTTCAAGGTCACGCGGGAGCTAAACTTCTGTACTTTCTCTATTTTGTGGTTGTATTATAAATATTATAATAACTGGATGTCTTCCGAACGGATCATTACTCCTTAGTAGGGATGCAACATCGTTCATAAAAAACATCGATGTTAAGCCCGCCGTCATAATTTCACAGGTAAATAAGATTGTTCAAGTACCATTTTCATATTTCATATTTTAGTTGAATATATTCCCAAACACACTAAGTAATACACTAATATCATGCTATTAACCGCCTATTTTCTAAATAAAGGCTGATTTCTAAACATTATGTGTTAGATAAAAAGATATTATGTCCGTGTACTTGAGAAAATAAGACGTAGAGATTGATCAAAAATTATTATATTATCGATACTCATGTCGATGATTTCCAATATAACTTTGTTTGTCTTTGTGAACACTGTTAGTTTTATCAAAAGCTGTTTTTAACCGACAAATGGTAAATTATACCTCCTTAAGTACTAATTTAACAATATTTCCAGGTTTCCTGCAAATCCAGTGATTAAGTTACTGGATAAATGTCATAAATAGAATAGGCTGGGAACCTCAAAGGAGACTTTAAGAAATTATTTATATAAAATTGTTCAAAATCTTGTTTGTGTTTTATTTATTAGAGCAATAATACATTATGGTTATCGACAATCTAAAATGGACTTCAGGGCATCTCTAAAGTTCACGCACACGTTTACAAATTTTCATACACTGGCTCATGTCACTTTTGGTGTCGCAGCAGCCAAGCGAACTCTGTCCTTCAATTCCGTGATCAGCGGGTCATGTTAACTGTAATTTGACAGATGCATGTGATGTGATACATTGCTATTTCATTTTGGCACAAATAAAAATTTACTAAAGAAAAGTAGCAATGTATCACATCCATCTGTCAAATTACAGTTAACATGAACTTTAATGGTTTTAGCCAATAGACCCGCAGGAAGGCAGTGGAATATTAAGTTTATGTAAAAAAAATAACATTGACACACATTTTTATCAACGCCATCTATCGAGCCTATAGTTTTTTGTCATTTTGAAAAGCCCTCATTCAATTTTACTATTTTTCATGGTAAAAATTTACTCTATGGCGACCAATGCCACAGCGATTAATCTGTTGGAATACAATCAGTGACAGATTTGTTTTTTCCTAAAAAATCTTCTGTCATTGTATTACAAATGTCATCACAATCTAGGGATGCGATAATTATTTAATCGATTCTTATGTACCGATACCGAGTAATCGTTACTAGTATTATAAATGCGAAAGTCCGATTGTTTGTTTGTTACGCCTTCACGTCTTAACTACTGAACCGATCATCATGAAATTTTGCATACACGTTGTCAGGGGTACAGAGAAGGACATAGGGTACCTTTCATCCAGAAAAAAGTTATGTTCCCGAGGGATAGCAAAAAAACTTTCCAAGCTAGTCGTTAATTCATTATTAAAATTGAACTTTATAAAATAATGAGAAATCAGGGCATTCGAGCACTTGGTCGGTTTCATAATAAAATTGAAATTTATTTATTATGAAGAATCATTGAATTAGGGCGTTCGCGCACTTACTCGGTTTTGGCACAGCGGCGACACTCCTCTGTGGGTGTGACTTGGCGCCAGTTTGGCGGTGGCTACTTCGTAACGTCATGACTATGTGATAGGGTGGGCTATTAGCATTAGCATCATTACATTGACGCAAGGAAATAATGAAACGAAAGTTTTCTGAAGTTTTGTATTGAATTTATATTTATTTAAATGCTAATACCTTACAATTATATGGATCAATAATTAATATTCTTGATTTGTGCGAATTTCAAAGTTTATTTTTCGTTTGCCCAAATTGTTATTTTTATTATAATTATCAACTTCTAGATATATTAATTGCAATTACTTATACACTTCTAAGATTTCCGCGCGTACAGTTCATTAAAAACACTATTAATGACGGATTACCGCTTGTATATTGATATTAATTCAGCTGTTATTTTAGAATTATTTAGTTTAATTTTAGTCTACTTAGTAGTTGTTTAATTTTAGAACATGTTTTTATATGATGGTCTTGTGAAAAACATTTTAAATTTGAAATCCATATTCCAATGGAAAACGAAAACTTTGTACCTAAAGAGGTTATAAAAACAACTCGACCGTTCCGTGGCTTTGTGGCAACTCAAACGGGTTAAACTTTAACCAAACAAATAAAAAAACACCCAAAACGACGTAATGCAACCCTGATATTACTATCAGCAGGGTTTCATCTAGCGTCCTAACTCGAAACTAATATCAACAAAAATACGTAGCTACCTAAGTTAAGTACGAATAAGTAGGTAGTTGTTATAATTATTATTATCGCGGTACGACTTTCCATTAGTTGACGTGGAATTTAAGGGTGGGAGGGGTGGTAGGGGGGAGGGGGGGTCCTCCCTAATCCCCCCTTTAAATTTGGGAGTGCGGAAATGCACACTTTTTTTTTAAACGAATTTTTAATGTTGCAAAAAAAGGAATGATAACAGCCAAATTCATGGGCGTACCCAGGATCTACTTAGGGGTGGGGCAAAAGTAAAGATACTCGATAAATAACAGATGTCTTTAATGGCTGACCTTATTTATTATCAAATTATTGCAGGTTATTAAACCTGCAAGGATTCTGGCAAAATTTGGTTAAAATTTCGTTTTAAAATTTAACTTGTTCCCAAAAAAAAAAATTAATGTTTCCCCCAACTTAGTTTTATGAAAGTCAACACACACAACAAGTGAGCTCGTATGTTTGTACTCACTTATGTAAAAGCCAAGTTACGGCGTGCAAAGCGGGCCGCTCGCTCCGGGCCGTGTAGTGGCGATGATGGTTTAGAAAAAATCATTACAATCAAAGAAGGTGTAGCCTAGTGCGCGCTCCGAGCCTTGTGGCGATGATGGTTTGGATAAAATCATTACAATCAAAGAATATGTAGCTTAGTCGCAGCGTGCAAAGCGCGCCCAGCGCTCGGGACTTGTGGCGATGATGGTTTGCTTCGAGCAGCGACGGCTTCGTCCCGAACTGGTACAAAAGCCCGTCTTACTCTAAGGATGGTTTGGATAAAATCATTACAATCAAAGTAGGTGTAGCCTAGTCGCGGCGTGCAAGCGCGCCGTGCGTTCCGAGCCTAATGGCGATGATGGTTTGGATAAAATCATTACAATCAAAGAAGGTGTAGCCTAGTCGCGGCGTTCAAAGTGCGCCGCGCACTCCAAGCCTGCCATAATGGTTTGGATAAAATCGTTACAATCAGAGATGGTGTATCCTAGTCGAGAACTGAACTAGCGCCACCAACTCCATTACCTTCAGTTCGCTCTGTGCCCTAATTTTTTTGTTCCCACACATTACTAACAATAGTTTAGATTTACCAAGAAAACCGATAGATTGTTTAATAACTACAAGAAGTTTCTGTAACGCGCTAATTTTGAATTTGATTGAAATTAATTAATAAATATTTTTGTGAATATCTAGCTTTAAAGTCCGGGTGGAGGGTGGGGCAAGCTCCCCACCTTGCCCCACTGTGGGTACGCCCATGGCCAAATTACTGTTATTTTTCAGCAATTAAAGGAGGGGAGGGGGAGGAGAAGGGAAACAAGTTGAAACAACTCCCTCCTCCAATCCCCATCTGCCGGCGACGCGTAGTTTTCGAGAAAAAAATTTTTGTGTAAACATAACCTCAAAACAAAAAATATGGAAATTAAGCAGGGGAGGCTAAAAAGAGGTGGGGAGAGGGGAGGGGACGTACGTACAAAATTTCGCACGTAAAAAAGTCGTTTCTGGCGCTTCGCCGGCCGCTGCCACGGCACGCTCGCTTCGCTCGCTCGGCTTGCGCGCTGGGTTCATGTACACCTAACATGCTCGTCGCTACGCTCCTCGCACCTATCACGTGACCTGCGGTCTTTGGTCACCATCGCAACAATTTAGCAGTGCTACCAACATAGTGCGCCGCCATTAAACGTCAAAAATGACGACACTGGCCTAAAATTAGACATTTTAACCTAGAAAATCTAAATTTTTAGATTTTTTTTCTCGCGTCCTATTTGTTTCCGCACCTTAATATTTCGTATTCGTGTTCTAAATTATGAGTTCTTTACACAAAAAAAATATGAACTCTAAACTCCACGTCAACTAAAGGAAAGACGAGCCATTATCGCTCGTTGTAAAATACTGTCCGCAAATGCAATGGTTTTATCGTTGTTTTGTCAAAAGTTTTGGTTTCGGTTGATCTTTTTTCATAATTATGATCTTCCATACGATTTTCTACTGTACGATTTGATCCGGGGTAAAAATCGCATTTCTTGAATCGATTCAAATAATCAGAAGATCGTATAGCCGTCAATCGATCTTCAATAAGGATAAGGAGGTCGGGCATCCCTATTCCCTAACTAATCACTATTGTCAAAAATTATAAGTTATTTATTTTGATTTGTTAAAAATTAAACAAAAGTACTTATTGTGTTCTGAATAATGGCTTTTTAAAGCTTAAATAATGCCACCACGTAGACGTAAGAAACCGGACCCGGGCACAAGCAGTAACAGCAAACATTTCGTATGTGATAATTGCGATGCAAAGTTTCAACGAAAAAGATATCTTTATTACCATTTAAAGAAATGTCTGAAAGCAAAAGAAACTAAAACACCATACTCGTTGGAAAAATGGAGGCAAATGCTGACGTGTAGTTATTGTAAATTAGTTTATGGAAATAGAACACTTTTGGCTCGACATATAGCAAAGGTACATGAATCAGGGTATGTATTTTACCATCACTAGAACATGCTAAACAAGATTATGTTAGATAGGGACCATCAAACTGAACAACTTTTACTATGGGAACAACTCTGAAATCACATAAAAAAATCAGCTGTTTCATACAAAAATGTCAAACAGCTGATTGTTTTTTCACGATTTTTAGAGTTGGCTACATAGTAAAAGTTGTTGTATTTGATGGGTCTGAAGAAACGGTTTTCCATTCTTGGTTCATTTATCATCACATTATTGTATTAGGGTATCCTAACAGTTCAGTCAGTCATTATTTTATAATCAAACATTTACAAATATTCAAGTCACAGTTATGATAACATTAAATTTTTGACTTCAGCATTCATTTGAGAACTTGATAAAAACAAATGAATAACAAAACTTAATAGATTTTCTCTAAAAAACCTTTGATATTTTATTTTATGGCTGTAGTGAGCAAAAAAGTCTAAAATAATAGGTATATCCCAGTCAATTTAACTCAGCACATGAAGCGAAAGTGACCTCTCTCTTTTACACACCACTGTAGTCATGCTAGTAGCGTTACTACACTTGTAATTTATTTATTTATTTATTTATTCGTTCTGTACACACACAATTACAAACAGAAAAGTAATGGACAGAAGAATTGTACAAGGGCACAACTTATTTCACATTGAAATTTCTTCCAGCAGGCCCGGGACAGGAAAGAACATTGAGAAGGGCAGACAGTGTGTACCTCAAAAATATATGATATATATATACATATATATAATACACCAATAGATAAAATAATAATAAATACCTACATATAAATATATACTACACAATAATAATATAGTGAGGACAGATGTAAATATAGATAATCGAACAATGTTAAGAACAAGTAGTTAGGTAATGCTCCTTTGCACGTTTTTTGAAAAGAGAAAGCGTTTCACTTGTAAGCGATAATTTATTGATAATCCATAAACAAATTTCAAAAAAATTACGATGTAAAACGTGAGAAAAGAAGAGAGGTTGCTTTCACCTCAGGCATACCCCGGGCACTCCATACAAGCGCCACGTTTCAACTACCTAGTACACAGACGCTACACAGTGGCGTTTTTGCACACGCGCATCTGTGTGAAGTATAGGGCTATTGAATGAGCATACAAACTGGCCTACGAACTTGTGGGGTGCGGTGAGGTAATTGATTGCGGGGCGGGCGGAGAGTTTCCTTTCTGTACGGTAGTACTTATATCTATTCTGTGCTTCGGGTGCCAAGTAAACTTAACTGGGTTGTAATTTAATTCTAATTAATTTTTGTTTATTTCAGTAACACAAGCAATGATGACAAAATCGATCACTCAACGTCAACATTAAAAAAATGCGAAGTCTGCAATATAATGTTTGCGAACATGAAAAATTTCCGACGGCACAGACGGAAAGAGCATTTCAATCTACTGGCTAGGATACCATACTGCGACCAAAAGAAAGTGAATCAAGTATGGTTCGAGAAAGTTATGAACTGTAATAATATCGTTGAGATACACAAAACCGCACCGAATAAGTTAGTAATGAGAAAACTGGATGAAAATACAGCTATCAAAGTGTATGAGAATAATACGAAAATTATAGACCTTTCTGATATATACCCGACAGAGAAGAAACATTTGAGAAAGCCAATTTAGCCGGAAGTGGGGTTACCATTTAAAAATTTGGAAAGTCCTGATAAAAAGTCGGATATTTCAATAAAAGTCTAGACATTTTCACAGACAGATCTAGACTCCATACATTTTGGGACTTCTCTTACAAACATTACTGCTATGTAATATGTATATTTTTTTATGCAGTATTACACCTGCCAATTTTAAAAAGCTGGACAAATTACAAAACTGGACAAAGTCTGGATAACAGTCCAGAAGTCCGGACATGTCTTGACTAATCCAGTCAGATGGTAACCCTAGCCGGAAGCATCTCTTTAAGTATTGATGATAATAACCATTATTTAAATAGGAGAAAGTAAATTATTTTAACTGCCGTACAATTATATGAAGAATAAGTTAATGAACAATAAGAATGCTTAGCAATATTACTCCGTACATTTAATGTCTCAAACATCATATTCCTAAACAAATGTTTTAGTGTTTCTTAGTATAAACTTATTTTTATTTACAGCAGTTAAAATTTAACAGAGAACTCTCATTCAATGCTGCAAGAATAATTATGATTTGTATAAAGGGTGTAAAAAGACCGTCAATGAATCCGAAATCCACGCATTCCGCCCATCATCAGGATCATTTTAGTCTTTTAGACTATACCTTGGAAATCAGTAGCTATGAAATTATTGAAGGTGAAAGTCAATTTCAACATTTTTATGAAAAACTAGCGGCCACCCGCGGTTTCACCCGCGTGGTTCCCGTTCCCGTGGAAATATCGGAATAAAAAGTATTCTATGTTTTAATCTAAGCTATCTACTATCTGTGTGCCAAATTTCAACCAAATCCGTTCAGTCAGTCCGTCAGTTTTTGCGTGATTGAGGAACAAACATCCAAACCCACAAACTTTCACATTTATAATATTAGTAGGAAAGTAGGATATTAGTAGTAGGATAATTTTAATTTTATACATTAATTCTAATTTTTGCCCAAAGAAATATTATCAAATTAAGTATTTCGTAACAAACAATGACTTCAAATCGTCATTACTCAATATTATGCGCACGCACACAAGAGATACCTTTCAAACCGGCCGCCGCACGCAGCTGTGTAGCACGCACTCGCAGGCGCTGTCTGTTGCGCAAATTACATTGCGTGGTAAATTGTATGCAATGTTTATTAACACCAAAAATGATAATCGTTTCCCAGCAATAATTTTGAGCAAAAATAGTCCTGATGATGAGCAGAATAAGTAGACCTAGGTTTCGTTGGGGGGTTTTTTACACCCTATATAGCTTATTTATTTAGGTATTTGACAGTTTCAAACAGCATTAGCTTTAAACCAGGTCTAACTTTAGTTCACATTTTGGAATAATAGCCCAGGACTTTTAGCAAAAAATTCAAAGAAACCTAGGACTAATTCCGGCGGAAGGTTTTTTGTTTTAAAAGTGTTCCTTAGGTCCCCCTGAATATATCTGGAAAGTTCCCCGTGAATCCCATGTACGCTCCCCCCTCCCCCCCCCTCAAACGTCTCCCTGATTTTAGTTTTTTCAATTTATCTCAGAAACGGTTGAAGATAGAAGAAAGTTGTCAACGTATGATATAATTGTTATAAAATATCCAACCCATCGACACTTCAATCATTTCGATGTGAGCTGTAGTCTCTGAAATATACCTACAGACATTTCACCAAAAATTTTTTTTTGCCCAGAAATCATTCTTTGTACTAGTTTTTAAGAAAAGTGAGTGGAGTTGTGGCAAAATTATGTAAGGTCATATGAATCTTGATACATTGAGGAATAAAACAAGGTGTAATACATTGTTATAGCAGCATCTGTTCTCGATTCACACCCAATGGTGTCAACGCCACGATGTAATTTTTAGCCCAATACTTTTAGATAAAAATTTCGCGATTCCTAGGACTAATTCCGGTGGTAAGTTTTTGTCTTTTAAAGTGTTCCTTAGGTCCCTTTGAACATATCTGGAAAGTTCCCCGTGGATCCCGTGTCCGCTACCCCTCCCCCCTCAAACGTCTCCCTGATTTAAGTTTTTCCCATTTATCTCAGAAATGGTTGAAGATAGAAGAAAGCTATTGAATATGATATAATTGTTATAAAATATCCGACCCGTCGACTTTTAAATTGTTTCGATGTGAGCTATAGTCTCTGAAATATACCTATAGACATTTCACCAACAAAAAAATGTTTTACCCAAAAATCATTATTTGCACTAATTTTTAAGAAAAATTAGTAGAGTTGAGGCAAAATAATCTGAGTTCATATGAATTGTGATACATTGAGGAATAAAACGAAGTACAATACATTGTCTTAGCAGCATTGGTTCCCGATTTATAGTGAGTGGTGTCAAACGCTAAATAAATTTATTGTAGTATTAGCTTTAGTAATTTCTGAGTTAATTCGTTCAAACATACATATCCTTCATATGTACGATGCGGGTGAGTGAGGGAGCATGATCATCAATGATTAAACGAACTAACCTGTAAGTGAAGTTACACGAAGGATTCGTCCAAAGATATTAGTACTATTAATTACATGTAGTATCGCTTGATACCTACCGTTTGACCCATCATGTATTAAAATCGGCAACCATTTTGATGACGATGGATGATGACGATAAAGTGGCGCCATATAAAAAAGCATAAATCTTGAGTGTTCCAGTAGAATAATTTTCAATTTAATTTTGTTTAATAATATAATTGCTATAACTTAATCCTAAAAGGCAACGTCATTTGCAAAGTTCCTGCTGTCTTCATACTATAAAATTATACCGTGGTGTTTGACACTCGCTGTAAATCGAGAACCAATGCTGCTAAAACAATGTTTTATACCTCGTTTTATTCCTCAATGTATCAAAATTTAAATGAACTCAGATTATTTTGCCACAACTCCACTAATTTTTCTTAAAACTAGTACAAATGATGATTTTTGGGCAAAACAATTTTTTTGGTGAAATGTCTTTAGGTATATTTCAGACACTACAGCTCACATCGAAACAATTGAAGTGTCGACAAGTCGGATATTTTATAGCAATTATATCATACTTCAATAGCTTTCTTCTATCTTCAGCCATTACTGAGATAAATGGGAAAAACTTAAATCAGGGAGACGTTTGAGGGGGAGGGGGGAGCGGACATGAGATCCACGGGGAACTTTCCAGATATGTTCAAAGGGACCTAAGGAACACTTTAAAAGACAAAAACTTACCACCGGAATTAGTCCTAGGAATCGCGAAAAAAAGTCTAGATTTTTTAAGTTTAGAGATTTTGTTTGAATTGTTGTTTTCCTTGCTTCATTTAATAAGAAAAAATTACTTATCACTGAATTTTAAAAAGTAAAATTTTTAACCATATGTTTTTTAATTGTACGGCTCAATGGGGAATGTCCGAAAACAATCAAATTGGCTGAATATTTTTTTATAGGTAGGAATAAGCTCCCTTTGTAATAAGAATAAGTTTCTGAATATTTGGTTGCGTTATAAAATAAAATAAAATTAAAGTCTCTTCGACTTCACAAATATACGAAAGTAACAGCAGTCGGCCGAACTGATTAAATAATAGAAAGCTTATTTATCCTTCAATTAAATGTACTGAATTTTATTGAAAATTCTAAAAATCCTGTGATTTTCTCAGATTTTCAAAATCCGGCCATAATCCTGAGCAAAGTCCAAAAATCCTGAAATCTCCGGACAAATCCTGAGATATGGTAACCCTACTTGCGGCTGACTCAGTCGAGCCAGCGCACGAGGGGTGTCACGTGTCGGTTGAGACAGCAACGTGACTAACGCGACAGAAAGAGAAGGTGCATACAATAATCGGCACTCAGCGGTGTGCAATTGAAATTATACTTTATTGCTGTGCAGTGAGAGTATTTTATTATTTGATTGTCCTGCGCCGATGGGCTTCTTTACGTATATATTCAGTGATCTCAGTAAAGATAATCAAAATACTTGCACTGTTTCCGAATATACACTCTCAATAATGTTCTTTTATGAGATATAAAACAAATAAGACTTTATTTTACAATTTACATACCTACCCTACCTAATGATTTAGGAGTCTCCTATCCCTATAAAATTTTATTTACCGTATTTTTTTAATTTTTGTTTTAATAACTCACAATAACATAACAGATAAATTGCTAAAAATGTATAATTTGTAAACATTGTTTTTTGTTGTATATTTTTGTAGCAATGTAAATTATTTATTTAATAATTGTATAATTTTGGCTTGGTTTATCATGGATATCATAATATTGTCTTTTTTCTTACTATTATTTATAGGTATGAATTCTAAACTAGGTTAAGTAGGTAAGTATATTTTTTTGATATAATTGTAAGTAATCAGTAATTGATAAGTAATTTTCTTTTTTTTATTAAGTATTTATTAATTCTAATGTGTTTAGTGCATCACAAATTATAAACTTAAGGAATATATTAATAGAAAGTTGAAGATAGCTGCTGAATATAAACTGTGTAGGGTTACCAAACATCACTTATTTCGAATTTCTTCAGTAACAAAAATAACTTGAAATATTTTTTTATTATTTCACTGAATCACAAAAAAAAATATTTTTTATCTTACCTATTTGTCCAGAATTTCCAAACTTTGTTGTGGTAACCCTACCACTGTGGCTATTTTTTGTTTGTTGACGAGTTTAAAGGCAGTTTTGTGATAAAATACTTTTGAAATCAAACATCACTTATTACATCACAATTAATAATAATGTATTATACACTCGACGTCAGAAAAATCGCACCTCTTCGAAAATAAGTTTAGATTTGGCCACCTGCTATTGCTAGCTAACGTTTTATTGTGTAAATGTTGATATCTATTGAAAGTACATTTAATTAATAATTGTTTGGTTCAATTAACATAACAATTACCATAATTAAACGCTTAAAGCGTTATTGTTTGCGCCCTCATAAAAATGAAATAAAAGGGGTCAATTCAGGAAATGCGGGTAAATTCGCTATCGAGAAGATGGAGAAAATACACTTCAACAGTTCAATTAAAAAAAGGAATACCCAAGATGCTCAAATATTGCAAAAAAAGAGGGAATGTAATGTTGCTCGGAAACTAAATCTCAGTAATTGATTCCGTTCGACGAGTATTCCAAGGGTTTCTAGAGACTGTTGGCTAAGTCCGAATGGGAAGTAATAATAATAATAATAATAAAATACACTTTATTGCACACATTAAAAGAATTACAGAAAAAAGGACAGTTACAAAGAATAAGCAAACAAGAGGCGGCATTATTGCTAAGCAGAAATTTCTTCCAGGCAACCCTTGGGTGAAAAATAAATAAATAAATAAAAATAGGACTAAAAGGGGAGGGGGGTGCAAAACAAGAAGTATATAACAACCAACACTTGCCATTAAATTAGATAGGATTAAATTAACTGTGAAGAAATTTTTGAAAAGGTGCGATTTTTCTGACGCCGAGTGTATTAGTGATTTTGTAGATTTTTGGTACTTTTAGGTGGGTAATAATTTTACTCTTTGGGGTGCACGCACCATGATGATCGAGGCTTCTACTATTTTTCCCTACTATTTTTTTGTCAAGTACACTTGAGCTACGCCTCGTTGCTAGGGATGTGTCTGATTTACACCAATAAGATTTTTATAATTTCAAAATACCTTGCCGCATTTTTAAAATTAAATAATCCTATTGGTGTATAAGTCAGACACGTCCTGGAAACGTAGCGTATCCATTAAGTTAAAGAGCACAGCTTAGCTCAAGTGCAACCGCATCCTAACTATTGGTAGTACGAGGCATATAACTTGAAATCGGGTGGGGATTGCGCGAAACGCGTATTTTGGGCATGCGTAGCGGTGAGGGGCGCGGGCGGCGGGAGAGGGGCGCGCGCTATTGGTCGCTCACAAGAGCACATGCGCGAACTTATCCCCACTCCGTCGAAAAAATTGCAAGATACGTGCCTAGTACTGCTTGGTGGCGCTACTGCTGCTGGAGACCTTTGTACGGGCATTTATCCCCGATTTTTCCATTTAATTTAAATTATATCTAAAAATGGTTGATACTAATTAATTGTTATGGAAGTTAGACAGTAAACTAATTAAAGATTGAAGGAAACCAAAATGTGTTGGAAGAAAAATTTATATTTACGAAAAATCGCTTCCAACATCCAAAAATTGATGGCAAACACATGGAAAACAACAAAATGACAGGTCTACATCTACACTGGCGCCAAGTTAGCGGTAGTGCGCCGACTGGTGGACGATTTGTGAATCAGAAAAAATATCCTGCCATATGTGTGTTTTCTCAGTGGACCCCACAAATCTGTCCTTACATGGAGTCCAATGGGATTACGGTAAAAATAGGCTACTGTTACCACTGAAATGTTATTACTACGTATAGAAGCGACAGATCTACGGCACAAATTCTCGCAGCGATTGCAAAGATGGCGGCCACGCACGCACAGCGCAAGCGCGAGTTGTCAAAGAAAAAGTAGCATGCACACAGATGTGACACATTCTACATAATGATAAGGATATACCTACTTGTTTAATAATATTGCATAAAATTATAATAAAAACGCAATTCAATTAGGTAATAGGTGCATGTTAATACTTACCCGAAAAATAAAAAAGGAGGGTGGGCATTTAGTACCCGCAGTAATAACAATCATTAGGTATCGTCGAAAAGATTTTTTTATAAGAAAAAATATTACTATGGAAACATGGAAAAATATTTACTGACCCAGATCTTTGTCCGGAAATCGCGGGAAGCTCACAAGTGCTAGTTCTAGTTGATATCATAATTATAAATACGATTTTATACAATACTTTGCTATATCTGCTGCATATAATAATTACTCTGTCATAGCATTAAAAAAAACGAATTGAAATAAAAATCCATAATTGCAATTTAATCTTATAAAATTGAAATTCAAAAGAGAAGATAAGGCACTATCTAACGTTTTTTTTTTTGCAAAAAAAATCGTGTTTTTTTCCAACCCTGCCACCGACGACGATGCCAAAACTTACTACTGATGTAGGTATAATACAGTCATAGCGCTGTGCTAAAATAGCCGAATTAAGTATTTCTCAAACAAAAAATGTAACAAAAACATGTGTTGAAATTTTTTTTTTCCAAACTGCCAAGTCAGATTTTGATGCCGCTTTGCACAAGGGTGTAGTTGAGGTATACCTACATAAATACAACAACAGTGTCGCTATTGGTTCATAGACCACTTCCCATACAAATTTTGCCACTCTCCTTTCTCATACTCTATCGAGCACTTCTACGCGCGTTTTTTTTTTTCTAGATAGATATTCGTGCTAAGTGTAATGTACATGTTACGGCTAATGCCCGAAGTGCGGCTAAACCTAGTTTTAGCCGGCTAAAGCTAGGTGTAGCCGATAGCTGTTGGCTAAAAAAGGTGTAGCCGATTTACTCTTAAAAAAGTTATTTCTGTTGTTTGTTAAAAAAAAATAACCTCGAAATTTAAGGCTCACGCTACGCTGCGCTTCGCGCTCGCCTTAAATTTCTAACCTATATTCGGGACCTACAGGGGTAAAGCAAATCGTTTCACCTAGTTTTAGCCAACAGCTATCGGCTACACCTAGCTTTAGCCGGCTAAAACTAGGTTTAGCCGCACTTCGGGTATTAGCCGTGACATACACATTCAAACTCACTATTAGCCTCGCCTGCCTCGCCACTTGAGCGGGATGAGTATTGAGTAATTGCGGAAATGGAGCACAGTTGTTCCGTATACGCACCGATGTGCCTCGACAGTAAAATATAGCAGGGACTTGAGATTAATAATCACTTTTAATTTATTTCTTTTTTGACAAACTCCTAAACATATTTTTCGACTGACATGACAGCGTAAGTTAAGTACCTACAAGGTGGCGGCGGTGTCGTCCTACATCATAGGCGCTTCTTAACGGTATAGAATAATAAAGGTACAATATTGTAAAACTGTGCTATTAGTTCACCTATCCTAGTTTAGTACCTACGTATACAATCTGTATGGTTCACTTTACATAATCTATGATTTTCATACAAAATGTCGGGTCAGTAGAAATAATGTATAAAAAATAGTTTTGGTTGGTTTATGTTGATGTTTTGTTTACATACCGATGATAAGTCACTCCACTATTTTTTTGCTTCGAAGTGGAACAATTTTTACACGTCTTCAATACACAGATCGGCATTTTTATCACCACTATTGCACCGTGCGTTCGCGGTGAGCGTTGGCGAGTGACTAAATGAGTTGAGGCCAGTTGGCCTCAACTCATGGAGCAAAAATCGGGGCTGCGAGGTCGATTCCATACGTAGTAATAACATTTCAGTGACTGTTACGTACGAAACTAATTTTGTTGGTTTTGTAATTAATTTCAGGCTTACTAGCTACTATGGGCAACAGCGTCGCTTAACCAGTTTGCAACAAAATTCGTGTGCGCGCGTATCGCTCCTGCACGAACTAAACGTATGTGACAGCGGGCGCGGCGTGCAAGCGATTTTAACCTTAGCAGTGGTTAAGCGACGCTGTTGCCCATGGTACCTATTATTATTATTTAATGCCTATAATTATTTAATACTTTTTATTTAATTAAATTGTTGACGGAATACTGTTTTCTTTTGTTGATTTTGGTTAATACCTACCTAATATTTGAATGAAATTGGTAGAACTAGTCTTTTTCCGTGTAGAATATCGTTTCCCGTTGGGAATACTGGTAACCTATATCCTTTCCTAAGGTCCAATCTTTCTCTATCATCAACATTGGTTCAGCGATATTATATGCATCAAATGCACCAAACGGTAATTTGGTGCGTCGTAATCGTAACACGTAGTGATTACATTTAGAAAGTTACTCACGAATTGACATTCGTTGACTATGGCCGAATGTATTAAAATTCCTTTGCCTTGCCAATAGTTGGAAAATTTTTCAAACGTCAAACTGACATTTTTGCAATGGGTGGATTCCAGCAGACCAATCGTCAGGTCATCGATCACCACTACATATTTCGGCAAACCTCTTGACGCTTTTTTGATGGAGTGGAGATAAGTTCGCACATGTGCACTTCTGAGCCACCAATAGCATGCACCCTCTCTCGTTCCACCCCCGTACTTCACCAACCAACCAACGCATACCCAAAATACGCGTTCTGGGCAATGCCCACCTGATTTCAAGATGTTTAACGGCTACTATATGTAAACATTTTATTTAACCATGGAAAGTAATTTGTTTTAATATTCAATTTTATTAGGTACTTCCATGATTTTTACTCTATGGCGATCGATGACTCAGCGGTTAGTCTGTTGGAATACACCCAATGTCAAACTGACGTCTCGTAATCTCGTATCGTTTCGTTTGGTTTGTTTGGTTTTGCTTATATTATTGTAAAAATGTTCGAATTCAATAATCTATCACAAAATATATGCAGCGCTTGCCTTAAAATGGTTGTACACGTTCAGCTCATACCTCCAGAAGAAATGGATCTATATAAAACATGTGTAAATAAGGTTTGACCATATTTGTTTACATTTTATTGAAACTTACTTTTTAATTTTTTGGCTTGTAAAAATCTGAATTTTGTTATACAGTTCGATAGGATATTACGTATTTTTTTACACTGTTTATCTAGCAACCTTGGGTTATATTAGAACCTTGGAAGACCTTCTTCAGGGCAACAAAAAAATGAAGAACTTTTTTTTCTACTTTTAAACTTATTTTAATTTCAGTTTTCCAGTGATGATAAGACAGAAATCTATGTATGCAACATATGTGCACATCTGTTAAAGAAATTCAATAAATTTATTAAACAGTGCCAGAAAGCAAATAGTATTTTTAGCAATATTTTATCACTGGTAAGTTTTTATTTATCACTTTCTACTTTAAGTTTTCAAGTTCTTGAAGAAATAACATAGGTAATACCTACTTACCTTTTTTTATACCAACCGATTAGTACTTGGCCTTCACCTCACCTGATGTTAAGTGAGAATAAGGCTGAAGGTGGAAACGCACCACTGAGGAACTGGCTATCTTTACCTCTAACTGCCGAAACAAGAATTTTTGAAATGTTGTTATGGTGTCAGACTTAATAAATAATAAACAAAAAGAAGTAATAGTTCCTTCTAATTAAAAAAAGTGTACAAAGGTACCTTTTTATTAGTTTATCCTTATTTGTCCTATTTGGTAAACAATCTTCACTCAACTCTTTATTGAAAGACCAAATAATTATTTATAATTATAATACAACAAATGTTTTTTTCCAGAGAACTAAAATCTATGGAACAAGCATTGCAATCAAAAAATGGCACCACACAAATAGTACAACTAAGTGGATTGAGCTAAAAATGCTGGCATTTAATTATGCATCACAAAGCGTCTGAGCACTGGTTGCTTATTAGCGACCATAATTTGTATACTCATAGATATTTTCTATACTTAAATGAAAAAAAAAAACATTATTTTTGCATATCTTTACTGCCTTCTTTGTGTCTTTTACACCATTTAACTACACAGGATGTAATTTCTAATAAACATTCTTTTTCTCTCTACAATACAAACTGCAATTATTGTAAAGAATGCTAACGTCAGTCACAGGGTGCGTGGCTGGCCCGGCTAAAGCTTAGCAGGTTGTACTTTTTCAGCCCCATGGTGCCTTTTTCAGGGTTCCGTACCCAAAGGGTAAAAACGGGACCCTATTACTAAGACTCCGCTGTCCGTCTGTCTGTCTGTCTGTCTGTCTGTCACCAGGCTGTATCTCATGAACCGTGATAGCTAGAAAGTTGAAATTTTCACAGATGTATTTCTGTTGCCGCTATAACAACAAATACTAAGAACAGAATAAAATTAATATTTAAGGGGGGCTCCCATACAACAAACGTGATTTTTTTGCCGTTTTTTGCTCGATATTAATTACGACAGCAGGTAGACAGTTGAAATTTTCGCAGATGATGTATTTTTGTTGCCGCTTTAACAACACATACTAAACACAGAATAAAATTAATATTAAAGGGGGGCTCCCATACAACAAACGTATTCTTTTTCCATTTTTTGGTACGGAACCCTCCGTGCGCGAGTCCGACTCGCACTTGGCCGGTTTTTTTTAAGCAATATTTGTTTGCAATTACACTTCCATAGATTTTAGTTTGCTGGTTTTTTCACATATAGATAACTAAATATTTTTTTATTTATTAATATTGCTTTAAAATAAGGTAACATATTTTTAAATAATGATTTAAGTTTAAAAGACCTATGACAATCTCAAAAACTGTTTACTAAGGACAAGTAAGGATAAACAGATGTACCTACAGATCTATTTATTTATATTAAAGGATAACAAAGACGAAGTTTACGAAACGGACCTAAAACTTGTTTACAATTTCACTAAATCAGATGTGACACTTTTGGAGTTTCCTGGTTTTGATGATGATGATGGTACATTTGACTCTGTCGATGTATTTGATGATGATGTTAAGGTTGATGAAGAAGATTTACCTCTTGTCATGCTTAAAACAGAAGATGTGCCGCCTAGAACAGCTAAGAAGAGAAAAAGAAGATGTGGTGTTAGAAAAGAATGTAATGGAGAGGTAATTTTGTCAATTTTACTATAGTTGCCGGCAAATATCTTGAAATCAGGTAGGGATTGCGCAGAATCTGTATTTTGTGTATGCGTAGCGGTGAGGTACGCAGGCGGCGGGAGAGGGGCGCGCGCTATTGGTCGCTCGCAAGCAAGTGCACATGCGCGAAGTATCCCCCCCCCCCTGTCGAAATAGTGTCAAGATGTTTGCCGGAATCTGAAATGGCTAATTTGACAGGTTCTGGTTAAAGCCTCAGTACTTAAATGTTCTGCAACATGGCAAAAAACTCTTTTTAATAATTAATTTTCATTAAACCTTACTCTTTAGTTAATTTTCATTGAACCTGAATGTCTTCACACTTAAGTTTAAAATTGATTGAAATTTTAATGGAATAATATTATCATAATGTGTGTGTAATAAAAATAGAATAATAGAACACAATATTTTAAACTTAAATGCGAAGATATCAAGGTTCAAAATTAAAGAGTTTTTTGATATGTTCCGCAATTTTTTCCTGATGATAATAGTCTTATGTATTGAGGTTTGTTTCAAAACTTAATTGACAGATAATTTAATAAAAATTCGGTCATTTTTCTTTCAATAAATCCATCAGTCAGTTAGTGCTTTTGCTTACTTTGAAAAAGCAATGTATGTAATGTTGTAATATGTTGTCCCATAACAAACACCAACATAACAAACCTTTTAACTTGAAAAATTATGAAATACAAATCCTGAGTGTGTTGAGGTCAAAAACATGAAGGACCCATTTTATTTACGAGATTGTAATGTGAACATGTTAAAAAAGCAATAAATATTAGGAAGATATATTTTTTTTGCTGTGTTTTATCCCTACTAACATATTGCTGTATAAAAACATTTATTTTTCTTTGATTATATATATAATCAAAGTTATTTTTGTTTAATTTCCTTTTTAATACAATTTTTTTTTGTAGCTCAACAAAAACTTAGAGAAACAAGAAAATAACTTCAAGTACTTGGAAAGTGAAAACAAAACTCTAAACTCTGAAAGTTATCAAAATGGAGAAGTAAATAAGGAAATGGTTGAAATAGAAATAAAATTCGAAAGAGACAAAAAGAAAAAGAAGGTACTTAAAGACGGATTTACGTCGAGAATGGTCCAAGAGACTGATGAATACACCGTTATAAAATTAAGTAAAGAGCAGGTATAGTTGCTTTTTATCTCATTATGTAAAAAATAAATGCTGTATTCTTTCCCCCTTAACCCTAGAACCGTACCCTGGGGTACAAATGAAAAAAATATTTTGAAATCACCGAAAACTTTTTTGCTATAAAAGATTTATTCTGCTCATGGGTGTATTTACTAGTGGCAGCAAGACGCGTGTATACCTCCACTGGGTGTCAATTTTGTTGAAGAGTAGAGATGGTAGACCACCATGTGGGGTACACCAGCACCCCAGGGTACAGTTAACGTAAGTATTTTATTACGAATATTTTTTTGTTATTGATATTTTTAGCGCGTTTATATTGTTTTTTTTTGTATGAATATTATGATAGGTGGTGTGATAATCGTATATAAATAATTTTATACAAAAACTAGCGAGCTCAAGTAGTTTATTTTGATTTTTTCAACAGGTATATATTTTGATACTCATTTTCTCCTTTTATTTACAGTATTGTTTTTTGTCAAATTATTTCACAAGGTAAATCGAACAAAAACAAATAGAGAATATTCTTATAAAAATGGAAAATAGAGATGACCTTATTTACCTACAAAATCAAGGTTTTGATGTCATAAAGCCAAGAATAGAGGTTTCAATAACGAATTTTGCCGACGTCCCTAAAAATAAATTATTGCAGATATATTGGGCAAACAATGACCAAAAGCTGCGACAACCTCTTTAGATCCGAAATCTAGAAGGTGTTTTTATGCCCAAAATCGGAAGATCGTAAATCACGCAAACAGTGCACCAAGTGAATTTTTTTATTTGAAATGACCATAAAAGCAAAATATGAACAAAATTTTTTGTTAGTTCCTAATTATTCGTCTAAATTGCTATAAGTGAAATTGAAATTATCGTTTGAAAAGCTTATATATGTTGATTTTTAGTAATAGTTTCTAATACTTTCGTTAATTGCTTCTTTTTATTGGGGTTCAGCCGTACCCCAGGGTACCATTAATGTAATTTTAAAATGGGTACGGTTCTAGGGTTAAAATAATAACAAACTAGAACAATAATAAAAAAAAAAAAAATTAAACAACAGTTCCCTACAAAGCGCACTGTCAAAAGTGAACCAAATAAGATTGAGCCAAAATAGCTCAGTTTTCAGATTTTTAGAAGCGATACGCACCGGATGCGTAAGCGTAAGCGTGCACGTATGAGTAGTAGACGTACATACCATGACGTTGTAATTGTAATGTCTGAAACTTGGCACACCGCTTGCGTAACGTACGCGTGCACGAAGACCGATGCGTAACCCTACGCATTGCAGCTCCCATGAGACAAACAGGCTGCGTACCTACGCAGAGCGGAACGCATTGATGACGTTGTAGTCAATGGCATTCCCTAATGGACGTCACACCGAACAATTCGAATACGCACGTATCTTAAAAACGCGCGTGACTACGCATTCAGTTGTATTTGTTTACTAATAGTACCGGTACTACCGGTAGTAAGTGGTGTTTTATTTTGTTTTTTAATAATGAATAACGATATTAAAGAAAAACTAATTGAATTAGTGCGAAAAAATTATTCCATTTACTCAATCTTCGTCTGACATCGCGCACTAGAGTCGCAAAGATGGCTGCCGCAGCGGCTGGGTACGCGCGGGACAGGTTGCGTTGCGTGCCGCGTAGACGTATGCGTAACCCGGTGTGTCAGGGGGTTACGTGCGTAACTACGCGCGTGTCTACGCAGCCGGTGTGCCCAGGCCTTTATTCTTCATACGCTACCTAACCGTACCTATAAGAATGAAAAAGTTTCAATTTCCCTACTTTTAGTGAAATACCTACTATTTTATTGGATTTTAGTTACGATTAGGTAATGATGAAGGATATAAATCTGAAAACAGCCATTTTGGCTCAAAATATTTCATCATAAAAAAACCCTGTCGATTCAGAAACAACCAAAAAAATGCCAAAAAATTCACGTTTGTTGTATGGGAGCCCCCCTTAAATATTATTTTTATTCTGTTTTAGTATTTATTGTTATAGCGGCAACAGAAATACATCATCCGTGAAAATTTCAACTGTCTAGCTATGACGGTTCACGAGATACAGCCTGGTGACAGACAGACAGACAGACAGCGGAGTCTTAGTAATAGGATCCCGTTTTTACCCTTTGGGTACGGAACCCTAAAAATGGATTGTAAAATCTGAGTAATAAATAAACTATTATTAAATTGTTATTATATTTTTTATAGGTTCTCAAAGAAATGGAAGAGAAGGCGAAAAGTGACGAGTACTTACGATCACTTTATAAATGTGAAAAGTGTGTGAAAGGATTTAATTTCGAAGACGTTTTGACTAAACACATGGAAAGACATGTTATGGTAACTAAGGCACAGAATATAATTATAGTACACACATCAACTTTGTCTAGGGATACCAGGTGTTATTTTCATACAAACGATACCTCGTTACCACTTTGAAGCCTTGGTTTCCTGCCAGGGATGTACTGTGCTGTGATCTGATGACGGCTATCCAGGGAGTGAATAGAGGAGATTCAGATCGCTATATACACCCAACTGATCTGACCAGCATTCTAAAAACGTAATGGACATGTTTAAAAAAACCGCGAATGTATGAAAATCCTCAAACTGAGAACTCTGACCCATTAATCTTTTAGAATGCTGATCAGATCAGTTGGGTGTGTATAGCGATCTGAATCTACTCCATTCAGTCCCTGGATGGCCATCATCAGATTACAGCACGGTACATCCCTGGCAGGAAACCAAGGCTTCAAAGTTACCTCGTTTGTATGAAAATAACACCTGTATCCCTAGACAAAGTTGATGTGTGTAGTACTAAATGTACAGAAGCCCGTCCGCGCGAGGACAATCAAACAATGAGCTACTCTCGAGCAGTAGGTTTAATAAATAATAAAAGTTTAAGCGTGGAGTAAGCCCCCCCTCCCCCCATACTGATATGCCAATTTGATGCGCAACACAACTAAACTTAACCATCCCATTGAGTCAAAAGGAGATGTCCCAGCGTTGCCCCAGTTTCATTTTACAGTGGACCCCCCAGGCGCGGTCGCAGCCTGAAATTTTGGGGGGGGTCACTAATAATAATAATTGCTTTTCTGTATACTTTTAGAAGCTTTTTCTATGTGACGTGTACGATTTTGGGGGGGGTCATGTCCCCTGTGACCCCCCCCTCGGACCGCGCCTGGGACCCCCGATAATCCTGCGCCCCCTGTAATCCGACATGACTTAGAATTACATACATGTATGTTTGACAATCTTTGCTAATATAGATCACGCAGGTTTGAACAGGTCACAACTCGTACGCGCCACCGCTATTGTGCTCGACGCGTATGCATTGTTTTACTTTTAATTTGTACTTCAAAGTACATACATATGTACGTATAATATATAGATTCTTGTCATTAGATATGTAATTTGTCGGATTACAAGATACTCTTTCGTAAAAAAATCCGGACTATAGGGGTCTTAGGGGCAGTGCTCTATAATCCGACAAATTCGATAGTCCGACACTGCCCTGCATAATGTTTGCCGGATTACCGGGGGTCCACTGTATTTAATTACTTTCATAATTAAAAAATGCTAATTACATTTTATTTAGGTATAGTATCAGTTAAGAATTGTTTTATATTTAGAAAAACAACTACAAAAACATTAAGTTGTTTTCTGAAGTATTTTGTGCAAAAAATGTAAGTAAATAGTACTTGAATGATAAAAAAATCGTGATTTAAAGCGTTTTAACTTAAAAATTCCACTTTTTAATGCAGAAAAGAATTATTAATCTGATTCTAGAGTAAAATACCCACTGTAATACTTCTTTGATTAGGACGCGATAGATTTTCATTTTTTGAGAATGGTGAGGTAAATGACTTAGGCGCGATGGGACATGTCCTTTGGTTAGCAAATTGTACTAAATTGAGCCGTACAATTAGAAAACAGTGGTAAAAAATTTAGTAAGTTATTTTTAAAAGATATATGCCATTGCGGTTTTTTTTAGATCTATAAAAGAGGAACAATTCCATGATACATTATTTAAAGGTTAATGCAGCGTTTTCGATGCAAACTCCCAGACGGCTTAATTTTTGCCGACCTCTTCAACAATTATCGACATATTTCTACCAATTCACATAAAACTTCAACTTATCATACACCGAAACTTTCCTCAGGAATCACTCTGTAATTTGGTGAAAACCGCATGAAAATCCGTTCAGTAGTTTTTGAGTTTATCGGGAACAGACAGACAGACGACGCGTTGAGGGACTGTTTTATAATATTGTAGGACTAAATATTAATGTGTTTTTGGTTTTTCCAGAAAAAGGGGTGGCTGGGGTGCGATCTGTGCCAACAATATTGTCCCAGTACCGTATCACTTAGGGGACATATGAAGTCACACACTACCAGGTACAGTCACCAACGAAAGTCACTTAACACTTTAGCACAGAATAACTGATAGTACAAGTACAGAAGCAGCACTCCGCATAGTAATTTAAATAAAAAGCTACTTTTTCTCCGACACAATAAAGTGCAATTCGGGTCGCGCAGCGCTAATGGCCTACAGTTATATTCACCTAGTAGTTGCCTCTCTTTCTATCGCGTGCTCTTACCTTTTCTGATGACGCAACGTTAGGGTTGTCTTCTTTTAAATGAACTGCGTAGCATATATCATAAAGTGAAAAGCGACAATTTGTTTATTGATTTTTGATTTTGACATCCGTACACGGCACAGTAATCTCGATTGGACATACATAGTTGCTATTATAAAGAGACAAGACAATACCTACTTGTGCAGTAAGGTGCCGCGCGACTACGGCGGCGGGCGTGTGGCGGCCCTCTGCTCACTTGTGCGTTCGAACGAACGGCTAGCGGTAGGTGCTTATCGCGCGACCTTGAGCGAGTGGAGGAGGCCTGACTTTAGTACTTTGGGGCCATCTATAAATTACGTCACGGGAATTTCATGATTTTTAAGCACCTCCCCCGTCCTTGTCACAGCTGGTCACATTTGTGAAACCCCCCTCCCTAGTGTGACGTCATATATTTTACATCTAGAAATAATTATTGAATTAAAACAGCAGTTCCTAAATTTGTTTTATTTCAATTTTAATGATTATGAAATGTGACGTCACCAAAATGAGAACCCCTCCCACCCCCTTGTCACACAATGTCACACTTCGTCGACCCCCTCCCTCCCCCTTAACGTGTGACGTAGCCCCTTTGGCATAGCAACTTTTTTGACAGATATCTCACAGTATAGTTTATTTATCAAAAAAGTTGCTATGGCAAAGTACTAAAGTGACTTTCATTGCTGAACGGATCGTGACCGCAAAATATACCGTATTTATATCCTCATCGCTAAAGGCTGGTTTACATTATCTTAGTCTTTAGTAGAGTGCTTTTGGAGAGTGCTTTAGTGGAAACATGTAAACGGTCGTCTTATGACTAAAGAGAGTAACGTTCTAGTAGCCTTTCTACTCGCTTTCCAGTAGCACCCCCTGCGCGCCCGCTCACCCCCCGCGCGATATTTTACTCGCACTCGCACTGGAAGCATGTAAATCGACATTTTAGTAGCGTCTTTAGTAGAGTGCATTTGCCGGTGAACGCGTGACGTGTAATTGAATCAAATAATAGGTATTAGGTATGGCGAAAATGACACTCTACTGGAAGCGTGTAAACGGTCACTGGAAAGGCACCAAAACTACTAAAGCACTCGCATTCGAATCTACTCGCACGCTACTAAGCACTCTACTAAATACTAAGATAATGTAAACCAGCCTTAAGGGATAACTTTGACCAGGCTAAAGGTATGATTCCGATGTCAGCAGCACTGCTGCGCGACACTGCTGCGCGACAGTGCTGCGCAGCACTGCTGCCGAGCTCGGAATATAGTCTCATATAAACCTATAGAGAATGTATGGGGACCAGTGGTGTTGCGGCAGCAGTGCCGCGCAGCACTGCTGCGCAGCAGTGTCGCGTCGCTTCTCCGCTCACATCAAATTGAGCCTTTCAAACGTAACATTAGGGTTCAATTTGGAGTGCACTGCTGCGGCAACACTGCTGCTGCTGCCGAGATCGGAATCATACCTTAAGAGATAACTTGACCCTATTAAGGGGATATCTTTGACCACGTTAGTGATAACTTTTGACAAAGCTAAGGAATAACTTGACCGTATTTACGGGATATCTTTGACCACGCTAGGGCATAACTTTGACAAAGCTAAGGGATAACTTTAACCCAAGTTGGGAGAAACTGTCGCTGCTTTTTGTAATATTGTGTAGGAGATAACTTTGACCAAGCTAAGGTATAAATTTGACATAGCTAAGGGATAACTTTGACAAAGCTAAAAGATAACATTAACCCAAGTTAGGGGAAACTGCCGCTGCTATTTGTAATATTGTGTAGGAGATATCTTTGACCAAGCTAAGGGATAATTTTGATCAAGCTAAGGGATAACTTTGACAAAGCTAAAAGATAGCGTTAACCCAAGTTAAGGGAAACTGCCGCTGCTTTTGTTATATTGTGTTTTTGATCCTTTTTGTTACCGACTTCAAAAGGAGGGAGGTACTCAATTCGACCCGTTTTTTTTTTTTTTTTTGTTTTTTGTATGTACACCGATTACTCGAAGACGGCTGAACTGATTGAAATGATTCAAACGTTATTAGATTAGGTAAACTTCCAAGTTGGTCCCATTTTTTAAAATTTTGAAATCGGTTCAGTACTTTTCAAGTAATCTTGAAAAAAGCACGAAAATAGTATGATTTTTGTGTGAACTACCTCGATGATCAGTCGTATAACTTCTTTGTATATGAACTGAATAAGATAATTATTTTTTTGTTTGAAAAGGGATATCTTAAGTGTAGTTCTTTAACCGACTTAAAAAAAGGAGGTTCGTAGTTTGACCCGCATGTATGTATGTTTCTCCGCGATTAACTCACGTTTGGCTGAACCGATTTTTCTACCTAAATAATATACCTACACTATTTAATACAAAAGGTACCTACACTAAAAATTAAAAAATAAAAAATTGTTTAAAAAAACAAAAAACCGACTTCAAAAAACCTACCTCTAAAAAGCAAGAAATAATATTCGTAATAAAAACAAAAAACCGACTTCAAAAAACCTACATCTAAAAAGCAAGAAATAATATTCGTAATAATAAAAACACGTCTATTGAAGTCGGGTGTGGCTTTAAGAATAAAAAAAAAGGAATTTGTACTCCAGCCCCACCCGACTTCAATAGACGTGTTTTTATTATTACGAATATTATTTCTTGCTTTTTAGAGGTAGGTTTTTTGAAGTCGGTTTTTTGTTTTTTTTTATTTCAGGTACAAATGTAAGTTGTGTTCGTGTGTCCGTCTGTCGCGTCAAGTGTTGTTAGATCATCACGCGACATTTCACACGGGCGCTCGCAAGTACACGTGCCAACTGTGCGACTTCGTATCTAAGTGAGTACATCTTATCTAAGTGAGTACGTTTAATCTAATTGGGTTTTTTTATACACAACAGGATTGTGCTTGGCCTTCAACTCACCTGATGTTAAGTGATGATAAGGCCGAAGGTGGAAGCGCACTACACCCGAAATCCTCACCACTGAGGAACTGGCTATCTTACCTCTAACTGCCGGAACACAACAATTTTTAAATTGTTGTTATGGCGTCAGACTTAGGTAAGATGGTCTAGTGGTTCGCCCACCCGTGTAAGACGCAGGAGTCCCAGGTTCGATTCCCAGGGGGGGTACAGTTTGTACTCAGTTTGGTTGGTGGTAGGGCTTATTTCAAGTCCGCCTGGCTAGCTACCACCATCTTACCTAAGTTTGAAGCCCTAACAACAATTTAAAAAAATGTTGTGTTCCGGCAGTTAGAGGTAAGATAGCCAGTTCCTCAGTAGTGAGGATTCCGGGCGTAGTGCGCTTCCACCTTCGGCCTTATCGTCACTTAACATCAGGTGAGGTAAAGGCCAAGCACCCGCTGTGAATAAAAAAAAATGATTTTTTAATGCAGCATTTTTGGATAAAATCAAAATATTTGTCTGACAGTAAACGAACATTAATGCAGAGGCACGTGAGAACCCGCCATAACAAGACTGAGAAGCATCCGTGCGACCAATGTGGAAAGACCCTTAACAGTCTCGAAACGTTGAGAGTGCATACAGCGTGAGTTAATATACACACATCAACTTTGTCTAGGGATACCAGGTGTTATTTTCATACAAACGAGGTAACTTTGAAGCCTTGGTTTCCTGCCAGGGATGTACTGAGCTGTGATCTGATGACGGCTATCCAGGGAGTGAATGGAGGAGATTCAGATCGCTATACACACCCAACTGATCTGACTAGCGTTCTAAAAACGTAATGGACATGTTTAAACAAACCGCGAAAATAGCATGAAAATGTATGGAAATCCTCAAACTGAGAACTCTAACCCATTAATCTTTTAGAATGCTGATCAGATCAGTTGGGTGTGTATAGCGATCTGCATCTACTCCATTCGGTCCCTGGATGGCCATCATCAGATTACAGCACGGTACATCCCTGGCAGGAAACCAAGGCTTCAAAGTTACCTCGTTTGTATGAAAATAACACCTGTATCCCTAGACAAAGTTGATGTGTATAGTTATTTATTTAATTTTTAAATAACTACTTCGAAAATAATGTTTAAATAATTCACAACTTGTTCACCGCGTTAGCTATAATTAATTTAATTTTTAAATAACATTGGAAATTATATGGAAAATCATTCACAACTTTTTGGGGAGTAGGTATTTTAATAATAAAAATGTCGAAATCCATAAAAAAGGAGAAATAGTCTAAAATATTGGGTTGGGTTTGGTACTAGAGAATTATGGTCTTAAGGCGGTTTTTATTTAATAAGTTATTAATATAAAAAGATTTTAATAATGTTTTACGTGGAGTTTTTAGGGCCCATGGTTTAGTATTTTTAGAAGGTATCACTACATGCCCTCGTAGTCATTCGTAGAAGTAGATAGCAAATGTGTCAAAAACGGTCACTTTTAGCAGTTTTGCTATCTACTTCTAGCAGTGTGTACGAGACACCTAAAGATGCTGTGATAAGTAACTAAAAGATGATATTGATATAAACTATTTATTATTACACAAACTGATATCTTTAAATTGATGCTACTATGCTAAGAGATTGATATATGAGCACGCGTCCGCCGCGATGTGTGTGGTGACGTGAACTATTGCAAAATTATAATTATTTAGTACAATTAATAAAATGATGATTCTGCGAAATGCACGGTTGCACTGCACCGTACACAGTGGCTACTAGGGAATGTAACGATACCGTCTAAAAACACTAGACTTGGCCCTAAAAATTCCACGTAAAACATTATTAAAATTGGGTAGGTATTAGAATTACAATATTAAAAATAAAAACCGGCCAAGTGCGAGTCGGACTCGCGCACTAAGGGTTCCGTACCAAAAACAGCAAAAAATCACGTTTGTTGTATGGGAGTCTCTCTTAAATATTTTTTTTTCTGATTTTATTATTTGTTGTTATAGCGGCAACAGAAATACATCATCTGTGAAAATTTCACCTGTCTAGCTATTACGGATCATGAGATACAGCCTGGTGACAGACAGACGGACAGACAGACAGACGGACAGCGGAGTCTTAGTAATATGGTCCCGTTTTTACCCTTTGGGTACGGTTTGCTTAGGGTGCCACCTTAATACAAAAGATTAAAAATTTGACACTTTAAATGTGATGTGCGCTTTAGGACTTTTTATCATATAACATTTTTTGTCCATCTGCAGATTCTCTGTCGATATACAGGTTTCATCGTGCGCCGCTATATATTTCCGAAATCCCCGTCAAAATAAAAAAATATGGTTACCACTATGCCAAAATGTTAAAACCCTTATAAAAGACGTATGACAACTGTCAAATACTAAATAGGCCAATTAGGGCTTTTCAAAATGGCAAAAAAACTGTAGGCTCGATAGATGGCGTTGATTAAAATGTATGTGTCAATGTAATTTTTTTTTACTAAGCTTCGAAGAGTACTCAGGTAGGCAGGCAGATGTAACCCTAAAATGTTTCTCTTTTGGCAGATGTCAGCCAGCGAGCGCTTACTTGCTTCTTTGGTACAGGCCGTTTGTTTTTAAAAGCCAATGTTGACACTTCTCTTTCCATCGACGCCATCTAGTGAGGCAAATAGTTACTATTTTTATTTTTTAAATGTCACTTTGAAAAGACCTCATTAAGATAAACACTGTTTTTTTTTGGGTTCCGTACCCAAAGGGTAAAAACAGAATTACTAAGACTCCGCTGTCTGTCTGTCTGTCCGTCACCAGGTTGTATGAACCGTGACAGCTAGACAGTTGAAATTTTCACAAGTGATGTATTTCTGTTGCCGCTATAACAACAAATACTAAAAACAATATTTAAGGGGGGCTCCCATACAACAATCGCGTTTTTTTTTGCCGTTTTTTGGCACGGAACCCTTCGTGCGCGAGTCCGACTCGAACTTGGCCGGTTTTATTTGACAGTCGCCACGACAAGAGTAAGCGCGTGAAGTGCGACGAGTGCGACAGACACTTCGTGTATCCCTCTCTGTTGCACCAACACAAGATGGCCGTGCATGTACGGGACGATTACTACTGCGTCGAGTGCGATATCAAGTTCAAATCCCGGGTGAGTACTATAGCATTAGACTGTAATTTAGGTATAGGTGCCGGCATATAACTTGGCAAGCCAGAGATGAGACAAAACATGCGCCGAGTTTAGTGTTTGTAGTAGACATGGGTTGTAACAGGGTAAATTGCCTACCTGTTACAACTGTTCCTGTTACATTAAAATAACAATTCCAACACCCTGTTACAAAAATAACAGTCGTAACAATTTGCTTCCATTGTTCCTCCTGTTCCGTCCGTGGAACAAGCGCTTCTTTACTCTAACCTTAAGACTACTTACATAAAGAAAAGAGACGAAGCTTGTTATTTTTATCTATAATGATCATAAACTGTTATTTTTTCTGTTAAGCAAGACTAAACTTTATTAAAATTAAGTAAAATCTAATATTATAAAATATGTTTTCCATTACGGCAGTTACGGCACACATGCGACATCTTGTTTGTATTGGGTGAACCATCATGTCACCTAATGAAGTTGCTTGCAGTATTACTTTCATTAAGCTTTTTACTTAAATTGCGATAGATGGCAGTAATTATCATAAATTTACTAAATAAGTTCAAATAATAAAAATAAAAATAGATTGTTGTTAAAAACAGGAGCAAGCGATTTTCGAGCATATTGAAGTTTGAAAGGCAGTAAGGTCGAAAATCGCTTACACCCGTTTTTTAACGAATGATCACTAGTCAAATGTTTTCCTACCTTCTCTACATCATTTTGTTCTTCCGGTCATTGCCTGTGCCCCAGCAGTGGAGACATAAATGGTGATGATGAAATACCAGGTGAATTAAGTCTACTGAAAGAAAATTTTCAAGGAAATTTTACTACAAAAAACCCCCAATCTGGGAACCATGATCTTTTCCATAACTCCCTGGCAGCACTAGATATCCCATTTCCTACCCGCACATCCTAATTTGCTTATAAATGCATCCATTCCACGTAAATAATAAAGTGCTTAAACATCCTTTAGAATCTCAATAAAAATAAAAAAGTTTTATTTAATTCAGCCTGTTTACCTACCTTATAACATTGGCAAAACAGCCACTCTATTGCCACAAAAAACAAAAAAGGCCATAAACAAACACAGGAACAGATAACACGACTAATTTACAAAGTCGAATGTATTTTTGATATGGTCGGTTTATATAACAGATAAAAATAACAAGCTTTGTCTCTTTTCTTTCCATATATGTTAGAGTAAGAAAGCGCTTGTTCCACGTAACAGGCGGAACAATGGCAACAGGTTGTTACTCTGATAACAGCTCGGTACAGGGAACAGTGAAGACGGCGAGAACAGTCTGTTTCGCCTGTTCCTTTGAACAACAGTTATTTCATAGCGGTCGTAACAGGGCGAAACAGTTACACTTAATTATCTGTTATTTTTAACTGTTACAATAAATACGCCTCATGTCTAGTTTGTAGCTACTGCGCATCTTTTGTCTCGTTTTTATCTTGCCAAGTTACGTGCCGGGCGGTATACCTAATATTGTTTAAAGTTTTATGTAATATTTTATTTTTTGTTTAATGTTTAAATAATTGTTTAATTCGCCCAGTAAATGCATATCAAATTATTTTTTAGTTTGTAAGTAATTTGCTCCTCTATGGGGTTCTTGTTTGGAACGTATCTTGTAAACACCATAATTGTATATGTTACGGCTAATACCCGAAGTGCGGCTAAACCTAGTTTTAGCTGGCTGAAACTAGGTGTAGCCGATAGCTGTTGGCTAAAACTAGGTGAACCGATCTGCTTTACCCCTGTAGGTCCCGAATATAGGTTAGAAATTTAAGGCGAGCGCGAAGCGCAGCGTAGTGTGAGCCTTAAATTTCGAGGTTATTTTTTTAGGGTTCCGTACCCAAAGTGTAAAAACGGGACCCTATTACTAAGACTCCTCTGTCCGTCTGTCTGTCTGTCTTTCACCAGGCTGTATTGTATCTCATGAACCGTAATAGCTAGACAGTTAAAATTTTTAAAGATGATGTATTTTTGTTGCCGCTATAACAACAAATACTAAAAACAGAATAAAATAAATATTTAAGGGGGGCTCCCATACAACAAACGTGATTTTTTTGCCGTTTAGTGCTCGATATTAATAACGACAACAAATAGACAGTTGCAATTTTCACAGATGATGTATTTCTGTTGCCGCTATAACAACAAATACTAAAAACAGAATAAAATGAATTTGTAAGGGGCGCTCCCATACAACAAACCTGATTCTTTTGCCGTTATTTTTTAACAGACAACAGAAGTAACTTTTTTAATACCCCTATGCTACACCTAGTTTTAGCCGGCTACACCTAGTATTAGCCGCGAGTAAATCGGCTACACCTAGTTTTAGCCAACAGCTATCGGCTACACCTAGTTTCAGCCAGCTAAAACTAGGTTTAGCCGCACTTCGGGTATTAGCCGTAACATATACAACAAGAAGGCAAATAAAGAATATGAATATGAATTCAAAATTCAAATTAATTTATTCAGTCTAGGCGACAACTAACGACAATTGTTGACTATGAACGATGTTATCAAAATAAAATTATCTCATTAAATGCAGTATGTTTGTAGTATTTGCCGAATACAACTTTAGTGCATAAGGCCGGCTACATACAGATTACAGACGGAATCGATTCATTCATTCGTTCATTCCGAACGCAGCTAATCCATACGGAACGGATTTTTCCGTACGGAATTTTCATACGTTATCGATATTCCGTTTTGGAATTCCGAATCGGGATTCTGTCTGTATGTCGGGATTTCATCACTGAAAATTTAATGAGGATTTGAAATACAATGGGGTTTAGGGAGATCTGTAGGCGTATTATGAGTTAACGCTTTCTATTGCTATCTTAGTAGACATTTTGTAATAGGGGTTAATTAAAGTGTGAAACGGTAATGTTTTAGGGTTTCGTACCCAAAGGGTAAAAACCGGCCAAGTGCGAGTCGGACTCGCGCACGTAGGGTTCCGTACCAAAATCCGGAAAAAAATATGTTTGTTGTATGGGAGCCCCCCTTGAATATGTATTTAATTATGTTTTTAGTATTTGTTGTTATAGCGGCAACAGAAATACATTATCTGTGAAAATTTCAACTGTCTTGCTATTACGGTTCATGAGATACAGCCTGACAGTGATAGCTAGACAGTTGAAATTTTCACAAATGATGTATTTCTGTTGCCACTATAACAACAATACTAAATACAGAAAAAATTAAATATTTAAGGGGGCTCCCGTACAACAAACGTGATTTTTTTGCCGTTTTTTGGTATGGAACCCTTCGTGCGCGAGTCCGACTCGCACTTGGCCGGTTTTTTTCTCAGACACATCATAAAAGTTAAGGCTCCCTTAACTTTTATGATGATAAACCGGCTTAAAGGTATCATGACACGCGCAACAATTGCTTTTGCAGCTAAGAGGTTTAGCAAATAAATTCTTTATTAAGATTATATTAAAATTACGTTCTTCTTTCCAGGAAAACCTGTCTCTACATTTTAAGAGAAACAAAAGGCACAGAGATATTTCGGCGTTTAGGTAAGCATTAGGAGGACTTGAAAATTGAGACTTAGTTTTGAAATCACTTATTTTATAAGGCTATCGGTAGGTAAATCGGAAAGATACTCGCGAGACGAAAAAAATACACAAGTCACTTGTAGTACAAGTACACGAGGGGTATTTATAATACTCTTCGTGTACAATATAACAATGCACTCAGAGTCATGCTTGGTCTTCCTTGGAGGTGTAGCGCGTCTGGTATGTTCGCTGAGAACGGGGTCAAGGATATGGGGCTATTACTAAAAGGAATAAAAATGTCGTTTTATAAAAGGCTTAGTATCTCGACAAACACAATTATTAGAAATATTTATGAAATTATTTACCGACATGATGCATGCTGTCTACTGTTATTATAGCTTTGACTTTATTTTATTTTATTTTATTAATTATTATATGTTTTTGAAAATTTACAATGCAATGCAAAATTGGGTCCCTGTGCCTGAAATAAAATTATTTTAATTTTTTTTTATTTTAATACGACATCAAACGAATAAAAACGAATAAAAATTGTAACTAACAAACTATGGATCTTTGGTCTGAAAATAAATTATTTTTATTTATTTTATTTATTATTTATAAAGTTTTTTTTTCTATTCAATCTTGCGATTTCAGTAATTAATAATTGACAGTGCGAGCGCGAAGTGTCTCAGCTTCAGATTGAAATCGAAAATTTTCTAAAAAAGATCACATTTCGAAAAATGTTTAAAAATGTCACAAACGCGAGGTCTTCTACATATTTCTTACAGGGCGACTAGTAATAATATACTCATTAGTAAAAAAGGATCTAAAGGTGCTCCCTCACCGGGGAGTATTCACGTGTACTGTAACATTATAGATTCGTCTTTGAGCATTACATTACAATAATACATCCCTGACTGACGAGCATTCGCTCGGTTCTCCTTCTTCACTGATATTCATTACAAGGTGCGCATTGTAATGCTCGGTTCTCCTCCTTCACTGATATAATGCTCAAATCTGTAACGTTACATTACACGCGAATGCTCCCGGTGAGGGAGCACCTTTGGAGACAACATTTCAACAAGATAATTTTTACTTTCGCCATAGATACGAATGCGACCACTGCGCTAAACGGTTCATGTACGTGTCTGCACTAACGAGCCACTTATCATCCGCGCACGGCGCCGGGCAGCGGCACTCGTGCGCGTGCGGCCGGCATTACAGCAGCCGCGACGCGCTGCGAGCGCACGCGGCCACTCACGCGCAGCTTGTGTGCGAGCAGTGTACGACTAGCTTCACTGTGAGTGTACTTGTCTCTATCCACCTCCGTAACTACACTATGTGTACAACTACAGCAGCCGCGACGCGCTGCGAGCGCACGCGGCCACTCACGCGCAGCTTGTGTGCGAGCAGTGTACGACTAGCTTCACTGTGAGTGTACTTGTCTCTATCCACCTCCGTAACTACACTATGTGTACAACTACAGCAGCCGCGACGCGCTGCGAGCGCACGCGGCCACTCACGCGCAGCTTGTGTGCGAGCAGTGTACGACTAGCTTCACTGTGAGTGTACTTGTCTCTATCCACCTCCGTAACTACACTATGTGTACAACTACAGCAGCCGCGACGCGCTGCGAGCGCACGCGGCCACTCACGCGCAGCTTGTGTGCGAGCAGTGTACGACTAGCTTCACTGTGAGTGTACTTGTCTCTATCCACCTCCGTAACTACACTATGTGTACAACTACAGCAGCCGCGACGCGCTGCGAGCGCACGCGGCCACTCACGCGCAGCTTGTGTGCGAGCAGTGTACGACTAGCTTCACTGTGAGTGTACTTGTCTCTATCCACCTCCGTAACTACACTATGTGTACAACTACAGCAGCCGCGACGCGCTGCGAGCGCACGCGGCCACTCACGCGCAGCTTGTGTGCGAGCAGTGTACGACTAGCTTCACTGTGAGTGTACTTGTCTCTATCCACCTCCGTAACTACACTATGTGTACAACTACAGCAGCCGCGACGCGCTGCGAGCGCACGCGGCCACTCACGCGCAGCTTGTGTGCGAGCAGTGTACGACTAGCTTCACTGTGAGTGTACTTGTCTCTATCCACCTCCGTAACTACACTATGTGTACAACTACAGCAGCCGCGACGCGCTGCGAGCGCACGCGGCCACTCACGCGCAGCTTGTGTGCGAGCAGTGTACGACTAGCTTCACTGTGAGTGTACTTGTCTCTATCCACCTCCGTAACTACACTATGTGTACAACTACAGCAGCCGCGACGCGCTGCGAGCGCACGCGGCCACTCACGCGCAGCTTGTGTGCGAGCAGTGTACGACTAGCTTCACTGTGAGTGTACTTGTCTCTATCCACCTCCGTAACTACACTATGTGTACAACTACAGCAGCCGCGACGCGCTGCGAGCGCACGCGGCCACTCACGCGCAGCTTGTGTGCGAGCAGTGTACGACTAGCTTCACTGTGAGTGTACTTGTCTCTATCCACCTCCGTAACTACACTATGTGTACAACTACAGCAGCCGCGACGCGCTGCGAGCGCACGCGGCCACTCACGCGCAGCTTGTGTGCGAGCAGTGTACGACTAGCTTCACTGTGAGTGTACTTGTCTCTATCCACCTCCGTAACTACACTATGTGTACAACTACAGCAGCCGCGACGCGCTGCGAGCGCACGCGGCCACTCACGCGCAGCTTGTGTGCGAGCAGTGTACGACTAGCTTCACTGTGAGTGTACTTGTCTCTATCCACCTCCGTAACTACACTATGTGTACAACTACAGCAGCCGCGACGCGCTGCGAGCGCACGCGGCCACTCACGCGCAGCTTGTGTGCGAGCAGTGTACGACTAGTTTCACTGTGAGTGTACTTGTCTCTATCCACCTCCGTAACTACACTATGTGTACAACTACAGCAGCCGCGACGCGCTGCGAGCGCACGCGGCCACTCACGCGCAGCTTGTGTGCGAGCAGTGTACGACTAGCTTCACTGTGAGTGTACTTGTCTCTATCCACCTCCGTAACTACACTATGTGTACAACTACAGCAGCCGCGACGCGCTGCGAGCGCACGCGGCCACTCACGCGCAGCTTGTGTGCGAGCAGTGTACGACTAGCTTCACTGTGAGTGTACTTGTCTCTATCCACCTCCGTAACTACACTATGTGTACAACTACAGCAGCCGCGACGCGCTGCGAGCGCACGCGGCCACTCACGCGCAGCTTGTGTGCGAGCAGTGTACGACTAGCTTCACTGTGAGTGTACTTGTCTCTATCCACCTCCGTAACTACACTATGTGTACAACTACAGCAGCCGCGACGCGCTGCGAGCGCACGCGGCCACTCACGCGCAGCTTGTGTGCGAGCAGTGTACGACTAGCTTCACTGTGAGTGTACTTGTCTCTATCCACCTCCGTAACTACACTATGTTTACAACTACAGCAGCCGCGACGCGCTGCGAGCGCACGCGGCCACTCACGCGCAGCTTGTGTGCGAGCAGTGTACGACTAGCTTCACTGTGAGTGTACTTGTCTCTATCCACCTCCGTAACTACACTATGTGTACAACTACAGCAGCCGCGACGCGCTGCGAGCGCACGCGGCCACTCACGCGCAGCTTGTGTGCGAGCAGTGTACGACTAGTTTCACTGTGAGTGTACTTGTCTCTATCCACCTCCGTAACTACACTATGTGTACAACTACAGCAGCCGCGACGCGCTGCGAGCGCACGCGGCCACTCACGCGCAGCTTGTGTGCGAGCAGTGTACGACTAGCTTCACTGTGAGTGTACTTGTCTCTATCCACCTCCGTAACTACACTATGTGTACAACTACAGCAGCCGCGACGCGCTGCGAGCGCACGCGGCCACTCACGCGCAGCTTGTGTGCGAGCAGTGTACGACTAGCTTCACTGTGAGTGTACTTGTCTCTATCCACCTCCGTAACTACACTATGTGTACAACTACAGCAGCCGCGACGCGCTGCGAGCGCACGCGGCCACTCACGCGCAGCTTGTGTGCGAGCAGTGTACGACTAGCTTCACTGTGAGTGTACTTGTCTCTATCCACCTCCGTAACTACACTATGTGTACAACTACAGCAGCCGCGACGCGCTGCGAGCGCACGCGGCCACTCACGCGCAGCTTGTGTGCGAGCAGTGTACGACTAGCTTCACTGTGAGTGTACTTGTCTCTATCCACCTCCGTAACTACACTATGTGTACAACTACAGCAGCCGCGACGCGCTGCGAGCGCACGCGGCCACTCACGCGCAGCTTGTGTGCGAGCAGTGTACGACTAGCTTCACTGTGAGTGTACTTGTCTCTATCCACCTCCGTAACTACACTATGTGTACAACTACAGCAGCCGCGACGCGCTGCGAGCGCACGCGGCCACTCACGCGCAGCTTGTGTGCGAGCAGTGTACGACTAGCTTCACTGTGAGTGTACTTGTCTCTATCCACCTCCGTAACTACACTATGTGTACAACTACAGCAGCCGCGACGCGCTGCGAGCGCACGCGGCCACTCACGCGCAGCTTGTGTGCGAGCAGTGTACGACTAGCTTCACTGTGAGTGTACTTGTCTCTATCCACCTCCGTAACTACACTATGTGTACAACTACAGCAGCCGCGACGCGCTGCGAGCGCACGCGGCCACTCACGCGCAGCTTGTGTGCGAGCAGTGTACGACTAGCTTCACTGTGGGTGTACTTGTCTCTATCCACCTCCGTAACTACACTATGTGTACAACTACAGCAGCCGCGACGCGCTGCGAGCGCACGCGGCCACTCACGCGCAGCTTGTGTGCGAGCAGTGTACGACTAGCTTCACTGTGAGTGTACTTGTCTCTATCTAAATCAGTTGTAGTTAACAATTACATATCCAGTTGTGTCAAAATCCCCAGTGGCGTACCCCAAGGTTCATTGCTCGGACCTCTGCTGTTTGTAATCTTTGTTGGTGATATCGGACAGTGTTTCCAGCGATCACAGCTGCTTTGTTTTGCAGACGATATGAAAATTTTTACATCTGTGAGGACACAAAATGACTCGCTAGCACTTCAGTCAGATTTATCACGACTCGAAACATATTGTCAAGTTAATGACCTGGACCTCAATCCGTTTAAATGTTGTCTTGTCACTTTTAGTCGTAAGCAGAATCCCATTTTATTCGACTACACCCTTAAGGGCGCAGTTTTGGAAAAACAGTTCAACGTACGTGATCTGGGAGTTCTATTGGACTCGAAACTGATATTTGACTCACATGTAGATGCTATGGTGAAAAAGGCTTCAAAAGCACTCGGATTTGTCATGCGTTCTTCTAAGGAATTTTCCCACGTGAAAACCATAAAAATATTATACTGTTCCTTTGTCCGGAGTATCTTGGAGTACGCTAGCCAAGTCTGGAACCCGAGATATGATATTTATATTAACAGAATTGAGTCCGTTCAAAAAAAGTTCATACGGTTTCTGTGCTACAAAACTAATGACCAATATCATTCTAACAACTATCATAACTTGTGTAGAAAGCATCACCTTCTTCCACTAGATCTCCGGCGTGATATCGGTGACTTGATATTTTTGTTACGGATAGCATCGAGCTCCATAGACTGTCCAGAGTTACTTGCACTTCTATCTCTAAGGTGCCCAGCTAAACCACTGAGGAGTAACCCACCTTTGCATCTACCTTCAGCGAGTACTAATTACAGGCAGAACGAATACATGTGGCGAGCCAGCGACTCATTTAACAAACTGTGCAAAAGTTACAATTTTGACTTGTTTAACACCAGTTCGGTTTTGGCGAGGAAAACATTAGCCAATCAGTTTTTTGATGGTTAGTATCTGTTCTCTATCCAAATTGTATAAACGCTATTACCATAATGTAGGTTAATGAGATAAATATTGTTCTGTAATAGGTTACTACTTTTGTAATATAATTGTTTTATAAGTTATGCTAAGTACAAAAGTTGGTTTATATAGCATATTTATATAACATAAAAATTGAGTGCATTGCGAATTGTCGCTCTAACTTTAACATAACCACTATGTTTGCTATTTGTGGAGTTCTGTAATTGGCTTCCTGTCGCTATTATTTTTAAGTAATCTGTCAATTTTGCTGTTGAACTTCCTTTAAATAAATAATAATAAATAATAAATAATCCACCTCCGTAACTACACTATGTGTACAACTACAGCAGCCGCGACGCGCTGCGAGCGCACGCGGCCACTCACGCGCAGCTTGTGTGCGAGCAGTGTACGACTAGCTTCACTGTGAGTGTACTTGTCTCTATCCACCTCCGTAACTACACTATGTGTACAACTACAGCAGCCGCGACGCGCTGCGAGCGCACGCGGCCACTCACGCGCAGCTTGTGTGCGAGCAGTGTACGACTAGCTTCACTGTGAGTGTACTTGTCTCTATCCACCTCCGTAACTACACTATGTGTACAACTACAGCAGCCGCGACGCGCTGCGAGCGCACGCGGCCACTCACGCGCAGCTTGTGTGCGAGCAGTGTACGACTAGCTTCACTGTGAGTGTACTTGTCTCTATCCACCTCCGTAACTACACTATGTGTACAACTACAGCAGCCGCGACGCGCTGCGAGCGCACGCGGCCACTCACGCGCAGCTTGTGTGCGAGCAGTGTACGACTAGCTTCACTGTGAGTGTACTTGTCTCTATCCACCTCCGTAACTACACTATGTGTACAACTACAGCAGCCGCGACGCGCTGCGAGCGCACGCGGCCACTCACGCGCAGCTTGTGTGCGAGCAGTGTGAAGTGGTTTTATGTTGTCATCCAGAATGAAAGACAGTCATGTGTAGAATGTTCTATATTACCATTATAATTACATCTTATATACTAATATCTATCATAAGATACGTGCTACGGGAAGGTCAGCTGAGGTTTTCAGGAAAGTTCTAATTTCCCATATTATCACGTCTATTTAGGACGTGACGATAACACTATATCACACCTCCCCTGAAAAGGTCAGGCATCCTTCCCCTGAAAAGAAAATCCTTAAATTCTAAATGTCTTAGTCCTAATTATATATTTACATTAGTACGTGATTCGACTTACATTACAAATATTACAATATCACTTTGTATTAAAATAAAGATGCAATATTAATTATGGGAACAAGTTGTTTATTTACAATATAAGTCTCTTATCGTACACATATAAATTTAATTACAAAATACTCAAAGAACTTACAAAAAAGTATTATTTTAATTGCGAAAAGCTTAATTAGGTCCATTTGTTACGCTAGGAATAATTTCTTATTATAGAAAAGAACAAAAAAACCGGCCAAGTGCGTGTCAGGCCACGCGCAGTAGGGTTCCGTAGGTACATTATACCATACCATATTTTAATACCGCTATCATTTTTCGTCTGAAAAAATAACTTTGTTTTTCACAGTGTTTGTATGAATGACAAAGTTATATTTGCGGTTTTGGAAAATGTACTATATCTCGAAAACTAATTACTGTATCTCGTTCAAAACAATTTTCGTTGAAAGTGTTTATTAAGATCTATAGTTTATATTTTTTTTAGATTTTTCACCTTCTTACTTTAAAAGTTAAAGGGGGGGGGACACACATTTTACCACTTTGGCAGCATATATTTTTCAAACGGTTTACTTTAAAAAAAAATAGTCTTAGGAACCTCAATGTCATTTTTAAATACCTATCTATAGACACCCCACAAGTATTGGTTTGATGAAAAAAAATATTTTCAGTTTCAGTTCCATGTATGGGGAGCCCCCCCTTAATCTTTTATTTTTTTTATTTTTGTATAAAAATCGTAAAGCGGTTCACAGAATACACCTACCTACTAAGTTTCAACTATGTAGTCCTAATACTTTTGGAATAAAGTGGCTGTGACATACGGACAGGACAGACAGACAGACAGACAGACAGACAGACAGACAGACAGACATGACGAATCTATAAGGGTTCCGTTTTTTGCCATTTTGGCTACGGAACCCTAAAAACTAGTAATTATTTACATTATAAAAAAGGCGATCTGTTTATACCTAATGTATCTGAAACTTTCTTTACAATCTAAAATTTATGATATAGTATCTAATGTAAATGTATAAACACACATTTTCTTAAGTGGAATTAATAAATTCCGTCATAACAAATTCTGCCAGTAAAACCTTAGCAATCGCTAATAATTGGGTAAGCAACAATTTTTTTTTCACATTACACTGTTATATTATTTATATTATAAACAAAAAAAAATATATACAACAATATCTAAACATAATTTCTTTCAAAAGAAGTAGATGCTGTTATGCTGTAGTAATTATCAGCATTTTATCTTTATTAATTTTTTTTTCTAAATCTTTGCTTTTGCAGTCCTAGACATTCTTTGTCATCTTATTTTTGCCTATATGACTACTTGTCTGCAAAAAAATTCTTTCCGTAATATTTTCAACTTCGTTATTAATAATACATAACCGCACCTAACGGTAATTCTTTCTATTCCATGAAATCTTTTGGGTCAAAGTTTTAGTACACTTTTTATTAAACCCATTTTTAATCACAACGACTTCTACAATATTATGTTTTTTACTTATGCAATCAATACTCTCATGGTTGCGTCTTCGGCGCGCCTCCCATGATAGAGATTCTTGCTTATCGTAAATACCTAGTAGAGTCACAAAATAATAACATATCAGCATTTTATCACGTATTTTCTTTTACCTCAGTACTATTCAGACAAAAAAATATTTACTATGACGTTTACTCTCTTTCTCGTCATTAAATTATTCTGAATCAAATAAATTGCACATTTCTATGTTTATTTATGAATTGTCGTAGCTCGGTATTGTGCTGACTCTGAAACTTTTTCGAGTTATTGACACGACACTGACCTTGCTGACTCGTCGCGTTGTTACGTGACTTCGAGCAACAAAAGCTTCGTTTGTAGAAGCCCGTCTTACTCTAAGTTACGTGACATAATATTATGTACATTGACGTTACTTTATTTCCTATTCTTTTCTCGATAAAACTTCATTTTTATAATAACAATATCGGTACATTTTTTTCACATTATACATCACTAGGTACATATACAATATATTCTCATTCGTATTCGCCCGGCGCCGGCGTACTTTCATTTTCATTTAATAAAAAAAAATAGAATTGTACCCATGTACCATTATACATATAGGGTCATGAATTAAGATATACTACAATTTTGTCTCCAACAGTATTCAAGGGCAATCTCGTCCGTACCTTGATATAACTGAAGGACCTAATCCCTATTGTACCTCACTTAATGTGTACCGTATAATCGAGCTTCATAAACTGAACTTTTCTTTCCAAAACCAAATAAAACTTACAATCCTAAATTGAATATAAGGTAAATAAGAGATTCATCGCTCTTGGGTGATCAGTCCAATCGCATGTGAACCTTTATAAACCATATATTCCCTGACTTCCATAATTAGATTCTAATCGTCATTCCAAATCCTGCAAAATATTTAACTCACATTATTAAATCTAACCCATGCTGTACCTAATTGCAACTAAATACAAAAAGATTTTTAATACAGCTACATAACCATACCTAAATAATCGTTTCATTTTCACCTAATCATTGACTAAGTTAGGGGCTAGGGCCCAAAATTCGCTTGAGTGCGACTTTTACATCGAACGTGATCATGGATATGAGTTACTAACGACATAATTTCCTTAAAAAAATATCGAAATAGCCTTTTGCTATCTATAATTCTACAGCATCTATTTCTTTTTCCTACTAGTCTCAAAATTGATAGTTATTTTAATAATTATTTAAACAATCATTCAAACAAATCCGAAAATTAAGTTATGCAGTTAGGTAATTTCAGTCAATGGCTCTCACAATCTTGCTATAAACACAAAAAAAATCACTCACACACACGGATTTGCAGTAGTTATGGTATACTTGTACAATTTATTTATTTATTTATTGATTAAGATACACCAGCGACAAAATCATTTTGAATTTATAACACTTTTTTCATAAATATTCTTAGAATAATGATATGCCTTTATAGGCGTATACAGCCCTTTTAAAAAATAATATTAAGTACTTACAACACAATAATTTAAAATTCTGGTAACAAAATATTAATAATTACATAATAAGAATCTGTCAAAATCTTATCTAAAAGTAGTTATGTTTCAGAATTAAAATAGACAAATAAACGAGATTTGCCATTAATGATAAGGTTACATTTTTGCTTATTAAAAATAAATAATCAAATGTTCAATTGGACGAAGAAGAAAACATTGCCACACACTTTTTCTTAAAAACTCTTTCTGTATCACCAAATATGTCTATGTCGGAATTATTGACATCATTATATGTTTGCATACAACGATAAGGAGGAGCGTTTTTCCCTGAATTAGTCCTGCTAAAGGGTATGCTAAAGTTTTTGGTTAAAGCTTGTCTAGGTATGTGGTATGGAACATTCAGGTTGATTTTTGATAATAGATAGGGTGAGTTAAGGTTGCCATGAAGGAGTTTATGTAGAGTCAAGAGGTCGATAACTTTGCGTCGGTTTTTCAGTGACGTAATCCTGAAGTGTGAGAGACGAGTATTATAATCAGACCTGTAAGGACAACCTCGATAACGGAAGGCAAGGTAACGAGTGAAGTTTCTTTGAATGCGTTCTATCCTTTGAGTATGAATATCATAAACAGGATTCCATATTGATGAGGCGTATTCCAAGATGCTACGTATAAGGGCATTAAAAATGACAATGACAGTATTACTGTTTTTAAAAGCTTTGCATGTACGCTTTACAAAACCCAGCATTTTCCAAGCACGCGCAACGATGCTGTCGATATGATGTCTGTAATCTAACTTATTGTCTAATACTACGCCAAGGTCGCGAACCGCTAAAGATTGTTGTAACACTTCATTAGCAATTGAGTAGTTAGCTTGCACGATTGTTTTTTTTCTGCTAAACTGTAAAAAGGTGCATTTCTTTGGGTTAAGTTTCATTCTATTTTTCGTGCACCAAGTATGAACTGAATTAATATCTTCCTGCAAGAGTGCCACGTCACCTTGATCACGAACACATCGGAAAAGTTTTATATCATCCGCAAAAATTGAAATTTGACTATGTTTGATGCACTCTGAAACATCATTTATAAACGATAAAAAAAGGATTGGCCCAAGATGCGACCCTTGAGGAACGCCCGAATTGACAGAATAGACCTCTGACCTGTAACCGTGGACTACAACCGTGTGAACTCTAAACTTGAGGTAGGAGCTCAACCAGCGCAGCAAAGAGCCATGAACTCCATATGATTTTAACTTAGCCAATAGCAGAGCATGATCGACCTTATCGAATGCACTCGAAAAATCAGTGTACACTGAATCGATTTGGATGTTATCATCCATTGATTTTATTATATTTGTGACGTATTCCATTAAATTACTAACCGTAGACTTGTTCCTACTAAATCCGTGCTGGGTTTCTACAATAACATTTTTTAGATGGCTAGTTAAAACAGGACAAACAATGCATTCGAATACTTTGGCAAATAAACTCAGGATAGCAACCGGCCTGTAATTTTCTACATTGTGTTTGTTACCCTTTTTTAGGATCGGTATGATATTTGAGCACTTCCATGTAGCAGGAAATATGCCAGTGCACAGAGATTTTTCAAAAATAAGCTTTAATGGAAGCGTCAGATGCTTAGATACCATTTTAATAAAGAGAGGTGGTATTCCGTCTGGGCCGGCTCCTTTACTCACATTCAATGATTTCAAAATGGTCATTATTTTACGCTCTGTGATGTTTATTTTACTAAGTGATAATTGGGGATTACGATCAACAAAAGGAGGAGGAATCGAATTATCCGGTTCTTCGTAGATAGAGGAAAAATGTTTTGCAAATAAATTACATATACTTTCACCCTCTTCTGCTGTAACATCATTCAACTGCATTTCCATTGGAACACTACAGTTAGAACCTTTTTGCTGATGAACAAAGGCCCAAATTTTTTTAGGATCGTGAACCATCAAGTCCTCTACTCTATCAACATAAGAAGAGTAGCAGGTAGATACCAATGAATCGATACGACGACTGCAACGCTTCAAATCCAAGCCATCCCTAGGGTTTTTATATATTTTGTACTTTCTAAGTATCTTTTCCTTTTCACCGATCAATTTAATCAAGTTACGAGTGAACCAGCATGGGAATTTCATATTACGAGGTTTAGATTTGGGTATCGTATCATCAATTATTTTGTACAAGATCTCATAGAACTTAGACACAGCAGTATCAACGTCCTTAAGTCCGCCAAGCTCCGCGTTCCAATCCACTTGACCTAACCTTTGATTGACAAGAGTGTAATCGGCTTTTTTAAAGTTATGCGTGGCAAAAGTTTTACTTCTTAACGCTGGAGTTAAACTTACATTTACATTTATCTCTAAAGCGGGATGATGGACATAGTCCAGTTTACTTACAGGACACAAACATTCAACAATACTAATGTCATTTAAGTTACTTAGAACTAGATCTAAAATACGGTTATTCTGATTTTTTACATTATTAAATTGTGAAAGATTGTTTAAAGACATAAAATCAATTAATTGGTAACCAAGATTACAAGAATAATTATTTGGAGATAATATATTTGAATTTAAATTATTAGAGTCCATTACCCAATCAATAAAACCCAAATTAAAGTCCCCCAGAATAATAGTGTTTGTATTACAGGATTGCATTACACTATTACAATTCTCCAAAAATACATCCAGCATATCGCCATTCACAGGAGAAGATAAGTAAACTGCGCATACCAAACACTCTGACTGTTTACCGTTTATTGACATTTTCACTGACACCCAAATGTCCTCACATATGCTTTCAAAATGAGTCACTCTTCTAGAACTCACTGATTTGGAGACCGCAATGAAGACACCACCTCCATCCTTACCAGCCAAATAGGTCGAATCGCGATCCCTTCTATAGACGTCATATTTAGTGTCGAATAGTTCGTTGTCTTGGACGGAATCGTTTAGCCATGTCTCAGTTCCTACTATAATATCGTAATTATTAGACGCAGTAGCTAATTTGATGTCCTTGGTTTTCGTTCTCGTGCCCCTCAAGTTCTGATAGTATATGTTGAATTTTATAGAAAAACTTACTGACTAATACTTAGATATGACTTTTTATTATTAAAGGTTACCAAGAGATTCGTGACATCTTATTTGCTTGGCCGGAGCGTCATCGTCTTTCCGTACAAAAATACGTCCATTTCTAATCGATATATACAATTGCTGGCTGATGGTCCACTCGCCCGTCGAGCCGCTCTGTGATCTCCGAAGTTCCACCATCCCAACAGCCACCGTTTGAAAAGGCTCTGCCGACGTCTGATGCTGGCTTGCCATTGTAGCGGAAAAAAATTGGACTTACAGCTTTCGCATGTTGTCTTCTTGTAGACCGGCGGCGGCGCGGAACTTATTTTCGCGGTACCTCGAAGACTTTCGATCTCGCGGCGCGGACATAGTCACGGTCGCCATGAAGTGGTTTTATGTTGTCATCCAGAATGAAAGACAGTCATGTGTAGAATGTTCTATATTACCATTATAATTACATCTTATATACTAATATCTATCATAAGATACGTGCTACGGGAAGGTCAGCTGAGGTTTTCAGGAAAGTTCTAATTTCCCATATTATCACGTCTATTTAGGACGTGACGATAACACTATATCACAGTGTACGACTAGCTTCACTGTGAGTGTACTTGTCTCTATCCACCTCCGTAACTACACTATGTGTACAACTACAGCAGCCGCGACGCGCTGCGAGCGCACGCGGCCACTCACGTGCAGCTTGTGTGCGAGCAGTGTACGACTAGCTTCACTGTGAGTGTACTTGTCTCTATCCACCTCCGTAACTACACTATGTGTACAACTACAGCAGCCGCGACGCGCTGCGAGCGCACGCGGCCACTCACGCGCAGCTTGTGTGCGAGCAGTGTACGACTAGCTTCACTGTGAGTGTACTTGTCTCTATCCACCTCCGTAACTACACTATGTGTACAACTACAGCAGCCGCGACGCGCTGCGAGCGCACGCGGCCACTCACGCGCAGCTTGTGTGCGAGCAGTGTACGACTAGCTTCACTGTGAGTGTACTTGTCTCTATCCACCTCCGTAACTACACTATGTGTACAACTACAGCAGCCGCGACGCGCTGCGAGCGCACGCGGCCACTCACGCGCAGCTTGTGTGCGAGCAGTGTACGACTAGCTTCACTGTGAGTGTACTTGTCTCTATCCACCTCCGTAACTACACTATGTGTACAACTACAGCAGCCGCGACGCGCTGCGAGCGCACGCGGCCACTCACGCGCAGCTTGTGTGCGAGCAGTGTACGACTAGCTTCACTGTGAATGTACTTGTCTCTATCCACCTCCGTAACTACACTATGTGTACAACTACAGCAGCCGCGACGCGCTGCGAGCGCACGCGGCCACTCACGCGCAGCTTGTGTGCGAGCAGTGTACGACTAGCTTCACTGTGAGTGTACTTGTCTCTATCCACCTCCGTAACTACACTATGTGTACAACTACAGCAGCCGCGACGCGCTGCGAGCGCACGCGGCCACTCACGCGCAGCTTGTGTGCGAGCAGTGTACGACTAGCTTTACTGTGAGTGTACTTGTCTCTATCCACCTCCGTAACTACACTATGTGTACAACTACAGCAGCCGCGACGCGCTGCGTGCGCACGCGGCCACTCACGCGCAGCTTGTGTGCGAGCAGTGTACGACTAGCTTCACTGTGAGTGTACTTGTCTCTATCCACCTCCGTAACTACACTATGTGTACAACTACAGCAGCCGCGACGCGCTGCGAGCGCACGCGGCCACTCACTCGCAGCTTGTGTGCGAGCAGTGTACGACTAGCTTCACTGTGAGTGTACTTGTCTCTATCCACCTCCGTAACTACACTATGTGTACAACTACAGCAGCCGCGACGCGCTGCGAGCGCACGCGGCCACTCACGCGCAGCTTGTGTGCGAGCAGTGTACGACTAGCTTCACTGTGAGTGTACTTGTCTCTATCCACCTCCGTAACTACACTATGTGTACAACTACAGCAGCCGCGACGCGCTGCGAGCGCACGCGGCCACTCACGCGCAGCTTGTGTGCGAGCAGTGTACGACTAGCTTCACTGTGAGTGTACTTGTCTCTATCCACCTCCGTAACTACACTATGTGTACAACTACAGCAGCCGCGACGCGCTGCGAGCGCACGCGGCCACTCACGCGCAGCTTGTGTGCGAGCAGTGTACGACTAGCTTCACTGTGAGTGTACTTGTCTCTATCCACCTCCGTAACTACACTATGTGTACAACTACAGCAGCCGCGACGCGCTGCGAGCGCACGCGGCCACTCACGCGCAGCTTGTGTGCGAGCAGTGTACGACTAGCTTCACTGTGAGTGTACTTGTCTCTATCCACCTCCGTAACTACACTATGTGTACAACTACAGCAGCCGCGACGCGCTGCGAGCGCACGCGGCCACTCACGCGCAGCTTGTGTGCGAGCAGTGTACGACTAGCTTCACTGTGAGTGTACTTGTCTCTATCCACCTCCGTAACTACACTATGTGTACAACTACAGCAGCCGCGACGCGCTGCGAGCGCACGCGGCCACTCACGCGCAGCTTGTGTGCGAGCAGTGTACGACTAGCTTCACTGTGAGTGTACTTGTCTCTATCCACCTCCGTAACTACACTATGTGTACAACTACAGCAGCCGCGACGCGCTGCGAGCGCACGCGGCCACTCACGCGCAGCTTGTGTGCGAGCAGTGTACGACTAGCTTCACTGTGAGTGTACTTGTCTCTATCCACCTCCGTAACTACACTATGTGTACAACTACAGCAGCCGCGACGCGCTGCGAGCGCACGCGGCCACTCACGCGCAGCTTGTGTGCGAGCAGTGTACGACTAGCTTCACTGTGAGTGTACTTGTCTCTATCCACCTCCGTAACTACACTATGTGTACAACTACAGCAGCCGCGACGCGCTGCGAGCGCACGCGGCCACTCACGCGCAGCTTGTGTGCGAGCAGTGTACGACTAGCTTCACTGTGAGTGTACTTGTCTCTATCCACCTCCGTAACTACACTATGTGTACAACTACAGCAGCCGCGACGCGCTGCGAGCGCACGCGGCCACTCACGCGCAGCTTGTGTGCGAGCAGTGTACGACTAGCTTCACTGTGAGTGTACTTGTCTCTATCCACCTCCGTAACTACACTATGTGTACAACTACAGCAGCCGCGACGCGCTGCGAGCGCACGCGGCCACTCACGCGCAGCTTGTGTGCGAGCAGTGTACGACTAGCTTCACTGTGAGTGTACTTGTCTCTATCCACCTCCGTAACTACACTATGTGTACAACTACAGCAGCCGCGACGCGCTGCGAGCGCACGCGGCCACTCACGCGCAGCTTGTGTGCGAGCAGTGTACGACTAGCTTCACTGTGAGTGTACTTGTCTCTATCCACCTCCGTAACTACACTATGTGTACAACTACAGCAGCCGCGACGCGCTGCGAGCGCACGCGGCCACTCACGCGCAGCTTGTGTGCGAGCAGTGTACGACTAGCTTCACTGCGAGTGTACTTGTCTCTATCCACCTCCGTAACTACACTATGTGTACAACTACAGCAGCCGCGACGCGCTGCGAGCGCACGCGGCCACTCACGCGCAGCTTGTGTGCGAGCAGTGTACGACTAGCTTCACTGTGAGTGTACTTGTCTCTATCCACCTCCGTAACTACACTATGTGTACAACTACAGCAGCCGCGACGCGCTGCGAGCGCACGCGGCCACTCACGCGCAGCTTGTGTGCGAGCAGTGTACGACTAGCTTCACTGTGAGTGTACTTGTCTCTATCCACCTCCGTAACTACACTATGTGTACAACTACAGCAGCCGCGACGCGCTGCGAGCGCACGCGGCCACTCACGCGCAGCTTGTGTGCGAGCAGTGTACGACTAGCTTCACTGTGAGTGTACTTGTCTCTATCCACCTCCGTAACTACACTATGTGTACAACTACAGCAGCCGCGACGCGCTGCGAGCGCACGCGGCCACTCACGCGCAGCTTGTGTGCGAGCAGTGTACGACTAGCTTCACTGTGAGTGTACTTGTCTCTATCCACCTCCGTAACTACACTATGTGTACAACTACAGCAGCCGCGACGCGCTGCGAGCGCACGCGGCCACTCACGCGCAGCTTGTGTGCGAGCAGTGTACGACTAGCTTCACTGTGAGTGTACTTGTCTCTATCCACCTCCGTAACTACACTATGTGTACAACTACAGCAGCCGCGACGCGCTGCGAGCGCACGCGGCCACTCACGCGCAGCTTGTGTGCGAGCAGTGTACGACTAGCTTCACTGTGAGTGTACTTGTCTCTATCCACCTCCGTAACTACACTATGTGTACAACTACAGCAGCCGCGACGCGCTGCGAGCGCACGCGGCCACTCACGCGCAGCTTGTGTGCGAGCAGTGTACGACTAGCTTCACTGTGAGTGTACTTGTCTCTATCCACCTCCGTAACTACACTATGTGTACAACTACAGCAGCCGCGACGCGCTGCGAGCGCACGCGGCCACTCACGCGCAGCTTGTGTGCGAGCAGTGTACGACTAGCTTCACTGTGAGTGTACTTGTCTCTATCCATCTCCGTAACTACACTATGTGTACAACTACAGTGCTTTTTCATTATACTATTAAAAGATTATAATAACCCTAACTAATACAGGTAAGTACTAAAAAGATATACCTATAAAGATTAAATTTTTTAAGATTTTTTTTATTTACCATTAACTTAGTAACATTGTTTCTGTCACAATAATATGTATTTATAATTTCACAACAACAACAAAAATTTAACAAAGAAATCACAATTCTAATATCCAAAATATATTGCTCTATGTAAGTAGGTAAGTACATAGTTATATTAGATTTTTTATATCTATCTATTATAATAATTCAATCATAACAATATCATTCTCTTAATCGCAAGCGATTGTTTAAGGAAATATTTTTTTTTTGTAATTATAATAGGTACAGTATCTCATTATTCAAGAGAGGAACACTCACAAAATAAAATTTATCAATAATGTAAAGAAATAAGGTATTTATAATAACAAAATCGTAAATTTTGCATACAAACAAAATAATCTGAACTGAAAGTCTGAAATTTAAATTGCTAATATAGATATTTAAAAAACTGTTGATACATATTTATTATTTGAATAACGTTTAATATCTCGTATAACGTTATTAGATATGTTACATGATAAAACATCCAATCCTGTAATATTTTAAAATAAGAAAATAAGAATTATGCTTTATTGTTAAAATAAAACATGAAAATATAGGTAACTTAATCAGTATTCCGAATTTTTAATACCATAAATATCGGTATCAAAACAGGTTACAAATAATAACGTTATCACTACGTCACTATAAGTACATACTCGTACAAGGTTTTTATTAAAATGTAGGTTATTTAGTTTACATTAGGTTTTAGGTTATGCAGAAAAAATCATTAAAATTGCAGATTTCCAATGGATACTTAAATATTAGTCTGTGTTTGCAACATTCTTACATTCTTTTTAACTCTCGTTAATATAAAGTTCACATTTCAAAGCAAACATAATTATATTAGTTACTTCTTAATCATATTAATTGAAATCTTCACTACAACATGTATTAGGTATCCTTCTGATTTATACAGAAATAGATTGCACATACTTACTCATATTCCAAAATTTATATGTTTGTTAGAAAACTCTTATAATCAACAGTTGAAAAAGGTAACTGAATAAAATAAATAAAAATATCACTATAATCTCTTATTATGTACTTATTTATTTCTATTTCATTTATTTATTAACTCTTTGTTTCCCAATAACTTTTCGCTAACATAAAAAACAAAGCTTTACGCGTTCTTTACTTTCATTCATCGCGTCTTTAAAAAAAACATACATCTTACTTTCATAACTACTACAAAAAAAACTTTCCTTCAATATTTTAATCAAATTATAATCATTCATCATATTCCTAATATAAATATCCTCAAACATTTATTGTTTATCATATAATCTCCTGTTTCGTGTATTCTTATCTCTTATCTAAATTATCCTGTGTCAATAACAATATTCCCATATATTCTTCACTTTAAATCCTACTCTTGCTCGTTATAAACTTCATTTTCATAATATCGGTACACTTATACACATAATCACCTACTAGGTACTCACATATCATAATTCGCCCGGCGCCGGCGTACTTTAATTTTTATTTAACTCATCATTTTTGGTACATACTTTATCATATTTATTTATAGTCGACTTCATTATCATAACACATAAAAATGGACAATTGCCATTTTGGGCTGTGGCCACAGCTCAATTATTAATGGGGGCAGGTTTAAGTCTCTATTGGACTCCAACTATGTCACAGAGGAAATCTCGTTCACACCATGATCCAATGGAAGGATCTGACACCCCACGTATGTACCATTATTAATAGGGTCATGAATTAAGACACATACTAATTTGGTCTCCAAACAGGATTCAAAGGGGAAATCTCGTTCACACCTTGATGCAACTGAAGGACCTGAACCCTATAGTACCTCTCCTTTAATGTGTACCGCATAATCGAGCTTTTATCTTGACCATTTCATTCCAAAACCTATAAAAAAAACTATCAATCCAAAATTGAATATAAGGTAAATAAGAGATTCATCGCTTTTGGGTGATCAGTCCAATTGGATGTGAAACCTTATAAACCGTATATTCACTAACTTCTATAAATATAAATCCTCACCATCATTCCAAATCCTATATATAAAAAAAACATCACATTACCTATACCTATACCATGCTGTACCTAATTGCAAACTAAAAGCCACAAAAAGATTTTTAATACAGCTACAATAACTTACCTACAATATTCCTTCTACCTATATAAAATCTATACCTTTGCTTTATTCTAATCAAACACCTACCAAGCTTTCAAACAGTTTTTCTAACTTTTTCCGTTCAAACCTCAAGTATAATTTCCACAAACATAAATATCTCAATCATACCTCAACTTGAACTTCTACATTCGAAACTAAATAAGTAAGTTTCTTTAAGTTTTCTTTCCCATCAAGTTAATACTCGTTATCTTTCCCTATTATAACAATGCACAATGTTTTATATTACAGCTTAACTAGCATACCCGTGTGATATTTTGCGACAAGATTAATATTACTGCTTCGTCTAAATATCAACTTGCATAAGTGCAGCTGCGCTACCTCTTTGTAATCTACCGATATCGAAATACAACACTTTACATTCCAATACCTTGTTCGTTAATCAAAACAATATGGTTGCATCACTTCTAATAAGAAATAATTTTGTCACATGATAATTTACTACCCCGATACTTATTAAATTGAATTGCGTAGATATTAAAATTTTAAAATGGAATAAGTTTAAATTCAGGACAAAATGAAAAGTAATTTTACTTTGTAACTTATTTGTATAATAAAATGCTAGGACACTAATGTAAAAAATTGAATAAGAATACTATTACTTGAAATCAAATGTACAAAAATAGCTACATAATCGATCATATTTTTATTTTTTATTTCATTCCTAAAACATATAAGAAGATAATTTAACTTCAAAAACTAATAAATTTAAAATTATATCTAGCGTTTATTTAAAATATAATTATGCTCTTCGTAAAAATTAGTGCGGAAACATAATCTGACACTATGAACGTACGCAAAAGTATTGAAATCTAATTTTTGTTTGTCAATGTCATAAATAATATTATGAAATAAAATTCGTAAATAAAATTTTGTCAGCCAAACATTGAAAACTAAAATGAATTTTCGAACTTTCCTATTTACTTAATTAGTTATTTTATAAGATAGAATATAGTTATAAATTACTTGTAAGTACCTACATAAATATGTGATATCGCAAAGAAAATTAAATATGTACTAATCTGAAGACAAAAGATAGTCTGCTATAAGAATAAATACCTACAAGTATATAAAGCCGCTTTTATATCTATTGAAGAATTGTTGAATTGTTGAAAAACAATTAAATAAGTATTGTTACTAGAGAAATATTATTGTATCACCTACATACGATAAGAGTGAAAGAAAATAGAACCTAATCAAATATCTCTTGTATATAAGTAGGCGGACTTAATGCCTTAGGCATTTTCTACCAGTCAACCTTAGGGTGATTTCAATATCGATGTAGATATAAAAGGTATACAATATAGATATAAGAGAAAAAATTTCACATTAAATAAAAATAAATCCTACTTAAATAAAATTGTTCTTAACATTAGTGTCCTGCGAAAGAATGTAAAATTTGAGCCATTTTTAACCTTTTTGTAATTTCAATGAAAGACTTTATTTAAACAACTTACACCCAATTGCACTAAACTTAAGAATCGCCTAAGTCTTTTCTTAACTACAACTCGACCAAGTTAAGTAGGCGAATGATAGCTACATGACCGCTAAGTTTGACACCGTTTTAATTTGGTCGTGTTGTAGTTAGGAACAGACTTAGGCGATCCTTAAGTTTAGTGCAATCGGGTGTTAGTTTACGATAAAAAAAAACTCGAACGAAATTCAAATTCTTTGATTCAACAAAAATGATTCCTACTTACAATAATCACACGTGTTGCTATGCCAGCAGTTACGATGTCGGTCACTTATTTAAACGTATTACAAAGTCCAAACTTTTACTTACGAAATGCACAGCAATGATAATTAAAATAACAATTGACATCGATAAATATTCTTTAAAATGATTTAAGTAACGAAAACCACAAAATAATTTTAAACAAAAATAGCTATAACATTTATTTACCTCACCTTTACTCACTTTAAAACTACGAGAAAAAAAAAGTCCAAAATGTCCATAAAATTATAATACCAATTATATTTCATGTGAAATCAAATCTTCAAAAGCGTAAAATTAGAGTTACCTTTATCAACGATCAATCTCCGTACAAAGTTACTGTAAAATAAAAAACAAACATTAATACCAACACCACTAAAAATAACAGTTACCTACTTTTTCTGTGCAATCACTTGTATAAATCAGAAACTTAGTTTTTTAAGAAACTAACTTAAAACATTATCTACGAAAATTAAATTTCATTTTCTTCTTGTACTCCGGATATTACTTATTAATCTAGTTAATCGTCAGCAATAAAATCCTAATCGATTAAACACGACAAAAGAGGAGTACTATCTAAAATATTACAATCAAATTAAAATAAATTCTTCATAATGTGCATTCTAAATTTCTTATTTTTACTTCCAACAAATTACATTTAAAATTTATATATTTACTCATTACTTAACGTTTACCAAACTTTACCAAACCTAAAAAAAAAAACTCTGACACAATCATATAAGTACTACTTAGGTATCTTTAATAAAGTGTTATTGAAGTTTCCATAAAAAAAAAGAAAGAAAAAATCAAACCACATAGGATGTTATAGTAATGTCTTTGGAATAATAATGTTTCATGTCGCTCCACGTTGTAAACTGTCTGTTGGTAAATTCAGCGTTTGCCCCTGCTCCATTCTCACGACACCATCATCGGCCGGCAGCGTCCACATCCGACTCCATCATCTCCCGGCACCCTGCTTTTCACCCTCATCATCTTTCCAGCAGTAGCATCATCACAGCGGCAACAGAGTACTCGACAACGAACACTTTGTCATAGATTGTTCATAATTATGATTATAACTTTGTTGAGTTTATTTACACTGACTTGAAGAATTTATTTTATTCACTTATATTGTTTTTAAAGATTAATATTTTATTATTTATAAATGTAAAGTCTTTAACTTATAAAAGTTCCCATTTTTATAGTTAACGCGCACATAATTTTATTCTATTTTATAGTCCATTTTTATTTCGCATTATAATTTATTTGCACTTTACGAACAAACCAGCTGCACAGCGCCGCCGACGCAGGCGGCACTGGCAGGGTCGCCATGCAATGTTGGCGGTTCGGGACGTTAAATGAAAAGATCTGACTGCGATTATTGACTGATTTATTGTGCTCCGTAAGAGCTTATATATATGAGGAGAGATGCGTGTGTGTATAGGTTACATACAAGTTAGTACACACACTACAACAGCAGCCGCGACGCGCTGCGAGCGCACGCGGCCACTCACGCGCAGCTTGTGTGCGAGCAGTGTACGACTAGCTTCACTGTGAGTGTACTTGTCTCTATCCACCTCCGTAACTACACTATGTGTACAACTACAGCAGCCGCGACGCGCTGCGAGCGCACGCGGCCACTCACGCGCAGCTTGTGTGCGAGCAGTGTACGACTAGCTTCACTGTGAGTGTACTTGTCTCTATCCACCTCCGTAACTACACTATGTGTACAACTACAGCAGCCGCGACGCGCTGCGAGCGCACGCGGCCACTCACGCGCAGCTTGTGTGCGAGCAGTGTACGACTAGCTTCACTGTGAGTGTACTTGTCTCTATCCACCTCCGTAACTACACTATGTGTACAACTACAGCAGCCGCGACGCGCTGCGAGCGCACGCGGCCACTCACGCGCAGCTTGTGTGCGAGCAGTGTACGACTAGCTTCACTGTGAGTGTACTTGTCTCTATCCACCTCCGTAACTACACTATGTGTACAACTACAGCAGCCGCGACGCGCTGCGAGCGCACGCGGCCACTCACGCGCAGCTTGTGTGCGAGCAGTGTACGACTAGCTTCACTGTGAGTGTACTTGTCTCTATCCACCTCCGTAACTACACTATGTGTACAACTACAGCAGCCGCGACGCGCTGCGAGCGCACGCGGCCACTCACGCGCAGCTTGTGTGCGAGCAGTGTACGACTAGCTTCACTGTGAGTGTACTTGTCTCTATCCACCTCCGTAACTACACTATGTGTACAACTACAGCAGCCGCGACGCGCTGCGAGCGCACGCGGCCACTCACGCGCAGCTTGTGTGCGAGCAGTGTACGACTAGCTTCACTGTGAGTGTACTTGTCTCTATCCACCTCCGTAACTACACTATGTGTACAACTACAGCAGCCGCGACGCGCTGCGAGCGCACGCGGCCACTCACGCGCAGCTTGTGTGCGAGCAGTGTACGACTAGCTTCACTGTGAGTGTGCTTGTCTCTATCCACCTCCGTAACTACACTATGTGTACAACTACAGCAGCCGCGACGCGCTGCGAGCGCACGCGGCCACTCACGCGCAGCTTGTGTGCGAGCAGTGTACGACTAGCTTCACTGTGAGTGTACTTGTCTCTATCCACCTCCGTAACTACACTATGTGTACAACTACAGCAGCCGCGACGCGCTGCGAGCGCACGCGGCCACTCACGCGCAGCTTGTGTGCGAGCAGTGTACGACTAGCTTCACTGTGAGTGTACTTGTCTCTATCCACCTCCGTAACTACACTATGTGTACAACTACAGCAGCCGCGACGCGCTGCGAGCGCACGCGGCCACTCACGCGCAGCTTGTGTGCGAGCAGTGTACGACTAGCTTCACTGTGAGTGTACTTGTCTCTATCCACCTCCGTAACTACACTATGTGTACAACTACAGCAGCCGCGACGCGCTGCGAGCGCACGCGGCCACTCACGCGCAGCTTGTGTGCGAGCAGTGTACGACTAGCTTCACTGTGAGTGTACTTGTCTCTATCCACCTCCGTAACTACACTATGTGTACAACTACAGCAGCCGCGACGCGCTGCGAGCGCACGCGGCCACTCACGCGCAGCTTGTGTGCGAGCAGTGTACGACTAGCTTCACTGTGAGTGTACTTGTCTCTATCCACCTCCGTAACTACACTATGTGTACAACTACAGCAGCCGCGACGCGCTGCGAGCGCACGCGGCCACTCACGCGCAGCTTGTGTGCGAGCAGTGTACGACTAGCTTCACTGTGAGTGTACTTGTCTCTATCCACCTCCGTAACTACACTATGTGTACAACTACAGCAGCCGCGACGCGCTGCGAGCGCACGCGGCCACTCACGCGCAGCTTGTGTGCGAGCAGTGTACGACTAGCTTCACTGTGAGTGTACTTGTCTCTATCCACCTCCGTAACTACACTATGTGTACAACTACAGCAGCCGCGACGCGCTGCGAGCGCACGCGGCCACTCACGCGCAGCTTGTGTGCGAGCAGTGTACGACTAGCTTCACTGTGAGTGTACTTGTCTCTATCCACCTCCGTAACTACACTATGTGTACAACTACAGCAGCCGCGACGCGCTGCGAGCGCACGCGGCCACTCACGCGCAGCTTGTGTGCGAGCAGTGTACGACTAGCTTCAATGTGAGTGTACTTGTCTCTATCCACCTCCGTAACTACACTATGTGTACAACTACAGCAGCCGCGACGCGCTGCGAGCGCACGCGGCCACTCACGCGCAGCTTGTGTGCGAGCAGTGTACGACTAGCTTCACTGTGAGTGTACTTGTCTCTATCCACCTCCGTAACTACACTATGTGTACAACTACAGCAGCCGCGACGCGCTGCGAGCGCACGCGGCCACTCACGCGCAGCTTGTGTGCGAGCAGTGTACGACTAGCTTCACTGTGAGTGTACTTGTCTCTATCCACCTCCGTAACTACACTATGTGTACAACTACAGCAGCCGCGACGCGCTGCGAGCGCACGCGGCCACTCACGCGCAGCTTGTGTGCGAGCAGTGTACGACTAGCTTCACTGTGAGTGTACTTGTCTCTATCCACCTTCGTAACTACACTATGTGTACAACTACAGCAGCCGCGACGCGCTGCGAGCGCACGCGGCCACTCACGCGCAGCTTGTGTGCGAGCAGTGTACGACTAGCTTCACTGTGAGTGTACTTGTCTCTATCCACCTCCGTAACTACACTATGTGTACAACTACAGCAGCCGCGACGCGCTGCGAGCGCACGCGGCCACTCACGCGCAGCTTGTGTGCGAGCAGTGTACGACTAGCTTCACTGTGAGTGTACTTGTCTCTATCCACCTCCGTAACTACACTATGTGTACAACTACAGCAGCCGCGACGCGCTGCGAGCGCACGCGGCCACTCACGCTCAGCTTGTGTGCGAGCAGTGTACGACTAGCTTCACTGTGAGTGTACTTGTCTCTATCCACCTCCGTAACTACACTATGTGTACAACTACAGCAGCCGCGACGCGCTGCGAGCGCACGCGGCCACTCACGCGCAGCTTGTGTGCGAGCAGTGTACGACTAGCTTCACTGTGAGTGTACTTGTCTCTATCCACCTCCGTAACTACACTATGTGTACAACTACAGCAGCCGCGACGCGCTGCGAGCGCACGCGGCCACTCACGCGCAGCTTGTGTGCAAGCAGTGTACGACTAGCTTCACTGTGAGTGTACTTGTCTCTATCCACCTCCGTAACTACACTATGTGTACAACTACAGCAGCCGCGACGCGCTGCGAGCGCACGCGGCCACTCACGCGCAGCTTGTGTGCGAGCAGTGTACGACTAGCTTCACTGTGAGTGTACTTGTCTCTATCCACCTCCGTAACTACACTATGTGTACAACTACAGCAGCCGCGACGCGCTGCGAGCGCACGCGGCCACTCACGCGCAGCTTGTGTGCGAGCAGTGTACGACTAGCTTCACTGTGAGTGTACTTGTCTCTATCCACCTCCGTAACTACACTATGTGTACAACTACAGCAGCCGCGACGCGCTGCGAGCGCACGCGGCCACTCACGCGCAGCTTGTGTGCGAGCAGTGTACGACTAGCTTCACTGTGAGTGTACTTGTCTCTATCCACCTCCGTAACTACACTATGTGTACAACTACAGCAGCCGCGACGCGCTGCGAGCGCACGCGGCCACTCACGCGCAGCTTGTGTGCGAGCAGTGTACGACTAGCTTCACTGTGAGTGTACTTGTCTCTATCCACCTCCGTAACTACACTATGTGTACAACTACAGCAGCCGCGACGCGCTGCGAGCGCACGCGGCCACTCACGCGCAGCTTGTGTGCGAGCAGTGTACGACTAGCTTCACTGTGAGTGTACTTGTCTCTATCCACCTCCGTAACTACACTATGTGTACAACTAACTTTACTACTAGCTTTGCTGTGAGTAAAGAAGGATGCCCATTCTGACCTGTCAAAATGTTGATTTTATCAATTATCTTGTATATAGATCAAGAAGCTTATACCTCCGATGGAGATAGCACGGCCAGTGTCATAGTGAAGATTGAAAAAAGGTCCTTAAGTGACGTGACGGCTTATTGCTACCTCTTTCTTTAGTGTTACAATACGTTTTCGTTTCTCACGAACGAAAGAACGACAAACAACGAACACGTATTGTAACTTCTTGATATAGATCATAAAATTGCATTTTTGTTGTTACCTACTTATTGTGAAACTAAAATGAAAATTGTCAATACAGAAATTACATATTTTTCTGATTGCCAAATTAAAATTCAATAAATACCTACCTTCTAGTGTTCTACGGACATAGCACCAGAGATGTGAATTATTTGAAATACATGTATTTAAAATACAAATACAAAATACAAAATACGTATTTGTATTTTGTATTTAAAATACTTTTTTCAAAATGTATTTTGTATTTTATTTGAAATACTTTTTATGAGGTACTTAGTATTTTTAAAATACAAATTACTTTTTTCTGTGTATTGGTATATGTATTCTGTGGTATAGTATGTCATGTCAATGTCAAACAAAACAAAACAACTAATTAGGTACAGACATAGAAATAGAATGTCAAAGAACAACAAAGTCAATAAACAGGTGATCCGAAAACGAATCAATACATTTTATATGAGATACGTAAAATATGACTTAGATTCATAAAATATGACTATATTATGGCAAAGGAAATTAATAAACTATGTTCCATACTATTTTCTTTGTCGATAAACGAATAAATGTAGCAAAATTTGGTTTCAGAGAAATGTGTGGCAATATTTTATTTACCTTTGAAAAGTGTGATTACTTGGATTGTTTCTTTTAGTCACATCACAATTACTTAGAGTACAAGACACCATAGCTCCACGATACATTTATTTTAAATTCTAATTAAGATTAAATAATATTTTAAACAAACTGTGATTGCTCATTTGCTAAGCGGGTCGCTAGGGGCTCTTACTGTAAAAAAAGTTGGCACATGTCACTTGATCCTTTGTCTCTTTTTTACATAGACCGTGTCCGTATGACGTTAACTTCTCTTTTCCACGCTTTGTTGGTCTTCTTGAGCGCAGCGAAAATTTTTCTATGTCTATGGGTACAGAGCTCGGTAATTTGTCATTCATGACACTTCGTTTAATTTCTATCTATACCAATGGGTTCTAATGGGTGTATTTCAGCAGACTAATCGCTAAAGAGTTCTACACTAGGCAGACGTGGGCCACGTATGCCGATCTGCATATAATTATAAGGATGATCTCTTTGAACAAATGCTAGTGTTAAAAATCGGTGAATTAATATGAAGTTATTTAATACCATATTTTATTTATTTGACCAGTTTTAACACTAATATTTTTTGATCCCAAGTTAGATTGTTGTAAAAATTAGTCTGCCGTTTTTGGCCCAATTTAAAAAAAAAGTATGGTACAGAAACGAAACTTGTTTCCAAGTATAAAGTCTGGCCAACGAGTCGTGTCATCTCAAACCCGCGACAAATTTAAAATTTTCTTTCTCTAGATATTATTATCATTAGGGTTGACTTATAATATGGCACCAAAAAAATGTATCCCAGTGAAAAAAAGTTATAACCTCCTTCAAAAACCTAAAAATAAAAACAAAAATCGTTAAAAATAGCTCTAAAAACCATGAAATAATATTGTAATCACAAATACGCATATAAATTTTAATAAAAAAAGTCTATTGAAGTCGGTTGGGGCTCGATGGAGGAAAACTTTTTTTATTCTATTATTATCATTATGCTTACTGGGTGGCTCCAATAGTACAATGTATCAATGTATTGTGTAATTGTTGAAATAAACATTTTTTCATTTTTTTTTCATTCTAAAATCCCCATCCGACTTCATTAGACGTTATTTTTTATTAAAATAGATATGCGTATTGGTGATTTTAATATTACTTCTTGCCTTTTAGAGCTATGTGAAGCTGTTTTTGTTTTTATTTTTAGGTTTTTGAAGGTATTTCTTTTTTAAAGAAGCTTTTTTATTTTTAACTTTTTTGTGGTAAGTGTCTAAGCATGTAATATTTTTAATTTTATATATTTTCAAAATGCCCATAACTCAATTTCTTAATTTACGCTGCTTGTTTTTAAAGAGTTGTTGTGGTTTTGTAGTCCAAGTCTATTCCAGAACGTCGCAGACCATAACTTGATTTGTTTTGGATTGTCACAAATCTACCAATATCACAATCACTATACATATCCTATTTGAGTTTGAAGAGTTCCCTTGAATATCTTCGAAGTCCAAGGTCCAATGTCAATTAAATTAAAAGGACACTTAAGGGTATCCCTTTTCCAACAAAAAATCGGTTCATAATAACCAAGTCGTCACGGTAGTTAACGCAAAATCATAGTATTTTTAGGATTATTTGAAAAGTACTGGAACGTTTAAAAAAATAATAAAAATTGGGACCATCTCGCAAGAAAACTCAATCAAACAAAAAAGAACCACCAAAATCGGTCTATAAATATCGAAGATACGCGCGAACAACTATAAAAAAATACAATTGAATTGAGAACCTCCTCCTTTTTTGAAGTCTGTTGAAAAAAGACAACCCGAATGATATTGACAATATCTTTATTTGGAAACAAGTTTCATTTCTGTATCATACTTTATTAAAAATCGGGCCACAGGTCAAGGGAACAGAGTGGAACAGTTGCATTGTCTAATTGCGTTGTTTTTTGGAAACTGTATTTTTTACTTTACTTTAGAAGAAAGTTCATGAAATAATCTAGTGTCGGCCACGGTCATGCTCTTTGTTTTCTTATGTTATGTATTAGGCATGAGGGAGGCAGTTGTTTTCATAACAATATACCTAATTTTATCGACACAAACACCCACATGTTGGGGTCTATCCCCACTCCTGTTGGAATGGCCGCCATTTTAAGGGTCATAATTCAAACAAAAATAACTCTCAAAAAATGCAACGTAGAGCAATAAATTTTGAAGTCGTTTTGTAGATAATATCCCTGTGTATTTGAATAATGCAAATGTCCTAGTTTTTGAGAAATGTAATAAAAACTCAAAAACAGTACACAAATTTCGTATAAAATTTTACTTCAGTAATTTTTTATGTCATATTTGAGTTGAAAGTTCACACATTATTTTTTTAAGTTGATAGGTTCACAAAGTAAAGTTCACAAATTATTAGCTTTCGAACAGTATTTTTGTTATAACTCTAGGACTTCTAAATCCGGAGAAATTTATATTTTTCCGCAAGGTCATCTAAAAAAAAGTCAAATTTAAAATGGCGGTCATTCCAACAGGAGTGGGGATAGACCCCAACATGTGGGTGTTTTTGTCAATAAAATTAGGTATATTTCACGCCTTTAAATTATCGTTAGTTCAAGACCAAAGACACTGTACAAACATTTATAACGTTTTTTGAAACTTTGTGTTTTTTGTTTATTGCAAAAGATAAAGATAACGTCTTCTAATTAATTATTATGGACTGTGTAGTACCTAGTGTGGTAGTATGTACACTTGTAACTGTTAATAAAAATAATAACAATGATAAAAAATAAAATACGAAAAAAGGTATTTTATTTGAAAAAAGTATTTTGAAAATACGTATTTTGTATTTTGTATTTAAATACTTTTTTTGAAAACTATTTTGTATTTTTATTTGAAATACAAAAAATAGCCAAGTATTTGTATTTTATATTTAAATACTTTTAATAAAGTATTTTGCACATCTCTGATGATTTCACAAACATCGATTTCGACAAGTTTACCCTTAACTTCAAATAATCAATCAAATTATCGAAAACCAATTGAATGTTTCAACTGTGGGGGTAATCATAGACGCATAAATTGTTCAGTAAAGTGTGGGTTTTGTGGTAGAAAAGGTCATTCCGAAAAAGTGTGTTTTCAAAAAAGGCATTTGAAAGAAAATACAGAAAAATCTGTCCGACAGGAGATAAAGTGTGTACGGATTTCTAATACAAAAGATAAATTTTATAAGAAAGTATATATTAATGGACTGATCAATGACGCGTTTATTGACACTGGTAGTAGTTGTTCTATTATATCTTCTCATTTAGTAAATGTTAGAAACATGGAAAGGTTTCCAATGGCGACACCTGTGACGTTGCAAGGATTTTCCAAAGACACTTGTAAAACCGTAAAAGAGTTAGTACGAGTTGACCTTAAATTAGATTCAGTACATATTAAGGGAGTTGAAATGTATATTCTTGATGAAATATCCGGATGTGACATCTTAATCGGACGCAATGTTACAGAACGTCCTGATATAATGTATGCACGTATCGGAGAGAATCTTACATTCCAACATATTATGAAAAATATTGATAATTGCAATGCCATAGATGTGTCCATTGAAAATTTTGATACAGACTCCCATGATCAGGAATTGATTTCACTTTTTGATAAACATCGCCAGTGTATAGCGTCGAATATTAAGGAATTAGGAGAAGTAAGTGGTCATAAAATGATGATAGAATTAAATAATGATAAACCTGTACAATCTAGACCATATAGGACGGCACACAATGACAGATTAATTATTAGGAATATGGTTGAAGAACTGTTAAAAAATAAAATTATTCGTGAAAGCAAATCTGCATATGCAAGTCCAGCATTATTAGTGAATAAAAAGAATGGTGATAAAAGGTTATGTATCGATTATCGTGCTTTGAATAAACTGACTGTGAAAGATAAATATCCTATACCACGTATAGAAGACCTTATAGACAGACTTCAGGGTTGCCAATATTTTACAAGCTTAGACCTCAAAAGTGGGTACTACCAAATTAAAATGTCAGAAGAGTCAATACATAAGACTGCCTTTATAACAGAAGACGGGCATTATGAATTTCTAAGACTCCCCTTCGGTTTAGTCAATGCACCTTCCTGTTTTCAAGCTATGATGAATAGGGTTATAGGAAACCTAAGATTTGGTCAAATTATTTTATATCTCGATGATATTTTGATTATAAGCAAGACAGTCGAAGAAAATTTAGTTTTACTCGAAAAATTATTAAATATTTTCAAAGAAAATGGGCTCACATTAAACTTAAAGAAATGTCACTTTCTTAAGACTGATATAGAGTTTCTTGGCTACAGAATAAATTCAGATGGTCTTAAACCAAGCGAAAGTAAAGTTTCCGCAGTGAAAGAATTCCCCGTCCCTAAGACGGTTCACCAGCTACGACAATTTCTCGGCCTTATCAGCTATTTTCGTAAGTTCATTGAGAACTGCGCGATACTTTCAAGTCCACTCACTAAATTATTGAAAAAAGATCATCCATGGACCTGGGATTCAGACCAGGAACATGCGTTCATGACTTTGAAAGCTGCGTTAACTTCAGACAGCATTTTAACCTTATTTGATCCAACAAAAAAATGTGTGCTCTATACCGACGCTAGCCGCGAAGGTATTGCAGGCATCTTAATGCAAGACACAGCTAACGGAGAGAAACCAATTCACTTTTATAGTCGACAAACATCTGAGGACGAAAAGAAATATTATTCTTTTGAGCTGGAATTGTTAGCTATCGTTCAATCCCTAGCAAAATTTAGACACTACTTACTAGGCACTCATTTCCGCATAGTTACAGATTGCAACGCGGTTCGCTATGCATTGACCAAAAAAGAGATAATACCACGCATCGCCAGATGGGTTTTATCAACACAAGAATTTTCATATGATATCGTGCATAGAGAAGGTACTCGTATGCAGCATGTTGATGCCCTCAGTAGGAACCCCTTGCAATCTGGCGAAAAATCTGAGACAGAAATAGTAATGTCGATTACAGAAGCAGATTAGTTACTGTCCGTCCAACTTCAAGACCCAGATTTGGTCAAAATTAGAGAAATCTTAGAGACAGGTGAGGCACATAATCATAAGGACGTGTTTAGTAAGTACGAACTTTTAGGAAATAAGGTTTACAGATGTACTAACCAAGGTCGCCGCTGGGTAGTTCCTAAAGCATGCATATGGCAGGTTATCAAATGCAACCATGATGATCTAGGACATTTCTCGGTTGATAAAACGGTCGAACGAATATCATGTCGCTATTGGTTTTCTCGGATGCGGTATATAGTTAAGAAATATATAAAAAACTGTATAAATTGTGTTTACTACAAGAACAAAGGTGGTCCAAAAGAAGGTGAGTTGTACCCGTTGCCGAAATATGCACAACCCTTCCATACCTTACATTTGGATCACCTAGGTCCTTTCGTAGAAACTCAAAACAATAATAAATATTTATTAGTTGCTGTAGACGCTTTTACCAAGTTTGTATTTATATTTGCGGTGCCAAACACAGATTCTAGTAATGTCATTAATGAGCTCGACGGCATAGTAAAAATTTTCGGTAACCCTAGGAGGCTTATAACGGACGCAGGCACAGCATTCACATCAAAAACATTCAAAGAATATTGTACACATAGAAACATTCGGTTACATACTATAGCAACAGGTATGCCCAGATCAAATGGGCAAGTTGAAAGATTCAATAAGACGATATTAGATGCGATGAAGACTATGGGTGCGGATCTTGATGAAGATAGTTGGGATAAATGCATTACACCACTTCAACAAGCGATAAATAGTACATTCCATAAAATTACTAAGGCGGCTCCATGTGAGGTTATGTTCGGATACAGACTAAATACTAATGCAGATAGCTTAGGGCCGGAGCTTGATAAAGGAGACATTGTAGATGTAACTAGCCTGAGAGAAAACGTCCTTAGAAACATTCAAGAGGGTGCTAAGTCCCAAAAAGAAAGATTCGATTTTAATCGTACAAAAGCCACAGTATATCGGGAAGGAGACTTAGTTTTGCTAAAAATACAAAGCCAAACCAACGACGGACGAAGCAGAAAATTGCTCCCTGTATTCAAAGGGCCATTTCAGATAAAGAAATGTTTGGGGCGAGATAGATATGAAGTTCAAGATATGAGGGGTAGCGAAAGGAGTACCAAAATTTATAAAGGGGTAGCTGGAGCAGAAAACATCAAATCCTGGATTAAAATTGATAACTGGAAAACTGATTAGTAAATAAAATACCTACGTGTTGGCAAGGTAAATGATGCATTTTCAATATTTCTTGTTTTTTTTTATGCAAATAAATGAAAAGTAAATGTAAATACTCCATGTTTTTTCACCTGTACAAAACTTAATGTGTAAGTAATTATAAAAGAAGTCTTGGCTAATTTTCATACTGGGTTATAAAAAAATAAACTATTAAGAAAACATTATCCAAGTTATAAGAGGAATGAGCTGACACAGTCACATCCTAAGACTAAAGGAGTTGACTGGAACAGGCATTCCTGGTGGTTAAGAATAGGAACGAGCTGATACAGTCACGTCCTAAGACTAAAGGAGTTGACTGGAACAGGCATTCCTAGAGGTAAAAAGAGGAATGAGCTGACACAGTCACATCCTTAGACTAAAGGAGTTGACTGGAACAGGCATTCCTGGTGGTTAAGAATAGGAATGAGCTGACACAGTCGTCCTAAGACTAAAGGAGTTGACTGGAACAGGCATTCGTAGAGGTAAGAAGAGGAATGAGCTGACACAGTCACGTCCTAAGACTAAAGGAGTTGACTGGAACAGGCATTCCTGGAGGCAAGAAGGGGAATGAGCTGACACAGTCATGTCCTAGGACCAAAGGAGTTGACTGGAACAGGCATTCCTAGAGGCAAGAAGAGGAATGAGCTGACACAGTCACGTCCTAAGACTAAAGGAGTTGACTGGAACAGGCATTCCTGATGGTTAAGGGAATGAGTAAAATAGTTACATGTTTATCTAAACATAAAAAAGGTACCTAATAGCCCTGATTTAGGTAGTCCAGTACTGCAAAGGGGAATTTAAAGCAATTGTTTGAGGAACTAAATAGTCATGATAAGCCGAGCACATGTGAATTTAAGTGACATCATTTTCTTTTTCTCTTACAGAAGTATTAAGTGTGGCGTACGTGCCTGAGGACATGCACGGAGCAGGAGGGCCGTGTTGGCAACACAGTGACACCACGAGGGTGACGTACCTATCTGTCAAGTTGACAGTGTCAACTGTCAACTATCGAGTGGTTTTTCGCGCCTGAAAAAGTCACTTTTCTGCCGGCGACTGAAAAAAAGTGTTTGTGCTTGGAGTCTTTTTAATTATATGCAAAACAATCAGTACTTACCTTTTATTTTAAGTAAGTTCACACTTAAGAACGATAAAGGTAGTAAATATTTTACTTAAGGTATCAAAAAGTAGCATTTCAGTACTACATCTCACAATATGAAAATATTAACATTATGACATTGGCGCCGCCATTTTGACGCTAATGAGGAGTTCCCTTGAATATCTTCGAAGTCCAAGGTCCAATGTCAATTAAATTAAAAGGACACTAAGGGTATCCCTTTTCCAACCAAAAATCGGTTCATAATAACCAAGTCGTCAAGGTGGTTAACGCAAAATCGTAGTATTTTCAGGATTATTTGGAAAGTACTGGAACGTTTTAAAAAATAATAAAAATTGGGACCATCTCGCAAGAAAACTCAGTCAAACAAAAAATAACCACCAAAATCGGTCTATAAATATCGAAGATACGCGCGAACAACTATAAAAAAATACAATCGAATTTAGAACCTCCTCCTTTTTTGAAGTCTGTTGAAAAAAGACAACCCGAATGATATTGATAATATCTATATTTGGAAACAAGTTTCATTTCTGTATCATACTTTACATATTAAAAATCGGGCCACAGGTCAAGGGAACAGAGTGGAACAGTTGCATTGTCTAATTGCGTTGTTTTTTGCAAACTGTATTTTTTGCGGTTAATTATTGTTACTTTAGAAGAAAGTTCATGAAATGATCTAGTGTCGGCCACGGTCATGCTCTTTGTTTTCTTATGTTATGTATTAGGCATGAGGGAGGCAGTTGTTTTCATAACAATATACCTAATTTTATCGACAAAAACACCCACATGTTGTGGTCTATCCCCACTCCTGTTGGAATGGCCGCCATTTTAAGAGTCATAATTCAAACAAAAATAACTCTCAAAAAATGCAACGTATAGCAATAAATTTTGAAGTCGTTTTGTAGATAATATCCCTGTGTATTTGAATAATGCAAATGTCCTAGTTTTTGAGAAATGTAATAAAAACTCAAAAAAAGTACACAAATTTCGTATAAAATTTTACTTCAGTAATTTTTTATGACATATTTAAGTCGAAAGTTCACACATTATTTTTTTAAGTTGATAGGTGGTATTATTAGCTTTCGAACAGTATTTTTGTTATAACTGTAGGACTTCTAAATCCAGAGAAATTTATATTTTTCCACAAGGTCATCTAAAAAAAAAAGTCAAATTTAAAATAGCGGCCATTCCAACAGGAGTGGGGATAGACCCCAACATGTGGGTGTTTTTGTCAATAAAATTAGGTATATTTCACGCCTTTAAATTATCGCTAGTTCAAGACCAAAGGCACTGTATAAACATTTATAACGCTTTCTGAAACTTTGTGTTTTTTGTTTAGTGCAAAAGATAAAGATAACGTCTTCTAATTAATTATTATGGACTCTGTAGTACCTAGTGTGGTAGTACACTTGTAACTGTTAATAAAAATAATAACAATGATAAAAAATAAAATACGAAAAAAGGTATTTTATTTGAAAAAAGTATTTTGAAAATACGTATTTTGTATTTTGTATTTAAATACTTTTTTTGAAAACTATTTTGTATTTTTATTTGAAATACAAAAAATAGCCAAGTATTTGTATTTTATATTTAAATACTTTTAATAAAGTATTTTGCACATCTCTGCTAATAACCGATATATATATAGTACAGTCAAGCAGAAAAATATTAATGTAGCCAAAATCTGAAATGTTTTAAGTATAAGTTACATTATCTAGTGTGAAATTATTACTTTAGCTATTTTCGACTAAATTCGTTTTTAGCAATACCTTATTGCTACCAGATTTTTAGATCAGTACTAAAAAGAATCATGGTTCAACCTATCTAATAGTTTTATGTATGAATGCGTTGAACGAGTACTTTTGTAAAATTAAGTACATTAAGTAAAATTATTAAAATAATAATAAATATTTATAATTTGAAATTTTCGCATTCATTATGTTTTGCTAATAAATATTTAAGTATCACACGTCACTTCACGGCGTCCAACATGAGATTTCCACATTTCTGTTTTCAAAGATTGTTAATCCAAATTTGTACACCTTAAAAAGGTATATCATATGTATATTTGTTTTTTATTTGTTTTCAAATGTACTGCTTTAGGTTTTTCCAATTTTGAAAAACAATTAATTATATCAATATTTGTTGATGAATCGAAATACGTATGTTTGAACAAATTTAAACAAATTACGGCCTATAACTGGTATTTTTTTCAAACTTTTGCAACAAACCGTTTTCGAGATATGGGCAATCCCACAACGTTACACTGCAAAATCTTAAATATCTCAAAAACTATAAGTTGAACAAATTTCGCTATTGGTATATTTATATACAACTCATAAAGTGCTATGTTTTCATGAACTTGGTTCCAGGCTAAACGCCTTTTTAAAAAAAATAAAGCGTCGTGTATACTGTTTGCTTATTAGCGACCATAATTTGTATACTTACAGATCTATTTTGTACATAAACGAAAAAATAAGATACGTTATTTCTGCATCCTTTTACTGCCTTCTTTGCATCTTTTACACCATTTGACTATAAAGGACGTCATTTCTAATAAACTCTCCCTTTCTATCTTTTCTCTACAATATAAACTGTAATTTATTGAAAAGAACACTATCGTTAGTCACCGGGTGCGTGGCTGGCCCGACTAAAGCTGAGCGGGTTGTACTTTTTCGGCCCCATCGATTTTAGTTCACTGCTATGAACTAATTATCTGTAATACTCTCATTTCTCTAAAGAGCTCATTAGATCATCCTAAATATCGAATACGATATGAAGTCACTCCTAAATTCAGAGAAGTGTAATTGCATTCAGGAAGGTAGTGTCCGATTTTTATGTTGGCGAAATAAAAGCCACCGTTCGTCTAGACAGCTGTTGGCGCAACGACTAAAAATGTAAGGGCTGAGATAGTGTCGGTACACCCGCAAGCACTTGTGTTCAGAGACAGGAATACCGGTAAGTTTTTGGTAACGTTATACAAATAACATATACATATGTAACGAAACTACGCCTTGGCTTTCGTTAGTCATTGGGCGTTCCATATCGAACCCTAAAAATACACATGTTTTACAAAACACCCGTATTTTTTTGTGGGTTCACTTAAAGTTTCATCTTGAGGCATTTAACTGTCCTCCCAAGGATGAAAAAATATTTTCAGTATACGTAGCAGAGTCAACAAACACAAGCTTTCACTATGGCGGCGCTTCGATGCAAACTGCCAAAATACAAATTGACTTGCGGGTGTACGCCGCACGCGGTATCCTTTGTTTATGCGGCGGTATCCTTTGACAAGAAGCGGCACGTGCAAAGGCGGCGCGATTAAAGGGCGACACTATCTAAGTGAACGCGCTTTACGGGATTTGCTTTTTTGAATTTCAAAAAAATAAAGATACATACATAATTGGGTATCTACTTGAAAATTATATTTTGATTTTGTTACCATGACAGGGGCTTAAAGTGTGCTAAGCACAATTTTGATGTTAGTTTTGGAATTCAAAATGGCGGCCGCATTTTGTATGTATTTTTTGCCAGTTGTCTAATTTAAAACGGCAATATCTCGGAAAGTACTCATCCTAAGATTGATGGTGACCTTGAAGAAATGATGGGTCTTAGTGAGATCTTCATTTTAAATGTCAAACTTAAATTTGACAGCTGTCACCTAAAATGAAGATCTCACCAAGACCCTTAATTTCTTCAAAGACACCACTAGTCTAGGATGATTACTTTTCGAGATATTGCTTTTAAGTTGGACAGTTGTCATCTGTTGGTATTTTTTTTAATTGATGTTAGGTATGATCTTAGATGAGTTATTCGCCAATTCACGCACTTACTAGTACCTACATCAATAAACCTAGTTCAGATTAGTGTTGAAAATGACAAGTACTTACTACCTACTTAGCTACATATACCTCCTAAAGTCTGTCTATCCTAAGGTTGCCAACTTTTTTTGCATAGAATATAGTATTGTTAAGATTATTACTTGTAAAAATATAGTAGATGGAGAAAAAGTAAAAAAAAATATTACGGTTGCCGTTTTATATGGAGGATATTAAAGTTGCATTTTTCATACTAACATTTTCATAATTTATTTAACAACCATAAATACAAGTGTTTAAACACAAAAATTATTACACAATTACCTACTTATGTTATGTGCACATAAGTAATACAATTTATACAGTGTGTTCAGGTTCCAAGTATAAACATTTATGGAAAGAATCTACACGTAGGTAATTTTATAGTTGCATATCATAATAACTAAACCTATTCCAATTATTCTCGAGATAACTATGGCCAAAAGATCTATTGTTTAGAATAATTACAGATCGTTTCACATATTTTTGTTATAACCAATGAACAAAATACATAAAAGCAAAAATCGGAGACCGTGGCGCTGCCAGAATGATGGACACGCGCGCTTTGCTGTTTGTTACCCATACCAAGTTTTACAATCCATACAGTTGTTAAACGCCTTTGATGACATGACGGCCGACGCCGCGGGATAAATTTTATGATTATATAATACATAATTTATTTACAAGTACCTATGTACCTAATTACATGTACTTGTGTTGCACTGCCAGATGTTACGTGTCACTTTATTTTTGGGTTTTTTTAGTTTTCTATCATTTTTAGGGTTCCGTACCTCAAAAGGAAAAAACGGAACCCTTATAGGATCACTTTGTTGTCCGTCTGTCTGTCTGTCCGTCCGTCTGTCTGTCAAGACCCTTTATCTCGGAAACGCGTGGAGGTATCGAATTGAAATTTAAACCATATACTAAGGTCTACGGGCCCTTGAAGCTGTAAAAAAATCAAACTTCTAAATTAACGTAAAAAAAAAGATACTGCCGTTTAGGGCGCAAAAAACGCATTTTCGATACTCTCAAAGGAATCAAAATTCATAGGGTACTTACCGTTGACCTAGAACTATGAAATTTGGCAGGTAATAGCGTCTTATACTACACTTACAGGAATAAATCTGAAAACTGTATATTTGTAATTAAATCATAATAAAATATGGTCATTAAAATACGTAATTATTAATCATCTTGGTGAAACAACGGTATGCGCGGCATTGCGCGGTCATAGTTTAACTTCTAATTACTTATGGATTAATCGCGCCACTAATTCTTTTTAAAATATCAATATTTATTATTATTAATTATTCAGATCCTTTCAAATATTGTTATAGTTAATTACTTTTAAAAATAAAATTAAAAAGTAATAAATTTGGCTCTAAATATTTTCGCAACATGGCGGTGTGTCACGCTGTATGACAGGGGGTCTTCTTCTTCTTATTTTTGTTTTGGCAATCTACTTTCTTCTTGGAAGTAATTTTTGCCAGTGTCAAGTGTTGAATAGTTCAGTGGTAGATTGTTTTAGTTTACATTAAAATGCGGGTGCATCGCATTCCAATGTTGCTTGGAGCATTTGGCACCAAGTATAATCAAGACAGTTTACTCGGTAAGGTCAGCCGAGGTAGCCACCACTACAATAAAAGTCTCGGCTTCACACAACCAAAGGGTCCTGTTGGAATACACCTATTTTCTCTAATAACATTGCGATAGATAAAACCATTTCACAGAACATTATACAGTGTATTATCGATATACAGCGCCATCTGTTGACAATCAACAGTACTTGTATTTTATACAGGTGCGGTAGGTTTGTAATTATTTTATTTTTTCTCAAAAATGCTTGGAAATTCGAACATTATTTTGACAACCTTCTTCGTGCTAAATCAGAGTTTACGGACAGACCTAAACCGCGCCGTCAATTGCCGGCGTCTGTCCAGCAATGTTTCTATTAAAACTCATTACACACGTGTAATCCAGAAATGGAGCGAACTTTTCAATGAAACACAAATATAGGTATCAAATGTCGCCTTGATGAGCGAGCACATTCCAAAATATTTTTTTTAATATTCGGTATACTGGTATCACGTGAAAGGCCTTGATGAGCACATTCCAAAAAATTTAAAAAAATAAAAACGAAAAAAAACTGTTTTGGTGCAATATGGGTATCAAATGAAAGGCCTTGATGAGCGCATTCCAAAGAGATAAAAAAAATTGAAAACGAAAAAAAAATATTTTTTTCAATACCTATGGGTATCAAATGAAAGTTTTTTGAAAAGTTTTTTGGAATATGCTCATCAAGGGGCATATTCCAAAAAACCAAAAAAAAAAAAAATTTAAAAAGAAAGGTAATTTTTTTGCAATATGGGTATCAAATGAAAGGCCTTGATGAGCACATTCCAAAAAAACTGAAAAAAAAACAAAAAAAAATTTTTTTTGCAATATGGGTATCAAATGAAAGGCCTTGATGAGCACTTTCCAAAAAACTGGAAAAAAAAATGAAAAACTGGAAATAAATGAAAAAACCGGATTTTTTTTTTCAATATGTGTATCAAATGAAAGGCCTTTATGTGCACATTCCACTTTCTATTTTCTTTTTTCAATTACTGTAAGTAATTTAAAATTAAAATAAAAAGCTTAAAACTATTAAAACTAAAAAGTTAAAAGTTTAAAAGTACTACACAAGCCTTGGCCGCAACTAGGCATTGATGGACTAACGTATGTTCTTCAATGCCTGTCTTGAGTGCCGCTGCAGTAATGTACTATTCCATTTCAAACTTCGCCCGTGGTCAATTCTTTGTCGTAATCCCTGGAAGGGTTATTTTCTACGTGGCGACAAAGGATTTCAAATGGTTATCTATATATAGCAGTCTGCTGAACGGATTTTGATGATATTTTTTTACAGTTTGGTAGCTTGGAGTCCAACTTATAAACTAAGCAATTTTTCACATAATTCCGGTAGGTAGAACCTGAGATAAAGCTTGAACTCTCCGTAGTACAGTTTTCATATAAAAAACTAATAACTACCAACCACTTTTTTTCAAAATATTTCCTTTGTACCGATACAACTTTTCTATAGCTTTATTTTATGTATAGATGTAGGTCTGTACGGAACCCTCGGTGGGCGAGCCCGACTCGCACTTGTCCGGTTTTTTAATTATGTAATGTATTTGCATTTGGATAAACAATCTTAATCATAAAAATTTGACCCCTACCTACCTACCCTTCGCGAGATCCCCTGCGTTGCTCTGCGCAAGTACATTCGTTTAACAACTGTATGGATTGTAAAACTGTGCCAAAATTCGATGAGCGAGCGGCACACGTCCTTCCTCGACAGCGCACTGCGCGGTACTAACGAAGGCAGCTCCCGTAGCGCGCTGGTATTATAATCTTTTTTTGGTAATAACAAAAGTAATAATTATTATATACGATTTTGGTGCCGTCAGTCACTGGAATATGTAATTTGCTAATGATTTACATTAATTTTGCTCAGAAACGATGTATAATTAAAGAGATATTTCAAAAATTCCCCTAAAAAGGACATGTTTTCAGAAAATAAAAGTATCGAGCCAAACTCAATAATTTCTGAAATCCTGCCGTCATCCACTTAATGAAGGTCCATAAAAGCATATATCTGAATTTGACATTCATTGAGATTGTAGAGACGTCACTATTTGAGTTCAAATATTGAGAAATTCTGGGAGCCCCCTCTTAACCTTAATGTGGTCTATGAACATCTTATGACCCATATACGAATAGCTATTAATAGCTTTGTATATTATTTAAGAAATTGTTTACATTCAATGTATAACTGCTGTTGGTATTCAGAACATAATAAAATAAAATATGTAAGTATATGTTACCGCTAAAGTGCGGAATCCGTTAATGTGCGAGTTAAACTGATACAGTCAGTTTACGATTTTTTTCTTGAAGTAGCAAATTTCCGCACGCACTTTAACAAGTTAATCTGCATATTAACGGATGTTACCATGGGCGTACCGAGGGGGGCAGGGAAGGGCAGCTGTCCCCCTGAATTTTGTTTACCTCCAACTATCAATTGTTATCAATAAAAGTATTTATTTGCCATACAATATATTTGATTTACAATAAATTTGCCGGCGATACAATAGATTTGCCCCCCCCCCCTGGTCAGAACCTGGGTACGCCCATGGATGCTACACCGTTAAAGTGCGGAAGACGAGACAGTGAGTGATATCGCCAAGGCTGCAGGAAATTTAAGTTAAAGACCTATAGTGAAAGTAAATTCTACAAAAACGTCGTTTCTGGCGCTTCGCCGGCTGCTCCCGCGGCACGCTCGCTCGGCTCGCGCGTAAAACCTAACCTAATGAACTTAACACCCGATTGCACTAAACTTAAGGATCGCCTAAGTCTTTTCCTAACTACAACACGACCAAATTAAAACGGTGTCATTAACTTAGCCGTCATGTAGCTGTCATTCGCCTAGTTATTTTGGCAGAGTTGTAGATAAGAAAAGACTTAGGCGATTCTGTTTAGTGCTTTCACATATAAGACTTTTCAGTGGCGGTGGGTCGGCGAACCCCCTATGTGTCTACCCCTTTTATGTATTACACTATTTTTTCAATTAAAGAATCTGTTTTCGCACTTTAACTGCTCCTTGGTCGTTAATCTGCAGTTTACGTAGTTAAAGGGAAATGAAAAAAAATCGCACTTTAACCGATTCGACCAGTGAACATCAGAGAATCTGCAGATTAATTAGTTAATGTGCACTCTATAGTCCAATCAACGGGGCTTATGCAACCCGAATAATTCTTCCGTCTATGAAATTTGGCATGTGATGAAGTTAGGTAATACAGATTACAGATGAACAATAATCCAATAAATTTTGTTACGAGAAGTTAGGTATTTTTACCTAAACATGAAAATCGCTTATATCTCTCTGTGAATATTTCCTCGGGCTAAAATACTTTCTGTATACGTACTTGTGTATTAGTTAGAATAAGTATGTAAAAGGATCCAATATTTTTTCGATTTCGGAGATACTCCAAATTTAAATTTTAATATTTTTCAATATATCTTTTCTTGATAAAAATATCTGCTGATTATTATTTTTAATATGTTTTTATATCCTTAAATATATAGCTTTGTTCAGTAAGTCAATTAATTTTCTTCTTTAATCATATTTTTTTTATTTTTTGGTCTTAAGAGGTAATGTGAAAAATAGTCGGTCCATTTTCATACATTTATGTATAAATATGATTAAAGAAGAAAATTTGTTGGCCTACTGAACAAATCTATATATTAAGGGTATAAAAAAATATTAAAAAATAATAATCAGCAGATATTTTAATCAAGAAAAGATATATTGAAAAATATTAAATTTGGAGTATCTCCGAAATCGAAAAAATATTGGATTCTTTTACATACTTATTCTAACTAATACACAAATACGTATACAGAAAGTATTTTAGCCCGAGGAAATATTCACAGAGAGATATAAGCGATTTTCATGTTTAGGTAAAAATACCTAACTTCTCTTAACAAATTTTATTGGCTTATTGTTCATCTGTAATCTGTGTTACCTAACTTCATCACATGCCAAATTTTATAGACGGGAGAATTTTTCGGAAGTCTCCATACAACAAATATGCTCATTGATTGGACTACTAACTGATTTCCGCACTTTAACGGTGACATATACGTACAGGACCTAACCCCCCTTTTACAGATTGTAAATATAATAAATAAAACAGACCATATTTGTTAACTTGTGTTTTATTTAATGAAAATAGACTCTTAACATTTGCTAAATAAATGCAGATATCGCACCATTGTTTCACAATATTCAATTTATTGACATTTAAAATTTATTTCTTAGTATTGTTCGAATCACATACTAGATACACGCTTTTTATTCAGAAAAAATACAAAAAAATACCTACAAGAAAGAAAACATAGTTTTTTTTATATAATTTATTTAGTTTAAGGCGATTCCCTGACCGAAAGTGGCGCGCTTAGGGGATTTTATTTAATAAATTTTTAATAGAAAAGGATTTTTATAAAACTTCTCGTGGAATTGTTAGGGCCCATAGTCTAGTATTTTTAGAAGGTATCACTACATTCCCTCGCAGTCATTCATAGAAGTAGATAGCAAATGTGTCAAAAACGGCCACTTTTAGCAGTTTTGCCACAGAATAACTAATAGTACAAATACAGAAGCAGCACTCCGCAAAATCATTTAAATAAATAGCGACTTTTGCACCGACACAATAAAGTGCAATTCAGGTCGCGCAGCGCTAATGGCCTACAGTTATTTTCACCTAGTAGTTGCCTCTCTTTCTATCACGTGCTCTTACCTTTTCTGACGACGCAACGTTAGGGTTGTCTTTTAAATGAACTCCGTAGCAATATCATAATGTGAAAAACGACAATTGTTTATTGGTTTTTTGATTTAGACATCCGTACACCGGCACAGTAATGTCGATTCGACATTGTTACTATTATAAAGAGGCAATATCTGCGCAGACAGTAAGATGCCGCGCGACTACGGCGGCGGGCGTGTGGCGGCCCTCTGCTCACTTGTGCGTTCGAACGAACGGCTAGCGGTAGGTGCTTATCGCGCTACCTTGAGAGAGTGATGGAGGCCTGGTTTTGCTATCTACTTCTAGCAGTGACTACGAGGGAATGTAATGATACCGTCTAAAAATACTACACTATGGGCCCTAAAAATTCCGCGAGAATTTTTATTAAAATTGTGTATTAGAATTACAATATTAAATAAAATTCACCGCGGCGCCACTTTCGGTCAGAAAAGCGCCATAACTTAATAAATTGTAAAAAAAAAACTACAGTTAAAAAGTAGCTAGTTGACCAATCAAAAAGTAATTTTTCTCAATATAGTTTTACAAAGTTTTTATGTAAACATAATTTTAAATATTATGCTCGTTATGCTAAAAGAAGCTATTGGTTTTAGCACCATTTTAATTTTAGCAAAGACATAATTTCAATATTATTTTGCGATTGCGATCTCAAATCATATAATTTCTTAAAACTTATTTTATTGATAAAAATACACTAGTATATTAAACTCTATCTCGCTTACTCACTTATAGCTTTCTCACTCACACAGAATCAACGAGTATTTAGAATTAATTCTTGAAAAAATTTTTCTATACTTATATTTTCTTAAAACTAATAATTCTTGAAATGACTCAAAATTATTTAAATGACACAGTTCAAAACAACATGATAACTATAGCTATTATTGTATAAACTTAACAAGATAAATAAGATGGAATGTATGCAATTATGACCCTAAATTATGAACACATAAGGTTCAATATTAAACTTTAAAACAAGTTTCCAGAAATGTGAAGATTTTTAATGGTTTAATAATGAAATCGTTAGAATAGCTTTTAATAGAATTTACATTTACACGGCTCTTTAATAGTATCACACGAGTGTTTTAATACCTAGTTATGTACAGTTTCATACACTACTTTATCTACTCTCATACAATTTGTGATTGAACCTACAAAATAAAATATCAATAGTAAAAAGAGTAAGTAGTTTCTCGACTTTGATTTAGGTAGGTAGGTAGGTTACTTACCTAGGTAAAGTAAGACGTTTTTCCGTCGCCGCATCTAAAATATCGGGGAGTCTTTTTTCACACTCACTACCTACTATCAGAAATGTTTAAGCGAAATAAAAATTAAAATAAAAAATGGCGCGTATTCTATTAGAAAAAAAAAAATAATGATATGAGTGAATTCCAGCAGACGAATCGTTACGCTAAGTCATCGATCACCATAGAGTACATTTTAATCATGGAAAGTATATGGGAATATCATTGGTTTTTTTTTTAATATCGCGGCACCTGCTCTTCTTGGATTGGCCCTGTATCGTAATGAGAAAAAAAGTTATTTTATAGCATACTTTAGTATAGCGAAGGTATGTTATAAAATAACTTTTTAATTTTTTTTCGGTATTGCGTGTATAAAGTATGCCAATATAAATTCGTTTTGAAATTCATAATTCGAATTTTACGATATGAGAGTAGATAAAGGTTTTTTTTACATTAAACAACGTTATTTTACCGTTATAATCCTGTCGTTATAAGCCTGTCCATTGACGCAAAGCGAGGCGGGGCGGAGCGGAGAAATGAGGAAATATTAACCAATAGGCGTGCGAAGCGGAGATAATGCAATGGAGATAATGAGGATCAGTAACGATTTTTGTTAAGTGTCTTATCAGAAAGCCTATGCCACCATATGATTAACTGTGAAACAATTTTTACAATGTCTCTTAAACCTGGGTAGTTATACGAGCTAAAACACTGGTTTTTTGGGGGTCCTTATGACGTCATCGCGACGTACGCGAACCTTATGTCGTACATGATAAAGCACAGTCATATTGCATTGAGTTTGGCATTTCCTTCAAACCTTTCTAAACGGATTTCAAAAAATCTTTCACTAGGTTTCATAGCTATCAATATGTGTTTATATTATATCAACAAAACTGCAGGACTCAAACCTCTTACTGATCCTCATTGCATAAAATCTCCGCACCGCAATCCTATTGGTTAATATTTCCACGTTTCTCCGCTACGCCCCGTCTCGCTCCGCGGCAATGGACAGACAGCCTAATACTGTGACCATCAGCCATTTTAATGTCCCCACTGCTGTGGCACAGGCCTTCCTTATGGGTGGATAAGGAGGACGGGCCATAACCTACCACGCGGGCCAAATGCGGATTGGTGGATGTTAACGACTGCAAATGCAACTGAGACCAACGGCTTAATATGCCTTCCTAAGCACGGAGAAGCTCGAGATAATAAATTTTTGGTCACCCATCCCACCGACCGACCCCTGCGATACTTGCTTAACCGCCGCAATCGCTGAGCCAAGCGCTAAACCACTGCGCCGCCATCGAACTTCTCATACTCTCCTAATACTGTAAAATAACGTTATTTTTAACAATATTTCAAATCCTGATTATAAGTTACGGGACGTATCAGGGGTCCAAGTTACGTTAGACGTTCTAAGATCCTGTATGTAAAACAAATATACATTGAGCTCTGGCCCGGCCACGGCCCGGATATGTGGGGTTAGACCTTAAGTCATCAATAGGGGCTGCTATCCCCATGAAAACCTATGTCATTCTTTCCTCATACATTTCCTCTTCTCCAGAACAATCATACTTTTCAATGCACTCGCTATAGCGTACCTCAGCTCATGGAACTTCGTTACAGATAACCTATAAGTTTTAGTCTGTCCGTCTGTCAGTTTGAATAACAGTATTATGTATGTGTCTCTTCGCATTATTTCTCTTCTGCGTTGGGTATCCGCTTTTTCTGCTTGTATGTTCGATTGACTGAAAAAAAAGTTTAATTTGATAAAGCAAACGTTAGTAATAACCAAAGAATACTAATTACACAGCAAAATTCTGTTATTTGAAGAAAGGAAATAATGAAACTTTTCACCATTTTATAATGTAAATATCAATAGATCAAATTGGCTGGTTATTTTTTATAGGTAGAAATAAGCTCCCATAATAAGAAAAAAAAAGCTTCAGAATTTTTGGCTGTGAAAAAAAAAAAAAAAAATCACTTCGTCTTTGCAAATGTATGGAAGTAACAGCAGAATGGAGATGATTCCCTAATCACAACATATTAAAAAAAGTCAAGTGACAAGCAGATGTCGGTTGACTTTGACATAAAATGGCTATGCAGATTTTCGGAACACTCTCCTTTTCCCAAAACACCTGTTCCCAAAATAACCATTCCAAAATAAACATAGACCGAAATACCAATATCTCATCGCATAAGTATGTCAAAATACCCGGTTCTCATAGCATCCGTATGCCAAAAGATCCATCTCTCATGACACCCGTATTCCCATAAGACCCGTTTCTCATCACATAAATATGAATTTAACATCCAAAAAATGTCTAAAGAGCAGTTGTTTGTTGACTTTTTTTTTAATATGTGGTGATTAGGGGAATAATCTCCGTTCTACTGTTACTTTACTTCAATACATTTACAAGATGAAGCAAGTGTTTTTTTTTTCATGCAACCAAAATATTCTGAATACCACAGCCTTGGTAAAATAATAATGAGATCATCATACCTCAAAGAAATATCAATTTTCCACTGTAGACTGGCCAGTCCCGGTTTCATTCGAAGATGGGACGGTATATTTTCATATATTTTGTCTGCACACAGAAGTTGTGTAAGCTCTGCTATGCATTCTGAAGAAAATCTGTAACATTAAAGAAACAATGGTTAGTTAATATAGAATGTGTTACAAAAAATCCCCTAAAGATGAATATGGTAGATAGATAGGGACCATCAAACTGAACTACTTTTACTATGGGACCAACTCTGAAATCGCAAAAAACATCTCTCACCGACACTGTTTAACTGCAATCTCATACCACTCTCATAACCAGGGTTGCCACCTTTCTGACATTAGATCATTTAAGCGTCATATGGGAAAATACTCGCTCAACATCGAAGACGGTATGCTTAAAGCGCGAGATATAAAGCAAAATAAGGCATTTAACTTGTCTTGTCCTTTATGCTTTTAAATATTTCGACCCTTATTTAATCAACATTGATTTTGATCGCGTGTTATCATCAAAAATCGGGACAAAACTGATGGATCGTCGGGACGCGGGACAATATCATAGAAATCGAGACGGGTGGCAAGGCAACCCTGCTCAAAACAGTTCGAGTACGTGACGCAGCGGCGAGAGCTGTCTTTGTGTGTGTGCGATGCTCGAGCGCCCGTAGTACTAAGCTAAACTTCTGTTAGTCTTTCTATTTTGTGCTCGCGCATTAAGGGTTCCGTAGCAAAAAGCACGTTTGTTGTATGGGAGCCCCCCTTAAATATTTATTTTATTCTATTTTTAGTATTTGTTGTTATAGTGGCAACAGAAATACATCATTTGTGAAAATTTCAACTAGCTATCATGGTTCATGAGATACAGCCTGGTGACAGACAGACAAAAAGACAGACGGACAGCGGAGTCTTAGTAATAGGGTCCCTATTTTATTTACCCTTTGGATATGGAACCCTAAAAAGTAGCTGTTTCATACAAAAAATAATAAAGAAAATATCTAAATGTATAAAACAAAACAACTGTTTTTTTTCGTGATTTCAGAGTTTGTCTTGTTATATTTGAATAGTTTTTGTTTGAATAGGTTTTATCACAGATTACATAATACTGTTTTATGTAGTGTCCTAGATAAGAAATACCATACCTCAGCCCTTCCAAAAATATTCTGACATCTTCTTGGCCCCATGCCTCCTTGGTGGCAGATCGTAGCCTCGCAAAGTGTCTCACCACCTCTCGAACGGCAGCAAACTTGTCTACATTCATCAAACTTGAGGTTCGACTGTCGGGGTTGCCTTCCAACTCTTTGAGGGCCACTGGAACAATATTAACAATTTAAGGCCCGGAAAATGAGACAATAGATTTTCTATTGTACTCCTGCCAAATGCGGCTGCGCGGGCGTTGAAGAATTAACAAGAGTGGCACTTCTTTAGATTGTGGTGGCACCTACCTACTCCGCACATACCACAACACATTGCACAACAACAAGATTCGTCACCAAACACGGTGACAAATCTTGTTGTTGTATTACTGCACTATTTCGTAATTTCCAAACATCTAGTATTTCGTAATTTCCATACATCTAGTTGTTACTAGATGTATGGAAATTACGAAATAGTATGGAAACCTACATCTCATTAACGGAGTTCTCTCAGCGACTCAGCATATAAGGTGTTTGGTATAAGCCTTATAAAGGCGAAAATGGTAGATAGGGACCATCAAACTGAACAACTTTTACTATGGAACCAACTCTGAAATCGTGAAAAAAAAAACAGCTGTTTCATACATTTTTATATTTTCGTTATTAATTTTTGTATGAAACAGCTGATATTTTTCGTGATTTCAGAGTTGGTCTCATAGTAAAAGTTATTCAGTTTGACAGCGGTCCTAGGGCTAATACCACCCAGCCTGGAGGAAGATTTTCCATTTGCCTTTCCTGTCAGTGGTAACATACCTCCATACCATCCTATACTAAAAATCCTACAAGATCTAGGACACAAGGCTTCCACAAGCGGCTTGGGCTTGGATTTAGAATAGTTGAGCACGAATTTGTATATAATGAGTTAACTACTTTATTATAAAACATGTAGAGATTCTAATGCACATATTCATTTTCCGCGGAAACACACTTATTTTTTGAAAAAAATAAAGATAAGTCTAATTTTAGACCAGTGTCGTCGTGTGTGCCGTGGCAGCGGCCGGCGAAGCGCCAGAAACGACTTTTTTTACGTGCGAAACTTTGTACGTACGTCCCCTCCCATCTCCCCACCTCTTTTTAGCCTCCCCTGCTTAATTTGAGTGAGTCCCAACCACCCCGGTGGCTCTGTCCCGGTGGCGGGACCGTTGGGAAAAAAGTTCCAACCACCCCGGTGATTCGTGTCTTGCTGTTTAACGGGGTGGATGGCACTCGTGAAGTTCCAACCACCCCGGTATTTTATTTAACGGGACGGATGGCACAAATCTTGTATCATGCACCCCGGTATTACGTTTAGGAGAATATAAAAAATATATTATTTATTCTACACCGTAAAATTAGACCCATTAAAAGAAACCAAGATATTTTCATGTAATAATCAGGTTTTATTATGACAAGAAATATAAAATGTTAATGTCCGTGGTTCTAAAAATCAGTCTTCATTATAAAATCAGAATAATACATATATTATTCTACAAAGTGAATAATACTTAGACAAAAACATGTATATTGTATAAGTATCAGTTCTTATGTGTTAAAGATCACCTCCACAAAATTTGTTATTTTAATGGGCTTTTAATACTTAAACTACTAAGAAAATATTATGACTTGTTAATATAGGTACAAAGATAAATAATAAAATATTAGAAAAAACAAACACGCCTACAATACAACACTGAGCTCGTTGTAAGGGTGTTAATTTTTTCTAGTATTATCATATTTATCTTGGTATGTATACTAATAAAATAAGAAAATTAATAATAACATAAGACATACGAACATAAAATAGACTCATTAAAATTTAAAAAAAATGTTTTGCAACTAGAGAAATATTATGCACGTCTGTAAAGAAGAAGCTCAATCAATCATCACGCTTTAATTTTGCACTAACTAGTTAGGTTTAGCTTCCCAGTTCCCACTGAACAAAACAAGGCCAATTTAGTGCGTCATAAAAGATAAGAGCTACGCGATAGTAAGAGAGGTGAATATAATTTATGGAAGGGAGCGTTGTGCGTTCTGAATTGAACTTTATTGTCTCGGTTCAAGAGTCGCTATTTATCTAAATGATTTTGCGGAGTGCAACTTCAGTACGCTATGTAGTTCAACCAATAGGAAGCTTGGTAGGGTACCTGCGATTGCACTTCATAAAAATGCATTGTTGTTGGTGCCGGTGACGTCAGTCGACCTTGAGTGATCAAAGTTATCAGTAGTGTCATTTATAAAGGGTGTTTAGTTTGTTGGTAAGTGAAGTGCCTTTATAAGTTTTCAGTGTGCAATATTTTTCTTAGTGGATATGTGAGAGAGAGATGCTGTGCACATTATTGAGTTTGAAATTGTTGGATTCCAGAAATAATGGCAGATGAAGAAGCTCAAGGTTCTAAAGGTCTGACCCCTTTAATCTTTATAAAAAGAAACGGTGGTACTGTTTTGTTACGTGCTGGGCACCAATATATTTTAAAAGAAAATTATAAAAATGGAACGGTGGCATGGGAATGTATTTATAGAAGAAAACTGAAATGTAGCTGCAAAATTATGTTGAAAGTAAGTACTTAAAACGTTTTTAAATATTTATAAGCATGTACCATAAAGACAATGGAATAGCAGATACACTTATTACATGTAATACGAGTTCAACCATAGCCTCCTAGGTATATTGTTCAAACCATGAAGTGAGCAGAACGACAACATCGCATGTGGTCAGTCACATGGTATATTAATGTTATAGTTATTAATTTATTCCTATACTTATTATTTATGTTTAAACTACTTAGTTGTAAATTGTGACGTAAGATTATTTCAATAAAGATTTTATATTTATTATTTTTATTTATTTATGAAAACATAAGGTTCAAATTGCAGGTCAAATTGTTTGACTTTCTTGGGGGTTGTAAAGTCTTTAAGTTTACATACATACATACATACACTCACGCCTGTTTCCCATGGAGGTAGGCAGAGACTATGGATCGCCACCTGCTACGATCCTTGCACACTTCTTTCGCTTCATTCACATCCATCAATCTTTTCATACATGCCCTGCGGTTTTTGTCACTGCGTACACCAGCCTTTTTTATAATAACCTTTATCTGGGCCCCTATTTTTGAATCGCTCGAAGCCAGTCGAGCGCTCGTTTCTACTGATTTTCGTTCGACATCTCATTGTTTTGAGTCATATGTCGTACGAAAATCACTCGAAAAGAGCGCTCGACGCCTGCCGAGCGATTCAAAAATAGAGCCTCTGGTCCGCGTAGGTTTTTCTGGGACGCCCTTGCGCAATCGTTCCTTCCACATTCGCACAATATATCTCTTTCGTGATTCGCCTTTCATTCATCCTCTCTTTAAGTTTGAAACACTTTATTGTATTACAGCAAACGTCAACTATGAGTACTTTGCGAGTTATAACGCTCTGAACTCAACTAAATTTAAGAACATTAATGACTTACAAAGAACAATAAAACTTCGAAAATACTAACATTTGATAAAAATATGTTTTCAGTAAATATTTTTCATTTGCAAATCTTTCTAATGATATATCATGCATTGCTAGAGGTGGGGTACATCAACTTCTATAGACAATGACCTAGTTATATACTTTAATAACCTATAACTCCAAAAGTATTAAGAATTGGTATAAAGTATTTTAACAGCAAATATTTGTCTATAAAAGACCATTCTAATGATAACTATATCATTTATTGCTAAAGAGCATGTTGATCAACTCCCTGTTGAAAAAAATCAATAAAAAAGATTATATCTTTGATAGTATTTTTTTCCTGGTTAACATTGATATTTTACTTATTGTTTATAAAAAAGCATTTCAATAAAAGAACTAAATTATTTTCACATTTTCAACCCCACACGATTACTACGAAAAAAATATAGATCTTTTAAAATAGAAATATTTCCATATTTACATTTAGTATTTTATCAGTTGTTTAAGTATTACTTAATTTTTTAGTAAGTTTATGGTACTAAATACTTAGTGTGCTGATTTATAATATCAATAAAGACTGTTTATTACCAATCTGTGACTATTGAAGTCAAATTTATAATGATTGTTTGCTCATGAAAATATTTAGGACGTAATTTTTTGCTATAAGGTTTTATGTTACTAGTTGTTAATTAATTATCTTATGTCATAACTGCTTATTATAATTAAATATTTCTACGAATATGTATTATTTAACTTTGTATTATAATGTATCATTCTACTTTTAAAATGAAGACTGTTTTTTAAAACCGCGGATTTTAACATTAATATTTCTTGTCATAATAAAACCTGATTATTACATAAAAATATCTTGGTTTCTTTTAATGGGTCTAATTTTACGGTGTAGAATAAATAATATATTTTTTATATTTTCCTAAACGTAATACCGGGGTGCATGATACAAGATTTGTGCCATCCGTCCCGTTAAATAAAATACCGGGGTGGTTGGAACTTCGCGAGTGCCATCCACCCCGTTAAACAGCAAGACATGAATCACCGGGGTGGTTGGAACTTTTTTTCCCAACGGTCCCGCCACCGGGACAGAGCCACCGGGGTGGTTGGGACTCACTCCTTAATTTCCATATTTTTCGTTTTGAGGTTATGTTAACACAAAAATTTATTTCTCGAAAACTACGCATCACTGGCAGATGGGGATTGGAGGAGCGAGTTGTTTCCCGGTTCTACTTTCCATTAGTTGGTCTCGAATTTGGGGGTGAGAGTGAGGGGGGAGGGAGGGGGGGGGGGGCTCCCTTACCCTCGTCTTAAAATTTGGGAGTTAGGAAATGGATACTTTTTTTAAATGAATTTTCAACTTCCCCGTCGTAGACTTAAAGTAATGATAGCAGCCAAATTACTGTTATTTTTCGGCAATTAAGGAAGGGAAGGGGAGGGGGAAGGGAAACAACTGCCTCCTCCAATCCCCATCTGCCGGTGATGCCTAGTTATCGAGAAGTATTTTTTGTGTAAACATAACGTCAAAACAAAAAATATGGAAATTAAGCAGGGGAGGCTAAAAAGAGGTGGGGGGAGGGGAGGGGACGTACATACAACATTTCGCACGTAAAAAAGTCGTTTCTGGGTTCATGTACACCTAACATGCTCGTCGCTACGCTCCTCGCACCTATCACGTGACCTGTGGTCTTTGGTCACCATTACAACGATTTAGCAGTGCTACCAACCATTAAACGTCAAAAATGACGACACTGGTCTAATATTAGACAAATTCTCAATTTTCAGAAATTTATTTCTCGCTTATTATTTGGTTCCTAACCATAAAATTTGGTATTCGTGTTCCATATCATGTTCTTTACATAAAAAAAATATGAACTCAAAATTCGTGACCAACTAATGGAAAGAAGAGCCCTGATGTTAAGTGACGATAAGCCCGAAGGTGGAAGCGCACTACTCCCGGAATCCTCATCACTGAGGAACTGGCTATCTTACCTCTAACTGCCAGAACACAACTATTTTTAATTGTTGTTATGGCGTCACACTTAGGTATAATGGTAGCGAGCCAGGCGGGCTTGAAATAAGCCCTACCACCAACCGAAGTGCGTGGAAGGAACAAGACACTAATTATGATTAAAAGTTTCGTAACTTACAAACAACGAAAGGTTTAACCTCCTTCCTCTGTATTTCCGGGGTTACAAACGATACTGGAGTCCATTGGGAAGCGTTCTCGGTAAGAAGTTCTAATTGTAGAGACATTTTACAGAATTCATTGAATTTAAATTATAAATATTAGAAGAATATTGCAATCGCAAGTTTACGATACGATATACGAATCAGTGTTGCCAGTGGCCGATAGTCAAAAGTAACACAAGACTGCTCAAAAAGTAACATTTTCACGAAAAAAGTAACATTTTCTTATTTTATGTACCTACTGTATTATGGCATTTTAATACGATTATTGATAGCACGTACAACTAGTTTTTTTACATTCTCTTTGACGTACAAGTCGACAACAAATAAACTAACCACAGTGATTGGTTTGTTTGTTGTCGAGTGCCGTAACGTAAATTGCCCTTTCTGCGCCCTGTGCAAGCTTCTATAACTGCGCCCTTAGGTTTTTTTTTAGATATTATCGGGTACCCTAAAATTTTTTGGGCCATAATAAATGCCCAATTGTCAGGGGTGGCCTGAAGCAAGTCTATAGTAAAGAAATCGGCCACGAAGCGCGATTTTTAGTCAGGTTCATCAACTAATCTTGTAATCTTGCTTGTTTATAGCAAAGAAAACGGCCGCGCAGCGCGATTTTTGGTCAGTTTCATCCAGATAACTTTGTAATCTTGCCTGTTTATAGCAATAAAAAGGCCGCGCAGCGCGATTTTTAGTCAGTTTCATTCACTAATCTTGTAATCTAGCTTGTTTACAGTAAACAAAACGGTCGCGCTGCGCGATTTTTGGTCAGTTTCATCCAGATAACCTTGTAATCTTGCCTGTTTATAGCAATAAAACGGCCGCGCAGCGCCATTTTTAATCAGTTTCATTCACTAATCTTGTAATCTAGCTTGTTTATAGTAAATAAAATGGCCGCGCAGCGCGAGTTTTAGTCAGTTTCATAATTTCATTCAGTCAGAGTGATAAAGTAATGTACAAGAGACTTGGTGTTGGTGGACCAATTATTAGCTAATACTTTGGAAGAAAAATATTTTTTCTTCAATTTCATTAGACGTTTTTGGTGATACTGGCATGCACGTATGTGTTGGAACGAGCACTAGGGGCGCAGGGGGAACTTATCAGGAGCAAACCGAACAAATAATTAGTCCAAGTCTGGCCATTCTTGCGCCCCCCTATCGATCGAGTCTATGCCCTGTGCCTGAGCACCGGTAGCACCGCCTCATTTACGGCACTGCAGCAACCACTTCACAAAACTCCACTATTCTGCTTCAAACTTTCGGTTGGTTGAAGATTATTTAAAAAAAGTTTTGTCTTCAATCAAAGTTCGTGCTATTGCTATGTTCCTCATTCTTCAAGTGTGAGAATGAGATGGAAAAAGAAAAAAACGACAGACGACAAGACGGCCCAAAATTAATAAGTGTGTGTGCCACACGAACGAAAACTTCCTTTGGTGCGTTCTGTCTCACGATTATTTTTTGTTTGCTGGAAAATATTTGAGTATTTTTGATTAAGTTTCAAAAGTAACGTAAAAGTAACATTTTGAGTCGTGTAACATGGAGGTAACATGAGAAGGTCAAAAGTAACACAAAATGTTACAAAAGTAACATTCTGGCAACGCTGCAATACGAATTTTACGACACAAAAAAATGATTAAATTGTCATGTCAATGTCAGTCAATTGTCAAAAATAAGTTGCAGTTTCGTTTAGAAAAGATTATAATCTAAAAGTCTATGGTACCGACCGTCTTTATTCTAGTCTATGGAATTAGAAACTGTGTTGCCAGACTAAAGTGACTACCTCTGTATTCAGGTATATTCATACCTTAAAAGGAAACTCGAAAAGCGACATTCTGTAGCTGGCTACAAAAAAAAAAAAAAAGTGATGAACATTAAATAATATGCATACATGATAGATAAATGAGTCAAACTTACGTTAAGACGATTTTATTGCTTATTTTAGTTCGTAGAAAACTCTGATTAATAGCGTCCGCTGCATTAAGCGGGATCCCGCCGCGGGCACACGCCGGCCGCCGCAGGAATATTAGATTGCTGAGTCCAGCGACATCATACCATTGTACAGGTCCGGACTAGAATGTTTGAACTATTCATCAGAATTTTGGGATTTGTTTAAAAAGTGGTTACCCTTATGGAAAAAACTATAAACTTAGCCTTCGCTATCCGTCTGTTTGTCTGTTAGTCAAGCTAAGGTAAGAAAAGTTCATAATAACATATAAATATTCAGTTCATATAAATATAAATAAATATTAATGTTTTTATAATATTGCAGCATTTTTATTTCCTGTGTAGTGTGTGTACCATGTACTCACACACACTTACCTTCTCCCAATATATAAGGCACTGTATGCCTCAAATAAAGGCTGATTACTACTCTTAAATACAGCATTATTATTTACAATCCGTTGCGCAAACATCCCACATCGCATGGCGACCCTGCCAGTGCTGCCCATCGGCGGCGCTGGGCAGATGGTTTGGCCAATTTTGAGACAGTAGTACTAAAGTGAACTAAAAACATTATGTGACTTTGACGAGGTGAAAATGTGACTTTAATAAAGTGAGAAAAACCAGACATTATGTGACTACAAAAAATGTATCAGAAATCGTTCTGAACTTTACATTTTTAATAATTATATAATTTATAAAACGTTACAACATTCAAATGTCTTGGCATTACATTAGATTCGCTACTTACATTTACACCCCATATTAAGATATTGTCACAAAAAATACTTACGGCAATCTTTAGGAAAATCAGGCATATTGCTAATAAAAATCTGTTGAAAACATTATACTTTGCATTGTGTCAGTCTATACTGACCTATTGCATTAGTGTCTGGGGAGGAGCACTTAAAAGTAACCTTTTGCCGTTAGAAAGAGCACAACGTGCTGTGATAAAAGTCATTAATATGTTACCATTTAGATACCCCACAGCTAAACTGTACAGTGATTTTGAGATCCTTACGGTTCGCCAGCTGTACCTCCTTGAAATAATTTTAAATCAGCACACAATACAATATAAAAATAATTGTGATACTAGTACAAGACGTAGACCTCGTATTATTAGATCAACTTGTAATACTTGTTTCGCTCATCGGTTTTCATATGTTGCAGGACCAATATTGTATGACAAAATTATGAAAAAAATTAATGTCTTTGGACAATCTCAACACACATGTAAGAAAACTTTGCAAAAGTGGTTGTTGACACTGGACTATCAATTAAGGGAAGAACTACTCTCCATAGTAAAATAATATTCTTTAACTTTTATACACATACACAATCACACACACACACACACACACACACACACACACACACACACACACACACACACATGCACACACACAAACACACAGTCAAGCAACATAAAAACGCACACATTCATAGCGCACACAAACCATTTTTTAACAAAGAGCATCAGGTCAAAATTTGACCTTAGAACTTTTTACTGAAGAATTTAATTGTGTCTTTTGTATTTTTCTTTTGTAATCGTATTAGTTTATACTTAATTTTATATTCACTTGCAAATAATCACTATGCATTGTGTTAAATAAATAACAGTACAGTTGTTGACGATGTAAATTGGCTAAAAGATAAGGATTTTTTTTTATATGGCTTAAGTTGAATTTTAAATGTTAGTTAAAAAGAAGTGAAAATTTTTTTATTGAAAGTTTAGTGTGTTCCTGATTTATTTTCAAAGAATTATTTGAAAACAGTTTTGAATTTTTGTTATCGTAATTAAGTACCTTGAATTCAGTTTTATTGTGTTAAAAGCGATACTGATTTTTTTTCCAAATTGGATACTTAATTGATTGTTCTAAATATAATTTATTAGTTAGCTAATCTAGATTCCCAGAGTCTAAAGTTCGTCAGTTTGTTTTATATTTCATTGTGTCAGCGAAAACGCGTTGTTGGCGCAACAACTGCATTTAAGGCCACATGAACTGGCAAGAATGCAAGAATGTTATTAGAAGTATCAAGTTAAATCATTAGAATTGAATTCATGTTGCTACTTCGTATCATTTTAGGTATCAGTTAAAGGAATGTAATTTCAATCTCGGGAACTATTTCTATATTGACTTTGATTGTCTTGTAACATAAGTAAACAATATTGAATTGAAGTATTCTTAATTAATTTTTGATATGAGTTTGTAACGGAGAAAATATTATGAAATGTAACTACCTGATTAAGACATAAATAAACATGGAAATGAGAAAATAACTATAATTATGTGAAATATGAGTAAGGTTTAGGATCGTTGTTTTTTGGAGAGTTGGATTTTTTTTTAAGGTTAGTGATTTTTAAAGTGTATGGAATAGCGAATGAAATTTTATGAAAAGTATTGCATACATGTAAGGTATTGAAATCGCTATGATAAGTTTTAAAGTAGGAATTGATTAATTAATCGGAATCTTTATTTTTGGACTGATCATCCTTTAGTTAAAATTCTGATCAACTAATGATTTATTTGGACAGATGAATAGTTTTTTTTGTTGGCTTGGGATCGAGATGAAGTAAAAGTGAAATAAGTAGAAGTTTTATATGTGAAAATTAAGAGATGTATTAAAGGAGAATTATTATGATGTATTGAAAGTGAATATGTGGTTATAAGTGGTACAAAATAAGGGTTCTGATCCTTCATTCGATCATAGCAGAAACGAAATTTCTCTGTGAGAATAGTTGGAGGCGACTGATGACGAAGGTGCGCGAGCTACGCAGCGTCAGAGTATGACCTTAAAATAAAGTCCCTGAATTGTTATATTATGAAGAAGGTATAAGATTAGTTGAAATGAAGAAAATTGTAAAATGTGTACACATGTGATAATTAAAGTACCACTATATTGATATTAAATGAATGAGTTATATGTAGAAAAAGATGAAATGATAAAATGTTAAAAATAAATGAGTCGACTATGAGATAATATAGGTACCTAACCTAATATTGTGAATTGTGAGATACGCGTATATGAATTTGTCTAGATAATGTGGATGGGCCCTCCACAAATAATGGATTATGAAATATTTTGTAAGTAAACTCGGATGTGACAAGATTTTTCTTAAATGATTTTTCTTTAATGCAACTTTGTTGCGAAGTGATATGATGAGAGAAATGGTTTTGATATTTTAATTGTAGTGTTAATTTTTAGTATTTTAGCGTAAAATATAATCGTCAGCAACTGGTAAAATAAATAAAATTAAATACCTTCTTTGTTGTGTAACTTAGCTTTTGTCTTTTGTCAAATATTTTGTGTTTGGAAGTAAAAAAAACTTTTATTTTGATATTTTTTAAATATTTTGATGGATGCTTGAAACTTATCCTTCTTTTTTTAGAGTTGCATTGATGTGTAAAAAAAAATTACTTTTAGTTTGTATTTTTTTATATTTACGGGGGAGGTGTAGTGTGTGTACCATGTACTCACACACACTTACCTTCTCCCAATATATAAGGCACTGTATGCCTCAAATAAAGGCTGATTACTACTCTTAAATACAGCATTATTATTTACAATCCGTTGCGCAAAAATCCCACATCGCACCTGAATCCGCACCCTGATGATTTATTCATATCAAATGAGCCTAAGTCCTGTGGATATATTTCAAACTCGCCCAAGTCCAGAGCTCTTTATTTCAATACTGACCAAGTCCATTAGCATTATATCATAATCACCTAAGTCCTTGTTAAATTATCGAAAATATTCATTTAGCACAGAGAACTTTTTTTTATTTCTTCGGTGTTGCTAAGTAATTATTCATAGCACAGAACATAACCCAGAAATTGTACTAGTTAAAATATTGAGCTACAATAAAAACGTCTATATCCAAAAATTGTTTATAAGGGACTTTGGCGTTTTTGATATTTATCGACACAGATAATCTCTTTAGCTTGTAGTATGTTTTTTTCGTGGCTACAACTTTACGTTTTCTATATAAATATATGGCCGACGCAAACCAAGATTGTCTATCGAAGCCATAGATGTAGCACATCCCAGCTCTCAAACTTACAAAAATAAATTTGTAGGCCGGCGGGCACCCTGATTATCTAAAAAGAAACTATTTAGCGACCGGTTTCATTCCACATACATTGCTACTTTTCTTTGGTATGTTTTTTTAATCCAAAAAGAAGTAGCAATGGATCACTATCATCTGTAAACTGCAACCGGTCGCTAGGTGGTTTCTAATTAGATAACACTGGGGAACAAAATTAAACTTTTTTTTTGTTTTATCAGGTTTTTTAACGGTTTCTCACTAATTTGACATCGCTGTTTTCAGATCTACCCTCATTTTTCACACAGCAGCTATAGTTTTTGAGATACAGGTACCCCCCTATTTCGCACTACTTAGTTCGCATTTTATTCCAATCAGATAAGTAATTAAGCAAATTTCTAAAATTTATTGACATGCTAAAATTAAGAAGAAGATGTGCAAACGATCCCAATTTTTTTGTACTATTTGTGGCGAGTATATGTTTAAAAATTGTAGTGTAAGTGTGTCCAACTTTGTGAAACAAGCCTAATTGGACTACTTTGAAAAGCCATTACAAGTTAACAGTAAGCCCTGGATTCCAAATTTTGTATGAGGAAGCTGTGTTTCATCGTTGCGTTTATGGGCAAACAAAAAAAGACCCTACTTCAAGTACCAAAGTCCTATGGTTTGGCGTAAACCATCTTATCACCATGACGACTGTTATTTCAGTGTTGTGAATATTAACGGAATAAACCGCAAAAATCGTTCCAAGTGGGTCTATCTTAACTTGCAGTCTGCAATTAGACCGATTCTGACTTCTACCAATAAATCAGCACCTCAGCCCGAACCCAGTACCTCCAATTAACATTTCAAGAACTTTCAGAAGGTAATGATGATACTGTGGATACTAATTTCAACTTCAGTGTTTTTTGATGGTCTTCAGATCAGGCAGTTAATAAAGGACCAAACCTTTATTAACTCCATGAAAGTAACCGAAAAATCAGCGTGGTCTCAGTTCGTTTGGGTGGTTAAAAATTTCTTAAGAAATAGAAAGTTACCTTACTACTCTGAATGCATTGCCCAGCTGATGATGCACTTCCAGCGACTCGGATGCAACATGAGCATTAAGCTGCATTTTCTGTTTAGTCATCTAGACTGTTTTCCAGAAAATTCAGGCAACTTACGCGAAGATCAGGGAAAACGCTTGCATCAAGACATTCGCACAATAGAAGAACGATACCAAGGTCGTTGGAATGTTAATATGAAGGCTGATACCTGCTGGAGCATTCAGAATAATAATGTGGTCTCAGCCCATTCAAGAAAATCTTATAAAATAAAATTTTTTCGTGTTACTTTTCCTTAATAAAATAATTTAGATCCGAAATTCATACATTTTTCTTAAAATCTCCCACTATCAATATCTCAAAAAGTAGAGCTGCTACTGAAAAACGGACTTTAGATTTGTAATCAGCTCGGCAAAATCATTTAGAATCAGCTATGAAACTTCATAAAACAAAACCACTGTTCCCCAGTGTAATCAGTCAGCCCGCGGGTGGGGTAGTTTAAGTTTTGAGTTGGCAATTTTTTCTGTAATGGCTGCCGGTTGTTTGGCGTCGTTGAGTTGGAGTTCGTTTTGTCTTGAGAATTGTGACATAATTTTATTCTAAAACAACAATTAGCCGGTGTTTTACTATCAAGTGTATTAATATAATCTGAAATGGCTGCAGTGCAAGGACAGCCCGGTAACAAACCGTGGCCGGCAAGGCCAGCTATACAACACCAAAATAGCCAAAATAATAATAACCTAACCTTAAATAGAACAATTAATTTGTATCCTTTGACTAATTACACTTTCGGGACTAAGGAGTCGTTATTCGAAAAAGATGCGTCGGTTCCCGCCCGATTCCAGAGAATGAGGGACGAGTTTGCGAAAATTGGAATGCGAAGGTAAGGTTAATTGTCTTTGAAACCACAAAAACACCACGCTCGTTCAAAATAATTCCAATACTAATAGTTAAAATCCTATAATGTTATTCTTAACCGTGCTAGAAAGTCCAAAACAACGTAATTTGGTTAAAGAATTCGGTCAGAGTTTTCAGGGTTTATATCAAGTTCATACTGTCAATATATAGTCAAAAGGGAAACAGGTGCCGGCACGAATCGTAAGCGGTACAAATGGGAGGGCATTACTGCGCATGTTTGTAATCTCCCTGCACCATGTCTCCCGCTAATGAGACCTAAAAATGACTGCATTATCTGTCACTGCTCAAAATCCGTGCCGAGGCCTGTTAGCTGTGCGATGACGCTCACTGCTTGGTATAGGACTCTTCCAAGGTATTAGAAAAGTTGTAAAACAATGAATTCAGAGTTTAAGAAAAACACCCCTTCTTCTTGTCAATGTAAGCGGTTTCCGCAACTCGACGTCTATTGCGCCTATTTTGCATCGGAGGATGTGCGGCCGGATCACTCCAGCTCAGCCAGGAACGCTCCAAGGGCTTTCACATTCGTGATCGCTTCCTGGACGCTGCCCGGCGAGCCGAGGTACCTCGCCTGGCAAGGGGCCACCCCTCTGCATTCCAGCAGAACGTGGGCGGCTGTTTCTTCTTCCTCCATGCATCCTTTGCATAGGGGACTGTCCGTGACACCTAAGTTAAAAAGATGTCTGTTAAATTGTGCATCACCAGTAATAGCACCTGTTACCAGGCGCAAAAACACCCCTTTTGACCTATGTGTTATGTATGAGTGTGTTTCTCTAAGCCCTTGTATGCACTGGCGGATAACTGTGAGTTTTCCATTTTCATATGCAACCACTCGTGATTGTATGTACTTGCAGTCACCAAATTTCATATTAAAATGAAATTGTGCAGTTTGCCGCCCCCCCCCCACAGTTGACCGCTAGCAGGCTAGGCGTACTCCGTGCTTTAGGTACGAAGCTACAAGTAGCGGGTCCGTCTGGACAGACTGATTTCAGAGGGCTGCCGCATGCCGGCTGGGACCCACGTTAGCAATTCGATTTCGATACTCACTCACACACCGCATTCGCATCTATTGTCGCATCGTTCGTTCGTACATTTATGATATTTAACCAAAATGAATGCCAAGAATATGGATACCCCTTATACTTGGCCTTTATCGATTTCAACAAAGCATTCGACTGCCTAGAACACGAATATATATGGCAAGCACTTAAAAAACAAGGCATTGAAAATAAATATATTAGGCTTATAAGAAACGTCTATAAAAACAGCTCAGCTCAAGTCCAACTAGAATCCAAAGGAGACACTTTCCCAATAAAAAGAGGAGTTCGTCAAGGAGACCCACTGTCACCAAAAATATTCACATCAGTATTAGAAGAAATATTCAAACAACTGCGATGGGAAGATCAAGGACGTAATGTAGACGGTGAAAGCATTACTAACCTAAGATTTGCAGATGACATTGTACTCATTAGTGACAGCTCTGAATCCTTACAATCAATGATTCAAGAATTAGCGTTCGAAAGCAGGAAAGTCGGCCTGACAATGAATGAAACCAAAACTAAAGCAATGACCAACAGATCGTATGACCCCATCACAATAGACGGTGTAAAAGTCGAATATGTAACTAGCTATATATACCTGGGACAACTAATTTCTATGAAAGATCAAATGGACCACGAAATCGAAAGAAGAGTTACAAATTCCTGGAAAAGATTTTGGTCACTAAAAAGCATTATGAAGAACCAACATTATTCTCTTGCAGTCAAAAAGAGACTATATAACACCTGTATCCTTCCAATTCTCACATACGGATGCGAAACATGGGCAACAACACAAAATCACATCCATAAGTTAGTAACATGTCAAAGAAGTATGGAAAGGAGCATATTAGGGTACACAAGGATGGACAAGAAAAGAGCAAGCGATTTAAGGAAAGTGACTAATTGGAAAGATGTCGAAATCAAAATCCGAACCCTGAAATGGAGATGGACGGGAAAAATTATTAGAGAGCAACGACAAAAATGGACAAAGAAATTGGTCGAATGGACCCCTCGAGAGAATGTAAAAAGAAAAAGAGGGAGGCCAAAGAGTTTTGTGGGATACTGTTTACCTATGTATTACCTATGTGTTTAATAAAATAAATAAATAAATAAATAAAATAAATAATAAGAAGGTGGTCTGATGAGTTCAAAAATTTAATAAGCCCACTCTGGCCAACACTGGCCAGAGATGAGGAAAGGTGGAAAGGAATGGAGGAGGCCTTTGTGTCCAAATTACAGGACAGACTTACAAAGGAAGCTGCTGTTTGAATCGAAACTGAATTTAAAAACTGTAATCATTATATTTATAATTATGTATCTTTCTTGAAAGTAAATAAAGGCTTATAAAATAAAAAAAAAAAAAAAAAAAACAAAATGAAGGCATATTGCATCGCAATGGGCTGTCTTAATAGTAATAAAAAGGATCCGAACTTCACGTTTTTACACTTCCAAAAGTTCCAAACGACATTGTGCTTATCTACTACCTAGTTAGTATTTAGTTTTTGTTTATTCTTAGGTACCTACTTACGTCTTATTTAGTTAGGTACTTACCTATTTACTTGCGAAATAAACTTAATTTATTAATGACAATTTGATTTCATAAGAAAGCAAATTGCTTGAATTCAGTATGTATAGTCTGATGAGGCGTTGACTGTATCTAGCCTAGGGTATTTTGAAACGTACGTAAAATGTGTACTTAAACACATTTTATTTCACAAACACATAACTTGTAATAAAGTATTGTAAGCTATTATTTCATTATTATTTAAAAGAAGAAACCCTGAAGTCGTTAGAAGAGATAGAGCTACGCGATAGAAAGAGAGGTAACTTCTAGGTGAATATAACTGTAGCGAAGGGAGGTGTGCAACCTGAATTGCACTTTATTGTGTCTAGGATAGAGTTGCTATTTATTTAACCCAGCGTCGTTGACGCTGGGTCATATTGACCCGAAACATTTTTAAACGTTCTTAATTTTTTTATGCGTCCATTTAGTTATTCAAGCGTTCGTGTAGCTGGAGATTCAGGTCCCCTCTACCCGTCCCGTTGATCCCCTCAGTGCAACGCTGCTTGCGCAGCGAAATACACGCGCGTCAAATTAAAACGGGTAAATATGACCCAGCGTCATCGGTGGCGTAGTGATTTTGTGGCTTACTTTTATTCGCTTATTTAGTGTTTATTACTAGTATATGTTGTTCTTTTTTAGTTTTTTAGTCAAAATGTCTTTAACAAACGACCCAGCAATAATTTAGGCGTTGCTAGAAGAGTCGGTTTCCGAGAGTGAAGAATCCCAGGCTGTTTCAAACATTGACATTGAGGACCACTTATCAGAACATAGTAATGACAGCGAAAGTGAACAAGACGCAAGTGATGCGGACTGAGATTCATTTAAAAATCTCGACCTTGCATCAGTCGCAAGAGACGTCAAGTATGACCGTCTAAAAAGACAAGAAAACATCTCATACTTGTCAGGCGTGTCGCATTTACATATGTCCAGACCATTTGATTCCATACTAAAATAATTGCAGTAGTTCCATGGCTCTGAATGATGAAGTAGAAGACTGACCCTATTGTATCTGCATGATAAGAAGTTGATTTGATCTCTTTGTTACAAGATAAGATTATTAATTCCTATTATAACTAAGAAATCTTTACAAATAACTAAAAATATAGACACGTTGTGTTTTTATAAGATGATTTTGCACGTGTTGTTAAATAATTAATAAAAAATATATTTATACAATGTATTCATTTTATTATTGATTTATTAACTCAGAAAAGAACCCTAAGTACATAGAGAGAAATTAAATAAAAGATGACTTGTTAAATTTCCTGAAAAAATAAAGATGAAATTTGGGTCAATATGACCCAGGGTCATCGTCGTTGAAATTATTTTGACGTCATTGGCGCCGGGTTAAATGACTTTAAGGAGTGGAGAAACGCGATAGAAAGAGAGGCAACTACTAGGTGAATTAAACTGAAGGTCATTAGCGCTGCGCGACCTGAATTGCCCTTTATTATGTCGTAGCTATTTATTTAAATGACTTTGCGGCGTGCTGCTTCTGTACTTGTACTATTATGTATTCTGTGCCGCTAGTGCATAAGAGGGCTGAGTGAGTTGTATTCTTTTGTATAATACATGCTTTATTTGCAATTGTTTTCTTCCCTCCCGCAGATCGGTGGAAGGTGTACTACTAGTACATGAACACGGCTTGCCGCACGTCCTGTTGTTGCAACTCGGGACAGCATTCTTCAAGCTGCCTGGAGGGGAACTTAACCCGGGAGAGGTAAAATCATATTTTTTTCCTTTTAGTTGTTTTAGGGGAGCAGTTTAGCAACCTTTCTTGCGTGGTTTTAGTGGGGATATAAATCACAACTCGACTTCAATTTGTTTAATTTTGATTTTATTTTTAGTTCAATGTATTCCACTTTATTTAACTTTTATTTTCAACTTGAACTTTGCATGTTTATTATTGTTAACTTTTTTTAAATTCTATTAATACTAGAAACCCGCCCTCGCTTCGCTTCGGTGTAGTGTGGAATTTCACACCATGTATAGTGTGTGTACCTTCCTCTTAATTCGCTCTATTAAAAAAAACTTCATCAAAATTGCATAGTTTTAAAGATCTAAGCATACATAGGGACAGACAGCGGGAAGCGACTTTGTTTTATACTAGTATGTAGTGATTATCCATGCTGTGTATACTTCTGATTCGGTAACAGTTTAGACAAATTATTTTGAAGCAAATGTACTCTTACTACTTATGTTTTCCTAATTTTAAGCATTCCTGTCTTAATCCTTATTAGTAGGTATAGTATGTGATTCTAGTATGACGATTTTACATTCTAGGATGAAATTGAAGGACTGAAAAGACTGCTAACTGAGACTCTGGGCAGACAAGATGGCATCAAACAGGACTGGCTGATCGAAGACACCATTGGTATGTTATCTTTTGTTTTCGAAAAACTGGATTATCTTTATTTTTCGAAAAATTTGTACTAGGCTTAGATAATTAAGCGCCGCGCCGGCGCGCCGCCGCTGCCGCGAAAAGGCAACGGCGGCGCGCCGAACGAGAGGAAAGATTTAATGCATCAGTAGTGTGAGCGAGCTCGTTTTTATGGTAAGCTATTAGGGTTGCCATATCGGGAGATTCGGGAGTCTAAAATATTTGGAGAAAATGTGAAAATGTCGGGATTTTGCGGTTGTTGCCGGAGAAATAAATATACAAATAAAAAAAGGAATTTAAGGGGCCATAATAGGAAAACATGGTTTGCGCGGTACATATTTTTATATAGAAAACGTAAAGTTGTAGCCTCAAAAAATATAAAACAAGCTAAAAAAAATTATCTAGTAGCTACAATCTTAAATTGCGTATAAACCTCACAGATTGTTTTTTTGTTTTTCTGTTTTTAAATCTGCAATCAGTGGTTTCCACTATGAGCAAATGAGTTCCAGTCTTTGATCGGTGTAGAGTATGTCCCTCAGCAGAGACATCTCCTCCTTCATTCCTCCTTACAGGATATCTTTCCTTTTAAGGCGCTTGGTATAGCTCCGAGTTAAGAGCTGTGATGCAAGAACATTTGGGTGTCTATCCAGTCTACCCCGGTATCTCTGGGTTGCATTGGCAATCTCTTCCAAAACTGTACTCATTTCCAGGTGTTCATGTATTTCAGAATTAGTGATATACCATGGCACTTCACTAATAGTTCGGAGTATCATATTTTGAGCTCTTTGGAGGCATGCGATGTTCGAATTGCTGGCACTTCCCCAGAGTTGGATACCATAGGTCCATTGTGGTTTGAGGACTGTTTTATATATTAAAAGTTTGTTGTCTAATGCCAACTTGCTGTTTCGGCCCAGTAACCAAAGGAGACGCTTATAGCGGATATTTCCAGGTGCAGCCCCAGATATCTAACACAATCCTGATGTGGGAGTGTAACATTATCCAACTGTACTGGAGGGCAATTGCCTTTTTGAGGGTGTATGTGACCTGCACCGATTTAGAGGCACTGGCTTTTATTCGCCACTTTTGAAGCCATTTTGTAATTTCATCCAGCCCCTTTTGCAATGTTTGGGTTGCTATGTCTGGGTTTTTATCGCTTGCAAGAATAGCAGTGTCATCAGCAAATGTGGCAGTTGTGATTTTGTCCATTACAGGTAAGTCAGCCGTAAAAATGGTATAGAGTATTGGCCCCAAGACTGAGCCTTGTGGAACTCCTGCATGTATCTCGAAGAATTTTGATGTTTCCCCTGACTCTTTCACTTGGAATATTCTACCATTAATGTACGATTCGAAGATTTGGTAGAAGCTGTGTGGGAGGTTACTTTTTATCTTGCAGAGGAGTCCTTTATGCCAGACTTTGTCAAAGGCTTGCTGAATATCCAAGAACACCGCAGAACAGTATTCCTTTTCTTCTAGAGTCTTCCTTATTCGCTCGTGTACTCTGTGGACTTGTTCTACAGTGGAATGCGCTTGTCTGAATCCGAGTTGGTGGCTTGGAATGACATTATTTTCTTCTAGGATAGGAAGGATTCTACGCAGTACAAGTTTCTCAAAGATCTTTGAGAGGATTGGCAATAGGCTAATGGGTCGATATGAGCTAACCTCGTGTGGTGATTTGCCATCTTTGTGTATCATTATGATCTGAGATACCTTCCATAAGTTCGGGAAGTATTGTACTCTCAGGATACCGTTATACAGTGTTGTTAAGAAGACAATGGCTTTCTTTGGTAGTTGCTTGATGACTTCTTTTGTAATTAGGTCGAATCCAGGTGCTTTTTTGTCTTTAAGTTCTGACACCACTTTCCATACTTCTTTTACTGTGACGGGTTTTGGCGGTAAACACATTTGGTAGTCCTGATTCAAGATAGTATCAACTTGATTTTCCGTTTCTTGGTTATTCGTGTTATTTGAACAAAAGATGGTAGCCAAATGCTCAGCGAAGATGTCTGCTTTTTCTTTTGGTGTTCGAGCCCAGCCATCACTACGTCTTATGGCAGGTTTCGCTATTTGGGGCCTGTCACGGTTCCGCATGAACTTCCACAGTGAATAGTCCGTTGAGCTTGTTCCTGTTAATGACTCCAGTTGTGTTTTTAGAGTGTCATCATTCCAGGACTGCATCATATCCTTTAGGTCATTACATGCACTATTGAATTTAGTTTTGTCTTCTTGAAGTCGACTTTGATGCCAGACTCTGCGTAGTCTTCGCTTTTCAAAAATTGCCATTTTTATTTGAAGTGGATAGTTTGTAACTTTCTCATAATTAGATGCAGGAGTATTGGCCCAGCATGCCTGTTGTATGAGAGAGGTGATATATTTAGCAGCATCTTCTATATTGTCAGGAGTTTTTAGTGCTATCTTCATTTCTATTCTGTCTTCAATGAATTCTCTGAACGAATTCCAGTCAGTATATTTATTATACAGTTTTTCCGGTTTCGTACACTCTATGACTTAGGTGCTAATTGTTAACAGCACAGGTGTGTGATCAGATGATCCATCATAACACGATTCAGGCTTAGTGTGTATCTTTGAGAATCCCTTAGTTACAAAGAAATCTAATAAATCTGGTATCTTATTTCTGTCGCTGGGCCAGTAAGTTGGTTCGAAAGTTGATATTGCAACAAGGTGATCATTGTCAATACAAAGTTTTAATTTCCTGCCTCGGGTGGTAATTAGCCTGGAGCCCCAGAAGGTGTGCTTAGCATTCCAATCGCCTCCCGCCACAAATCTATTGCTTCTATATCTTAAATTGCGTATAAACCTCACAGATGATTGTAAAAAAATCAGAATATCATTAAAAGTGATTGTTGCGGGCCATATTTTTGGCGTAAATAGTAGCGGAAACGTATTGAATTCTACATCAAAATACACTTTAACGTACTGTGCAGTTGCTCCAATAACTTTTTTCAAGAAAGATAATTGTGCTAAAGATAATGATGAAAAAACAACGAAAAACTTCGAAAAAGTGCAGAAGTGAGGTTATTTTCCATACTCTTTACACGTAAAGAAAAAGACAGAGACAAATGATTTCGCATAACGGTGTCTTAAGGTGGTACCCTGAGCGAAAGTGGCGCCGCGGTAAATTTTATTTAATATTATAATTCTAATGCACAATGTTAATAATGTTTATCGTGGAGATTTTAGGGCCTACAGTCTAGTATTTTTAGACGGTATCGTTACATTCCCTAGTAGTCACTGCTAGAAGTAGATAGAAAAACTGCTAAAAGTGGCCGTTTTTGACACATTTGCTATCTACTTCTACGAATGACTACGAGGGCAAGTAGTGATACCTTCTAAAAATACTAGACCATGGGCCCTAAAATCTCCACGATAAACATTATTAAAATCTTTTTCTATTAATAACTTATTAAATAAAAACCTCTGAGGGCGCCACTTTCGGTCATACAACCGCCTTAAATGCCTGTATACAGTAATAAAACGGTCGCGCAGCACGATTTATAGTGAGTTTCATCCACTTGTAATCTCGCCTGTCTATTGTAGAAAAACGGTCGCGCAGCGCGATTTTTAGTCAGTTTCATCCACTAATCTTGTACTCTTGCCTGTCTAAAGATGTGCCGTTGCTGGGAACATTGCCTTAGGGTTGTTCGTGGGTATTCCCATTCTAAGGCAATATTCCCAACAACGGCACATCTTGCCTTTCTATAGCAAAATAAAACGGCCGCGCAGCGCGATTTTTAGTCAGTTTTATCCACAAATCTTGTAGTCTGTGGTTTCATCCGCGAAAATTATTGTTTTCTAAAGAACTTTCGGAACAGCTATTTTTCCGGGAGATTTTTAGATTTGTCGGGAGTCGGGAGATCACTTGAAATTCCGGGAGAATCGAAGCGAATCTCGACCATCTGGCAACCCTAGCTAGTTAGAGTAGGATGCGTTATACGTTTGCGTCATAATGGCCCCGCCTGCATCGTCGTCGTCATTAAGGGGCGGTAATAGGAAAACATGGTTTGCGCGGGCCATATCTTTATATAGAAAACGTAAACTTGTAGCCACCAAAAAAAACATACGACAAGTTAAAGAGTTTATCTAGTTGCTAGAAACATTAAATTGCGTATAAACCTCACAGATGATTGTAAAATAAAATCAGAATATCATAAAAAGCGCTTGTCGCGGGCCATATTTTTGGCATAAACAATAGCGTAAACGTATTGAATTCTACATCAAAATACACTTTAACGTACCGTGCAGTTGCTCCAATAACTTTTTTTCAAGAAAGATAATTGTGCTAAAGATAATGATGAAAAAACAACGAAAAACATCGAAAAAGTGCAGAAGTGAGGTTATTTTCCATACCTTTACACGTGAAGAAAAAGACAGAGACAAATGATCTCGCGTAACGGAGCCTTAAAATAATAAATTGTGGACGTTTTTAAAACGAATCTAGATAAAATTACTGTGTCTTCACTTTCATAATAAAATTTAAGTCTAATTAACACAGTTACTGTTAGAATCTTGGAACTATTACTTGGCGTTTAAATCAAAAGCTTTCTCATAGTCTACGAACGACAAGCAAACACCACAATGTAAGTCAAATTGTCATGACAAAAATCCAGTCCAGGGTGTAAACTTTGTTCTTAGTGATAGCTGATGTTCTAACAGCTCGGTGCAACGATATCCTGTCATTTGAGGTTAAAAATGTAAGTTATTTTTGAAATGAAAACTTATTTAATGGCGTTGTACCCTTTTTTTGTAATGGGGAAAAAATGTTAAACTCGCGTCAGTCAGGGTCACGTGACCCTGATCGAAAATTTGTAAGATGGATGTAGCGTAGACAGCCGGCGGCGAAATTATCCCCCTCTCTTTCTACGGGGCGCGGCGAAAATGGTGGCGCGTCATTTCAAGACGTAAACACTTGTGTCACCATAGCAACACACAATTTTTTTAATTCAATGTCATAACTCTAGATTTTCTGTCAAGCTATGGATAAGACCTTCGTAGAATACTGTTCTGTATTCGTAAATTCAAATGCAGAGTAAATTCGTAAAACGGCAATTCGTGCAAAATTATTCCCTATCTATTCCAAAATATCAAAAATGCACAACGTTAATATTCAATTTTCACTTCTGCCGGCACTCCGGGAGTGCAACCCGAATTTTTTTTATTTAAAATATTTTATCCTCTCTTTTAGGTAACTGGTGGCGTCCGAACTTCGAACCCCCACAATACCCATACATTCCACCTCACATCACTAAACCGAAGGAGCACAAACGGTTATTCCTCGTCCAACTACAAGACCGGGCTTTATTCGCTGTACCAAAGAACTATAAGTTGGTCGCTGCACCTCTGTTCGAACTGTACGATAACGCTCAGGGTTACGGACCGATCATTTCTTCGCTCTCACAAAGCTTATGTAGATTTAATTTTGTGTACATGTAATATGTATTATTTTTATGTATCGAGTACAGATATACTCCAAAAAATATTATTTTTTATGACCCATACTATACTGGGGAATAAAAAAAATTACCGACGAAAAAAACAGAGTTTTAAATAAAATATATTATGCAGGGTCATTTTGAACTTACCATCCAAATTTTAAGGATGTGTCCAGTCCTGAATTACTAAACAACTTTCTCTAAGAAACATGTGTCAAAATTCGCCACAAAATCCCATACTAAATTGATCACGTGACCTCTCTGATTAGTATGGAAAGTCGATTTTTATTTTACATATTTGACCATGTGTTCCTTGGAGAAAGTTGTTCAGTTTTATGGACTGAACACATCCTCAAAATTTGGATGATATGTTCAAAATGACCCGATATATACGTACTTACTAATAACATAACACATTTAATGAAACATATTTTTTGTCTCTTTCTTTCTTTTTGAGAAGAATTATTCCTTAGTAGACACTACAAAACGCTTTTTTCAAACAAAAGTTACGAAAAAAAAATTAAGATTAAATTTTTTTTTCACAAAATTATAAACACTTTTCAATAAAATTGGTTTAGTTAGTACGTCTGTACTCGTAATTAAGATAATAAAGAAACCAAAAAGTAGAGATTTTTTTACAAAATTACGGAAATTTAAAAAAAATAATGTGTATTGTGTTTTGATATATTGACCAAGAAATACATAACTTGTATCAGTAAAATCATACAAAAAAAGAAAAATCTCTACTAACAATTTTCTTTTATAAACTAACTAACATTGTAATAATGTTGCTAGATTTAAGTAATTTTGACTAAAATAATGTGAAGAACAACAATTGACTTTTATTTTCTGTACCTGAAGAAAGAAGACTGTCTTAAATTTAAGTGTTGCTAGTTTTAAAAATCTTTGATCTCATAAATATTCGAATATTTTATATCGTTATTTCTTAATATTTACATAAATTGAGGATGCATTATTTTTTCAAATCCAATGTTACACTATATTTTTATAAAAATGTTTAACCATGCCTGACCAATAAAAGCCACTATGATGTAAATGTATTGAAGAAAAAACTAAAACATATCAGAATCAAATATTTTAAGTACTATTTTGTTTTCCATAAGGTCGAGAATTGATTGCATTTTATTGTTTACAATGATCCTTTTATATTTTGAAGGACAAAAAACTCAAGAAGTGACATATTATGTACTTTTATAAGGGTTTAGATAGACGACGGACTATTTGTATCGCCAGTTCGAAACATGACCTTTATAAACAACAGAATAAAGTTGAAAATGTAACAAAATGTACTTTGAAAACAAAAAATAAGTTTATAACATTTTATATTGGTCAGATAGAAGTATACTGATTGAATCGCTATGCTAATTAATATTAAATTACTGGCATTGTCATTGTGTCAAGACAATACACTTACTAGAAGTCCTGGGTTCAAATCCCGCAAGGGGCATACATATGTGTGAAGGGCATAACAATTTTGTAGTAAAAAGTTTATATCTAAATATGATGTTATATTGCTGAGATACTAGCATACTGATTAAACTGCTTTGCTAAAACTAATTAATATTGAATACTGGCATTGTCATTGTGTCAAGACAATGCATTTTTCACTAGAAGTCCCGGGTTCGAATCCCGTACGGGGCATAAATATTTGTGATGGTCATAAAATTTTGTTCCCGAAAATAAGGTTTTGTATTTGTTTATATTTTTTATATTGTTGAGATACCAGCCTGCCTAGCATGACCGATTTATATCGCGTGATATAGCGTTTTATCACGTTTAACTGTCAAAAAGACAAAGGAATTTGACAGTTGAGTGTCGATAAAATGCTAAATCATGCGATATAAATCGGTCATGCTAGGCAGGCAGTATTCTGACTTACCGCTTTCCGCCATGATAAAGCTAATTAATATGAAATACCTACTTGTATTGTTGTGTCAAGACAATACATTTTTGACTAGAAGTACTAGGTTCAAATCCTGTAAGGGGTACAAGTATTGTGTGATGGGCATAAGCATTTGTTCCCGAAAAAAAAGGTTTTGTATTAAAATGTTTATAAAATTTTATATTGCTGAGATACTAGTATTCTGCTATGATAAAGCAAATTAATATAAATACTGGCATTGTTGTGTCAAGACAATACATTTTTCACTAGAAGTACTGGGTTATAGTTATGGGTATCCTGTAAGGGGTACAAGTATTGTGTGATGGGCATAAGCATTTGTTCCCAAAAACAAGGTTTTGTATTAAAATAGATTTTATATTGCTGAGATTCAAAGTATACTGATTAAACCGCTATACTAAAGCTAATTAAAATTAAATACTTGCATTGTCATTGTGTCAGGACAACATTTTTCACTAGAAGCCCTGCAGGTTCAAATCCCGATCGGTGTACAAGTATCGTGCGATGGGCTTAAAGCATTTTGTTCCCGAAAAAAGGTATTCTATTAAAAAGTTTAAACTTAAATTTTAATTCATATTATTGCTGAGATACTTTTATACTGATTAAACTTATAAAAAAATAAATATTGCTTAGATAAAAAGTACACTGATTAAACCGCTATGATAAAGCTAATTAATATTAAATACTGGCATTGTTGTGTCAAGACAATACACTTTTCACTAGAAGTCCCGGGTTCAAATCCCGTACGCATAAAATATATGTGTGATGTGATGGCATAAGCTTTGTTCCCGAAAAAAAGGGTTTGTATTAAAATGTTTATATTGCTGAGATAATATTATACTGATTAAACCGCTATGCTAAATCTAATTAATATCAAATACTGGTATTTTTGGGTCAAGACTATACATTTTTCACTAGAAGTTCTAGGTTCAAATCCCGTAAGGGGTACAAGTATTGAGTGATGGCATAAGCATTTCTTCCCGGAAAAAAGTTTTGTATTGAAAAGTTTAAATCTAAATATAATTTTATATTGTTGAGGTACTGATTAAACCTCTTTGCTAAAGCTATTTAAATATTAAATACTGGCATTTTTGTGTCAAGACAATAAATTTTTCACTAGAACCTGGGTTCAAATCCAGTAAGGGATACAAGTATTGTGTTATGGGCATAAGCATGTGTTCCTGTAAAAAAATGTTTTGTACATACTTATTAAAAAGTTAATACCTTAAAAATATTGCTGTGGTAGTGTGGTACTAGTAGGTATACTGATTAAACACTGACATTGTCATTGTGTTTAGACAAAACAATTTTCATTACAAGTCCCGGGTTCAATTCAAATCCCGTAAGGGATTCAAGTATTGTGTCATGGCCGATGAGCATTTGTTCCCGAGTCATGGATGTTTATATCCTTATTTGTGTAATATATTCGTTATTTAGTTAAAAAGTACAAGCTTTATTTATTTTAGATTGTCTGGAATTACTATTATTTTATTAACACGTTTTTATTTAAAATTTCATGTCACTGTTGGTTAAGAGCGCACCGAGCTTTTACTAGAAAATTGAGATGGGCCGACTATGACTTTGGCCGACTAGCCGACTGGCCGACTATTTAGTCGGCTAAGCCGATCATTGAATTCGGTAGATTTATCACTTGCTTATTAGTCTGAAGCTCTCACCCACAACTGCGACCTAGAGGTATGATTCCGATCTCGGCAGCAGCAGCAGTGTTGCCGCAGCAGTGCACTCCAAATTGAACCCTAATGTTACGTTTGAAAGGCTCAATTTGATGTGAGCGGAGAAGCGACGCGACACTGCTGCGCAGCAGTGCTGCGCGACACTGCTGCCGCAACACCACTGGTCCCCATACATTCTCTATAGGTTTATATGAGACTACATTCCGAGCTCGGCAGCAGTGCTGCGCAGCACTGTCGCGCAGCAGTGTCGCGCAGCAGTGCTGCTGACATCGGAATCATACCTTTATGATGGGCATCTCCCAAATCTTTATAAACATCTGTTTTACAACTTAACAAATGTGCAAACAATACTTCTTATCCTTGTTTATTCATTGACCAAGTAAATTGTTATTTATTTTAGCTTTAAAAATTTTACTTCCGAGGGCCTATTGACTTGTACATATTTCCTTTTTTTTTTTGTTACTTTCCTTGTGGAATCTGACATGGCATGGAAAATTGCTTAAAGTTTTATATTCTTATAAAGTTTCTAATTATTTATAGAAAGCAAAACTATGATGACGTTTATTTCATACTATTATATTTTATAATAATTATACACACAGTCATAGTAGATAATTGGCATATTTTGCAGAATGTAATTCTCTCAAATATGTGTAGGTATATTGGGAAAATGTAATATTTTATATTTCAAATAATATACAATTTATTATTTACGATCACTGCATATCTTTTCATAGTAAAATCGGTCATAATAATATTTCGATATAGTGGGGTAACTCCTTTGTCTAGGCGAGAATGCAGAAAAAACTACCTACTACCACAGTCTTACAATCCATACAGTTGTTAAACGCCTTTGATGTCGGACGACGCCAACGCGTGTTGCAGGTACTTACGCTATCAGTAGCAAATGTGCAAGGGTTGTCAAAAAAGAAAAAGAAAATAAATTTGATCATTATGTAATCATTTATTTACAAGTAGGTACCCTATGTACATACCTAATTACATGTAAGTACACTTGTGTTGCACTGCCAGATGTTTACGTGATAGGTAAGTACTTTATTTTTAGTTTTTTTTCAGTTTTCTATTATTCACTTTAATTACTTATGTAATGTATTTGCATTTGGATGAACATCTTTATCGTAAAAGTTTGAGGAAAACATGAGAATAGCCGTAAGTAAATTAAATTCTACTTGTTCTTGATACGATAAATAATTTCCTAGCCTACTTTTGTTTGATAGCACATTGATCTATCTATTCTGTGGTGCTTGTCAAGCGTAGCTCTTAAGCTTTGTCCAGACTTGTATCATTTTGGCGTATCAGATCACCGTATCTTTACCTTACATCGCTAGTTTGTTTGGGCGTGCGTTGATATTACTTTAACGCACGCCCAACCAAACTAGCGATGTATGGTAAAGATACGGTGATCTGATACGCCAAAATAGACTAGTCTGGATAAAGCTTTAGGTTTAGGGGGTTGGTGAATCTACTCTGTTTCTTACTTCCTGCGTCATTGTCGTTACTCGAAAATCTTTAAAAATCTAATGCATCACAAAGAATAAATAAAAAATATGCCTTCACGCATAACGGACCAAATGAGAGTCTAAATGCGGAGAAAAGAGCCCATCACTAATACCAAAAAAATGCCATCATTTACATTAGAGTACAATAATAAATTGTATTAATTTGTAAAATATTTAAGTAACGACAATGACGCAGGAAGTAAGAAACAACGTAGATTCACCGGCGGGCTGATTATCTAATTAGAAAGCATCTAGCGACCGGTTGCAGTTCATAGATGATAGTGATCCATCGCTACTTCTTTTTGGATTAAAAAAAAACATACCAAAGAAAAGTAGCAATGTATGTGGAATGAAACCGGTCGCTAAATAGTTTCTTTTTAGATAATCAGGGTGCCGGTACATAGCTGTCGCCTGTGTGTAGCGGTTTGGGGGACGCCCCCCCTCATCGTTGTTATCATTTTGTAGTATTGCTAACTTTATAAATATGATTCTAACTGTAGAGCGACTCGCTCAATTTAAATTCCATTAAACTAGAAGTCGTAAAAAACAAGTCGCCACGGAATTGTTTGTTTGAAGTTATAAGTAAAATGCGTTCGTTTCTTATCGTCTTTTTGTTTTATTATTTGGAGTCATGTTCGTGTACGCTATGGCCGAAGGGGGTAGTGCACTTTGCCATTAATCAGAAAGACTATGGTAAGTTTTATAATTAGGTACCTAGGTACGATAGGCAGAACCATAGAAATAATTTTTCTATGTCTATGGGCAGAACGAATATCCACAGAGGAAATAATCACTATGCGAATATCGTCAGGCTGATTATCTAACTAAAAACCATCTAGCGACCAGTAATAATTACGGAATCGTCGCTGTCAAACCGTTTGACAGAAGAAATTGCGAATTCGTCGCGGTCGCGTCGCGGTTACTGCTGCTGTTCGCTGGAGGGAAGGCTGGAGGCATCACTATCAGAAACTAGATTGCTGGTACGAAATCCAGTTTAACAGCGACGATTCCGTAATTATTACTGGTCGCTAGATGGTTTTTACGAGGGTGGTTTGATAAGTCCGTGACTTTGAGAAGAAGAAAAAAGAAGAAACCATTTCTTCATGTTTGGGAAGAGGAAAAAGTCACACGGGGCCAAATCTGGTGAAAACGGGGGATGTGGCAATAGGTCGTATCGCAATTCCACAAGTTTTGATGTTGCGGTTGCCGACGAGTAGGCCAGAGCATTGTCGTGATGAAATATAACTTTTTTCTTTGCTAGATGCGGTCTTTTCTTCAGCAGCTTTATATTGAATCTATCCAACAAAGCAACATGGTAAGCTCCGGTAATTGTCTTGCCTTTCTCCAAAAAATCGATGTAAATAACACCTTTGCTGTCCTAAAAGACAGTGGCCGTCTCTTTACCAGCCGAACAAACAGTTTTTGCCTTCTCCGTGGCACGTTCACCGGTAGAAGTCCACTGTTTTGACTGTTGCTTCGTCTTTGGCGTATATGGTGGACCCACGTTTCGTCAAGTGTTACGTACCGACGAAAAAAATCACTTGGATTGCGGATATACAAACCTAGCATAAGTTGTTACACGAGTTCGTTTTTGGCCGACTGTCAGCAAACGCGGCACCCATCTTGCAAAAAGGTTTTTCATGCCGAGAATATCGAGCAAAATATGAAAAATTCATTCGGTAGAGATGTGAATAGCATCAGCTATCTCGCGTATCTTCACTTGTCGGTCTGCCATAACAATGTCGTGGATTTGCTAACAATATCTTCAGTGGTGACCTCAATCGGCCTTCCTGGGCCGTCGGCGACAGTTGTGGTAGTACGACCACAACGAAATTCAGTAAACCACTTATGAACCATTCCATGAGATGGAGCAGAGTCCCCATAAATTTTTTTCAGTTTATCCTCCGTCTGCTTAATGGTTTTACCACGTAAAAAGTAGTATTTTATCAATACGCAAAATTCGTTTTTCTCCGTTATAAAAGAATATCCCGACCTCACTTGCATAAATCCTTCCATTTTTTTTTATTTCGCGCCAATTTAAAAAATGCAACAGCATAAGCTCAGCAAAGAGTTCTAAATTAAGACAGGAAAATTGAATTATAAAAAAATATTGTATTCAACCTTAAAGTCACGGACATAATATCAAACTGCCCTCGTAGTTAGATAATCAGCCTGCGGGTCTGGGACTTCACATCATTTACAACACAACTACTTACACGGATCACATCCAAAGATCTTGACATCGATCATTAGGGCTTTGTTTCTATGCAAGGAAGCGACAAAATGACTAAAACTTGTGTATGACGTGCGACGTACGTGGACAGGTAGGGCTTTGTTTCTTTCTATGCAACATGCAAAGAAGCGACAAAATGACGAAAGCGCGTACGTATGACGTGCAGCTCGTAAACAGTAGACCATAGGTACATTTCTCGTTCCTTTAAAGTTTAAAAGAACAGTGGCCCTACCATGTGAGTTGATGCTACCGTAAAATATCGTTTTCTCTCTTTCACTCGCATTGACTGGGCAGTATAGTCCGTTCGCTTAGATAGTGTCGGTACACCCGCAAGCACTTGTGTTCAGAGACAGGAAACAAACACAACATTTCACTACGGCACTTCTACGTTAACTGCCAAAATCCAAATTCACTTGCGAGTGTACGCCGCACGCAGTATCTTTTGTTTATGCGGCGGCATCCTTTGACAAGAAGGCGGCGCGATAAAATGGCGACACTATCTAAGCGACACATAGCGAGAAGAACTGGGGCCTTATTTTTGAATCGCTCGACTCCTGTCGAGCGCTCGTTTCTACTAATTTTCGTTCGACATCTCATTGTTTTGAGTCATATGTCGAACGAAAATCAGTCGAAAAGAGCGCTCGACGCCTGCCGAGCGATTCAAAAATAGGGCCCCTGATGCCCGTTGGGGCGGAAAGGTTCTGGAATGGTGACCGCGCACCGGACGACGACGCTCCGTGGGAAGGCCACCGACAAGGTGGACCGACGATCTGGTGAAGGTTGCGGGAAGCCACTGGATGCGGGCAGCGCAGGACCGATCGTCGTGGAGATCCTTAGGGGAGGCCTATACCCAGCAATGGGTATCGTGCGGCTGATATGATGATGATCTAAGCGAACTTACTTTATATCCGATAGTTTACAGTGTAGCGAAAATAGTTTGCATCAACTCATGGTAAAGACGCGCACACGCCTTTCTCATGCATGCCGTAAACTCATTCCTACTATCCTACTTATAAAAATTCTCAACCCCAATCAGATCTTCACTCCCAAGATGAAATCCTCTCGACCCTCTCGCGGCTCCAAGACGAGGTCTGCGTCAAATTCTTCAACACACCCACGAATTACACCCCCACGGAGGCCGACAAGATTCTGTACATCAGCAACCCTGATAAGGTGAAGGATTGCCATCCGAGGGCGTTTGACTTCAGTGGAAGTGTTGTGGTAAGTATCAACTGGTGTGGGTCTAAGCCAGCGGTTCCCTACCGCAAAAAATCATCTGTCACATAAATTTTGATATTTTCGTTATTAATTTTTGTATAAAACAGCAGAATTTTTCTCGCGATTTTAGAGTTGGTCCCATAGTAAAAGTTGTTTAGTTTGATGGTTCCTATCTACCATACCTATTCGGCTTTATAAGGCTATTACCAAACACTCTGTAGACCTACTTGGTTTAAGTACTAAGTACCTATGTAATGTATATATATTAGGAGGTCATAACAAAGTTGGTAACGATCGCGTAAGTGGCTGACTCTGGGTTCACAGAATGGAGAGGCACTGCATATAAAAAGAACGCAACCACTTCACGCAAACAGACTGACATATTTAGCATCAGAGAGTGTCTCTCCATCCTGTAAACCCAGAGTCAGCCACTTAGGCGATCGTTACCAAATTTGTTATGGCCTCCTAATCTAATAATACTTAATCTTAATTAGTTAACTGTTTCCCAGGAAATGACAATCGGGTACAAGTGCCTAAATTCGCATGAGATCGCAAGAGTTGCCGTGGATATGCTCAAAGCTAGCATTGACCAGACTGGTAAATAATAATAATTTATTGATTATGTGCATTTATTTCAATTCTTTAAGGGTGCATCGTGACTTCGTGAGTCTACTAGCGCCGCCAATCAACGTTGTAAGTAATGATTTTTTCTTCATTGGCGGCGATAGTGAAGGCTCGGTGCGCCCTTAAATATACTTATTATCCCAAACTTCTTTAACCGTGGGATGTTCACTCTCCAGGCCAGGGTTGCCACCTTTAGGAACATAAGAGTCGGGACAAGGGAGCGGGGGGATCTTACAATTCAGCTTTCATTAAATCTACAGAGCAACGATTTCTGACATTAGATCATTTAAGCGTCATATGGGAAAATACTCGCTCAACATCGAAAGCGGTATACTTAACGAGATACAAAGCAACATAAGGCATTTAACTTGCTGTCCTTTATGCTTTTAAATATTTCGACCCATTTTTTTATCAAAACTGATTTTGATTGCGTGTTCTCATAAAAAAATCGGGACAAAACTGATGGATCGTCGGGATGCGGGACAATTTCATCAAAATCGGGACTGTCCCGGCAAAATCGGGACGGGTGGCAACCCTGCTCCAGGCGTTTTGAATGCTGTCATTCTCCTCAGCATACCTACATTGTGAAATTTTAATCATTCGGTTCCCATAGTGGGTTGATTAAGTATAGCTTGACCATAAAGAGTTGACATAAATTGAGGGCGCCACTTTCTATGTAAATACGTCAAAATCACGAATAATTTGGCAACACTGACTACATTTAGTACGGAAAATTTTTAGTTCCATTTTATTTAATTTCAACTCTTCTGTACAAGCACAGATAATGTATTACTAGTTTTTCAGCCATTTTTAATGTCCCCACTGCTGGGGCACAGGCCTTCCTTATGGGTGGATAAGGCGGACGGGCCATAACCCACCACGCGGGCCCAATGCGGATTGGTGGGTGTTAACGACTGCAAAATGCAGCCGGGATCTACGGCTTAACGTGCCTTCCGAAGCACGGAGGAGCTCGAGATAATAAATGTTTGGTCACCCATCACATGACCGACCCTTGCGAACGTTGCTTAACCTCCAAAATGGCTGGGCCAGGCACTAAACCACTTTTACTATAAAGCAACTTTTAGTATGGGGCCAATTCTGATATCGCGAAAAAAAATCTGCTGCTCTAAGTGCATTAAGGCTGTACATTTGCATTTCAACGAAATTAGTGTTTTTCCAATGAAGTTATCTATTCTAAAGAATGAAAGCATTCCTATTGATGTAAACTTTAGTTTTAGGAAGCAAAATTCTTAAATTAGTGCCGTATAGAGAGAAAAACATAATAAATTGTCAGGTATTTTAAAACGAAGACATTCTGTTCGAGTGGAATTTCAAATTTGCTTGTCAGAGGTATTTTTCAAAAACGTTTCATCTGTAACAAAGAATACGACTCATATTTATTTTTTTTACTTATTGTTTGTATTGTCAAGGAGTTCCCTATAGAGAGAAAATTTAAAAAAATGCTTATAATCACAGAGTAATAAAATATTTAAAAAAATGCTCAAATTGGTAACACTTTGACATGTTTTTTTACCGGAGCTCGGTGGCGCAGTGGTTTAGCGCCTGGCCCAGCGATTGCGGAGGTTAAGCAACGTTCGCAAGGGTCGGTCATGGGATGGGTGACCAAAATTTATTATCTCGAGCTCCTCCGTGCTTCGGAAGGCACGTTAAGCCGTTGATCCCGGCTGCATTTGCAGTCGTTAACACCCACCAATCCGCATTGGGCCCGCGTGGTGGGTTAATGGCCCGTCCTTCTTATCCACCCATAAGGAAGGCCTGTGCCCCAGCAGTGGGGACATTAAAATGGCTGATGATGATGATATTGCGTGTTTTGTATATACTTATATCTAGGAATTTTCAAAGTTCGCCCTCATTACGGCTCGCGCAGAGTTGTCTTGATCATTTGTCACAGAATACATAATAGTACAAGTCATTTGTATTGAAAATTTAAAAATGGAACGTGATGCGACTACAGCCTTAAGGTCGAGTATAGGTATTGCGTTTTTGAATGGAACAGCTGACTTTTTTCGCGAAATCAGAGTTGGCCCCATAGTAAAAGTTGCTTGTAATAATAATAAGTGCAACCACCCCACTGCGGGAACCAAATGATTAAAAGAGCGTGTTTATTTTCATAATTTTAGGAAAGTCATATTCAGTACCTAATACGTGCCGGACTACAGTTGCGTCACAAAAAAAACGTTGGAAATCTGACTTTTTGACTATGCCATGATGAAGACGATAGTTTGTCGGAATTTGTCGCCAAAAACCAGAATTTGTCGGTCTTGCGTTTAGGAGATACGTGTGGCGCAGCTGTAGAGATGTCGCTACAGTCGTGGTCGCTTTGGAGACCTTTCTACCTGGATCTCGAGAACGAAAGGTCGTAAGCGTATCCTCACATATCTCCTAAACGCAAGACCGACAAAATCTGGTTCTTGGTGACAAAATCCGACAAACTACCGGCTACACATACGAGTAATCAGATTTTCGCTACGACCTTCCGTTTGCGAGATCTGTGTGGCGCAGCTGTAGAGACGTCTCTACAGCTGCGCCACACAGATCTAAACGCAAGACCGACAAACTCTGGTTTTTGTGCGACAAATTCCGACAAACTATCGTCTTCATCATGGCATAGTCAAAAAGTCAGATTTCCAACTTTTTTTTTGTGGCGCAGCTGTAGTCCGGCACGTGTAGGTACCTAATGAGAATAAGTTCCTAACTAGTAGGTAGTGTTTAGCAGCAAAGCGTTTTATTATTTTCGCATCTATCTTGACAAATTTTATGTTGAGGTGAATGACGGAGTTCTAAACACCAGGAGATTCACCCGGGCGTTTGTCGCTTTCTCTAGGTAGGCACTTTTACGACACAATTAAAAAAAACCCGGCCAAGTGCGAGTCGGACTCGCGCACAAAGGGTTCCGTACCAAACACCGGCAAAAAAATCACGTTTGTTGTATGGGAGCCCCACTCAAATATTTATTTTATTCTGTTTTTAGTATTTGTTGTTATAGAAATACATCATCTGTGAAAATTTCAACTGTCTAGCTATCACGGTTTGAGATACAGCCTGGTGACAGACAGAAAGACGGACAGCGGAGTCTTAGTAATATGGTTTTTCCCGTCCCGTTTTTACCCTTTGGGCACGGAACCCTAAAAAAGAATTTTCCAATCTAAGTACTACTTACTTATATTTTTAAAACCTTTTATTTATCATTCCAGTGCCAATAATCAACAGTTATGATTTAGTGAAAAAGTTTAGAGAACGGGTGCGTATCTAACTCTTGTCTAACTTGAATTTACCAAATATTTTAAGGTCAAGCCACAGAATACATAATAGTTGGTCAAGCTCTTTTGCCGCGAAAATGAATATCGAAGGGAGTGAAAAGGCGGATGAAATGAAATTTCGTAGGTATGGTTTACCTCTAGGTACCTACAGTATGAGGCATATATTTTGAAATTTTTCGACGGAGTAGGGATAAGTTCTTGCATCGTGCTCTTGTGAGCGACCAATAGCGCGCGACCCTCTCCTGCCGCCCGCGCCCCTCACCGCTACGCATGCCCAAAATACGCGTTCCGCGTAATCCCCACCCGATTTCAACATTATATGCCTCGTACTGTAGGTAGGTAGGTAAAGCTCGCTCAATATAACTTGAACCAAACCATAGACAATGAAGCTTGCGCAGTAGCAATTTTCAGTACAAAAATTGTAGTGCGCAGGTCCTAAAAATTGGGTCAAGTTATGTTGCGCGAGCTGTTGTATGGGTTTTTTCACGTCACGTGAGCTCGTGAGCGCGTCAGAATTTTGTAATGGAAATAGCACCCCGCGCTTTCAAACAGGGGGTCAAGTCTCCTAATGTTAACATCAAAATCGTGTTTCAATGGTGTTTAAATGGTAATGCTTTTTGACACAGTTCTTGTTTCCTGAAGCCCAAAACCGAAACACTTTGTGTTTCTTAAACCCAAAACGGACGCATATTGTTTCTCGATTTTGGTTTTCAGAAACAAGAACAGTGTCAATTATTTTACCATTACATTACCATTCAAACATATATAAAAATATTATTTTTATAAGTATTTCAATGATGATGGTTAATTTTAATATCGCTTTACCAGGAAACCGTAGTTCCTACAACGACTCTCTTAACCCTCGAGGACCGTAACTTCATAAACGCCCACTACCACTCTGAATGTGGTTCTTTAGCACAACCAGTGGTGTCAAGGAGAGCGGGGGACGATAGGGCTGACTCACCACAACTAACAGCTGATAACTTGAAATATTATGGGAGTAAATTGTGGCCGCTTGGCATTGTTATGTATGCCACGCATCCTAGTATTGGTAATAAATAAGTTTTAATTGGAAAAACGTAACTAGTTTCATGCATGATCAATCTATGCATCATGCATGAAACCAGTATCGCATAAATGTTGTTGCATGAAACTGGTTTCATCCATGAGCATGATGAATCTATGCATCATGCATGAAACCAGTATAGCATAAAATGTTGTATGAAACCAGTTTCATGAAATGCCTATCACTATCTAATCTAACTTCAAGAAAGTTGTTTCCTAGTCTTCAGTTTTCACTTCACACACTCAAAATCAGGATCCAGTGAGAAAAAAACCTTTCACTAGATCCATTATGGATCTGTGCAATGGATTTCTGAGATCATTAGATCCATTCTTATTAAAACTAGATCTTATAAGCTCACTAGATCCTTTGTGGATCTGGCAGTTGGATTTTCTGAGAATGAAGGAAAGTTTCACAGTAAATGCAACAAAGTTTCATGAAAGTTTAATGCATGATGAATCGTTTCAGAATGTAAAGGTACATTAATTTGTTATTAAACACCTATCTTTTGATAAAGTTAATGTTAAATCTAATTAATCCATAAATATTGTAACGCAAAATAGGTTTTATGTGTTGTAAAGGTTAACGCACATTATGTCGTTAGGTATAAGATATATGCGACAAATTAGCTTTTATGTGTTGCAATTGTAGACTACAACAATCCTGACTTGAAAATCATCCACCACGCTATGGCGACGATCGAGTTATCATCCTGCGTTGTGTTCCAACGAGCTATAGCTTTAGATGTGTTGACCCCTAAGAATTTGTTGTGGATAAGTAACGATGGAGAGGATATGCCGGAACTAGGATTTAAACGAGGAAACCAGGTGAATATATTTAGCTTTGGAATAGCAATCAATCAGTTGGGGGGGCTGGCTGCGTAAATACACAGGCGGGTGCAACACAGACAGTAGCTGCTCTGTAACGCAGCCGCGTCTGTATGAATAAAATATATTACAATCACGGCTGCACCACAGACATTTGAAAATTGTCTGCAGTGTGATCGGCTTCGTAAGGCATTGATTTAACAAATCCGGCTGCAATACAGCCTGATATTACAAAAACGTCGTTTCTGACGCTACGCCGGCCGTCGTGCGTTTTTGGTCACAATTCTAGCCTTATGCAAACAAACGCTGTTGCACTACAGGCCTCTGCTCTGTGTTGCAGCTGGGTTCGGACGGACTATTACTTCTCGAAGCCATTCGCAAGTTAATGCAGCGCAGACCATGGGTGTCCGTGTTGCATCCTCCTTTGTATTGACGCGGGGGGCTCACTCCGCGCTTAAACTGTTATATTAGCCTACTGCTCGCGGCTGACTCAGTCGAGCCAGTGCACAAGGGGTGGCGTGTGTCGGTTGAGACAGAGTTACGCGACAGAAAGAGAAGCGCTTCGTTGGCGCTTATCTTATAATAATAGGCAGTTAGGCAGGCAGCGCTGTGAAATTGAAATTGTACAGTCAGCAACCAAAGTCACTTAACAAATTAATGACTAAAAACTCCAACGCGCAGCTCTAGCATCCTCCCCTAGCTTTGCACCGGAAATGAAGGCCAGGCCTCCCCTGTATCTGTACAGTGCGTTTTTAACAATAACAACATTTGAGTTTTTTTTTTCATCTGTACCATGAACATGGAATCAATCATCTACTTCCACACAGTTATCGTCATAACGACACCGAATAGATAACGAAAACATTATCGATCATGGAGTGATGGCGGTTCGGAACATCGCGTGAAAAGATACGCAAAACACATTTTTGTTGAAGTGGGTGAGAAGAGTGGTGGGGCAATGCCACGCGCATAGTGGCTTCACAGCCGCCATTGGGTTTAAAACGCACTGAACAGATTCCGGCAAACATCTTGACATTCTTGACGCTCTTTACGGAGTGGGGATAAGCTCGTGCATGTGCACTTGCGAGCGACCAATAGCGCGCGCCCCTCTCCCGCCCGCGTACCTCACCGCTACGCATACATACACAAACGCGTTCTGCGCAATCCCCACCCGATTGTCGGCTCCTGTATCTATTCTCTGTTGCAGATTTTTAAATAAATATACTTAAATATGTCATTGCAGACGCTAAAACTCAGTTCTCTTGCACACGGAGCGCCTGGGCACAGCGCTCACGCTTTGTCAGTGCTCATGAGGGTCTTGGGAGTCCCGATGATGTCCAACAGATATGATCGAGATAACTATGTTACTGTCACATGGAAGAACGTGCATCAAGGTATGTCACTATATCACTCAAACTCAAATGTTTGTTTTTGTGACTATATCACGAAAAAAAACAGCTGTTCCATACAAAAGCGCAATACCTAATCGACCTTAATGTATAGCTAATTTACTTTCACGATATCAGAGTTGGCCCCATAGCACACCCCGGGCACTCCATACAAGCGCCGCGTTTCAACTACCTATTACACAGACGCTACACAGTGACGTTTTTGCACACGCGCAACTGTGTGCGTGAAGTCTAGGGCAATTGAATGAGCACACGATTCGGCACACGAACTCGCGGGGTGGAGTGAGGCAATTAATTGTGGGGCGGGACGGAGTTTCCTTTCTGAACGGTAGTACTTATACCTATTTTGTGCCCATAGTACGGAAGTACTTATACCTATTCTGTGCCCATAGTAAAAGTCAAGTACCTACTTGTAGCCATGAGTGGAACCACCCCACTGAGGGAACCCAATGATTAAAATTTCACGCTTTATACACGTCCGCAGGCAAAGAGCACTTCCTAGAGAAAGCTCCGGAAGCGAGTTGGCTGCCTCAAATTCCATACGACTTCAACAGCGCTACGCATGCCCCGGCTAACTATATGTGCCGCTATTGCGACAGACCAATCGTGGCGCAGACAATTCTACCTATACAGGTAAGGATTCTAGATTTTGATTTTAACAAGGCCTTTGATTAAGTCGACTATTACCATACATAAGAAACTTAAAGTTATAAAACAGGAGAGAGAAAGGCATATGATTGTTTCGTTAGCTTCTAAAACGGACCAAAAGATGTAGTATGTAGGTACTGCATTTTTAAAAAACTAATTTCTAATCACAATACGAGGAATTGTGGTGGAGTGCCACAAGGTTCTCTATTTGGACCAATCTTATTCACTTTACATATAAATATACCAATGGCAAAATTGTTAAAACAAAATGTATTGTATATATTTAGGACTGTTGTCTTAAATATTAAAATTGTTTCATGTTTTAGCTTGTCTATTCCTAAGCTACCTTTTTAGGCTGAGTTTGAAATATGACATTGAATTTCAGGACCATTTGTGGCAGAAGACGCTGTCCATGGGTCACAATGTGGAGCTCAGTGATGTAGACAAACAAATGTTAGGGATACTCTACGGAAAACAGTGCGAAGACAGATTTTTAGTTAAAAACTAAATTGTAATTTGTTAATAAACATTAAAATAACAAAATAAAGTTACCAGTCATGTTAAACTCCCTGACTCTTAGTTGTAACCTGTAACAGTTCTATAAAACTATGTGTAATTTAGTGAAAATTACATTCAATCATCTTTTTAACTTGAACTGAAGCGCTCATGGCGGAGCTTGACAGACGATCACGTTTGTTAAGCAACGCTCAGTCCGGCCAAGTATCGGATGGGTGACCGTTAAGTGGCATTATAACTGAGCGCTTCCGTGCTTCGGAGGGCACGTTAAACCGTCGGTCTCGGCTGTTGTCATCTGATAACAGTTGTTAAGCCAAGTTAGAGGCCTTACAGGCGGCTTGATAAGCATAACACCAGAGGGCCACTAATCCTCATAAGATAAGAACTTGATTTGTTTCGTTTGCTAAGAGAAACAAATCACAATTAAAATACACTAATAACAATTTTGTAATGAGTGTGACAGAAAAAATCCATTCTTTGCTAAGTAGAAATAAAGTCGCGCAACTGGCTAGTGACGTAATTTAGTGTTACTCCGGATATGCTAGACCTTATGTTCTTGGACCATGGGCCTATCTAAATATTTATAAAGTAGGCCTATCTCTAACTTGGGGCAGTTTATGGGAAGCTAAGCTCCTAAGCCAGGGATTCCCAAACTACTTTGGGTAAGAAACCCCTTTTCCAAAATGAATTGATACCTCAGACCCCATAGCCAAATTATTTTAAAAATACTATCAAACATCAAACAGACATGTCGACCCCTAGACAACCGATTTCGACCCCTTGGGGTCGATATTACGTGCCGGACTACAGCTGCGCCACAAAAAAAAAGTTTGAAATCTGACTTTTTGACTATGCCATGATGAAGTCTATAGTTTGTCGGAGTTTGTCGCCAAAAACCAGAGTTTGTCGGTCTTCCGTTTAGGAGATACGTGTGGCTCAGCTGTAGAGACGTCTCTACAGCTGCGCCACACAAATCTCGAAAACGGAAGGTCGTAACGAAAATCTGGGGGCTAATTGTCTAATTTAAAAATCTATCGCGATCGCTTTCGTTTGACAGATGGATGTGACACATTCCTGCATTTCTTTGGTAAGTTTTTATTTGTGCCAAGAAGAAGCTTCAATGTGTTACATCCTAAAAGCGATTGCGATAGATTTTGAAATTAGACAATAGAAAGGCTGATTACTCGTATTCGTATGTATAGCCGTTAGTTTGTCGGAGTTTGTCGCACAAAAACCAGAGTTTATCGGGCTTGCGTTTAGGAGATCTGTGTGGCGCAGCTGTAGAGACGTCTCTACAGCTGCGCCACACAGATCTCGAAAACGAAAGGTCACAGCTAAAATCAGATTTTTTGTGTGTGTAGCCGGTAGTTTGTCGGAGTTTGTCACCAAGACCCAGAGTTTGTCGGTCTTGCGTTTAGGAGATATGCGAGGATACGCTGTGGAGACCTTTCTACCTGGATCTTGAGAACGGAAGGTCGTAGCGAAAATCTGATAACTCGAGTGTGTAGCCGTTAATTTGTCGGAGTTTGTCGCCAAGAACCAGAGTTTGTCGATTTTGCGTTTAGAAGATATGTGGGGATAAGCTATAGAGACCTTTCTACCTGAATCTCGAGAACGAAAGGTCGTAAGCGTATCCTCACATATCTCCTAAACGCAAGATCGACAAACTCTGGTTCTTGGTGACAAACTCCGACAAATTAACGGCTACACACACGAGTAATGAGATTTTCGCTACGACCTTCCGTTCTCAAGATCCAGGTAGAAAGGTCTCCACAGCGTATCCTCGCATATCTCCTAAACGCAAGACCGACAAACTCTGGGTCTTGGTGACAAACTCCGACAAATTACCGGCTACACACACAAACAATCAGATTTTAGCTGTGACCTTTCGTTTTCGAGATCTGTGTGGCGCAGCTGTAGAGACGTCTCTACAGCTGCACCACACAGATCTCCTAAACGCAAGACCGACAAACTCTGGTTTTTGTGCGACAAACTCCGACAAACTAACGGCTATACATACGAGTAATCAGATTTTCGCTACGACCTTCCGTTTTCGAGATCTGTGTGGCGCAGCTGTAGACGTCTCTACAGCTGAGCCACACGTATCTCCTAAACGGAAGACCGACAAACTCTGGTTTTTGGCTACAAACTCCGACAAACTATAGACTTCATCATGGCATAGTCAAAAAGTCAGATTTCAAACTTTTTTTTTGTGGCGCAGCTGAAGTCCGGCACGTGTCGATATTGCCACTTTGGGAATCCCTGTCTTAAGCTATAGGTATAACTATTATACATAAAGATCAAGATTCATGAATTATCAGTTTTTTTATTAACATTATTTATTGAAAACAGCAATTCCTTTACATCAATAACAAAAGTTGCAAGCAAATTATGTTTACGCTCAATATTTTGTAAAAAAATATAGTAAATGATTATTTTTTCTATACAATTTTAATATTTTTTCCAACTTACTTAATACAAACATAATTTTCAATTTGAGTAAAAGAGGTTTTTTATTAAACTTCCAACAGAAAATTCTATTTTGTGAAACGTAAAACCTTAAATGATTCTTTTTTAAATAAAATGCATTGGAATATATGAAGAAACTTAATTATAATACATAAGTAGATACTTAAGTACCTACGTATATTTTTTCACTCACAGAGGAAGAATACTATATCCAACATTGTAGCTAATATATAAGAGACATATTTAGGTATTTAATTTCTATTGAATAGTTTCAGGCGAGGTACCAACTCCAAGAAGGTCCTTGAAAATCTCTAAAAAATTAACTAACACAATTCAGATTTTTAGTTTTTACTTTGTTTGTGAAAAAAATTGATTAAAAGTAGCCATTTCAGTCTTTTACTACCAAATATTATTATTAATAAAAAAAATAAGTTAGAAATTCCATTCGCACCTCAAAAACTAAAAAAACAAAACTTTAAAACTTACTTTAAGTACCTACCTACCTATTTTATTTTTTGTTTACTCATACTTAGCTTGAAAAAAAATCATGACGCGTTTTAAACTACTACTTACATTACACACAGCGTCAGAAAAATCGCACCTCTTCGAAAATAAGTTTAGACTTGGCCACCTGCTATTGCTAGCTAACGTTTTATTGTTTAAATGTTGATATCTATTGAAAATACATATCCTCGCTTTAACTATGGTACAGTACGAGGCATATAACTTGAAATCGGATGGGGATTGCGCGAAACGCGTATTTTGGGTATGCGTAGCGGGGAGGGGCACGGGCGGCGGGAGAGGGGGGCACGCTATTGGTCGCTCACAAGAGCATATGCGCGAACTTATCCCCACTCCGTCGAAAAAATTTCAAAATACGTGCCTAGTACTGTACTTAGGTACCAAATATTTACTTACTAAGTATCACAATTTTAAAACTCATTATTTTTGATAGCATTATAAACAAACTTACAATTAACGAATAATTACAAAAACTATTACCTGGCCAGTGGCCACGCAAATGAGCGGAAAGCGGTGCGACGAGCGATTTCTCTCGACAAGCACAGAGGTCCAAAATATTCGAGATCATGTTTGACCCGCATACGGAAAAAAAAAGTTATTAACAATTATTGTTCATCCATTTCATTCAACTTGAATATTTACATAATTTAGGAATAAGAGAATGGTACAAAGGTAGTATTTCGAGAACAAGATTCTAGCATCATTTCATTTAGTTTATTTACACAATATTATTATATTTAAAAAGAAATAACTATGCAAGGTAAAGTACAGTACCGTACAACGGCCACGTACCACGACAGGGTAGTCAAATTCAATCAATTTTATACTTAAATACGAATACATTAAGGTTCAAAAGAAATTGCAAATTTTTTAGTTTAGTATAAACTGATGCGGCTGACTGAACCCTATGATCTCTTTTTCTGTACCCATGAAAACGTGTATGTAAAAGATGATCGCTAGAATAGTTACAGTGGTGGCCACATAATTAAGGACACCAGTAGATTATCATACAAACGAGGTAACTTTGAAGCCTTGGTTCTCCACCAAGGATTTACCTAGCTCAGTGATTGGATGATGGCTATCTAGGGACTGAACGGAGGAGACAGATCGCTATACACATCCAACTGATCTGATCAGCATTCTAAGAGATATAAGATCAGGGTTTTCAGTTTCAGGATTTCCATACACTTTATGCTAATTTCGCGGTATTTTTAAACATATCTTATATCGCTAAGGATGTTGATCAGACCAGTTGGGTGTGCATAGCGATCTGAATCTCCTCCGTTCACTCCCTTGTTGGTCTTCATCAGATCACAGCTAGGTCAATCCCTGGCGGAGAACCAAGGCTTCGAAATTACCTCATTGATTGGTGTCTTTTATTATCTTGCCACCGTTATAAAGACGTGATAGAGTAACAAACTTACATTTTATAATATTAGTAAGGATTCCAGTCAATAATCATATCCTATTAGAATCATGCCTGATTCTCAATTTCATCTATGACATTTTGAGATTTTATACAATATCTACAGTCATCTGTATCAAAAATAGAAGAACAATTTAAACAATATTTGACATTTTCGTCTTGCGCCACTGTTATACACTTTTTAGGTTCACAAGTGTCACAAAATGATTCTTCCGAGTCTGTTGCCTTTGCATCAATTTCTTTCTTTTTTTTCCTATTAACAAATTTACACTTCTTAAAAAAACTATTCAATTGCCCGTTACACTTAGAATCATCACTACCACTTTCTTGTTTCATCAAGTTTTCCACATAACTCGAATATTCCGGTAAATTCTTAAACTTATTTACACTACATTTCTCTTGCGTATCGCTCGAAACAATTTTGTATACAGTAATATATTCTTTCTTATCATGTAAAGCTTTCAATACATCTTCGTTAGCTTTCGATTTTGCATCACTGTCTATTTCTTTCTTTTTTTCATTTAAAGGGTCTTTATTTTCATTTAAATTATCGACGTCATCATCAATAATAAATTTAATGTTAGTATCCGAAATTGTGTCTATATTCTCTTGTCCAGATAAACTTGACAATTCTGTTTCATCGGATAAACTTTTAACACTTGGTGATTCTTGCAATTCCAATTCAGGTCGTTTTGTCAATCGAGGTAAGTTTAAAGGGACATTAGAGGCAAGGGATTCATTCTGTTTAACACTTTCTATATCTGGTTCTCTTTTAGTTTCTTCTCCAAATAATTCTTTGTCTTCTAAGTTAGTTTCTTTGACTAATTCATTATCTTCAATTTCAACTGGAATGTCCATGTTTTCTAAATCTCTTAGCATTTCTTCGTTATTGAAACACAAATCGGGGAATGACTCTGTACTTTCAGAATTTCGTTTTTCTTTTCTATCGTTGGAAATCTCTATTACATTTGATTCTTTAGTGATATTATCTTTAGATTGATTATCAGTACCATTCTTGGTTTCAGAATTAACTTTATTCTTAATATTACCTAATACATTTTCTAGTTTACTGCGTTTCTTCAAAAACCTATCATCTGTATTTACAATGTTTTTAAAATCAGTAGTAGCAGGTTTTTCACTTTTCTCTGCTTTTTTATTTTCTTTTTTTGGTAAGTTTTTGGGTTTTTCTGTTAGAGATTTCTTGATTCTCTGAGTTTTCTGCATTCTTTCGGGCTTTCTTGTGAATATAGCTTCTGAAATTATAAACGTGAGCTTGTTATATCGGGTCATTCTGAACTTACCATCCAAATTTCAAGGATGTGTCCAGTCCATGAAACTAAACAACTTTCTCTAAGAAACATGTGTCTCGCCACAAAATTTTGGTTATCCTATACTGAATTGATCACATGATCTCTTTGATTTGTATGGATAGACGATTTTTTTACATATTTGAACATGTGTTCCTAAGAGAAAGTCGTTCAGTTTCATGGACTGAACACATCCTAAAAAATTTGGATGGTGAATACAAAATGACCCTGTATATAAGGTGGTACCGTTTTAACTGTGAAAACTTAAAGGGGTGGTCAGGTGATGTGTTTAGAACACAATAAAAATAATAAAAAAAATCAGAATTTTTTATTTTTTTTATTTTTTATTAATTTTTTTCATTATAATTATTATCGTAGTCGATTCTTCCGTTATTAAACCTAAACAACCACAAAATAATAATAAATACAACAATAATCGAATAACTATGGTATATCTTGTTTTACTACGCATCATGCTATCCACTAGGGGCACGCGCGGGCCGCACGCGGCGGTCATCGACCCAGCAACAGCTGAGACGATTATACTCACGCGCGTATCGTACGTACGCCATAGAATTTTCGAAATATGCTACTGATTCTACTACTTAATACCTTAATGGCTTTCCTAGCAAATGTTACCTACGCTATTATTTAAGGTAGCCAGTAAGTTCGATGACCTTTGATAAACTCAACTTTATTAAAGTAAGCTGTAAGTGTAATGTTAGTTATAATGAACGGTCGCTTTAAATTAGTATTTGTAATTACATGATCCCACTTTTCATTACATTTCTAGTCTAACAAGTAAGTTCAATGACCCTTGATAACATCAATTTAAGTTGTTTATCCTATGACGTGTTTAGTAAATTACTTATAGGTACTTACCTATGAGCAGAATTAAAACGAGACTCATTGGTCTCGCTTCACACATTGTATCCGATACTTTTCACTATCACATCACATCACAATGCACTCAAACTTTAAAGTATCAATGAACTTTCGTCCATTATACATGACCAGTCAGTATACCTGTACCTACTGGAAATCCTTTTACTTGTCCACTAAAGAATCGATGCAAGATAATCACACAGTAAGACTAAATACCTACTCGTAACTCGTAAATTATCACACTAATTTCTAATGTAGGTAGGTACAATACACTCTCACACGCATCACAATATCACATTATGTGTTACGAGTTACGACATTTCATAGACTTCGTGTCCATGATTTTGTGTGTACACGTGATTACGTACGTTTAATGTCACGTCACGTTATTCTGTGACATGACATTAAAAGATCGGCAAAATGCGTGAAATATCACGACAAAGCGACCGGCGTGTGCGACAGGTCACGCGGTCACGCACGACGACACAACTCACTCAACCAACTCAAATCAAAATCTGCGGCGGGGCGGGGAGAGTGGCAAGGCGAGCGGCGTCCTTTGCTGCCCGCAGCCCGTGCCGCGTCCGCGTCGTTGGCGCATCTACAAAGAAAGCGCCGACCGATAAAGGGTTCTACAGACGTTTCGATATTGTGATATTCATTTTTGATGAGTAAGTAAATTGTTTAATTAATTTCGCTAGCTTCGTGCTCGTTAATTTATTTTATTAAGATAAGTACTTACCTAGGGCATCTTTTTTATTGATGTTAGGATTTTTAAGTTATAAAACTGTTCACAAAAGAAAACAACAATTATGAATCACATAGAATGTGTTATTATCTGTCACTATCTATCTCCCATTTTACTTTTACTTTTTAGTGACTATTAACAATGTAAAGAATCATATGATTACGTATGTTTAAAGTTCACAACCACACCTGCCTTTTTTGTGATTAAAAGATGGTTTTGATGACTCGATTTTGTAGTTTCATGGCGATGATAGTAAAGTATAATAATTTAAAATTCGCTTAAGTAATGTAGGTATGCGAAAGGAAGTCCACAAACAATTTTTAGGAGTTGAGATTCCGTCCGTGTAGTCATAGTGTGTAGAACTACCATTAAACTAAAACAAAACCCTCCCCCGCCCGCCTGCAGTCTCCCTCTCTCTTTCTCTTGGTTGGACCGCACGCACTTCTTATTTTTTCTGCAGTCTGTTTCCGTGTGTTTTGAGAGATTGAGAGAGGACAGAGGTGGTGATCGGGTGCAGCAGTTCTGTAGATAATTTTATAAAAGTGTAAATAGGACTTGTGAAAACAACTTGTTCAAGGTGATGAACTTTTAAACGCGCCAAATTAATGTAATAATAAAATAATACCATAGTAGATACCTAACCTATTTTAGTTATTTTATGTAAAAGATTGACTGTTTTTATTAAGTACATTAGTTTGAAAGTCCAAAGCCTGTCAAGTGTGATGGGAAGCTTATCAGTCGTATCACCTTCTTGTGTAGTGTGCAGTGTAAACAAAATCAACCAGCTGTTTGGGGTCATGTAGGTACACTTACCAATTTAAAGTTACAGAGATTAGATAGATAGATAGATAGATAAAAAGTTTTATTCACTACGACACACACATACATTCATCAATACAAATACAGAAATGCCTAAAAAAGAACGATAAAAAATACATTTGCGATAAGTATGAGAGAAAGAAAAAACAAAAAAAAAAGATGACAAAAAACAGTGAGAAGAGGGAATGCACGTGTGTGCAGCAGCAAGTAAGGTCTAGGCTCGGTGTATCACATTTGCCTGACAGCAAAAACACCGATTTTCAGCCGTCACCTATAGATGAAACGCGGAAACCAGTAACTGCGCTGTTGTGTGTGTGTGTGTGTGTGTGTGTGTGTGTGTGTGTGTGTGTGTGTGTGTGTGTGTGTGTGTGTGTGCGTTTGTGTGTATGTGCGTATGTATGTGCGTGTGCGTGTGTCTGTCTGCGTGTGTGTTTCTGGGTTGTGTGCATGTTGAGCGTGTGAACAAATATGTTATAAAAATAAAAAAAAATAAAAAAGAAATAAAATAAAAGATTAAAACAATATGTGTCATTAATTTATTTATACGGTACCGTAATATTGATAAATTTAAAATAATCTAGTAATAGGAAATGGGCCTAAATTAGAATTAGGGTGCATGATTGACACGGGCTCAGAACTCCGCGGTGACAGCATCGATCATACTACCACCCAGTCGGAATGCCTAACTTCTGTATTGTAAGTAAATATGAGTTAAGTTTGTGTTTGAAAGTGTACTTAGAAGTTAGATTCCGAATAGGCGGCGGCAGATCATTCCAGCACTTGGTGGCTAGGAATCGATTATGATAGATTATTAGGTACTTAATAACTCGCGTTTTTTAAAATTAATTAAGTTCGAGTTTATCAAAGGTCATCGAACTTAGTGATACCTTAAAAAGCGTAGGCAACAACATTCGTTTGTAGGAAAGCCAGTTGTAGGTACGTGTGCGTGCCTAGCGTAGTGACTAGTGAGGTACAGTGGAACAACATCGTCAGCTGTTTGTCGGCCACGCGCCGGCCGGGTATGGATGGTATAATGCGTGAGTAAAACAAGGGAATATCAAAGTAATCTGTTATTTTATTGTATTTATTTATTATTTTGTGATTGTTTAGTTTCAATATCGAAGGAATCGACTACGATAATAATTATAATAAAAAAATAATTAAAATTAAAAAAATCTAAATATTTTTCTGATTTTTTTTATTATTTTTTTTGTGTTCTAAACACGTCACCTGACAACCCCTTAAAGTTTTCACAGTTAAAACGGTACCACCTTATATAATATTATTACTAGCAATCCACCCTCGCTTCGCTTCGATTTCACACTTTATTCAACCAATTGCAACTTTCCACAACCCGCAAAGAAAACAAATATCTTCTAGTCGGCACCCCCTTTCTCTTCAAAAGTCAGTTTATTATAGGAGGGTTATCGCTCGGCTTATATTTAACTAATTTACACAAAACCTTAACAAATTATAATACCAAAACCTTCCTCATAAATCAATCTATCTATTGGTGAAAACCGCATGAAAATTCGAGCAGTCGTTTTTGAGATTTTTATTACAAAAAAAGCACTAAGTAAATAGATAAGTTTATTTTGATATCTACCTACCTAATAAAAAAAAACATTCTTAACACATTAAATGCCAAATAAATGATCAAGTCATCATTGGTTCCCACCATACAAAGGGTCTTTCTTCTACGTAATACTACGCACTCGGCTCCCCGTTTAAAAATGGCATGTGTGGTGCCTACTACGCAATATTTCGTTTACGCAACATAACGTAGATTGGCACCCATAATAATTTATTTATTCTGGACGCCCATCGTATTCCGTTGGTCCCGGGTGCATTTGCAGTCGTTAACACCCACCAATCCGCATTGAGCCCGCGTGGTCCCATCCATAAGGAAGGCCTGTGCCCCAGCAGTGGGGACATTAAAAATGGTTAACGGTCACTTAAGTAACATAACGAAAAGGAATATCTTACCCTCAATATACCCTTCATCCGGTGGATCTTCCCACCATACCGGGCTGGGACAAGTAAGTATCTCCATCAGATCTTCATCGTCCAAGCTCTCCGTCTCCTCTACGATCCTCACCACCTCTTCCATACTGAGGTCAGCGAAGAGGTCAGATTCGTTGTCATATATGGATGACCAATCGTCTTCAGATTGCGTTTGAGACTGCATTTCTGGAAATAACAAAAAAGTTATGAGTAACTTAAAATACAAGGAAAAGTATTTTCAGTTGTGATTATTGTCAGATGGAACGGTTAGTTTAAGTTTCTCCTCATAAATAAGAATTCAACAAATCTGACCTACATATATGCTGAGGTCAGCAAATAGGCCAGATTTGTTGTCATATTTGGATGACCAGTAGGTATTCAGATTGCGACACATAGGTACTAAAATGCAAAGGCATCATTGGAAACAGTTAAAAGAATTGAGTTCTTTTTATAAAATTTACATGTTTTTGTATAGGTACCTACCTAAGTACTTACTTCTAGTACCTAATTACAGAGTCCTGTATTTTCTAACAATCAACAAATTGTTTTTTTTTAAGAAATAAGTATTATAATGCCGAAATTAGACTGGTCATCAAAAGTGCTTCATTTTCGATGAATAGTGACCAGTGAACGACTTTTTGTATTTAGACACCAAATGTAAAATGAATGTAGTTTTTCTCATTTATCACAAAATTTCGCAGCAACAGGTTGTGCGTGATAATTTTGATTAAAGAATTAAGAGTTAATTAAAGAGAAAAAAATGCTTGCATGCACTGCTTGTATGCATGTAGCATGATGCGGGTTGAAAAAAGTCTAAAAACGAAAAATAAAGACATTTTAAAATAAACACAAGTTACTGACGACATGCCGTTCACTGCAGTGAATGGCACTGTTTGTTTACACGCTTCATTTATTGTTCATTTCCTATGCGATGACCAGTGGTCTCGAACCTACCGATTTTTCGGTATTTCTACCGATATGGAGCCTCTCCTACCGATATGTAAAGATATTTTCACGATTTCAGAGAAGTTCTGAGAATATAAGGAAATTCTCCAGATTTTTTTACCAAATCGAACTAGCAACCAGTTTCGATTCCTTTGTTTACAGGGGAATCCTCTACGACTCTGCAAAGCGATAATTCAGACTTTACTTTTCATTTGTTTTCGACTTGTACTTTTACAAGTAAGTACACTTTTCTTCATTTAGGAACATTAAAGTGCTTACTTGAATTTGATATTGTTTGAAAGCTGTAATAGTCAATTTGTGGACTTTACTATCGAATTTAGTGTATAATTTCTCCTATTCGCCGTGTGTCAGTTGGAATAAAAAGGAATTGGATTTTCATACAAAAACATGCGAAATTTATCATTTCCTATTTCGGAACTTAGCTCGTTTGGATGGAAAACCATATTGTAGCCCTTTAGTTTTTCAGTAGCAGATATAATGGTCTTTTTGACAATGGGTATACCGATTTTGGGTATGAATCTACCGAATTATTTTGGTAAATCTACCGATTTCGCATTTTGACGTTCGAGACCACTGGCGATGACCGATGCCCGATGAAAGCGCAATGCCGTCTAGTGACTTTCATCGAAAAGGCGCATCGCGATGAAAGATCAATCTACATAATTAGACACTTCATTTTCGATGCTTCACTGCGATGACTGATGGATAATGAAAATCTGGATTTAAGAAATGAGGCTACTAACCTTCTAAAGTTGTCCTATGTTGAGGGGTCCCCAACTTTCTCTTATTCAATTTCACAACCGTATGAGATTCGTACTTCGGTTTCAAAAAAATTCTCTTCTCCTCAAACTTCCTCCTCAATTTATCCGGATAATATTCTTTAGACATATCACCCTGTCTCGTTTTGTTGGTCACAGTATTTCTGTTACCAGTAGATCTTTTTTCCGGTGTTTTTGGTTTTTTTTTCAAGTTTTTATGTGTTTTTTGTGTTGATGACTTTAAAAGTTCAGTTAGTTTTGTTATGCTCCTGTCTTTCTTTCGGAGTTGATGTTTTTGCTGAGCAGATTTGTTACGGGTCACTATCATTTCCTTCTTTGCAATCCTTGGGTCGGTACTTTGATTCGACATGGTGGTAGGAACTGTAAAAAAATACTTTTAAAGCAAACTTTTGCATATTCACATCTATTGTTTAGTTCAAAACTATATTATTGCCACCTATGTGGTTTAGTGGTTCACCCACCCATGTAAGACGCAGGAGTCCCGGGTCCCGGCCCATCGGGGGCAGTGTTTTTTTCAGGTATTATTCCGGCAGCCTTAGTGCCCCCTCAGAGAAAAATGGGTTGTGTGTAGGTAGACGGGCAAACTAATGTAGTGATCGACGGATGAGCTCCCCCGAACCTCTTAATTGCCCCCCCCCCCCCCGGAGAATTTTGTCTGAATGAAACACTGATGAGGGGTACAATTTGTACAATTGTACCCCCAAATATAATAAATTTGGTACAATTTGTACTCGGTTTGGTTGGTGGTAGGGCTTATTTCAAGTCCGCCTGGCTAGCTACCACCATCTTACCTAAGTCTGATGCCATAACAACAATCTAAAAATTGTAGTGTTCCGGCAGTTAGAGGTAAGATAGCCAGTTCCTCAGTGATGAAGATTACGGGTGTAGTGCGCTTCCACCTTCAGTCTTATCGTCATTTAACATCATGTGAGTTGAAGGCCAAGCACTGCCCTGGGGTGCATTAAAAATTTTTTTTTTTTACTGGGGTTTCTGTACTAAATACTTTGTTAATAGTACAAAAATAGTCTTTTATTCAAAGCCATCTTGTAATTTAATTCATATGATTTACTTACCACAAAAAGAAAAGAACAAGGTGTTTTGATTAAAAATGCTTCTCAGTAGCTTAGGTAAATATAGGTATGTTTAATGAGTATAAAAACATAAATAATGTCCCTTATGGGTAAACCATCAAATATTAAGTATAGGTAGTAGGTACCTACCTATCTACTTAATTAAGTAGGTACTAGTAAATATAACATCATAACGGAGTGCTGGTACCGACACTGATGTATGGAAGTGAATCTTGGGTATGGCAGAAGAAGAATGAAAGCAGAATAAATGCAGTAGAGATGCGATCGTTGAGGAAAATATGTGGAGTAAAATTGAGTGATAGAGTGAGCAATGATGTGATTTGTAAAAGGTGTGGTCTGAAAGATGATATAGTGACAAGAATTGAGAAAGGAATGCTTCGGTGGTTTGGTCACTTAGAGAGGATGAATGAAAGGCGAATCACGAAAGAAATATATTGTGCGAATGTAGAAGGAATGATTGCGCAAGGGCGTCCCAGAAAAACCTACGCGGACCAATTAGAGGTTATTATAAAAAAGGCTGGTGTACGCAGTGACAAAAACCGCAGGGCATGTATGAAAAGATTGATGGATGTGAATATAGCAAAGAAGTGTGCAAGAATCGTAGTAGGTTGATCCATAGTCTCTGCCTACCCCATGGGAAACAGGCGTGAGTATATGTATGTATGTAGTAAATATAGGTATGTAAATATCTTTACTTGTCCATAGTTCCTCAGTCTAAGTTCCCTTGGGGTACCACGAGCAAATATTTTAGCCCATGGAACACCCAAGGGGGACAAAGGGTACCATGGGAAAATTATACAGCCTGTGGTACCCTTAATATTTTTGATGTCAGATTGAAATGTTTGAAGTGGGGTACCACAGACAATAAAAATATATTTAATAAGGAGATTGTTATTCAGAAGGTTCTACGGGCAAAAATCTTTACTTGTGGTACCCCAAGGGGAACTTAGACTGGGGGACCACAGGCAAGTAATGGTAAATATTTAATAAGGTTCCTTTAGGAAACTAAACTAGGTACAGTAGTATGAAATATTTTCTGTTATAGTAGGTTTTCATGATGAGTTTTAATTAAAATCTCTAGAAATAAGCTTTTAAATAGGTAACCACTTATCTAGTTGGTTACTAAGGGACCGTATCTTTGATTTTCTCTTAGAATGCTGTTAAAATATATTACTAACTAACATTCAAGATAAAATAGGTATCATTTTAGTCACAAATTAAACATTTAGGTATAATACTATTTTTTAAACAATAACTACCTGCATTTGACTTTAAAAAAATGGATGTTATTATGACTCATGTGTCAATTATTCAAAAACCAAAATAGGTCAATTCATAAATGCAAAAAATGGCGTTTTTAGTTTGTCTTTGAAGTATAAAATGGTTTAATACTTAAACTTAATTACTTACTCAATAAAAGGTATTCGTTTAAGTACAACTATTTTCTAGTCCTCCAAGGGAAGGTTTTATGGCCAAAAATAAGTACATATGTACTAGCCTAGTATTCAATATTTAAGCGAATGGGTTTCTCTAGAGATTAAATTAATTTATTTAATGAGACTTAAGTTACGAATAACAAATGGAAAGTAAAGGTTTCGCTGAGCAAGGACACACATTATGCGTATTACATGCGTATTAAAACAACATGGTTTTGTACGTAGGTAACGTAACTAACTGAAGCGAAGAGTAAAAGGCAAATTCTTTACCTGAACTAGCGGGTGTTATTTCAGATAGGGATAAATGATAATTCGAAGGCTTCGTTTCTCTATTCACAACTCTCAAATGCTGTTAACAGTGAACAATATTCAATAAAAATCGAAGGGACTTCGGTACCCTGGAAATTTTAGCAATGTAAAGCTACAATACATTGACACAGCTGTCGCGACATTACGTTGAGTTAGAACTTTGTCACTTTAACGGTTTTCTGTAAATTCTGAATGAATATTAAAATTTTTTAGGTTCCTATTTGTTTGAATTAAAATTATTGATGCTTACGATTGATTTGTACATACTTCCTTAGTTGAAACTGTTCAAAACATTTATTTTTTATAACTGTGTTAACTCATGTATGTTAGCTTTACATTATAAAAGTGCAGTGGTATTCTCAGTCGTTGTCTTGTACTTGATATTATGTACTTGTTTTTTCTGTGAGTAGCAGTGATTTTTTATCTTTATATGGCTCGTATATTTAGATAGTTCTTGATTTCAATCCCTGATATACTGCCCGGCATTTATATTGGCAAGAAAAAGATGAGACAAAAGATGCGCAGTAGCCATAAACTTAGGTCTTAGTGTCATCTTTTTCTTGCCAATTTATATGCCGGCATCTCTATTATGTGCGACAGTGGCACGATAATATGATCGGCCGATGACAATAAGTACCTATATACACACACAGTAGTGTGTGTATACTTATTGTCATCGGCCGATCGAAATTAAGCAGCACTACTAGATTAGATGGCACAGAACGACTTGATGAAAATAATAATTTTCTCTCTTTCAATCGCTTTGGCTATATTCTTACATCCGTTATTTCTGTTGACCGGTCGACGAGCGATTCCATCTCCCGGCGATCGAAAACATAGGCTACCAAGCGAGCGACTTGAATATAGGTAGAGTTTCTTGTACATTTGTGCATGGAAGTTGCAATATTATCGTTACATTTATAGAGAAACAAACGAGGAAAAGTAAAAGCGTCCTTTGTTGCAAAAACAAATTAATGAATAAGAACCGCAGGCTGATTATCTAAAATGAGCGACCGAAAATCGATTCCTGAATTATTTCGAAATCGTCGTGCGACCGAGTCACTGGTTTGGTATTATGTATGCGATCGCTGACTAGTTTATGCTCGGTTTATACTCGTTAAGATCTCCATAGAATAGAAACTAGTGCCACTGGTAACAGGTGGGAGCGACTGAAAAGTCTTTTCACCGAAAGTAGTCTGTGAATGTGTATGTCTCTGACCATATAATGTGCTCTGTGAACATAACCTTTTTGTTTTCGCTTCGTGGACATCAGGCACATGAGACCCAAAAGTGTATGAACATAATTCTGTTATCTATAAACACATTATGTTACTAGAATCATAAAACAGTAGCAACATTATTTTTTAACTCCTTCATTTAGCGTTAATTAATTATTGAAAAAAACAAAGGCATATCAACGAAACGGACATCTTTGTTAGCGACAAAGAGTATAGTTACTTATTCGGGAAAAGAGTGCCCTCTTGCAGTCAATCATGGCCAACTTGTTTGACAGCGCCATCTATCGAGTTTTGCCCTAGCTAAGATTGTAGGGCATTCAAATCTACGCACTTAAACAGCAAATATCACTGACGTAATTCACAAAATATGGAAGGAGCTACAAACACGCGTGTACGCAAGATGCAGTTGCCATTTTCTGTGAGATGTCAAGTGCTATTCGACGTTTGCTGTCATGAATGTCAATTTAGTTTAGTAGCAACAGACAACAGATGGCGTTAGTTTCTTTGATTAAATATTTTTCAAGAGAACTGTCCCCCCCCTGCACGCGTAGCATGAGCAAACGAGACTCTTGTCTACGAAGACTTGTCGTCTCGACCGTCTCGATTGCTGAGCACAGTTTGACAGACAGGTGGGACTCGTTCTCAGAATTTCGAAACCTTTTAATGTCTTTTAATAAAAAAAGTTAATTTTAAAGGTAATCTTTTTATTTCACCACCAATAAACGTCAAAATTATCTAATTTGATCCGAAATAATTTAGTTTAAACATGATTCTCATTTTTTTTTTGAGTTCTAAGATAAAGAGGCACTCAAGAAAGCGTTCTCTTCCGTAGACAAGCTCTCTCGAGTTCGAGAAGAATAATATTGCCAATAGAAAATAATTACTTTATTTCTCATAAAGCACCGCACCCTGATTATCTAAAAAGAAACTATTTAGCGACCGGTTTCATTCCACATACATTGCTACTTTTCTTTGGTATGTTTTTTTTAATCCAAAAAGAAGTAGCAATGGATCACTATCATCTATGAACTGCAACCGGTCGCTAGGTGGTTTCTAATTAGATAATCAGCCTGCCGTTCCTTTCTATAGATTTCACAACGCTAAAATCTTAAAACTAATTAAATATAGCTGTATGGATATAAATTCGTTTGCCTTTCTTTTATTGAGAGTATTTTGAAAAGATAACACAGACTACTAACGAAATTGTTAATTTAGTAATCTGTGTAAAATGACGAGAAAATTACGAAATATTAAAATCAACGTATGAAAATAATTTTAATTTAAGTTTTTAAGGAATAAAATATAAGCACAGATAATTTAGATTTATTTTTTTGCGAAATTTAGATTCATATAAAATAAAATACGTAGAAAACTATTTCGAATCTTCTTATTAGTCTGTGATTCTCTCTCGACCTTCTCGACTACTCAAAGGGTGGTAGACAAGTTTCTCTGATTCAACTGTCAAATTAATGTCAGTTGAAGAGAAAAGCTCGTGTTTGTCGACTTTTGACATTAGGCCACGACAAAGAACAATACGAGTCTACTAGTTGTAAATGCGAGCATGAGTATCTCGATCTCAACCCGACAAAAGTGACATTTCGGTGTAGACAAGCCATTGTTCTCTGAGTCGAATCTTATCTCGATGTTGGTCATGCTACGCGTGCTGGTTAGCGATTTCACAAGTCTCCCCTGAGTATTTTTGTTCTGTGGCACAAGTGATTGCGCATTAAAAAAAAAAGTCTGCCGGATGTCAGTCAACTCAACTGTCAAAAGCGTTTTGTTACGTGCGACAATGCACAGATTTTCCGTTTGATCGGTTCCAACTCGTACCATGGGCAACAGCGTCGCTTAACCACTGCTAAGGTTAAAATCGCTTGCACGCCGCGCCCGCTGTCACATACGTTTAGTTCGTGCAGGGGCGATACGCGCGCACACGAATTTTGTTGCAAACTGGTTAAGCGACGCTGTTGCCCATAGTACATTGCGGTGCTAATCTGTCTGTGTACTAACGCAGCTAACGAAACGTATTGTCGTGAAATTGGTGTTGCTATTTAGTGTCGGGGTTACCAAAAAATAAAACTTTCAAACGTAAATAACTCTTAAAACATAAATCTTCGTAAAAATCTGAATATTTTCTAAGACTTACTAATTACTAGCCTACCTAACTTACTATGCCTAGATTTCAAAAAAAAAAACAGAAACGTTATACATTCTTTGGTTTTTTTCTATGGTTTACATTTTTTCGTATACAAAATTGCAAATTCCGTGTAGGTATTGAAGGACAGGCCTTTTGTTTTACAATTATAGCAATTTTATTTAATTTTGGTTAAAGCTGAGGCTAAGAATTTATCGAAAACTGATCAGAAATTACGTTTTGTCTGGTTTCTGTTTGACAGAAGAAATCGCGAAATCATCGCGATTGCGTCGCGGTTTCTGAGTTAGATAATACGAATTTCAGAGCATTTCCTTGCAAATACTCGTATATTTTAGTTCTTTAGTTGTCCGTCGGAGGCAGCACTCTTAGAAACTCGATCGGTGGTACGAAATCGAGTTTGACAGCGACGATTTCCTAATTATCACTGGTCGCTAGTTGGTTTTTAATTAGATAATCAGCCTGCCGGTTGACAGAAGAAATCGTGAATTCGTCTCGGCCCGTCCTGCACCCTGATTATCTAAAAAGAAACTATTTAGCGACCGGTTTCATTCCACATACATTGCTACTTTTCTTTGGTATTTTTTTTTTAATCCAAAAAGAAGTAGCAATGGATCACTATCATCTATGAACTGCAACCGGTCGCTAGGTGGTTTCTAATTAGATAATCAGCCCGCGGGTTACTTACTGAGTTGCTGTGCAAGAAAATGCTCCAAAGTTCGGCACCCTGATTATCTAAAAAGAAACTATTTAGCGACCGGTTTCATTCCACATGCATTGCTACTTTTCTTTGGTATGTTTTTTTTTAATCCAAAAAGAAGTAGCAATGGATCACTATCATCTATGAACTGCAACCGGTCGCTAGGTGGTTTCTAATTAGATAATCAGCCCGCCGTAATATCTAACTCGGTAACCGCGACGCGACCGCGACGAATTTGCGATTTCTTGTGTCAGATGGTCTGACAGTGAGGATTCCGTAAATTATTACTGATTATTGTTGCTAAATGGTTTCTAGTTAGATAATCAGCCTGCGTACGTGTGAGTTGCCACTGCGCACCTAGTCGCCTGACTTAGAGTCACCGTGCGACCGGGCGACCAAGTGCGTCCATCTCCACATCTACGCATCCATATAAACTAGTAATATTATTTTACAATCGCCATCGACTAGTCACTTGTCGATAGTGTGTTTTGGCTCATAATGAAACTGAACCGACAGTTTAAAGGTATGATTCCGATGTCGGCAGTAAGCAGCAGTGTTGCCGCAGCACTGCTGTCGCAACACTACTGGGGCCCTATTTCTGAATCGCTCGACTGGCGTCGAGCGCTCTTTTCTACTGATTTTCGTTCGACATCTCATTGTTTTGAGTCATATGTCGAACGAAAATCAGTCGAAAAGAGCGCCCGACACCTGCCGAGCGAGGGCCCCTGGTCCCCATACTTTCTCTATAGGTTTATATGAGATTACATTCCGAGTGTCGCACGACACTGCCGCGCAGCACTGTCGCGCAGTAGTGCTGCGCGACACTTCTCCGGTCACTTCAAATTGAGCCGCCTTTCATAACATTACGGTTCAATTTGGAGTGCACTGCTGCGGCAGCACTGCTGCTGCTGCCGAGATCGGACTCATCATACCTTTAGAGAAGATTGGTATTCTCTGCAAAAACAATTTCATCCGATTCAAAGTAGCTGGTATTTTGTACTTTGATTATATCTGTGATATATCACGTGACAAATGTCATTGTCATGTCTTCTTCTTCTTATTTTTGTTTTGGCAATCTACATTCCTCTTGGAAGTAATTTTTGCCAGTGTCAAGTGTTGAATATTTCAGTGATAGATTGCTTCAGTTTACATTAAAATGCGGGTGCATCGCATTCCAATGCTGCTTGGAGCATTTGGCACCAAGTATATCAAGGTATTTGGTATATCAAGACAGTTTCCTTGGTAAGTTCTGCCGAGGTAGCCACCATTACAGTAAAAGTCTCGGCTTCACACAACCAAGATCGCGCCTATTTCAATTATCCCACATATTATTCAGTTGCGTAGACACTTGTACCACAAAACTGCACCAATTTTAAGACACAATATCCACTATGACTCAATTTGCAAATAATTAAGAATAGACACCGAACCGAACATGACAAATGGCGCCAAAAAACTCCATTGTCATGTCAACATTCTAATTTTTGTGTGCGTCGTTTTCAGTGTGACCAGATTCAGTATTTTAATACTTTTTCAGTATATTTTATCGACTTTTCCGAATATCAGTATTTTTGTAGGTATATTAGCGGAAGTAAGTATTTTCGGTATATTTTGGTTATAAAGTTATGGTAACTACGGTGTTAAGTCTCCGCGAACATTGATGTTTAAGGAATTTCCCGGATTAAGTCTATATTTCATTCAGAAGCAAAGATCAGTAGAGTCTGTTCTGAAAGAGAACCGACTTGGGATTTATGCTTGATTACCGTTTTTGAAATGTTGACGGCACTGTTACGTTTTAGTGCGACCATATTAACAAGATAAATATTAATTCAAGATAGTCGCACTATAATTAGGTACGTATAATAGTTAGAGGTGGTTAATATAGCATCTAGCGCTATATTATAGCGCGCTATCTGTACATAGCGCACATAGCGCGCTATGTAAGTAGACGCTATGGCGCTATGAATATCGCGCGTGGCACCAAGTAGCGTCGTTGGCCGGCCGCGGGCGTGGGCTTTCATCGCGTGCGCGCTGTTGCTACCGGATTCGTTACGCGCGTTTCTCACGCAGCACGCTAGGTATAATGTCGCGCGCGACCTTATATTGTGTTAGTTCGATTAGGACTTTTATGAGTTATTTATTAAGTCAGTTATTCAGTATTAAGTTATTTAATTTAGCTAAGCAAAAATAGGTGAACGAGAGATATGGGAAAAAACTACCGAATTTCATACGTCATTAAGGTAGAAAATTGATTGCACCTGTTTTTTTTAACTAGAAAACATTGTCTAGTGAAAACTAGTTAAAAAAACGAGTGCAAGCGATTTTCGACCTTATTGACGTTTATCAAAATCACGGTTTTTAATGAAATATTAAAGTTAGTGAAGGAGAATACGGCAAAAAACAACCGAATTGCCAACGTCAATAAGGTCGAAAATCGCTTGCACCTGTTTTTTTACTAGAAAACATTGTCTACTGATAACTACGTAAAAAAATGAGAGCAAGCGATTTTCGACCTTATTGACATTTATCAAAATCATGGTTTTTAATGAAACATCGAAGTTAGTGAACGAGAATACGGCAAAAAACAACCGAATTTCCAAAGTCAGTTAGGTCGAAAATCGCTTGCACCTGTTTTTCTTAACTACAGATCACTAGACAAAGTTTTCCTACCTAGACTTTTTTCCGACATATTTGTTTTTCCAAAATCGTATAATTGTATTATAGACAGTTCTAAGCCCGAAAAGTATGAAAGAAAGTTCATTAGTTTACATTACTACTTTATTTTATTTAAGACTAAAATGCAACGTATTAATAAATACCATTTTTGTATAGCGCGCGATCTGCCTAACAAACGACGTGTGACGTAAGTCACTTACGTGACTTACGTCACGTTACGTCACGTAACGTGTTACGAGATCTAACGTGCTGCATCTAAACCGCCAGCCAGCCGCCCGCACGCTTCCTGATAAATAGCGCGTTATAACATAGCGTATTTAATAGCGCGCTAGAAATCAATAGCATATAGTCTGTAGCGTGCTGTTGCTTTATAGGCGTTATGAACAACTCTAATAATAGTGCAGTCTACATGACGGTTCTCTTTCCGAACAGACTCTAAGTTACAGTTAGGAAATGACAGGCAGCCGCCCCGTAGTAGAATTATAAATAGTATCAAGTCATCTAATACGTTTAAATAAAATTATTTTCTGTTATGCATACTGATGGGGAAAATGCCGGGCATTTTTGGCAGATTGGGAATATTCCCAATAAACGCCCATAAATTCCCGCCCACTGGGCATTTATCTGGGCATTTATTTTTTGTTACAAAATTGATCTACAAAATTTATTTAAACATTAAAATATAGTTAATTTTAATTAAATTAGTTAAGATTATCGTTCATAAGTTTATATTTTCATGAATTTGGATATCCTAATCAAAATATTGTAAGTGAATCGTAGACGTAAGGATATATTTGTCACGAAATCTTCGAAAGTGGTAAAAATTATATTAAAGGAAAATAATCACATGAAAATACAAGTAGAGAAGGACACTCCCGATTTAAACTCGTTGGCCACCCCGCACCACTCAGTGAAGTTAATACTAGTAGGTTGCTATTCATCGTTTTTGCCGAGAAACAAAACTTTTGTCAAACAAACGGCATTGGCGCGAGCATACGAGAGCGGCTCCCTACATTCCCGGTGTTCGCCGATGGGAAAAACTTGTGGCGAATAGCGAGAGCGACGAGTTTGTGCGAAATGACGGCATAAGCTTTGTTTATAAATCTGTATTATCTTATCATAAGTCTACCAGTAAACGTGTCGGTATAAATGGTTTATTAATCGAAGAAGTAAATTAATCATTTACTCTCATTGTGGGAACTATCCCATAAATTGGAAATACGAAGAATATTGTTACATTAACATCCACGTTAACGTCATCTGCTTTATTATTTATTTATTTAATTATTATGTTTAATAAGATAGGGTCTAGGAAATAAAAAATATAAGAAATACAATTGTTTTTCGTTTTTGGATTAAAAAAATGGCTGCCGGGTTTTTATGTATTTTACGGGGATTATTTTACTTTTATTAGGCTCATTACGGTGACTGTCAGCCAACTGGCGCGAGGGACAGCGGGAATCTGGAGGGATAGTTCGCCTACTATACATAAAACTTGGCGAAACTACCCGAGGACCCTTTGATGTACCGACACCGACACGGAATGGATACAAGGCGAATATAAGCGAGTTTTTAAAAATGTTGATTCTAGTTTGTTTGTTTGTTTGCTTAGACTTATCAGTAAAATATATACCCAAAAGTCAAATTATAATAAATATTTGTTAAATAACTAATATTTCTTTTATTTCCTTAAAACCTTTATATTTATTCGTTGTTGAACAATCGTTTTTTTCTGCCCACAGATTGGGCATTTATTTGGGCATAAAAGATTTATGCCCAATGTGCCTGGGTTTTTTCCCAATTTTCCCGCCTGGGCAGAAACACTTTCCCATCTCTAGTTATGCACTTTACTTTATCTTTGAGGTTTTTCTTTCGCTAACTCGGGAATTTCTCTAAAGTAGTACGTTTGTATCGTTATATAAGTAGAACGTGTTTTTTTTCTTTGGTTTTATTGTACTTGACGCATCCATCCGAAAAACATGTTTAGTTTTGCTTTCAAATAAAATGTTAAAATATAATTTTAACATTTATTGTGATGATAAATGAATAAAACCTGTTTTGAAAATCTGTATTTTTATCGGTATATTTTCCATGTGCAACTTGGTATATTTCAGTATTTTTTTGAGGTGCTTCGGTATTTTCGTAAAATTTAATCTGGTCACACTGGTCGTTTTTGCAGGTCGAGAGAAGAGAGTTATTTACAATTTTATTAATAATGTTCCGTGCTAGAGGTGAAATTATCAGGGTACCTGCCTCAAAGGATCCCATAGCCACGTCTAAAAGTGTATACAAATGTGATATATGCGATGAAGGCGGTTGGACCAGCGAGACCGAAGTTGCGATCCATTCGAAAGCATTCCACAAAAATGAGTTTACTATTCTAGCAAGAGGGAGTACGACTGCCAAACCGTTGTGTCTGGTAAGAATATTAACACTTTTCATCATTAGTATATCGACATAATTCAGCTGCTTATAAACAAAACACAGGTTGTGTTCAGAGGCTCAGAGTGCGGTTGTATGGTTGTTTTTTAACTCTAAGGTTCAGAACGACCAAGAACTTTAAATGTCATTATAATAATACAAAGTCTTCGTTATCCATTTGAAATACGAATTTCCTATCTTACTTAAAAACATTCCTTTATTCTAAATCATATAAAATCAGTTTATTGAGGATTTACCATGATCATTTAAAAAATTAGACACAAAAACATCAACACCGACATTCAACCACCGACTTTGATGGTTAAAAAGTTGCAACACTCTGACGTTTGGAACGGGAAAGTTGTGTCAACCGAACGTCACGCTCTAATGTTTGGAACGCGCCGTTAGAGCGTTGGTTGCACTTGGAGCGTAGGTTCTGAACGCAACCTAGTAAAGCTGCGTTGACATTATCAAAGTACACTTGACCAAGTAGTTTGGATGACTACTTGGATCATGTAAACAAGCAATCCAAGTGCACTTGGACATCACTGTATACAAAAAGCTACTTTGCCCAAGTATATACTGCCCGGCATATATATTGGCAAGAGAATGAAAGAGACAAAAGATGCGCAGAGATGAAACACTAAGTTTATGGCTACTGCGCATCTTTTGTCTTTTTAAAACGGTACATTAAGGGCAGGTACCTTAACCGTTATAGTCCTATGAAATGGAGGGAAGTCAAAGTAGTCTTTATTCCTAAGCCCGGCAAAGGAGACTACACTCTACCTAAATCATTCAGACCAATTAGCCTCACATCATTTCTTTTAAAGGTGTTGGAGAGACTAATAGACAAGGAGATAAGGAGCACTGCTTTAGTCAGGAATCCCTTAAATCCAAATCAACATGCCTACTCTGCAGGCAAATCAACAGAGTCTGCCCTACATAAGGTGGCTTCTTATATAGAAGGCAATCTCAAACACCAAATATCAACACTAGGCACCTTCGTCGACATCGAAGGAGCCTTTGACAAAAGGGGCACTCCATGGTAACTGTCACCCGACTAGTAAAAATTAAAACTCAATTATCAAACTAAATTTCATGCCTACAACATAGTTATTTATCTGAACTTTGTAAAACAATTTTTTTTTCACCAAAATATTCATCAATATTGTATTTTTCAATCAGGAGCAACACTAGTCAAGTCGCAATGCTCTGTGGTAGATTTTTTCTTCAATTTGCAACACTGTTTTCGTCCATTTTGTTTGCTTTTTCGATCACTGTATATTACTGTGCAATTAAACATTTTCTTATGTGTTATTTACGCGAATCACTTTTTAAAACGGTAAGTCAGTTTCTATTTTATTTCCCTTTGAACAGCTATAAGTTTTGTGTCCCGACCGTCACTGAAAAACAGTAATTAGTTTGTCCTAAGCTCAAACTATAAAGGTAAGCTTTTAAAAAACCTTTGGAAAGTAAGAAGATGCGTTACAATTTTCTGTCCATTTATTTATTTAATGACTAGGACTACATTTGAATATTTTGTGTTGTCACAAAGTGGTGTCCCGACCGTCACAGATTAGCAGTACACGTTTTGACACAAAACTGAAAATGACTAATGATGTCGTGTATAGAGGCATATAAAGGTGAAATGGTGAAATATTATGTGATTTTTTTATGCTGTCCCGACCGTCACCATGCTTTACTCACATTTAAATAATAAAATAAACTAGTTAGTAGTTTCTAGTATATGATTTAGTATTGTATAAACTATAAATTGATTAATATAGAGTTTATTGCATGAAACTCTTGATTAGGTGTACTACACATACACTTTTTTTTAGAAATGGATTCACCTGAGCAAAAACGACGGTCTAGGGCAAAACAAATAGAAGATCCAGATAAAGATATGAAAATCTTACAAAAAGAAAAATAGCAAAGTAGTAGGAGGAGATTGAGAGCAAAAAAACAACTTATTTACTATGAATTTAAAGAAAATATTGATGTTCTTGAAAATAATTAAATTTTGAATTAAGTAATAAGTTAGCAGCTAAGTAATTGTCCTTATTAATAGTAACCTCGTCCTCGGAAAACTAAAAATTTTGTTTAACAATAATAAAAACTTAGTCAAATTCGAATTTGTTTGTGTTACAATGTTACTCGTCCCGACCGTCACAAATCCTTGTCCCGACCGTCACAGTCTTTAAATATTTATGGGGAAAAATTGGCTAACCTTACCAACTTTAACTATTGTTTAGATTAAAGAATATCTATCTAGGATAATATAAAAAAAAATAATTAATTATTGAAGGTTGTAACTGATCTGAATTTTTAAAAAGAATGCACACACTTAGAGCAGGTAGGTAATTTGAAGTCCCGACCGTCACACTGATTCGAATTGCGATATCACATAGTTAAACATACTTTTTTAAAGTTCTATCTTCTTTCCCTTATTATTGCTTGTATTTATTAACAACTTTACTTAAAATTCAATGAAGTTTTGACATATTATTGAAAATATACCCAATAACGTCTCTGAAAATGAGTTACAATGTCCCGACCGTCACCGTGGAATGCCCCAAAACCAATTTTACCAGCATAAGCCAGGCCCTCTCTAAACATGGTGTCGATCCGACTATTGCCGGGTGGATTGATAGCATGTTAAGAGACAGAGCTATACAATTTACTGTGAATGGTACTACCAGAGGGGTAGTAGCTAAAGGATGTCCCAAGGGGGTGTCCTCTCACCTCTCTTATAGAACATTGTGGTCAATGAGCTGATTTGTTGGCTCAACGACCGCTACTTCCTCACAGTAGGCTATGCAGACGACCTGGGGCCGTACCGGCTAACGAATCGAGCTTCGGAAAATTTGCCGAGTTTCAAATTTAAAAAAGATAAATTGAAGTAAGGAATTTCGTATTGTACTATTTGTTGAAGTTATTTGGAAGATATGGATGTTTGTATGACCTCATGAATTAGGGTTTGCCATTTTGACCCAATTGGAGCTCGATTTATCTGTTTTAATTTGAAACCCGGCAGACTTTTCAAAGCTCGATTCGTTAGCCGGTACGGCCCCTGACCATACTCATCAGCGGACGAGTTGAGAGTGTGATATGTGACCGAATGAGGTCCGCATTGAAGGTCGTCGAACAGTGGTGCAATAAACACAATCTAACAGTGAACCCAACAAAGACAGAATTGATCATGTTCACAAACAAACGAAGTCTAGGCAATCTTAAACTTCCTAAACTTTTCAATACCAGTCTGTCCCTGAGCAAGGAAGTCAAGTATCTAGGAGTGATACTAGACAACAAACTCCTCTGGAATAGACATCTCGAAGGAAAGCTAAACAAAGCCACCATCATCTTTTGCCAATGTAAAAGACTGTACAAGCCATTTTAAATATTTGCTTATTTTTAGAATTTTACAGTACCGCGTGAATATTGCGCAACCTAAGTTCTTTTGCATATGCGACAAATTCGTATAAGTATTTCTGTAATACTGGGACAGTGCATTAAAGGCATTCAACTTGTACTGACGTATTTTATTAGCACCGCGCGTATACCACCTTCCGTGACGTCAGTCACCTCACATTGACATCATCTCATATTGACATCAGTGTAGAGTCTCGAGTAGGGGCTCGCACAGTTTGGTCCTTCGAGGAAACTTTCCAGGACCTTCGGTTCGCGTTTCCGGGTTGCGGTTTCGTGTGCGTGGGTTAGGAAAGATTTACCAGTGACAGGATTGCAGTGCATTTGCTACATTTTGCATTTAGTGACATATTAATTAGTGACATTCGTGACAATAATTTATTAAAAAGAGTGACGATTATTTGCATCAAAAATAAATAGTGACATTATTTTCAAAGTGATTGTGAACTATTTGTATAGCATTTTGTGCAATCATCTTTACTATAACCACGTGGCATTGGCGTGGTTACCTGACATCGGAGGCGGTGCGGACGTGCTTCCTCATCACCGCGACCGAACCTGACAGAGAAGCGGTACGCCGGCAAAACGCTGGGCTGACATCATCCCTCTCATCCCAGGGTGACATCGTAGTTGACATCGTATTTGACAGCAGTTCCCAAGTAAGACTGTTCCATTATTTTATACTAAGAATTGACAGAAATGGAGGCTATTTTAAATAACCAGCAGTCTATCAATCAAGGGGTTTGAACGCGAGAATAGCAATTTTAAAAAGGATCCTTCTAGCAGGAAGACCCCAGAATATATTGCAAGGAAGCTAGAGAGATTAGACAAGTTATGGGAAGATTTTCAGTTTAATCACGACCAATTATTGACATTTGAGGACAAATCACATGACTATTTTACAAAGAATTTTTGTGAACAAACTCTGGGATATTATCAAGTAACTCGAGACTTGATTGCAGCATTTAAGATGCCGAGATCGGCTGATATTATAGAGGCTGGAGAATCTTCAAAAGATATATCAAAGCTTAACAGCTTAATCAATCAACAGCGAACTAATTTTAAAGCCTTCGCAAGGCAAATACACTATTGTGATGTGGACGGAATAGAGGAAAAGTGGGAGATAGAAGATGAACTTCGAAGTATACAGTCACGTTGGGAGTGTATTGACAAATTACATTGGCAAATAGATAACTTGTTGGAGGAATCTGACACTGGTTACGAAGATGAGTATAATGAGCATGAACTGAGATATAGAGAGATCAAGAGAAGGTTAAATCGAATGTTGTCTTCTACGGTTCATCTTAAGGAATCTACCCCGAAAATGGACATTCCTGTTTTTACAGGAAACTATACTGAGTGGCCGACATTTATTGACCTTTATAAAGAAACCATTCATCAGAACCCTACACTTTCCAAGTCCCAAAAAATGCAGCACTTGAAAAGTAAGTTGAAAGGGGAAGCAGAAAGGCTCATACAGCATCTCCACATCTCGGCGGACAACTATGACACCGCATGGGATATTTTATGTCAACGCTATAATAACAAACAATTGCTTTTCACCAAGCAGATAGAAGTGTTTCTTAACCAGCCCAATATTCAGAAACAAACATCTTATGAGATAAGAAGATTACATGACACGAGTAAAGAATGTTTGCATGCCATACAGAATTTAGGGGTGGACACAACCACATGGGGTCCACTACTGGTACACCTCTTATCTAAGAAACTAGATACCGAGACTTTTCGAGATTATCAAGAGCAAAGAAAAAATCCACGTGAATTGGCAAAAATTGAAGATCTTTTGACATTTTTAGAGCTAAAATTTACAGCGTTAGAGCCTATTCGCAAAAGAGAAGATTTGACATTACAAAAGTTTCCGAAAAATGTGACAAAAATGACAAAAAATATCAAAAAAACAGAGAAGTTTTTCGAATGACTCATTTAATAACTCTTTTATTTCAATGCAATCAACGAAAAGTTTGCCTGATATTTCCACAAATTTCACCGAGACTAACGATCTTTATCAAGAAATTAAAAGCTTAAGAACGCAATTAGCAAGTGCACATAATGAAATTGAGGAACTTTTACACAAAAATAACATTTTGGAAAGGGAAGTAGAAAAAAAAGAGAGTACAATAAACAACTTGAAAACAATTTGTACCGAAACTACACACAGTTCAAAGAGATTTAGTAAAAGTGGGAGAAAAAAGGGAAGAAAATCTAAATTGTTCAACAGCAGCGTTATTGATCTTTCATTGCCGGCGGATGAGGTTTCCGAGGCACCACTTGCATACCAAAATATGACCCCCCCTAACTCCAAGCGCTCTACGAACACTAGCCCCGCCTGTAAACTGACAATAGAACATGAAGATAAAGAAGATAATAATTATTTGCAAATAAGAGAAATACCAAATAATGATAGCCCGCGCCTTTTCATCTATGGGACACAACAGTGCACCGACCTAGCAAGTGTTTTAACAGAACATCGGCGGAACTTGAAATACGAGTCATACAAAATCATGGGAACGATAAAACCTAATGCAACAGCGGATCAGATCCTGAAAGACTGTATGAAACTTGAATTTAATAGGAATCGTGACCAAATAGTGTTGTGTGTAGGTGAAAACGATATAAACCCTGTAAAACTACTACATGAACTATCTGCAGCTCTGAAACACTTAGAAGATTGTAACGTAATAATTTTGGGCATTGTTAATAGTATGCATCTAAACAAGTGGAAACTTAATAACGCAATCAGAAACCTATGTCAGTTGAATCCTAAATGTAACTTTTTACCTGCATCTTCTCATAATTTTCATATTAATTATCTTACATTTATAAGTAGACAAATCAGCTCGATAATCGACTATAGATACTATAAGAAAACATTCCTGGATGTACCGATCTCAAAGTTTATTCACAGAAATGGTTCGACAAAGCGTTCGGTCCTAAAGAGTGGAAAAAAAGTCAAAACTTTGGTGCAAACTAATATCTCAAATTACTTTAAAAACGAAAAGAAAAATGTAAAAAGCCTTAAGCAAATGAAACTCACACATTATTTTACGGTTTTGACATCTCAATCTCACAGTTCAGCTGGTAACTCGACTGAATCAGTCAATTTGGAGGCAAAAGGAAATGAATGCTTTTTTCGAGGCTCAATCTAAAACAACAAAAAAACTTACGATTTTTCATCAAAATATAGCCGGACTTCTAAATAAAATGGAAAATGCCATGCTCTGCATCGATAATTTTGATAGAGAAAATGTTTTTCTTGATGTTATTTGTTTTTCGGAAACTTTTATTAGAGCAGGTACAGAAAGTAATCTAGTGCTAAAAGGTTTCAAGCTTGTAGCTTATCATTCACGACAAAAAGAAAAGAGAGGGGGTGTTTGTATTTTACTTAGACACTTCATAGAATATAGCGAAGTCCCTATTTGTAAGTCAATAACAGTTGATAGAAGTTTTGAATGTTGTGGCGTTTATTTACCAATGTATCAATTCATAATTATTTGTATTTATCGGACTCCAAAAAGTGACATAAAAGTATTTTTTGATAAACTTGACATTTTACTACATGATATCTCTAAAAAGTATAATAAAAAAATAATATTGACCGGTGACTTAAATATTGACATTTTGAAGACTAATAATATAACATCTCAATTACAAGACCTCATTATTAATTACAATTTGACATTCCATATAACGCAGCCAACAAGGCAAAGTTCTTGTATTGATCATATAATTAGTAACATACCAGATGCTATAGGAAAAGTACATAATCTTTATCTTTCCGATCACAACACGGGTCAGACATTAGAAATACCAGTTACACAAAAGCAAATAGACCTGAAAGAGTGGTATATCACGACTAGAAATTTCAGTTTAGAAAATATTAATAAATTTAAAGAATGTATAGCAGCTATTAATTGGAATAATTTTATGAACGAAAACAGTGTAAATGAATCGTTTAATAACTTTCATCAGGAATTTGTATTGTTCTATAACTTATGTTTTCCTATAGAACGAAAAAAGATCAAAGCCTGTAACAGCTCTCCCAAATGGATTACCAAAGGTATAAGAATTGCTTGCCAAAACAAACGTAAGATGAGGTTCACTTATTATAAAAATAAAAAAAGTAAGATGAGACAGCAGAATAGTTCAAATTTTAAAAAATATTACTTAATACTTAAAAAATGTATAGACTTTTCACAGAAAAATTTAAACCATAAAATAGTCCAAACAGCAAAAAATAAATGTCGTGCTACCTGGCAACTGATCCAAAATAAACCTGACAAGGTAAAAAACTGTAAAATATTAAATGACATTAAAACAAATAAAGCTATCCTAAAAAATCCAAAAGACATAGCGGAAGCGTTTAACGACTACTTTGCAAATATAACTAAAATAGTACCTAATTGTAGCACTAAACATAACAAAACTGCACAAATACCGATAGAAACTCAAAGTATGTTTCTTTCGCCCTGTAGTTCAGAAGAAGTGTACAAAATCATAATGTCTTTAAATAACACATCATCTGTAGGATTTGACGACGTAAATACACATATATTAAAACAGTGTGCAAATTTAATAGCCAGCGTTCTGCAATGTCTCATAAATCTATCATTTGAACAGGGGGTATTTCCAGATATACTAAAAAAGTCAATTGTTCATCCTCTGCATAAAAAGGGTGAGAAATGTTCAATGGATAACTACCGACCCATCACACTCATATCCATATTTGCAAAAATTATAGAGAAAATTATGCAGAAGCGTTTAAATGACTATTTAAATAAGTTTCAAATTATCAGACCAGAACAAAACGGGTTCCAGAAAGGAAAATCGACAACCTTAGCAGCATTTAACCTCATCAGTAAGGTTGTTGAAAAAATTGACAAACGTATTCCGGCATCAGTTATATTCTTTGATATGTCAAAGGCTTTTGACTTTGTTGATCACAAAGCTCTTCTTGACAAGTGTGAATGTTACGGAATAAGAGGTCCTGCACTATTATGGCTAAAAAGCTATCTCTCTAACAGAACTCAATGTGTCGAAGTAAATTACTTGGATGAAAGTAACCATTTCAAATCGCTAAGATCACGAGAAAGTAGTATTACATGTGGCGTGCCCCAGGGAAGTATTCTCGGGCCGCTTCTATTTATACTTTATATAAATGACTTGCCGCTTCAAATGACGTACGATTGTGTTTTGTTTGCTGACGATGTCTCCGTAATAGTTACTCATAATGAGAGAGTTTTGCCTGAAAAACATGAGCAATCATTGAACTCAGCAGCTGACACTATTATGCAATGGTTAAGAACTAATAAATTACGGGCAAACATTTCAAAGACCAGATATGTAACATTCAGTAACTACAATAACAAAAAAATTGTTTATAATGTCAAATGTGACAAACAACCTATAGAATTAGCTGACGATTATCGATTTCTGGGCATAATGATAGATGAACACTGTAACTGGAAGTGTCATATAGACTTTGTTAGCAAAAAACTAAATAAATTTGTCTTCGCTTTAAAGAGGTTGAGACGTCTAACAAGCGAAAAAACGGCATTAACGGCTTATCACGGGTATGTGGTCTCCACTTTACGTTATGGTTTATTAATATGGGGTAACTCAACAGATATAAATAAAGTTTTTCTAGTACAAAAAAAGTGCTTGAGAGCCATATGCGGAGTTGGTCCTATGGTGTCTTGTCGTCCACTTTTTAAGAAATTCGGTTTGCTGACACTCGCTTGCCTGTATATTATGCAAATCGCTATGTTTGTTAAGGAGCATCCAGAAATGTTTGAGACATTAGCAAAATATAAACGTTTTCCCAGTAGAGACCCAACAATGTTGAAAATGTCTGCATGTAAAAGTTCCCTTTATCGAAAAAACTGTAGTATAATGGCAATAAAAATATTCAATAAAATTCCAAAGTTGATAAGAGAATCAGAAATTTTAGAATTTAAAATTAAATTATTTCAATGGCTCAAAGAAAATTGTTTTTACAATCTGAATGAATTCTTTAATTATAAATCAACCCATTGACATTACAATAAAATTATTTCTTATGTACTTAAATTATAACAATTCAACTAGAAATGACATAGCTATATAATTAATTATTAGATTTTTAAATACTTATTATTTTATTTCATTGTAACTTTGTAATTATTTGTATACCAGTAATTGGTGGAACACGCTGAGCTTGTACCTTAAATATTTTATAATGATTAATTTGTACCGTGTTTCGAACGAATAAATTTCTATTTCTATTTCTAAAATGGAGCACAAAAATATAATTTTTCGCGAGCATATTATACAAATTTTAAACGTGACAAATGTCCATTGTGTAATTTTGATCATGCATTGCATCAATGCAAACGATTTGCAAGTATGTCACCGGATATGAAATTAAATTCTATTGCGAAACATGATATTTGTCAGAATTGTCTTTACCGACATGAAAAAGGTATTTGTAATTCCAACAAACGTTGCAAAACTTGCAACAAAGCGCATAATTCGTTGCTACACGAGGCGTTTGGCGAGCAATCGACATCATCGGCGAACTTCAATAATTTATCGTCGCGTCCGATAAATAAAAATGCAAACCATGTTGACAGCGAAAATGAGGAAATGCTATTGACAACTGTACAGATTAAAGTAAGAGCGGCAGACGGCACTTATATGACATTCCGTGCTTTACTCGACCAAGGGTCTCAAATCACCCTTATCACGGAAAACGCAGCGCAACTTTTAGGCCTTCGTCGTCAACACATCAATGCATCAGTGTGTGGAGTGGGCGTCGCGCCTAAAAAGGGCAAGGGCAAGTTGTCATTGAGCTGTAAATCAATTTACGATGATTATGAGTTTGAAACGGAAGCGCTCATTATGACAAAAGTTATTAATAATCTTCCAAATTTGACATTTGAAAAGAAAAATTATTCTCATCTACAGAATATTCAATTGGCCGATCCTGAGTATCATATTTCAAAACCTATTGACATATTACTTGACGTGAAAGTGTACTCAGAGATAATTATGAATGGATTATTGCGAGGCTCAGCTCAACAACCTATCGCTCAACAGACGAAGTTAGGTTGGATTTTGTCTGGAAACATAAATTCTTCAACTTTTAACTGTCACGTGGTGGTAAACAATGTTGAGGACATGTCGAGATTCTGGGAGATGGAAGAAGTGTCTGAAAGGAATGCATTGACAGAAAGAGAGCAGTGGTGTGAAGACTTTTACATCTCTACAACAAAAAGATTGCCAAATGGGAGGTATGAAGTGCGCATGCCAATGATAGAAAACTTTGAGCTTCATCTTGGTGCATCCAAACCAAAAGCTGTAGCTCAGTTGAAACACTTGGAAACTAAGTTAGCAAAGAATGACAAACTACATGACAGTTACCATAAATTCATGGAGGAGTATCAAGCCCTTAATCACATGAAGAAATGCGTGGCAAGCAAAAATCCTCATTGTTTCTTGCCTCACCATGACATTCACAAAGAAGACTCCACAACGACAAAATTACGTGTGGTGTTTAATGCGTCGTCGAAAACGAAGTCAGGTTATAGTCTCAATGACCTGATGGAGTGTGGGCCAAAATTACATAATGACATACAAGGATTATTAATAAATTGGCGAACTTTTAGACATGTTTATGTTGCAGATTGTGAGATAATGTATCGCATGATCATGGTCCATGAAGATGACCAGCATCTTCAGAAAATAGTATGGAGAAATGGGTCAAAAATTGAGGAATTTCGTTTATGTACTCTGACATTTGGGGTTAAGGCGGCGCCCTTTTTGGCATTACGAACCTTGCAAAAATTAGCGGAAGATGAAGCAGAAAGATATCCTCTAGCGGCGAAAGTCGTATTGAAAAATCTTTATGTCGACGATTTATTGGCGGGAAATAATAATGCTGACATAGCCAAACAGACGCAAATACAATTAATTGACATGTTAAAAAGCGCGGGCATTAATTTACGAAAATGGTCCAGCAATACGCCGGAGCTATTAGATCATTTATCTCCTGAGCAATTAAATACAACAGGTATTGATTTCAAATGTGCAACGTCGACAAAAACGCTCGGACTTAAGTGGCAACCAACATCCGACTCATTTAAGTTCGAGAACAAAATAGATTACAACATTAATGACAAATATACAAAGCGTATGATGTTATCGGATATGTCTAAGTTATTCGATCCCTTAGGTTGGTTATCACCTATTACCATAAAGACAAAACTTTTGTTTCAAAAAGCCTGGAATACCGGGATAGGTTGGGATGACCAGATTCCCGAGGACATTAACCAAGAGTGGATTAAATTACGAGATGATTTGAAGAATATTGACAAGTTTAACATACCTAGGTGGATTGGAACTACGGAAAAAACTATACAGCTTCACGGGTTTTCAGATGCTTCGGAAAAGGCGATGGCTTGTTCTGTATACGTGAAAACTACCGATGACAGCGGAAAAATAACATTGACATTACTAGCCGCTAAAACAAAGCTCGCTCCAGCAAAAAAGCATGTGACCTTGCCGCGTTTGGAGCTTTGTTCAGCAGCCCTGTTGACAAAATTAATAAACAAAATCATGATTTCTGTGCCTGAAGATGTGTCCGTGGAAGTGTTTGGATGGACTGATTCCATGGTGGTGCTAGGGTGGCTTCAAGGTGACCAATCGCGGTGGAAGGCCTTTGTTGCTAACCGGGTCCGTGAGATAATTGACATACTACCGGCGTCACGATGGAGATATGTAAAGTCAGATGACAACGCAGCTGACTGCGCCACTAGGGGTCTCCAACCCTCACAGCTGTTAGATTATAAGTTGTGGTGGAATGGACCCTCCTGGCTGAAGGATGACATGCAAAAAGAAAGTCCAAAAATCGATCCTCCAAAAGTAGAAATCATAAACATAAAAGCATCGTGTGCAATTCAATTGATTTCGCCATCTATTATCATTGAATTAGTAAATAAAAATAGCAAGATAACGCGAGTCGAAAGAATTATATGTTGGATATCACGTTTCATACAGCGCACGCGGCGAAACAATAACATTGAATTATACCAACACCTGACTGCAAATGAAATACGAGCGGCTCGACAACTTATAATTAAAAGCGTACAGGCACAACATTTTAGCGAAACTATTACTCGTCTGATGCAAAATAAACCTATTTCATCAAAGGACTCACTTTTGACATTAAATCCGTTTTTGGACAAAAACGGCATTTTGAGAGTTGGTGGGAGATTGCAACATTCTAACTTGACATATGACAGAAAACACCCTATAATATTGCCACACGACTCCCACTTAACCCGGCTTATCATTGATGAAGCTCATAAAGGTACTCTTCATGGAGGTGCCACACTGACATTAGCGTATGTTCGCTACCGTTACTGGATTATATCTGGCAACCGAGCAGTAAAGAAACAGGTGCGACAGTGTGTTCGATGCAGACGACTGAATCCACAGAATCCGCAACAAATAATGGCTAACCTACCTGAGCCAAGGGTGACACCTTCCCGCGCCTTTAGTCACAGTGGCGTGGATCTAACGGGATTCGTCGAAATTAAAGCGAATAAAGGCAGGGGCATGAAGACCTTGAAAGGTTACATTGCCGTATTCGTCTGTTTTTCCACGAAAGCTATACACTTGGAGCTTGTGACAGACTTGAGTAGCTTAGCATTCTTAGCTGCATTTAAACGCATGTGTGCGCGTCGCGGAGTACCCAAGCATGTATATTCGGACAATGGCACAAACTTTATCGGTGCAGCGAAAATTCTGAATCAACAGTACAAGGAAGCCATGAGTGTAATTAACACCGAATTCTTAGATGACATCAGCAGTATGGGCGTCACTTGGCATTTTAACGCTCCCGCATGGCCAAGTGCAGGGGGTCTGTGGGAAGCTGCGGTGAAAAGCGTTAAGCACCACCTAAAACGCATAATAGGAGAACAAAAACTGACATTTGATGAGTTCTACACGCTATTAGCGCAGATTGAGGCATGCGTTAATTCAAGGCCTTTGTACGCTTTGACAGAGAATGCAGAAGAGGAGATTCTGACGCCTGGACATTTCTTGGTGGGAGGTCCATTATTGTCAACACCTTTAGAAAATCCACTGGAACCGACTAATCCACATACTCGCTGGCAATTAGTTGAGAAAATGCATAAATCGTTTTGGAAAAAATGGTCTATGGAGTATCTCCACCGCTTACAAACACGTAGTAAGTGGCATCACGGCAAGCCAAATTTGAAAATTAATGACATTGTTTTGGTCAATGAAGAAAACATGCCACCATCGAAATGGGCACTAGGAAAAATAACAGAAATACATGAAGGAAAAGATGGATGCGTTCGAGTAGTGACATTGAAGACTAAGAATGGATATTTAAAACGTCCTATCATAAAGTTGACACCTTTACCTGTGTACCCTGACAACGATTTATCAGTTCCAAATACTGACAAAACCCAAAGCGAACATGACTCTCAACCTCCCCAGAATCAAACACGTTATACTACCAGAAATCGGAAGAAACCTAACTATTATGTTGCTGTATTAATGCTACTTATGACATTAATAGCGCCGTCTCTGCAACAAAGTTTTAATATCACTAGATTAAATACAAGCAACACCCTTTATTTTATTAAAATCGCTGACATGAGAATTGTGCAAGATCAATGGAAAATGGTGGTTTACTACAACATGACAAACTACTGGCAAAGCATGGTTGACATACAAAACTATATTAATCATCTGAAAATAATAAGCAGTAGTGAAATTACATTTAAACCTATAATTACACAGTTTGAACACGAACTAAATGAAATAAATTTTTACAATGAATTATTGCAAGCGAAAAGTCAGATACGGGTGAAAAGAGGTCTGATAAATGGCATAGGAAACATTGCAAACACTCTATTTGGCGTTCTCGATGACAAGTTTGCGGAAAAATACGAAAAGGACATTTTAACAATCAAAAATAATGAAGGTCATTTATTGAAAATGCTGCGAAACCAAACATCTGTTCTTGAGGCCGAAAATAATATCCTAAAACGAAATGAAGCTATCATGAATAATCACTTCCAGTATATTAATGAGCATCTAAAAAATATGTCGTCGGCAATTAACGAGGTTCGACAAGCTACGACTCATCAAATGCAACAACTCTATATTATGACAACGGCTCTCTCCGCCGATGTAATCTTGTCTAATTTAAGGAGAATTCAAGAAACATTAATTGACACCATTACAAATATTCATCATGGGCAGATTGACATACATTTAATATCGCTTAATGAATTGCAAAATCAGCTCAACCTGATATCTGGGCGATTACAAGGAGAGTTAGTGATTCCTGCTGACAATAGACGAGATTTATACCAACTTTTACAAGTTCACGCTAAAGTTACAAAAGCGTTCCTAATTATGGAAATTAAAATTCCATTATTGAGCCAAAATCAGTTTGAACTCAGCAGAATAATGTCTTTACCCTGGAAGAATAATGACAAAATTATGTACAATGTTCCCATTACTCCCTACATCGCAGTCAACATGAAAAAAGATATGGTTATGCCAATGTATGAAAATGACATAGCAACGTGCCAAAGATATCAAACTGATAAGTTAATTTGTTTCCAAAGTAGTCCCATACTAAATGTCCACTTTGACAAATCAATATGTGAATTGAATTTATATAATAACGATAACTACACCTTTTGTCGGACGGAGCTCAGACAATGTTCCGATAACTGGATCAAGTTACAAGCGCCCGGCGCGTGGTTGTACTCATGCTGCCGAGAATGCAGAGTTCGCATTTTGTGCCCAGCTGGACTGGGTACGAAACAATTGCAGGGCAATGGCCTGATTAATATAGGTCACGGCTGTGTGATAAAAGGTGACACATTTACGATACAAGCCCATCACGATTATAATAACCAGATATTTGTGCAACATGATATTGACGTACCTACAATACAACAGCCAATTTCATCTTTGAATGACATGATAAATTCCTCGTATAATTATAATTACAATGCATTAGACGATAAAGAAAATCATGATCAGTTATACGAGTCGATAAAACAACAAATTGAAGTGTTGAAAACTCAAAATTTGCAAGATATCGAATCGAGTGGTACAACTCATTACACAATCATTTATTCGATTTTGGGTCCGCTGGTCATGTTTCTCACTACGTACGCCTTGTTCAAGATCTGGAGAAGATGGTTGATAACGGTACGATGCATCAACAGAGCCCAGGAGCAGAATCCTGCCGACCTGGAGTTGGGTCGGAGCCGTGACAGTGTTCTGAGTGTAGTGAATGACACTGGTGTTAGTGCGCGAAACACCGCTGTGTCTATGTGCCGCGACCGCGAAGTGAGTGGCTCAATAATGAGCGTGGACAGAGCTACGTCTCCAACAATGAACAGGACCATTAAGTTTGACAATTTACCCAAACCTTAGTGCTATTGGACAAAGTTTTTTATGAGTCTTATTGGACATTTATTTTTTTATTCCTTTTTTGTATTTTTCTTGTTGTTGTTGGCAATATGTACAAGCCATTTTAAATATTTGCTTATTTTTAGAATTTTACAGTACCGCGTGAATATTGCGCAACCTAAGTACTTTTGCATATGCGACAAATTCGTATAAGTATTTCTGTAATACTGGGACAGTGCATTAAAGGCATTCAACTTGTACTGACGTATTTTATAAGCACCGCGCGTATACCACCTTCCGTGACGTCAGTCACCTCACATTGACATCATCTCATATTGACATCAGTGTAGAGTCTCGAGTAGGGGCTCGCACAAAGACTACTCGGCAAAAGCTGGGGGCTATCACCGAAAATAACTATGTGGCTGTATAAAACTGTTATACGTCCCATTATTACATACGGAGCCGTTGCCTGGTGGTCCAAAAGAGAGCAAAGCACCGTCATCAACAAGCTGCAGAAATTCCAAAGATTGGCATGTTCTGCGATAACCGGCTGTATGCGAACTACCCCCACAGCCGCCCTAGAAGTAGCCCTGGATCTGGCACCCCTGGACCTGTTTATACAACAGGAAGCCTCCATGGCTGCTATAAGGCTTAAACACCTGGGTCTGTGGTACAACCGAGAGGGTCCTCACTCCACATTGTGGAATAATCTAGTGAAACATGAGCCACTAATCGCTGCCCCATGCGACAGGATCCCTAAACAATACATTTTCGAAAAGAAATACCAGATACAGTTACTAGAAAGTGACCGAGATTACTCCGGCATACATGAAGTCCGAATCTATACGGACGGCTCCAAGATGGGGACTGGTACTGGAGCCGGAGTATTCTCACAAGACCTAAATATCAAACTATCACAAGCATTAGGCCAACACAGTTCGATATTTCAATGCGAATGTGTTGCAATAATAAATGCCGCTTCCACGGTCCTGTCTAGAGGTATGAAGGAACTAAACATCCGCATACTGACCGACAGTATGGCCGTCCTAACAGCACTGGAGGCCAACACGATCAACTCCAGTATTGTCTACGAATGCCACCAAGCTTTGGATCGTTTAGCATCCAAAAACAAAGTAATCCTACAATGGATTAAAGGGCATAGTGGATCACACGGGAACGACGCCGCCGATGAGCTGGCTAGAAGGGGATCTTCCACAATAGTGGCAGGACCCATACCCATCCTGCCACTCCCGTTCAGCCAACTGTGCTCATGGGTAAGACAACGTACTCATGCTGCACATAATACTCGTTGGGTAGATCTAACAAGCTGTAGACAGTCCAAGTTGGCGATGACCGCAGTCTCGCCGCGGTTGACCTGTAGACTGCTCAGCCTTAATCGTCCAGACCTCCAACTAGTTGTAGGTACACTTACAGGTCACCTAGCTTTAAACCGACAACTATTCATCATGAATGCGACAGACAGTCCCCTATGTAGAGGATGCCTGGACGCAGAGGAAACAGCCGCCCACGTAATCCTGGAGTGCGTGGGTTTGGCCACACACCGGGCAGAAATCCTCAAAGACGTGAGGTCGCTCCTAGAAGCCTGTGAACGCCCCAGGAGGCTTCTGCGCTTCTGGAAGGAGCTGGGATGGCTTGACTAGCCACACCATGCTGTGTTCACGCATAACGGACCAAATGGGAGTCTAAATGCGGAGAAAAGAGCCCATCACCAATACCAATACCGTTATAGTTACAGGAAAACGTTCCTAGGAGACCATCCATAACTTTTTAAGATATTCTGAACTGCATTCACAGATTTTGGAAAAAAAATACCGTTAGCAAAAAAAATGCTAACAACACGAAAAAGGATAGATTGGCATAAAAAAATTTTTTTTTCGTATTTTAGCATTTTTTTTGCTAACGGTATTTTTTTCCAAAATCTGTGAATGCAGTTCAGAATATCTTAAAAAGTTATGGATGGTCTCCTAGGAACGTTTTCCTGTAACTATAACGGTTAAGCCCTTAATGTACCGTTTTAAAAATCCACCCTGTATATGCCGGCATCTGTACTTGGAGCTATTTTATCCAATTTACTTGATCCAAGTATACTTTGATCATATCAATGCAGCTTTAGGCACAACTTGAATTATTTTTTTTACTTTTCTGATTAACCTAGTCAGTGCCGGTTTTAGCACTACCAGCGCCTTGAGCGACATTTCTAAGGGGCGCCCCCTATCTGCGATTCCAAGATTTTAAATTTTGTCTGTTAGTTAAAAAATGGCCAGCACGATTTTTTAGATTTATTAGAAGAGTTTGGCTAAACTGTACATTAAGGGCCACTGGACTGGAGATTCATAATTTTTTGACTGAAATTACATGAGCAAGAAGTCTTTATCAAAGAAATAAATTATTAAAAATTACTCGGTTGCTTACTATTTTTCTCAAATTTTTTATGAAAGAACAAAATTAGTGACAGACCCGGAAGCGGGGCGACGGTGAAAAAAGTATCAATGTTCATTAAGTTTGGTTAGGTTAGTACTTAGTACCTACATATGGTGACCAAAAACGACTTTTGTGGTTTTGAGGTTAGGTTTACAAAAAAATATATATCTCGAAAACTACGATGGGGGATACAAAGATGGGGTTGTACCCCTTCCCCCTCCTATTAGGTAAGGTTTACCACCGGTACAGTCATAATCTCAAACTTTTACCATGAGTATCTCAGAAACCAACAACTTGCTTTAAGGGTGGACGGTACCAGGGGTGTCCCCCATCATCCCCACTCCCATCCCCCTACCTCGTGGCCCTTAATGTACAGTTTTACCAATACATTATCTGTGTGGCCTGAAAGGCAATATTTTTGTGTAGGTAGCAAAATGACGAGACTGTTAAATTAATAGCACAAAAAAACAAAAAACCGACTTCAAAAAACTTGACTCTAAAAAGCAAGAAATAATATTCAAATCATTAGATACGCATTATCATACGCGCCGGACTACAGCTGCGCCACAAAAAAAAAGTTGGAAATCTGACTTTTTGACTATGCCATGATGAAGTCTATAGTTTGTCGGAGTTTGTCGCCAAAAACCAGAGTTTGTCGGTCTTCCGTTTAGGAGATACATGTGGCTCAGCTGTAGAGACGTCTCTACAGCTGCGCCACACAGATCTCGAAAACGGAAGGTCGTAGCGAAAATCTGATTACTTGTATGTATAGCCGTTAGTTTGTCGGAGTTTGTCGCACAAAAACCAGAGTTTGTCGGTCTTGCGTTTAGGAGATACGTGTGGCGCAGCTGTAGGAGACGTCTCTACAGCTGAGCCACACAGATCTCGAAAACGGAAGGTCGTAACAGAAATCTGATTACTCGTGTGTGTAGCCGGTAGTTTGTCGGAGTTTGTCACCAAGAACCAGAGTTTGTCGGTCTTGCGTTTAGGAGATATGTGAGGATACGCTGTAGAGACCTTTCTACCTGGATCTTGAGAACGGAAGGTCGTAGCAAAAATCTGATAACTCGAGTGTGTAGTAGACGTGTGCGCCGATCGGCGTGGCGCACGCCGCCGGTCATTTTAGCCGCGCCGCCGCCGCCGAAGTTTTCGTCGGCGTCATCGGCGTTAAAATCTAAGTGTAACATGTGTAAGAAACAAGTACAAAAAGCTGAAATAACTTGCATCTAGGTACATAATTATCTCATATTTTTTTATTCTTTTCCTCTCTTTTTGAATTAGTTTGATTGTTGCCATTGAGGTTTTTTTATAGTGATTTTATAATTTAATCTTTATCATATCATCCGCACGACACCCACTGCTGGGTATAGGCCTCCCCCAAGGATCTCTACAACGATTTGTCCTGCGATGCCCGCATCCAGCGGCTTCCCGCGACCTTCAGCAGATCGTCGGTTCACCTTGTGGGGGGCCTACCTACGTAATGGTCAACAACTTCGAGTGTAGTGTTCCTAACATGAGCTGGAGTGGGTACAACATGAGCACTCGACATGATTTTCGTCTTATCCATCTTAATTCTAAGACCCACTTTTTGGGAGGCACTATGGATATCTTCGAGCATTGTGTTCAAGCCTTCCATGGTCTCAGCCAGCCATAAGAACTATATCATCGGCAAAACGAAGGTGTGTTAGGTACTGGCCATTAAAGTTGATACCGAGTCCTTTCCAGTCCAAGAGCTTAAAGATGCCCTCCATCGCAGCTGTGAACAGTTTCGGAGAAATAACGTCTCTCTGTCTCACACCTCGCTGTAGTTGGATGGGATCTGTGCTCTGATTCTGTACTCGGGCCGACACGACATGGTGGCATTTTCTTATAAGTGCCTCAACACCTCGATATACCTAGTCTACTTGGTGCACCTCTGGAGACTGCAGCACTGCTCAGCGGGTCTACCGCCTAACTCTATCACTTTGGATCTGGCTTTGGTTTATGACGTCATGAACTGTCCGTCCTTGTCATCGTGTTATGTTATGACAAGGACGAACAGAGCATTGTTATCGCTCTGGCTAAAGCTTTGAGTTAGGCGGTAGGGCCCCTGGTCTCAATCGAATCAAAGACTTCAACATAGACCACGAACGCCAAGCAAAGTGGCAGATTATACTCCCCGGTCTTCTGTATAACCTGCCGCAGCGTATGGATGTGGTCTATGGCGCAAAAGCCTTTTCAGAACGCGGCTTGTTCGGGAGGTTGGAAGTCGTCGAACTTGCGAGCGCGACGATTCGTAAGATTCGTATTCTTCAAGAGGGTCTTGTCACCCTTTTTACCGACTTCAAAAGGAGGGAGGTACTCAATTCGACCCGTTTTTTTTGTTTATTTTTTGTTTTTTGTATGTACATCGATTACTCGAAGACGGCTGAACCGATTGAAATGATTCAAACGTTATTACATTAGGTAAACTTTCAAGTTGGTCCCATTTTTTAAAATTTTGAAATCGGTTCAGTATTTTTCATGTAATCTTGAAAAAAGCACGAAAATAGTATGCTTATTTGTGAACTACCTCGATGATCAGTCGTATAACTTCTTTGTTTATGAACTGAATAAGATAATTATTTTTTTGTTGGAAAAGGGATATCTTTAGTGTAGTTCTTTAATCGACTTAAAAAAGGAGGTTCTCAGTTTGACCCGCATGTATGTATGTTTCTCCGCGATTAACTCACGTTTGGCTGAGCCGATTTTTCTACCTAAATAATATACCTACACTACCTAATACAAAAGGTACCTACACTAAAAATAAAAAAATAAAAAATTGTTTAAAAAAACAAAAAACCGACTTCAAAAAACCTACCTCTAAAAAGCAAGAAATAATATTTGAAATAATAAAAACACGTCTATTGAAGTCGGGTGTGGCTTTTAGAATAAAAAAAGGAATTTGTACTCCAGCCCCACCCGACTTCAATAGACGTGTTTTTATTATTTCGAATATTATTTCTTGCTTTTTAGAGGTAGGTTTTTTGAAGTCGGTTTTTTGTTTTTTTAAACATTTTTTTTAAAGAACAGAATCACCTCACTTTCACTTCACTTATGTTCCATGTCTTCGGCATTCTGCCCTCGACGATGACGAAATTGAAAAGCTTCTGGAAGTCTTCTATCCTACTTATTTTGACCATCCTCGCCGATTACGCCGATGACGCCGCCGCCGCCGACAATTTAGACGCCAGACGCCGCCGCCGGTCAAATGATCATCGGCGCACATGTCTAGTGTGTAGCCATTAGTTTGTCGGAGTTTGTCACCAAAAATCAGAGTTTGTCAATCTTACGTTTAGAAGATATGTGGGGATATGCTTTAGAGATATTTCTACCTGGATCTCGAGAACGGAAGGTCGTAGCGAAAATCTCACATATCTCCTAAACGCAAGACCGACAAACTCTGATATTTGGCGACAAACTCGGTCGAACTACCGACTATAGATATGACTAATCGGATTATCGCTACGACCTTCCGTTCTCAAGATCCAGGTAGAAAGGTCTTCACAGCGTATCCTCACATATCTCCTAAACGCAAGACCGACAAACTCTGGTTCTTGGTGACAAACTCCGACAAACTACCGGCTACACACACAAGTAATCAGATTTCTGTTACGACCTTCCGTTTTCGAGATCTGTGTGGCTCAGCTGTAGAGACGTCTCTACCAGTACCGGCGTTAGGGGGGGGCGAGCACGGGCGACCGCCCGGGGCGCCAGATATAGAGGGGCGCCGCAGGCGCCCCTTTATATCTGCAGCCGCAGGTGCTCCTTTATACTCACACGCTCATTGAGCGAGTCTGACTAAAAAATCGCGCTGCGCGGCCATTTTTTTCCATAAACAAGCGAGATTACAAGGTTAGAAGATGAAACTGACTAAAAATGACGCTGCGCAGCGGTATTTTTACTGTAATAAGCAAAATTAGAAGATTAGCATATGAAACTGACTAAAAAATCGCGCTGCGCGGCCATTTTTTTTCCATAAACAAGCGAGATTGCAAGATTAGAAGATGATACTGACTAAAAATCGCGCTGCGCGGCGGTCTTTTTACTGTGATAAGCAAAATTTGAAGATTAGCAGATGAAACTGATTAAAAAAATCGCGCTGCACGGCCATTTTTTTTCCATAAACAAGCAAGATTAGAAGATCAAACTGACTAAAAATCGCGCTGCGCGGCGGTCTTTTTACTGTGATAAGCAAAATTTGAAGATTAGCAGATGAAACTGACTAAAAATCGCGCAGCGCGGCCTTTTTTTCCATAAACAAGCGAGATTACGAGATTAGAAGGTGAAACTGACTAAAAATCGCGCTGCGCGGCCGTTTTTTGACTAACAGCCAAAATTAAAAATCATGAAATCGCAGATAGGGGGCGCCCCGTAGAAATGTCGCCCAGGGGCGCTGGTAGTGCTAAAACCGGCACTGGTCTCTACAGCTGCGCCACACGTATCTCCTAAACGCAAGACCGACAAACTCTGGTTTTTGTGCGACAAACTCCGACAAACTAACGGCTATACATACAAGTAATCAGATTTTCGCTACGACCTTCCGTTTTCGAGATCTGTGTGGCGCAGCTGTACAGACGTCTCTACAGCTGAGCCACATGTATCTCCTAAACGGAAGACCGACAAACTCTGGTTTTTGGCGACAAACTCCGACAAACTATAGACTTCATCATGGCATATTCAAAATGTCAGATTTCCAACTTTTTTTTTTGTGGCGCAGCTGTAGTCCGGCACGTCATTATCATTGTTATAATAACAAGACGTCTATTGAAGTCGGGTGGGGCTGGAGTACAACTTCCTTTTTTTATTCTAAAAGCCCTACCCGACTTCAATAGACGTCTTGTTATTATAACAATGATAATGCGTATCTAATGAATTGAATATTATTTCTTGCTTTTTAGAGGCAAGTTTTTTGAAGTCGGTTTTTTTGTTTTTTAAAACAATTTTTTATTTTTTTCATTTTTAGTGTAAGTACCTTCTCTATTAGGTAGTGTAGGTATATTATTTCGTATAAAAATTGGCTCAGTCAAACGTGAGATATTCGCGGAGAAACATACATTCATACAGGTCAAACTGAGAGAGAACCCTCTTTTTTTGAAGTCGGTTAAAAAGACTACACTAAAAGTACTCTTTCCCAACAAAAAAACATCTAATTCGATTTATTAATAACAAAGTCGTCAAGGTAGTTGATGCAAAATCATAGTATTTTCAGGATTTCTTGAAAACTACTTAACCGATTGAAATAAAAATTAAATGGGACCATCTCGCAAGAAAACTCAATCGAACAAAAAAAGAATCATCAAAATCGGTCCATAAATGTCGAAGATACGCGCGAACAACGATAAAAAACAAAAAAAAGTATACAATTGAATTGAGAACCGCCTCCTTTTTGTGAAGTCGGTTAAAAATAGAGAGACTAACAGAAGTTTAGCTTAGTACTACGGGCGCTCGAGCATCGCACACACACAAAGACAGCTCTCGCCGCTGCGTCACGTACTCGAACTGTTTTGAGAGTGGTTTGAGATTGCAGTTATACAGTGTCGGTGAGAGATGTCTATGTGTGCGTTGCTCGAGCGCGCAAGTGCTAAGCTCAACTACTGTACTCTCTCTATATTGTTTATTTATTTATTTATTTTATTTTGGACAACAGACGGTCATTTACAAAACATGTTGTATTATACAGTAATCTAAAGGAAGACCTAGAGTGCCAACAAATATGTAATAATTATTTAGTGTAACAAGGTCGAAATAGGTAAAGATTGAAACGGTTATAATATGATGTTGCTAACATTAAAAATGGAGTAATTATTCTACATTAATAGGAGTATAACGTAGATTACAAGGAGATACTATTGATATAATAAAAAGGATCCTTACGACAAAGAATAATACAGAAATATGCAAAAGAGGGTCGAATTATACTTATTAGATAACAATTCTATTGTTGATAAGGTCAAGCTGTGTTAATAGAGTTTATGGATAAAATAATAACATAACCAAATTCTTTTCAGGTATGTCTCAAGAAACAGCCGGACACACAAACACTCCTCATGCACTACAAGGAAATCCATTTATTGAGCTCACCGACAGCAAGACGAGTGGAGCGGGAAATATTTATCTGCGATATATGCAATCGGATATTTTTCAACAAACCTCTTCTAGAAATGCATATATTCCATAGACACTACAAAAACGCCACAAAACGCGCTTTTCTCTGTCGAATATGTTTGAAACAGCTGTCTTCAAAATTCATATTTTCACATTTTTGCACTGCACATCAAATTCAAAGTGTTTCATGTTGCCCTATTTGTCTGAAGAAGTGTGACAACATCAGTTCGTTACAAGAACATATAGCGGCAACACATAGGAAACACTTATCGTGCAATATTTGTGGTTTTGAAACGACTAGAGAGGAACTTTATAATAACCATTTGGACTCTTATATGAGTAAACCTAAAATCAAAAAAGAAACAGAGGAAAGTATTTTTTATAATAAATATTTTTTGAAGCCCTGCACTAAAGATATGTGGAAATTTCCCATCCCAAGGTCAGTCTACTCTACATACATTTGAGACGTACAGCGGTGGCCGGATATTTAGAAACACCAGTAGATTTTCATACAAACAAGGTAACTTTGAAGCCTTGGTTCTCCGCCAGGGATTGATCTAGCTGTGATCTGATGATGGCCATCCAGGGAGGGAATGGAGATGAGAGTCAATATGGCGGGTGTATCGTGGCGAATCGAAATGTCTCAAATACTAAAAAAATGTACCTAAAATGTACTATTTAGTACCTGGAATTAAAAAATTTGTACCTAAATAAGAAAAAAGTTATAACGAAATCAAAGGTACACCCGCCATATTGACGTCAATATGGCGGGTGTATCTTAATAAATCAATATTGAACCATTATACATAAAATATAACTACATCAAAAAAATGTACCTAAATTGTACCTCAAGGCAAAAAAAACACATGCTCGATTACTTAAGTAGTTTCTGAGAAATCAAACAACAGTTTTTTTTTGTGATCAACAAGATGGCGGGATCCCTTATGGTCTTAAAGTATATCACGGCTAGATTTTACCATTCATTAGTGCCATTCATATTTTGGTAACTACTATTTAGTACTATTCGTTTGGAACTATTTGGTACCATTCATGAGGTACTATTTAGTACAAATAATTTAGTACCATTCATTTGTCACTATTTAGTACAAATTATTTGTTGCCATATAGTACAATTTATTTGGTACCATATAGTACCATTCGTTTGTTACTATTAAGTACCATTCATTAGATACTATTAAATAAAAATTATTTGGTACCATCTTGTACCATTCGTTTGTTACTATATAAATGGTGCTATTTAGTATAAATTATTTGGTACCATATAGTACCATTCATTTGTTGCTATTAAGTACCATTAATTAGGTACTATTTAGTACAAATAATTTAGTACCATATAGTACCATTTATTTGTTTCTATTTAGTGCCATTCATTAGGTACTATTAGGTACAAATTATTTAGTACCATATTGTACCATTTATTTGTCACTATTAAGTACCATTCATTAGATACTATTGGGTACAAATTATTTTTCTACCATATAGTACCATTCTTTGTTACTATTTAGTGCCATTCATTAGGTACTATTTAGTACAAATTATTTGGTACCATATAGTACCATTCATTTGTTTCTATTTAGTGCCATTCATTAGGTACTATTAGGTACAATTTATTTGGTACCATATTGTAACATTCGTTTGTTACTTTAAGTACCATTCATTAGGTACTATTTAGTACAAATAATTTAGTACCATATTGTACCATTCGTTTGATACTTTTTAGTGCCATTCATTAGGTACTATTTAGTACTAATTATTTGGTGCCATATAGTACAATTTATTTGGTACCATATTGTAACATTCTTTTGTTACTATATGAATAGTACTATTTAGTACAAATTATTCGGTACCATATAGTACCATTAGTTTGTTACTATTTACCCACAATTCATTGGGTACTATTAGGTACAAATTATTTGGTAACATATTGTACCATTAGTTTGTTTCTATTTAGTACCATTCATTAGGTACTTTTAGGTACAAATTTGTACACTTACTTTGTTACTATTTAGTACCATTTATTCACTACTAATTAGTACCATTAATTAGGTACTATTAAATATAAATTATTTGGTGCCAAATAGTACAAATTATTTGGTACCATATTGAACCATTCGTTTGTTACTTTGAGTACCATTCATTAAGTACTATTTAGTACAAATAATTTAGTACCATATTGTACCATTTGTCTGTTACTTATTAGTACCATTCATTAGATACTATTAGGTACAAATTATTTGGTACTATATTGCACTATTACTTTGTTACTCTTTAGTATCATTCATTAGATACAATTTAGTACAAATAATTTAGTACCAATAATTTTTTTCTACTTAGTATCATTCATTAGGTAGGTACTATTTAGTACAATTTATTTGGTATCATATAGTTCCATTCGTTTGTTACTATTTAGTACCATTCATTAGGTACTATTGAGTACAAATTATTTGGTGCCGTATAGTACAATTTATTTGGTACCTTATAAGTAGTACCATGCATTTGTAACTATTTAGTACCATTCATTAGGTACTATTTAGTACAAATATTTTGGTACTAAAACCCCTTTCGACTTTAAACGACCTGTCTTTTTATATTCTAACTTCAAAATCTATCGCAATCGCTTTCAGGATGTAATCCATTGAAGTTTCTTTTTGGCACAAATAAAAACTTACCAAAGAAATGCAGCAATGTGTCACATCCATTTGTCAAACGAAAGCGATTGCGTTAGATTTTTAAAATTAGACAATAAAGCGTGAATTTTCTTTTCTATAAACATTTATTTAGGTAAGACGCAAAGATCGACTAGAAAGAATGGAAAAGATATTTTTTTTATATATTTTCATTTTACACTGGGGCACTCTGGCTGGGGCTGTATTAAGTTATCGATATTTTTTGTCGGTTGTCTATCACTATGTAATCCAGCCTGCCTAGCATGACCGATTTATATCGCGTGATATAGCATTTTATCGACCCTCATCTGTCAAATTCCTTTGTCTTTTTGACAGTTAAACGTGATAAAACGCTATATCACGCGATATAAATCGGTCATGCTAGGCAGGCAGGGGTGCCCATGGCAAAAATGTTTGACTAGGTGATCGACATTTTGACTGTTTGACACACCAAATATTTACCAAGAAAAAAATTGCAAAAATAAAACTACATTAGGTGCAAAGTATCAAATTCAGATTTTTTTTAATAGTCATATACTTTACTCCACCCATGCAACGTTCCTTTCCATCCTATTATCACTCTTTTAATACTGTTTGTCACTGTTACCTAGGTACTAATTAATACTATCGATATCAATATTAATGTCAATAGGAACAAGATATACATCACTGACACTTTACATAAACATTTTTACACACACATATGTAATCAAAATAAGGTTTCGTTTGAAAGCTCATGCTTGTTCCTCTATTAACTTTATGGCCCTGCCCCAAGGGTTGAAATACCGTTAAAAAAATAACGATACATAAAATAACGTTAAAAAACCGTTTAAACATTTTATCGGTAAATTTACCGGTAAAAATAACGTTATTGTCCCGGTAAAATTACCGTTAAATATAGCGTTATACTTTACCGGTACAATAGTACCGGTAAAATTATCGGTAAAAAAAGTATCGTTATTAATTGGAATAAAGTTAATTTCTATGTAACGTTATCTAAAGTAATGTTATTTATTGACATAACGTTAATGTTAAAATTAACGGTAAAAAAAAAAGAAATAACGTTACATTTAAAAATAACGTTATCATTCCCTGCCTAAGGGACATATTACATTGTCAATATTATCATGATACCGTGATAATATTGATAGTATAATAAGCAGTATCGCAGTATTGTGATAATAAACACAGTTTATCAATGATATTAAAAGTAAAGGTAAGTTATACGCCAACATCATTGCTATTTAAAACAGCCAAAAGTTACTATAGATACACACATTGACCATTGCACGCGCATTGGCAGCCACTTAACAGCGCGTCAGCTGTCTCCTTCACTCACACACGCAAGGCAGACAGCTCGCTCTTTGTACAATATGGCCGAATAAAGTAATAGAAAATACATATTTTTATTAAATACAGTACTTTCGTGTGAAATTAAGCATTTTTCCGATCTCTGAATGTTGCTGTATAATTTGTACATCGTCTAAAGACGCAAGTAGAGATATTTTTTTAATGGAATTTCACAATTTTATCGCGTCTGACTGACGAGAGCCGCGTGTGTTTCTGTGTCGCGAGACTGTGCCTGACTAATTGAAAGTCGCGGGCAATTACCTGACTTTCGTCTTGCCATTTTGGAGTCCGGGTAACGTATTTATACTTTTTTAATATCATTGCAGTTTATCCGAAATCTTGAAATTGGCTTGATAGTATTGAAATACTATCAAGCCAATTCCATAATAGGCGGCCATTACATGCTCATGCAAGCGTCAGTCAAATTCCATCAGTCATGAATTACGTTTGACTGACTGACTGATGGAAAGAAGAAATCAACTTAATGCAACCATCAGTCGCTACATTACACGGTAGGTTAACTGATAATCATATTTTGTCAGCAGGTTCGATAATTATCTTGAATTATAATTCAAGATAATTATCGAACCTGATGACATAATTTCACCAGAATCGGTCGAGAAATGCGACCTGTAGAGGAAAACAAACAACCAAAAAGCCGGACTGAAATAAACTTTTTACATTTCTACGTCAATTAAATAAATTCGAAAATCTGTTTTGACAAAAAAATATGTATATTTATCAAACCAAAAAACAAAATTTCACCGGGATCGGTTGAGAAATGCGACCTGTAGAGGAGAACAGACAGCGCCGGAAAGCCAGACTGAAATATGTTTTTTTTACATATCTCCACCATTTTAAAAAATATTGAAAAACTGGCTTGACAAAAAATAAAGCTTTGTCCAGACTTGCATTATTTTGGCGTTTCAGATCACCGTATCTTTATCATACATCGCTAGTTTGGTTGGGCGTGCGTTGTATGTTAAAGATGCGGTAATCTGATACGCAAAAATGGACTAGTCTGGACAAAGCTTAACATTCCGTTCTCTACTCTAATACAGTATAGCTAGATACTCTGTACAAATCATAAACAGAATCACAGAGTAGAACAATTATGAAAAATCCTTTTTTACGCGCGTCCGCCAGAAGCATTTAGAGGGTTTGCTGGCAGTTAAGACATTTTTTGTCGATACCCCAGGGTGTGTCAGCACTCGAGAGGGCTCATGCATGATTCGCGGGAAGTTCGCGGCCTCGCGCGCGATTCGCGCGTGAGTCTGGAGAGGCCTTAGGAAAAACTGTAGTAACCGACGTTTCAAGCCTATTTCTTTTTTGGTTACTGAACTAACCGCGGACGTTCTAATGTCTAAGACGAAAGAAAATATAAAAACCGGGTATGTAAAAAACGGTTTTTTATGATTTGAAAATGCCGTAATCCCGTTTTTTCTGTTTTCGGTGAAGCCGGTTTGCATTTCCTGTTGTACATACGTATTGTTAATTTTATACTAATCTGTGGTATTGTTTTTGTTTTATAATTAAACAAAGAAAACATATACATACCTCTGTCAAAAAAAATATTATTTGGAACCAAGCTTTGTCATAGTTTACAATAAGCCAGTATATTATAGTAGTGAGTTAAAAACACAATACGTTTCTTTTCATCAAAATGAAACGCGGGAAAAAATGTGTTGTTGATTTGTCTGAACAGAAAATAGTAATAAGTGAATATAAACACCATTTTCCATCAGTAAATGATTTACCTTCACCGTGTAGTGAAATATTTTCAAAAATTTCTTGTGAACTGCAACAAAAGTTATCACCAAAAGCACTATATTTATCAATTAAACGAAATTTTCAATACTTTTTTCTTGAGGATGCTGAAAACAGTAATGACAAAAATTCGGTGAGTTCAAATAATAAAACTGAAGATGAGATTATTTTAAGAGATGAGATAATTGATGATGTTGATAATTTGATAATTAATTATGATAATGATGATGACACCGAAAACGAGAGTAAAAAAGAAAAAAGTTATATTGTGGACAAAACCATAAATACTGATGAAGGTAAATCTTTTCATTTTTCGCTTGATTTATATCAATGGAGGAAAATTCAGCCAATCTCAAAATGTTCGGTTCGAATGAAAGCCAATAATCCAGTTAAACAGAAAAAGTGGTTGTTACCTAAATATGAGTGGGCGGATTTGTTAAGGGAAAAAATTTGGGAAAAAACGAAATCTCCTTGCAGTTGGTGCTTTAAAACAAATTATGTTAAGTGTAACGAAAGACTGACTTTTCTTGGTATATGCAAAGAATGCAATGCTAAAATAAAAATAATAATTACGTATCCTACAGAAAATATCGCATCTTGTACCAGTTTCATTACAGATTTTGACAAAAACTTTCATCATACTTTAAGAAAAAAAATTAAAATGACACCCATTAAGCGCAAAGAGTTATTGGAAGAACTGAAACACGAGGCTCCGATAACCGTTCATAAACAGTTAATTAATAACATAATGGAAGTTGGGGATCATCAGCCACCGCATTTACCTTCACATGGAACTTTACGGCAGATAAAACATGAAAATAATCTTAGTGAGTATTATCATAAAGATCCAATTTTGGCTTTATTGTATATGGCCCAAAACATAAAACCCTATAATGATCATATTAAAAACATCACAATTCATCCACACTTTTATATTCACTATTGGTCTACGTCACAAGAAACATACTATAATCATTATCATAAGCATCACAGAGTAATTTTAAGCATTGACGCAACAGGTAGTATTTTTAAGGAAACTGATCTTGTTATGAAGAATTACACTTTGTTGTACGTTGCTGTAATGTACAGTGAAGAAAATAAAAGAAGTGTTCCAGTTGCCCAAATGATTTCTAGTTCCCAAACAATGGATTCTATTATGAATTGGCTTAAATCTTGGAAAGGCCAGAAATCAATTCCAAACGAAGTAGTTTTGGATCAATCGTCAGCGCTAATAGGAGCCACGATCAAAGCATTTACTGAACATAAGTCCACTAATGAGTATCTAGCAGAATCCTTTAGGAAACTTGACGTTGGTAAGACATCACCCGACGACTTATATGTTCGCATCGACACGAGCCATTTTGTGAAAACCATATACAATCTTAGCTGTTTTCGAAATGTAGACACAAGAACCAAAGCATTTTATTGTAAGTGTATTTTGTATCTTAAACATGTAGATGACTACGGAACTGCAAAACAAATAATTTCAGATATAATAACTGTAGCTCTCAATAAATACGATAATATTGGATCCCCATGCGATGAAGCTAAAACAAGGCTAAAAAGTTGTAGTAAGACCATGAATTTTCAAGGATATCAAAATTTTGAACATGACTGTCTGCCGGAACAACTTAATTCGAAAGAAATACAAAACAATCAAGAGAAACTTACATTTCCTAAATGGTTTCATGACAAATTAGATCGTGAAAATCTGTTAGTTACATTAACAGATGATGACAGCGATTTTTCATCACATGAAAACTTATTTTACATGCCTACTTTTATACCAACTCTAACCCGGTTAGTACAACAACTTCCATTGTGGTCAAATGTAATGCTACCAATATATCATTCAGAAAACCAAAATGCATCTTCATCTAACGTGGAAAGTTACTTTAAAACGCTTAAAAGATATTTATGTCACATTGACGTGAAATCCAACAGACTGAGATTGGACCAATTTGTTGCCAAACATACAGAATTCATTGATGGAGAGGTAAAAGAAGCTCTAGGTAACGAAGAAAGTATAGATAGAAAAACAAAAGAAAAGACTATGAAAAAAAGGGAAATTAATCAGCACAAACAGACAAAGAAAACAGAAGATGATTTTCCAACCGACTCAATTTTTTCTAAAACTCCCTCTTTTTCTGAAAATTGGAAGGGCAAAGCTAACGCTCGAAAGATAGTAAAAAAAAAAAGTGTGCATACTCAGAAACCTGTGGTATTACTATTAAATGGAACAAGACTACAAACAGGCATGAAAGATTTACACGTTTCAAATACTTGCGCATTTGACTCGGTTGCACAAATAGTTGCAGTAGGTTGTGTTGAAAGATTTTATTTAAATACCTGTGTACTCAATAATCCAAATGAATTTTGTCAGTTTATTAAAAAAATGATTGATGTTAAAACTACACGGACAGATTTGTATAAGGAGCGAGCGCGACTTCTTGGGCGATATTTTCAAAAAACTTATATCGATGACAAAACTTTCGTTACTTGCGAGTGCAATATAACGTATATTTTTGAAAATATTTTAGTCGATGCAATTTATAGTGCCATTTTACAAGAATCATGCACAAATACTGAATGTGTCATAAACAAAGTTCAAAGAAAAGTATCTTTTTTACCACTAAATTATAATATGCCAAATATCTCAATGCTCAATCAATCAGCAGAGTCAATGTTATGTGACGATAATAATATTGTACAATGTCGACGTGATAACTGCAACGGCATACGAACATTAAAATATGTACTTACTAATACAATAGCTTTTGAGCTGAATCAATCAGACGTAATTTTTCTTAAAGATGTACCTACGGAAATAACATTAAATAGTACAAGATACGAAATCCTTGGATTAATTGAGTTTTTACCATCCGGCGGTGATGTTACAAACATCCACAAGATTGGTCACTACAGGGCTCATTGTCGTCGTAACAATGAATGGAAATGTTTTGATGATCTGAACAATTTTGTAACCAAAACTCCAAAAACACTAATCGTTAACTGCATTATGTATGGACAAAAATAATTATATAAAAATATTACAAACAAGACTGAAAAGGCAGTGTTTTTAATACCTTACAAATATTTTAAACGAAGTACCTAAATAAAAATGCTCCCACATGACGTGTTCATTCTGCTTTGTAAAAATAGTGCTATTTTATAAAAGTTTTAAAAATGACAAAAGTTTTTTTAGGTTAGGTATTGTTATGTTAGATTGTTACGTTATTGTTGTTTGTTGATTACTAAACTTTTAAGAAATAGTAAAGTTCCTAATTTCGTTACTGATCTCATTTTTAAGAATGTTTTGTTTTACTTACTCTGTAAAAAATATATTTATGTTTTTTATAATGTTCCTATTACGACAAAAGTAATTTTCTTTCCATTTTATTAGAAAATTATATATATATTTGCACTTTGTGAAGAATATTTTTTTATTTTATAAAAACGTATTGTGTCCATCATGATAAAAGTTTTTTTTAAGTTTATGTTTGTTGATTACTCAACTTTTGAGAAATAATGAAGAAAGTTCCTCATTTTCGTGCATTTTCGTAACGTACTGGTCTAATTTTTAAGAATGTTTTACTCTGTAAAAAATACATTTAAATTTTATTATAATATGCCCATTACGACAGTAACTTTCTTTTTATTTCATTTTATAAGAAAGTTATGTATTTTTTTACTTGGTGAATATTTATATTTTATTTTATAAAAACGTATTGTTTCCATTATGACAAAAGTTTGTTTTAATGTATATGTTTGTTGATTACATAACTTTTAAGAAATAATGAAGAAAGTTCCTCATTTTCGTGCATTTTCGTTACTGATCTTATTTTTAGGAATGTCTTGATTTACTTAATTACTCTGTAAAAACAAAATTTAAGTTTCATATAATGTGCCCATTATGACAAAAGTAACTTTTCGGTTATTATTTAATTTATATTTTTATTTATGTTTGTTAATTACATAATTTTTGAAAAATAATGCAGAAAGTTCTTATTTTCGTTACATAGATTTTTATAAGTTTGTTTTACTCTGTGACAGGTACAGAAATTTTTTTTTAAAAGAAAATGTATCCAAATATAACTAATTTTAATAATTCATAAAAGATTATGAAAAAAAGTTTTTTTTGTTTTAATTTGTGAAGTATCTACCTACACCATAGTTGTTTTCTGAGTTCAAAGGGCTCATGGTACTGTTCATATGATACGATACAGCCTATTATACTGCCAATATTATCACGGTATCATGTTAATACTAACAATGTTATATGCCATATGCCCCATACGGTAGGCCCATAGGTGACGGCTACATTCGTGGTAAATACTGTGATCAGTAGGTAATTAATCAGGTTTCTATTTCATAAAATAATTAATAATAATAATTCTTTATTTCAGACACAGTATCCATCTACAATATACACAAAACAAGACAGTACAAAACAATAAAATCTATTAAAAATCGGCCAAGTGGGTGTCAGGCCCAGTAGGGTTCCGTAGTTACCAATGTTACCATATACCATACCATAATTATTCATCTGTAAAAACTTTGTTTTTCATAGAGTTTGTAAAAATGACAAAGTTATATTTGCGGTTTTGGAAAATACGCTAATCTCTAAAACTACTAAATATATCTCGCTTAAACCAATTTTCGTTGAAAGTGTTTATTAAGATCTACAGTAGATATATTTTTTATTTTTCACTCTTTGGCAGTGTATAGCTTTCAAACAGTTGACTTTGAGAAAAAATAGTCTTAGAAAACTCAGTGTCATTTTAGACACCCCGCACGTACTAGTTTGATGAAAAAAAATCCGTTTCAGTTCCATATATGAGGAGCCGCACCTTAATATTTTTTTATTTTTGTGTAAAAATCGTAAAGCGGTTCACAGAATACATCTACCTACCAAGTTTCAACTGTGTAATCCTAATAGTTTCGGAATAAAGTTGCTGTGACATACGGACGGACGGACAGACAGACATAACGAATCTATAAGGGTTCCGTTTTTGGCCTTTAGGCTACGAAACCCTAAAAAGTACAGTAATTTACCATAGTAGGTGTTTATTAGAGTAGAATTATGTTTTATAATTAATACGAAACATAATTCTATCCCAATAACAACAATAGTAAATTACTGTAGTAAATTTACTAATCTTTTGTCAAATAGGCCCCAGATTAAATACTGATGGATCACAGTATTTACCACGCGTGTAGCCATCTCCTTAAAGTTAATAAAGGAAAAATCAATGAGCTGTCAAATGAAACCGAAATATTTTAATTACGTTTGTGTGTGTGTAAAAATGTATACAATATTATTTTTTGTGTATACGTGGTATATACGAAAGTCGAAACACGGGTCACATATTTTTATTTCAGAATCATTATAAAAACATTGATAATGATTGGTAGGTATTAAAAACTCACGAAGTAACAAGCTTTTTGTGTTGTCCCTTTAGTGGGGTGTGCGTTAATTATGGTTTTGTAAATATTATTTGGTCAAACAAAATAAAAGATGATACAAAAAATATTGCGATCGATTCTATTACTGATTCTGAACAAACAGTTGTCAGGTTTCGTATATACTAAAAATAACCTTGTAGGTTGTAGTGTCATGTCAGTGATGTATATCTTGACAATATTGACATTAATATCGATAATTCGATATCGATAGTATTAAATGGTACATAACAGTAATAGTATTAATAGTGTTATAATAGGATGGCATGAAATTTAGTACCTAATGAATGGTAAGTACTAAATAGTAACAAACGAATGGTAAAATATGGTACCAAATAATTTGTACTAAATAGTACCCAATGATCGGGACTAAATAGTAACAAAGAATGGTACTATATGGTAGAAAAATAATTTGTACCCAATAGTTTCTAATGAATGGCACTTAATAGTGACAAATAAAAGGTACAATATGGTAACAAATAATTTGTACCTAATAGTACCTAATGAATGGCGCTAAATAGAAACAAATAAATGGTACTATATGGAACTAAATTCTTTGTACTAAATAGTACCTAATGAATGGTACTTAATAGTAACAAAGAATGGTACTATATGGTAGAAAAATATTTTTTACCAAACAGTATCGAATGAGGGGTACTTAATAGTGACAAATAAATGGACAATATGGTACCAAATAAATTGTACCTAATAGTACCTAATGAATGGCACTAAATAGAAACAAATGAATGGCACTTAATAGAAACAAATGAATGGTACTATATGGTACCAAATAATTTGTACTAAATAGTACCTAATGAATGGCACTAAATAGTAACAAAGAATGGTACTATATGGTAGAAAAATAATTTGTACCCAATAGTATCTAATGAATGGTACTTAATAGTGACAAATAAATGGTACAATATGGTACTAAATAATTTGTACCTAACAGTACCTAATGAATGGCACTAAATAGAAACAAATAAATGGTACTATATGGTACTAAATTATTTGTACTAAATAGTACCTAATTAATGGTACTTAATAGCAACAAATGAATGGTACTATATGGTACCAAATAATTTATACTAAATAGCACCATTCATATAGTAACAAACGAATGGTACAAGATGGTACCAAATAATTTTTATTTAATAGTACCTAATGAATGGTACTTAATAGTAACAAACGAATGGTACTATATGGTACCAAATAAATTGTACTATATGGCAACAAATAATTTGTACTAAATAGTGACAAATGAATGGTACTAAATTATTTGTACTAAATAGTACCTCATGAATGGTACCAAATAGTTCCAAACGAATAGTACTAAATAGTAGTTACCAAAATATGAATGGCACTAATGAATGGTAAAATCTAGCCGTGATATACTTTAAGACCATAAGGGATCCCGCCATCTTGTTGATCACAAAAAAAAACTGTTGTTTGATTTCTCAGAAACTACTTAAGTAATCGAGCATGTGTTTTTTTTGCCTTGAGGTACAATTTAGGTACATTTTTTTGATGTAGTTATATTTTATGTATAATGGTTCAATATTGATTTATTAAGATACACCCGCCATATTGACGTCAATATGGCGGGTGTACCTTTGATTTCGTTATAACTTTTTTCTTATTTAGGTACAAATTTTTTAATTCCAGGTACTAAATAGTACATTTTAGGTACATTTTTTTAGTATTTGAGACATTTCGATTCGCCACGATACACCCGCCATATTGACTCTCATGAATGGAGGAGATCCAGATCACTTAACACACCCAACTGATCTGATCAGCATTCTAAGAGCTATTTGGATATTTAAAAAAAAACCGTGTTGGAGGACCCAGGCTTCAAAGTTACCTTGTTTGTATGAAAATTGACTGGTGTTTCTTATTATCCGGCCACCATTATATCTTACTATTACCAGTATAATATAGTACAGGGATGGCGAACCTTTTTAGGGTTCCGTACCCAAAGGGTAAAAATGGGACCCTATTACTAAGACTTCGCTGTCTGTCTGTCTGTCATCAGGCTGTATCTCATGAACTGTGATAGCTAGACAGTTGAAATTTTCACAGATGATGTATTTCTGTTGCCGCTATAACAACAAATACTAAAAACAATAAAATAAATATTCAAGGGGGGCTCCCATATAACAAACCTGATTTTTTTGCAATTTTTTTCTCGATATTAATAAAGACAACAGGTAGACAATTGAAATTTTCACCAATGATGTATTTCTGTTGCTGCTATAATAACCAAAAACTAAATAGGTACAGAATAAATTAAATATTTAAGGGGGGTTCCCCTACAACAAACGTGATGGTACGGAACCCTTCTTGCGCGAGTCCGACTCGCACTTGGCTGGTTTTTTTCTACAAATGTGCCATTGTTCTAAAGAAATCTTTAATGAGGTACTAGATTAGTACCTCATTAAAGATTTCTTTATTTAAGATTAGTACTAGACGTGTCATCATCATCAAAAAATAATTTTGACTTTGTGATTATTGGAAAAATAAGTCTACTATTAACCCAAAAGTCTTTATTTACTACAAAAAAATAGGTACATTTTGCAATGTTTTAATTATACGCGTAATTTAAATTAATTACTTAGTTCGTAGTTTTTTAGTGCATAATGAATTTTGTGATTGGTGACGTGCCCAAAATATTGTGTCGCGTGCCATTATTGCCATTGGTGCCATTGGTTCGCACTCCCTTATATAGAATACTCTATCCAACTTAGAGCTCTTACAGACGGTCGGCACGTTGCCAACTGCAGCCGTCGACGGTAGCCGGTGACAGTAGCCGGTGACGCTAGCAGTTTGCCGGCAGCCGTAGATTATTCGACGCTGATTTGTCGGCGACTCTCACCGACGCCGGCAAATGTCGACGACTGCAATTGGCAACGTGCCCCCCCCCCCCCCCCCCCCCGTCTGTAAGTGCTCTTAAGCTGCGTTGACATGATCATAGTACACTTGGACCAAACAGTTTGGATGACTACTTGGACGCTCCTTAGATAATGTAAATGAGCAATCCAAGTGCACTTGGACGTCGCCGTATACAAAAAGCTACTTTGTCCAAGTTACTTGGTCGAAGTATACTTTGTTCGTGTCGATAGGTATCCAAGTATACTTTGACCAAAGCTACTTTGTCCAAGTTACTTGGTCGAAGTATACTTGGTTTGTGACAACGAGTATCCAAGTAAGTATAAGTATACTTGGATACCTGTTGCCACGATCCAAGTTTTGTTCAAAGTTGATCAAAGCTACTTCGTCCAATTTACTTGGTCCAAATATATTTTGATCATGTCAATGCGGCTTTAAGCTGCGTTGACATGACCAAAGTACACTTGGTTCAAGTAGTTTGGATAACTACTTGGACGCTACTTGGATCATGTAAACGAGCAATCCAAGTACACTTGGATCAAAATTCTAATCAAAGTAAACTTGGACCATGCTCTACTTTCATCCAACTCTGCTCGGACCAAGTGGTTTTGACGACTACTTGGATCATGTAAACGAGCAATCCAAGTGCACTTGCATCAAAATTCCAATCAAAGTAAACTTGGACCATGCTCTACTTTCATACAAGTCTGCTTGGACCAAGTGGTTTTGACGACTACTTGGACGCTACTTGGATCATGTAAACGAGCAATCCAATTGTACTTGGACGTCGCCGTATACAAAAAGCTACTTTTTCCAAGTTACTTGGTCCAAGTATACTTTGTTCGTGTCGATATCGATAGGTATTAGTGATGGGCTCTTTTCTCCGCATTTAGACTCCCATTTGGTCCGTTATGCGTGACGTGTCGATAGGTATCCAAGTATACTTTGACCAAAGCTACTTTGTCCAATTTACTTGGTCCAAGAATACTTTGATCATGTGAACGCGACTTCACTGAGAGAACTTATTTTCTCGGCATTAATGCAGATTAGTACTAATAGTACTATAGTATAACATAATTGCATTTCATTCTTATTGACGTGGCGGCTATGAAGGTAGTCATTATGCGCGTGCGCGTCCCCCACCACTTTCCTCCCCCTCACTTACATCGAAATTGTGTTCTGTTTATCGTCTCGTGCGTTGTTCCGAGCCGCCAATAAGATTGAAACGTATTGTATCGTAGGTACCTCACTTTGAGTAGAGGAAAGTGAGGTGGAGGTGGATTGATAAGTCCATGACTTTGAAAAGAAGAAATACTTTTTTTTCATAATTTGTTTTTGTATCTTTAAAAGAAACTCCTTAAGGAATCTTTACACTACATTTTTTCTACAAACAAAAAGCTCAAGCGACTTCAAAATTTTCTTAATGACCCTTTTGACACTCTCGGCGGCACTCATGACATTAAACTCATTGAATGAAGATGTGAATCCTTCTTATTCTCTAGATTCAACCCACTGAGATTTTTTCTCCTGCCAAACATGAATAAATGTCTTGGCGGGCAAAGATTTTCACTAAGCCAAAAGGTGGTGTCTGAAATGGGCCCTCATTTCAGTTACCAGTTTTCAGGCGATGAAAGAAAAAAATGATGGGTAAAAGAGGTAGGAACTCCGTTGGACTGAAAACGCAGAGCTACAATAAGATAATTATGTAGAGAAATAAAACAAAATATTCTGAAAAAAGTCATTACAAAGTCATGGACTTATCAATCCACCCTCGTAGATATTATATTTTCGAAATTGTTTGTGAGTTGTTTTGCCCCCCTATTCAAATGACCAAGATTCTATTCGATTGAACACTACGCGTACTATTAAAACTTTAAAAAGCAAACTATAAAATTACGTGCCAATAAGCTAGTCAATTTCATACAATACATCAAAGTCTGTGATTTACATTAGTTTGCGATATTTGTTATTTAATCATCTATTGCTCATTTAATCTTTAAAAGTAAGCGTAGCATTCAAACGTTAATGTTGGCTATTTGAGTGGGGGAGGGGCAGATTTGGTAGGAGGGGGCAGATTTTAAAACTATTATTTCTTGTTCTTATTATAGTCCAATCAACGGGGCTTATGCAACCCGAATAATTCTTCCGTCTATGAAATTTGGCATGTGATGAAGTTAGGTAATACAGATTACAGATGAACAATAATCCAATAAATTTTGTTACGAGAAGTTAGGTATTTTTACCTAAACATGAAAATCGCTTATATCTCTCTGTGAATATTTCCTCGGGCTAAAATACTTTCTGTATACGTATTTGTGTATTAGTTAGAATAAGTATGTAAAAGAATCCAATATTTTTTCGATTTCGGAGATACTCCAAATTTAAATTTTAATATTTTTCAATATATATTTTCTTGATAAAAATATCTGCTGATTATTATTTTTAATATGTTTTTATATCCTTAAATATATAGCTTTGTTCAGTAAGTCAATTAATTTTCTTCTTTAATCATATTTTTTTTATTTTTTGGTCTTAAGAGGTAATGTGAAAAATAGTCGGTCCATTTTCATATATTTACGTATAAATATGATTAAAGAAGAAAATTTGTTGGCCTACTGAACAAATCTATATATTAAGGGTATAAAAACATATTAAAAAATAATAATCAGCAGATATTTTTATCAAGAAAAGATATATTGAAAAATATTAAAATTTAAATTTGTAGTATCTCCGAAATCGAAAAAATATTGGATTCTTTTACATACTTATTCTAACTAATACACAAATACGTATACAGAAAGTATTTTAGCCCGAAGAAATATTCACAGAGAGATATAAGCGATTTTCATGTTTAGGTAAAAATACCTAACTTCTCGTAACAAATTTTATTGGCTTATTGTTCATCTGTAATCTGTGTTACCTAACTTCATCACATGCCAAATTTTATAGACGGGAGAATTTTTCGGAAGTCTCCATACAACAAATATGCTCATTGATTGGACTATTATCTTTCAGTGCCGCTTTTGGATTGGCATTATACAACCACATACACATTTGTATAATATGTAGAGAAATATGTGCTTCTAAGAAACAAGCAATGAAACACATAAGACGAGATCACAATTGTGTTCAAGTTAAACAACCGAAGAATGTACACAAATGTAGTTGTGGCGAAGAGTTTCTGCATGCTGTACTACTGAAACAACATATCTTTAAATTGAAAGGATCGGAGCATTTTGTTGTAAGTAAATGCTTAACTTTATTAGGGTTGAACCAGCATCATAGCTGGGGGGTGGCTGTCAGGGGCGCAACTCTCAGGGGGGCGCACTTTGCTGACCCACATCTAGAAAAAAGTCAATTAGTCTTAGGGTGCAAAATTCACATCTTACCAAGGGCGCTCATTAACTTAGAAATATATCTTGGGGGCACAAAATTCAAATCCTGCCAGGGGCGCTCATGACCCTAGCCTAGTTCCGTCACTGGTTGAATCCCACTTGTCACTACAGAGTATCGTTTTTTTATGCTCTATGGAGGATTGTCATTTGCTAGAGCGAGAAAAACAGCGTATTTCGCCGACAATGCCACGTGCGATAGCCCTTACGCTGTCTTTCCCGTTCTAGCAAATGACGGTCCTCAGTGATAGAATAGGATAGATCAGGAGTTCCCTCCGATACGGGCACGGACAGATCCGGGCACCTCACAGATTTTCAGTAGTGGGGGTGGGAGTGGTTGGGCAACAAAGGGGCTGAAAACCGAAGGTATATTATTTACAGAGCTCTAGATTTGGTGTGGTATAATAGCAAGCTAATCATGTATCTAAATCGAATATAATATTGCCAGGCATTTTGGCTGGTGGGAAAGTAGTGCCAGGCGGCATCAAACTTTACCACTAGTTTCTTTACCTCTGTTTCTGTGTCTCAGTGGTTCACATTCACAACGAACCACGAAGCCCGCATTGTTTCGCAGCGCAGTAACTGTATTGCGTGGCACACGTGGCAGGCAGGGTAGGAGATGGCGTATTAGCGGGTAGGTAAGAAAATAGCAATCAAACACATTAAAAGTAGACAAAAAATTCCGCCCGCTAAATAATTTTTCTTTTATTTATCCAGCACGCACGCCTGTCACTGTCATGTCAATTTGACACTACACTTGTATCTTTGCCATAGACTAGAGCAAACGATATAGCCAAGGATCGTATACATTCTGCCTTCTTTATATATTTTTTATAGTATTTAGGTATATATTATTTTTATTTCTCATATCTTCTATGATACTTTTAGTATATTATAAGACCACAGCTCCCTAGGCCCTGTTAGAATAACAGCGTGCTGTGGCGTTCTCTGAACGTCGCAGCAACACACGCTGAGACAGGACCCATTAGTCTCCATTTCGTCACTTTTTGTAGGTACTTTTTTAGTTTAAGTTTTTGTTATTTTTACTTTATTTTTTTGTGTTTATTTGGGGCTAATAAAACATTTTATTATTATTATTATTATATTATTATTATTATTATATTATTATTATTATTATATTATTATTATTATTACCACTTTTTCGCGCACCTTTGATGCCGCCTGGCACTACTTTCCCACCAGCCAAAATGCCTGGCAATGTTATATTCGATTTAGATACATGATTAGCTTGCTATTATACCACACCAAATCTAGAGCTCTGTAAATAATATACCTTCGGTTTTCAGCCCCTTTGTTGCCCAACCACTCCCACCCCCACCACTGAAGATCTGCCAGGTGCCCGAATCTGTTAATAATGATAGTATGGCACACTAACAAAAGGGGGTTCGTCGCTCTGTAAATTGTATATCTATTTCCGGGGCTAGCTCTTAATCCATAACAACAATTTATAAATTATTGTGTTCCGGCAGTTAGAGTTGAGATAGCCAGTTCCTCAGTGGTGAGGATTCCGGGTGTAGTGCGCTTCCACCTTCGGCCTTATCGTCACTTACCATCAGGTGAGGTGAAGGCCAAGCACTAACCCCTTGTGTATAAAAGTACAGGTGTATTTTTTTCAGACTTTAGTCCCTTCGATTCCCGGCTGAAACAACCGATTTATAAAAAAAACTTTGAATGCAGTTTTACTTATTTTTAAAAATAGAGGAATGTTTCCATTCAGTAAAATTTGCCATCATCAATATTTAGGCTACTTTCCTTCAACTACTGTCTTTTTGTACATCCATGAGGACATGACCTAGTGGGACTAGATGCTGTATAGTGACTATATTAAGTATTTTTGATAACTTGCATTTGTAATTATTATCATTCCATATTATTATCTTATTTAAAAATTGTTGTGTTCCGGAAGTTAGAAGTAAGATAGCCAGATCCTCAGTGGTGAGGGTTCCGGGTATTAAAAAAAACCGTTTTTTTATGCACAACTGCCTTCACCTCACCTGATGTTAAGTGACGATAAGACCGAAGGTGGAAGCGCACTACTCACTCCTCATCACTGAGGAACTCGCTATCTTACCTCTAACTGTCGAAACACAACAATGTTTAAATTGTTATTATGGCGTCAGACTTAGGTAAGATGGTGGTAGCTAGCCAGGCGGACTTGAAATAAGCCCTACCACCAACCAAACCGAGTATAACTGTATCCCTCTCCTGGCAACCGAACCCGGACCCCTGCGTCTTACACGGGTGGTCGAACCACTAGACCACAGCGGCGGTTCAGTTATGAAAACAATCTTCTTCTTTTTCAAAGAAGTTTTCAATCTTCTTATTATCGTATGAGGATTAGTGGCCACCTCTGGTGTTAGAGTTTATCAAGCCGCCTGCAAGGCCTCTAACTTGGCTTAACGACTGTTATCAGATGACAACAGCCGGGACCGACGGTTTAACGTGCCCTCCGAAGCACGGAAGCGCTCAGTTGTTTTGCCACTTAACGGTCACCCATCCGACACTTGGCTGGACCGAGCGTTGCTTAACAAACGTCACTCTGTCAAGTTCCGCCGTGAGCGCTTCGGTGAGCTGTATCCATATGCATTTTTTTTTCAGGTCAAGACTGAAATGCGATCGTGACTGCCATTTGGCGTCCAACCATAGCCTAGGGGCAGGGCTCCATCACTCCGCGCGCGAGTATGAAGCGCTCGGCGTCCTCTGAAAGGACAAATTTCACACGTCAGAAAAGATAAGCCTACGCGATAGAAAGAGAGGCAACTACTAAGTAAATGTTTTGGAGCGAAGGGAGCTCTCTTCTCTTGCAGCATTCTACTCTGGCACTTGCATAGCTCTGACGCACTGACAGCTGAGCTTGGACAACCCTTGGACTATCGACCTCCGGTCTCAGGGGGGGAGTGATGTAGCGGCATCTACCGTACCGCCGCACATAGCAACACGGTTACAACAAGATTCAACCACCATGTTACTAGATGGCGCTAGTGTCGGATGAACACAAAGATTAGTAAGGAATAACACCTCGTAGTATGAAGAATATATGGAGAAACCTACATCTCGCTATCGGAGTTTTCTCAGCCACCAAACTATATATACAACTTCCAACCATCATCGGTTGGACCGCGGTCCCCGGGCAAATACCACCCAGCCCGGAGGAAGATCTTCCACTTTGGCCTTCCTACTAGTGGCTACCTTCTCTCCATACTACCCTACTACATTCCTACAGCTGTGCGACTTGAATTGAACTTTATTGTGTCGGGGCAAGAGTCGCAATTTATTTAAACGATTTTACGGAGTGCAACTTCTGTACGCTAGTAATAAAGAAAGAAAGAAAAATAATTTATTTGAGACAGACGAATTTATATAGCAAAACTTAATACCACTATTTGCCCCAAAACGGTCCCAACTCAGCATAAAGCATGGTCTGCGACCAGCGCTGGTCTTCCGTCGGGGCCGGTTTGTTGACGCTGCGATTCGTTACACAATATACAAAAAAAAACACAGCACAAAAATAGTCTGTGACTCTGATTGTCATAGAATCTTACATTAAATCTAGTCTGTGGTATATACTATTATCTATTCTGTGCTAGGGGTCTCTGCCAAGGATTAATCTAGAACAGTGCTTCTCAAAGTGGACACCCAGAAAAAGTGATTTTAAAAGTGAAAAAGTGGTTCTCATAACATTTTAGGGAGGGTAGGATAATTGATTGTCAAAGAGGGTAAATGAGTTTGAAAACCTCTGCTCTAGAAATATTCCTTCTACTTCACTTATCTTTATAATGTTGCCAGACAACTGGGCTTAAACATAGTTCAGTGCAAAAAAAAGGTTTCCAAACTCATTACAAATTGCGGCTGAATGAATAATGAAAGTTTGTAAATATTAAAATAAATTAAGAATATTTGTATGCACGTGTTTTATTTGTCTGCTATTTTTTTTTACTTTTGTTTGATTTTGGCAGGACTGGGAAAAATATTTTCAATTATTGCATTTGGGTTTCTATTCTGTGGGTTTTGGAGCCGAAAAAAATACATTGGGTTGTTTTCAAGGCTTGTAATATTAAGTCTTTTACTATGAAATTGGCGTTTTGTATGGAGTAAAAAAGTTAATTGCATTTTCCATACTAACATTTTTTAACTTATTTAACAAACATGAACGCTGATGTTTTAAAACTTTTATGCACTAATGTTTAAACACTAAGATAACGTATGTATGCCACTTAAGCGAAAAAAATAAGATTTGGCCAGTTAAAACAAATAAAGTGGTAATTTCTGCTAACAAAAAGAGGAGTCATTTTTAAGGTATTTTTTATGTTTAGAAAACTATAATAATTTACTTTTGATAGTTGTCTGATGGTCATTATTCGATATATCAAGCAATTGATGAATATGTTAAATCATAGAGATGATATTTTGATAATGATAATGAAAAAAATTCATGGGTAAAGAAAGCCTCATTAATTTTTCCGGGGTTGTATGCATGATACGCTTATTATTAATTAATAAACCCAAGTGTAGTTGCACTGCATCACAGGTGTCTACTCCACAGGCTTTTAGGGATATTATTTTTCCATAACACAACACTATGAAGGGTACAGGAGAAAGAAAGATGTATGTATCAGTATGGCTGTATGCATAAAATAATATAGAGTGGTGGCCGGATTATTAGAAACACTAGCTAGTCGATTTTCATACAAATGAGGTAATTTTGAAGCCTTGGTTCTCCGCCAGGGATTGTCTAGCTGTGATCTGATGATGGCCATCCAGGGAGTGAATGGAGGAGATCTCCAGATCACTGTACACACCATAACAGAGGGGCTACTCAAGTGGCCACTTTTCTATTCGTTCGCTAACTTAAAAATTAAAAATAAGCCATAAACACCAAAAATAACGTGTCGTAGGCTTGTCAATTCCATACAATACAACAATGTCTGTGATTTAATTAAACTTGCGATGTCTTACTTGATCGATTAATTGCTTATTTTTAAGCTTTAAGTTAGCGAACGAATAGAAAAGTGGCCATTTGAGTAGGGGAATGATCTGATCAGCATTCTAAGGCTCGTATTACAGAACGAGACTCGAGCACTGCTTGCTGCTTGAGTACAGTTAGAAAGGGATGGAGCTATTCATTGCATATAGCGCCATCCCTTTCTAACTGTACTCAAGCAGAGATTTGAGTCTGAGTTTGATTCTATAATACCAGCCTAAGAGCTATTTGGATATTTAAAAAAAAACATGAAAATAGCATTAAAATGTATGGAAATCCTGAAACTACGATCTCTGATCCTTGCAAACCTCTTAAAATGCTTATCAGACCAGCGGGTCTATCGGCTAAAAACATTGAAGTTCATGTTAACTGTAATTTGACATAAGGACATATAAAAATTTACCAAAGAAAAGTAGCAATGTATCACATCCATCTGTCAAATTACAGTTAACATGCAGTTGGGTATGTATAGCGATCTGCCTTTCTATTGTCTAATTTAAAAATCTATCGCAATCGCTTTCATTGATGCTTATTTTTGGCACAAATAAAAACTTACCAAAGAAATGCAGCAATGTGTCACATCCATCTGTCAAACGAAAGCGATTGCGATAGATAGACAATTAGCCCCCTGGATCTTCTTCATTCACTCCCTTGATAGCCATTATCAGATCACAGCTAGATCAATCGCTGGTGGAGAACCCAGGCTTCAAAGTTACCTCGTTTGTATGAAAATCTACTGTTGTTTCTAATTATCCGGCTACCAATATAATAAACTCTGTGGTAGTGGTTCGCCCACCCGTGTAAGATGCAGCGGTCCCGGGTTCGATTTCCAGGGGGGTACAATTTGTACTCGGTTTGGTTGGTAGTAGGGCTTATTTTAAGTCCACCTGGCTGGCTCCCACCATCATATTACCTAAGCCTGACGCCATAACAACAATTAAAAAATTGTTGTGTTCCTGCAGTTATAGGTAAGATAGCCAGTTCCTCAGTGATGAGGATTCCGGGTGCAGTGCGCTTCCACCTTCTTCGGCATTATCGTCACTTACTTACATCAGGTGAGGTGAAGGCCAATCACTAATCCGTAGTGCATAAAAAAAAATATAATCCTCATATTATTTAAAAGGATCATACAGTACGAGGCATGTATCTTGAAATTTTTTCGACGAAGTGGGGACAAGTTCGCGCATGTGCTCTTGTCGCTCACAAGAGCACAGCCAATAACGCGCGCCCCTCTCCCGCCGCCCGCGCCCCTCACCGCTACGCATGCCCAAAATATCCCCCACCTGATTTCAAGATATATGCCTCGTACTCGTACTGTACCTAGTTTCCACTCTCTGTATTTGTCCAAGAAAGTTAAATAAGATTTATCAATTTTCTCAAAACTATCCTCAGCACGTATCCAAAGGGGGTGGGATAGTTGGGATTTATCCCCCCCCCACCGAAATCCGGAACACAGAACAAGATTAATTCAAGTTTAAGCGGGCGAGTCACTCGTCCGGTTTGTGGGATGCGGTTGTCCCCCCGAATCAAAAGTCTGGATACTTAATTTGGAATCAGAGTACCTATTGTTTGTGATGTTATCTAAACTTTAATATTTAAAATTGCACATCGAGTGAAAAAAACCCAGTGCAGACAGCAGACGATTCTCTGAAACACTGGATTTTAGAATCCACAAACATTTTTAATATCGCACACAGGCACCCAATTTTCTTGCTCGCCATTGCAGCTACTCAAATGCGTCAATGTAATCTTCAATAACGCGTGTCTTAACAGCTTTTCAAACAGTAATGTATCATTGGTTTTACTTTCAGGTTGATAAAGACTTAATTTGTTTACAATACGATTCAGACAGACAGACAGGATTTATGAGTTTATTATGTATGTAAGTATAGGTAGGTACTAGACATGGAATTGTTCAAGAATCTCATATTCTATGGTAATATTTCTAATTTTGACAGTCATAGGTACAGTTCGAATCACGAAAGATGACCACAAATGGCGCCCATTTTCGCATCATACATAACTCGTGAAGAAAAGACTTAAAACAAAATAATATTTCATATACTTAAATATAATGTAAATATCTATAACAATATGAAATATTATATTGTCCTTAGGTAAGTCTTTTCTTCATGAGTTATGATGCGTAGATGGGCGCTATATTTCGTGGTCATCTTTCGTGATACGAACTATACAATTTTATTTTACAAATTGGTCCAAAATCAATGTTGACTTAAGGAAAATATGAATTTGTATTTTTATTGATACCGTCTAACACAGGGATTCCCAAAGTGGTCAATTTCCGACCCCTTGGGGTTGAAATCAGTTTCCCAGGAAACAAACGAATAATTATAATGAAGTATACACATCAACTTTGTCTAGGGATACAGGGTTGCGTTCAGAGGCTAAAGTGCGCTGTACACATTGGCCCAACGCATTGGCTGAGCGCGTTGGGCCAACGTGTAAAGACCTACTTGGCGGTATGTTGGGAGTTGGCGCCAACGTGTAAACAGTGACATGCCCTGGCCGCGCGCGCTGGCCCAACGCGCGTGGCCAGGCGTTGGCCCAATGTGTACTTCGGGCTTTAGAGTGCAGTTAAAAAACAACCAAACGGTTGTTTTTTAACTCACTCTAAGGTTAGGAACGACCAAGAACTTTAAATATCAATGTCAATACAAAGTCTTCATTTTCCACTTGAAATAGGAATAATTTAAACTTTCCTTTATTCAAAATCAAATAAAAAATGTTTTTTTTGCGAAGCTACCATGATTTATTTGAAAATTAGACACAAAACATCAAAATACAAAATAATGTCAAATGACATTGACAGTTTTTCTATAGACAAACGTCAGAGCGTTTTACAACCATCAATTTTGATGGTTGTTTGGTTGCAACGCTCTGACGTTTGGAACGGGAAAGTTGTCTAATGTTTGGAACGGCGTTAGAGCTTCCGGTTGCACTCGGAGCGTACGTTCGGAACGCAACTCAGGTGTTTATTTTCATACAAACGAGGTAACTTTGAAGCCATGGTTTTCTGCCAGGGATGTACCGTGCTGTAATCTGATGATGGCCATCCAGGGACTGAATGGAGTAGATTCAGATCGCTATACACACCCAACTGATCTGACCAGCATTCTAAAAACGTAATTTAATTTAAATTTAGAATGCTGGTTAGACTAAAGAGCTCACCTGATAACATCGTCTTAAAAACCACGTACTTGAGGTATCGCAATTTTTGCAATGCTCTTCTGAAAAAAGTTAAAGTGGATTACGAAAAGCGCGAATTCGAAAAAGCTAAAAATAACCCAAAAGAAATGTGGAAGGTTATTAAAACAGTTACGAACTCTAACCAGGCTAAGAAACCTCCTGATGAACTCCTGAACATTTCGAGCTGTCAACATCTCCTCTATCAACTCTGTTAACGAGTACTTCGTAAATATAGGCACTCATTTAGCCCAAAAAAATTTCAGCTCCTTCGTCCCCATCACAGGACAATCCCTCTCCCCACTCAGATTCTGTCTGTAATTCATTTGTTATCCTCCCCATCGATGAGACAGAGGTGAAGCGTCTTATTCTTAATCTACGCAGTGACAGCTCTACAGGTTGGGATGAAATCTCACCGCGTGTGATTAAGCAGTCTGTATCTTCTTTAGTCACACCTCTTACGCACATCTTCAATCTTTGTATAGAGAACGGTGTTTTCCCTGTCTGCTTTAAAAAAGCCGTTGTCCACCCTATTCACAAGGCGGGGAGCAGGGACTGTGTCTCTAATTATAGACCCATCTCAGTTCTCTCGGCTCTATCGAAGATTTTTGAGAGGTACCTTAACGCTTCACTAATAAAATATCTTAATAAATTTCACATCTTATCGGATAACCAGTATGGCTTTCGGAGTGGTATTTCCACAGAAGATGCTGTTTCGAGCCTTACAGAAGCTATTGTATCGCACATTGATAATAAAGAGAAGTGTTATGGTATCTTTCTAGACCTGTCAAAGGCTTTCGATACAGTCTCTGCTCCCATCCTTCTGTCCAAAATGGAGTCTATTGGAGTTCGAGGTATCAGTTTGGACATGTTTAGAAGTTATCTGTCTGGCCGAACGCAATGCGTTAAAATTGGTGGTTTGCTTAGCGATGAGGCACCCATATGCTATGGGGTGCCTCAAGGCAGCATTCTGGGCCCAACGCTCTTCCTCATATACATAGACCAGTTATGCCGCCTCTCTCTTAAAAACTGTAACATCTTTACTTATGCAGATGACACGGCTCTTTTGGTATATGGAGAAAATTGGGCTTCTGCCAAGTGCTATGCTGAGACTGCTCTGCGTTGTGTCAGCAAATGGCTGTCCACAAATCTACTGACACTTAATTTTGATAAATCACAGGTTCTAAAATTTAACATCGACAGGTCTCCCAAGCCTGAATTAACTACTTCAGCCTCAGATATAATACTACACAATTGCCAGGACACAGACTTGCATTCGTGTCTCTGTAAGCCATTGAAATCTGTAAGTAGCGTAAAGTATTTAGGCATTCACCTTGACGATGGGCTTGACTGGCATGTCCAGATTGAAACTCTTACAGGTAGAGTCCGGAAACTTATTTATATTTTTAAAAATCTACGTCACTCAGCTGACCGTACCACTCTCTTTACGGTTTACTTCGGATTATGCCAGTCCATACTATCCTACTGCATTTCTGTTTGGGCAGGGACTAACAAAACATCCCTATTAAAACTTGAGCGTGCTCAGCGAGCTGTTCTCAAGGTCTTACTATGTAGGCCTAGGACCTATCCAACCGTGAGACTGTATGCGGAGAGTGAGGTTCTCACAGTTAGGCAGTTGGCTATCTTGCGTATGATCCTGCGTAAACATTCTTTACTGCCTCTCGATGACGTTACGTCTTCAAGACGCCACGGTACTCTTGTTTGTCCGCAGGTTGGATGTCGTACAACTTGGGCTAAATTCCAATATAATGCTCTTAGTTCACAACTTTATAACAGAGTTCACAAGATAAAACGAATATACTCACTTACTAAGTACAAATTAAAAAAAACTGTGCATGAATATCTGTTATCTCTTAATTACGATGAGACCGAAAGTTTAATCAAATAACGCACTCATTACACCACACACACACACACACACACACACACGCGCGCACACACACACACACACACACACACACACACACACACACACACACACACCTAATAATACTTACGTTTTTTTTAACGCTTTACCAGCGCTTTAAGAAGTTTCTATACGCAATGCTAAAGGGAGGAGTCACCAACTCCTAAGAAACAGGATTCGTCCTAGTTTAGGAGTTGGTGTTATTTTATTTTGTTTTGTAACTCTGAAAAATCTTTATAATAGTGTAAAGTAAAAATGTAATTTATTTATTTTGGTTGAATAAATTATTATTATTATTATTATCAGATCACAGCACAGTACATCCCTGGCAGGAAACCAAGGCTTCAAAGTTACCTCGTTTGTATGAAAATAGCACGGTATCTCTAGACAAAGTTGATGTGTGTATTTAATAGGATTCTTTAAGTAATTCGGCTATGGGGGTTAGAAAAGGGGTCTTTTTACCATAATAGTATGGGAATCCCTGACCTGACACTAAACAAAATAAAAAGAAAATCTTTTAACTAATAGGTATACCCAATTACAAAAGTTATTACAGATGGTTTTTCACATTTTGAGAATACCTATAATCTTAATTACAATAAAATCGCAGAATTAATAATAAAGTTATTACAATAATATTATATTAATAATATGCGTAATAATGTTGTTTCGCATTATGAAATACTTATGCAGTATTTATTCATATAAATGACGCAGAAAAATAAATAAAAATCGGTGTTTTATTGCACAAATATCTTGACATTTTCATTGTATTTTAACAATACAAATTTAACGTGTCGAAGTAAGCATTTATATTTCATCCGGTGCAAATAATAAGATTTTGAACTTATTATGCAAAAATGTTTTCTATAAACTTGATGAATAAAAGTTATTTTGCTTAAAAATTTGCGATGCATTTTTCACCTGTGAAAATAAAGTGAATTTAATATATGAATATTTGAGTACATTGTGTCATAGTAAACTGTGATTTCAGTAGTGTAAAATAGTAGTGTATATCGAGGGGAGAAAGTTCGCCTCGGGACTCTATTCGCCCTTTCTTCCGTGTGACACATAGTTAGGGCATGCAATATTCGTCCCAATTCAGTATTCGAGTTTTTCGAATACCATTATCCTTACTATTCGAATTATTCGAGTTAAACGAGTTTTTCGAATAATTATTAGAGAAGCTAGAGAACGGTTTTTTATATATCGAAATCAGCGACTAAACATATGACTGACTTTTGAGAGTTGCCAAAATGAGATACATATGAAGGTAAGTAGCTAATTCAAAATAAATTTAAAAAAAATCTTTCAGATAGCGCGTGACGTGTGCAAATGTCTCACAGGGGATGGTCGTTCGCAAATAGGTCTTAAGAGGGTACAGGCTGACAGTCCGGAAATTGGAAACTACTGACACAACAAAAACCGTGACTGTCGTCTAGACGAACAATTTCAAAGTGGATTAGCTAAAGTAGGACTGTGGCAAATGAACTGACCTAAACCTGCGATCATGCCAGATGTGAAAAACCACACATTTTTCAACAAAGTAGAGTAGATAAACATAATGTCTATCTCGGTAATAAAATCAAGCAGCAGCCTTTGCAGCTAATAGTTAAATAATAAGATCCAAAAAAATATTCTAACATCTCATCTCAATTATTTTGGAAAGCTTCAATCAGTATATCTTGCCAGTTTTCACAATTGGTATGGAGACCTTGACGGGGAAGTCAGCCGTGAATTTCCGTATCACACAGATGGCTTTAGCGAGAACTATGCTCGGTTTTGAAGAAGCGGATACGAAGACGAGATTAAGCGTCGTTGCGATCGACATTGTCATTTTGGCAAAAAGACCAACGCCAGTGGGTGAGAAAGCTGCTGGAATGGAGACACTGCGTGAGTAGATCCGGCAAACTTAGTGGTTGGCGTGGTTGAAGAAATAGAACGCAATAATCGGAGATGACATTGTCATATTGGCAAAAAAGACCAAAGCCGGTGGGTGAGAAGGCTACTGGAATGAGGACACTGCGCGCTAACACCCGCAGGCAGAGGACGATCGCGACCGCCTAAGTGATAGACGGATAGGATATATAACGAAATTCTGAGCTATGAGACGCTGAAACCCAATTCGGAGAGTTTGGAGACCCTGCTCTGACTGAGGTCGATGGACCTTGTTGTTGCGCATCTGTGTAGATCGCTTTCTGGCGATTGGGAAAAATCCCGTGGGATGGTAGAAGTAGTTTCTACATCCCAAGAAGGGCAGCTTCGGCGAGCGTCCAACTGCCCCGTGGAGAATATAAACCATCGCATGACCTAGGCAGATAAGTATGGAGTACACAGTTGAGTGTTTTTAGTGATGAGATGGATCGGCTTGGCAGAAAGTAACATATTTATTCAGAGTCCAACAGAACTACCATCGATAGAAGAAATCACACGAAGAAACCATTTTTTTATTCTGATGTGGCACAAGTACACAACACAGACATTATTACAGTTCGGCTTACAAAATTAAATGAATTGTGCCTAGATCAAAATACACCAATTATTTGCCAAATTAACCTCAAAGTTACAAAATTACTGAGGAACAGTGTTGCCTTTCATATTTAAGGCTTGCCATACCAATAAGAAAACAAAATAATGTTATTCGAAAAACTCGTAAAACTCGAATACTTAGTCTTATAATATTCGAATAGTAAAATAGGGCGAATACTCGAATTAAACGAATACTCGAATAGCATGCCCTACACATAGTGCTTTATTATACTACACCTACAAAGAAAATAATAGTATCAGTGCCGATTTTAACAATAATATATAATTTGTAAAACATCGACAACCTCGCAGGAGTAGATTAGTAACATAATAAACAACATACCGCCTCTGTGGTCTAGTGGTTCGCCCACCCGTGTAAGACGCAGAGGTCCCGGGTTCGATTCCCAGGGGGGGTACAATTTGTACTCGGTTTGGTTGGTGGTAGGGCTTATTTCAAGTCCGCCTGGCTAGCTACCACCATCTTACCAAGTCTGACGCCATAACAACAATTTAAAAATTGTTGTGTTCCGGCAGTTAGAGGTAAGATAGCCAGTATTCCGGGTGTAGTGCGCTTCCACCTTCGGCCTTATCGTCATTTAACATCAGGTGAGATGAAGGCCAAGCACTATACCGTTGTGTATAAAAAAATACCGTTACCATACCATTACCGTTTGTTGTTAAGTTTTTAAGTCGGTTTCATCCACTAACCTTGTAATAATGCTTGTATTTTAGACGTGGTTGAAGATGAGCGGAGAGAGGGGATATCCGAGTGATTGGCATCCCAACAACCCGGAGGTCGGTCGCTCCCATTAGGGAGGCGTTGACCACTGGAAGGGTGGGGGGAGTACACGAACATCTGCCCCCTCCCCCAAGTTCTGTCTTGCCGTGCTGCTATGCTCCTCTCCACTCTATTCATTAGAGTGGACCGGGAGATACGGGGTTTTGGTCAGGGCGGTAGAACGGGGAGTTCTGTCGCCCACTTATGGTCTGGAGGTGGAAGAGCTCTACTGTGTTCCGAAGTGCCACAGCCACACCACACCGTAGGAGACGCTCAGCGTCCTCAAGGAGTCGGAGTCCGAAGGAACCGGCGCAGGGCGAGGACTTGGTGACTGCCACACCGATCTCGACTGTCCTCGTCCAATGTGCGGAAGAAACACCCCAGGCATTTTAGTGGATGCACCACATTACCAGTATTACCACCCTCGTGTTCCCCGCGCGGTTTTTCCCGGGGTCAAAAAAAGGAGACTGGGGGCCTCCCTGTTTTGTTATCAAATCATTTATTATCACCTATTACCATTAACCTCTCTCAAGGATCTCCACGACAACTTTCAGTCGTGCACTGCCCGCATCCAACTTTCTCCAGTGATATTCTCCAGAGCGTCGTCGCGCGTCGGTTCACCTTGTATGGGCATACTCCTGGGCGTTTCGTTCGGTGCACTTCAGCTGAGCAATAATGTGGCCTTTTACGGATCTCCTCATTTCTGATTCTTTCAAGCAGGGAAACTGGGTTGGTCTACTGACTACGTTGTCAACTGGACTACGTAAGCACATAAAAGTCAACATAACCGAATTGTTAATATAAAAACTGAGAGATAATTCATTAATTGCAAATAATTCGTTAATTTGCGGATCGAATCGGGGACTTGGTAGTGGAACAAAATTAAATAAAATCAATAATGAAATTGATATTAATTTTGATGCTGTGTTTGGTAAGTAGAATTATATATTTCATGTACCTAGATTTATTTCAGAATTTGTACCTAGCTAAATTAATTTCCACTGGTTTTCAAGTTGTCTTCATCCTGAGGTCTCGGGTTCGTTCCACGACTGGGTCAATTTACGGCCGATTTCTATAACCTACCCTTAGTAAGAGATAGGGTTATGGTACGAATCACGAAAGATGACCACAAATGGCGCTCATGTTCGCACTCGTGAAGAAAAGACTTAAGACAAAATAATATTTCTTAAACATAAAGATATATTTATTATATAATATTATATGAAATAATATTTTGTCTTAAGTCTTTTCTTCATGAGTTATGATGCGAAGATGAGCGCCATTTGTGGTCATCTTTCGTGATTCGAACTATACTAAAGATTTGTTGCCTAGATTAGATACACACATCAACTTTGTCTAGGGATACCAGGTGCTATTTTCATACAAACGAGGTAACTTTGAAGATTTGGTTTCCTGCCAGGGATGTACTGTGATCTGATGACGGCTATCCAGGGAGTTAATAGAGGAGATTCAGATCGCTATACACACCCAACTGATCTGACCAGCATTCTGAAAACGTAATGGATATGTTTAAAAAAACCGCGAAAATAGCATGAAAATGTATGGAAATCCTCAAACCGAGAACTCTGACCCATTAATCTTTTAGAATGCTGATCAGATCAGTTGGGTGTGTATAGCAATCTGAATCTACTCCATTCACTCCCTGGATGGCCATCATTAGATTACAGCACGGTACATCCCTGGCAGGAAACCAAGGCTTCAAAGTTACTTCGTTTGTATGAAAATAACACCTGTATCCCTAGACAAAGAGGTCAGATTCCAAGGGAGCTAGCGTAGAGTCAAGATAATGTTCATGAACCAGTCTCTTAAAAGTGAATAATAATAATATACTAATACACTAATATTCCTACTGTATTTTATACCATGCCCCCTCTAAAAAGCTTATTTTATTCACTGAGAACAGTAAATAAAAAGCAGTTTTAATCACTATTTTGGCGTTTGAATTTAGGACACAATTCGACCATCTCAAAAGTCGGTTGTGCAAAAAATATTCGATATTATAGGTACTTACAAACGGGTAGTATTTAATCGTGTAACAATAAATTCCCATTTTGGGTATCAAAAATACTGAATATAGCGTACCTACTGAAATACTAAGTGGGCGACGGACTGAAGGCGACTATAAGAATTTAAAATAGGTGACTTCAAATACAAACTGAGTAACTAGTTATCAGAACGGGCGACCAAATTTCTATTTAAATGTTTTCAGATTTTTTTTAAATGGAATTACTGATTTTTATATAGTTATATTTTTGTTTTCTACATTTTTTTTCCCTAATTTCTAATATTTACATACACGTCTGTGTCGTCACAGGCGACCACGCGCTTACTGGGCAAAAACTGAAAATCAATCAGTGCTTTGCTTTAATTTAAAAGCAAAGGCATCACTGAGTTTTTGCCTTTTTCTGTCTCGATGCGGCACACAGTTCAGTTCTTTTTTTATATGTTTCTTTATTATTTTGTCATTTATCATCTGTGTACTGTGTGTGATGGAAATAAACAATTTATCTATCTATTTGGGCGACAACCTTAGGGCACACAAAACATTTAAAATTTGGAATAGATTTTATTTGAAAAAGGTGACTATTATCCTAATCGAGATGATAAAAATACCATGTTGGGCAGCTTAAATCAGTTATATAGTTACCTACTTGGTATAATAGTTGCCCACTCAGTATTTTATTCACTAATTTAGAATTTTCACTGCTAACTTAAATTATTTGTCTTCCACATGTAGTCGCCCATTTTACGTATTTTTTGTAATCCACAGTTTGTCACCTGTTTAGTTATTTTGTCGCTAAAAAAGAAACCGTTGGCAGGGTGAGTATTGAAGTATTCCATTAACAGTCCCCTTTAATTATTTCCAGTCACCCAATAAATTAATTCCCTTATTTCAGGTGAACTATGGCAGTCCTGCTCCTGCCCCTGCGCCAGAGGACTCTGGGGGTTTAGGTAATAAACCACTACTTTAAGGATATACACAGTTAATTTTTAAGTATATCTAAAAATGAAATGGGGTTTTCAGACCACGTAAATGAACAACTTATACTATGGGGCCAACCACGAAATCGCGAAAAAAAAACAGCTGTTCCATACATTATAGTCGAGTCAATGTTGTACTTTTCTATGGAAAAGCTGTTTTTTTTTCGCGATTTCGTGGTTGGCCCCATAGTAAAAGTTGTTCATTTATGTGGTCTGAAATCCCCATTGCATATTTAGATATAGTTAAAAATTAACCGTGTATTTGACAGGTCCCATAGCACAGATACAGGCAACAACGCGCACAACGCATGCTTTGGCTAGCATAACTTACTGTGCAGATTTTTTTACCGGTGAAACGTTATGCCATATTTTGATAACTTGACGTCTTAACAGACTTTCCACGCCATTTCACTGTACAGGAAGTCATTTAATTTATTTTGGTTACAAAAAAATTCTTGAAATCGTAATGAACTCGGACGTGCTTACTTACTTGGCCATCCACCCAACATTTAATTTTGTTTCTGTGCCATTTATTAAGAAAAGTTTGTACGTACACCGGTACTTGTAAAACACTAAACACACGTTCAGGACAGAACTAGCTAATTTAGCTATAACTGTCTTCTGGTTTAATTTAAAAGAAAAACAGTATCTGCACGCGTGCAGCATAACACGTGTGTTCATGCACAGGTACTTTATTTGATTACCCACCATTGATGGACAAATCGAGCAAATTATTTTACTGAAATGTTATCTGGGGGTGGAGACCTGGTGTTCTGTTACACAAGTATATTACTTACTATGGTTCACCAGTCTCCACAAATAAGTTTTGTCCGCATAACTATAGTTCTCTGAATTGTATTGTATACTATATTTTATTGTAACTTGTTTGTGGTGAAAATCAATAAACTATTATTTTTATTATTATTAAGTCTTTGTTACATACCAAAGCGGATAAACCTTATTTTAGAACAATGCGTCATTTTCTTCTTTTACAGCCCCTTACCCGCCGCCTCATCCGCTGCCACCTCCACTACCGCCATCACCGGGATCACCGCCATCACCGCCATCACCACCAGCAAGTCCAGCATCACCAGTCAATCCACCATCAGCCACGCCAATTGTTGTAAAGTCGCCAGATAAAGAAAACCCCGATTCAAAATCAAAGGAAACACCGACACCACAATCGGAAAAAGAACCGAAATCAGGTCCAACGTCTCCGAAAGAGTCACCAAAAACAGTATCTCCAGTGGCGACGCCAACAAAAGAAGCACCAAAAGCCACTCCGGATGCACCAAAACCCGCATCGGATGCATCAAAACCAGCAACTCCGACAAAAAAAGACCCGAAAGCAGCAACTCCAACAAACACACCTACTAAAGAAGCACCGAAAGTAGCAACTCCAGCAAACACGCCTAAGAAAGAAGCACCAAAACCGGCAACTCCAGCAAACACACCTACGAAAGAAGGGCCAAAAACAGCGCCAGAACCGGCAGCTCCAGAAAACATACCTACGAAAGAAGCGCCGAAACCAGCAAATCCAGCAAACATACCTACGGAAGAAGCACCAAAACCAGCTCCAGAGGCACCTATACCAACAAGTGCACCTGCAAAAGAAACGCCAATAGCAGCAACTCCAGAAAACACACCTACGAAAGAAGCGCCGAAACCAGCAAATCCAGCAAACACTCCTACGGAAGAAGCAACGCAACCAGCTCTAGAGGCACCTAAACCAACAAGTGCACCTGCAAAAGAAGCGCCAGAACCGGCAACTTCAGCAACCACACCTACGGAAGAAGCACCGAAACCAGCTCCAAAGGCACCTAAACCAACAAGTGCACCTGCAAAAGAACCGCCAATAGCAGCAACTTCAGAAAACACACCTACGAAAGAAGCACCAGAACAGGCAGCTCCAGAAAACACACCTACTAAAGAAGCGCCGAAACCAGCAACTCCAGCAATCACACCTACGGAAGAAGCACCGAAACCAGCTCCAGAGGCACCTAAACCAACAAGTGCACCTGCAAAAGAAACGCCAATAGCAGCAACTCCAGAAAACACACCTACGAAAGAAGCGCCAGAACCAGCAACTCCAGCAAACACACCTACGGAAGAAGCACCGCAACCAGCAACTCCAGAAAACACACCTACGGAAGAAGCACCGAAACCAGCTCCAGAGGCACCTAAACCAGCAAGTACACCTGCAAAAGAAGCGCCAGAACCGGCAACTCTAGAAAACACACCTACTAAAGAAGCACCGAAAGCAGCAACTCCAACAAAAACACCTACTAAAGAAGCACCGAAAGAAACAACTCCAGCAACCATACCTACGGAAGAAGCACCGCAACCAGCTCCAGAGGCACCAAAACTAGCAAGTGCACCTGCAAAAGAAACGCCAATAGCAGCAACTCCAGATGACACACCTACTGAAGAAGTACCCCCGACACACCCAACACCTCCAGTAAAACCGACACCCCCGACACACCCAAAACCTCCAGTAAAACCTACACACCCAAAACCTCCAGCAAAACCTACACCTCCGACACACTCAAAACCTCCAGTAAAACCTACACACCCAACAACCCCAGTAAAACCTACACCACCAACGCACCCAAAACCTCCAGTTAAACCTACACCCCCAACACACCCAAAACCTCCAGTAAAACCTACACCTCCGACACAACCAAAACCTCCAGTAAAACCTACACACCCGAAACCTCCAGTTAAACCTACACTTTCGACACACCCAAAACCTCCAGTAAAACCTACACCCCCGACACACCCAAAACCTCCAGTAAAACCTACACCTCCGACGCATCCAAAACCTCCAGTAAAACCTACACACCCGACTCATCCAAAACCTCCAGTTAAAACTACACCCCCGACGCACCCAAAACCCCCAGTAAAACCTACACCTCCGACACACCCAAAGCCACCAGTAAAACCTACACCTCCGACACACCCAAAACCTCCAGTAAAACCTACACCTCCGACACACCCAAAACCTCCAGTAAAGCCTACACCCCCGACTCATCCAAAACCTCCAGTTAAACCTACACCCCCGACGCACCCAAAACCCCCAGTAAAACCTACACCTCCGACACACCCAAAGCCTCCAGTAAAACCTACACCTCCGACACACCCAAAACCTCCAGTAAAACCTACACCTCCGACACACCCTAAACCTCCAGTAAAACCTACACCCCCGACTCATCCAAAACCTCCAGTAAAACCTACACCTCCGACTCACCCAACACCACCAGTAAAACCTACACCCCCGACGCATCCAAAACCTCCAGTAAAACCTACACCTCCGACACACCCAAAACCTCCAGTAAAACCTACACCTCCGACACACCCAAAACCTCCAGTAAAACCTACACCTCCAACGCATCCAAAACCTCCAGTAAAACCTACACCTCCGACACACCCAACACCTCCAACCAAACCAACAACACCCCCTCCTCCTAAACCAACTTCTTCATCTGCAGTAGCCGTGGCATCTGCATCACCAGGGTCTGCTGCTGCTGCAGCTGTAGCTACTTCGAATTCAACTCCAAAACCTACACCTCCGACACACCCAACACCTCCAGTAAAACCTACACCCCCGATACACCCAAAACCTCCAGTAAAACCTACACCTCCGACACACCCAAAACCTCCAGTAAAACCTACACCTCCAACGCATCCAAAACCTCCAGTAAAACCTACACCTCCGACACACCCAACACCTCCAACCAAACCAACAACACCCCCTCCTCCTAAACCAACTTCTTCATCTGCAGTAGCCGTGGCATCTGCATCACCAGGGTCTGCTGCTGCTGCAGCTGTAGCTACTTCGAATTCAACCCCAAAACCTACAACTCCAACACACCCAACACCTCCAGTAAAATCTACACCCCCGACACACCCAAAACCTCCAGTAAAACCTACACCTCCGACACACCCAAAACCTCCAACTAAACCAACAACACCCCTTCCTCCTAAACCAACTTCTTCATCTTCGGTAGCCGTGGCATCTGCCTCACCAGGGTCTGCTGCTGCTGCAGCTACTTCGAATTCAACTCCAAAATCGACACCTCCGACACACTCAAAACCTCCAGTAAAACCTACATCCCCGACACACCCAACACCTCCAACCAAACCAACAACACCCCCTCCTACTAAACCAACTTCTTCATCTTCAGTAGCCGTGGCATCAGCCTCACCAGGGTCTGCTGCTGCTGCAGCTGTAGCTACTTTGGATTCAACTCCAAAACCTACATCTTCGACACACCCAACACCTCCAACTAAACCAACAACTCCCCCTCCTCCTAAACCAACTTCTTCATCTTCAATAGCCGTGGCAGTTGCCTCACCAGGATCTGCTGCTGCTGCTGCAGCTGTAGCTACTTCGGATTCAACTCCTAAACCAACTCCAAAACCCACACCCCCAACACACCCAACACCTCCAGTAAAACCTTCACCCCCGACACACCCAGCACATCCAGTAAAACCTACACACCCGACACACCCAACACCTCCAACCAAACCAACAACACCCCCTCCTCCTAAACCAACTTCTTCATCTGCAGTAGCCGTGGCATCTGCCTCACCAGGGTCTGCTGCTGCTGCAGCTGTAGCTACTTCGAATTCAACTCCAAAACCTACACCCCCGACACACCCAGCACATCCAGTAAAACCTACACACCCGACACACCCAACACCTCCAACCAAACCAACAACACCCCCTCTTCCTAAACCACCTTCTTCATCTGCAGTAGCCGTGGCAACTGCCTCACCAGGGTCTGCTGCTGCTGCAGCTGTAGCTACTTCGAATTCAATTCCAAAACCTACACCTCCGACACACCAAACACCTCCAGTAAAATCTACACCCCCGACACACCCAAAACCTCCAGTAAAACCTACACCTCCGACACACCCAAAACCTCCAACCAAACCAACAACACCCCCTCCTCCTAAACCAACTTCTTCATCTGCAGTAGCCGTGGCATCTGCCTCACCAGGGTCTGCTGTTGCTGCAGCTGTAACTACTTCGAATTCAACTCCAAAACCTACACCTCCGACACACCCAACACCTCCAACTAAACCAACAACACCCCCTCCTCCTAAACCAACTTCTTCATCTGCAGTAGCCGTGGCAACTGCCTCACCAGGGTCTGCTGCTGCTGCAGCTGTAGCTACTTCGAATTCAACTCCGAAACCAGATCCAAAACCTACACCCCTGACACACCCAACACCTCCAGTAAAACCTACACCCCCGACACACCCAAAACCCCCTGTAAAACCTACACACCCGACACACCCAACACCTCCAACTAAACCAGCAACACCCCTTCCTCCTAAATCAACTTCTTCATCTTCGGTAGCCGTGGCATCTGCCTCACCAGGGTCTGCTGCTGCTGCAGCTGTAGCTACTTCGAATTTAACACCAAAACCTACAACTCCGACACACCCAAAACCTCCAGTAAAACCTACACCCCCGACACATCCAACACCTCCAACCAAACCAACAACACCTCCCCCTACTAAACCAACTTCTTCATCTTCGGTAGCCGTCGCAACTGCCTCACCAGGGTCTGCTGCTGCTGCAGCTGTAGCTACTTCGAATTCAACTCCAAAACCTACACCTCCGACACACCCAACACCTCCAACTAAACCAACAACACCCCCTAAACCAACTTCTTCATCTTCAGTAGCCGTGGCAGTTGCCTCACCAGGATCTGCTGCTGCTGCTGCAGCTGTAGCTACTTCGAATTCAACTCCGAAACCAGATCCAAAACCTACACCCCCGACACACCCAGCACATCCAGTAAAACCTACACCCCCGACATACCCAACACCTCCAACTAAACCAACAACACCCCCTCCTCCTAAACCAACTTCTTCATCTTCGGTAGCCGTGGCAGCTGCCTCACCAGGGTCTGCTGCTGCTGCTGCCGCTGTAGCTACTTCGAATTCAACTCCAAAACCAACTCCTAAACCATCTACTCCATCTTCAGTATCCGTAGCAACTGCTTCAAGCCCTCCTGCACAAGCTGTAGCTGTAGCATCATCTTCAATAACACCTACAAAACCAGCAAACCCAACAAATACTGAAGCTGTTGCAGTTTCAGTAACGCCTGGCTCTTCTGCTGTAGCTGTGGCTGAACCATCATCGACTCCAACTGCATTACCGCTTCCTGCAGTGCTCTATACTACGATATCTCCTGCCAACCCAGCAACTGAAGAGCTTGTAGTAGTTTCATCATCAACTTCAACGCCATCAGTACCGGTTCAACCATCGCCAGCCGCCCCAACAACAGCCGAAGTAATATCAGTATCATCTGAACCAGGGACTTCGGCAGCTGGGGAAACCACATCAACTCCGACAGTGAATCCGATATCTACACCTGCAGCACCTATCCCTGCTATTCCAGCATCGCCAGCGAATCCAACAACAGTAGAATTTGCATCAACTTCGCCAGTCTCTTCAACAGTGGCTGAAGCCTCATCAATCCCGGAACCAACACCATCCGTTTTACCATTACCAGCCACAGAATCAGCGATAATAGCTTCTCCTACCAACAATGTTGCAGTTCCTCCTACAACTGAAGAATTTTCAAAATACGATGACTATGAAGATTACTCTGCTGAAGATCCATCTGAAATTTCACCTCACCAAAATCCTGTAGCACCACGTTTTTACCCGTCTTTAGCTAGACGTGGACCACGAGTTATTCCATCAGCAAATCCCATATACGTCGATCCTTACAGACATTACCTTCCTGAACCTATTCCCTATTCTTGGCCACAACCACAACCCAAACTACGCCGTTCTAAAAATTATAAAAGGAAGTCTAACGTAAGAATTTTCAAGCCAAATTCTTCAAACCTAAGATTTTACTTAAGGCCAGATGGAAGACTAGACCATGAAAAAATAGCTTCTACATTGTTCCCTGAAAATTATCGCTCTGAAGCTGTTAATGTTGATAACCCTGAAGAAATTCAAGAAGATCCTGGATTTGCTGTTCCATCCCAAGTTGGAACCGCTGGTATACCAGCGGTATATGGTGGTGTACCACCACCCATTAATAAGATTCCTATCCAATATGATCCAAGATATTTAGAACCTCCAGTATACAATAATCCTTACATGTATTATTAAAACGTAACAGATGTTTTCTATATTTATTTTTCGGGGTGTTATAGTGAATCTGGTATGTAATAGGTATGTAAAATTTAAATTTTAATATGGTATGATTATTATATGATATGGTATGATGATAAGTATACGTGTTGATAATATCACAATATTGACAAATACCATGTTTATTTTTATTGAAATAGAATTTCATTTCACTTAATGATAGACCCCGTAAGTTTAATTTTATGATATTTTATCACAATTAATATAAATAATTTGTTTATTTTATATGAATAATCAGTTAATGTTACTAATGATACAGTGTATGTTAAATATTACAAAATATATTTCATAATTATGCCTTATTTTTGTCATTCAGTGTTTTAATATTTTTTTATGCTTTAAAATACACCCTGACGGAAAAAAAACAATGTTTAAATTGTTGTTAAGGCGTCAGAATTAGGTAAGATGGTGGTAGCTAGCCAGGCGGACTTGAAATAAGCCCTACCACCAACCAAACCGAGTACACATTGTACCCCCCCTGGGAATCGAACCCGAGGCCCCTGCGTCTTACACGGGTGGGCGAGCCATTAGATCACAGAGACGGTAAGACTATTATATATCCTGTCGTACCTAGAACTTCAGATAAATAGAAAACAATGCATTGATTAAATAAATAAAACTGCTAAACACAGTAATTCATAACTCATCATAACACTTGTTAAAACTCAGTATACAAAAGAGAGCGTGCACTATTGTTCAGGAACAATAACGCACGCAGGCGGAACCTCCGCCTGCGTGCGTTATTGTTATCCAGTAATATATAAGTCAATGAGGTTATCCTTGTTACCAATAGGTAAGGCGAGGGTTAAAATAAAATACACCTTTTGGGCACCAAACTGTCCTACCAAATCGCTCTCGCTCTGGCCCGCAACGTTTTCTCATTGCTATCTCGTTTTACGCTTTATTTTTTACATAGCGCCATATCCTCCTCCTTTTCAATCACTGACCCTGACCAATCTACTGACACATTGCCGAATTGACATTATTTTAAAATTAACATGTTTATGAGGAGATGATGCCTGCTTACATACAAGGCATTTTTGCGCGACCCGAATGACCCGCACCCTGATTATCTAAAAAGAAACTATTTAGCGACCGGTTTCATTCCATATACATTGCTACTTTTCTTTGGTATGTTTTTTTTAATCCAAAAAGACGTAGCAATGGATCACTATCATCTATGAACTGCAACCGGTCGCTAGGTGGTTTCTAATTAGATAATCAGCCCGCGGATTGTAAGGGCGTGACGTCGTTTTTATGGCGGTGTGGTGCGACCGCGCCGGGCCGCTCGATATGTTCTGCAGATGACGTCGCGCCACGGCGATCTATCCATTTTGTGGTGCTTGTCAAGCATCTTAGACGATAAAATGAGATTGACAAGCCGATGCAATGTAAATGATTGACAAGCAGTTTTGATCGTTTAGGGTGTGCATAATGCATAACTGTGATTTGTTCACTCAAGTAGCACTGAAATAGTCGGCAACCATAAGTCAAGTTGATAGAAGTGGTTCCTAACAAGTTTAACTACGTGATCTTCAAAATGAAATTCTGCACTCATCTTTATTCCCAGATTACGTGCTATTCAGATTCTTTCTACTGGTTGTGTGCGATCTTTCATCTAATACTGCTATCTGTTGTTTTAACCTATTTTTTAGATCCAAAAATCATGAACATAGACTTTTTAATTGACTTAGAATTCTGATCAGCTAATAACATAGAATATTAGATCTTTTGTTGCGATCAGGGCTGTGTATGCCTGTTCCAATATTTGTTTAATGACAATGAAACAGCTTAAGACAACAGTTAAGTATAATGTATTGACACTAAGCATCAAACACACTATTTACTTAAAAGATTTACACAAAGAAAAAAGCCCTTTATTAACTGCACTTGCACAAACATAATTAACTATATGTACCATGGGCAACAGCGTCGCTTAACCACTGCTAATATAAGGTTAAAATCCCCTTCTTCCCCACGACACTACCAAGGCGCACTACTGGCACAGAATACATAATAGTACAAGTACAGAAGATCCACTCCGCAAAGTCATTTAAATAAATAGCGACTCTATCCCATACACAATAAAGTGCAATTCAGGTCGCACACCGCTCCCACCCTACAGTTATATTCACCTAGAAGTTGCCTCTCTTTCTATCGCGTAGCTCTTATCTCTTCTAACGACTTTAGGGTTTGTTCTTTTAAATAATAATTAAATAATAGGTACTTAATGTACTTAAATTCATTTCAAAAAAACCTAGGCTAGGTACAATCGACGCCCCATCAGACTATACATGCTGACTTTGAGGAAATTTGCTTTCTTACGAAATAACATTGTCATTAATAATTAACTTTATTTCGAAAGTAGGTAATTAAGTACCTACCTAATCTATAAATTATTATTTCAATAAATACCTAGTTGGGTGAAGATTGTTTAGCAAATAAGACAAGTAAGTACCTAAGAATAAACGGATACTAAATAATATCTAGGTAGTAGACAAGCACTTTTTACGTTTCGATGTCATTTTGAACTTTTGGAAGTGTGAAAAACGTGAGGTTCGGATCCTTTATATTAGTATTAAGATGAAAGCGGCGAGTGAGTGACTATCGAAATCGAACTGGTAACAGCCAGCCAACGGCGGTAGCCCTCTGAAATTAGTCCGTCCGGACGGACCCGCTGCCTACTTGTAGCTTCGTACCTAAAGCGCGGAGTGCGCCTAGCCTGCTACTGGTAGTATATTGATACTACCAGTAGTGCGCCTTGGCGCTTGCACGCCGCGCCCGCTGTCACATACGATTAGTTCGTGCAGGGGCGATACGCGCGCACACGAATTTTGTTGCCAACTGGTTAAGCGACGCTGTTGCCCATAGTACATTTGCACCAGTCGTGTGTGCTGTTTACAGAGAGTGCTAATTAAAAAGTCCTGGCACGTCATTTGACCAAGCGGGTGCGAAGCGCGAGCGAAGCGTTTCTGTTTCGTCTTTGGCAACAATGCTTTCGTATGTTCGGCCAGGAATCTGTCACTCTGCGTTGCGTAGGTAGGTATGCGATAAGCACTTAGTACTGTGCTCGGCGTCCTCAGTGAGGACTAGGGTTGCCAACTTTTTTTTGCATCAAATATAGTATTTTAAAGATTTTTAGTGTAAAAATATAGTAGATGACGAAAAAGTCCAAAAAAATAGTATGTTGCCGTTTTGTATGGAGGATTTTAAAGAAGTTGCATTTTTCATACTTATGTACTAACATTTTCATAATTTATTTAACAACCATAAACACAAGTGTTTAATCACAAAAATTATTATGCAATTACCTATTTATTATGTGCATTACCTAATATTTTTTTTGTTTCTTTTGGTTAATTTTTTCACTTGAAAAATATGGTAGTTTTGCCTACTATACCTATATATTTTTTCAAAAAATATAGTAGGATACTATATTATATAGTAGTGTTGGCAACCCTAGTGAGGACAGACAAATCGCTGTGCGTCGTGGTCTCGGAATAACTGTAGCACGTGTTCACAGCATTTTACGATTCCCTCGCTTTCATTTCTATTATTTAAGTGTAAAGATTGGTATTTATAAATACGGTGAATTCTGTAAAGTAGTTTGAATTTTATTTGTTATTTGCTTAGAGCAACGCGGCTTCTATCACGGAAGCCGCGTTGCTCTAAGGTTATTTGGAACCCAATAATTGACGTGAAATAGTCCGGAATGGAAAGGAGAAGTTTCCTAATTTTTTTTTCGCTTTTATTTAAAGCCAAATTACACACAACTGTGATCATCAAATTATCTCAAAAAAAAGTAACAGTACGTGAAAGTTACGATTATAAGATAATTTCACTCATCGGGCGTGTCATACTTTCCAGCAGTGGCATGTACGGGCGCAAGTGGCGCGATGTCATCTGGAGAACATATCGAGCGGCCCGGCGCGGTCGCACCACACCGCTATACAAGCGACGTCACGCCCTTACCAATCGGGTCATTCGGGTCGCGCAAAAATTTGACAATTTCTATTATTTGTTGCTCTGCTATTTATTGACAGTTTTCATTTTTAGGGTTCCGTACCAAAATGGTAAAAAGGAACCATTATGGTGTGACTCGGTCTGTCTGTCTGTCACAGGTGGATATCTCGAGAACTACTAATGGTATCAACTTGAAATTTGGAATAGTTTGAGATGACGTTTGTCCAACTATTTTGCAAATAAGAAAGAAATAAAAAAAAATATTTTTTTTACAACAGGAACTGAAAAAGGGGTCTAAAAATTTTGAAGTAGGGCGACAAGGGCATGTGGGATATCATATGAAAGAGCGCTGTTTGCATATTTTAAATATTTTTTTCCTTTTTTTGTAAGCCACATAGTTTTCGACTTATGATGAAAAATGTAAAAAAATACCGTTCCCCCCTCCCCTTATCTCTGAAGTTTGCAAAGAGAAAAATCTGAAATAATTCTATATGAATATGATAATAGTTTATGTAAAGATAACAGGAAAAATAAAACAATGTCTCAATATAACACACTTTTTTAGAAATTCGAAAAACAAACAAAAAATTCATTAGTCCCACTACCAGTCAATAGATGGCGCTGACCTGAGAAAAATTAAATTGGTTTACTATTGGTCAAGCGATGACGCTGACCTAAGAAAAAAAAATAGTTCCACTATCCCTCCGAAACCCTCGGTGCGCGAGTCCAACTCGCTCTTGTTTTCCACTGATATATTAATTTGTAAAGAGTTAAGAGCTATAGGCGTGACATATTGCTTGACCTTATTTAGGACTTCCAGCATTATGATATAAGCCTTGGACTGATGGTGCCGAAGTTGAGGTCCAAAGTCAACTAAATTCCTTAAAGGTCAAGAGTGTAGGTCATTGAGACTAATGTGCCCAGGAAAGTAGGGGTCAGGCTGAAAGGGTTTTACCGCCTCTGTGGTCTAGTGGTTCGCCCACCCGTGTAAGACGCAGGGGTCCCGGGTTCAATTCCCAGGGGGGTACAATTTGTACTCGGTTTGGTTGGTGGTAGGGCTTATTTCAAGTCCGCCTGGCTAGCTACCACAATCTTACCTAAGTCAGACGCCATAACAATAATTTAAAAATAGTTGTGCTCCGGCAGTTAGAGGTAACAGTTTCTCAGTGATGAGGATTCCGGGTGTAGTGCGCTTCCACCTTCGGCCTTATCGTCACTTAACATCAAGTGAGATGAAGGCCAGCACTACCTCGTTGTTCCTACTACACTGCCATGTACTGCCATCTGTACACCCAACAATTCCTGATAGTACCTAGGTACCTATAATATTCATGCAAAATTACAGCTTTCTAGTACCTACTAACGGCCTCTGAGCTAAGCCGCGGGGGGACAGCCGGACTGACGGACATGGCGAAACTATAAGGATTGGCGTCCAAATGGAATTACCTACGCTATACCTAAGGCATCGTTGACTTGACGATACTTGCATTTGGACGCACGAACGCCGTCATATCATGGAAATATATATCCATGTGGACGTATTTCCATTTAGTCGTCTGGAAAGTGGACTTCTCGTCCCTTCAGGTTCAAAATGTACACTTCCCATAATGTACACCGGTCTCAAAAGGTACATTTCCCGAAATGTCCACTTCCCAAAAGGTATATTTCCCGAAATATCCACTTCTTAAAAAGTACACTTCCCAAAATGTACAATAGAATAACTGATTGGATAAAAAATATATAACTATATAACTAAATATTTTTTTCAATAATAGAAGTTAACCTCTTCCATATTTATGTGATCCAATCAGTTATTTGAGACTTGAGTGTACATTTGAGGATAGATACATTTTAAAGGAAGTGGACATTTTGGGAAATGTACATTTATGGAAGTGTAATTTTTGGATTTCGGGAAAGATACCTTTTGGGAAGTGGACATTTCGGGAAATGTACCTTTCTGGGAAGTGTACATTTTGAACCTTATAAATAGCTTGGTCTGCAAGCCGGCCGGCCTTACCTCGGCGATAAAGTAGGTTATTTGGTCACCTTGAAGCTGCATTTGCCCTTTAGTGCACTAGATGTTAAATAACATAGATACAATGTAACAATAAAGAGGGCCAAGATAATGTAAATAGTTTGTTTTTTACTTTCTATGCAGTTGTCCTTTTGTTATAAATTCTAAGAACATTAATGGTTATTAGGTGTCCATTGTTTTATGCACCTGTCTAAATATGAAAAAATAATGTAAAGTAAATAGCTCGTCCTATAAAAGGGGAGTACTTTGATTTTTTTTCATATAATTCTTGAGATAAAGCAAAATGAAAGTTGCTACACTTGTTATCTTGTCGTTGTTGGTAAGTCTTTATTTTTTTATTTTTATGCAATATTTGTTGGTCTGCCTGTCGATTATTTAACCAAACTCGCATCTCACTTCGAACCTCACTTCATTTTGCGTGAATTTTATTAGAAATTAGCTGAATATAGCGTAGCTATCTAAAATCATCTTGCGATTTAAAAAAAACAGCCTATCATAATATATTATCTCATTTATTATGATTTCAAAATCCTGCTCAGTTAAGGGAGATACGAATTGAGGTTCGAGTTTGGTTACAGAATCGTCAGGCAGGAATCGAACTAACAGCATCAAGTCCGCCGTTTACTGAATTCTGAGCAATAAAGTATTTAAAAAACTTTCACTATCCGTACTCTAAGGCGTTAACATGCGTCAAATCTCAATATTCAATTCAAAATATTGAAAGACTACGCGTGTGTCGTACGCGGCGGGCAGACGACTTAAACCACACACGACACAAACACTTCGATAGTTCTGAGTTAGTGGACTGTAAACACTAAAGAAAGGCACTTAAAAGTCTTTACAGGTTTCTCGCCGGCTGGACGAGGAAGGAAATTGAACACTTGGTTTGGTGTTAAGGGAAAATGCATAAGTCACCGATTTTGATAAATTTGAGCTTGATCGCTGCGGACACGTATAAAAACATGATGGAATAGAAAAATAAAAAATAAAATGTATTACTTTAGTTTTATCACACAAGGGAAAATAAGGATTTTTTTTCGTTTTCGGATATAATGCACTTAACAGTCGGATAGAACATCAAATAAGAAATAATATTTTGTAAAACACATATGTACTTAAACGCAATATTTAGGGAGATATTTGAAAATTCTTGGCTAACTCCATATTAATGCACCGAAACGTGACATGAGTGACGTCACAAATGTTGACCTTTTTGTATAGAGCGTTTTCGGCGGGTTCTGCTGCGTGCTAACTTCAAGTAACTATATCACGAGAAAAAAACACAAGAGAAAAGTTTTAATATTACAGTTGATTTTATCACGCATTATACTTTTGATTTTGATACAAAAAAAAATTGATGCATGTTCCCCATTCTTTAGAAATGGCTTTGTGTCTAAGTTCGTGAGCATGTCCCCTGTTTAGTGATAAAGATTTTTATATTGAAAAATGGTAATTTATTAATAAAAAACATAAATAATTGAAGGGTTTCATAATTACGAACAATACGAAGATATTTTTAAAATAAAAAAGATGTGAGAGCAATAAATAAGGCTTTTATAACTTATAAAATAAAAATTAAAACTAAATTTAATAAGTAAGTATGTTTTTTGTTTGAAATTTTGGTTTTTTAAGAATAAAATTACCAAATATTATGATATAATAAAAATAAATTTGCGAAAATAAATAAAATTAATTAAATACGTTTGTAGTACCTACTTATGCGAATTCGACTTAAAATTGTTGTATGGTTCATACAATTTTAATTGATATGATAGTTTTTTTTTATTTAGTTTTAGTTTAGTTATTTTTTTAGTTAAATGATAGTGACAAATTCGGGGATGATAAATCAAATTGCCCGTGTAGAATGCCGTAATTGCACTAACTTTATTTCGTCATATATATTGATAATCGCGTTGCGATCCAGTACATAAAATAGCGACGTAAGCATACGTCAATGAAATGCATTATTTCGTAAATATGTATATAAAAATAATCGTACGGTTCCGTACAATTGTAAACTTAGGTCACCATTAAACTTGAATTTATAAGAATTCTAGTGAACAAAATATAAACCGAATTTAGCTACTAAGAAACTTAATTAAATACATTATTTGTTTTTAATTTACATTTAAATTATCTTAATAATTATAAAAAAAAAACAAGCAAGAAAAATGTATCTATAATATCCCTGATTCGGTAGTGACACGAACTAGGGGACATACGAAAAATATCATGACTGCTATTTCGTAAGTCGATTTATTGCAATTTTAAAGGAATTATATGCGTGCATATATCTTTTTTCTTAGTCAAATCAATTGTTAATGAACGCAAGAGAGCACTATCAAAAGTTTTATGCAAATTGACTACCTTTGCCTTTCTATGAGATTAAGGGTCCCCCCCCAGACCTTTTTTTTTATTAGAGTGAGGTAAATACGCTTTTTACGTATACATGCTACCGGTTTCTTTTCTTTGCTTTGCTGTTTGGCAATGGAGCGCCGGCCAAGAGGCTCATTTTCAATCTATCGCATATTTTCAATCTAAGTAAGTACATTTCACATATGTGAGCTTTGTTCCTTAAACGATCGTTATGAAAACATAAAAAAATAGTTCAGGTAGGTAATGATGCCACCCACGACCCTGTTCACAATTTATATAAATATGCGATCGATTTATTTTTAGCAATCGGAGACCATGTTCAGGGTGGCATATCTCCCAGAAGCTTCATTTTTCGCAACCTAGACGATTATATTTGATAACACCAAGCTAATGACTATTTTGCTATTTTGGTCTGGTTCCAATATGCGATAGATTTAAAATGACCTTGTTGGCCGGCGGTCTAAACAGCAAGGTAGAACAGCAAAGCAAAGAAAAGAAACCGGTAGGTCTGGGGGGACCCTAAGAAGTACGAGCGCTAACCTTAAGGTGGTGACAACGAATATACGCCGCACAGTCTGTCCGTGGCCGACACATTGCTCTTAGTTTAGTCGCCAAAATGTTGGTATTTGATTTTTTCGACAATTTCAATGATAGAGATTTTTTATTGATGTATACACGCTGAAATTTTAATCATTTGGTTCCCGCCGTGGGGTGGTTCCACTCATGATTACAAGCAACTTTTACTATGGCGCCAACTCTCCTGCTCGCAAAAAAAAAATCAGCTGTTCCATACAAAAGTGCAGTACCTACTCGACCTTAATGTATGGAACAGCTGATTTTTTTTTACGAGCAGGAGTGTTGCCCCCATAGTAAAAGTTGCTTGTAATGATGAGTGGAACCACCCCACGGCGGGAACCAAATGATTAAAATTTCAGCGTGTATATTGATGTATATAAATAAATAATATTAAGATTCCTTATTTTTCATGCCAGAAACAAAACTCACGAAATAATGTACTATCACGAAGTAATGGCCCCTTACCTTAGATACCTACTCTGGGAGGCTTAGCTAGGTACCTACCTAAATTACTTTCAAAACTTTTTTACGAATTAATGTTTTTTTTCTCTCTTTCAGGTCTGTTCTTGCTTCTGCAAGCCAGGCGGTACTCTTCCGAAAACTAGTAAGTAAATGTATCTGACTTTATTCGTTCTGGGCATGGTCGGTAACGAACTATGGGTGAGGAGTAGGGAATGCTCCCGGGAATTCCCGGTACCGATTTTTCCCGGTATTTCCCGGGAAATTGACTTTTTACGCAGTACCGGTACTGATAATTGATTTACCGGGAAATTCGGTACTTTCGGTACTGTTATTATAACTTAAAATTTGGCCAATAATTAAGCGTCTTATTAGCTTAAAATGCCGCTATATTGCCCTTCGAACAAAAATAAATGAATGACGCGCGAAGTAAGACGAGCTGATACGCCGGGCTTTCGTCTTGATCTTGAGACAATGAGGTAAGTTGGATGCAAAGATTTACTAAAGCTTTTCGAATGCTGCCCATACAAGCTGAATTCGACGAGTGTTCTCGAAATTTAAATTATCTAACTGGACTGTCTACCTAGGGACCTTTATCTGTCCGTATTCATAATGGTCAATAACTTCAAGTGTAGTGTTCTCAGCATGAACTGGAGCGGGTACATAAACATTCAACATGATTTTCGTCTTATCATCCCAAGTCCCACTCTTTGGAAAGCACTACGGAGTCTTCGAGCATTGTGTTCAGATCTTTGTCCGTATACATAATGGTCGATAACTTCAAGTGTAGTGTTCTCAGCATGAACTGGAGCGGGTACATAAACATTCATCATGATTTTCGTCTTATCATCCTAAGTCCCACTCTTTGGAAAGCACTACGGAGTCTTTGAGTATTGTGTTCAGGTCTTCCAAGGTCTCAGCCTTAAGAGCTACATCATCGGCAAAAAGAGGGTAAGTTAGATACTCGCCCTAGATTTGATACCTAATCCTTTCCAGTCAATGAGATTAAAGATGTTCGCCAAACTCCAATGCAGCGGTGAACCGTTTCTGAGAAATTACGTCTTCCTGTCTCACACATTGGATCGACATTCAACATGATTTTCATCTTATAATCCTTAGCCCCACTCTTTGGAAAGCACTACAGAGATCTTCGAGCATTGTGTTCAGGTCTTCCAAGGTCTCAGCCAACCATAATGAACTACATTGTCGGCAAAACGTAGGTAATCGCCATAGGTGTTAATACCGAATCCTTTCCAGTCCATGAGATTAAATATCTTCTCCAAGCACCAACGCAGCGGTGAACGGTCATAGCATTACCCGTTATTCGCTCGCTGCGATCCACACACACTCAACATAATTATAACAATAGCTGCAAGTTTGAAACGGACGCCTGCGCCCGCGCCCATCACATTCCATATGATTCCGATACTGTTTACAAGGAATTAAATGGGGTAGACTGGTCTTGTACTAGCTCAATGCAATGTCCCCGTGAAATTTATGCTTTTATAAAAGAAAAATTTGCAATAGCGTACAACAAATCAATAAAATATTCTAATAAAAATAAAAATAAAAGTTCAAAGCTGAAAATACCGTGGATGAATAATAACATAACTAATTTAAGTTATAAGAGAGACCTTGCTTTTCAACAGTGGAGGAAAGATCCTAACAATAATATTTTGTTTAGAAATTATAAAAAAAATACGAAATAAAGTAAATAAAGTTATATAATATTATAGAAATGTATATTTTAGAAATTTAATATCTGAAAATTATAGAAATCCGAGAAAGCTTTGGCAAATTATCAACTCTCTGTATGGGAGAATAAATCAATCAACAGATGAGCTGATATTATCAGGGTTTTCAGCGCAAAATTTGTCTGCACAAGCTATCGCGGATAAGTTCGCTAATGACTTTGATAAAGCTATAAAAAAAATTATCCCAAGATGCAACTTAGACTTGTTAAATAGTAATTCTTATAGTACCTCTTCCCAGGTTAGCATGCGGTTCGAAAAAGCTACTTCTAAAAACATTTTTAATATAATTAAGAACCTGAACTCAAAAAAAGCTCCGGGTTCAGATGGGATTGAAATAGTAGACATTAAAAATATAGGAGAAAAATTATGTTCTGCTATTGCTGATCTTATAAACGCGAGCATCAAGACATACAGGTACCCGGAAGGACTTAAGTCTGGATGCGTGCGACCGATCTTTAAAAAAGGTTCTAAAGGCGATACTTCTAATTACCGCCCAATAACCCTACTGTCGTCTATAGATAAAATAGTGGAGAAATACATTTGCGAACAGATACACAATTTTTATAAGAAAAATAATATTCTCAGCGCCAACCAGTTCGGCTTTCAGTCCGGGAAAAGCTCCACAGAACTGTTAAGAAAATTCTCTGATGAAATCAATAAGCACTTAAACAACAAATTCCATGTACTAGTTGTATTCATTGACTTTTCCCGCGCTTTTGATACGCTTGATCACCAGAAACTTATCAGTAGACTCGAAAGCACTGGAATCCGTGGCGGAATGCTGGACTGGTGTAAAAATTACCTAGAGAACCGAAGTTATAGGGTCAAAATAAATGAATGCCTAAGTGATCCTGTCGCTGTATCTACAGGGACAGCTCAAGGTTCAGTTATCGGTCCTCTCCATTTTCTGGAATATGTTAACGATATGAACAATGTCCTGAAACACTGTAAATCACATCAATTTGCAGATGACACTTGTATTATATCGGCTGCAAAAGATCCATACGAAGCTCTTAAAAACTTACAATCTGACTTCAACAGCCTAAACATGTGGTGCCACGATTCTGGTCTAGTATTAAATGCAACTAAAACTAAACTTTTGCACATAAGATCTCCACATATATATATTCGCGGGATAAGAATATATTTAAAAACCTTGTAGCTCACGAGCACAGCTGCCTTCATAAGAAAAATTACTTATCCTGCAATTGTCCACCAATCGAAAAAATAACATCCCACTTGTACCTAGGATTAGTTATTGACAATACATTTAACTGGGAACCACAGATCCATAAAGTATGTAATAAACTTCGTGCCTTTCTTGCCAACTTAAGCATAGTAAAAAAACGTATGACCTATAGAACCAGGCTAGCATTATATAACGCATTTGCTAATTCTATTGTAAGTTACGATCTTTCTAGTTATGGACGAACCTTCAAGACATACCTAGACAAGATATATAATTTTCAACTACGCATACTAAAACAAGTAGTCTCACCTAATATTGAGCAGCAGCTAGCTTTAAACAATATCAGTCTATTCAAACATTGTAATGTACTGCCGGTGCACGACCAGTTTGTGCTCCAGCTTCTTGTGGAAGAATTCTTTAATAATAATATTAAAAAAGTAGCTTCCCACAATAAAGGTACGCGGGCGATCACAAGCGGCAGGCTGGTTACGATAGCCGCAGGTAACACATATGGCAGTCGCACTGCTGACTATTTGCTACCACGTCTAATAAATAAACTTGACCCTGAGTTTCGGGAATTACTAAATATAAAAAATATAAGAAACAAAAAGATTTTGCTCGTTGATGAGTTGGATAACAGCGATCGAACTGGGTTTTATTATAAGTAAGCAAGATAATGTAAAATCGTAACATTAATGTAAAAATATTAGTATAATCATAGATTTTAATACCTAATACATATAAAATAGCGGATTCTAGCACATTAATCTAAAATCTCAGTGGTTTCTAATGTGCTTTAAATGTAAACAAAAAATTGTAAAATTTTATTGATAATAAATGAAAAAAAAACCATTTCGGAGTGATAATTCTCTTGGTCTCACACCTTGGATGGGATTTGTGCTCTGGTTCGGTAATAGGACCGACATAGTAGCATTTTCGTATAGGTTCCTCGGCACTTGGCTTTGATATACCTGTAGCCCACTTGGCACCTTTGCAAAGACCGCAGCACCAATAATTACCTCAGTAAGGCATTAGCTGCCAAGTATCCCACAAACAATAGAATTTCTATTAAGTTTACCTACTACTAATTTGTTCTGTTAAAAGCAAAAGACTAGGTATATTCTTTACTGTGTTCGTAAACCAAATAATTATAAAAAATGAAGAGTTAAAAGGAGAAGTTCGTATTCGTAACGTAGGTAAGGTACCTATGAGTTACCTCTTATATTTTATTTACGATACAGTAAAAAAAATCTCAGTACCGAAAAGTCCCGAAATTTCCCGGGATTCCCGGTACCAGAGTTAGCGCAGTACCGGGAATTCAGTTTTCTCCTCAGTACCGGGACTGCAACCCCTAGTAAGGAGACATCTTTGTCTCACCTCATATACGTATATATTTAAAACTAGCTGCCGCCCGCGACTTCGTCTGCGTGGAAAGATTTTTTGCTCTCCCTCGGGAACATAACTTTTTTTCGGAATGAAAGGTACCCTATGTCCTTCTCTGTGCCCCTGAGAACGTGTATGCAAAATTTCATGATGATCGGTTCAGTAGTTAAGACGTGAAGGCGTAACAAACAAACAAACAAACGGACTTTCGCATTTATAATATTAGTAAGGATTTCAAAAGGAAAGATACAAGGCGATTCTCACACTGCGCGCCGTTGATATTACTTCAACGCACGCCTAACCAAACTAGTGATGTATGTTAAAGATACGGTGATCTGATACGCCAAATTGGACTAGTCTGGATAAAGCTTTATGGGATTTGGTCGCGTCAGCGACGTGTTATAATTATAAGCTAAGTGTGCTTCTGTGTGGGAGAGGACTCGATAATCCTTAATTCCGGTAACTTGCTGTACTACCGGGAGGGTGACCAACAGTCCCAAGGTGGTGTCGGGTTCATCGTCCACAAGTCCCTTGTCAACAACGTGATTACCATCGGAAGTGTGTCGACCAGGGTGGCGTACCTTATACTCAGAATATCCAAACGGTATTCGTTGAATGTCATACAGGTTTACGCACCGACCTCGACGCACCAAGATGACGAAGTGGAGGCTATGTATGAGGAGATCTCTAAAGCCATGCATAGCTACAAAACCCACTACACCGTTGTGATGGGGGACTTCAATGCAAAGTTGGGGAAACGATGCGGTGATGAGCTGAGAGTGGGGCAATTTGGAGTTGGGCAACAGAATGACAGAGACCAGATGCTAGCCGACTTTATGGAGAAGGAGAACCTCTTTATGATGAACTCATTTTTCAGAAAGCCGGAAAGCTGGAAGTGGACTTGGGTCAGTCCGGACGGTACAGTCAGAAATGAGATTGATTTTATCATGTCGACGAAAAAGCAAATATTCAATGATGTCACTGTGATCAACGCCGTTAAGACGGGGAGCGATCACCGATTGGTACGTGGCACATTGAATATCAACATAAAGCTGGAAAGATCTCGACTGATAAAATCAACATTCCGACCATTGCCGGCCCATATTCAAAACCCCGAGAGCTTTCAACTCGAACTCCAAAACCGTTTCGAAGCCCTTGAGAACAGCATAGATGTGGACGATCTAAACAATATGGTGGTGGATACTGTCCGTACAGTAGGGTCCAAGTTCTTTAAGACCCGCCGTCCCAAGCTAAAGAAACTCCCCGACCACACACTCCTACTCATGGATCAGAGACGTGAAATGAGGCTCCAGAGTTCAGTAGATGCTAATCGTTATCGGCAGCTTAATAGACAGATATCTAAGTCTTTGACGAGCGACCTTCGCCAATTTAATACGAATCGTATTAAAGAGGCCATCGAGCGGAACAAAGGCTCCAAAGTGTTCGCGAGAGATCTGTCTATTGGGCAAAGCCAGATGACGAAGCTGAAAACTGACGACGGTCGCATCATCTCAGCGAAGCCTGAAATCCTTAGGGAGATCGAGAGTTTCTATGGGCAGTTATATTCCACGCAGACACCCGTTGAAAGCAAGGTTAAAGACCCCAGAGCCAAGCTTACCTGACACTATACCCAAGATATCCCGGACGTCAGCATGTACGAGATTAGTATGGCTCTCAAACAGCTGAAAAACAACAAGGCGGCGGGCGACGACGGAATCACTACAGAACTTCTGAGAGCGGGCGGTAAGCCGATACTTAAAGTCCTCCAGAAGCTTTTCAATCCCGTCATCGTCGAGGGCAGAACGCCGAAGACATGGAACATAAGTGAGGTGATTTTGTTCTTTAAAAAGGGTGACAAGTCCCTCTTAAAGAACTATAGACCCATCTCGCTTCTGAGTCATGTCTATAAGCTGTTTTCGAGAGTCCTTACGAACCGTCTCGCTCGCAAGTTCGACGACTTCCAACCTCCCGAACAAGCCGGGTTCCGAAAAGGCTTTAGCACCATAGACCACATCCATACGCTGCGTCAGGTCATACAGAAGACCGAGGAGTATAATCTGCCACTTTGCTTGGCGTTCATGGATTATGAGAAAGCCTTTGATTCGATTGAAACCTGGGCGGTGCTGCAGTCTCTCCAAAGGTGCCAAGTGGACTACAGGTATATCGAGGTGTTGAGGTATTATACAAAAATGCCACCATGTCGGTCCGAGTACAGAACCAGAGAACAAATCCTATCCAAGTGCAGCGAGGTGTGAGACAGGGAGATGTTATTTCTCCGAAACTGTTCACAGCTGCGTTGGAGGATATCTTTAAACTCTTAGACTGGAAAGGACTCGGCATCAACATTAATGGCCAATACCTAACAAGGTCTCAGCCATAAGAACTATATCATCGTTTTGCCGATGATATAGTTCTTATGGCTGAGACCTTGGAGGACCTGAACACAATGCTCGAAGATCTCCGTAGTGCTTCCCAAAGAGTGGGTCTTAAAATGAACATGGATAAGACGAAAATCATGTCGAATGCCCATGTTGTGCCCGCTCCAGTTCATGTTGGGAACACTACACTTGAAGCTGTTGACCATTATGTATACCTAGGACAGGCAGTCCAGTTAGGTAGGTCCAACTTTGAGAAGGAGATCTCTCGTCGAATCCAACTCGGATGGGCAGCATTCGGGAAGCTCCGAAAAATCTTCGTGTCCGATTTACCTCAGTGTCTCAAGACGAAAGTCTATGACCAGTGTGTGTTGCCAGTGATGACTTACGGCAGTGAAACGTGGTCGCTAACTATGGGTCTCATAAGGAGGCTCAAGGTCACCCAGCGTGCAATGGAGAGAGCCATGCTCGGCGTTTCCCTGCGTGATCGAATCAGAAATGAGGAGATCCGCAGGCGAACTAAAGTAACCGACATCGCTCGAAGGATTGCTCAGCTAAAGTGGCAGGGGGCTGGACACATAGCGAGAAGAACCGATGGCCGTTGGGGCGGAAAGGTTCTGGAATGGCGACCGCGCACCGGACGACGCTCCGTGGGTAGGCCCCCAACAAGGTGGACCGACGATCTGGTGAAGATTGCCGGAAGCCACTGGATGTGGGAAGCGTAGGACCGATCGTCGTGGGAATGGTTACCTATCTTAAATTCGAAATTTCTCTGTGCGAATTTTGGTTTGCCGAAATCGTTTTGCTCTTTTTTGTTTTCCATAATTTTCATTTTACCGAAAACACTATCGACAAATTATCGAAAATCCGAATTTCACTAATATTTTATTTCAAATTCCATATGTTATGACATCCCACTCAACGTTTGGCTGACATTACAACATTTTATCTGACAAATAATTAAAATCCTATACGTATCTAAAATTAGAAATTTCTCTGTTCGAATGTTAGTTTACCGAAAGCGATTTCCTTTTTTTTTCCTAACCTAACCTATGGTCTTTGCATGCAAGCAAGCATGCAGCATACAAGCAAGCATGCAGCATGCAAGCAAGCATGCAGCATGCAAGAAAGCATGCAACATGCATGCAAGCATTATGGAGCTCCGCTCGCTTCGCTTGCTCCGCTGCGCGTGGTCAAAACACTAACCTAACCTAACCTAATGGTCTTTGCATTAAAAGTTTTTCTTTATAGCGGGGGGCATCAGGCCTTGATGTAAACAATATATTTATTTCTGTTACCAAAATGATACCAACTTTATTTCTTAAGTTTAAGTGTTTATAAAGCTAAAAGTATTCCTTATTTTTTATTTCAAGACACGATGTTTGATCAAAACTATAGGACAAATTAAAAGTTGATTTACCCAAATAATTTAAAGAATTTGGTTAATTTCACAATAATGAGTAGGTACACGTACAAGTACAGAAACATTCGATTATACACTCAAAAGCTCAAAATTTCAATAATAAACTGCTCCATTTCCATATTTACCCGCGGCATAAACAAAACCGTTTGAATTTGACGCTCGGTGCAAGAGCTGCCGCCGCGCGCGCGGCTCACCGCCGTTCGAGATTGTGGCCGCCTCAATACTCGCCAGTACATTTGTTTCGACCTCTTGCCGCCCCTCTCACCGCCGCGCCGCCGCGCGCCGCTCGACTCGCGCCGCCCCGCAATCGTCACCTCCCGCCGCTGCCGCAGTAAGCGTGGCATACCTCGTACACGTTCCTACATTTGTTTTTGCCTCTTGCCGCTCGCCGCCGCCGTTTTCGTGTCCAGGGGGTAACGGTCTTTGCATTAAGAGTTTTTCTTTATAGCAAGACAATAATATTTAATTGATTTGGAAAATTCGGGTGTATTTTTAACCCAAATTTTCTAAATCAATTAAATATTATGAAACACGAAATTCTATCAAAAGTTACTTCGATCTTTAGTAAAGAAAATTATGGTTAGAAAAACATCTGTCAAAAGAAAAATAAGTGATTTGATATTTGAGTAACTGTTTTTCTGGAAAATAAAACATACGTGAAATAAGTTTATGTTCTAAGAAAATTATGTAAAACAACCAATTTGATATTTAAAACTTCGACATACTGTTTTCGAAAAATTGAAATTCGAACAGAAAAGTTTCGAAATAATGAAAGGTTACCTAGTAAAACATCTGTCAAAAGAAAAATCTATCAAAAGTTACTTCTATCCTACTAATATTATAAATGTGAAAGTTTGTGTGTTTGGATGTTTGTTCTTCAATCACGCAAAAACTACTGGACGGATTTGGTTGAAATTTGGCACACAGATAGTTGATAGCCTAGATTAAAACATAGGATACTTTTTATCCCGATATTCCCACGGGAACGGGAACGGGAGCCACGCGGGTGAAACCGCGGGCGGCCGCTAGTCTTTAATAATTTCTAGAAAAGAAAATTATGTTTAGTGATTGAATAATTGAGTTACTGTTTTTCTGGAAAGTGAAACATTAGTAAAATAAGTTTATGTTCTAACAAAATTATGTAAAATTACTAATCTGGTATTTAAAACGTCGACGTACCGTTTTCTAACAATTGAAATTCGAACAGAAAACTTTCGAAAGTATGATATGTTACCCCTTTAACCATTTTATAATCTATTTTTTTTCAGATGACCTTATTGGCGTTGACGCTCTTAATGACTTACAAGTTGCGGCTTTAGGCACCAACAGCAAATCATCAGGTGGATCAGATTGCACTGGAGACGATCCAACCTGTTGCCCATAACATAAGCCACCATTTCAAACCCTTTATATAGGATACATATGGGTGTAGATAAAGTCTTGTATGCAACTGTACATAATTAGGTATTTATGCAACTGTACTATAGTACAGTTGCATAAATAACTATTTAAGCCATGCAGGTTTATTCTTTACGATCTAAATTTATTTTAATAAACATTGTAAAGAGGTATTGAGGTACAAGGATGTAAAGAGTAGAGTAAAAAAATTTAAATGTATTTCGAGTTTTCGACCTTGTTTCTCGGAGAAAGTTGGACGTTTTAAAGTTTGGTTGTTTTGTTTCATGGACGTTTTAAAGTTTGGATCGTAAATTAACACACTTGCAGGCAATGAAACCTTTATTTATCCATCCCTATTTTTTTTGTAATTTTGTGTTTCAATAAATCGAATTGTGATTACTATGTAAGCATTTGCATTTTAATTCATCTATTTTCATTGATCTTTTTTACCCAACTTCGGCGAAACAATACGATTTTGACTGGTACATATGTGTATGTGTGTATGTATGTATGTTCATCGTTCCCTCATAACTTTTAAACGAAACTGCCGTACAAATAAACGCAGAATAAGTGTATACTTAGAATAACCAAAAAGTTTGTTTAGGAATATTATGCTTTGAGACGTAAAACGTAAGGAGTAATATTGCAAAGCAATATTTTTGGTTAAACTACTTACCTATAAACTTAGTCTTCGTTTATTTGTACGGCAGAGCTTAGTAATGGACCGCCGGCCATGAAGCTCATTTTCAATCAATCGCATATTTTGACCAGACCACATTGGCAAGATAGCCATTAGTTTGGTGTTATCAAATATCGTCTGGGTTGCGAAGTAGGATGCTTCTGGGAGATATGCCACCCGGAACATATAGCCACCCATACAATGATTTCCGATCGCAAATAATAATCGATCGCATATTGATATAAATGGTGAACAGGGTCGTAGGTGGCATCATAAAAAATATTTATATAAATATGTGATCGATTTATTTTTAAGCGATCGGAGACCATGTTCAGGGCTGCATATCTCTCAGAAGCTTCCTACTTCGCAACCCAGGCGATGATATTTAATAACACCAAGCTAATGGCTATCTTGCCAATTTCGTCTGGTCCCAATATGCGATAGATTGAAAATGACCCCGGTTGGCCAGCAGTCTATAAGTATTTAAGTTTCATGTTGCTGAAGTACAAAAAGGTCTAGTGTCTAACAGTTACCATCGTGCATTTTAGGTACTTCGCTCAAAAGGGAATTGAACTGTCATAAAAACGACAACTTTTGGTACATGCAACACGAAACTGAAATGAGGTATTTAACATCTAGTATACTGCCCGGCATATATATCGGCAAGAGAATGAAAGAGACAAAAGATGCGCAGTAGCCATAAACTTAGTGTTTATGGCTACTGCGCATCTTTTGTCTCTTTCTTTCTCTTGCCAATATAATACAATACGCCTGCGACATACATACTTAGTTCAGAATAAAGGACTTTTTTAATTATAAGTACTTAAGGAAGAACGACATTTTATTTATTAATCTTCATATATTCCTTTTTTACCCACAAACGGTATGGGAGTTCTTCCAAGGAAACTACTGCCGCCGCCATATCTTCCAATTTTGTGGTAGTCAGAGTTCCTAGAATTATAACTTGGCTTCACGTAACTGTCCCGCTGTTTTTTCCTAATGGTATTCCGTTCCCATAAAGTTGTTAATTTATCCCATGAGCTAGTTGTTTTTTTCGAACGTTTATTTTTTGTCCAATTGTCGTCGTCATCATATTTCTTATTATTTTTCGGTTGTGCATAATCATGTGTTATCTTTTTTTTCTTCGTTTTCGATTCAAACGAGTCATATTCTTTTTTCTTATTACCTACTTCCCACATCTCAGTTCGTTTTGTTGTTTTTTTCCAACTATTATCTTCGTTTTCCCACGAGTTTTTCCTTACTTTACTCATTACAGTCTGTTTTTTCCGTTCTTTCTGACTCGGAGAGTCGTAGTCCTTATAAGTACGTTTTTTCATTTTTAAATCTCTTCGTGTCGTTTTAAATTTATCAATGTCATCTTTGACGTCATCATTGCTTTCCTTGATCGCAGCCCAAGTATCATCAGTGGTATCAGGTTTATTTTTCTTTTTCGTAATTAGAGTTTCAACTTTGATCGGATCGTCATCATATTTTTCTGAACTTTTAATACTGCTGCCATCCTTTAGTTGTCCGTCTTTGATTTTGAAATCTATATTACCTTTTACAATAGTCTTCTTCTTTTTTGTGTTTTCAAGTGATTCATTTGGTTCATCTGTAAAATTCGACAAATTATGCTTTCATTATCTATACACGCTGAAATTTTAATCATTTGGTTCCCGCAGTGGGGTGGTTCCACTCGAAATTGCAAACAACTTTACTATGGAGACAACTCTGATATCGCGACAAAAAATCTGCTGTTCCATACAAAAGCGCAGTACCTACTCGGCCTAAATGTATGGAACAGCTGATTTTTTTTCGCGATAATCAGAGTTGGCCCCATAGTAAAAATTGCTTGAAATCATGAGTGGAACTACCCCATTGCGGGAACCAAATGATTAAAATTTCACGCTGTATAAATAAAAACGAATCGCCAAAATGTATGTATAAATAAACACAGGTTTGTATAAAAGAAGAATTTCAAAAATTGTACGGAAAGACGTAAAAAATATTTTTTCTCTTTTCCGTCATTTTAAATCGCAATATAACTAAGATGGCTCCACCCGTGCGAAGCTGGGGCGGGGCAGCTATTTTTTATAAGAACTTTCTCATGAACCAAGATGAAAAGAGGTTCAAGGCAGTAATCTAAATATAATTTTCAATTAAATTAAAATTGTTTTAAACGGGGAAGTTTCTCCACCAAATAGAATTGAAATCAAATAATACGTCCGTATTAATGAAACGAAACGAAAGAAAGATAAGAGAGAACGAAAAATTAAGATATTCATGTAGGTAGGTACTAGGGTTGCCAACCCTACTATATAATATAGTATCCTACTATATTGAGGGCTCGCCTACTATATTTTTTGATAAAATATATAGTAGGCAAAACTATTACTTTTTCAGGTGAAAAAATGAAACAAAAGCAGCAAAAGAAATATTATTAATACCTATGCACCTAAGTAATTGCATAGTAATTGTTGTATTTAAACACTTGTGTTAATGGTTGTTGAATAATTATGAAAATGTTAGTATGAAAAATGCAACTTATTTAAAATCCTCCACATAAAACGATTTCCTACTATATTTTTTTTTTACTTTTTCGCCATCTACTATATTTTACACGTAATAATCTTGAAAATACTATATTTGATGCAAAAAAAGTTGGAAACCCTAGTGAATATCGTCGACAGCAAAGTATTATCCACTAATTGATTTTATATCTTAACATATAGAATTTTAAGTTTCCTTCGAGTCGATTGAGGAAAAATATAGCTATACAAGTTCATTTTATGATCACTATCCTTTCAAATGTTCATAAACTAAACAACTTTCTCCAAGAAACATGTGTCGAATTTCACCACAAAATATTGGTTATCCCAAATATGACTATCCATACAAATCATGTGATCAGTTTAGACTGATCACATGATTTGTATGGATAGTCATTTTTTTACATATTTGACCCTATGTTCCTTACAGAAAGTTGATCAGTTTCATGGACTTGAACACATCCTTAAAATTTGGATGGTGAATGAATTTAGAATGACCCTGTATTGTAGGGGTGCCCATAATTTTTCTTAAGGAAATCAACCTAGCAAAAATTTATGACTAAGAAATCGTCATTTTGACCGTTTTACCCACCATATAGTTATCAAGAAAAAAATCGCAATAACTACATTGGGTGCAAAGTCTGTCATCCTTGTCTTCAAATCTGTTATCCTTGGCGATCGACCAACCTCCTGCGATCGACCATATGGGCACCTCTGCTGTATAGTGAATAGTGGTATGGTAATACGTGCGTACGTAATTACGTATTACCATACCACTATTCACTATACAGCAGATCATTGCGTAATGTTTCTATGTGTAACTACTGTATTATTGATATGCACGTGTTCGGCTGAGCAACAGGATTTTTTGACAGCTTCCTAACTCAAAAAATGTTCATGGTATTAAGGTACACACATCAACTTTGTCTAGGGATACTAGGTGCTATTTTCATACAAACGAGGTAACTTTGAAGCCTTGGTTTCCTGCCAAGGATGTACTGTGCTGTGATCTGATGACGGCTATCCAGGGAGTGAATGGAGGAGATTCAGATCGCTATACACACCCAACTGATCTAACCAGCATTCTAAAAACGTGATGGACATGTTTAAAAAATCTGCGAAAATAGCATGAAAATGTATGGAAATCCTCAAACCGAGAACTCTTACCCATTCATCTTTTAGAATGCTGATCAGATCAGTTGGGTGTGTATAGCGATCTGAATCTACTCCGTTCAGTCCCTGGATGGCCATTATCAGATTACAGCACGGTACATCCCTGGCAGAAAACCAAGGCTTCAAAGTTACCTCGTTTGTATGAAAATAACACCTGTATCCCTAGACAAAGTTGATGTGTATACTTCCCTTGTTACCTTTCACACACCTTTGATATCGTCATAATCTGCGTTTCTTCTTTGCATTCTATAGTCTGAGTCTGAATCACTTGATTCGGAGCTAGTTGAGTGGTGTCTGAAAATAATTGGTTATTATTGTGAAAAAAGAAATATATGTAGCTTACTTCCGCAAACAATATATGCAAGATGCACCGCCCGCCCGCCCGCAAAAATATGCACATGCACACCACAATATATCAGTGCACAATACCTGCATTTAGCAAGACAGCAACACACCTTGCACCTAGTCTAATTGGTGGTGTGTTGCTCTCTGGCTAAATGCAGGTATTGTCCACTGATATTTCTATTTTCACAATGGTTTGGGACTTCCGCCAAGTGACGCCTGATTCAATCAAATAATTGGTTATTAATTGCAATATTGATAAATACATTTAACACGGTTATTTGCATCATTTTTTTTATGCACAAAGGGATAGTGCTAAGCCTTCACCTCACCTGATGTTAAGTGACGATAAGGCCGAAGGTGCAAGTGCAATATATCCGAAATCTTCACCCTGAGGAACTGGCTATCTTCTTCTTCTTATTTTTGTTTTGGCTATCTACATTCCTCTAGGAAGTAATTTTTGCCAGTGTCAAGTGTTGAATAGTTCAGTTATAGATTGTTTCAGTTTACATTAGAATGCGGGTGCATTGCATTCCAATGCTGCTTGGAGCATTTGGCACCAAGTAAATCAAGACGGTAAGACTCGGTAAATTCTGCCGAGGTAGCCACCACTACAGTAAAAGTCTCGGCTTCACACAACCAAGATCGCGCCTATTTCAATTATCCAACATATTGTTCAGTTGCGTAGACACTTGTACCACAAAACTGCACTAATTAAGACACAATATCCACTATGAATCAATTTGCAAATAATTAAAATAGTCACCAAACCGAACTCGACTAAATGGCGCCAAAAACTTTCACTAGCTATCTTACCTCTAACTGTTGGCACACAATTTTTTAAATTGTTGTTATGGCGTCAGACTTACGTAAGATGGTGGCTAGCCTGGTGGACTTGAAATAAGCCCTATCATCAACCAGACCGAGTACAAATGATATCTCCCTCCTGGGAATGGAACCTGGGACCCCTGCGTCTTACATGGATGGGTGAACCACTATACCTCAGAGGTGGTTGTTGTAATGTATGAAATGCTATAGTATATGTTACACCGAACGCGCAACTCATGCGTATCAGCCGCGTGAAATATAACTGTCATATACATGACAAACGCAATGCAGCGCGTTGAGGTGCTATTCTCTAACATACAACTTCACTGTTATGATCGTTTCGTCGAGTTTAACTCCCAGATGTCATTATACCCATTATTGTATCACTAGGCAAAATGCCATAGATTCCAAAGAGTTTATTAACCAGTAATGGGAATATGACATCTGCCTGCCAACGTGGCTGCAGCGACGAACGCTGGACGCTGCAAACTTTAGAGAATAGTATAGCAGCATGTTAGGCCTGCTGCAATGGTATTCTGCTTGAAAGCAGTACTGTAGTAAATATCAACCGTAAGACCGTAACAGTAGTAGTGCTGATCAATGTCTCTTTTGGTGCGTCTTCGCCTCATCCCTTTCCTCATACGCTTTCGTCAGAGGCATGCCGCAAGGCATGTAATAGTGAAAACTCTATACTTCTAAAATAACGTCAAAAGTATGGCATGCCTTTTTGACACAAGACAATTGAAATTAAAGATGAAAGGGAAAGTGAATGAGAAAGCGATTGGATGAAGACACAGGGGTTTTTTAGTCAGTTTCATTGATAAATCCATCGCTAAGGTTTCTAATGACTTTAACTTCACTTTGTACAGTATCGTCAATAAATACGTACCGCCTTCTCAAATTTTTCACGTAGTCCTGTAGGATTTCAGGGTTATTTATGACGTGGAGTCGGACAGATGATCCAGGCTTCTTCAGATCGTACTCCACTTTGGTGTCATAGTTATTCTGAGCGAGCTTCATCAAGTCTACCAAATTATAGTTCCCGTTATCTAAAAACCAAAACAAGGAAGTGTTGGTCCAGGATTGCTTACAGTAAATTAATCATTGTACTAACAATCAATCAATTATAATTCTAGGTGTATACTTTGTCACTTTATTTATCTACCTAGCTTTGTTTTTAACACGTTTTTATTAGGTTACGTCATGTTGCGCGTTAAATGTTGCTTAATAAAGTAAACAGTTGTCCTTATCTTCTTCTAACAATCCTTTGCTGAAGTAAGTACCTACTCAATAAACTCCCATATTTAGCTATTACTTAATTTATTTTTAATACATTATACCCAAAGACATACATCTTTAATTATACCTATCTTTGGAGTTATAGTAATGTATGAGGATGCTGTCTGCCGCATTGCATTTTTTTGTATTTTTTGTCTACGATCAGTACTAGAACGTTGAGAAGGCTTGTTGAATGTTTGAGGGTGCTCCCCAGCGGAAGATTCCGCCGTCAGTCAGAAAGACTTCTCTAGACCCTGGATGTCATGGCGTTTGAGGCGTTTGCAGTATGTCACATTTGATAGGGCGGTAGCCCGTTCATTCGGGTGGTACTCGAGACGAGTTTTGTAGCTTTCAAGCTTCCGACTTTTTGAAGATTTTATAAACCAACGACGTACCCACTCCTATTTCCGGTTCCTCATTTTGTTCGATCCCTGAATCTGCATTGTCATTAATATACTTTATGATTTGAGCAAGCTCTTCTCTATTTTTCCTATTTTTAGCATTGTCCACTCGGAATCGATATGGGTTTGTTGAGATCGCTTCATTGTCGTGTATTTTAGCTAAAACAACTGAAAATGGTATTATGAATTGTTGATTTTATAAAAATATTGCTAAGGTTAATGGAGATAGGGGCTTTTATAATTCAGTATCTATTCTATCACAATTGCTTTCAATATAAAAAAAAATTGTTTTAATCTTTTTTAAAAGACAGTCATCGAAGTAATAAAGTAAAATCGCGTGTGACTGCTAGTTTTCGATTGTTTTCATACAATATCAAAAATAGATTAGGAGTAATTAATTATACTACATTATGTCAATGCATTAAAAACTGGACTGATAAATGGGATGGTAACAAAATGCACAAAAACAAAGACTGTTTTGTGAGTGATAAAAACAAATGTTGTCGTTTTAATGATAAGTCTATGACAAAAGACATTTATCACCTAAATAGCACGCTATAGTTACGAAAATACTCGAAGGATTGCTCTGCTGAAAAGGCACTGCACTGCGAGTATTTTCGGCTAGTGGGACGATGGTAGTTGAATTGTTCGCAACAGGTTCTGCAGTCATATTACATTGAAACAATCGCGATAAGCGGAAGGTATTTGTCCCACTCTGTGACTACTTACTACTACCACTTGGACATACTTAAAACGTAATCAATTTTCCGAAAGCGGAGCGATAGCGAAGATTTGCAATATTGTGACTGCCTGAAGGGATCAAGACGTGGTGATCTTTGGGAAGTCAATGCCCAGCAGTGGACGTACAGTAGATGCAATATAACTTGACCTATCTTTTAGTACCACATGACTTGCGCAGTATAGCAATTTTAGGTACAAAAATGTTTAGTGCGCAAGTCTCATTGTCCGTTGCGCGAACTGTATCCGTCTGTTTGTGTGGCAGATATGATGATGATGATGATGATTGCCGAAATAGGCTAACTGTTAGTGTTACTCTTTGTTAGTCTCTAACAATTGAGACGAGTCACCATAAAAAATATACCAAAAATATATTTCCTGATAATCCCCATAAGGGTGGGTTAGACAGAACATCCCATCGCCTTTTTTATAAAATTATACACAGTACAGACTTACCTATGAAAATGAATAAAGTTGATATCATGTTAGTCGTTGACGCTTCCAAATCTCATTTCGATATTGTTTATTGAATATTTTACGACTCACGAAATCGATATCGAACAATAAAATTAAATTCTTGAGCGTGAATAAACAGAACACGAACTATTTTAACTTAGGTACTTCTTTTTAAATACCTCTACGATATGGTGATCACGTCATTTATTAAATGAAAATTGCTTTCTGTTTATTGAATTGGACTTACCTAGGTATTCCAGATTTCCAGCTGTTAAGCTATTTCAAAATTTTAATCCATTTTGTCGAAGAAGTAAGTTATTATATTGAGCCTGCATGCTCAATGTAAACAAAGTAGGAAATAGGTAGGTACTACGAAAATTAAGCAACTCAATCAATCATATTAATATTACGCAATAGTACCTACAGTGGCTATGAAATTATGGCGATGGTAAGCCCACAGGATATCTTTGTTCTGTGGGTAAGCTGTTCTACAATAATGTACGATTCCCATCCCATCGGCACGTTTTAGAAATCCCACCCCACGGATCTGCATAATAGATCGGTGAGGTAGGATTATAGTAATCGGCTTGTATACTTCCCTACTACCCCTTCGCCACTGGTGGCTTTGGTTTGTATGTTGCATGCACGTAAAAGCGGCTGTACGGTGGCGCACGTTTCCTTATCTTGAGGACCAATCATGCAAATTTTCAACGATAAAACCAAAGCTAAATCATTACCGTTTCAGTTTCATTTTCAAAAAAAATATTCGCTTTAGTTTTATGAAAATTGTTGAAAGCTATGTCTAGGGAGCCTAAGATGCCAATCTTGGGCAGTTTAAATGATAATTCTAAAGCTTAATCAAAGATTTAAAGGTAAATTATAACCTTGATGACAGTTTTAGTTTAATCGTTAAATTTTTTCGACTGTCCACGTAGATGAAGTCGCGGGCGTAAGCAAGTCTACTTTTTCTGTATTAGTCTTGCCTTGCAGTATTCGAATCAAAATTTTCCAATGAACAAAGTTTTTTAAGCCGCTGTCGCTAAGGAGAAACTCAGCTGTTGCGTTGCGTATTTTTTGTGATATAAATTTATAATCTCATGAATACATTAAAAAGATTATTATAAAAAATAATCAAAATGCAATAAATAACTCTTAATTTAAATAAGAAGACATTATCCTATGGATAAGATAATGAATCGAACCGTGCATTTTCTGCAATCATAATAATTACTTAAATATTTTATTGTCATTTTGAAGTCAGCGATGGATCGAGTTATAAGTTTAATCTTTTTTTGCTTAGCTGTGGTAGCAGGTATTTATCCAAATTAAGTCTATATTTATCATTACTTTAAAGGAAAGTATTTTTTTGATTTGGCAAGTATACAAATATTTGATTTCGCATTAAATTGACATCAGGCAGCAAACCTTGATATGCAAACGATCTTAATATCGTCAGCTTTCTAAATACTTATAAAATATTTCCCCCAAAATTTGGTAATAAAGGGGGGTAGACAGTTAGACACAAAAACAATAGTGTAGTCAAATTAGGTCTGCAAAAAGATAGGAAGTAATTCGTGTAGTTGTAATTTTATGAAACCATTAGAAGACATGAATATAAGTTTCCTCCGAGTTTGCACCATTCCTGCTATGTACGGAACATCGTTTAATGTTAGGGGTATTAACATTAAAGTCCCAATATTTCTTTAAATATAATACCTACAATAGCAGTTTCTTTCCATATTTTGTTACAATTTTAATTACTTAGCTATCAATGCATACCTAGCTTGACTAAATCAGATAAAAAATTACCGAGATAATTGACAAAATCTAAACCTAGGAGCGCCACATTTGTGACGTTGTAGGTACTTGTTGCACTACTTTAGCGAGGAACAAAAAGTGATTTGATGATCAGTAACGCATACACAACGCCAAAGTAGTGGAACAAGCACCTACGACATCACAGAGGTGGCGCCTCCTAGGATTAGATTTTGTCGATTATCTCGGTAACTTTTTATCTGATTTAAGCAAGCTAGGTATGCAATGATAGGTAATTAAAATTGTAACAAAACATGAAAAGAAACTGTTATTGTAGCTATCATATTTAAAAAAAATATTGGGACTTTAATTTTAATACCTAACATTAAACGATGTTCCGTACATAGCAGGAATGGTGCAAACTCGGAAGAAACTTTTATTCGTGTCTTCTAATGATTCCATAAAAAATTACAACTACACGAATTACTTCCAACCTTTTTGCTAATTTGACTATACTACAAGGGGGTCCCAGCAGTCCAGTAATAGCTGATCGATTTAGAAATATTTGCTAGCCGAAAGTTGCTGACCAACTAACCATTTTGGCTGACTGAAAATATTTTTCTGTTCACCAAATACGAATATTTTGCTAACCAGTTAAACAACACTCAGTTAGCCTCAGTGGTTTTTCGTAGAGTTTGAGGAGAAAATATAATAGAACGTCTTCTACTTCGTAAAGAGCTGCTTTTTTCCCGTCGGAAAAAAGCAGCTCTTTACGAGTTTCTTGTTGATTCTTCTCGGTTCTTCTCGTTACAAGGTCTCCCACTTTGGGCTGGCGAATCGGCAAATATTTTACGTCTCTTCCAGCTCTTCCCGCGGACCCCATCATCAGGAAAGGAGATCCCCTCCGCTACCAGTATGCTGATGGTCCAGATGGCCTGTATTTGGTGGATATGTGGATGAAGCTGAGCGACCTCTCAGAGGTGGCCAGGTTTGACCCTGATAAGCAGAACGGATACCATCTATTTACCAGGTATTATTATTACTGTATCTTGGCTGGAAATTCTCGGGATGAAGCCCGGTCCTCTTGCCAGGCTTGTTGTAGGGGCATGGGTCCAACACGTAGAGGCCCTTTGAGACCGTTCAATATAATATGAACTATGTGATGCACATGCCAGGATCCGCTCCCCACTACAAACGTGCGCAGACGAAAGCGGACCCCGGCAGGTACATATACTATTGCGAGTATGAGAATACATAAAAACCGGCCAAGTGCGTGTCGGGCCACGCGCAGTAGGGTTCCGTAGGTACATTATACCATACCATATTTTAATACCGCTATCATTTTTCGTCTGAAAAAATAACTTTGTTTTTCACAGTGTTTGTATGAATGACAAAGTTATATTTGCGGTTTTGGAAAATGTACTATATCTCGAAAACTAATAACTGTATCTCGTTCAAAACAATTTTCGTTGAAAGTGTTTATTAAGATCTATAGTTAATATTTTTTTTAGATTTTTCACCCTCTTACTTTAAAAGTTAAAGGGGGGGGGGGGCACACATTTTACCACTTTGGCGGCATATATCTTTCAAACGGTTGACTTTAAAAAAAAATAGTCTTAGAAACCTCAATTGCATTTTTAAAGACCTATCTATAAACACCCCACAAGTATTGGTTTGATGAAAAAAAATATTTTCAGTTTCAGTTCCATGTATGGGGAGCCCCCCCTTAATCTTTTATTTTTATTATTTTTGTATAAAAATCGTAAAGCGGTTCACAGAATACACCTACCTACTAAGTTTCAACTATGTAGTCCTAATACTTTTGGAATAAAGTGGCTGTGACATACGGACGGACAGACAGACAGACAGACAGACAGACAGACATGACGAATCTATAAGGGTTCCGTTTTTTGCCATTTTGGCTACGGAACCCTAAAAGTAACTAAACGGGCTATTAGTTGAAAGGTTAGTAGTGGATTGGAATTCTGGTCTATGGGGTGAGATAACGGCGACGCCTGGCAAACCTAATTGCAGTAGCAACTCGATGAACAAATTCACACAAGCTAGTTTCAGTGTACTTTTTATCAACAAAACCGTGTTGTTCGTCTACTATAATAGGTCGAAGCAAAGGGTACAGCGTGTCATACACGATTTTCTCGAAAAGTTTAGGTATTGTACTTGATTTGGAGATCGGTCTGTAATTCTGTATATCGTATTTGTCTCCGGATTTGAATATAGGGACGACATAAGATAGATTACAAGTCTGAGGCATAACTCTCAATCTCAGGGATAAATTATATAAGATAGATAGAGGTAAGGCTAGACAATTACGACACATTTTTAGAAATAACGGTGGTATATCGTCAGGGCCGCTACCCTTGTCGATATCAATTTCCGACAAATACTTTTCAACAGTAGCTTCGGAAATAGAGATGCTACCAATAGAAATACTTTTGTCAATATTACAAAGTTCCTCGACTGACCCATCACCATCAGATTGTGGCTCGAAAACTGAATGAAAATACCTGTTGAAGAGGAAATAGCAATAGGATATCTGCAAACAAGTAACAGTTTATAAGTATTTCATGTCGTAATGACATGACAACCCATTTGTACACTGTAGGATGCAGGACTCTCTCGTGGGATGATGTGGACGTAAACTACACGCTTACAGGCGGGTTCTAGATCGCAGTGCGCAGACCATTGTCATCGGAAGGCGTTTCTGCCCATTGTGATTTCATAAAAAATCTAGAACTCGGGAACATTTGTTGTATTGTTTTCTATTCTATTGTAGATTCTGAACCGAATATTATGAATTTTAGTATAGCTAAGCTACTATTATCTCAGAAACAAAACTATCATACTCGAAATTGGTAATAAATTCTAAGTCTAATCTTTGATTTTCAGACACAACCCTACAACAAGCCAGCCGCTGCTTCCTGGCAACAGTGGTCTGCTGGCAACCACCAATTTTGACCCTGAGAAGAAGACAGTTGTTCTAGTACATGGCTGGCTGGACTCAGCCGTTTCAGACTTCAGCGCTGTTCTTGTACCAAGTTGGTGAATTCCTTTAAATTCTTTTATATTAGAGGAGCTTGGTGGCGCAGTGGTTTAGCGCTTGGCCCAGCGATTGCGGAGGTTAAGCAACTTTCGCAGAGGTTGGGATGGGTGACCAAAAATTTATTATCTCGAGCTCCTCCGTGCTTAGGAAGGCACGTTAAGCCGTTGGAAGGCACGTTAAGCCGTTGGTCCTCCCGGCTGCATTTGCAGTTGTTAGCACCCACCAATCCGTATTGGGCCCGCGTGGGGGTGATGGCCCGTCCTCCTTATCCACCCATAAGGAAGGCCTGTGCCCCAGCAGTTGGGACATTAAAAATGGCTGATGGCCTATGTCCTTTTCTGTACCCCTGACAACGTGTATGCATTTCATGATGGTCGTTTAAATAATTAAGACGTGAAGGCGTAACAAACAAACTTACTTTCGCATTTATAATATTAGTAAGGATATTAATATTTTAAGTGATGATGATGATGTCTTCTTATCCCTTATTAGGGACATAGGGCTCTCAGAAGGGACCTCCACTTCTTCCGGTCTTGTGCGGCCACCTCAAGATCTGTCCAGCCTTGACTGATTGATGCAGCCTCTTTTTCAACTGAGCGCCTATTAGCGCAATATTTTAAGTAATATAGGATAAATAACTGAATAAAAGTGTTCTCTAAAAATTTTATTTGTCTAATGAATTTCAGAAAGCTTCTATGAAATTAAGTTTTAACATTAAGCCTAATATTTTTTTTCTATTTATTTGACCCATTTTTCTCACAGCCTTCCTTACTGCTGAAGACCTGAACGTCATCGTCATTGACTGGAACGCTGGAGCAGGCAGCATCAACATTATGACAGCTGTCGCTAACACAGTACCCTCAGGTAGGGTTATGAACTTTCCTATGGAATAAGAACATTGTTGGGCCTAGAATGGAACCCTGGTAGAGACTAAAAGCGATCAAAGTTTAATTTTATTAGCAGGGGGGCTCACTACGCGATTAAAATTTTATATTAGCTACTGCTCGCGGCTGACTCAGTCGAGCCAGCGCACGAGGCATGTCGTGTGTTGGTTGAGACAGAGCTACGCGACTAACGCGATAAAAAGAGAAGGTGCATACAATAATAGGCACGCAGCGCTGTACAATTTGAAATTGTAATTTATTGCCATGCAGCGAGAGTAACTGATATTATTAGCTATTATAATTATTTGATTGTCCTTGCGCAGTTGGACTTCTGTACGTTTATATAGTTTGTGGTATTACCTAATGTAAGACTCAAGCTCGTTGTGGCACACTAATGTCACGCAAGAATCTCATTATCTCATCATCATTATTATTTTGATGACCTTCGTGGCTTGCCCTTTTTTTCATAGGGTTCCCATCTCCGAGGGTTCGATCCCCGACTGGGTCTATGAGGGCTTTTCAAAGGGACGTTTAAAAACAAAGAATAGTAACTATTTGCCTCACTAGATGGCGTTAATGGACCAGTGAAGTGTCTTTGGCTTTGAAAAATAAACGACCTGTGCTTAAAAAAAGTAATCTTCATTTCTCAGCATTCGTTGGTTGTTAGCGGTGTTTTCGGTGTTTTCATGTGAATTGTGTTTTCTTTTTCCTACGTTTTCTACAGTTGACACTTGCCTGTTTATCAACGCCATCTGTCGAGCCTACAGTTTTTCGTCATTTTAAAACGACCTCATCACTACTTAGTATAAAACAAAGTCGCTTTCTCTGTCACATATCCCTATGTATGATTAAATCCTTAAAACTACGCAACGGATTTTGATGCGGTTTTTTAATAGATAGAGATAGAGAATAGATTTTTAAGAGAGTGATTTAAGAGGAAGGTTTATATGTATAATACATGGTGTCAAATTCCACACTACACCGAAGCAAAGCGAGGGCGGGTCGCTAGTTTTCTACATTGTGTTTGGTCTAGAGTTTTTGTAAGTACTTTATTTAACTTTTCAGGTGAAAGTGTGGCCCGGTTCATAGACTGGTTGGTTGAAACCACCGGTGCAAACCCCGATTATTTCCACTTAGTAGGTCAAGGTCTTGGAGGTCACAAAATTGGTATCATCGGAAGAAATGTTCAAAAACCCATTGGATACGTCACAGGTAAATGGTTCCAAAAACAATACAAAATTGTGGTTTGAGAGATATTCAATCAGATAAATTAATTCCATACAATACCACAAAATATAATAAGTTTTTTTTTAGCGTTCAAACATAGGAAGTTGTCCATCACTAATTTTTATTTTGGGTACGCTGTTACTCATTCTTCATAGCTATAAGTGTGTTAGGCACTCCCCCAGTACACGGTGCTTGACACCCCGGTCCCTAAAGCCTTGTGTGTTACAGCGGGGCATTAGGAGGTTTTTAACTACTGATATGCCATTGGGTGTCACTTCGACTTGAGCGACTCAGCTCGTCGAAGTGACACGCAATGGAGAGCTTAGAACCTGCCGGCTCCCTCCTGTCAAATCGGGGAACGATTTTGATGGGGTGGGTCGGAAGGCGATAAAACCGCGTTTCCTCCTACAAAAAAAAAGACACCCCCCAGTAAAAAAACCATTGTTCTGTGCTCCATCTAGGGTAAAGTCTATATTCGATGACTCTGTATGAAATATAGGTACAAGGAGAAAAAGCAGCTCTTGACGAGTTTCTTGCCGGTTCTTCTCGTTACAAAAATCTCTCGCTTTAGTTTTGCGAACCGATGGCCTGTCTTCTTTGACATTCACAAGTACTAGTAACAGCCTAGACTGACTGAGTTTATATCCTGGCAAAAGGGTTATTAAAAATGGTTGATGAAGGAAACTTTATTTTCTAGCTCTCGACCCCTCTTTACCTGGCTGGCTATCCAACGAAGATCGGTTGACTCCTGAAGACAGTTCCTACACAGAAGTTATCCATACCAATGCTGGGATAAACGGCTTTGTCACACCGCTGGGACACACAGACTTTTACCCCAATGGTGGTGTTGCTATGCCCGGATGTGGGAATAGCCCGAACTGCTCACATGAGAGGTGACGCTTCAATTTTCAACTTGGTAAAATTATGTATTCTGTGCTTTTAATTCAATTTTCAAATCAACTCGCATGTAATATTGCCTCCAAACCATGCGCTTTCCCTTTCAACTTGCGTCAAACGCATTCAATATTGATTCAACTTTCACGTTTAACTTTCTGCCATACAAAGACGTTATTTTGAGAAGATATGGCAAGTGTTATTGCATACCCTGAGGTATGCCCCTGTTGTACGCGCAAGAGGCTTTCCTCTTGCGCGTACAACAGGGCGCACGATCAGCGTACACTACTGGGCCGGTAACACTATTGGAAAGGAAAAAAATATTCACGACACTACCAGTAGAGCGCCTTGGCAGTGTCGTGAGGAAGAAGGGAACGAGAAAGTGAAAGGGATGGGGAAAGTGATCGTACGTGACTTTGAAAAGGAGATATACTTTTTTTTCATAATTTATTTTTGTATCTTAAAAAGAAACTCCTTAGGAATCTTTGCACTACATTTTTTTCAAATTCGGCTAAAGATTATTATTCTTAGAAACAAAAAGCTCAAACAACTTCTAACTTTTCTTAATGACCCTGTCGACCCTCTCGGCGGCACTCATAACATCAAAACTCGTTGAATGAAGATGCGAATGCTTCCTATTCTGTAGATTTAACGCACTGAGTTTTTTTCTCCTACCAAACATGAATAAATGTTTTGTCGGGCAAAGATTTTCATCAAGCCAAAAGGTGGTGTCTGAAATGGGTCCTCATTTCGGTTACCACAGTTTTCAGGCGATCAAAGAAAAAAAATATGGGGTAAAGGTGTAGGAAACTACGTTGGACTGAGTACGCCGAGCTACAAAAAGATTACCTATGTAGAGAAAAATATGTCGAAAAAAGTGTTTCTCTTTACAAAGTCATGGACTTATCAAACCACCCTCGTATGTTCACAATCATTTCCGTTCCTCAGAGCCCTCTTCTTCTTTGCCGAGTCCGTGGAAGGCGGGAAGTTTACTGGCAACAGGTGTGCCTCCTACTTGACCGCCATGCTCGGCAACTGTAGGTTGCCGGGCAATCTGCTGATGGGCGGCATCACTCCGAAGACCGGGTAGGATTGTTAATTTCGAACTTTTTTTATCCACGACGCGATATTGCTTGGCATTCACCACACTTGATGTTAAGTGACGATAAGGCTGAAAGTGTAAGCTCACTACACCCGGAATCCTCATAATCACTGAGAAACTGGCTATTTTATCTATAACTGCCGGAACACAACAATTTTTAAATTCTTGTTCCATCGTCAGACTTAGGTAAGATGGTGGTAGCTAGACAGACGGACTTGAAATAAGCCCTACCACCAACCAAACCGACTACAAACATACCCTGGAATTGAACCCGGGATCCCTGCGTCTGACACGGGTGGGTGAACCACTAAACCACAGAGGCGGCTAAAACTACTCATCAATAAACACCCACTAATCCACACTGGGCTCGCCTGGTGGAATGTCCTAAGGCCTGTGTTCCAGCAGAAAGCATTACAAATACTCACATTAATATCGAACATAATAATGAAAAGACTAGGACTCAATTTCATTAACTGCTCCATGCTGAGCACTCTGTAAAGAGTTCTGAATAGTCATTTGAAAAGGACGGAGGCCCGTTTCCACCAACTGCTTCCTGCACTTTGATGATCTCAAGATTAGGTGGAAAGCTCGGGTTTCCTAAGATGTGGTGCCTTCCATGATGGGTGCCGTCATATAGCGGACGTAATATAGCGGACGTAATGTAGTGGTGAATGACGTCACTAGAGAGTTGTCTATGTTTCCTAGAGAGTGGTATCAGAAAACGATGTTAAATAGAAAACGTTCTTGTCACGTCATTCACTGCCTTATTTCGGCCGCTATATGACGGCACCGTCATCTTAGGAATCCAAGCTCAAGAAGTTCCGACCGTCCTTTGAAAAGTACTGAGACTTAATTCTATTCCCTCCAGCATAGAATTTTCACCGGCATTAAAAATTATTTTTGTAAAAGTCTTTGCAAAAAGTGATTTTAGTTCCACAGTTACTAATGTAATACTAACTTGTTGTTTTTTCAGATCAACTGGTATCTTCCATTTGGAAACCAGAGCTCGTCCCCCGTTCTCTAGAGGCTGAAACAAAATTAGAATTATTTGATGTACTACTACGAACAAAGTATAAACAAATGGTGATATACCTATTAACGTTTATTGTTTTGTTTTTCTCTCCTTTCTTTCTGTATTGGCTGATTCCTATTACTGACAGAGCTCGATCTATCACATACTGAACATAGGTTTACAGAGGTAGTGACAAAACACTGCACTGCATATTTCAATCTCGTCCCATAATTTAATATGATTTAGTGTTTAAGGTGTACACAGTCTGTATTTGATTGAATCAGGCGTCACTTGGCGGAAGTCCCGAACCATTTTGAAAAAAGAAATATATGTAGCGTACTTCCGCAAACAATATATGCAAGATGCACCGCCCGCCGGCCCGCAAAAATATGCACATGCACACCACAAAATATCAGTGCACAAACCTGCATTTAGCAAGACAGCAACACACCTTGCACCTTCACCAATTAGGCTACTCTACACGTATTTCGCACCAATCCGGAGCATCCTTAGGAGTTAGATCGTGCGTAAACCAACACCGAATGAGCTCCTAACGCCTCCGACACCGTATTTGTTGTCCCTTCCTCCCCACTCCGCACCGAGTGACTGACAACCACTGACATGAATAAATTTTTTTTAGTTAACTAGACTGACTGTCTGTATGATTTGACAGCTAAGTTTTTGTGCCTATTTGAAACGCCACTAGCGTGCGTCTAAAGAACTAATTTTGACGTACAATATGAAAATAGTTGCCGTGATGGTCTCTCCAGACTTCAAACTTTAGTACCACGTACGCACGCTATGCTCACGCTACGTCCTACAGCGCCAAAATGGCGGAAATCAAATAGGCACAAAAATAGTTTGACATAAGCCTGTACAGTGTAAATATATGCAGGTCAGTGCTGACAACGTTTGAAGAATGTTGCCAGTTTTAAAAAAAAAGAAAAAAAAAGATTTTTAATTGAAATTGTGTACAAATAAATTGATATACATTAAATAATGTGTTTTATTAATAAGATACTTATTTTTAAGAATTATTATTATTTGAGAAAATACGCAGCAATGGCGAGGAAGAGACGTCAAGTTGATTGTTAAGTATGGCTCCATCAACATTGTGTTTCATAATTTCTAGATTTTCCAACACACTCAGTCGTAGACCTTTACTACAAGTATGTAAAACCTCATAGGAATGACCATCAGATAGTTGATGTCCGGTATTTAATAAATGTTCCGCGAAATGAGATCGCTCCGGATGGCCATTCCTATAGGCAGAAATATGTTCTTTATAACGTATATTAAAACTACGGCTGGTTTGACCAACGTATACTGAATTACATTGGTTACATGTTAACTTATATATCCCCGACTTCCTGCCAACCTCCGTTTTTTCTTTGCCATTGCAAATGGCACGCTGGACGGTATTAGTAGTACGAAAAGCCACGTGAACGTTCTTATTTTTTAAGAGTTTTGATATTTTATCTGATATTTTACCTACGTAAGCCATACTTGACTGATAACTGTGAATAACGCGTTCACGTGGCACCGCATATAAAAGCGCAGTCACCTGTTTATTAATTTTATTCCTAACCATGTTATCTATCATCCGCCGATCATAACCATTTGCAACGGCAATATTTTAAATTGTATTTAACTCTCTACTATAGGCTTGCCCTCTTGTCTTGGCTTGTCTCTTCTTCGCCATTGCTGCGTATTTTCTCAAATAATAATAATTCTTAAAAATAAGTATCTTATTAATAAAACACATTATTTAATGTATATCAATTTATTTGTACACAATTTAAATTAAAAATCATTTTTTTTCTTTCTTTTTTCTTTTTTTTTAAACTGGCAACATTCTTCAATCGTTGTCAGTCACTCGGTGCGGAGTGGGGAGGAAGGGACAACAAATACGGTGTCGGAGGCGTTAAGAGCTCATTCGGTGTTGGTTTACGCACGATCTAACTCCTGAGGATGCTCCGGATTGGGGCGAAACACGTGTAGAGTAGCCTAATTGGTGAAGGTGCAAGGTGTGTTGCTGTCTTGCTAAATGCAGGTTTGTGCACTGATATTTTGTGGTGTGCATGTGCATATTTTTGCGGGCGGGCGGGCGGTGCATCTTGCATAATTATATTGTTTGCGGAAGTAAGCTACATATATTTCTTTTTTCAAAATGTACACAGTCTGTTCAAAAAATAAGGTGGCTTTTGATTTTATCGAAAACCATTTATTTATTCATCAATTTCTATTTTGTCTATTTCAAAGTAGCACCCTCTGATAAAATAAACTTATGCCAACGCTTCTTCCAATCCGCGAAGCACTTGAGAAAATCGTTTTTCGGGATCTTGTTCAGCTCCTCCAGCGATGCTGTCTTAATTTCCTCAAATCGTCATCCTTTCATGGCCCTCTTCAGTTTGGGGAATAAAAAGAAGTGGCAAGGGGCCAGGTCCAGGTGGCTCCGGTGGCTGAGGCAGCAATACGGTGTTGTTTTTGGCCAAAAAATTGCGCTCAAGCAACGATGTGTGAGCCGGTGCATTGTCGTGGTACTAAAGCCACTTCTGATCCATCCGCAAGTCTGGTCGTTTTTTGCGCATTGCTTCGCGCAAACTGCGTTTATCTTCGGGGTAGTACTCTTTATTAACTATACGACCCTGTGGTAGGAAGTCGTAATGCACCACGCCTCTGCAATCAAAGAAATTAGATGCATATTCTTTGATCCATTTTTTGGAATAGGCAAAAATCGCCTCAGAGCAAAAGCACCTTCGCGTGACCTTGTCATCATAAGCGAGGGACAGGAGTACCAACATAACGCCACAGAAATTCAAAATTTTTATTTTCGTAATCCGTGAAAATTTAAAAGTCACCTTATTTTTTGAGCAGACCTCGCACATGAGTTAGCACCAACTCGCAAGGCTAGGAAGTGGAACACCTTTCGGTAGCACGCTTCCAAGTATGTAATATTTGTACATGCTCTACAAATGTTTTCTTAAACTTGAAAATTGGCAGTATACTAGTTTATATTACAAAAAAACCTGAGAAAGTGGTGAGGCCGCTTTGTTGTGGAACACGTCCTTACACGGCCAGTCAACACCAGCACGTCACATAAGTCGCCATAATGCCTAGCAGAAGTTTCATAGCAATGACTATTATTCCAGTTTTCAAACATAACGCTTAAAGTATTCAAGACAATTCTCATAATTTATGTAATACAAATTTTACTATGATACTTCTTAGATGAGGTTGAATTTTGCCTTAAGTCCCATCATAGTACACCTAGCCTAGGACTTTTAGCAAAAAATTCAAAGAAACCCAGCTAGTTCAACCGTTGAACTAGTGCAACTTTTTGTCTCAGTAGTTCACCTATCTATAAATCCTTTAACGAGTTGAACTACCGCAACTATTCGCTCCCGCTAGTACACCCGGCTAGTTCAACCGTTGAACTAGTGCAACTTTTTGTGTCAGTAGTTCACCTATCTATAAATCCTTTAACGAGTTGAACTACCGCAACTATTCGCTCCCACTAGTACACCCAGCTAGTTCAACCGTTGAACTAGAGCAACTTTTTGTCTCAGCAGTTCACCTATCTATAAATCCTTTAACGAGTTGAACTACCGCAACTATTCGCTCCCACTAGTACACCCGGCTAGTTCAACCGTTGAACTAGTGCAACTTTTTGTGTCAGTAGTTCACCTATCTATAAATCCTTTAACGAGTTGAACTACCGCAACTATTCGCTCCCACTAGTACACCCGGCTAGTTCAACCGTTGAACTAGTGCAACTTTTTGTCTCATTAGTTCACCTATCTATAAATCCTTTAACGAGTTGAACTACCGCAACTATTCGCTCCCACTAGTACACCCGGCTAGTTCAACAGTTGAACTAGTGCAACTTTTCTATCTCAGTAGTTCACCTGTCTATAAAAGTTCAACTACCGTAACTATTTTTTGGGTAGGATTTATGGGTCTTTTATGAAGACTCAATGATGTCCACCCATCAGTCAACGGACACATTATTAAAAATTCAAAATCATGAATTCAATGTAGTTCACACAGTAATGGGGAATGTCCGAAAAAAATCAAATAGGCTGAATATTTTTTCATAGGTAGGAATAAGCTCCCTTAATTATAGAAAAAGAAAACAGAATTTTCGGTTGCGTGAAAAAATTAAAAAAAATGAAAGTCTCTTCGACTTCACAAATGTAAGAAAGTAACAGCAGAATGGAGGTTATACCTTTGCCAACACCTGCCACTATGACAACAAGAATTAAAAAAAAAACAATTTTGACATTTTGTGTTGAAATATTTTTTTAATACCATGTTGTGGTTGTAGCAGGTGATGGCAAAGGTATTAATCTCCATTCTGCTGTTACTTTCCTATATTTGTAAAGTTGAAGAGACTTTCATTTTTTTAATTTTTTTCACGCAACCGAAAATTCTGAATTTTTTTTCTATAACTAAGGGAGCTTATTCCTACCTATGAAAAAATATTCAGCCAATTTGATTTTTTTCGGACATTCTCCATTGTGAATGTCAAAGAAACTACGCCATCGGTTTGCAAGCAGGAGACTTTGAGAAGAACCGGCGAGAAACTTACCAAGGGCTACTTATCAACATGCATTTTTTTATGCACAACGGGATAGTGCTCGGCCTTCACCTCACTTGATGTTAAGTAACGAAAAGCCGAAGGTGGAAGAACCCGGAATCTTCATGTGATGTTCTCCATTTTCACTCCCTAAATTCTAACGGCGACCGCGCACCGGACGACGCTCTGTAGGTAAGCCCATACAAACGACGTGCTGATCGCGGGAAGCCGCTGGATGCAGGCAGTGCAAGACCGATGGAGATCCCATTTCCTTGGGTAAGAGCTTTGCCTAGCAGTGCATCTGGCTGATATTAATGAGGATATATTAAAATTGTGACCTAGCTATCATTATTATTGAGGATTACCTAATCAACAGATAACACAACATTTTAAATCTAATCAAATCAATAATTACGTTGCATTAAATAACACAACATAACTCAGATAAGATATTCTGACATAAAAAACCTATTCAAAAGTCGGCAATGGCGCTAGTCAGTGGTTGTCTACTGGTTTTAGGCGTAGCAATTGTTACTGGTATGTTTTTAAAATTATTCAGTCTACCCGTCTATTCCCGTGGGACGCAAGAGCTTCGGTAATTAATTTGTGGATGCCTTCGTCATTGTAAATACAGTGCTTGCAGAGTTTTATCCCGCCTGACCACTGTCCAGTGGTTTGTACCAAGGGTGCCGCCAGCCTATGACCCAGAGGTCATCCCACTTAATTTTAAGTCTTCCTAAATTTGTAAGATTTTCTTGAAATATTGTACAATATCTTTCTACCTACTTGTGAAGAAGCGACAAACTACATAGCTCGAGGGCCACATCAGCGTTTCAGTCTAGTCAAGTTTCTTTGAGCCGGCGCTGCTCAGCACGCACTAGAGGGCGCTAGGGTAATAATTGTACCCGGGCGCTACATGAGCTAGAGCCTCTGAGAGGGGGGCAAGTTAATATTAAGGAGGATGAGAGAAATATATGAATTGTCACACTCAAGAGCACCTAGTAATATTATTCAAGTTTTAAGATGCGGGATTTATCGGAAAAGCAAGTCAATTGCACGACCTTACGAGTTTGGTTACTTTGCAGTTGGCTTCACTTTTTTAACCTTGGAGGGGGGAAGGGGGGAGGGGGGCAGTTGCCCTTCCCTGCTCACCCTTGGTGACGCCCTTGGTTTGTACTATTGTGTGATGATTGAATCAGGCAGACAGAACGTTATTATTTTATAGTATGATTTCTCATCTTTTTAAACCGACTTCAAAAATAGGAGTAGGTTATCAAGTCGACGCGACAGCGTGTTTTTTTATTTATGTTTAATCATAACTTCGCCAGTTGTTAACCGATTTTAATGATTTTATTTTATTGACATTTGGCTAGTAGTTTTTTAGAATAAGCAAAAGAAGTTGTCTTCCAGCCCCTCCCAACTTCCATAGACGTGTTTTATTAAAAATTTATATGCGTACGTATATAATTAATTGAATGTTTTTCTCGAGTTTTTGAAGGTTTTTCTTTTTTAAAAAGCCTTTTTGTCACATATAATTTTTGCGTCCTTCTTAATAAATGCGATATCTGTCCAATAATTTGAAAAATTGGCGGTATGGAATCCTGTAATTTTGCATTTATTTAAAGCTTTTCATACTCAATTGTTACCTACTTTATTTCGTTACAGCATTGCCCACCGATCCTATCATACGGAAGGCAGACCCTGGTCTCCGGTACCAATATGCCGAAGGTCCGGACGGCAGACTCCACCTGGTCGATCTGTGGATGAAGCTCAGCGATCTGGCTGAGTCAGCCAGGTTCAATCCTGACGTGCACAATGTTTATCATCTGTTTACCAGGTGTAGTAGTTTAATTAGATTTTCACAACCAATGATGTCTGGGGCCTTAGGTTCGAACCCTGGCCTTGAAGAATTCAAACACAGTACACGGTGACTGTTGCAGCCTTATCTTTCTATTCGTTTAAACGCTAACGCTACCTAAAAAGTTTGTACAGTGCCACAAACATATCTGACCAGTGGGTCTATTGCCCAAGTGTCGTCGACTTCGCCGTCGGCTTCATTTGACAGATGGATGAGATCAGGCGCGGTCCGAGGGGGGGGGGGGGGGTCACAGGGGACATGACCCCCCCCAAAATCGTACACGTCACATAGAAAAAGCTTCTAAAAATTTACAGAAATGCAATTATTATTATAAGTGAACCCCCCCAAAATTTCAAGCTGCGACCGCGCCTGGATGAGATACATTGCTACTTCTTTTTGGTACCAATAAAAACTTACCAAAGAAACGTAGCAATGTATTACAACCAAATGAACCCGACGGCGAAGTCGACGACACTTGGCCAATAGACCCACAGGTCCCTGATTTCGTAACTCTGTTCTTCAACTTCTGATTGAAACTGACAGTAATCGCAGTTAAATTGCTGCTTTAAGTGTTAACATCATCATCATCATCATATCAGCTGCACGACACCCACTGCTTGGTAATCTTGGTATAGGCTGCTGGATATAGTGTTAACATAGGTTGTCACATTGATTCTTACTGAGGCAGCAATGTACTTGCGATTTTTATCAGTTTCAATCAAAAGTTGTCAGCAAAAGAGTTACAAAATCAGGAGACCAGTGATGACGTCACTGATGGTGAATATACAACATCATGACTTTGTCTAACAATCTGAACAATACTCAAACGACCCTTGCCTTTGCGAACGCACTGCTTCTGTGATTGTGTCACGTGTGATTGGTAGTTGAGACGCTGTGAGTCCGCGGGCACTGTGAGACCTTAGGGAACGTACCCATACTACGTGACCCATTTTTTACAATTTTTGACCCCCCCTCCCCCCCTTGGTGACCACCCGTAGTATATGACAAGACCCCCTCCCCCCTGGTTTTCACGTAGTATTTCATAGATAATGGTTTTACTTCATTTTTAACAGAAATCTAAAAGAAATTTGCTCATTTTTTTATTAGTAAGGCGCTTGCCACGGAATACCAAGTGTGTGTACTATAATTTTACATACAATTACAAGTGAAAAAAATGTATCAAGAAGGAAAAAAATTTTCACTGCTTGCCATATTTGAATACAGCTTGAAAAAAAGAACCAACTTCCATTGAGAATATTGACTACGTGACAAAACATAGGCCCCCTCCCCCCCCGTGACCAAGCGTGGTATATTAAAGACCCCCTCCCCCCCTTAACGGGTCACGTAGTATGGGTACGCTCCCTTATATGTAGTAATGTTTGTGAATACCGGTGTAAGTATTCGCTATAGGGCAGATTTGCTTAAGACAGAAACTGTACAGATGATGGAAAATGTAACTTCTATATTTTCTCGTACATTGATGCTTTTGAAATAACCTCTTTGAAGCATTTGTTAATAAACCGGCAACGTACGATGAATTATGCCGATGCTTGGCGAATATGTTATGTAGTGCCGGCATAACGCAGCCGCGTCCGTATCCGTATGAATAAATATTACAATCACGACTGCACCACAACATTTGAAAATTGTCTGCAATGTGATCGGCTTCGTGAGGCATTGATTTAACAAATCTTATTTGAGTTTAGATTGATGATTACATTCGCTCTGTAATACTAGGCCTCCTTCACTCGCTCGATAAGCACCTACCGCTAGCCGTGCCTACGGAGGCACAAGTGAGCAGAGGGCCGCCAAACGCCCGTCTGTGTAGACGCGCGGCATCTTACTGCTTGCGTAGGTATTGTCACTTTATAATAGTAACAATATCGAATCGACATTACTGTGCCGTGTACGGATGTCTAAATCAAAAAACCAATAAACAATTGTCGTTTTTCACATTATGATATATGCTACGCAGTTCGTTTAAAGTGCACTGTACACATTGGCCCAACGCGTTGGCCGAGCGCGTTGGGCCAACGGTATGTTGGGAGTTGGCGCCAACGTGTAAACAGTGACATGCCCTGGCCGCGCGCGTTGGCCCAACGCGCGCGGCCAGGCGTTGGCCCAATGTGTACTTCGGGCTTAAAAGAAGTCAACCCTAACGTTGCGTCGTCAGAAAAGGTAAGCACGCAATAGAAAGAGAGGCAACTACTAGGTGAATATAACTGTAGGCCATTAGCACTGCGCGACCTGAATTGCACTTTATTGTGTCGGTGCAAAAGTCGCTATTTATTTAAATGACTTTGCGGCGTGCTGCTTCTGTACTTATACTATTATTTATTCTGTGGTAATACAGCCTGATATTACAAAAACGTAATTTCTGGCGCTTAGTCGCCCGCTGCCGTACCGCTCGCTCGGCTCGCGCGTTTTTGCAATACCACAGAATATATATAAGTACGCCCCAGAATCAATTACATAAAAGTACGTAGCTTTTTAGTAGTGTTTATCAACTGTCAACTTATTTTGATATTCAAAGCAAGACGTCTCGTAATTTTATTTACCAAAAATTCGAATTATGAATTGAACGCGCCGCTCATACAGTTCAAACTGCACGGTAGCCCTAGACTTACACACACAGTTGCGCGTGTACAAAAACGTCATTTGACGTCATCTGTTTGTAATGGCGCGGTTGTATGGAGTGTCCGGGGTGTGGCAATACTAACCTGATCTAACCTAATGAACTCTTTAAGAGCCATATGACAAATCTGCGCTCTGCGTATATTCACAGACTAGTAAAACATACTGAAGCGTTAACGACAACTCACGAGTTCACGATACTGTGTTGAAACTACGACCAAGCTATTTTGATACTTTGCCTAAAGTTATATGTTTTAGTACTTCTATGGAGTAATTTGCTATCGCTATGCCGCACATTTTCAGAGTGCCATGGATCTGTATGTGAAGAAACAGATTATAGGAAGATGATACCATAAATGAGACAGATGATTATATTTGTTAAAAATAAAAATTATTTTATTCCCTAGTTTTTTATCTAGCAAAGGAAGTTTTTCGTTTTAGATTAAAACTATAGCTTAGAGCATGCTCTAGGGTTTGTAAAAGTTTGGCGACCCATGGGTCGCCAAACTTTTTAGCCTAAGGGCCAGACCACCTCTTTCGGCCCTTTTTTGTAAATGTACCTATTCGGTGCTAAAACCACAAACTAGCTGTCACCTGGAGCCGGGTGGGAAAAAGGGTGACCTTCCCTCTTCCGCCTTTTAATGTTCCGATGTATGACACTTTGCGATTACCTATTACTAGTAACTTTTGAAAAATACTCACTAATAGAATAGGGATTAAAAAAATTCCAAAAAAATACTTAATGTTGATATTTTCAAAATTGCCTCCATGATGTAAGATAAGAGTATATTACAAAATATTTGGCGTATGTTTCATAAGAATTCATTTTCTCCCTGCAAGCGCAAAAAAACAGCTGTTCCATACATTAAGGTCGAGTAGGTACTGCACTTTTGTATGAAACAGCTGATTTTTTTGCGAGCAGGAGAGTTGGCCCCATAGTGAAAGTTGTTTGTAATCATGAGTGCAACCACCACACAGCGGGAACCAAATGATTAAAATTTCTGCGTGTATAAAAAAAACAAAACTAAAAGTCATCGAGCGGGATTCAAACCCGGTACACTCGTTTTTTGCCGCCCCCGTCTTAACCCGCTAGACCAGATGGACTTTGGCCGGTAGGAAGAAATTAGCGACCATATTCTGCGTCGAAAGAAAAACGCATGAAAAAAGCATGAAAACTCGAAAACACGCGTTTTTCCAAACATAAGACTAATCTAGATCAATTGTTTACCCCTGAAACCCCCCATATACCAAATTTCAGCAAAATCGTTAGAGCTATTTCCGAGATTATAGAAAAAACCCGTGTAAGACGCAGAGGTCCCGGGTTCGATTCCCAGGGGGGGTACAATTTGTACTCGGTTTGGTTAGTGGTAGGGCTTATTTCAAGTCCGCCTGGCTAGCTACCACCATCTTACCTAAATCTGACGCCATAATAACAATTTAAAAATTATTGTGTTCCGGCAGTTAGAGGTAAGATAGCCAGTATTCCGGGTGTAGTGCGCTTCCACCTTCGGCCTTATCGTCATTTAACATCAGGTGAGATGAAGGTTTTGTATGCGGGCCGATTTCGATGAAACTCAGTTTTTGGTAGTATTTTGACAAGAAAACAGCAACGCAATGTTAAAAAAGTAAAAAATTCAAGATGGCGGCCACCTTTTTTGTTTGCAGGCCGATTTCGATGAAACTCGGTTTTTTGTAGTATTTTGGCAAGAAAACAGCAACGCAATGTCAAAAAAAAATTAAAGATGGCGGCCTACTTTTTTGTTTCTGGGCCGATTTCGATGAAACTCGGTTTTTGGTAGTATTTTGGCAAGAAACAGCAACGCAATGTCAAAAATGTAAAAAATTCAAGATGGCGGCCACCTTTTTTGTTTGCGGGCCGATTTCGATGAAACTCGGTTTGTGGTAAAATCTATATTTATAAATTTTAATCACAAAAACAGGAAAAATTATTTAAACTGGAATATTATTTTAGTCTGGCTTATATTTTTTTTATTTAGTCTGGCTGAGAAAAGTAGAAAATAAGTAACGTTGTTACAAGTCAAAGTCAAAGTCAAATAAGCCTTATTCAAATAAACATAATAATTAAGTACTTTTGAATCATCTATATTTTCCTACCACCCGTTCCAGACTTTTTTAGCTGGCAAGAAGAAACTTATCAGCTGTAACAGCCATAAGTAACGATATTTACAAACTTGAATATATCGTTACCAAATAATTACAACAGGGTGACAGGATTATTGGCAACAACATAGACTTATTACATATATTACTTCAACAAAGTACTTATAGTAGCAAGTTATGTGTTACATAATTTCCACGCATTTTGATCTTTAAGATAATCATGTACTTTATAATAACCTTTACTCATGAGCGTTTTTTTAACATGGTTTTTAAATTCCTGCAAAGGAAGATCAATCACTTGTTGCGGAACTTTATTAATAAAGGCTATGCCTTTCCCCATAAATGAACCTCTAGTTTTTGGAAGTCTAAATTATCTTTATTTCTTAAAAAGTTTATTTATTTCTTGTATTAAACTGGTGAATATTTCTGTTTTTAGGAAATGAATCATAGTGTTTCCTTACATAAACTAAATTTTCATATATATATTGGGCTGCCAAAGTTAAGATATTTATTTCTTTAAACAATTCTCTCAAGCTATCTCTTCGCCGAAGATTGTATATGGCGCGATGAGCTCTTTTTTGGATTACAAAAATATTTTCAATACTGGCAGCTGAGCCCCACAATAGCAGTCCATAGGACATTACACTGTGAAAATAACTAAAATATACTAACCTTGCCGTTTCAATATCAGTTAAAAGCCTTATTTTCTTAACAGCGAATGCCGCTGAACTAAGTCTACTTGACAAGGCTTCAATATGTGGATCCCATTGCAGTCGAGAATCTAGTGTAATACCTAGAAATTTTGTACTCTCAATAAACTCGACTTCATCGTTATTTAAATTAATATTTAATTTTGCCTGCTCAACATTAGGTAATGAAAATTTTACACATTTAGTTTTTTTGGGTCTAAATTATTGCTATTAAACCAGTGTGAAACTTTAGAGAGGGCACTATTTACTTCGTCCGAACAGTTATTACCTCTGTTTACTTTGAAAACTAAAGAAGTATCATCCGCAAATAGTACTGTCTCACATAAATTATTCGCGTAGTTGGGAAGGTCATTTATTTAAATTAGAAACAGCAATGGGCCCAATATTGATCCTTGCGGCACACCCATAGTGGTAGTAGATTCAGTTCTATTAATCACTACTTTCTGAGTTCTATTGTACAAATATGATTTCATAAGGCTAACTGATTTATCAGAGACACCATAATGTTCTAGCTTCTTTAATAGTGTATGGTGATCAACGCAATCGAATGCCTTAGAAAGGTTACACAAAATGCCAATTACATCTTGCTTTTCTTCCCAAGTGTCAAGAATATGTTTGAGAAGTGCAATTCCAGCATCAGTAGTATTTTTACCCTTGGAAAATCCAAACTGATTTTTATGAAGAATGTTATTGGATGTGAAATAATCTAATAATTGGGAATATATATTTTTTCAAATATTTTGCTAAGTGCTGGTAGTATAGATATTGGCCTAAAGTTAGCTGGGTCACTTTTATCCCCAGATTTAAAAAGAGGAATCAATTTACTATTTTTCATTAGATCAGGAAAAACCCCTTCATCAATACATTTGTTAAAAATAAAAGCCAAGTAAGGGGCTAGTATATCAATTATTGATTTAATAATGCTTGTTGGTATGCCCCAAAGATCTTCTGTTTTTTTGACATTAATTGTTTTAAAAGCTTTAATAATATCTTCACTATTTATATATTTAAAGAAAAAGGTTTCCTTGCACTTATCAACACTAGACTCTAGGAGGGAGACAGCGATGTTGGGACAAGCACTAAGAGTACTGGTAGTTTCTATTGGTATTCGAGCAAAGAAATCTTCAAAGACTTTAGCGACCTTATAGTCAGATTCAATAGTTTGATCACCAATTTTTAAACAGAAGGAATTTATATTGGATTTTGATTTGCCCGTTTCATTGTTAATAATGTTCCAAGTAGCCTTAATTTTATTATCGGCTGATTTAATTTTATTTGAAAAGTACTTCGACTTTGCTAGAATACAAACTTCTCTGAATGTTTGTGAATACTTCTTGACAAATTCAATGAAGTTAGGATCACAGGAAGTAGCTTTCTCTGCATAAAGTTTGTATAATTTCCTTCTGCTTTTATATATACCGGGTGTGGCCCAGTCACTAAATTTCGTACTATCATTACTGATGATGACTTTTTGTTTAAAATTTTCACTAAATTAAGTTTCAAGTAAAAATTAAGTACCTAGCTAGACTAGACTTTTATACTAGAATTTTATAACTAAATAAATGAAACTTCTCACAATTATTTACGCTCAGAAAATATATGATCTCAGACAAACATACCTATTATCTATATTTAAACGATCGAGATCAAGCTGCAAGCAAGCAAGCAAGCAAGCAAGCAAGAAACTGAATGAAAAGGAAGATGGAAGGAACTGAATGTGAATGAATTCAATGAAAGTTACATTCGTTGTTTTACATAAATGTTTTTTTAATTTAAATTTTTTAATGTTCATAGTTACATTTACAGTTTTACGAATGAAAATTACATTTAATAAAAGAAATATGAGTACATTTTTACAGTTACATTTTTAAGTAACAAAATTAAATTTATACATCAGATTAAACATTGCTCCAATTTCATTCCAAGTAAGCAGCTGAAGCACTTGTGTTATGGAAATGGGAGACAACGGTGGCACTACAAACACCCAGACATGAAACAATACAGAAAATATCGTTTTGGCTCAGCTGGCAATTGAAACCTGGTCCTCAGAGATGACAACACCTAGAAAACTTGTACACAAGCCACTCGACCACGAGTTTCATCGAAATCAGCCTACTAACAAAATAGTTGGCCACCATCTAAATTTTTTACTTTTTTACATTTTTAACATTGCGTTGCTGTTTTCTTGGCAAAATACTACCAAAAACCGAGTTTCATCGAAATCGGCCGGCAAACAAGAAAGTTGGCCGCCATCTTGAATTTTTTTACATTTTTAACATTGCGTTGCTGTTTTCTTGCCAAAATACTACCAAAAACCGAGTTTCATCGAAATCGGCCGGTAAACAAAAAAGTTGGCCACCATCTTGAATTTTTTACATTTTTAACATTACGTTGCTGTTTTCTTGCCAAAATACTACCAAAAACCGAGTTTCATCGAAATCGGCCTGCAAATAAAATAGTTGGCCGCCATCTTGAAGTTTTTACATTTTTAACATTGCATTGCTGTTTCCTTGTCAAAACAGTAGCAAAAACCGAGTTTCATCGAAATCGGCCCGCAAACAAAAAAGTTGGCCGCCATCTTGAATTTTTTACATTTTTAACATTGCGTTGCTGTTTTCTTGCCAAAATACTACCAAAAACCGAGTTTCATCGAAATCGGCCGCAAACAAAAAAGTTGGCCACCATCTTGAATTTTTTACATTTTTAACATTACGTTGCTGTTTTCTTGCCAAAATACTACCAAAAACCGAGTTTCATCGAAATCGGCCTGCAAACAAAATAGTTGGCCGCCATCTTGAATTTTTTACATTTTAACATTGCATTGCTGTTTCCTTGTCAAAACAGTAGCAAAAACCGAGTTTCATCGAAATCGGCCCGCAAACAAAAAAGTTGGCCGCCATCTTGAATTTTTTACATTTTTAACATTGCGTTGCTGTTTTCTTGCCAAAATACTTCCAATAACCGAGTTTCATCGAAATCGGCCGGCAAACAAAAAAGTTGGCCACCATCTTGAATTTTTTACATTTTTAACATTACGTTGCTGTGTTCTTGCCAAAATACTACCAAAAACCGAGTTTCATCGAAATCGGCCTGCAAACAAAATAGTTGGCCGCCATCTTGAATTTTTTACATTTTTAACATTGCGTTGCTGTTTTCTTGTCAAAACAGTAGCAAAAACCGAGTTTCATCCAAATCGGCCCGCAAACAAAAAAATTGGCTGTCATCTTGAATTTTGTACTTTTTTAACATCGCGTTGCTGTTTTATTGTCTAAATAGTAGCAAAAACCGAGTTTCATCGAAATCGGTCCAATAATCAAACAAAAATACACAAATATCAACAAATATATCAATGTGCGGCCGCCATTTTGAATTCCAAATCTAATATCAAAATCGTGCCAAAAACACTTTTTCATGACACCCACATCAAAAAATTGCAAATACTACTTTCAATATAATATAGTATAACCCAATCAGAAGCGTAAGCCCTGACGGGATAGGGCCCGAGATGCATACATTGCCAAAGTATGGGCTCTCAAGCCCTCCCACCCCCCTTCTATACCGCACCACCCCGCACGATTGCTCTGTCTAGACGCCTCCGATGGCCGACTGTATGAAGACTATCTCTCGGCTGTGCCTGTACTGTGCTTAGATGATCAAATCTTATAGTCGCACTATACTACAGACTAGTACTGAGGCGCGTTCAAATCCTTGATCTATGTTTTTGTGATTTGTTTCTAAAAGTTCATGGTTGATCCTCAAAAAATCATTTTATTTGATTTAGAATATAGGAAAGTTTAAATTATTCGTATTCCAAATGGAAAACGAAGTTTTGCTACTTAAAAGTTCTTCGGTCGTTCCGAATCCTAACACAAGAGCGAAATAAGAAACAACCGCAGTCGTCTTCAGAACGTGCCTCTGACGCAAAAATTCGACACACGTCCAACACTGAGAAGCGCTCGCGCGGTACTGAATTCTGACGGTCGGTGCATCGCATTTTGTAGTAATTTTGCAGTTAAGATTTCTCATTATTATTGAATTAAAATAACAAATTCATGCTTAAAAATTATGAAATCTTTATTCCTTATGAAGTAACAATTATTTGTGTATAAATTTTGCTCAACAATATTATCGTAGATAGGAGAAATACACAGTTAACTCAAAGCGATTTTCGAAGTTTTTTGGTTTAGAATAAGATTTTTTTTCTAATTTATTTCAATGATATTTCAAAATTCCGAGGCCGCTATGATCTATTCTACTATATAAGAAATAACACTCTATTTTTTTTATTTCATTTGTTTAGAACAGTAGTCCAATCCATGAGCCCAAAAACGTGCCCTCGCGCATTTTATGAAAATCTTTCTCTGCCATTTTGGGTTTATTTAAAAAGTTAAGCAAAATTTACAAAAAGCGAGGCCGCTATGATCTATTCCAATAGCTATTCTGCACTATTCAATAAGTCAAAATTGTTAATGTATGTTTGTTTCTGAGATCGACGACGCCAAAATTCCCCATTTTAACCAAAACTCACAGTCGATACGTCATATGGCTCTTTCCATAGCAGGGGGCCTCCTCCCGAGCTCCCTTTGCCGGTGATGCATCCGGCTTTGCATTTACCTTATACAAACAAACGCTGCTGCATTACAGGTAGAGACCTGTCTGTAACCCAGCTGCAACACAGAGGTGTTGCAGCTGGGTTCGGACGGATTATTACTGTTCGAAGCCATTTGCAAGATAATGCTGCACAGACTATGGGTGTATTGGGTGTCTGTATTACATCCGTATTGTATTAACTCTACCGGGTCAGATAATGTTTGTGGCATTGTACATACATTGATCGATGTATTGTATATTATGTTACCGTTAAAGTGCGGAAATCAGTGAATTCACTGGTCGATTCAGTTAAAGTGCGGAAAATTGTTTTATTTCGTACTTTAACTAGGTAATCTGCAGATTCACTAGCTTATCTGCAGATTAACGACCAAGGATCAGTTAAAGTACGGAAACAGGTTCTTTTATTGAAAAAAATGTGTAATAACATAAAATGGGTCTGACACAAAAGCGGGGGGAAGAGGGGGGCGCAGCCCCCCCATAAGGGGTAAGGGGGCCATGGAAAAGTCTTAAAGAGGTGGTTAAGTTAGGTTAGTATTGTGACCAAAAACGCGCGAGCCGAGCGAGCGGAGCGAGCGCGCCGCGGCAGCGGCCGGCGAAGCGCCAGAAACGAAGTTTTTGTAAAATAAAATTTCAATATAAATTTTTTACTTGAATTTCCTGAAACCTTGGCTATTTCACTTACCGTATTCCGCACTTTAACAGTGTAGCATCCGTTAATCTGCAGATTAACGGATTCCGTACTCTACCGGTAACATATAGACTAACATGCCCTTTTTTTTCTTTTTCAGGCAAAACCCCGTTGTCAGCCAGCCTTTGCTGTTCAATAATCATGGCCACCTCGGAAGCACAAACTTCAGACCGCAAAGGAGGACAGTAATACTTGTCCATGGATGGCTGGACACTGCTACAACGGAATTCAACACAGTCATGGTTCCAGGTAAATACATATCAGTATTATGTGGTGATTAGGGTTGTTGTTATTAATGTAGGTTTTTTCAAATGACTAAAAACTGCGGCTCGATAGATGGCGTTGATAAAAATAAACTGTCAACTGTAGAAAACGTAGAATTTTTTTTTTCAAGCCAATTTTGACAGTTCACTTGTCCATCAACACCATTTGTTTCACTTTACTCTCATTGATGACGGCACCAACGAGTCATCAAAAACGTTCCATTATTAATCTTCAAATGAAAGATAAGTCACTATCCTTACTAATATTATAAATACTAATATTATAAATGCGAAAGTCCGTTTGTTTGTTTATTTGTTTGTTTGTTTGTTTGTTACGCCTTCACGTCTTAACTACTGAACCGATCATCATGAAATTTTACATACACGTTGCCAGGGGCACAGAGATGGACATAGGGTACCTTTCATCCCGAAAAAAATATAGTTCCCGAGGGATAGTAAAAAACCTTTCCACGCAGACGAAGTCGCGGGCGGCCGCTAGTTAAATATAAAAATATGGCTAGATAAACCATAGCTCCTTAGCCAAAGCGGAAATTCAACTTGACTTCTTTCTTGGAATTGACAGCTGACATTTGGTTGACAGATACCACAGATTAATAAGTTAATATGTGCAAGCAAATTCCGAATCACAGATACAATACAACGAGTCTAATTTGTACAACGCCATCTATCACCGAAAAGCGAAATGATATTTCTCATAGACAAATCTTCTATTGAGTACTTTGACGCGCCTTTTTTTCTCGATAGAAGTTCGGGTGCTGCTTTGCAGTCTATAACTCCAAACCAATCTTTGTTGGACTCGCATTATGGCCACCCTCCTTACCACAGTATTATAAGGCACCTACCAGTAATCCGACTCCTTTGTTGATAAACGCATGCTGCCACTGCGTAGGTATACGCACAGAAACTCCGTCAAGAGTCAGGGTTATCACAACAAAAACTACTCAAATCTTTTACATAAAAGTTTTAATTTGTAATAACGAAAGAATAAAAATAGTCAATAAAGCCCTTTCAAGAATAATATCGTAACAAACAAAACAGAAACAGCAAACATGAAACCGCTGATTTCTTTTCGCAATTTCAAAGTTTGTCCCATACTAAAAGTTGTTCAGTTTGATGGTTCCTATCAAACCTTGACGTGGATTTACAATTTAAAACGGGACAAATCCTGTAAACCATTATGACGTTTTGATATTGCGTTACGCTTCTTGAAACGTACACCCCTTCGAGTTGGAGAGCGCAAACTGGAGGAAATTGCGCTCGCCGACTCTGCCGCTCACTTCCCCGCGTACCCTCCATCGTTGCCCCGCGCAAGTACATGAGTCGGACGACTGTTAGTAGTATTAAGACTGTGTCCTTACTGATGCAGAAGAGAGAGCGAGTGGTTTTCTCGCTCTAGTGTACTAATAATATGTTTCTGAGTAGTGGAAAGAGACAGAGTTACAGAAAGAGTACGAGTTGTCTAATGTAGTTTAACTTTGATTGCATATTCGTCCTTATGTTCACTGCATTAACGAACATTTTAATTTGACAGCTTTCCTCGCAGCTGATGACGTAAACGTGATTGTCGTTGACTGGAGTGTTGGTGGGGGCACTATCAACTATGCTACCGCTGTTGCTAACACAGTGCCTTCTGGTAAGACCATGATTTCAACCACAGAATAGATGTAAGTACTACCGTACAGAAAGGCAACTCTCCGCCCAGCCCCACAATCAATTCAATGTCAGAGGTTGGTGGCAACACTGTCACTGTAAACACTTATAAATTTGCTCCGTGTTTAATTTCGCATAGTTATTTCAAATCTGTTCTAAGTCTTCTCGAAATTGTTATGCCAGTGTAGTTCGCCGAAAAAGGAAAAAGTGATTTCGTTGTTGGGGTTTTTCGTCGACTGTAAATAGCTCTTACTTTATAAAGATAGTCGGTGTTTATCTACCTCCATATTAAAAAGTAGGGAAAGTGACAAGCCTACCCTCCATTTTGCAAATAAAGCGAATGTCAACATCAACTGACAGTCATAATTTCGATTTTGACAAGTGACAAACTGTCAGAAGTGCACGAAAGTGTTGCCGCTTTATATCTTTTACGCTATTTAACGGATATTCTTCAGAAAGCTGTCCTGCTGTGGTGGCATTTTAGAAGTGTTTACTTAATACTTGCTGCGATCCCTTACACCAGCAATGGTCAACTGTGGTGCGTGCGGAAAATTCCTGTCGGCGACAAGTGGGGCCGCCTGCTCTTTATGTCCGGCTATATTCCATAAGGGGTGCGTGTCCCTGCCGGAAAAAACCCAAATAAGCAAGAACTGGGTCTGCCCCAACTGCAAGAAGGGTATAAAGAGGGGAGATAACAGTCGAACGCCGGATAAAGGTATATACGGCACGCCGCCTCAGGGTGACACTTCGGATCACCCTGTTCCTTCACCGCAGCGGGAAGCTTGTCGTATGGAACCCTCCCGGGATCATGAGCTGGCCGTATTTATGGCGGAAATGCGTGAATTCCGCAAAGAGATGGGCCTTCTGCGCGAGTCAATGATGCGTCGCATGGACGATTACGAACGTAGGCTGGACGTTCTAGAGAAGCGAGTCCCTGAGATCGTATCCGGTAGTACCGCCGAGCTCGAGCGCACCATCGCCGATCTGAAGAGGGAGCTCAACGACCGCGACCAGGAGGCCCTCCTGGCCGACCTGGACATCGGGGAGCTGCCGGAGGAGAAGGGCGTGAGCGTCGCCCAGTCGGTGACGATGCTCGCCGCGCGACTCGGCGTGACACTGGAGGAGCGCGACGTGGTGTTCGCGGAGCGCGTGGGCGCGCCGCCGGCCGAGGCGGGGGGCCGCCCGCGCCGCGTCGTGGTGCGCCTACAGCGCCGCCACCTGCGCGACGAGCTGCTGCGCGCCGCACGCGTGCGCCGTGCCGGCCTTGCGTCCGCCGCGGGCCCCCGTGTCTTTATCAACGAGCGGCTGACTCGCTCTAACCGACAGCTTTTTCACTGTGTCCGAGAGGAATGTCGCAGGACGCAGTGGCGCTATTGTTGGACGCGTCGCGGCCGCATATTCGCTCGGCAGGGGGACGGCAAGCCTGCCTTTCAGTTTCGCTCGGAAGGGGACCTTGCTCAGGTGTTTAGCCAGCAGACCTCGCCCAATCCTGCAGCGGCCCCGCAGTGACCTGCGACACAAACTATGCATTAATTCTTTAAGTTTTAATTTTAGTAGTAGCTTTTTTGATAAAACTTCATACTCATATTTGTTGTCTGTACTATTGATCCTATACTTCGCTTTGTTCTCGGCTTGCCATAGTCACACTGTTTACTTATCACATAATTATTTCTTGTATTTTCAAATTTTTCAACTTCTTGCACATTGTCTGTCATTTTGTAAATGTCTTTATGCGGGGTCAATTGAAAATAATACTATATTCTTCTTTAAATACTATATCTATTTATCTTACATTATCATTCGAAACAAATTTTTCTACAATATAAACTATATACAACTATTTAATATTCTTCCCTTACATTACTTGACAAAGACTATAATCAATGATCTTATGCTAATTCCTAATAGTTTTGTACTACATAAACTTATCTTTTTACATAATTACACAACTTTTGCGTCTAAAAAGTTGGTAGAATTCATATTAAATCTATTTACTGATGAATAATTTCAAAAACCTTAAAGTTGGGATCTTTAATGCAGGGTCTTTAAATACGGGTCATGACAACTTCATTGCAGCTGCGGAGGAGTTGTCTCCAGACATACTAGCAATAAATGAAACCTGGCTCCGAACTGGACATGAGAACAAAGCACCTAGACTTTCAGGTTACCACTTACGTCATACTCCAAGACCAGACCACATTCGTGACGGTAGGGGAGGAGGAGTTGGTTTTTACATACGGAAGGGTGTAAACGCTCGTACATACCAGCACCCCAGTACAGCGACAGTAGAACAAATGTGGCTAACTGTCCGTCTACAGAATCAGGTCATCATGGTTGGGACAGCTTATAGACCACCACGTCTCGATGTAAATATATTTCTGGACGCACTCATGGATACTATCACTTCTTTCACCGAGCAGGACGGCGTGGTTTTGGTGGGCGACTTCAACATCGACTTTCTTGATTGCAGCAGCAGTAAGTTTAAACTCCTGACACAACTCCTGCAAAGTACTGGTTTGACCCAGTTTGTAACAGAACCCACTCACTTTACGGATCACAGTAGTACTCTCATAGATGTGATCTGTGCTGACATTCGAGCTCTCCACGTGGAGGTAAAGTACTCACCAGACATTGGTAAGCATGCTATGGTGATGGCTGAATTCAAGGTGAAGGTGGTAAAGCCACAACCACGCTGGGTCACCTACAGACCCCTAATGGACATTGACTCGGAGCAGTTTCATAAAGACCTCGATGCGATTGACTGGGACAATCTATGCAAAGTCGACGATGTAAACTTTTTGGTAGAGGCTTTCACCACCTGCATCAATACACTTTTCGACTTACATGCACCTATCAGAAAACGTAAATTTAGACATCCTCCTCACCCATGGATTACTGATACCGTAAGATCAATGATGCGAATTAGAGATGACTATCATAAAAGATACAAGTTACAAAATAATCCAAGCCTTAAAGAAAGTTATAAAACTATGAAACACATTGTGATTTCAGCTATTGAGACCGAAAAAGCCTGTTTCTTTCAACAACAGATTAATTCACAGCTGACAAACTCTAAGCAACTCTGGCGCAACCTTAAAAATAATATATTACCAGACAAAAAAGCGTCGTGTGACCTACCACCATGCTTTAACGACCCTGATGTTATAAATAGAAACTTCCTAAACGTCCCGGGTGAGAATAAAGTATCTATATCTCAGCTGACTTATTTTGAACACCACAGGGGCTGTTCAGCCACTTTATCACTGCAACCTGTGAGCGAGGATCTGGTACTGAAAACCATCAAAAGGCTCAAGTCCAATGCGCAGGGTTATGACGGTGTGTCTTTGGACATGTTGCTGCTTACTTTACCACAATCCCTAAAAACTATTACCACAATCATTAATAGGTCAATTGAGGAATGTACATTCCCACAGATTTGGAAGACTGCGGTTGTGAAGCCGCTTCCAAAAAATAGCCAACCTTCTTCAGAAACTGACCTTCGACCCATTAGTTTACTTTCATGCATCTCAAAGGTTTTAGAAAGGATAGTTTGTGATCAACTCACGAGATACCTTGAAAATCACAACTTACTTCCTCATTTCCAGTCCGGATTTCGCAAGGGTTTCAGTACTGCAACCGCTCTTGCTGATGTTGTGGATAACCTCCTCACCGCTCGAGACCAGGGTAAACTGTCAGCTTTGCTGCTTCTCGACTTCTCCCGCGCTTTTGACTCTATAAATACAAATCTGTTATTATCTAAATTATCATATTATGGTGCCGATGCCAGAGCGGTGAGGTGGTTTGATAGTTATCTTTCGCATAGATCTCAATTCGTGGAGCTCACCATGGCAGACGGTTCGAAATTGAAGTCCCCCCCACTGTCAGTCACACGGGGCGTTCCGCAGGGATCGATCCTTGGTCCGATCCTGTACATATTATACAGCGCAGACATAGTACACAGTATCACTCATTGTAATCATCATTTATATGCTGATGATCTGCAGCTGTATCTGTCATTTGACCCAACAGATAATGCTGTTGCTGCGGCCAAGATCAACGACGACCTGCAAAGTCTATCTCACTGGTGCAAATCAAATTGCCTTGTTCTAAACCCCACTAAGTCTAAACTTATGCTACTAGGAACTAGAAACAAGCTAAAAAAAATTAATAATACCAACGCACCATTCAATGTTAACATAGGGGGAAAACTCATTGAACGTGTAGACACAGCTCGAAATCTGGGACTCACTTTTGATAGTCACCTTAATTTTGAAAGGCATGTGATAGAATGTACCCGCAACTGCTTCTACAGACTAAAGCTACTTTATAAAATAAGACCTTACATTAGGGCAGAGCTTAGAACAAAGTTGTGCGAGTCCCTCATTTTGTCCAAACTCAATTATTGTGATATTGTCTTCGGTCCATGCCTCCTGGCTAGGTCTGAAAAACTAATTCAACGTGTACAAAACGCTTGTGCCCGATTTTGTTATCATGTCCCGCCTCGGTCACACATCACACCTTATCTTAACACAGCTGACTCACTTAAAATGGCAGCACGCAGAAAGCTCCACCTTTCAACTCTGTTATTCGGCATCATCAGCTCTGGGAGGCCACATTATCTTTATGAGAAACTAGTTTGGGCTCAAGATCGTCGCAGATACCAGAAAAGGGCATGCACTCACACCTTTGTTACTCCTGTGCATCGCACTGTGGCCTTCAGAGGTTCCTTTAAATTTGCTGCCTCAAAATGTTGGAACGCCCTTCCACCTCCGTTACGTGATCTAAAATCAAAATACAGTTTTAAAAAGCAACTTAAAAAGCATCTACTAACACTACAAAAATCACTATGTTGATAGACAGTGAACGTTGCACTCTGGCACTTACTCTTGGTTTTTTCACGCTGTGCTTGATGGGCTTAGGGTCCAGCTCCATGTTTTTATGCGTGGTTTGGAGTTCGCGCGTGAGCTCGGGCAGCTGCCATATTTTTCAAGCAATAGGACAGGACACGCTGTGGCACATTGCAACGTTATTACAACACGGGGCGGCTATGGCATGGGGAAAGTTGTTGTTTCCACGGGTTACCTACTGAGTATCTGCAGAGTGGCCAAGGACTTTAAGACTTCCATGTTTGTGGTAGCACCTCAATCAGTTCTCCATCGCCACGTCACATATGTCCGCGTGGCAAGCCACGTTTTTCACTATGTCGACGTGGCTGGCATTTTATTAATTTATAATTAGGGTATTTTTGCTTGGAAATGACAAGACAATTATAGGCAGGCAAATGACAATGACACTGACAGAGTTATGACTGACAGGACAGACTAGACAGACAGAACATATATACTAAAACCATAGACTTACTTTCTTTCTTTTTTTTTCTTTTTCCTTTTCTCCTTCTAAAAAGCACGGACACCCTTTTTTTGTTTATTTAATGGCATATTTATTTGCATACCTAATTATAATATTATCGCAAAAGTCACCACCTTACCGAGGGAGCTGCCTGAAAATCAGCGTTTCTGTGGCATTCTGCGCAATGCTGCAGAAGCACAGCTGAGGCAGCTACCCATTGGCCCTCGCACCTATCTCTTCACATTATTTTTCTTTATTATATAAGTATCTGTATTTATTCTGTGTTTTAGTTGTAGAAGATGTTTGTTAAGTTTAAGGTGCAGAGACCAATAAATGTATTTTCTTTCTTTCTTTCTTTCAATTACCTCACCCCACCGACGCAACGAAGAAAAAGATTTCATAAATATTTTGAATTTTTTTTTTACCTTGAACTTCAATAACTTCATAGCTATTAGTTTCCCAGGTGTAGTCTAGAAGACAAAAATGATCCTGATGATGGGCGGAATGCGTGGACTTCGGCTTCGTTGAGGGTTTTGTTACACCCGTTAGAGGTAGTGTGGATAAACAAAAGGAATTTTCCATATTATAAAATATTTTGGAGAAAACAAAATCGATATGAGCATACGTATCAAAGGCGGATCCAGGATTCAAGTTTGGGGTGGGGGGGGGGGGGGGGGGGGGCTAGGAGCCTCGGGTCTAGGGTTACCTTACATAGATATCTATGTAAGGGAGGATGCCTTAGGATGCACAAAACGCCTGATTTTTCAGAAATTGTCTGTAGGAAATGAAACGGCCGCGCAGCGCGATTTTTAGTCAGTTTTATCCACTAGTCTTGTACTCTTGCCTGTCTATAGTGAAAAAAATAGCCGCGCAGCTCAAGTTTTAGGCAGTTTCATTCACTCATCTTATCTGTTTTTAGTAAAAAAACGGCCGCGCAGCGCCATTTTGAGTTAGTTTCATCCGTTATACTTGTACTCTTGCTTGTCCGTAGTAAAAAAAAAACCGGCCAAGTGCGAGTCGGACTCGCGCAAGATGGGTTCCGTACCAAAAAACGGTAAAAAAAATACGTTTGTTGTATGGGAGGCCCCCTTAAATATTAATTTTATTCTGATTTTAGTATTTATTGTTAAAGCGGCATCAGAAATACATTATCTGTGAAAATTTCAACTGTCTACCTGATGTTGTTATTAATATCGAGCAAAAAACGGCAAAAAACAGGTTTGTTGTATGGGAGCCCCCTTCAAATATTTATTTTATTCTGTTTTTAGTATTTGTTGTTGTAGCGGCAACAAAAATACATCATCTGTGAAAATTTCAACTTTCTAGCTATCACGGTTCATGAGATACAGCCTGGTGACAGACAGGCAGACAGACAGACAGACGGACAGCGGAGGCTTAGTAATAGGGTCCCGTTTTTACCCTTTGGGTACGGAACCGTAAAAAGCAGCCGCGCAGCGCGATTTTTAGTCAGTTTCATCCGTTAATCTTGTACTTTTGGCTGTCTTTAGTAAAAAATACGGCCGCGCAGCGCGATTTTTAGTTAGTTTCATCAATTAATCTTGTCTGTTTACAGTAAAAAACAGAGCCCGCGCTGCGCCATTTTTATCCACTAATCTTGCAATATGTGGTTTCATCCGGGCAGACGGGTAGCTTGCGCAGCAAGGTTTGCGTGATTGGAGCATGTACCTATGCAAGATTTCACAGCGAGACTCAGTAAACAAAAATGCCTGCCTCTGCTTTGCTCCAGCCGCAAGCCTTGAAACCGTAAAATGCTTGTCAAATGCGCCAAATGTCTGTCAGATGGTAACCCTACTCGGGCCACGTTTTATGATTTAAAAAAATAAAGATAGAAGCACTGACACTACCTACATAAAACAATAAGACTTTAAAAAAATAAATAAATATGCAAGTTCAATGTAATCCGCAAAGGTAATCGGCTTCGTGGGGGTGGCCATGGCCCCCTTGCCCCCCCCCCTGGATCCGCCAATGATACGCATCATGTTGTGGTTATGTTATGATAATACCTTTTCGCCTTATCGTCATGAAAATATCTCAATTAACGATTCCTAATATATTTTATAGGTATTATAGATTATGATAGATAGATAGCATGGGGTCTCACTAGGAACATCAGATGTGGCTTAGTTAGCAGGTACCGCCATCTAGTGAGTTAAATTTAAACTAATGTAGGAATTAGTTTAAATTTACCTCACTATTTGGCGGAACCTGCTTCGATTTGTTTTTGTAATATTGAAATACAGATAAAAAAGTTATGAAACTTTTAAATTGCTTCTTAAAAAAATCACCAAATGCAAAATAGTAGTGAAACAGTAAAATGAAGGGTTTTTTTTAATAAAATTCAATTAAAATTTAGTGACACCTATCGGCAATAATTTGTACTAATAGGATTGTTTTGCTTTTTTGCGTTTCAAAGATTTTGACGTTTCTTTGAAAATTTGGTAAAGTTTGTTGCTATCTGTGCTAGGCATGCTGCGATGATAGCGGCGCCATCTAGCATTCTACAAGAAAAACATTTTAAATCGCCACGATAGTCTCCTTACGTCGGGCCATTTCTTTAGTATGGGTGAGGTATTTGTACTTTAGTATTATGTTATCTTTGATATAAAGATAGATAGTAAGTACACTGGAATACCTACTTATCTTTGTTTTCAATCAATTGTAAATTGTTTGCGAATACATTATATCTATACCTAATATGTAATTGTTTTTGCAATTATGTTTCTCTGATAAATTAACTATCTGTGCAAGCAAGATAATATATTTTATAGTTTTGAATCAGTATTTAAGTTTATTTATTGCTAATGGCATCATGGCGGAGCATGACAGACTGATCACGTTCGTTAAGCAACGCTCGGTCCGGCCAGGTGTCGGATGGGTGACCGTTAAGTGGGGTGACCGTTAAGTGGCATTACAACTGAGCGCTTCCGTGTTTCGGAGGGCACCTTAAAACGTCAGTCCTGGCTGTTGTCATCTGATAACAGTCGTTAAGCCAAGTTAAGAGGCCTTACAGGCGGCTTGATAAACTCTAACACTAGAGGTGGCTACTATATTCCTTATACGATAAGAAGAAGATTTTATTGCTCGAAATCAGTAGTTAGCAAGTAATTCTTTTTATCTTTGTCAAAACGTTCCACTTTTAAAAATAAATTAGCCTTTTCACTGAATGAGAGCTTTTCCAAAGGACTAAAAACTGTAGGATCGATAGATGGCGTTTATAAATTAAGCACTGTCAATTGAGGCGCGTTTAGAACCTACGCTCCGAGTGCAACCAAACTTGTGTCAACCGAACGTCACGCCACAGAATATAAAACACGCATTAGCGTATAGTTGGCAGCCTCACCATGGAATTAGAAGGTTTTGACTAGGTCAAAAAATTGTTAGTAAATAGTTATAAATAGTGAACTATAGCATATAAATAGTGATACTATGGTTCAAAAGATATTTGAGTATCTTGGTGAGGCTGCTATCTTGACGTCAAGCTAGCAGACACTTTAAGAAATACAGTTCGTATCAATGTGATTTATATGCCAAAAAATTGTTAGGAAATAGTGAATCGTATACGCAAAATTTCAATAATATTGCTTCAGTACAAGCCGAGATATTACGATCTCAAAGTGGGCTGCTAACTTGACGTTTCTGGCAATGGCGATTCCAGAGAAACGGGTACAAGTTATAAACAAATAAATATATCAAAAAATTGTTAGTGAAATTGTGATTCCTACGATATAAATAAAAAAAGAATTCTTCATTGCTATTTTCTAAAAATCGAATGTTAACTTCTACATAGTACTCTGAATATAGGCTGTCGATCAATATTGAACTTTGCTCCACAGTAATAAGGTTTAAACTTGATTGCAATCATGAGGTGAGTACTATCAAGCAAAAAAGTGAAATTTATATTTTTTGACTGTATCAATAGTCATATCCTCGGTTCAAGGCTATTGATTTGGTATAAGTAAACAAATATTTTTCTACCCACTTTCTTATTTTTTAGAGTATTGACACAATTGACACAACAAATTTGGTCATTTAATACTCTACTCTCAGTTCATTTATTTAGTTTAGGAAAAACTACTAATATTTTACTACCAATTAGGTACCTAACGTTAAAACTATAACTTAAAGGGAGGAGTCTAATGAAAATACCCTAACCTGTAATTTTTTGAAAATGAATATTTTGTATTTTTTTTTAGTAACTGAAACTTTAACGTTAGGTACCTATTTGGTGAGATTTATAATGAAATTAGTAGGTAGGTAAGTATAAGGAAGTAGATGATATAAGTAGAATATATTTCTAGTTTTTACCGAATAAATAACTAAATAAATAAACTGAGAGTAGTATTACCACAGCCGAGAGATAGTCTTCATACAGTCGGCCATCGGAGGCGTCTAGACCAAGGGTGGCCAACCCGCGGCCCGCGGGCCACATGCGGCCCGCCGTCTGTTACCTTGTGGCCCGCGGAGCCGAGCACATTTTATTAATGTCGGACTTATCTGGCGCGCACTATACATAAAATTTGGTAGTGCGGCCCGGGGTAAAATTCTACTTCCGAATTTTGGCCCAAGTGTCGAAAAGGTTGGCCACCCTTGGTCTAGACAGAGCAATCGTGCGGAGTGGTGCGGTATAGAAGGGGTGGGAGGGCCCGAAAGCCCATACTTTGGCAATGTATGCATCTCGGGCCCTATCCCGTCAGGGCTTACGCTTCTGATTGGGTTATATTATATTGAAAGTAGTGTTTGCAATTTTTTGATGTTGGTGTCATGAAAAAGTGTTTTTGGCACGATTTTGACATTAGATTTGGAATTCAAAATGGCGGCCGCACATTGATCTGTTTGTTGATATTTGTGTATTTTTGTTTGATTATTGGGCCGATTTCGATGAAACTCGGTTTTTAGTAGTATTTTGGCAAGAAAACAGCAACGCAATGATAAAAATGTAAAAAAACAAGATGGTGGCCAAATTTTTTGTTTGCGGGCCGATTTCGATGAAACTCGGTTTTTGGTAGTATTTTGGCAAGAAAACAGCAACGCAATGTTAAAAATGAAAAAAATTCAAGATGGCGGCCAACTTTTTTGTTTTCGGGCTGATTTCGATGAAACTCGGTTTTTCGTAGTATTTTGGCAAGAAAACAACAACGCAATGTTTAAAAAAATAAAAATTCAAGATGGCAGCCAACTTTTTTGTTTGCGGGCCGATTTCGATGAAACTCGGTTTTTGTTAATATTTTGGCAAGAAAACAGCAACGCAATGTTAAAAATGTAAAAAAAGCAAGATTACATTTTTAACATTGAGTTGCTGTTTTCTTGCCAAAATACTACCAAAAACCGAGTTTCATCGAAATCGGTCCGCAAACAAAAAAGTTGGCCGCCATCTTGAATTTTTTTTACATTTTGATATTGTGTTGCTGTTTTCTTGTCAAAATACTACCAAAAAATGAGTTTCATCGAAATCGGCCCGCAAACAAAAAAGTTGGCCGCCATCTTGAATTTTTATTTTTTTTAACATTGCGTTGCTGTTTTCTTGCCAAAATACTACGAAAAACCGAGTTTCATCGAAATCAGTCCGCAAACAAAAAAGTTGGCCGCCATCTTGAATTTTTTACATTTTTAACATTGCGTTGCTGTGTTTTTGCCAAAATACTACGAAAAACCGAGTTTCATCGAAATCGACCCGCTAACAAAAAAGTTGGCCGCCATCTTGAATTATTTACATTTTCAACATTGCGTTGCTGTGTTTTTGCCAAAATACTACGAAAAACCGAGTTTCATCGAAATCGGCCCGCAAACAAAAAAGTTGGCCGCCATCTTGAATTTTTTACATTTTTAACATTGCGTTGCTGCTTTCTTGCCAAAATACTACGAAAAACCGAGTTTCATCGAAATCGGCCCGCAAACAAAAAAGTTGGCCGCCATCTTGTATTTTTTTCATTTTTAACATTGCGTTGCTGTTTTCTTACCAAAATACTACGAAAAACCGAGTTTCATCGAAATCGGCCCGCAAACAAAAAAGTTGGCCGCCACCTTGAATTTTTTTCATTTTTAACATTGCGTTGCTGTTTTCTTGCCAAAATACTACCATAAACCGAGTTTCATCGAAATCAGCCCGCAAACAAAAAAGTTGGCCGCCATCTTGAATTTTTTTTTACATTTTAACATTGTGTTGCTGTTTTCTTGTCAAAATACTACCAAAAACTGAGTTTCATCGAAATCGGCCCGCAAACAAAAAAGTTGGCCGCCATCTTGAATTTTTTTTTAACATTGCGTTGCTGTTTTCTTGCCAAAATACTACAAAAAACCGAGTTTCATCGAAATCGGTCCGCAAACAAAAAAGTTGGCCGCCATCTTGAATTTTTTACATTTTTAACATTGCGTTGCTGTTTTCTTGCCAAAATACTACGAAAAAACCGAGTTTCATCGAAATCGACCCGCTCACAAAAAAGTTGGCCGCCATCTTGAATTTTTTACATTTTTAACATTGCGTTGCTGTGTTTTTGCCAAAATACTACGAAAAACCGAGTTTCATCGAAATCGGCCCGCAAACAAAAAAGTTGGCCACCATCTTGAATTTTTTACATTTTTAACATTGCATTGCTGTTTTCTTGCCAAAATACTACGAAAAACCGAGTTTCATCGAAATCGGCCCGCAAACAAAAAAGTTGGCCGCCATCTTGTATTTTTTTCATTTTTAACATTGCGTTGCTGTTTTCTTACCAAAATACTACGAAAAACCGAGTTTCATCGAAATCGGCCCGCAAACAAAAAAGTTGGCCGCCACCTTGAATTTTTTTCATTTTTAACATTGCGTTGCTGTTTTCTTGCCAAAATACTACCAAATACCGAGTTTCATCGAAATCAGCCCGCAAACAAAAAAGTTGGCCGCCATCTTGAATTTTTTACAATTTTAACATTGCGTTGCTGTTTTCTTGCCAAAATACTACCAAAAACCGAGTTTCATCGAAATCGGTCCGCAAACAAAAAAGTTGGCCGCCATCTTGAATTTTTTACATTTTTAACATTGCGTTGCTGTGTTTTTGCCAAAATACTACGAAAAACCGAGTTTCATCGAAATCGGCCCGCTAACAAAAAAGTTGGCCGCCATCTTGTATTTTTTATTTTTAACATTGCGTTGCTGTTTTCTTGCCAAAATACTACGAAAAACCGAGTTTCATCGAAATCGGCCCGCAAACAAAAAAGTTGGCCGCCATCTTGAATTTTTTACATTTTTAACATTGCGTTGCTGTGTTTTTGCCAAAATACTACGAAAAACCGAGTTTCATCGAAATCGGCCCGCTAACAAAAAAGTTGGCCGCCATCTTGAATTTTTTACATTTTTAACATTGCGTTGCTGTGTTTTTGCCAAAATACTACGAAAAACCGAGTTTCATCGAAATCGGCCCGCTAACAAAAAAGTTGGCCGCCATCTTGTATTTTTTTATTTTTAACATTGCGTTGCTGTTTTCTTGCCAAAATACTACGAAAAACAGAGTTTCATCGAAATCGGCCCGCAAACAAAAAAGTTGGCCGCCATCTTGAATTTTTTTAATTTTTTAACATTGCGTTGCCGTTTTCTTACCAAAATACTACGAAAAACCGAGTTTCATCGAAATCGGCCCGCAAACAAAAAAGTTGGCCGCCATCTTGAATTTTTTAATATTTTCAACATTGCGTGTTATTTTTGCGTCAAAATGGTACCAAAAACCGAGGCCCATAAACAAAAAAGTTGTCAGCCGCCATCTTGGAACTTATTTTTTCATTATACTACTAGAGTACTAATTTAAGATTTATTTTATACTTATTTAGCCCTAAATTAGTAATGATTTACAATTAAATTATGATTATCATACATATAAATAAATTCCTATAATTCCTCGCACTTATGATGAAAGAAGAAGAATAAAAAGAGAAAATACTAAGAAAAACTTTTTCTTTTCCTTATTTTAAGAGCATTAAAAGAAGGAAAAGAGACAAATTTGAAAAAAATATTCTTACCTTCTAGAAAAAATGACAATTAATAATTCAAAGAATAAAACAAGAATTTTGAAGTGTCTATCTTATTTTTCCTATATATTTTTAAAATTCGAAAAGGCAAATTACATCGTGCCAACCCTTACACTTTTAGTCGTTGCGTCAACTGTCTAGACTCTAGACGAACGGCGGCTTTTGCGCCAACACAAAGGGCGATGTCCGACTTTAAGAAGAATACTCTCTAGGCTGTGGTATTACCGATGATTAGAGTAGTAGTATTAATTATTATTAGAGTAGTATTACACAATCAAATTTTTTTTGATGAGATTTAATAAAAAATAAATTAAAAAAGTAAGTAGAAAAATATTTGTTTACTTATACCAAATCAATAGCCTTGCACACAGTCAAAAGATATAAATTTCATTTTTTTGCTTGATAGTACTCACCTCATGATTGCAATCAAGTTTAAACCTTATTACTGTGGAGCAAAGTTCAATATTGATCGACAGCCTATATTCAGAGTACTATGTAGAAGTTAACATTCGATTTTTAGAAAATAGCAATGAAGAATTCTTTTTTTATTTATATCGTAAGAATCACAATTTCACTAACAATTTTTTGATATATTTATTTGTTTATAACTTGTACCCGTTTTTCTGGAATCGCCATTGCCAGAAACGTCAAGTTAGCAGCCCACTTTGAGATCGTAATATCTCGGCTTGTACTGAAGCAATATTATTGAAATTTTGCGTATACGATTCACTATTTCCTAACAATTTTTTGGCATATAAATCACATTGATACGAACTGTATTTCTTAAGGTGTCTTTGCTTGATAGTACTCACCTCATGATTGCAATCAAGTTTAAACCTTATTACTGTGGAGCAAAGTTCAATATTGATCGACAGCCTATATTCAGAGTACTATGTAGAAGTTAACATTCGATTTTTAGAAAATAGCAATGAAGAATTCTTTTTTTATTTATATCGTAAGAATCACAATTTCACTAACAATTTTTTGATATATTTATTTGTTTATAACTTGTACCCGTTTCTCTGGAATCGCCATTGCCAGAAACGTCAAGTTAGCAGCCCACTTTGAGATCGTAATATCTCGGCTTGTACTGAAGCAATATTATTGAAATTTTGCGTTTACGATTCACTATTTCCTAACAATTTTTTGGCATATAAATCACATTGATACGAACTGTATTTCTTAAGGTGTCTGCCAGCTTGACGTCAAGATAGCAGCCTCACCAAGATACTCAAATATCTTTTGAACCATAGTATCACTATTTATATGCTATAGTTCACTATTTATAACTATTTACTAACAATTTTTTGACCTAGTCAAAACCTTCTAATTCAATGGTGAGGCTGCCAACTATACGCTAATAAACACGCTCTAATGTTTGATACGCGGTTAGAGCGGTGGTTGCACTCGAAGCGTAGGTTCTGAATGCGCCTCAGTTGACAGTGGTTAATTTATCAATGCCATCTATCGATCCTATAGTTTTTAGTCCTTTGGAAAAGCCCTCATTGGTTTTTCAATGTAATTTTTAGGGTTCCGTACCAAAATGGTAAAAAAGGAACCCTTATGGTGTGACTCAGTCTGTCTGTCTGTCACAGCTGGATATTTCGAGAACTACTAATGGTATCAACTTGAAATTTGGAGTAGTTTAAGATTACATTTGCCCAACTATTTTGCAAATAAGAAATAAATAAAAAAATAAATATCTTTTTTACAACAGGGACTGAAAAGGGGTTTTAAAAATTTGAAGTGGGGCTACTAGGGCATGTGGGGTATCATATGAAAGAGCACCGTTTGCAAGATTTTAAACATTTTTTCTTTTTGTTTTAGGCCGCATAGTTTTCGACTTATGATGAAAAATGTAAAAATAAATACCGTTCCCCCCTTATCTCCGAAGTTTGCAAAGAGAAAAATCTGAAATAATTCTATGTGATAGCAGTTTATATAAAAATTACAGGAAAAATAAAACGATGTCTCAATATAGCACACTTTTTTTAGAAATCATCAAATTTCTAAAAAAGTTAACATTAGTTCCACTATCGGTCAAGAGATGGCGCTGACCTAAAACTGCAATACTAATTTTATTATTCTACTCTGCAGTGTGGTTTAATGGTGTAATTATGATGGTACGGAACCCTCGGTGCGCCTGTCCGACTAGCTCTTGACCGGTTTTTCTTATATTACAGGGCAAAGCGTAGCTCGTTTCATCACTTGGCTGAACAGAGTGTCCGGAGCAAATAATGCGCAGTACCATTTGGTAGGGTTCAGTCTTGGAGGTCACCAAGTTGGCATCATTGGGAGGGACCTTGGAAGGTCCATCGTCTACATTACAGGTCAGTAAATATCACTAAATCCTTACTTCCTTACTAATATTTTAATGCGAAAGTCTGTTTGTTTGTTACGTCTTCACATCTTAATTACTGAACCGATCATCATGACATTTTACATACATGTTGCCAGGGGTACAGAGAAGGACTTAGAGTATCTTTCATCCCGAAAAAACGTACGGTTCCCGAGGGATATTGAAATAGCTGGCCACGAAGACGAAGTCGCGGGCGGTCACTAGTAGGTATTATAAATGCGAAAATGTTTATATGTAGTTGTACCGCTATCACTAGTATAGTCAAATTAGCAAAAAGGTTGGAAGTAATTCGTGTAGTTGTATTTTTTTATGGAATCATTAGAAGAAATGAATATAAGTTTCCTCCGAGTTTACACTATTCCTGCTATGTACCATGGGCAACAGCGTCGCTTAACCACTGCTAAGGTTAAAATCGCTTGCACGCCGCGCCCGCCGTCACATACGTTTAGTTCGTGCAGGGGCGATACGCGCGCACACGAATTTTGTTGCAAACTGGTTAAGCGACGCTGTTGCCCATAGTCTGGAACATCGTTTAATGTTAGGTATTAAAATTAAAGACCCAATATTTTTTTTAAATATCATACCTACAAAAACAGTTTCATTCCATGTTTAGTTACAATTTTAATTACCCATCATTGCATACCTAGCTTGCTTAAATCAGATAATAAAGTTACCGAGATAATTGACAAAATTTAATCCTAGGAGGCGCCACCTTTGTGACGTCGTAGGTATTTATTCCACTACTTTCGCGTTGTGTATGCGTTACTGATCATCAAATCACTTTTTGTTCCTCGCTAAAGTAGTGGAACAAGTACCTACGACGTCGCAAAGGTGGCGCTCCTAGGTTTAGATTTTTTCAATTATCTCCGTAACTTTTTATCTGATTTAAGCAAATTAGGTATGCATTGATAGGTAATTAAAATTGTAACAAAACATGAAATAAACTGATATTGTAGGTATTGTATTTAAAAAAATATTGGGACTTTAATATTAATACCTAACATTAAACGATGTTCCGTACATAGCAGGAATAGTGTAAACTCGGAGGAAACTTATATTCATTTCTTCTAATGATTCCATAAAAAAATACAACTACACGAATTACTTCCAACCTTTTTGCTAATTTGACTATACTAGTGATAGCGGTACAACTACATATAAACATTTTCGCATTTATAATACCTACTAGTGACCGCCCGCGACTTCGTCTTCGGAAGAAACTTATATTTATATCTTCTAATGATTTCATAAAAAATTACAACTACACGAATTACTTCCGATCTTTTTGCAAATTCGACCTAATTTGACTACACTACACGTCTTAACTACTGAACCGATCGTCAAGAAATTTTGCATACTAAAGTAGATCGCAATGTTTGACTATCCATTGATTTCCATTGTAATCGGAAAACTGATAGGTGCTGGTTAATTTCTGGTTCAAAAGGTGTTACGATCTAAATTTTAAAGCCTCGGCCACGACATCACCGTGGCTGGCAGAGCGGCAAGTAAATTCGGTAATTTCTGGTAATGGTAACGGTAATGTATGTACTTAGACTGTCCTCTAAATAGTTGCACCCACTCCCTTATTGTCCTGTATCTTATATATCTCTCTCTCCCAAGGTGGCCTGGAATGGAAGAGATTGCTGTTTAGCAATAAGGCTGCCTATTGTGTACTTTCTTCTGTTTCTTTATTTTTAATATCTTTTCGTGTGCAATAAAGAATATTATTATTATTTATCTTTTGAATCTTGTTTTGTCATCAGCTCTTGACCCAGCCGGCCCCGGTTGGATAACAAATGACCACCGCTTCAGGCACAGCGATGGCATCTATACAGAAGTACTACACACCAACGCCGGAGTAGCTGGCTTCCTCACTCCCTTGGGGCATGTAGATTTCTACCCCAATGGTGGAGTCAATATGGCTGGTTGTGGCATGATTTCAGATTGTTCACATGCTAGGTAAGATAATTAGAGTCGGAAAAGTTCAGGGCCTTTTTGTACTAAAATTTATAAAGATACCACAGCGAGGAACATCTTAATAATCAAAATTACAAGACCTGAGTCTGCTGAACAAGTTTTTTGGCAGTAGTATTCGACAAAGCAGTTCTACTAAGTATCAGCTTGAACTTCTTGAATCGATTGAAAACTGCCAGGAGGCTCATCAACAACTCAACATTGGCTACGGCAGAATTACAGAGCCTTAGCCACCGTCGAAAAGATGCTAGTTTATAGGTTTTTAAATAATACACTTTGGAGAGTGTGCGAGGGAACTGCATGTCCTTGTTCCTCCAGCCCCTTTCCACCATCGGGGTACCAGACGCGGGTTAGCATATCACCTTTACATAGTAGATACTCCAAGGGTCCGTACCAAGCGCTTCGCCAATACATTTCTTATGCGAACTGCTAAAGAATGGAATGCGCTGCCTGCTCATGTGTTCCCGATAGTTACAACCTTGGTCTCTTTAAGGCAAGAGTGAATAGGCATTTCTTGGGCAAGCGACAAGCGTGTTACACCTAAGACCACATCCTGTTTACTAAGCAAGATGGTGGTCAAATGCCTGCCAAGACTACAATAAAAAAAGTATTTTCTTCATAAACATTAAAAATCTTTCTTTGAGCACTAGCAGCATTCATTTTTCCATAAGAGTCTGAACTTATCGAAAAAATTCACCGATCTCGTGCGTTTCACGACCTTCTGGTACATTGAAAATGAATTTATTAATTGAATTTTATAAAAAATATATTCAATTTACGATTTACTTTTCTGTGATTTGTGTGTATGAAATTCATTTAAAAATATTTCATTTTTATAAACATTACTATTTTATTGAACTTCAAAATTCTTTAATTCTAAGGTAGTAACTATAACCTAAAATATTAAAAAAAAATCTAAGATTTATTTTGAAGCCCTCGGCTTCGCCTCGGGCTTCAACTACGCCAACTCAGCGACGCGATGCGCATCTAAGGAGCGCGCTTCCCGAAATTACGCCTACACGCTACATATTTGTAGCCTTCGGTGAAACGCGTCTTTTGATTTGCGGCTTCAACCATTTATGTAGCCTTAAAACTTACGACACCAAAGCGATGTGGCACTCTGAGCGAAAATGGGGTTAAACTGAAGCGATCGAAAAAACATTTTCAATGTTAAAGGTTAAGCTACAGGGCAAACCCTTAACCCGATCGTCTTTGTTTTACTCTCAAATTGTAGCTGACTAAATTGTTCTGAGGAATTTTTCTCAAAATTTTGGTATCATTCTTCGTTTCCAAAATATCGAGCGCCAAAATCAAAAAATCGGAAAAAAATTAGATTTTTTTACACTATTTCGGCCATATTTTTTTACGTTTTTTATTTTCTCGAATAATTCTTTTTGCACCTTGTAGCTCTCGTAAATACGCGTGTTTTGAGTCTTTCTGAATATCATATCTTCGCAACCTTCTGTGATATAAGGGGATCGCACTTTTTCGTGAAATCGGTGCCTATACTGGAGCGAACGAAAAGACATTTTCAATGTCAAAAAAAATGCAAAACGTATCTAATGAAAAATATTAAAAATATGAAAATACAACAAATAATCAATTTGTTTTAATTTGACCGCTTTTACCAGAAACTCAGCTGTGAGACAATATATTAAATTCTCCCCTAAGTTTAGTATGGCCAGAAATATAATAATTCAGTTAAGGCGCTTTCCCGACCAAAAGTGGCGATGGCGCCGCGGTGAATTTTATTCAACATTGTCATTTTAAAACACAATTTTAAGAAAACTTCTGGTGGAATTTTAGGTCCCATAGTCTTGTATTTTTAGACGGTATCATTACATTCCCTCGTAGTCACTGCTAGAAGTAGATAGCAAAACTGCAAACAGTGGCCGTTTTTGACACATTTGCTATCTACTTTTACAATTCTACGAATGACTGCGAGGGAATGTGTTAGTGATACCTTCTAAAAATACTACACCATATGCCCTAAAAATTCCATGAAAAGTTTTTTTAAAATCATTTTTTATTGATAACTTATTGAATAAAAACCTCTGAGGGCGCCACTTTAGGTAAGGGAATCGCTTTAAGTAACACTGCCTTATCCTATTCATCATCATATCAGCCGCACGACACCCACTGCTGGGTAATAGGCCTCCCCAAGGATCTCCACAACACCGATCGGCCCTGATTGGCCCGCATCCAGCGGCGCACCGCGACCTTCACCAGATCGTCGGTCCACCTTGTCGGGGGCCTACCCACGGAGTGTCGTCCGGAGCGCGGTCGCCATTCCAGAACCTTTCCGCCCTAACGGATATCGGTTCTTTTCGCTATGTGTCCAGCCCACTGCCAGTTCAGCTGATTCTTATCCTATTAAAGCTGGATATTTTATGATTTTCAGGAGCTACTTCTACATGGCTGAATCCCTACGCGGTGGTGTGTTCACCGGCCGTAGATGTGCATCTTACATTACTGCTATAGCCGAAAACTGTCTCTTACCGGGCAGCTTAGCTATGGGTGGTTTGAGGCCTAAGATCGGGTAAGATAATCGTTTTGTAGGTTTTACTCACAGAGAACAAAACATTCATGTACCCTGAACACAATAAACTCCGATTTGGGCAGTCGAACATCGCATTGAGTTTTGTCCTTAAGGCGGTTGTATGACCGAAAGTGGCGCCCTCAGGGGTTTTTATTAAATAACTTATTAATAGAAAAAGATTTTAATAATGTTTTACGTGGAGTTATTAGGGCCCGTGGTCTAGTATTTTTAGAAGATATCACTACATGCCCTCGTAGTCATTCGTAGAAGTAGATGGCAAATGTGTCAAATGAAAAAAAAAAATTTCCGACATAACTAAATTCACAGGACTTAACTAAATTTAGTTTTCCATCCTTTTCTTTCTGCATCGAAAAGACAAGAACAGAATGCTTAAAATTTCGTTTAGTCCTGTCAATTTAGTTAAGTGAAGTCAACCGAATCGACACCATTATGTTCCTTTTGTTCCACCTTATATTATTGTCGTGGTATTAGTTTTAATTAAGAAAATCAATTTAATTATTTAGAATTTTAGATAATACAAAACTTATTTATTTCACATTTGACCATCTTTCGAATTGTGCCGACTTATCTGAAAACGGCCTGGGGCCGTACCGGGTAACTTAGGGGCCATCCATAAATTACGTCACACGAATTTCATGATATTTGACCCCCTACCCCGTCCTTGTCACAGCGGGTCACATTTGTGTGGACCCCCCCTCCCTAGTGTGACGTCACATTTTTTACAAGTTTACATCTAGAAATAATGATTTAACTAAAACAACAGTTCAAAAATTTGTTTTATTTCAATTTAAATGATTTTGAAATGTGACGTCACAAAATTTAGGACCCCTCCCACCCCCTTGTCACACAATGTCACACTTCGTAGACCCCCTCCCTCCCCCTTGACGTGTGACGTAATTTATGGATGGCCCCTTACATAGCTTTCGTAATCGGGTATATATTGGAATGCCTAATTTTTTTGTCCTAACTGTCTTTGGCACACTTATTATTGGCCTAAAAACTTTTCGCACAATTTTCATTTGACCTAAATTTGTTTAGCCTATTTTCACTTCGCCTTAAATTTTTTCGCCGCATGTTTAGTTACCAAATTCATCATTAAGCATAACTAACTATTCATAATCCCTAATGTTTAAAAGTACTAAATAACGATTCGCACAATTGTGTAACGCCTAATAATTTTTTCGCTGAATGTTCACTTCACTTAATCATTATAGGAATAACCGTCCTTAATCCGTTTTGTTAACTACTTGTAAATTAAAAAAATACTAAATTTAATTAAACACTTTTGTATGATTTGACCAACAAAAAAGGCATACATACTTGCATGCAAGCAAGAGCAGGCGTGCATGCATGCAAGCAAGCATTCAGCATGCAAGCAAGCATGCAGCATGCAACAAGCATGCAGCATGCAACATGCATGCAAGCATTAGGGAGCTCCGCTCGCTTCGCTCGCTCCGCTGCAAGTGGTCAAAACACTAACCTAACCTAACCTAATGGTCTTCGCATTAAAAGTTTTTCTTTACAGCGGGGGGCCTCAGGCCCCCCGACCCCCCCGAGCAGGCCAGCCACCCTGCACCCCCCGGCAAGCATTTTGCAAGCAAACATGCAAGAGAGCAAGCATGTATGCATACAAGTGAGCAAGCATGCAAGCAAAAGCACGCATGCATACAATCATGCAGCATGCAACATGCATACAGGCATTATGGAAGTGTTCAAAACACTAACCTAACCTAACGTAATGGTGTTCGCATTAAAAGTTTTTCTTTATAGCGGAGGGCCTCAGGTCAGTTTTTTGACGATTTGTTTCTGCCATTGACTTGTATGCAATACAATATTGTAATGCCAAAAGTTATGTATGCAAGACAATATTAGGGTTAACAATACTTCGGCGTAGTCATTATTGTGTCAAAAGATATGTATGCTAATAAATTTTAGGACAATTAACATTAGTGGTTTTGATAATTAGTGATTTTAACGTTTAGGCGAAACGACAAAAATGCGAAAAGATCTATTAGGCCAAACAATAATTGTACCTAAGGAGTTTAGGCCAAAGAAATTCGGCCAAATGAAATTAGGACCAATGACTTTAGGCGAGTCAAGGGACACCCATCGTAATCGCTTTCACATCTGTATAAAAGAACTCTTTAAAGTTAACATATTCATTCCTTCTTAAAAAGTAACATACATATTACACTCACGCCTGTTTTCCATGGGGGTAGGCAGAGATGAAAAAGTAAATAAATAATAAATATTTTTTTATTCTACAGGTCCACTGGGATATTCCACTTGGTGACAAATGCATCACCACCCTTTGCTAGAGGCTGAACAACCATCGACTGACACGATAATACAGAAAACTTCTTACCATTATAATCAATGTTTAAAACATTGTAATAAAATTACAAATAAATAATAATTTATAAGTAACCATTGTTTGTCGTATTTTTTCTGAGACCATGTCCCATATATATGTAGCAGGCAAATTGTATGATTTCGCGTTTTACAAACGGCGGCGTCCGTTTACAAACGCTCGCTGTTTTGCAAAATGCCGAAGGCAAATCCGAGTCCTCCGAGTACCAGATTCCATAGATACCTTTGCGTTTTTTTTCGTGCCGGATAACCTCAAAAATCTAGTCATTTGTCCACGGCTTTTTTACTGCTCCTACTTGTGAATCGTAAAATTTTCTTAATTTACTTTAACAAATGTCTTTCAAACAATGCATTTTTTGTAAAATGTCATTTGAATACGTAGAATTTGCACTGCTTTCAATATTTTTCTGTGTCATAAAACCACTACTAGACGCCATTTTTATTGTTCTGATTAACAGCGCCGCGCGTAGTAAGAAAAAGAACTAAATACTTCAATTTGCCGCGTCATTTTGTAAATGGTTATTGAATTTTTTATCAAAGGTTATGGCATTTTATATAATGACAAGGCAATTTACAATTTGCCTTCGGCATTTTGAAAAACAGCGAGCGTTTGTAAACGGACGCCGCCGTTTGTAAAACGCGAAATAATACGATTTGCCTGCGACATATACAACGTGTTACAAAAATCTCCTAAAGCCGAATACTGTAGATAGGGACCATCAAACTGAACAATTTTTACTATGGGACCAACTCTGAAATCGCGAAAAAAAGATCAGCTACTTCATAAATTTTGATAAACAGCTGTTTTTATATCGTGATTTCAGAGTTGTTTCCGTAGTAAAAGTTGTTCAGTTTGATGGTCTCTATCTACCATATTCGGCATTAGGCTTTTTCTTTGTTACACGTTGTATATTTATATATTGTTCGGACACGAACATTCATCAACAAAAACATAAGAAAATCAAAAGAAACTCTACAATAACATGATAAATATTGGAGTTCATACTTTCATAGGCTCGTAGCTCGTAGCCGTAGTACACGTACTACGACGTAGCAAGCAACGCTTCGTAGTCTCGTAGCAAGCACTTCGAATGATATTGCCGAATTTTTCTCACACACGGGAAGCTCTCATTATTATCTTCTATGATGTTAAAGATGCTTTAGTTACTTGTTATCGTTTTGAATTCTGATCATAACGGACCCCCCATCAGCGATAAAAATATTTCTGATTTTCTTTCCATAACGTTAAAAAAACCGGACTCGCACACCGAGGGTTCCGTACCATCATAATTGCACCATCAAACCACACTGCAGAGTAGCATAATAAAATTAGTATTGCAGTTTTAGGTCAGCGCTATCTCTTGACCGATAGTGGAACTAATGTTAACTTTTTAGAAATTTGATAATTTCTAAAAAAGTGTGCTATATTGAGACATCGTTTTATTTTTCGTGTAATCTTTATATAAACTGCTATAACATAAAATTATTTCAGATTTTTCTCTTTGCAAACTTCGGAGATAAGGGTTCATAAGTCGAAAACTATGCGGCTTAAAACAAAAAGAAAATTAAAAACGTGCAAACTTTTGCGCTCTTTCCTATGATACCCCACATGCCCTAGTAGCTCCACTTCAAATTTTCAAGACCCCTTTTCAGTCCCTGTTGTAAAAAAGATATTTATTTATTTCTTATTTGCAAAATAGTTGGGCAAATGTCATCTTAAACTATTCCAAATTTCAAGTTGATACCATTAGTAGCTCTCGAAATATCCAGCTGTGACAGACAGACTGAGCCACACCATAAGGGTTCCTATTTTAGTAAGCATAAACCATAACCATAAACCAGACGATCTCGTCACGGTAAAAGGAGTCTACTTTACCGTGATCTCGTGGAGTACATCCGAATCAAGTCAAAATATACTCTGAGGGTCCAACGGTTGGAGTCTCGCCACAATGTAAACTTCAACTCATTCGTGGTGAAGGCACCAACCGAACATCTGAAGACCTTCATGAATGAAGATTTTTAGGAGAAGGGTGTCTTGTTCCGTCGATTCCGCGGCCGGTTAGCGGACATTGCGTTGCGCAACACGTCGCCGCCAATACATGATAAAGTGTAATATGTATATAAGGTCCTTCTTAAATAGTGCACAAAATTTTAAGGGGTCAATGAACTCATGCATACAAACAACTTTTACTATGGTATTAAAATTGAAATAGCGAAAAAAAATCTGTCGTTCCATATATTTTGTTCTATTCGATTTTAAGTTTTCTATGGTACATTGACCCCTTAAAATGTTGTGCACTATTTAAAAAAGACCTTATATAAGATTGTTTTATTATAGGTATATGTATGTTAGTCTATAAGGTATTTATTGTATGGGCCATTGCCTGAAATAAATGGTTAAATAAATAAAAAAAATGATCTTGGCTTAATTCGTTGTAACTTAGACTTATTTTTTTCACTAAAAACACGTGGCATTAGTTTGCTGAGTGTTTAAACATACGACTATGTTAGTATGAAAAATAAAATTCTTTAAAATTCTCCCTACAGAACGGCAATTTCATACTTAAACCTCTAATATTAGGTCTTTACCTATGAAATTGCCGATATTTTGTCACATACAGAGAAAATAATAACTTCTATAATTTAAAACTTTAACAAAATCGTGAATATTACATCGAATTATGATCATGATAGTTAACTATCAGTAAAAATAAAGTCCATATTTTAGCTTTCGTGACATTAAAAAAAAGATCTTGAAAGTGACTCTTTTTTTGTGAGCAAAAAAAAGGGTGACCGAAGGGGTTGTAACTTAACCAAAACTTATTTTTGCGCTTATCTTAAATGGAAATAAGTTAGCATAGTGTTCAAACATTAGTACATAAAAGTTTTGTTACATGAGTGTTCATGGTTGTTAAATGAACAAAGAAAATGCTATTATGAAAAATGCAACTTCTTGAAAAATCTCCATACAAGTTTGTATAAATAAAGTAAATAAACATTTAGTATGGAAATTAAATTAAATTTTGAACAAAAATGTACCTACCTTCTTCTAAAACATTTTTAGGTTTTAATCCTCTTACTGTTTTGTTATGTTTCAACTTTCATCACGTTACGAAATCACAGAATAGATACGAAATAGTATTGTATAAAGCTGGGTATGACTAGGGCTGCCATCCGTCCGGGTTTCCCCGGATTTGTCCTAGTTTGGAGGGCGTCCGGGGAGCGTCCGGGCTGGGTTCTGATTGTAGTCCGGGTAAAACCCGGACTTTAATTAAAATCCGGGTTTTTGGATCAAACTCCTTTCAAAAAAGTACTATACTCAGCGCACGTGCTACCGGGCGCCTCACTTCACTACGCGTGGCGCACCGCGCAACCCGCAAAAAATCGCGCTGCGCGGCCCACTTTCTTTTTACTAAAACAAGCAAGATTACAAGATTAATGGAAGAAACTGACTAAAAATCGCACTGCGCGGCCGTCTTTTCTATAAACAGGCAAGATCACAACACAACACAAGGTTAGTGGATGAAACTGACTAAAAATCGCACTGCGCGGCCGATTTTTTTTACTATAGACTAGCAAGTTCACAAGATTAGTGGATGAAACTGAACAAAAATCGCGCTGCGCGGCTGTTTTTTCCATAAACAGGCAAGATCACAAATCACACCACAAAGTTACTGGATGAAACTGTCTAAAAATCGTGCTGCGCGGCCCATTTTTTTTACTATAAATAAGCAAGATTAGTGGATGAAACTGACTAAAATAGCGCTGCGCGGCCAATTTTTTTGTATTACGGGCCGTCCCTGGTTATTTGGGCATTTATTTTGGAACGCTACGGTTACAAAACTACTAAAACTAGAACACAAAATTGTGTTGGACACCCCAGCTCTACATCATAACTAGTAAAACACACTACCTATTTAATGCGAAAAATGGCTTAAAATACATTTTTTTCTAGTCAGTAAAATGTATTTTTTAACCAAGCTAAAATGAATATAAAAAATCAATGGTCCGGGGCGTCAGGTTTTAGAGATGGCAGCCCTAGGTATGACTGATACTCTATTTATTATACTTTAAGGCGGTTGTATGACCAAACACACCACAATAACTTGACGCCATCGTAATTTGTTTCCAAGATCGTACGGAACGCACAAACAGGCAAACGCGTGTACGGCGACGCGCCGGCCGTGGCAGCCCGACGAGTTTCTTGTTTAACAAGTAGGCTAATATCGTGACCTTGAGCCCGTGCGGGCGGGAGTGTCCGTTCTAGTAAGTTTTATTTATTCTTATGCCAGTACCCACAAACATTACTATGAGGTCTCATAGTGTTTGCGGACGCACAGCGTCGTAACCACACACAGGTAAAACAAACGAACTAACCACAGAGCTTTTTAGTGTAGGAAAGGAAGTGGACCCCCACAGTAAATCCTCAGTAGACGAAACTTTACAGTATGATAAAGTATCATTAAATGAAACATATTATTTAAAATTATCCTAATCGTTTTTTTTGTTTTTGTATATTTGTACATAGGTTTTGGTTCATACTATATTACATCCCTGCGAAGTTTCATCGACTGAGGATTTAAAGTTGGGGTCGCCATACCAAAGATAGCTTAATTTCCTACACTATTTTAACGCAGACCGTTAAGTCCAATAAAACTAGCTTTATCGGGACATAATAAGATAACTGAAATTTTCTTTTTCTATGTCATAAATTAGTGTTAGTTATAGTTAAAATAAAAGGAATTAAACATTTAGGAACTTCGCATAAAACTAAAAAAAAATAACTACTGAGAAATACATTATTATTAAAACGTAAAAAATAAATGTTTAATTTTTGTCTAAAATGTCTAAAAAGACGCATCATAGCTTAATAAGATACAAGCATCATAGTTACCATTTTGGCTTATCTAGATATTGAGATCAGATGAATACTGTAAAAAAAACGAACATGCGAATTTGGATTCAGTTTAATTTTGCTATTAGGTGATAGCATTTTAATGCACCATAAAATTATACTAACAAGGTATTTTGCTTTTAGGAAAATGCTAGGTAATGTACGAAATCTCATGATTTTTATATGAAACGGTTACCAACCCGGATTTCTTACATCACATTTAATATTTGACACTTAATATCAATATCCGATAAACTAATAAAAACAACGAGTTTATTAATTATGTCCAGATAAAGCTAGTTTTATTGGACTAGTTCGCATATGCGAGGGTTGTTTTCGTATTGTTCTTGATAAGACTTGAGCAAACACAAAACATCAACAATTATCTAATTAATTAATTATTACTTAAACTATATAATCAAAATTACAGAATCTTAATACCATTTCATCGATAAGATAATGGTTTGATTGTTCTTTGTTTTCGCCATTCTTTCACAAATCACTTCAGATCATAATGACGGGGTTTAGTGTGTTGGTGTTAATTAGCGGCATTTTAGCAGTGTCAGGTATTTTCTTTATTATTTTATTACCTAAAAAACGAGGAGCTGTAGTAGGGTTGCCACCCGTGAGCAAGTGCGTCTGTTCCGGACACGTTCCGGATAGAGTTGCCATCTGACCGGATAAATCCGGTCTTGACCGGATTTTATGAGCTCAGACCGGACTCCGCCCGGATTCTATTCGAGACCGGATTTTCAATCGTGCTTTGTCAAAATCATTACACTATCATTGATCGTAATGATTTTGTGTAAACCATCATCGCCGCACAGCTTGGAGCGCGTGGCGCGATACGCACGGCGCCGCGACTAGGCTCTATGAATGGGTGGTTTCCTTAAAAATGCCCATAATTTTCTTATAAGAAACCCACTTGAGAAATAAGAGATAAGAAAACCACCCACTTGTGTAAAATTTTACAAAAATAATAAACAATTTATAGTTGTTGCCAGCATACAGGGTCACTGGAAATATGACGTATTCCTGCTAAATTGTTATAGATGAGGTCAAAACAAATATTTTTTGTTATACTACTTTTTCTCAAAAAGTTCATAGTTTTTGAGTAAATTAAAATTAAGTAATTTTTTACCAAAATTACGTTTTCAGATACAAAAAAATTAACATAAAAGATAACTAACTACTCGTTCGATCCCGGTTTTTTTATTATTTTGGTATAGAAAACAGTCTAAATGTTGATAATGAATAAAAAAAGTTACAAAAAGTACATGTGTTTATAAAAAAATCAATCCTTAATAACATTTTTTATTTTTATTTTTTCAGATTTTTTAGAAAAGGCAGCAACTATCTTTAGAAAATTCCTAGTAACTAAGCGTGCATAGTATTTTTAAAACATCACCATCTATTCAGCTTTCAGTTGAGATATAAAACTTAATAATAACTCAAATAAAAAATGAGAAATTAAGACTTAAATGAATTGCAGTCCCATTTCATGTAGCAAAAATTTCCTACTTCGAGCGCTTCGGAGGTGGCCGTATTATCCTACTTATATCATAAATGTGAAAGTTTGCTTGTTTGGATGATTGTTAATCAATCATGCAAAACGGCTGAATGGATTTGGATGAAATATGGCACACAGATAGTCTAAAAGCCGGATTAAAACATAGGAGGATACTTTTATCTTGGTTAAAGGTTCCCTAGGGATTTTCTCGAATGTAAATGCCGATGAAGTCGCGGGCAGAAGCTAGTTTGGTAGAAGTAAAAAGGTGGCAACCTAGCTATGGTGCAAGTTTCGTGTAAGAAGTTCCAATCATCTTACTGGACAAATAATTTCTAAGAAATTATTAAATCAAAATTAAGTTAAACAGTAAACCACGAAACATAAAGTGTTACATTTTATTTTATTTATTTTTAAATTAAAATCCTACTTATTATATATCGTACTAAATAACCTATGTTATGTATGAAAAAATGCATGACAGTTTGTCGCCAAAATATTTTTTTTTGTAGCTATGTCTGAAATCACGTGCGTATAAATAATTTTTGCAACCTAAGAAGTCCTTTACTACAAAATTATTTCTAATATTATAAATTTCAAAGTAAGTTTTTTTGTTTATTTGTTACGCTTTCACGCCCTAACTACTCAACCGATTATCATGAAATTTTGCAATCGTTGCAAAATACAAAAGCAAAAACCTGCCAAGTGCGAGTCTGACTCGCGCACGAAGGGTTCCGTACCATACATCTATACAACATTGTTGTATGGGAGCCCCCTTAAATATTTATTATATTTTGTTTTTAGTATTTGTTGTTATAGAGGCAACAGAAATTTGGGGAAATTTCGACTGTCTAGCTATCACGGTTCATTAGATACAGCCTGGTGATGGTGACAGAAAGACGGACAGTGGAGTCTTAGTAATAGGGTCCCGTTTTTACCCTTTGGGTACGGAACCCTGAAAATTAGTTACTTAATCATTTGTTATGTTTAAAAAATACCTAAGTCTTATCACCTGCAAGATATTAGTTCGTACGTCAAAGTAATTATCTTGCAGCTGTTTTGATATCATAATCTTTGACTATTGGTGGTCAAAGATAATCAATACAGTTTGAAATATGTAATGAAAATCCTTCTTAAACCTAGGTACTATGATATAGTTTTATGTAAAAGATGTTTATGTAAACATATTGTTACTTTTTATGTTTACACGCTACCATTTTTGATAAATGTTGGCATATAAATAAATTGGACCTTGAAGAACACATGGCTGCTATTACTTCCGACCTGAAAAACAAAAAACTAAATTAAATTCCACGCGAAGTCATGGGCAAAAGCAAGTCAAATATGATATGTTTATGTGATAAACATTTTTTGTTTATGTGATCACCAGTGTATGTACCTGGTGATCAGCCAAAAGTGCAGCATGGCCGTAGTTCGGTCAAAATTGGAAATATCTCTATGAAGAAGGTGTCAAAATATGCAAAACGCGGAGATGTATGAATGGCTCTTGAATTTTGAAAATCAGTCAAGTAGTTTTTGAGAATTTAAAAAAAATGAAAAAGTTTCCGACTCGCTAGACTAAAATTAGAATTAACTTTTTTTCGAGAGGCTTAATCAAAATTCGGAATAAAATGCATCTGAAGATTGCATTGGGCTATAAAATAAGCCCACTGGGTAAATGGTCGGACGACAGATGTGGGCTGCGGAAAGGTGGGACTGGATTGTAGCTCAGCCGCGTTTATGCAGTCCTTATTAGCACATACCTTGTCGTGAGGTCTCAGTCTCAAAGAATAAATAACAGTAGTGTATTAAAGAGTAAAGTTATATTATAGTCCTCACTAGTAATATTATAAATGCGAAAAGTCCGTTTGTTTGTTTGTTTGTTTGTTACGCCTTCACGTCTTAACTACTAAACCGATCATCATGAAATTTTGCATACACGTTGTCAGGGGTACAGAGAAAGACATAGGGACATATTCTGATAGTTGCATGGAGCGTGAAATCTGTTTTTTATTTTAAACTATTATTTGTAGTTAGCCTTTAGATAAAGTATGTCCAAAAATATTTTTTTTAAATGCAAGTAAATTTGAAATAAGCTATGCCTTAGACTATTCTGTCCACTACTATAAATAAAAACCGGTCAAGAGCGAGTCGGACTCGCGCACCGAGGGTTCCGTACAATCATAAACATATTTGGATATGTTACTTTAGTACAGTCTTTAAAAAGGTAGGATAAACGGCAGACAGGTGGAAGGGCGAACAGGCGGACAGTTAATTTACTAATCTTAACCACAGCTGCTTATGGTGACTGAAAAACACATTGCAAACTGTTTATATTACTAAGTAGGAACTTATTCTTCGTTTATTCGTACGACAAATAGTAGGTAATTATATTAGAACCAGTCACCAATTATTATTGTAGTATTAGGTTGCGCCATCTCTTGACCGATAGCGGAACTATTTTTTTTCTTAGGTCAGCATTCTTAGGACAGCGCCATCTGTTGACTGGTAGTGAAACTAAAGATTTTTTGTTTGTTTTTTGAATTTTTAAATAAGTGTGTTATATTGAGACATCGTTTTATTTTTCCTATAATCTTTACATAAACTACTATCACATAGAATTATTTCAGATTTTTCTCTTTGCCAACTTCGGAGATAAGGGGGGGGGGGGGGGGGAACGGTATTTTTTTACATTTTTCATCATAAGTCGAAAACTATGCGGCCTAAAAAAATGTTTTAAAATGTTCAAACAGCGCTCTTTCATATGATACCCCACATGGCCTAGGCACCTAACTTCACATTTTTAAGACCCCTTTTCAGTCCCTGTTGTAAAAAAAATATTTTTTTTATTTCTTTCTTATTTGCAAAATAGTTGGGCAAATGTCATCTTGAACTATTCCAAATTTCAAATTCATACCATTAGTAGTTATCGAGATATCCGGCTGTGACAGACAGATAGACAGACTGAGTCACACCATAAGGGTTACTTTTTAACCATTTTGGTACGGAACCCTAAAAATTGTGTATGTATGTATGTATACTAATAAATAAATAAATAAACTCTAAATCTTTGGTCTCCAGGTCTTCCCACCGACCAGGTACTGCTGAAACTGGACGATGGCCCTCGCTACCAGCATATCGAGGATACTGACGGCGTCATCCATCTGGCTGACACATGGATGACAGCCAGCGACCTGATGGATGTCGCCAGGTTTGACCCTGATCGGCAGATTGTGTACCATCTCTTCACAAGGTCAGTACGTTTGTTTTATTTTCACTGCCCGTCACGAGACGTCGCGTGATCGGATTACTGCTTGATCAGGGGTGCTATTCTCTGATATTCAACTTCACCGTCGTTGATTGTTTCGTCGAGTTTCTGACAGATGTTATATACCCATTACTGAGTCACTAGGCAAAATGCCATATAGTTTCCAAAGAGTTTAACCAGTAATGGGAATATGACACCTGCCAGACAACGCCAGCTGCTGCGACGAACTGGACGCCGCAACTTTAGAGAAAAGTATAGTTGGCCCACCAGGCGACGCGTGATACGCGCAAACAATTTCCTATGGAGTATATTGGGGTATTGAATTTATCCCGCAAAAAGACTCAATCCGGCCCGCTATCATATTCCATAATTTACATCTCTCATATGAAAAAAATAGGTTCAGCTCGCGCAACATAACTTGAACCAAACCATAGACAATGAAGCTTGAGCAGTAGCAATTTTCAGTGCAAAAATTGTAGTGCGCAGGTCTCCTGATCCTGATACTAAAAATTGGGTCAATTACAGAAATGTGTGTTCTAAAATACTGATTTTCTCAAAACTGCGATCAGATTTTAATGCCCCTTTGCCTATACCTAGTTGAAGTACATATTTCCACAGGAATAACACCCAAGTCAAGTATTGTTTATGGTTCATGGGCGGCTCCTTGGCCCGTGTTAATGTTGTAATTTAACCGCCTCTGTGATCTAGTGTTTCGCCCACCCGTGTAAGACGCAAGGGTCCCGGGTTTGATTCCCAGGAGAGGGGTTCAATATGTATTCGGTTTGGTTGGTGGTATGGCTTATTTCCGCCTGGCTAGCTACCACCATCTTACCTAAGTTTGACGCCATAACAACAATTTTAAATTGTTGTGTTACAGCCAGTTAGAGGTAAGATAGCTAGTTCCTCAGTGATGAGGATTCCGGGTGTAATCCACTTCCATCTTCGGCCTTATTGTCACTTAACTTCTGGTGAGGTGAAGGCCAAGCACTAACCTGTTGTGCATAAAAAAATAAAGGAAGATGACGTTAAGGCCAGTATATTCCAAAAACTCTATCTCTGTCTTTTTCTTTACGTGTGAAGAGTAATGAAAATAACCTCACTTTTTCATTTTTTCAATGTTTTTGTAGATATTTTGAGCATAAAGTCACTTTTTGGAAAAGTAACCATTGAATATTCTTCTATATGTCATTACCTATTTTTCTATATATTTTTCGAGAATAAAGGATTAATAGACTTTAAGTATTATCCAATAAATATAAAATTAATGAAAATTTTCTTAGTCTTTGCATATTTTTTTAGTCGAGTGAAGAAACGAATATCGCATTTTTAACAGTAAATTAATCAAGATCGTTTATGAAACTTCAACATATATTTTTATCTGCTCAAAATAAAGAATATTTGATTGTTTATTGTTGAATCAAAAATAGGCCAAATTCGATAATTTCGAATATACTGGCCTTAAGAAAGATAGAAATAAAAGAAAAGAACGGAAATAAAAACAAAAGGAGTACTTGAGTTACAGAGATCCTGGATTAGGTAAGGTAAATATGATGTTAATACAAGTTTTTTTGATTTCAGAGCCAACCCCACCGTTAGCCAGCCTCTCTTAAGCGGTAGCGAGGGTCTCCTAGGGTTGACAAACTATAATTCTCGCAGGAGGACCATCATTCTCCTTCACGGATGGAGGGTGGGGGCTAATGCTGCCATGAACACAGTTCTGGTGCCAGGTTTGTAACAGTTAAAACTATCTCCTACTCCATTGTGTTGAGGCAAGATCTCTTCGCCATAGGTTCAGAGCAAATCAAGTCAGCTAGTACAATTTGGTCAACGAAAGATGAGACTCGGTTGGAATTGGAACTAATTTTGCGTCTTATTTTAAGGTTCAGTTTTCAATAACTTAACCTCTAAACGTTAATTTAACAGGGAAAGTGGCGCCGCCATTTCAATCTCATCTTTCATTGACCAGACTCAAGAAATGATGATGATTTCATGACACATTTTATTTGTCTTTCAAGTAGTTTTTGATATGATATTTTTACTAGAAAAACTCTAGTCTTCACTGGATGTCTGAAATGATAAAGATACTTCTTTTTGTATTTGTAGAGACTAGAGATGGGCAAACCCTGGGTTTAAACCCAGTGGTCGGGTTTAAACCGGGTTTAAAGTTTTAGCCGGCTAAAACTAGGTGTAGCCGATAGCTGTTGGCTAAAACTAGGTGAATCGATCTGCTTTACCCCTGTAGGTCCCCAATATAGGTTAGAAATTTAAGGCGAGCACGAGGCGCAGCGTAGCGTGAGCCTTAAATTTCGATGTTATTTTTTTTAACAGACAACAGAAATTACTTTTTAATACCCCATGCTACAGCTAGTTTTAGCTGGCTACACCTAGTATTAGCCGCGAGTAAATCGGCTACACCTAGTTTTAGCCGGCTAAAACTAGGTTTAGCCGCACTTCGGGTATTAGCCTTAACATCTATATTAAGTAGAATTATTAATACAGAAAGAATTTGCTGTTGGTGTACCTAATACATAAAAATAATCATAAAATAAAAATTAAGTAACATTGCAGTTTTTCAACAGAATTGTTTGTACTAAACTTAAATATTGTTATAGGAAACAACAAAACAATTCATGTGCAGTTGTAAGAACAATGGAATCAAAACCTTTTTTATTTGTCTGATTCTGTTTTAAGCGTTCCTGTCAGCTGAAGACCTGAATATCATCGTGGTGGATTGGAGTACGGGTGCTGGTGCCATCAACTACGCTACTGCTGTCACCAACACACTTACTGCTGGTAAAAAAGTGTCTAAGTTGCTAGTCTATGGTCTTTAAGGCCTAAACAATACTTTTACCATTGGTTTTGTGAGCGTTAGCTACAAAAACGCAATTCCCGACCTTTCGGCACCTTTGCAGCTGCCGTGATCACGAGGGACTGAAACTGCTCGTAAGCCTACCCTCAAGCGATTTACTGTTCAGGGGTTCTATTACGAAAAGTTTAATGCGATACACGCAGCTGTGTCCGTGCTTCGTTTTGATTGTTTCCTATTACAAATCACTTGCGTATGCGATATTGCGAAGTGATTGCGTGAGTATGACAGTTTCTCTCGAACGTATCCGACATCATTCGTTTAGTAGTCTATGGACTACGATAGCTAAATTCAAAATGTTTGTTATAACTCCAACCAACAAACTGCGGACGACTATCGTGGCCAAGTGACTGCGTTACGCAATTGCGTACGTTATTTTCGTAATAGGCTCCCCGAACGTCTCTATAAATTCACCGCTTGAGGGTCAGCGCACGAGCACTTCAGTCCCCCGTGACCACGGCAGCTGCAAAGGTGGCGAAACATTGGAGAAATAATAAATCAAACCAAATACAAACTAATTGTCTAGTGAGCGCGTAAGATAAATAGTTTACTCAACTCAAATTATTTGTTTTCAGCTCAAAGCATAGCCCGTTTCATAAACTGGCTAAACCAGGTGACCGGGGCGGTACCCATCCACTACCACATCATCGGTCACAGCTTGGGTGGTCACCAAGCCGGCATGATTGGGAGGCATGTTAATGGGCAGGTGGCTTATATCACGGGTAAGAATTGTTTAGAATAATGGGGAATGTCCGTAAAAATCAAATTAGCCGAATATTTTTTTATAGGTAGGAATAAGCTCTCTTAGTAATAGAAAAAAGTTTCAGAATTTTTGGTTGCGTAAACATTTTTTAAATAATTAAAGTCTCTTCGACTTCACAAATTTACGAAAGTAACAGCAGAATGGAGATTATACCTTTGCCACCACCTGCCACAACCACAACAAGTATTAAGAAAAAAAAGTTTTGACATTTCTTTTTTTTAATACCGTATTGTGGTTGTGGCAGGTGGTGGCAAAGGCATTAATTCCATTCTGCTGTTACTTTCGTACATTTGTGAAGTCGATGAGACTTTCATTTTTTTAAATTTTTTTACGGAACCGAATATTCTGAAACTTTTTTCTATTACTAAGGGAGCTTATTCCTACCTACAAAAAAATATTCAGCCAATTTGATTTTTATCGGACATTCTTCATTCTCACTAGTTCCATTGGATATAGTTCCATGGAACTACTGATACTTTTTATTCTGTAGTTCCATAATATTCATTCTCACTAGTTCCATCTCCAATGGAATTAGTGAGAGTAATACGTTTAAAGAAGCATATCGCTGTAGTGGAAAATTACGATCTGAGAAATCTGAGGATTGGAAGTTAATATTTATGGTGTTGTTTAAGATTTTTTACAGAGTCACCAACCCATTGTTCAATATTCTATTCGGTTAGTGTTTCATTGTTTCATTTTCAGTCTACAGTAATTGTGTACAGTAAAAATTCTGCATCGGTTCCATCCAGATTCAGTGATTCGTGAAGATCCAGTGTGAACACTGGATCTTGAAAAATCTGTATTTTTGGTCAGATCTTGAACTATAGTCTCGCCTCTAACTTTAAACTTTTTATATATATGTTCGTTTTTGTAATCAGCCTATATGGACCGTCGGCCAAGAAGCTCATTTTCAATCTATCGCATATTGGTACCAGACCACATTGGGAAGATAGCCATTAGTTTAGTGTTAACAAATATTATCGTCTGGGTTGTGAAGTAGGAAGCTTCTGGGAGATATGCCACCCTGAACATATGGCCTCCCATACAATGATCTCCGATCGCAAAAAATAATCGATCACATATTGATATAAATGGTGAACAAGGTCGTAGGTGGCATCATTACAAACATGTTAGACATCGGCTTGGTCAGTTTTTAGGAAGCATGCGCGCGGCCAGGGTAGAAACATAGAGCCTTTTTTTTCAAAAAATAATCGACTACATATTGGCATGTAATTACATTCTGGGGGTGGGGCAGGTCCCAAGCATATATAAAACCATAGTCTTGCGTCGCTTTCAGGAAGCGTCTAGGAAGGAGGTCAGGGCAGGTAAGTATATTTCACATATTATATGCTCTTGTAATCCTTGTTCCTTATTCGATCGATATGAAAACACAAAAAAATAGTTCAGGTAATGATGCCACCCACGACCCTGTTCACCATTTACATAAATATGAGATCGATATTTTTATTGTGATAGGTGAGCATATTCGGGGTGGCCTATCTCCCAGAAGCTTCCTACTTCGCAACCCAGACGATGATTTTTGTTAACACCAAGCTAATGGCTATCTTGCCAATTTGGTCTGATTCCAATATGCGATTGATCGAAAATGACCCTGGTTGGCCGACGACGGTCCAACAAGGTTTACAACGCTGGAATGAATAGAAAAAATAGTAGTAGTAGTCATAGTAAAAATTATCGAAATTATTGTTAATTTTATTGTTTTTAATTAATAACCACTAAGCTATTGCTCAATTTGGAAAACTATCAATTACAAAACTGGAGATTCTTTTCATCATAGTTTCAAGATTAATGTTTATTAATGGTTGGCACATCAGTGAAAAGCTACAAAATTGTAGGTCACCTTACGATTTTTTCTATCGAGAAAAGTTTTAGCTATCATGTTTCTGTCAATAACAAAACTGAGAACTATATCTACTTTTTACATGTTTTTTTTTGGGACCGCTATTTAAATCGAGTATAACCCGCCTTTCTATTGTCTAATTTAAAGATCTATCGCAATCGCTTTCAGGATGTAACACATTGAAGCTTCTTTTTGGGACAAATAAAAACTTACCAAAGAAATGCAGCAATGTGTCACATCCATCTGTCAAACGAAAGCGATTGCGATAGATTTTTTTAATTTGACAATAAGCGCTACCGCACACAGGCGACTTTTGTCTCCGCAACTATTTTGTCTCTCACATGATTTGTATGAAAAGTTGCCGACGACTGCGTCGCTTCATGTGCGCGCTTCCATTTAAACCTGTGGACTTAAGACAGAGACAAAACAGTTGCTGGGTGACTAAGTTGCCTGTGTGCAATAGCGCTTAGCCCCCCCCCGTGCCGCCTAACTCCATCGCTTTGACTCTGGCTTTGGTTTATGACGTCAGTGCACTGTCCGTCCTTGTCATCGTGTTACGATATGACAAGGACGGACAGAGCATTGCTATCGCTCTGGCTAAAGCTTTGTAGTTAGGGAGGCGAATAGGGGAATTTTCGGTAATACTCGAGCGTGGCAGTTTAAGATATGAGAGATACCTTGGACCTAATAGAACAACCTTGTAAAGTATTTAGCTCTATATGTAGTGACGCGCGCCTAGGATAGACGATCAGATTAGTAAAAAAAAATCGATAGTCTGAAATACTCGAGCGCGTCAGATTAAGATATTGGGGGTTGATTTTAGTGTTTTAAGACTAAATTTAACTAATCTGACGATAAGTCCTTGACGCCGCCGAGTTATAGGGTCGCGAACTTGTAAAAAAAAAACGTTAATCCGGCATTCTCGAGCGCGATTTTTTATTTTTTTATTTTGAAGAATATAATCTAAAACGTACTAAAAATACAAAATCTGCCGGTTTCCGCATGACCGGGAGTGTGGAGGAGCCATTTCGTCTTCCGAAAAACGCGTTGCGGCATATAAGTCGCGAACGATACATTTTACAAAAAAAAAGTTTAAATAAACAAAAAAGGTAATTTTATTTTACACAAAAAAGGTCTCTTTACATTTTTGTACTTATCATTGTAAGATCATACTTAACAATACAATTATAATCCATTTTTTATATCATTTCATTTTTTTATACAATAAATAATACAATTCGTACTACATTTCATCTACATTTACGTTGGTTGTAACTATCGCTTTATTGTCATTCTTAAATTCCCCGTTCTATCAAGGAGAAAGAAAGGAAAAAAAAACCAAAAAACCTTTCCGGTCAGATTAAGAGAACACACCAACATTTTTGTCAGATTAAGAAAATATGCTTTCAGGATACCGAGATAAACCTCCCCTATGAAAATCTGACGCGCTCGAGTATTTCAAAAAAACTTTTTTTTTTTGCATTTTCAAAACTTCATCGTAACTTATGGTCACGCCGAAATCGTCAGTTTTTTTAAAGGGAGCTTCCTTGGGGCCTACTTAACACCCCTTCCGAAAATCTGACGCGCTCGAGTAATTTTTTTTTTTGCATCTTTGACTACTTTATATGCCTACCCCCACCACGCATACCGGCAGATTAGTATACCGTTGTTATCAGAGGCACTTGGGGCATACGTAGTATGAATATCTGACGCGCTCGAGAATGCCCAAGTAACTGTTTTTTTTTACATTTTTGAAAAACCGTACACGCCAAACCCACCGCTAAAATGGTTTTTACCATACGAGCTTTTCTTTTCGAAATTATTTTATCTTTCGATTTTGATAGGTCTTGACGGCGCCGTTGAATTACGCCATTTAGCTACCTCGCCTCCCTACCTATTGAGTTAGGCGGTAGGGCCATAGGGCCCCTGATCGAGTTAACTTGGGACCTGAAGCGCGATAGACCTCTCTCGTTTTCTCCTTGCTTCACGCCACTGACGTCATGCCAATAGCGTAAGTACATTCGTTAGCGATAATTTATCGATAATCTATCGAAAACTTTCAAAAATTTGACGACGGAGGCGTGAGGAAAGGAGAAAACGAGAGGGGTCTATCGCGCTTCAGGTCCCGAGTTAACTCGTCCGGGTTGTAATACTGTATGAAATCTTTGTTGAAAATCATCTTCTCTTTTGATCAACAGCATTAGAAGCAGCATTACCAGGCTTCATAAACAACGCGAATCGTTTCCGGCCCAACGATGGGCTCTACACTGAGGTGATCCACACGAATGCTGGTGTGCTGGGCTTCGCTACACCGCTGGGACAGGTGGACTTCTATCCCAACGGTGGGGCTAATATGCCCGGGTGCGACTCGAACGAGTGCGATCACGCAAGGTATTAATAAAAATCACGTATTTTCAGGGCGGTCTTACTCCGGCCTTAAACTTTTGTATACTGCTCGCGGCTGATTCAGTCAAGCCAGCGCACGAGGGATGTCGCGTATCGGTCGAGACAGAGCTACATGCAGCGCTGTGCAATTTGAAATTGTAGTTTATTTCCGTGCAGCGAGAGTAGCTTAGGTATTATTTGATGGTCCACGCGTGGATGGGCTTCTGTACTGTACGTATATTAATCTGTGATACTGTCATAAATAAGTACATATATCCTGATTAAGTTGAATCTTATCTGTCCTTTTCAATCGCTTAGTAATATGGATTGCAGATCCGCGCGGCATCATATTGAATTAAACCAATTTCAACAGCTTCTGTAGTCTGTTTGTCTGTTAGCCCACTCGTGTGAGACGCAGGACTCCGGGTTCGATTCCCACGAGGGGGTATATTTGTAGTCGGTTTAGTTGGTGGTAGGGCTTATTTCAAGTCCGCCTGGCTAGCTACCACCATTTTATCTAAGTCTAACGCCATAAAAAAAATTAAATCATTTTTCTGTTCCTTCAGTTAGAGGTAAGATAGCCTGTTCCACAGTGGTGAGGATTCCGGGTGTAGCTTACACTTTCGGGCTTATCGGCCCTTAACCACATGGGTAAAGAAAGGACCAGAGACAAAACTTCATATAACAGCGAAAATGGTTGCACTACTACAAGCACGCGGGCACAGAATAACTAATAGTACAAGTGGACCGTCGGCCAACCAGGGTCATTTTCGATCTATCGCATATTGGGACGAGACCAAATTGGCAAGATAGCCATTAGCTTGGTGTTAGTAAAAACCATTATCTGGGTTACGAAGTAGGAATCTTCAGCGAGATATGCCACCCTGAACATGGTCACCCATCGCTAAAAAAATATCGATCGCATATTTATGTAAATGGTGAACAGGGTCCTGCCCCCGTATTATGACCTCTTATTTCCTGGCAGTTTTCTGACTGGTTATCAATCTATCTCTTTTATTTGCTATACAGCGAGAAAGAGATGTAACTATAGCAATTCATAAACCTGGCAAGTTTTAAGAGGTTGTAATACCCCCCCTGGGCGGCATCATTACCTGAACTATTTTTTGTGTTTTTAAATCGATCTATTATGGGGCCCCAAGCGAAACACGTTTGAAAAAAAACTATTTTATTTGAACTGTTGAGAAAAATGGAATTTGGGACCCGATGGCAACCGTACTCGACCGAATTCTAAAGCAGACTGAGCTCGCGGCGGCGCGAGCTCTGGGATGTGCGGATTGCTGATGCAGCAGTTTCTGATCATCATCAGCGTTAAGGTTTGCAGAGGAAAGGTATAACACCTCCCCCCATAATGAAGAAACTTCTAGGAGGAAAGAAGTTTCTGTTATTATTATAATCTAGTGCGTAATGATGGTAATGGGATGCTTTCAGGGTTAGAGTCTTCTGCGAGATCAACTTCTGCAAGGTCAACGTCTTGTCTGTCTGTCTGAATATTTTGGATGGGAGGTCTTCTATTGTTGAATTTACATATATCGCGGAGGTTGCCAAAAGGTTTTGATTTTATAATCTTAAAGGTAAGGTACAGAATAATTACTATAGTTAACAAAATAGTGATAATCGAATAATGTGTCCCATATCGAATTATATGTGGTTTATTAATAATTTTGTCAAATTCTTGAGGAGATTTTAATAAGTTACTTTCTAATTTTATTTCATCCAAATCTATATTCAATAATTCGGCATGGGGCATGTTTTCTTTTATACTTATAAACTTATCTAAGTTACAACAAGTATCATTGATAATATTAAAGTCCGGAACTTTTATCGGCAAGGTAAGGTTTACAGTATTGGTTTTTGGTAATAACATAGTATTCTTACAAAACCCAGTGCATCCACTGGGAACGGTAATAATACCCGTTCCTGAAATACTATTTTCATACAATTTTGAATTTATACAATCTATAGACATTTTGGTAGGTTCTGTTTGCACGTATAGCCACTTGTTATTGTTAATTGGTTTCCAAATGTCTACCTTTCCATAAATAAACTTTGAATTACATTGTAACGGGGTTTCACTTATCACTTTTGTCATTAATTCACTCGCGCAACTAGGTCGGGCATCTGATGCATACACGTTGGTGACGTCACATACGAAATTATCGTTCAGGGTGGTCTTACACTTTTCGAGGCTATCCAGATTACAATAATGGCGTTTGTCTTTGGTTATTGCTACATATTTAGTGTCGGGTATGATCAAACTAAAAGAATTTGGATTACTACGATTATGGGGTACAGGTAAGGCAATAATATTATGAAACAACATAAAATTCATTACAGATACTGTAGGAATTTGGAGTACAAATATTATTTTATTATTTACAAAGTAACAAATTATTGTAGAAATATTTATTATAAAGTGAATAGAACTTAAGTCCAAAACAATAGGTAGTTTGGTACTTTCTGGTAAATGTCTATAACTTGTAGCCAATTCATCGTACAGTTGTTGAGGGCTTAAGATCGATGGGTGCAAAATATTCTAACTACTAAATAAGACAGCACTTACTATATCTTCTATATGAAATGATAAAACTAAAATGGCGGTTTCTAATTTATTAAGGAATCTAGTTTCGTAGAACTGGGATATTAACTTATCAGATTCAATTGAAATATTTTGTACACATTTTGTAAGGTTTTGTATGGCCTCATTTAAATTGGCTTCATTAATTTTTATCTTGTTTAATGTTTTATTGTAGCGTGAGAGAACGGAAGTTGTCACTAAAATATTTTCTTTCATTAGTGTAGCCAATTTCTTCTGATCATTTTGCACCTCTTCTATTGCATTATTATATCTAATACCATCGTCTTCATCTAATGTGCCAAATATTGTTTTAAAAGCAGTACCTATACCTCCTATCCAGGGACTGCGTCTATTTATTTTTTCGATTAGGTGAGAGATTGATGCGAACTCCTGTTTTACATCATCATACAAAACAACTAGCGGTTCCAACACGCTGTAACATTCTGAGGGTTCCAGCGTTCTGGGTTGTTTACACAGCCTATCGGCAGTGTTCAATACGGAGTCTATGTTAGCTAAGTGGTGTTTTAAATGTGAAATATCAAGCGGAACTAAAACATCTAACTGACCATTCTTTATCCTAAGTTTTCCCAGGTAATCGAAGTACAGCCCGGGGCTTGATTCGATTCGCTGGACGAACTCGTGTTGCCCTTGGATTTTCACCCAAATACTGAAAGTAATTTATGGTAAGGTTAGTTAGTAATTCTAATGATACTTGCTTGCTTATTCTAAAATTTACTTATTCCTATTTTTCAATGCATAATTTTAAGTTTATAATTACTATTATACTAATCTAATTGTACTATATACTATACTAACAACTATTTATATTTATAAATATTTTATGTTTTTATATTATATATATACAGGGTGCATTTAAAACCACTCTCCAAATTTTTTCTAGACCTTAGGTATCGCTAATACATCACAATTATGAAATAAAAAGAGTAGGTAAAATTTTGACAATAAAATAATTACCACAAAATATTACCACGTTCGCATTGTCACCTAGTGTAACGTACAACCACAGTACAACATACATATCCCGCGCAATCCAATGAATGAAACAACGCCGAAAACCCGCCCGCCCACGCCCGCCCGCACCCGCCCGCGCCCGCCCGCTCGATGCTCGCGCTCGCTCGCTTTGTCGGCAACATCAGTCGCCCGCGCAACCCCTTTGATAATTCACTTCCGTGTTTACTTCCGTGTCGTGCGCCGCCCGTCGCGGTACCTGTCGCGTCGCGCGCGATGTATTCTAATCGCGAATATTATGAAATGGTGCGGTGCTACTTGTTAAGTGGTGAAAGTTTAAACGCAGCTCGAAGATTATACGAAGCAGAAGCTCTCCCAGTCCTGCGAAATCAAGGACTGATAAACCCTTCGCTACCAAGTCGTGAGACAATTTTGGCCGCGAACCAAAGGCTGTTGGATTACGGACAATTTACTACGCCCACTCATGCTCACGGAGGTGGAAGACAAAGACTGGCAATAGAAGCCGAAGATGAAATCTTTGATTTCTTCGAAAGGAACCCGCGAGCCAGTACATGAGATGCCGCACGCCGCTTTAACGTAAGCCACTATGCCGCGTGGAAACTTCTGAACACGACGGGGTTATATCCTTTCCATTTCCAGAAGGTCCATGCTTTGCATGATGGAGATAGTGGCCCCCGTCGCATCTTTTGTGAGTGGCTGATTGCGCACCCTAATGCCAACATTTTGTGGACTGACGAGGCATTATTTACGCGTGTGGGGCTGTACAATCAGCATAATGAACATTGATGGTCGTTCAGAAATCCTAATATGATTCGGGAAACCCACCACCAAGTGCGTTTTAGTGCAAATGTGTGGGCCGGTGTCATCGGCACAAAAATACTGGGGCCGTACTTTGTCGAGGGCCGGCTGACTGGTGGCAATTGAGGATCTGCCCGTGGCCTACTACCGGGATTTTTACTTTCAACTCGACGGTGCACCACCCCATTACGCCGCTGCCGTTCGAGATCATCTCACCGATGAATACGGTGATCGATGGATTGGACGCGGGGGTCCCGTCGTGTGGCCAGCGCGATCGCCGGATTTAACGCCTTGTGACTTTTACTTGCGGGGCGAAATTAAAAGACGTGTTTATGTCGAGGAAGTACAGAGCCTCGACGACTTAAAAGTGCGAATTAGTGCGGCATTTGATCAAGTGAAAAATGACACTGTAGTGCTCGCAAAATTAAAAGGAAACGTGCAAAAACGTGCTAGACTCTGCTTGGAGAGAAACGGTATGCACTTTGAACAATTATTAAAGCATTCGTAATTTAGTTTAGGTAGGGTAAATTGATAAGTTGATTATGTACATAAAGTTGATGAATTTTTTAAATACGCCTGATTGCAAAGGATTAAGTAGTTACTTACCTACTTTTGATTGGTTTTATTTAACTGAATTTTTAGTAGCTTTGGTACCTATCCATTTAAAATAAATTTTAAAGCAGTAAAATAAAGGTTAATAGGTAGTAGGTAGGTATCTAACAAACCTTTTGCAATTTGACGGTCCTAAGCCCGTAAAAGTATGAATGGAAAACTCCAACTTCATGTACCTTTTCACCAAACATGACACAATTTCACGTAAACAATTGCAAATTGGCTATCAGACTATCAATGAAATGCGGGGAGGGAGGGTGTGTATTTAGTGGGCGTGGCGACGCGCAGTGTCCACAAACGTAGGATATTTATAGATAACTTTGTGATGGTAAAACTCATTTTTTTTGTACTAAGTGATACTTAAAGAAAAAATACGTGTTTCACATTTTTACCTAAAGGTTCCCATATGCAAATTTGGAGAGTGATTTTAAATGCACCCTGTATATATCTTTTTTTTTACTTTATATATGTATTTATTTTATACCACTAGCACTAGTATTTAAGTATACTTGCGTATCTTAAGTATCTTATATTTATTCTAATTGTAATCTATACTCATTATATAAGGTGGTACCGTTTTAACTGTGAAAACTTTAAGGGGTAGTCAGGTGATGTGTTTAGAACACAATAAAAATAATAAAAAAAAATCTAAAAATTATTTAATTTTTTTTTAATTTTTTTTTTTTATTATTATTATTATCGTCGTCGATTCTTCCGATATTTAACCTAAATGACCACAAAATAACAATAAATACAACAATAATCGAATAACTATGGTGTTCTCTTGTTTTACCAACACATTATGCCATCCACGCGCGAACCGCACGCGGTCATGAACCCAAGCAGCTGATGACACGTATCGTACGTACGCGTACGTATTACGCCTTAGAATTTTCGAAATATGCTACTGATACTACTACCTACTTAATACATGGCTTTCCTAGCAAATTAATGTTACCTACGCTTTTAAGGTACCTATCAATAAGTTCGATGACCTTTGATAAACTCAACTTTATTAAAGTAAGTGTACGTTAGGCAAAGATTTAAATCTTTGACGTTAGGTAGGTATTATGAACGGTCGCTTTAAATTAGTAATTGTAATTACATGATCCCGTTTTCCATTACATTTCTAGTCTAACAAGTAAGTTCAATGACCTTTAATCAAACACCTTAAATTAATGTAATCACATAAATTTAAGGTGTTTATCCTATGACGTGTTTAGTAAATTACTTACTAACGTATTTAGTTCTAATGGGGTCTCTCTTCCTTCACACATCGTATCCGACTCTTTTCACTATTACATCACAATCACAATGCACTCAAACTCTTTAAAGTTCATTGACGTCCATTATTTACATGACCAGTCAGTGTGTCCTGTACTCGAAATCCTTTTACTTGTCCACAAAAGAATCAATGCAAGATAATCACACAGAAAGACTAAATACCTACTCGTAACTCGTAAATTTAATGACAACTATCACACTAATTCATAATGTAGGTAGGTACAATACACTCACACATCACATCACGATATGTGTTACGAGTTACGACATTTCATAGACTTCGTGTCCATGCTTTTGTGTACCTAAACACGTACCTATTATTATTATTCTGTGACATGACATTAAAAGATCGGCAAAATGCGTGAAATATCACGACAAAGCGTCCTCCGGCGCGTGCGACAGGTCACCAACTCAAATCAAAATCTGTGGCGGGGCGGCGGGCGGCGGACGACAAGGCGGGCGGCGCTCTTTGCTGCCCCCCGCCCGTGCCGCCCCGCGCCGCGGCCGCACGCGTCTTTCAGGTGCCGCGTGCATGCATGTCGCGTCGTCAACGCATCTACAAAGAAAGCGCCAAAAAGTTACCGATAAAAGGTGCTACAGACGTTTCGTTTTTGTGATATTGATTTTTGATGAGTAGGTAAGTAAATTGTTAAATCGCTAGCTTCATGCTCGTTGATTTATTTTATTAGGTTAAGTACCTAGGGCATCCTTTTTATTGTTGTTGGGATTTTTTTAAGTTATAAAACTGTTTACAAAAGAAAAAACATATGAATGAATAAAATAGGATGTTATTGTAATTGTAAATAAATGTTATCTGTCACTATCTATCTCCCATTTTACTTTTACTTTTTAATGGCTATTAACAATGTTAAGAATCATTCGATTAGGTAGGTACGTTTAATTAATGTTCACAACCACACCTCCTGCCTTTTTTTGTGATTAAATGATGGTTTTGATGACTCGATTTTGTAGTTTTATGGCAATGATAGTAAAGTATAATAATTTAAAATTCGCTTAAGTAATGTATGCGAAAAGAAGTCCACAAACTATTTCTAGGAGTTCAGATTCCGTGTAGTGTGTAGAGTCACCTTTAAACTAAAACAAAACCCTCCGCCGCCCGCCTGCCGTCTTCTCTCTCTCTCTTCTCTCTCTTGGTTGGACGACCGCACGCAGCACGCACTTCTTATTTTTTCTGCTCTGCAGTCTGTGTCCGTGTGTTCTCTCGTCGTGTTGTGTTGTGTTTGTTTGCGTAGAGTGTTAGCTATGCCTCGATATACAAATCCTACTGCGTACTAATCCTATTGTGCATTGAGAGAGGTGGTGATCGGGTGTAGTGTAGCAGTTCTGTAGATAGTTTTTTTAAAGTGTAAATAGGACTTGTGAATAGAACTTGTTAATAGGTGATGGACTTTTAAACACGCCAGATGAATGTAGGTAATAATAAAATAATACCAAGTATGTAGGTACCTAACCTATTTTAGTTATTTTATGTAAAAGACTGACTGTTTTTATTGAGTACCAACATTAGTTTGAAAGTCCAAAGCCTGTCAAGTGTGATGGGAAGCTTATCAGTCTTATCACCTTCTTGTGTAGTGTGCAGTGTAAACAAAATCAACCAGCTGTTTGGGGTCATGTAAGTACACTTACCAATTTGAAGTAACAGAGATTATTAGGTACTTAATTACTCACGTTTTTTTTACAATTAATTAAGTTCGAGTTTATCAAAGGTCATCGAACTTAGTGATACCTTAAAAAGCGTAGGCAACAACATTCGTTTATAGGAAAGCCTGTTTTAGGTACGTGTGCGTAGCGTAGTGAGTGAGGTACAGTGGTACAACATCGTCAGCTGTTTGTCGGCCAGCGCAGCGCGCCGCGCCGGCCGGCCGGCCGCGTATGGATCGCATAATGCGTGAGTAAAACAAGGTAATACCATAGTAATCATTTATTTTGTTGTATTTATTATTATTTTGTGATTGTTTAGTTTCAATATCGGAAGAATCGACGACGATAATAATTATAATAAAAAAAAAATATAAAAGTAAAAAAAACAAAATAATTTTCTGAATTTTTTTATTATTTTTATTGTGTTCTAAACACGTCACCTGACAACCCCTTAAAGTTTTCACAGTTAAAACGGTACCACCTTATATACGTATACGTAGTATGTATACTTATTTTATGTATTAACACTAGCATGTCAACCTACTCTAGAGAATTTTAATTTTATTACATATTATAAAATTGTATATTTACATTATATTGGGTATATCATATTATTTTATTAAAAACAAAGTTTTACTTACTACTTAATAATTAATTATACTTATTCTATTTTACAGGTTTTCCTGGACTTCGGCAGGTTTTACCTGGTCATAATGGTGTCAAACATGGCGACGGTTAATAAGTAAAGATAGTGTGTTATTCCCGTGTAATTTAACAATCTTGTACGGGCCTTTCCATATAGGAGATAACGCTTTCCGTAATCGAAGGTGATTCTTTAGGTACACATAATCACCGGCCTTGTATTGGGCAGAACGAGAATGGGAGTCGTAATATGTCTTTGATACAGCTTTCGATTGCTGTATATGTTCAATAGCTTTTTCACGAGAATGTTTCAGGCGATTCTGTAACATTCGTACATATTCAGGGTAAGTAGCACCTGTAGGTTCTTCAAATATGGAGTTCGGAAGGAAAGGCTTATTACCGAACATAAGTTCATAAGGAGTATACTTGGTAGTGGAATGGACGGCTGTATTATAGGCGAGCATGGCCGTGTACACATAACGAGGCCAATTATCTTGTCCCTCATTTATGTAGGATTTGAGGTACTCTTTCAGAGTCGAATGGCTTTTTTCCAGAGCGCCTTGCGTCTGAGGATGATAAGGAGAAGACCAGAGTTGCTTGATCTTAAGGAAGTCGCAAGTTCTTTTGAAGAGTTCTGATGTGAAGTTCGTACCTTGATCGGTGAGTATCATTTTAGGAATTCCAAATATGGAGATGTAATGGATCAGACACTCGCTGGTTTCTTCAGCTGTAGTGCTACGGATGGGGTATGCTGATGAAAATTTGGTTAGGTCATCTTGGATGGTCAATATGAACCTTAATTTGGCAGGGCCTGATTCGGGGAGCGGCCCAACGATGTCCAAGGCTATGCGTTGGCAGGGAGCAGTGGAAGTAGAAGTGATTTGCATAGGAGCGCGGTTGATTTTCCTTAATGCTTTATTTTCCTGACATGATTTACACTGTTTGACATAATTTTCGACATCAGTACGCATACCCTTCCAATAATATTGCTCTTTGACTCTATTATACATTCGGGCTGAGCCCAAATGACCTGCTATAGGAATGTCGTGGTTTTCGTGTAGGATTTTCTTTATTTGACTTGGAGAAGGATACGTGATATTGTTATGATAAATGTTAACTGTAATGTTTGTGTTATGGAATAGATACAAAAGGATATTATATATTTTGACGAAAGAATGTACTTCAAATGAATTTCTGAAGTCTGGAATGCTTATATCGGTTACGCCTTCCATAGTGACAATAATGTCACGAACATGTTTGAGGGTATTGAATATTTCTGGATATGATGCTACATCGAAGTGGTTCACTCTCGTGAATAACAGGAAATAGATTTTGTCGTTGGGTTCTATTCTATGGTGAGAATTTAACTCCCTTTCAGCTTCTAGGATTTCATTGGGGTTTCCTAGGTTACCCAGGATTTCTTGAAGGTAAGGATTCGATTCATCGAGGTCAATTGAGGTTGGTATGAGGATTATTTTAGATTTATTTTTAGTGAGGTCTACATTATGTTCAATAATTTGAGTATTTAGGGTTTCTTTTTTATCTAGGGTTTTCAGTAGCGTGGAATAGTCGCTAGTGAACAGAGGAGCGCTTCGAGGAGAAAGAACAGGTATGGAGTCACCTTCAGGTAAGTTGGACGGCTCTTCTACGTGTGAGCTGGATTCTGGAGAGTTATTTGCAGCAGGACTATATGACGTTGAAGGTAAGTTACTATCTTCAAGAAGACCGATTGAAGGTAAGTCATTGCTATCAATGTTGAGAGGAGTGAAAGGAAGACTGACATCAAGATCCTCTAATGTGATGGGACTAAACGGCGGTGACGATACTGGATCTGCAGGATCGAGGCTAGGCATATCAGGGGCAGTAGCACCCTGGGACAGAAGTGGTCCTCCTATGGCATTCGCTTCAGGAGGGCGGACGCGCTGTGTTGTAGAAGGATTTTGAATGGATTCCTCAATGGCGTCTTCAAGAGGATTTGTATCAGGAGAGTTACCTGTGGCTGATTGGATAGGGTTAACAGGAAAACGAGATAGAGCATCAGCGTTCGTATTGGTCTTACCTTTTTTATACTTGATGTCATACTCGAACTCCTCGAGTGTGAGACGCCAGCGGACAAGACAGGAGCCAGGATCTTTATGGTTGAAGAGCCACTGTAGTGGCTTGTGGTCCGTTATGATTGTAAAGCGGTTTCCGTAGAGGTAAGGTCGGAAAATTTTGGTACCGAACACTATTGCCAAACATTCTTTTTCAGTTACCATATAGTTTTTCTCTGCCTTGTTAAGTGTACGTGATGCACACGCGATCGGACGATCTTGTCCTACAGGGCCTTGGGATAATATTGCTGAAATCGCGTAGTTTGAGGCGTCGCAGGTGAGAAGAAAGGGTTTGGTGAAATCAGGATAAGCCAGAATTGGCGCTGAAATGAGTTTATTTTTTAAGGATTCGAAGGCGAGTTGTTGTTCGTTTCGCCATTCAAATGGGACATCCTTTTTCAACAGGGATGTGAGAGGCTTGGCCAGCTTGGCGAAATCTGCGATAAATCTTCTATAATATGACACCAGCCCGAGAAAAGACTTTATATCTTTTGGGGATTGAGGAGTTGGATAATCGCGGACGGCTTTGGTTTTTTCTGGATTAGGCTTAACGCCGTTTTCGTTTATGATGTGACCCAAATAAGTCACTTCCTTGCGGAGAAACTCACACTTTTCAGGTTGTAGTTTCAGATTGAAGTTTCTGAGATGTTCAAAGACGTTTTCAACTTTTTCCATATGGGATTTTAGGTCATGACTGTAGATAACTACATCATCTAAATAGACAAAGCATCTGTTGCCTTGAAGTCCGGATAAGCAATTGTTCATGAGTTTTTGGAATGTTGAGGGGGCATTCTTGAGCCCGAACGGCATACGATTGAATTGATAATGACCTTGAGGGACGGAGAAAGCTGTTTTCACTGCGTCTTGAGGATTAATTAGGATCTGGTGAAAGCCGGATGCGAGGTCTAATGTGCTGAAATACTGACTGTTCCCTAATTGATCTAGTATTTCCGTAATCTGAGGGATAGGATAAGTCTCGCCAATGGTTATATTGTTGAGTTTACGGTAATCTGTTACTATTCTCCATTTGCGTTGGCCTAGAGAATCAAGTTTTTTGGGGACCACCCAGATGGGAGAGCTCCAAGGAGATGAAGATGGCTCTATTATATTTTGATCGAGCATTTTCTCAATTTGAGTAGCAACCTGGGACATCAGTATTGGTTTTGATCTGATGATTCAAGGCATTAGTGAAGGTTAGTTGGTCATCAGGGAGATGGAAGATATCAGAATATTTGGAACACAGCTCTATTATGGCTGATGATTCTTCTGCATTTAGGTGAGAGAGCCTCAGTGAGTTTAACACTTCATCTGTCCTTTCTAACACATTTTGGGATTTAGATGATAGAAGTACGGCGCCAGAATTCAAGGGTAAAATTTTGAAGTTCTGGTTGGCATCGATTTTAACGGATGACTCGGAAATGTTTGCTACTGTTATATTAATTCTTTTGTTATCTTTGATTTTAACGATACAATTAGCGACTAATAAGGACTCTGATAAGTGTTGATCCAGAATCAATCCTTCCTTCATTGATTCAGGGTTTTGGACTGTGCATTCAATAACTGCTTCGGAACGTGGCGGAATAATATAGGTTGGATTATAAAAATGAAGCTTGACGTCGTTAGTCTTGATTCGGAGGATATCTTTTGTGTAGTCGATGCTACAGCCAAATAGAGTAAAGAAATCAGTTCCTATAATGCCGTCATAAGGAAGATTTATATCATTGATGACGTGAAATTTATGATGTATGTTTTTTCCAGGAGCTAGTTCTAATTTTAATTGGAAATGGCCTAAGGTCGGAGTTGTATCATCACCTGGATCAATACCCTTTAGGTTAATACTTTCTTTGGTTAGAGCGATTCTTTTATGGATAGAGGATTTCTTAAGTAATGATACGGCAGAACCTGAGTCTACGAGCAAGGTCATGGGGATATCTGATATTTGAGTATTCACAAGAATATGAGGTAACATCCTTTTTGATGTGTCAATATGGATTTCATAGATTTCAAGACTATCTTTGGCATTTCGAGATTTGTTTTCAGACTGGGCACTTATTTGGGGCTGGTTACCCGTGTGGTCCCTGAGTGATGAATGAAGGGCACTTGTTTGGGGCTTGTTACCCGTGTGGTCCCTAAGTGTTGAATGAAGGGCGCTTGTTTGGGGCTGGTTACCCGTGTGGTCCCTAAGTGTCTAATTAAGGGCGCTTGTTTGGGGCTGGTTACCCGTGTGGTCCCTAAGTGTCGAATTAAGGGCGCTTGTTTGGGGCTGGTTACCCGTGTGGTCCCTAAGTGTTAAATGAAGGGCGCTTGTTTGGGGCTGGTTACCCGTGTGGTCCCTGGATGTAAGTGGATGTATGTCTGGTTGGGTGTCATTGGATAATGAGGATGCAGTAGATTGTTTGGGTCTCACGCGACACCTACGCGAGCCCTTTATTCATTTAAAGAATCTACAGTGTCATAGCCGGCTTCTCCTTCCTCCTGTGTGGTAGGAAGATCTTGTTCCTGGACATGGTCGTTAACATAGTGGACGCGCCTAGGAGGTGGATTACTATAGAAGTTTTGGTTCGGCGGCGGCCCACGAAATTGCTGTTGGTCACGGTTTCTATTATTATAATACTCTCTCTTTTTACACTCTTTTATATCGTGGCCAGGGGTCCTGCAATATCTACAGAACAAGGGAGGAGTACTCTGCGACTGTGTGTTTGGATTTGGCTGAGATTGGAACTGAGGTCTAGGCTTTGCTGGAAGAAATCTTCGGTTAGGATTGTTGTTTGGCCGTGGATCTATTACTGGGGCCCTTTTGTAGAGAGAAAGCTGAATCCTCTCTTCGGATATGGCAAGGTTTATGGCTTCATTAAGAGTTTTTGGTGCGCGACATCTAATAATGTTGGATAATCTGGGGTGAAGCCCCATAAGGAAGTGATGGAGGGATAAATCCTCCATTGCCGCTGTACGGCCTGGAAGTTCCTTTTGTTTTGTAGTGGAAAGCGAAATCTCTGTGAGGAGTTGTGACAGGCAAGTTTCAACCCTGAGGGCGTATTGAGTTACATTTTCGGCAACGCCCTGTTTGCTTTCTTGCAAATCCATAAGGAGGTGGGCGTAATGCTTACGCTCACTGAACTGAGTCTTGAGAAAATCTTTAAGCTGTTCCCAGCTGTTAAATTCTTTAATTGAACAGGCGGTTTCCGCTCTGCCTTGCAATTGAGAAAGGATGTATTTGAATAGGATATCTTTTTGAGTGTCGGCGGCCAGTTCAAAAGCATTATTACAATTCGAGACGAAGGAGTTTAGGGTTTCCCTATTGCCGTCATACGGCTTGATGAATTTCAAAAGGATGTTCAGATCCATCTCTACCGATCGGGATCTGGTGCGGGTAGTATCAGTACGAGTTTTCGATTGAGGTTTAGGCGAGACTGCCGGTGAAGGTTGGTCACACTGGATATTTGTATCTACGGTAATGTTATCTGGATTTTTATTATTTGGCATAATAGATGATAGTCTTAATTAATTAGGACGACAATTAGTCGTTTTAAACACACACGATTTAGTATACTAAATGGTCATATACACTATGCCTGAATAAAGAATTGACACTGGATAAGGATATGCACTATGCTTACAAGCGATTTGACTTAGTCTAAACAATAACCAAAGACTTACATTGAAACGATAATCGTTATCGGAAACACGGCGGCGGGCAGATGGATTCCGGAGCGATAAGATGAACTCGGCCTTCACCGTGTGGGACACGGATTCACGGTGAGGAATGACGATTCGATGAGGTCGACGACAGGAACGCTTTAGCACGACAACTGGTGCCAAGCCCTCAGTTGGCGAGGCTTTCTGGATCAGGATGGTGTGACGGCGCTCTCGGCCGTGTTTGGTAGTTTCCCGTTTTACTACGGGGATCAGGAACACGCACACACTTGCACGTAGGTATAACACAGGATACACTTGGATAATTTTATTTCACTTTTGAGTACGGCACAAGCGGAGTCTGCACTTGACGCTTTTTATTTATTTAAGGACACTGGGGATTTTCGTATCCCACCGCTGCCACCAAATATTATGGGGCCCCAAGCGAAACACGTTTTAAAAAAAACTATTTTATTTGAACTGTTGAGAAAAATGGAATTTGGGACCCGATGGCAACCGTACTCGACCGAATTCTAAAGCAGACTGAGCTCGCGGCGGCGCGAGCTCTGGGATGTGCGGATTGCTGATGCAGCAGTTTCTGATCATCATCAGCGTTAAGGTTTGCAGAGGAAAGGTATAACAGATCGAATAAGGAACAAGGATCACAAGAGCATATATGTGAAATGTACTTACCTGCCCTGACCTCCTAGACGCTTCCTGAAAGCGACGCAAGACTATGGTTTTATATTCGCTTGGGACCTGCCCCACCCCCTGAATGTAATTACATGCCAATATGCAGTCAATTATTTTTTGAAAAAAAAGCTCTATATTTCTACACAGTCTACACACACACAACACAATAAAGTGCGAGACCTTGAGCGAGTGAAGGAGGCCTTGTGTGCGTGTCGACTGGCCGCTTGTCGCGTACGCGGAAAAACCGGAAAAAACCTGTTTTTTGACAACTGCAGCCAGTGGACAATCTTAGGGCATTGCTTGTTTTGTTAGTTGCAAGTTTAAATTTCACGTTCTTAAGAAGCTTTGTCTCTGGTTCTTTCTTTACTCATGTGCCTTAACATCTGATGAGGTGAAGGCCAAGCACTATTTCGTTGTTGATAAAAAAATCCATATAAGAAGTCCGTATTATTTTGATGGAATTGTGAATGGGGAATGTCCGTAAAAAATCAATTTGGCTGAATATTTTTATATAGGTAGGAATAAGCTTCTTTAGTGTTAGAAAAAAGTTTCAGAATTAACGGTTGCGTGAAAAATTTATAAAAATTAAAAGTCTCTTTGACTTCACAAAAGTACGAAAGTAACAGCAGAATGGAGATTATACCTTTGCCACCACTTGCCTCAACCACAGCAAGTATTTAAAAAAAAAAGTTTTGACATGTTGTGTTACTTATTTTTTTTTAAATATCATGTTGTGGTTATGGCAGGTGATGGGAAAGGTATAATCTCCATTCTGAACTTTCGTATTGCTTGACCTCTCTGTCGGCTCGTTTTGGGGCGAAGCGCTCAATCCGGTTTATAGTACTATTTCCATGGACATACCGCCATGTTGCGGAAATATTTAGAGCCAATTTTATTCCTTTTTAATTATTTTTAAAAGTAATTAACTGTAACAATATTTGAAAGGGTCTAATTAATTAAAAATAATAAATATTGATATTTTAAAAATAATTAGTGGCGCTATTATCACAAAAGTCAATAAGAAGTTAAACTATGACCGCGCATACCGTTGTTTCACTCGATGATAAAATTACGTATTTTAATGACTATATTTTTTATGATTCAATAACAAATGTACAGTTTTCAGATTTTTTCCTGTAAGTGTAGTTTATGACGCTTTTACTTGCCAAATTTCATAGTTCTAGGTCAACGGGAAGTACCCTATGAATTTTGATTCCTTTGAGAGTATCGAAAATGCGTTTTTTGCGGCATAAACGGCAGTATCTTTTTTTCACGTTAATTTAGAAGTTTGATTTTTTTACAGCTTCAAGGGACCGTAGACCTTAGTATATAGTTTAAATTTCAACTCGATACCTCCACGCGTTCCCGAGATAAAGGGTCTTGACAGACAGACGGACGGACGGACAGACAGACGGACAACAAAGTGATCCTATAAGGGTTCCGTTTTTTCCTTTTGAGGTACGGAACCCTAAAAATAAAGTCAATTCGACTTCACAAATATACGAAAGTAACAGCAGAATGGAGATTATACCTTTGTCACCACCTGTCTAGCACAACATGCTATTAAAAAAAAGTTTCAACACAAAATGTCAAAACTTTTTTTTAATACTTGCTGTGGTTGTGGCAGGTGATGGCAAAGGTATAATCGCCATTCTGCTGTTACTTTCGTACATTTGTAACGTCGAAGAGACTTTAATTTATTAAAAAAAATTGAAGCAACCGAAAATTCTGAAACTTTTTTCTAAAACTAAGGGAACTTATTCCTACCTATAAAAAAATATTCAGCCAATTTTTATTTTTTTCGGACATTCCCCATTCAGGTTGCGCAGCGCTAATAGTAGTTGCCTCTCTTTCTATCGCGTGCTCTTACCTTTTTTGACGACGCAACGTTAGGGTTGTCTTCCTTTAAATGAACTGTGTCTAGAGTACGACAATTGTTTATTGGTTTTTTGATTTTGACATCCGTACACGGCATAGTAATGGCGATTCGACATTGTTACTATTGTAAAGAGACAATACCTATGCAGGCATTGATGCCGTGCGAGTTGCGACTCGACTACACAGGCGGGCGTGTGGCGGCCCGCTGCTCACTTGTGCCTTCGCGTAGGCACGGTTAGCAGTAGGTGCTTATCGCGCGACTTTGAGCGAGTGAAGGAGGCCATGTGTTTAGATAATTATGTCTCGGTAAAATGTCAGGACCGAGGACCGACGGACAACCTAATAAAAATTTGACACTACTGTCGCCGAGGCCGAAATCGTCTAGGAACCGATGACGATGATGGATGAATATAATATCAATGATATGTATTATATCAGTTCGGCACAAGAACCTTCTGGGAATCAAAATCCCACTAGTTCCATTATTAGAACATCTGGGAAGAAAAATACCAAAATTCCAGTCACGGAACGGGAATACACGACATCGCTAGACTATCGTGATTATTTTTTGTAATAGGCCCATAATCAGAATCACGATATTTTTCTCTTAGTTGGAAGTGTTTTGTTTTTCATTTTTAGGGTTCCGTATACCAAAATGGTAAAAAAAGGAACCCTTATGGTGTGACTCAGTCTGTCTGTCTGTCACAGCTGGATATCTCGAGAACTACTGATGGTATCAACTTGAAATTTGGAATAGTTTAAGATGACATTTGCTCAACTATTTTGCAAATAAGAAATAATAAAAAAAAATAAATAACTTTTTTAAGTAGGGCCTGAAAAGGGGTCTTAAAAATTTGAAGTGGGGCTACTAGGCTATGTGGGGTATTACATGAAAGAGCGCCGTTTGCACGTTTTCAATAAATCTAGACCGCATAGTTTTCGACTTATGATAAAAAATGTAAAAAAAATACCGCCCCCCCCCCCTCCAAAGTTTGCAAAGAGAAAAATCTGAAATAATTCTATGTGACAGCAGTTTATATAAAAATTACAGGAAAAATAAAACGATGTCTCAATATAGCACACTTTTTCAGAAATTATCAAATTTCTAAAAAAGTTAACATTAGTTCCAGTATCAGTCAAGAGATGGCGCTGACCTAAAACTGCTATACTAATTTTATTATTCTACTCTGCAGTGTGGTTTGATGGTGCAATTATGATGGTACGGAACCCTCGGTGCGCGAGTCCGACTCGCTCTTGACCGGTTTTTTTTCTTACCTTTCAGGTCTTATTTCTTCATGGCCGAGTCCCTAAGAACGGGCGGATTCACCGGTCGGCGCTGTGGCTCATACTTTCTGGCTTTGTCTGGAAATTGCATTCTGCCTGGCACACTTAGAATGGGTGGTTTGGTGCCAAAGACTGGGTGAGAACTACCAATTTGTTTAATTTAAATTTCTTCTTCTTCACTCCCACTAAATTCATCATTTCAATTTTTGCCCGGCCGGGAATTGAACCCGGGACCAATGATCTCAGTATACGCGGTACCGAAAACATACCGAAAGCTTACTGGACGCTTATATTTCAACTGGGTAGTATTTAATTGGGTAAAAATAAATTCCCATTTTGGGTATCAAAAATACTGAATACAGCGTACTGAAATACTAAGTGGGCGACGACGGACTGAGGGCAACTACAGATATTGAAAAAGTAGTTTGAAGTAGGGATGTCTCCTGCCGATCCTACTTCAAACAACTTAACATATTACCATTAGTCTGTTTATACATATTGGAAATAGGCATATTTGTAAAGCAACACATCAATATGTCTACAAAGGCAAAAGACACTACAAATAGAAGCCTTAGACTTCCTGATGAATTAGTACAAAGCACGATACCAAAAACGAAACGGTTCCAATCAAATGCACCAGCAATGGCAATTAAGATATTCAACAAAATACCGAATGATATAAACAACTCTCTTTTAATAACTTCAAAAAAGCACTACGAAATTGGTTGATGGAAAATACATTCTATAGTATCGACGAGTTTTTAAAATACCGCAAATAACGTATTAACTTCTGTGTGGCTAACTTTATGCATGGATTGACATGAAATGTTATTTTTAGTTTGAATGTAAATGTGAGTTGTGTGTTAATTGACATGTTTTAATTTTATTTTCTATCTATTATCCATGAATTGAATTTGACATTGAAATCCATTTATTATTGATGAATTTAATAGAATATTGAAATTACTATATAAATATTGTGGAAACATTGTACCTTGAAAAAATAATATTTCAATTTTTGCATGTCATTGTAATGGCTAAATAGGTATAAGATACTAACACCTTATGTAAACCCTATTTAATGCGAATAAAATTCTATTCTATTCTATTCTAAAGTGTGATTTTAAAATACAAATTGAGAAACTAATTATTTAGAACGGGCGACCAAATTACTATTTGGGGTAACAACATTAGGGCACACAAAACATAACTAATTCGGCATATATTTTATTTAAAAAAGGTGACTATTATCTTAATCGAGATGACAAAAATACCATGTTGGGCAGCTTAAATTAGTTATATAGTAACCTACTTGGTATAATAGTTGCCCACTCAGTATTTTTGTCACTCATTTTTTTTAACTGCTAACTTAAATTATTAATCTCCCACATGAAGTCGCCTGTTTTACGTATTATTGTAATCCACAGTTTGTCGCCCGTTTAGTTATTTTGTCACCCAAAAAGTAAACCGCTGCCAGGTTTAGTATTTAAGTATCTCACTTACAGTCGCCTTTAATTATTTCCACTCACCCAATTAATAAATTCCCTTTCATACTCAGTCAGCCAGCGTTATTTCACCAATGTGAGTATTACCTCGACATTCAATTAAAATATCTTTCCAGATATTTTGACAATTGATTAAGATGAAATAGTTATATATTTTTTTTATTTTATACAGGGTCATTTTGAACTTACCATCCAAATTCTGAGGATGTATCAAATTTAAAATTTGTTGTGTTCCGGCAGTTAGAGGTAAAATAGGCAGTTCCTCAGTGATTAGAATTCCGGGTGTAATGCGTCCACCTTTGGCCTTATCGTCACTTAACATCAGGTGAGGTTAATCCGTTGTGGAAAAAAAATCCTGATAAGGAAGCCTTGATGAGCCTGTAACGGATTGAAAAAGGTTTTTCACATAATTTATTGTTTATTAATTTCTAGAGATGGGACGGGTACCCGGTGTGGATCCGGTACCCGGCGGATCCGGCACTTTTTCAGGATCCGGCCGGGTACCGGGTAATGGCACCAGATACCCGGCACTGCCGGGTAATTAGGTCTAGGATAACATTTCAAAATGGTTATTTCAAGAACGGACAGTTATTTCAATTCAACATGAATCAGTAGAAGAATTAATATTCATAATTCAAAAGAGGTAAACTATGGTGAAGAAATACAAGCGGTTTAGCACGATCTGGGTTAAGTCTGTTGCGCTTTTTATCATAGAGGGAAGAACAGGGAAGAGGAAAGTACATTTTTTCATGCCGGGTAACTTTGCCGGGTACCCGGCTACCGGCGCAAGCTCTCGGTTGCCGGGTACCCGGCAAAAGTAGGATCCGGTGCATCTCTAGTAATTTCCTTTTTCTTATTTCAGACAAACCGGAATCTTCCATTTAACAACAAATGCAGCACCACCATTTTCGCGAGGCTAATTCCATTATCCACAAAGCGAACGAGCTAATAACTGAAGTGATTTTTTTATAAATAAATTTACTCCTATTATTATTATTATTATTATTATTTATTTAAATCCATTAATTTTAATAACGGGTTCGATTCCTCAATTCTCATCAGGGAATGTTAATGTTATTTTTTAATATAACGAATTTCTTACTATTTTACCGTTAATTTTAACATTAACGTTATGTCAATAAATAACGTTAACTTTAACGTTAATTTGAGAAATAACGTTAAATTTAACGTTATTTACTGAAATAACGTTAATTTTAACGTTATATCTTCCTTTTGTTTACTGGTACTAATTTTAACGCTATATTTAACGTTAATTTTAGCGTTAAAATATTTTTAACGTTATTTTTACCGGTAAATTTACCGATAAAATGTTTTAACGGTATATTTAACGTTATTTTTTTTTATATCGTTATTTTTTTTAACGGTATTTCAATCCCTGATTCTCATGTAGTAGCAAAGCGATGCCGATTACTTTAATTTTATTGGTTATCTATCATAAATTTCGAAAATTTATGACCGTATTTCTTTTTATAAACGAAAACTATCAAATATTATCGTTCCGTCTTTTTAGGGTTCCGTACCCAAAGGGTAAAAACGGGACCAAAAAAGGGTAAAAAAAGACTCCGCTGTCCGTCTGTCTGTCTGTCGCCAGGCTGTATCTCATGAACCGTGATAGCGAGAAAGTTGAAATTTTCACAGATGATGTATTTCTGTTGCCACTATTACAACAAATGTTAAAAACAGAATAAAATAAATATTTAAGGGGGCCTCCCATACAACAAATGTAATTTTTTTGCCGCTTTTTGCTCGATATTAATAACGACAAGGTAGACAGTTGAAATTTTCACAGATGATGTATTTCTGTTGGCGGATATGGCTATATACCGTAAAATAGTTATGTTACAAGACTAATTGACTGAAATAGTTTAAAAGTTTAAGAACTCTAGGTGTAGATAGTAAATTTTACAAAAACGTGATTTCTGGCGCCTTGTCAGCTGCCGCTCTGTCGCAGCACGCTCGCTCCGCTCGCTCGGTTTGCACATGCTTTGGTCGCAGTTCTAACTTAACCTAATGAACTGTTTATGGGTTGGACCACATCTGTCAGCACGCTATCGCCTTTTTCCGTCACCTATTATTCACCTGTCGCTCAGAACCAACATTTGCTAGAAAACGAAAGATAGTGGGAATGTGACAGAACGCGGCGGAATCGCATTCCAGCCTCAGATCAAAATTTGATCTGAGGCTGGAATGCGATCCCGCATATTTTTATTTAATAAAAAAGGAAGATGGAGCGTTGCGCAGTGGTTGCGAACAACTAAGTGAAGCCGGTTTTTGATGGTACATGTGTGCGTACTAGAGGGCGAGCGGGGGCCGGGCGGCAGGGTTCGTCCAATGACGAACGAAAGCCAAGGCGTAGTTTCGTTACATATGTGTGCGTAAACTGTGTATGTACACAGCCAAGGCGTAGTTTTACTGGCTTCACCGCTTTGTCGGAAGACTCCGTCTTTACTTTTTTATTTGGTCTGAGATTCCAGCTATCTTCCAACCAATTCTAAGACTATTTTCATGACGAGTGCCCCTCACCCATCCCCTCCGTTCCCTTACTTTTATGTCTGCCCACTCAATTTTACAATTTACCATCATTTCAGATTGATTCATATCTATTAAATCGGGATATATGTAGATAGCGTTTCCAATACACGTTTGAACACTTATGAGCAACGCTTATAGTGGAATAAATTCGATATTAAAATTGGCGGCAGTCGTTTTTGCTCTTTTAAATGTTCAATTTTTACATTAAACATTAGATTATTGCGACAATAATTTACTGTTTAAAAAATGACACATAAATGTTAATAACACTATTTAGTTTAAATAAATTGTGTTTCTGATTCGGAAATTTAAAAGTTATTCAAGATGAAATTCATTCTGATTCTTTTGTTCATCGCAGATGGTTAGTATTTTCTTACAGCTGCGATGAAGATAAGAAAGAATAAGAATGAAATGATATTTTTTGGGTTGAGGGTGAAGTAAAGAATAAGACTGAATTTCATCTTGAATAATTTTTGAGTTTCCGAAACAGAATGCTTTATGTCGTACCGAAATATCTTTATATACCCTCACGGTATTTACATAGCACTATTTGCAGATTATCTTTGTTGATTCAGCTTTTACTGCGTCAAAAATAATTTTAAATTTCTACAAAAGGCTAAAGATTTCGCGCCAGTGGCCTTTTCAAATATGCAATGAAGTTACTTTTATTGAAAAAAATACTAAAATGATTGAAAGGACATTATCCATGTTTCATACATTTTTGGTCCAAATATGAAAGTGCCGGCCAAAAGACAAAAGTGCTTTATTCCGATAGATTTTGTCCACCTAAGCATTTTTTATTATGGCACCGAAGCTATAGCACCGCTTCACATTCCTTGTGTCAAAGTGTATGAAAAGACAGACTTTTTGAACTCAATTAAAATCTAGTATAGTGGTGCTACAGCTTCAGTGCCATAATGAGAAATGCTTAGGCGGACAAAGTCTATCAGAATTTGCTTTTTGGCCGACTGTTTTACATTTGTGCCAAAATACGTATGAAAAGTCAGACTTTCTGAACTTATTTAAAATCAAGTATAGCGGTGCTACAGCTTCGGTGCCATAATAAGAAATGCTTAGGTGGACAAAATCTATCAGAATAAAGCACTTTTACTTTTTGGCCGGCACTTTCACATTTGGACCAAAATGGATGATGTCCTTTTATTTTAAATTAATTGATTCGAGTTTAAAAATAATGTGCAATAAAAAGAAGTCTTGTGAATAACGTTGAATATCGTAGACTACATGAGGAAAAATTTACTGAAAAAACATCATTTTCAAAAACACGTTTTTAAAACTGACTGAAAATCGGACTAAAAACATTAAAACAGATGAGATTAGTGAAAACAGACTAAAAAATAAACAATAAATAATATAAAAAATAATGTTTTAGGTCCAATTTTTATGATTTTTCTTCTGTTTTAAAAACGTGTTTTTAAAAAAGATTTTTTTTCGAAAATTAGTATTTTCTACTTTTTAGTTAACGAGCTAAGACTAAAACATACCATCTCCTATCAGAGCACTCCTCAAACGAGCCAAAACTCGATGGGGTTGCATGGTTTTATTACAGAGTTCCTGTAGCCTTCTTTCGGCTCCATCATCAGATCAGCTCAATGACACCATAACATTGTATTGCTTTCGAGTTCTGACCTATGTTCAAAGTTTCAAGTTAGAGACTTGAAGCTCAAGGAGAGGACCCAGTATAGAACCCTGATAAACGCCTTTGCACAAGGCCTTAGATTGTGAGTAAAGTAAACAATTCTGCGGAAGCTAAGCTAGGTCCGGATGCACTTCATGTGCTGCTTACTTGCCATGGCTGTCTGTTTGACCTTAATATGAGTTTGAATTAAATAAAAAACATACATAAAGAATAGAATACAATTGTTAAATCATTGTTTGTATTTAGTTTTGGTTCAGCTGCTGAATCAATAATTAATAGCTCGAAAATTTACTAAATTGCGTCATTTATGAAATGATAGGTAGGAATTTCGCGTGGCGTTGCTTATGTTCATATTCGATTTTTATAGTTGAAATATTTGTATCTAAATAAATTATATCGGGTCATTTTGAACTTACCATCCCAATTTTAAGGATGTGTCCAGTCCATGAAACTAAACAACTTTCTCCAAGAAATATGTGTCAAATTTCGCCAGAGAATTTTGGTCATCCCATACTAAATTGATTACGCGATCTCTTTGATTTGTATGAAAAGTCGATTTTTATTTTACATATTTGACCATGTGTTCCTTAGAGAAAGTTGTTCAGTTTCATGGACTGAACACATCCTCAAAATTTGGATGGTAAGTTCAAAATGACCCGATATAAAAGAAAGAAACTGATTGGTGACTGACCTAAAATTCAAAATTCAAAAATAATTTATTCAGTCTAGGCTGTTACAAGCACTTGTGAATGTCATAGAAGCTACGCCATCGGTTCGCAAACCCTAAGAGGGAGACCTTGTAACGATAAGAACCGGCAAGAAACTCGTCAAGGGCTGCTTTTTTCTCCCTGTATATTTCATACAGAGTCGTCAACATTGAAAAATTAGCTCCACGTTTAAAGTGAGGTCATTTTCCATCACAATAATTAACAAAAGTTTGCACACAATGTGTAGGTAGGTTAAAATTAAATATCTACTACATTCAGATAGGTAAATGTGAGAGTAAATAACTTTCAACTAGTTGAGAAATCACTCTGTCTGCTACTCGAACCAAAAAACACTTGATGCAAGACATAAAAAGTAAAAACGCAATTCTTACAATTCAATATGCGTTAAGATAGGTACTCAGAAGCAGACCCATTCCCACTGGCAGCACCCGTTCACGAGCATGACGCATAAACCAGCCATCGCTTCGCTCAACCATATTTGAGGGAACGTAACGACCCGCCCCACACGAACGCACGCACAGCCCAAACTGTTAGATCTAGAGACTCTAGCGACATAGCTTCCCTATAATGTCTAGGGCTGCACTAAAAAAGGATTTTTTAAAACACTCCTTAAGGGGGTGAAACGGGAGTCCAAAGTTTGTATCAAAATCCCTCAGTTATGAAGCTAGGATCTTCAAATTTTGTGTTTAGGCTGACGATTGAAAATTAATATATAAGTGTCTCAGCGTTTTTCAAAATTTTACCCCCGAAGGGGTGAAAAGGAGGATGAAGTTGTGTATAGAAGAAAATCCTTCATTTTCGAAGTAAAAATCACTAAATCTATAATTTAGGCTTCTGGATGGAAATCTAACGCAACATTTATTGTTATTATTAGTATTTTAACCCCTATGGGGATGAAATGAAGATGAAATGGGGTAAATAAACCTTATAATAGATATGGATGACGATTGCAAAACAGACATTTATTTTGGAGTCCAACACGGTGGATACATACATACAGTCCACATGTGAATAGCAATGATGTTGGCGTATAACTTTTAATATCATTGAATGGGCCTGTAGTTCTTCCCTTGATTCTTTCTTATGTAAGAGTATTAGATTAGTGTGACTCTGCCCATTGTCTAGGTTTAATACGCGTGCGTAGTATTTTGTTGAAGACTTTAGCCAGGCTCCATCTCTTCCGCAATACCTCTTAAGAGTTCGTTAGGAATTTGGTCAGGTCAAAACAATTAATGAAACAATTACAACTCACATATTTATGATTTTTTGTTGGGAACATTTTAGCTACATATTTTAGTTGCGTTGTAATTATGGTAAAAACAATTGTACAATAGACCTTAGCTGAACGTTTCGTTGTATTTTTTTGTGTTAAAATTGATTTTTTTGTGATAAAAAATGTTAAAAAATCTATTTTTACAATTTTTCCACATTTTTTATTACGATTTTACGAATTACGGTTTTATACTGTTTCGAAATCCAAGCTGTGTGAATGAACAATTTTGGACGCGTGTTGGTAGTGTAGGATTATTTTAAACATGTGAAATATCAACGCACAAGTAGTTTTGAGGCAGGAAAAATTAGGAATCGGCAGTAAGAGCTCATTGAATGTCTTGCTCCATACAAAAAGAAACATTAAATATTTTTTTCCGACCAAACTATTAGTTATAGACAGAAAATTGTTACAATTTGCGCTCGTCATAGCTCTGAAATGCAACCACCGAGAGCCGGAAGACCGCATCGTTTCAGCTACAGGGACACCATACTTTGAATAGGTACTAAAACTGACCATTTCTTTGATCGTTTTTTTTTTCGTAATAATAAAGCCTCTTATAAGCGCTGTAACTCGAAGTTGCAACCACTGAGAGCAGGCAGACCGACATCATTCATATTAGGGGATCACTCTATAACCCATAAAAATGAATCTAACCTTTTCCCTGATGGTTCCCTAAAATCTCGTGGCTTCTTAGTCTAATATTAAAAACCCCGAAAGCTTACATATCAAACTCCAAAACCAAAAAACAAAAAAAAAGATGTGTACGATCTAAAAAACATGATGGTGGATACTGTCCGTACGGTAGGGTCCAAATGTTCTGTCATTTTCTCTATTGCCCACTGTTCAAGATAGATTAATGAATTATGCTATGTACTTACTTCATAACAACAGCCGGGGAAAATAAAGAAACAACTTATTACCTAACAAAGCATAATTCTCTTTATGATTAACAATTATCTACCAACTTCGTTCGTACGGTTTACCTACCTACGAGTTATGTATAGATACAGGTAGGTACCCAGTGTCGAGGAGTAAAATTATGGCGAAGGTAAGCCGCTCTACAAAAATGTTATGAACTTATGATCTGCATAGTAGACCGATGGGGTGGAATTTCTAAACTACTTAAACGGTAATCCGATGTGAATCGGCTTGCATGAACCCATTATATACGCATATAATTGTAATAAAACACGTCTAATGAAGTCGGGTGGGGCTCTTAGAATAAAAAAAGAAGTTGTCCCTCAGCCCCACCCGACTTCATTCGACGTGTTTTATTACAATGATAATGCAATTTGAATATTATTTCTTGATTTTTAGAGGTATTTAATTTTGAAACTGTTATTGTTTTTATTTTCAGGTATTTTGACGTAAGTAAACCTATTGTTCTACCAGAACTCTTGGTAAAGGCTGAATAAATATAGACATTCTGCAAATAATGTTAAGTAAGTACCGTTTTGGTATATAATGATATTTCGGTGCGACATACTGCATTCTGTTTCGGGAACTCAAAAAATATTCAAGATGAAATTCAGCTTGATTTTTATCTTCATCGCAGCTCTTGTGAGTACCTAAATTTTGATTTATCAACATTATCTGGCTTTCGTCCTGGCCACGGCACCGTCACTGCTCTACTGAAAGTCACTGATGACATTCGCTGGGCGATGGAAAATAAGGAGCTGACTATCCTGGTATTACTCGACTTTAGGGAACGTACCCATACTACGTGACCCATATTTTACCATTTTTGACCCCCCTCCCCCCCCCTTGGTGACCACCCGTAGTATATGCCGAGACCCCCCCCCTCCCCCCTGGTTTTCACGTAGTATTTCATAGATAAGGGTCTCATCATTGTTGCTCATTTTTGTCTTTTCATTAGTAAGGCGCTTGCCACGTAATTCCAAGAGTGTGTATTATAATTTTACATACAATTACAAGTGAAAAAATGTATGAAGAAGAAAAAAAAATTCTCTGCGTGCCATATTTGAATACAACTTGAAAAAAAGAACCAGATTTCCATTGACAATATTGACTACGTGACAAAACATAGGCCCCCCTCCCCCCCCTGTGACCAAGCGTGGTATTTTAAAGACCCCCTCCCCCCCCTTAACGGGTTACGTATTATGGGTACGTTCCCTTAACAGTGCCTTCAACTCTGTCGATTTCGATATTCTACTTGCCACTCTTCGCTCACTAAATGTCTCTTCTTCTGCTCTTTCATGGTTTGATTCCTATCTTCAGGGGCGCTCGCAGTGTGTCCGCCTTGATGAGTCAACATCTGATAGGTGTGTACTCACTGCTGGCGTACCTCAGAGAGGTGTTCTCTCACCACTCCTTTTTTCTATCTTCATCAACTCTGTTACAAAAGTCATTTCCTCCAACTTCCATCTCTACGCAGACGATTTGCAGCTATACCGCCACTTTAAAATCGATGATGTGGACTCCGCCATATCTATAATAAATGAGGACCTGAACAGTATTTCCACCTGGGCTAAGCAGTATTGGGCTTTTGGTAAATCCAACTAAATCTCAGGCTATAATTATTGGTAGCAAATACATGCAGAGCCAAGCCCATTCTCTTCATTTGCCACCTGTGTTACTAGATGGAATTACTATCCCGTTCAGCGACTCCGTAAAAAAATTAGGTGTTATCCTAGATTCCAATCTTTCCTGGTCGACTCATGTCGCTGACGTCAGCCGCAAGATATACTTTACTTTTCACTCCCTCAAATGTCTCCAAAGTTTTCTACCCTTGCCCACCAAAATCTCTCTTGCCCAGTCACTCATTCTACCTCTTCTCGACTATGCTGATGTCTGCTACTTAGATGCCACTGAGCTACTATTAAACAAACTTGAGCGCCTCCAAAATATTGCCATTCGCTTCATTTTTGGTCTTCGCAAGTACGACCACGTTTCAAACTATCGGAGAGAACTCAAGTGGCTTCCAATACGCCTGCGCAGGAATGTTAGAATCCTCTGTCTCCTTTTCAATGTCCTTTTCAACCCTACTACTCCATCTTACCTCCGTGATCGTTTTTCCTTCTTACACTCGCCTAACACCCCGTGCAGATCGCATCTTAAATCCATTCTTAAATTTCCCACTCACAGTTCCGGCTTCGCTTCTTATTCCTTCTCCGTGCACGCCGCTCGTCTCTGGAATTCACTGCCGGCTGAGATAAGAGATTGTCGCACGATATCTCTCTTCAAAAAACGTTTGAAGGAGTATTATTTATCTTCCTGTACTTAACACTAATTCTTTTCTCCTTTGCAACTTTCTTCTTATTTTTAGTATATGTATTTGTATGTATTAAATATTTTATCTATTTGTGTAAGTATATATTATTATACATGTTCAAAATACACACAGACTGCCCTTCTCAATGTTATTTCCTGTCCCGGGCCAGCTGGAAGAAATTTCAACATGAAATAAGCTGTGCCCTTGTACTACTCTTCTGTCCATTATTTTTCTTGTAAAAATGTTGGGTGTACTAAATATATAAATAAATAAATAAAATAAATAAAGTATCTGCTTCTGTTGTTCCATTTTTTTCATCTTTAGTCAAAAAATATGCGGCCTAAAAAAATAACAAAATGTTTGAGAATGTGCAAACAGCGCTCTTCCATCCCCATATTATGCTTCAGTAACCCCACTTCAAATTTTTAAGACCCCCTTTTAGTTCTTGTTGCAAACAATCTACAGATCTTACACTACGCGTAACTAGGGCTGCCATCTCAAAAACTTGCCGCCCAGGACCAAAAGCGTAAAAACCCCGGACTTTGGAGCCTTGACCCCGGACATTTTTTTTTTTATATTCACTTTTAGCTTGGTTAAAAAATACATTTTACCTAATACTTGACTGAAAAAAAAAGTTGAATTTAGGCCTTTTTTCGTATAAAATAGTGTGTTTTACTAGTTATGATGTAGAGCAGGGGTATCGACACAATTTTGTAGAGAGCCAGGGTCCAGGTTTAGTAGTTTTGTAACCTTGCGGGCCCAAATTAATGCCCAACTTGCCAGGGGCGGCTCGCAAAAAAAAAATGGCCGCGCATCGCGATTTTTAGTCAGTTTCATCCACTAACCTTGTGATTTTGGTTGTTTGTAGATAAAAACGGCCGCGTAGCGCAATTTTTAGTCACTTTCATCAACTAACCTTGTAACCTTGCCTGATTTTAGTGAAAAAACGTCGCGCAGCGTGATTTTTAGTTAGTTTCATCCACTAATCTTGTAATCTTCTTTTTCCTTTTAAATTGGGCCGCGCAGCGCGATTTTTTGCTGAAGTGAGGCACCCGGCTAGGGGGTGCGCTGAATATAGAATTTTTTTAAGACTTTAATTATAGTTCGGGTTTTACCCGGACTACAATCAGATCCCCGCCCGGACGCTCCCCGGACGCCCTCCAAACTAGGACAAATCTGGGGAAACCCGAACGGATGGCAGCCCTACGCGTAACTATCAATGGCTTTCAATGCCTGTAATTTAGAAATAAAGCACATGATTGTTTTAATCAAATATCAATGCACATAGGCTCCATACATAAGTATAAACAGGAATTCATTTTTTATCGTACTACTGACGATATCGGAGCTCAGACTGACCTCGCGCATCGCAACAGCCTATTGTTTTTGTCCGACTGGCTCAAATAATAGCCTAATTCAATCCCGAGATCCAATTTTCCTCTTCTTGTATCGACATCAGCCATTTTTAATGTCCCCACTGCTGGGACACAGGCCTATTCCTTATGGATGGATAAAGAGGATGGGCCATAACCCACCACGCGGGCCCAATGCGGATTGGTAGGTGTTAACGACTGTAAATGCACCCGGGACCAACAGCTTAACGTGCCTTCTGAAGCACGGAGGAGCTCGAGATAATAAATTTTTGGTCACCCATCCTGTGACTGACCCTTGCGAAACTTGCTTAACCTCCGCAATCGCTGGGCCAAGCGCTTAACCACTGCGCCATCGAGCTTTCTTGTATAGCGAGCTCAAAAATCGTTATTGAGATATTCTCGATCCAAGTCGGTGACTAAGTTTTGAAATTTGTGCTGACAGATGTGGTCCAACCCTTAAGCCACGTGCGAGCGCAGAGCGCACGCGCATGCACGACAACAACTGCAGCCGTGGCCGAAATCAGTCCTGACTCCTGGACATCATCATCATCATACTCGTTGTGGTAAAAAAGTACACAATTTAATACCATGATTGTCTTTTTCTAGATTTCAGTCGTCATGTGCGATCCAATCCCCCACAAAAGCAAGAAGGGTAAGTCTGATTAAATCTTTAGCAGATCTATTTATAGCTTCTTATTTTTCTCAGTATAACACATTTTAACCCCTTATTTAATAAACGGATAGTGATGTATACTGTGGAATAATAAGTTTACACCTAGTTTAACCAAAAAGTTTTCTTATGAATACGTTTTTAAGAGGGAGAGAGAACGTAATCAAAACTAATATCTGTACCGTGGTAGGAGTAATATTGCTAAGCAATATTATTTGGTTAAACCGGGTGTAAGCTTAATCTTCGTTTATTAATAAAGGTTATTAAAGAATAAACAATAAAATCATATACACTCGCAAGCAAAAGTAAATACTACAGAAGCCTATTTTCATACAAACCAGCCTTTCTATTGTCTAACTTCAAAATCTATCGCAATCGCTTTCAGGATGTAATCCATTGAAGTTTCTTTTTGGCACATATAAAAACTTACCAAAGAAATACAGCAATGTGTCACATCCATCTGTCAAACGTAAGCGATTGCGATAGATTTTTAGACAATTAGCCCCCGGGTAACTTTGAAGCTTTGGTTCTCCACCCAGGATTAAACGGGATGTGATTGATTCAAAGAGTAAATAGAGGAGGCCCAGATCGCTAAAAAAACCCAATGGTTTAGAAGAGTCGTTTACATCAGAGACCGTACGGACTTTTTAGTGTTAGTTTTTCCATACTTTTGGTGTCATTTTAGCTTGATATTTTTTTTTAATTTCAACCCTGAGCTAAACGACTCTTCTATTCTAATCCATTGGGTTTCTTTAGCGATCTGAGCCTCATCCATTTACTCTTTCAATGGCCATTATCAGATCACACCCCGTTTAAACCTGGGCGGAGAACCAAAGCTTCAAAGTTACCTCGTTTGTATGAAAATAGGCTTCTTTAGATTTTACTTTTGTTGGTGACAGTAGTTAACTTAAAAGTCACTAGAAACTATCATTAAGGAACTCTTTCAGTTTAGTTTTTAAATTTTAAAAATATCATTTCGGCATGATGTCTTGAATATTGAATGGGGTCTATTTTTACTCGACTGTATTATTTGCCTATTTATTTCAGGTTTCAATATCTTCGGAGGTATTTTTGGTCGTAAGTACAATTTAACAGATTACCATATCCATCCAAATTGTTTTAACTGTGTTTAAAAACTTAAAAAGCCGTACACATATAAATTTATTTAATTAGTTTAGCTCCATTACGAGTAAAAATTAACATGAAAAACTAGGTACCACAATCTTCCAGAGACTTTGTAAAAAAATGTGGTTATGGCAGGTAGTGGTAAAGGAATCATCTCCATTCTGCCGTTCTTTTTCGAAGACGGTTTTATATTATTCTTAAAATTTTCGAACGACAAATTCTGAAACTTTTTTTTATTAATAAGGGAGCTTATTTTTTTACCATTGAAAAAAAATTCAACCAATTTTTTTTTAGGCAATAGCCATTGGTAGATAGAACACTCTTACAACGACTATAAAATGACGATGTACAATTGTATTTATTGAGCCTTCAACTTATGCCATCACGAAAATATATTTAAAGTTTAATAAAACTGAAATTGGTGTTAGGTAGGTATTTTTGTCAACAAAAAATTTTGCACTGAATATCTAATTTATTAATATTCTGTTTTACTTTTATTTCAGCGAAATCAGGAAAAAAAGGAGGTAAGTCTTAGTCAATTTATTTAACTAATGCTAATTTATTTTCTTATACTTTCGGTATTACAGTAAAAATATGTTAGTTTTTAATGGTAACTAGAAACTCCTGGTACTGAAAAGTATGTATGTTACAGTTAGATTATACTATCTCGCGAGATTGTAAAGATTGTAAACTAGAAACTCCTGGTACTGAAAAGTATGTATGTTACAGTTAGATTATACTATCTCGCGAGATTGTAAACTAGAAACTCCTGGTACTGAAAAGTATGTATGTCACAGTTACATTACACTATCTCGCGAGATTGTAAACTAGAAAATTCTGGTACTGAAAAGTATGTATGTTACAATTAGATTATACTATCTCGCGAGATTGTAAACTAGAAACTCCTGGTACTGAAAAGTATGTATGTTGCAGTTAGATTATAGTATCTCGCGAGATTGTAAACTAGAAACTCCTGGTACTGAAAAGTATGTATGTTACAGTCAGATTATACTAACTCGTGAGATTGTAAACTAGAAACTCCTGGTACTAAAAAGTATGTATGTTACAGTACTTACAGTTAGATTATACTATCTCGCGAGATTTTAAACTTGCGGAAAAATGTGATCCGTAACATTACTGCTTATCAGTGCTTACAATTTAACGCACTATTTTTCGAAAGATTACAAAATTATCTAAGTTGAACTGTCAAATTATGAGATTTGATAAAAAGTAGTGTATGAAACTGCACAATAGCTTGGTATTAAAACACTCGTGTTTTACTACCCCTCATTATCTCATTATTCAACGGTATACGGTATCGCGTGTATAAGTATGCCAAAACAAACTTGTTTTGAAGTTAATTATTCGAATTTTATGATTATGAATTTATTTCGTTAAAGACTTTTTTTATTACGCTAAGAAATACTTGTCAACAAGGTTATTAGTATAACATCAACAATCTCGCAAGAGTAGACTACTAACATCATAAACAACAACATTTATTCTACGACTTTTCCAAACCCAGACAAAAAAAAAATCGACTCTCCATACAAATGTATCTGATCGAGATTTGTAAGAAAAGTCTTGTCTGTTTTTGGAAAAGTCTTGTTGTATATGATGTTACTAATCGACTCCTGCAAGGTTGTTGGTGTTTTACAATGGGGAATGTCCGAAAAAAATCAAATTGGCTGGATATTTTTTTATAGGTAGGAATAAGCTCCCTTAGTAATAGAAAAAAAAACAGAATTTTCGGTTGCGTGAAAAATTTAAAAACAAAGTCTCTTTGACTTCACAAATATAGGAAAGTAACAGCAGAATGGAGATTATACCTTTGCCAACACCTGCCACAACCACAACCATAGACATAGAAAAATTTCGCTACGCTCAAGTAGACGGACAATGGTGCGAGTGAGAAACCGATTCTTACGGCTTATGCGATGTGCGAGAAAGAGTTGAAAGAAAATGACAGCAGAACCTAGTTTGACTTCATTTATCGTCTGTTATCATCTTGGTGAAAAGCGTCCACACGATTATTTTGTAATTTTGACCGCGATCTGATCGGTTTGGCTCATAAAGCTATATAAATCAATAATGGTGTCGTGTTCTGTACTGAATTGTAATGTTATTTACGACAAAAACCCAAATAAACACTCATTTCACAGGTAAATAAGATTGTACAAGTACCATTTTCATATTTCATATTTTAGTTGAATTTATTCCCAAACACACTAAGTAATACACTAATATCATGCTATTAACCGCCTATTTTCTAAATAAAGGCTGATTTCTAAACATTATGTGTTAGATAAAAAGATATTATGTCCGTGAACTTGAGAAAATAAGGCGTAGAGATTGATCAAATATTATTATATTATCGATACTCATGTCGATGATTTCCAGTATAGCCTTGTTTGTCTTTGTGAACACTGATAGTTTTATCTAAAGCTGCTTTTAACCGACAGTTTTCAAATGTTAAATTATGCCTACTTAAGTACCTACCATAGAAATAGAATGTCAAAGAACAACAATGTCAATAAACAGGTGATCCGAAAACGAATGCATACATTTTATATGAGATACGAAAAAAATTACTTAGATTCATAAAATATGACTATATATGGCAAAGGAAATTAATAAACTATGTTCCATACTGTTTTTTTCGTCGATAAACGAATAAATGTAGAGAAATTTGGTTTTAGAGAAATTTGTGGCAATATCTTATTTACCTGTGAAAAGTGTGATTACTTGGATTGTTTCTTTTTGTCATATCACATTACTTAGAGCACAAGACACCATGGCTCCACGATACCTTTATTTTAAATTCTAATTAAGATTAACAAATATTTTAAACAAAATGTGATTGTTCATTTGCTAGGCGGGACGCTAGGGGCTCTTACTGTGAAAAATGTTGGCACATGTCACTTGATCCTTTGTCTCTTTTTTACATAGACCGTGTCCGTATGATGTTAACTTCTCTTTTCCACGCTTTGTTGGTCTTCTTGAGCGCAGCGTAAATTTTTCTATGTCTATGGTACCTACTAATTTAACAATATTTCCAGGTTTCCTGTAAATCCAGTGATTAAGTTACTGGATAAATGTCATATATAGAATAGGCTGGGAGCCTCAAGGAGACTTTAAGAAATTATTTAAATAAAATTGTTCAAAATCTTGTTTGTGTATTATTTATTAGAGCAATAATACATTATGGTTATCGACAATCTAAAATGGACTTCAGGGCATCTCTAAAGTTCACGCACACGTTTACAAATTTTCACACACTGGCTCATGTCACTTTTGGTGTCGCAGCCAAGCGAACTCTGTTCCTCTATTCCAGTGGAATATTCACTTTATGACCACAACATGGTATTAAAAAAAAATTCAACACAAAATGTCAAAACTTTTTTTTTTTAATTCTTGTTGTCATAGTGGGCGTGTTGGCAAAGGTATAATCTCCATTTTGCTGTTACTTTCCTACATTTGTGAAGTCGAAAAGACTTTAATTTTTTTTTTTAATTTTTCACGCAACCGAAAATTCTGATTTTTTTTCTATTACTAAGGGAGCTTATTATGAAAAAATATTCACTTACCTATGAAAAAATATTCAGCCAATTTGATTTTTTTCGGACATTCCCCATTAACCCTGTATAGTACTGACTGACTTTAGCCCGGTTTGATATTATAAATCATAATAATATTGGCTAATTTTAATTAGATGTCATAAGTACTAAAAACAGAATAATAAGTAATTTTTATAACTATTTCAGCTGGATGTAAAAAGGGCGGCTGGTTTTAAGTAAGTACATATTTAATTAATACAATAAAATTTAGTTTAGTTACATAAAAAACTTCGAATACATTAGGGGACATGTTGTGGAACATGTTTTAATGTTTATTTATTTATTTATTTGCAAGGGATAACAAACGATGATACCATATTGTGTAAACAGGTACGCTTAAAAAATAATCATTACTAATTATACAACCAGGGGGCCATCCTTAAATTACGTCACACGTTAAGGGGGAGGGAGGGGGTCGACGAAGTGTGACATTGTGTGACAAGGGGGGTGGGAGGGGTCCTAAATTTTGTGACGTCACATTTAAAAATAATTTAAATTGAAATAAAATAAATTTTGGAACTGCTGTAATAACTCAATAATTATTTCTAGATGTAAAATTGTAAAATATGTCACGTCACACTAGGGAGGTGGGTCTCACAAATGTGACCAGCTGTGACAAGGAGGGGGAGGGGGTCAAAAGTCATGAAATTCGTGTTACGTAGTTTATGGATGACCCCCGATATATCCACAGCTTACGTTTAATGTGGCCCTGACAGAAAGTAGAGCAGCGGTGAATTTTATTTAATATTGTAATTCTACCAACTTATGACCAAAAAACCTATCAAATTATGATCTAAAATATAAATAAAGTCAGATTTCGGAATGTTCAGTAGGTATTTTAAAATTTGAAGATGTGCTTCCCTGTTTGCATTCTCCTCCCACCTACCCATATTTTGATTATTTTAATTATAAAACTCGTTTCTAATAATTAATCTCTAAACCGTTTGTTTCAGTTGAAGCATCTACAACCAGTCAACTATCTATAAATCAAATTAAATGTTTTATGTCATTTACATTAACTTATGTCACTTTAATTAAAATCATAAAATTTTTAGTAAATCCTGTTGTTTAAAATTCAATAAATTAACATGGATTTCGTCTGAAGATACGTATTTACAGTGTTTCATTTTTTATTTTAAAATTATTGGTTTATTCATGGTAGCTACAGTCATAAAACGACGCGCCGCCATTTTCAAGGCGCCCCGTAGAAAGAGAGGGGGATACTTCCGCCGAGAGCTGTCTTCTCTCCATCCGTCGCATCCGTCTTACGCATTTTCGATCAGCCACGTGATTCCTGACGAGAGTTTAGCATTTTTTCCCCATACAAAAAGCGCACAACGCCGCTAAAGAAGTTTTCACTTCAAAAAGGGAGGGTTTAATTTTGAACAGTACGTATTGTTCATCTGTTCCCTCATAACTTCTAAACTAAAACTAGGGGATAGAAGTTCGTATGAGACTTCCGCAAAGAGATCGCCAAGTCCCCATACAAGCTGGGGCCTAAAGTTACAGAGCTGAAAATTCGCCATCATTATGAAATATCCTTGTAGCTCAATTTTCAGCTATTCCAGCAATGGGCAAATATTTAAAATCATGTGTAATAATGAGGTAGAGTGTAACACACATAATGCTCACAATTAGCTATCTGAATGTAGTAGATATTTAATTTTAACCTACCTACCCATTATGTGTAAACTTTTGATAATTATTGTGATGGAAAATGACCTCACTTTAAATGTGGAGCTCATTTTTTAATGTTGACGGGTGCGCGAACCGATGGCGTAGCTTCTATGACATTCACAAGTGCTTGTAACAGCCTAGACTGAATAAATTATTTTTGAATTTTGAATTTTTTGAATTTTGAATAATGAGGTGAGTGTATAATGAGGTAATAATGAGAGACGTCTGAAAATTGGTCAATCAACTTTTAAGTGTCCTATAACATAAAAGTGTATTATCTTTAAATAAAAAAATAAGAAAATAGTTTAGCTTATAAATACTTAAACTTAAGATTTAAAGTATCATTTTGGTAACAGAATAATAAATATATTGTTTACATATTTGTTCGTATTATACAAGGTCATTTTGAACTTACCATCCAAATTTTCAGGATGTGTCCAGTCCATGAAACTAAACAACTTTCTCTAAGAAACATGTGTCAAATTTCGCCAGAAAATTTTGGTCATCCCATACTAAATTGATCACGTGATCTTTTTGATTTGTATGGAAAGTCGATTTTTATTTTACATATTTGACCATGTGCTCCTTAGAGAAAGTTGTTCAGTTTCATGGACTGAACACATCCTCAAAATTTGGATGGTAAGTTCAAAATGACCCGATATAGGTTGTCCAGTGGACATTTCATCAATTTCATACAAATAAAAGGGACATCGACGTCTCTTGAACAACCGTTAAAATACGAACAAATATGTAAACAACATATTTATTTCTATTACCAGTAATCTAATAAAGTATTACATTTAACCCAAACCATTATTTTTAAATAAGTTGATATTTATTTTCAAGGAAATATACTTTTATGTTTGTGGACAGGAAAACTGATGTGAAAAAAATACACTAAAAAATAGAAAACATTAAGGAGATATTGTCAGCAACTTACAAAAAGAAACAAACACATTTTCATGTAAAATGTTGCCAAGACGATGTCATAGAGCTCGCACTATCAAAAAGTTATCAGGGCTAGTGTAGAGCCAAGCTTCTAACTCTTGAAGCCCACTTCACAAACTCTACATCTTAGTCAAAAAATGTCGCTTGGCCGGCGTTACTACAAGAAACAAAAGTAATGAACAGTGACACAAATTTTCACCTTACGCCCATGTGAATGTTGCGAAATGGCCAAGGCAAATATTTTGACTAAAGAAGGTGTAGCGTTTGTGAAGTTAGGGCTTGTAGAGTTAGGGCGTGTAGAGTTAGAAGCTTGGCTATACTTGAGGTCTGATAACTTTTTGACAGTGCGAGCTATATGGTCTCGTCTTGGAGACATTTTACATAAAAATGTTTCTGGTGGGATAACACTTTTCTCCCTGGTAGAGGTGAAAAGTTGTATGTTTAACACGAGACCAAATTTTTGTTCTGCCTCGTGCCTTTAAGTCACTTACAGTGCTCAGTAGTCCGTATTAGAATAACTCGCTACGCCCGTGATTCAATTCCAGACTACTTCGCGAGTTCGTGATTTAAAGTCGGCACTCGCAAAACAAATTGACTTTGGTCTCTTGTATAAGAAATAATAATAATAATTTTATTATCTTATTTATTCTTATTCTAATTACAGTAAATATTACAGCTAAAAAATAACCTATTATTAACATAAGGCAGTCTTTTCTTTTACCCTGCTACCTATTATGACGTCTTTTAGCTAACAAGAAAAATATACTGACCTTGCTGTTGAGTTAAAGGTTATAATATGAAAAACAATCAGTTAATTGTTCTATCAGAATTTTAAACAAAAGGGGGTACTTAAAGGCTGAATAAATATAGACATTCTGCAAATAATGCCGTGTGGGTATATAATGTCATTTTAGTGCGTCACATAGCATTCTGTTTCTGGAACTCAAAAATTTTACAAGATGAAATTAAGTGTGATTTTTTTCTTCGTCATAGCTCTGGTAAGGACCATTTTTTTTTATTTATACCTAGCATGACCTCTGAAATGCAATATGATATTCGCTGGGTGCGAAGATATAATAATGGATCGCAGCGCTCATGGTGGCAAAAAGTAGAAATAATGAAGGCTCTGTAATCTGTTTGAAAACGATTTTTAATTGATTACTAGCGATACAGGACCAATAATATAAATGTATTATCATTTAATAAAATTATTAAAGTAGCTTTATCCTCTTGTTTTACAAAATCTACAACTAAAAATGAAGTAAACAAACCCTAATATAACCAAAATAAAACACTTTTTTTTTGAATAGATCTTACTTGCCATATTTAATTTAAATGACCAAGAATGATTTCACAACACTTTGTCCACCCAAATCACAGTAATTTTGAAGTTTACACAATATGTATAGTATTTTTTAATATTTTGTCACAATGCCGCTATTACATATCAAAACGTCAAAACGGTCAGTGGCCCTACCATGAGTTGTTGCAAACTGTTTACGTTACAGTAAACTATCGTTTTCTCTCTTTCACTCGTATTGACTGTCCGACAGTTTACTGTAACGTAAACAGTTTGCGTCAACTCATGGTAGGGCCACAAAGGCCAACAAAGTTGCAACACGCTAGGTGGCGCTAAAAGCGTGCACGGAGCCAATAGCAATTTATTACGTTTGACTGTCAAAAGACAATGAGGGCTTTTCAAAATGACCAAAAACTGTAGGCTCGATAGATGGCGTTGATGAAAATGTATGTGTCAATGTATTTTTTTTTACTTAGCTTCGAAGAGTACTCAGGTAGGCAGGCAGATGTAACCCTAAAATGTTTCTCTTTGGGCAGATGTCAGCCAGCGAGCGCTTACTTGCCTCTTTGGTTGCCGTTTATTTAAAAAAAAAAACAATTTTGACACTTCTCGTTCCATCAACGCCATCTAGTGAGGCAAAGAGTAACTATTTTTTTTTTCAGGTCAGAGCCAACATAGTTGCAACACGCTAGGTGGCGCTAAAAGCATGCACGGAGCCAATAGCAATTTATTACGTTTGACTGTCAAAAGACAATGAGGGCTTTTCAAAATGACAAAAAACTGTAGGCTCGTTAGATGGCGTTGATGAAAATGTATGTGTCAATGTATTTTTTTTTTACTTAGCTTCGAAGAGTACTCAGGTAGGCAGGCAGATGTAACCCTAAAATGTTTCTCTTTGGGCAGATGTCAGCCAGCGAGCGCTTACTTGCCTCTTTGGTACAGGCCGTTTATTTAAAAAAAAACAATTTTGTATGTACATGTAACATAAAGTGATATTTTATTTATGTGTAAATAAAGTAATATAAATAAATATTTAATTTTACCACTTGTCTAAAATGTTTTGCACTAATTTATGAGAGTACAATTTATAAAACTATTTTGTTTTTGTAATTTGAGCTAACTATTCTACACAGCTTAAATGAAACGTTAATCATTCAATCTTAATTCAAAAGTGTCATTTTACTGTATAAAAACCACCGTGAACTTAAGATCCTGCTCTTAAGATTGATCTTAAGAGCTGAGATCGATCTCATTTGATACGCTCTTGATATCTGACTATTAATTAATATCCAACTTAAGATGCTGCTAACATCTTGAGAGCGTATCAGCTGAGATCGATCTTGAGATCGGTATTGAGAGCGGTTTATAAATACGGGCCTTAGAGCGTTTTCGCCACAGAAATAAAAACAAAAATTATAGCATTTTTCTAGGTGAAATTAATCCTACTAATATTAGAAATGTGAAAGTTTGTGGGTTTGGATGTTTGTTCCTCAATCATGCAAAAACTACTGAACGGATTTGGTTGAAATTTGACACACAGATAAAAGATAGCCTGGATTAAAACATAGAATACTTTTTATCCCGATATTCCTACGGGAACGGGAACCAAGCGGGTGAAACCGCGGGCGGCCGCTAGTCAATTAATAAACTTAATTTAGTCTATATAATAGTTGAATATGTTTTTTACGCCGTTATCTGTTAGGATGACCACAATTTGTAGTATATTTTCAATGTTGTCAAATACCCTATTGTTGCTATGGCGTCAGGCTTAGGTAAGATGGTGGTAGCTAGCCAGGCGGACTTGAAATAAGCCCTACTACCAACCAAACCGAGTAGATACAAATTGAACCCCCCTGGGAATCGAACCCGGTACCCCTGCGTCTTATACGGGTGGGCGAACCACCAGACCAAGAGGTCGTTAATTATTAAATATACTGCTCAAAAGAAAATAGAGGCCACCAGATGAGTTCCAGTACAAAAAAGCTATATAATAAGTTCTGAAAGGCATTTTTCTGATATAAACAATCTGATTTTATTATCTGATCTGGGGTGCGATTGCGTAAGGTAATCATATTCATTTGAAAGTTCATATTGTGTTTCATCGGCTGCAATTTGTATGTGATGACATATATTATGATACAATATGAACTGTCAAATGAATTCGATTGACTTTACACAATCACCTAACTGATTTTATATAGCTGCAATAGTCACTTTACCGATTTTACTGTCAAAGGTAATTGGTCATATATTTGACAAATGATGAAAATTAAGAGACTAAACCAGTTTTAAATTGAAGGATTCAATCCCACTTTTCAAAATATGTAAAAAAAAGTTATGTACCGACCGGCACAAAAGTTATTTTACAGTAGGTATGTGTGTGAGTGTATGTTTATTTTTTTCGTTAATAAAACAGATTTTTTTAATTTCAGCATTGTTAATGTGTGGTACAAGCATAATAAACGTTTGGATTTTCTTTATTTTAATATATTTAATTTATTTTTGAAATGATTTAAAAATGGTATAATGATAATTAAATGACGGGTACGTATCAGAATGTCTAAAGTTAAAATGTCTAAAGTTAAAATGGCAAAGTTCAAAATGTCAAAAATCAAAATGCAAATGGTTTAAAATGTCAAAAATCATTATGTATAAATTCATAATAGCAAAATTCAAAATGTCAAACGGTTCAAACATCAAACTAGTTAAAATATCAATGGTCCATAAGTCAAAGGTTTACAATGATTTGAAAACAACAATTCGCCTTTTTTTTCAATTATCGCCTTGCAAAATTTTGTGAGCAATTCTTTGTAGTTTCTAGTAATTGCGTTACAATTTTTAAATTGTAACATGGAAGAGGGTATACTTACGTTTTCGAAATTTGTGATTATTTACCTAAGATGTAACATTATTACACTATTGTGTAAAAAAATAATGTTTTTTTACTATTATAATATACTTACTGTGATTATTTAGATACTTAGATGTAAAGCTTTTATATTATGATGTAAATATAAATGATGATTTTCTTACCTATTTATCATATTTATTTTCTATTATTTTAAGGGCATGATTTCATCAATTACCTAATAAATACGTTTTCAGTGACCTAGTTAATAATATTTGTTCCTAAAATAGTAGATCTCTCACCTAAATCGAATCACCAAATAATGTTAAAACGATTACCTAAATATTAATTAAAAATTACTTGGAAATAATATCAATTATCAAAATAATAAAAGTGTCACTGAAATTGAATCACCAAACAATATCAAAATGGTTTTAAACTCCGTTATAAAAACTCCGCCCCTATTAGGAATTTTTCTATTAATTAGGTAACAGATCTATAATTTCGATAATTGAACGAATTAATCGATGCTAATAGTTAGATGATTAGATTTATAGTGACAGGTTTATTATTTTAGGTAGGTGTATTATTCCTGCCCGTAACTTAATGCATAGATCCGAGCATAGATCTTAGGTATATTCAGGCTATAGAAAAAAGTGATCAAACTATAATTTAAGATTCATATTTACATTAATCCGATGATTTATACTTTAGAGACAGTTTTGGTAAATATGATAACTAATATATTTCTTGGAGATAGATATTATTATTAGGATATTGCAGATTAGTGACACATCTAAACTTAGGTGACAGAAAATTTTGTTCCCTTTTATTTTCACTTTTGCTATAGTATGTACCTGTGCGAATTAAGTTCGCATACGTACACACTATGGCAAACTATTTTCAGCACAGGATAATATTTTTTTTTGCTGCAGGTTCGCGAACCTAAGTGAGTACCCACCTTAACGTGCGCCTATTGTCCTCCAGTTTTTTGTGTGCATTTCTTTGATTCATTGCAATATATCAAATGGATGCACTCGCCGAGATCACCAGTCAAGACTAAGCCACCACGAGACGCGGAGCGCACGCCGCTCGACCAATGCACCGCGCCCGTGTTGTGCACGCGCTGACGTTGTCGTAATCAAGTTGTTATTATTTCTTAACTTATTCAAATCACACTTTCTCAACTTCAATTTTGGTAGACTGCTACACTTATCACCAAACATTAAAGCAGGAGAATAAGCGATCCCCTCCATGAAAAAAGACTCCGGCAAACAGTGAGCTTTCCATACAAACGTAATACATAATTATCTGTGGTAGGTAATACATACCAAAATGATTTGCGATTGGAACATATTTAATCCTCACCACTGAGGTACTGGCTTACCTCTTACTGCCGGAACACAACAATTTTCAAAGTCCCTTTAGACTATGGCTATGCTGAAACGTCAAGAAAATCCAAAATCAAACCAAGTACTAACTAATTATCAAACTACTTTTAATAAAACCGCAAGAAAACCGCGCTAGTATCCGTTACTCCGGCCGAACCGTGAGCTTCCCATACAAAGTATTAATATAACACCAAAATGATTCGCAATTTAACCATATTTAACTTTTTTTGTGATGTTATTAATTGGATAAAGAAAGACATTATTTATCTAGTAATAATAAAAAATCCAAAATATCAAACCAAACTAAAATTATTGCGATTTACAGATTTGTATGAAAAAAATTAATTGGAATTTATTATGAATTGGTAATTTGAATATTAGACATTTTAAGTTTTGATCATTTGAACTTAGACATTTTAATTTAGGACTATCTGACCGTTTGACATTTTAGTTTTTGACATTTTGAACGTTTTACATTTTAATCGTTAGACATTCAAATTTTTGACATTTTGAACTTTGCCATTTTAAGTTTAGACATTCTAACTTTAGACATTCTGATACGTACCCCCTATTTCGTTTATGTACGCTGTAGGTCAAATGTCCGAACAAAATGCCCAATGACCTTTACAGTATAATTTTTATTTCTCCTATTCGCCGTGTGTCAGTAGCCCCTATTTTCTTTTGAGCAGTAAATTATACAAATAAAATTATAATAAAAAAAGTATAAATTATCCAATAAAGTATATTATTTATATGATTTTTAGTAAAAGGCAAAAAATACTTGATCCCTAGACACTTTTGATGTAAGAGACCGCCTCGGGTCGTGCGGCCGCCTCGACCCGAGGCTGCTCAAAAAGAGACGCTGCCTCAACCTGAGCCACGACTTCCGACAAGACTCTTCTCCGACAGGACGGAGCTCCGACAAGCCCGAGCTCCGAAAAGCTTGGGCTCCGACAGGACAGAGCTTTGATAAGACGCCGCTCTAAAGCTAGGGTTTCCTAAGAAAGCGGTACCGTCACATAGCGGCCGTAATTTTACGGACGTAAAAGACTATTTGACTTTACGGTGTTGACGCCGCTCTCAAGGAAACCGCGGCGTATTGTTTACATAGAAAACTTTCTACGTCGCTAAATTACGGCCGTAATATGACGGCACCGTCATCCTAAGAAACTCTAGCTTAACAGGACATAATTCCGTCGACATAAATACACTAATTACTGTTTGGAGAAAAATGTATTTTCTTTACGCAAAATACAAATAATAATAATTATCTTGTTGAAGTTTTTTGAAGTCAGTTCTTTTATGGTACTTATAAAGATTTTATTTTTTACTATGAAGTATGTATTTTGTATAAATAAAAAAGATTTTTTTTCAAACAGTAGTAGTGTATAATTATGTCGTCGGAACTGTGTCTTGTCGGAGCTAGGGCTTGTCGGAGCTCGGGCCGTCGAAGCGGAGAAGTGTCTTGTCGGGACAGAGTTTTTCACTTAAATTTCGCCGCCATGGAGCGAGCCAGATTTTGTCGATTTTGCGCGCGCTAAAGGCGTCTCAGTCTGAGCCGTGCGTTCAGTGGAGACGGTAGTTTTTGCTCTAAACTGGTGGATCGCGTTGCTTCACTAATCCGCAACGTGCCTCGACCCTCTGCCTCAAGGTGAGCAGCCTCAGTCTGCCTCAAGAAGAGGCTGCTCAAGTGGATACGAGGCTTTATACTCGTTGTAGTAGAAAAACATACTATCTAATACCATGTCTGTCTTTCTCTAGCTTTCAATCGCCATGTGCGATCCAATCCCCTGCAAAGGTGGCAAAGGCAAAAAGGGTGAGTCTGAACACATCTTTATCATCTTTTTTATATATTTAACATTAAAATGCGCTTAAAAACATCCGATATAGTAATTTTGTATGGGAAATTTGTACAGCTCCATCTAACACCGAAAAACGAAATGAAATTTCTATAGATATAATATAGTACTTTGACGCGCGTTTTTTTTCCCGATAGATGTTCATGCTAGGGGTACTAGTGTAAAAGTACTCGATAGAGGATTTGTCTATGAGAAATCTCATTTTGCTTTTCGTCGGTAGATGGCGCTGGACAAATTTTTCATAGATAATTAAAAAAGTTATTTTTTTCGATAGCTTTTCGTACTAAGGGTACTGAAAACCACAACTTTTTTTATTTTTATTTTAGAATGAAATAGTGTTTTGCTTAGTATTGATTATCGAAAACAATAGTCTATTTCCGTTTAAAGTTGTCACTTTACAGTTTTCCATACAAATAAAAAACAAAAGCATTACTTCTGTTAAGATTTATATTATACAACATGTTACAAAATAATCCCCTAATACTGAATTAAATCGGGATCATCAAAATGAACAACTTTTACTATGGGATCAACTCTGAAATCACGAAAAAAACCAGTTGTTTCATGCAAACATTATTATTACTCTTACAAAATGCGCCCCACGTTTATAGGTTTAAAACATCTGAATAAGGTTAAAATATAAATTATAACGGATGAAAATATTATATACATTCTAGTCCTTTTTTTATATGTTTTTATTTCGATTTTTATACTTTTTAGTTTGTTTTTTTATTACTTATTTTTTTCAGCACCAAAGAAGTTCGGAGGTTTTTGGGGTAGTAAGTACATTTTTATTTATCAAATACATTAGAATTGTCTATCCAAAAAGCTTTTAAAAAAAAACAAGACCTCCTTCAAAAACCTTAAAAAACAGCTCTATGAAAAGCAAGAAATAATGCTCAAATTGATTAATTAAAACACGTCTATTGAAGTTGGGTGGAGCTGGAAGTAATTTTTTTACTTATTGTATTGTTTATATTCTAAAAGCCCCACCTGACTTCAATAGACGTGTTTTAATTAATCGATTTGAGCATTAATTCTTGCTTTTTTTTAAAGAGAACCTTTTCAAATTCTTGAAGTCGGTTAAAAAGAGAATGATCACTTTCTAAGGCCAAAAGATATATATTTAGCTGTAAACAAGGGCGTCGCCAGGGGTGGGCAGGGGGGGCAGCTGCCCCCCCCCCCCTAGAGGTTAAAAAATGTAGCAAACTGCAAATAACCAAAGCCCTAAGGCCGTGCAATTAACTTGCTTTTCCGATAATTCCTGCCCCATCTCAAAACTTGAATAAATTCACTAGGTGCTCTTGACTGCACCTACAATTCATATTTTTTTCATCCTCTTTAATATTAACTTGCCTTGCAATTATTATACCTATTATTATACTTTTACCATAATTTTATAGTCATTTCAACTCCTTAAAGGGAGTGTTCTACCAATCGGTCGAAAAATAAAAAAAACAATATATTTTGCCCAAGTAACAAAATTTGGTACTATAAAAGTCCTGAGAACGCTTTAAGACGTGCTAATTAGTTTCATGATAAGCACTATAATGGTATTGTCAACCTTTACAGAACCCCAAATAGGCCCTAGTTTTATCACTGAGTAATTCTATTAACATTACATAAAGCCTCTCACGGTAATAAATCAGCTCTATACTTGAAAACCAAAACATGTTTATAGTGCTATTTTGATCTTTTTATCACACTATTGTTCGCCATTTTGTTCGTGCTGTGCTCATGTCATCGCGAGTGTTCCCAAGAAAACAAAATGTCATTCACTATTACAATTTGTAATACAAGGGACATTCTACAAAACATCACCTTTGATCGACCATTAACCGTAACTCCACCGTAACTTGCACTTGCAAAAATAATTGTATGGATAAAATCACTATGCTGATTTCAAATTTGACAATGCGCCCTCATAATTTTCGTGATTTAATTTAGTTTAAATTAATAAAATAAGGACTCGTCCCGACTATGGCTGCTATAGTACACATTGGCTCCAGCCGTGCTACTAATGTGCTATCATGGCATAAACAGCAGCTATATTTTCACCGAAAACGGATTATAGTCCATTAATTATTCATTTTAGTGCTTTTATCTCACGCTTTAGTCAGGTAGCTGTAACAGAAAAACTTTAGTTATTTAGCAACTGAACCAGAAGTCGCTACGATACTATTATTTTAGTACCATAGAAGAGTTTCCATGACTTTTACAGAACTAGCCCCATAGCGATGTTGAGGGAGCATTTAAGAAGCTAAACCGTGACATAATAGTTGTGCAAGGTACTTTTATAGTGCAGATTGATTCTGTAATAGTGTTTTAGATACTGCTACAATACTAGTACTGTAAAAGTTATTTTGACGCAATATTAGTGCAAAATAGATACATAAAAGTGACAGTAAAGTCGTCTATAGTACTAAATAGTACTAAAATCGCTTTTTTCATATTTATTACAGTGCCACACTTTAAAGATTCTTTTGTGTGTCCTGTAAGAGTTCTAAGAGCTGCACCATAGAACTTCAATGCTATTTAATATTATAGAACCAAAACGCTCTGTGGGAAACCTTTATAGCACAAGCAGTCACAACGGTTACCATTTAAGGCCTACTATATCACTGTTTGGTGATAAAACCCCTTGGTAATAGAAACTTTTGTTACTTGGGTGGTTCTCCCATACTAACTAGTAACTGAACAGCTAAAACAATTTTAAGTATTAGTATGGGAAAGTAAAATCATTTTGTCGGTTTTCGTCAAATGTTTCTTTGGCAAAAATGATTAGTTTCATTGCTAGAACATTCTCGTGAGGGGATTTAAAATGACTTGTAATAAATTAACGCAAAATGAGAAAACTGTTTCTTCGGACCATCAAACTGAACAACTTTTACTATGGGACCAACTCTGTAATCGCGAAAAAAAATATCAGCTGCTTCATACATTTTTATATTGTCGTTATTAAATTTTGTGTGAAACAGCTGATTTTTTTTTTCGCGATTTCAGCGTTGGTCCCATATTAAAAGTTGTTTAGTTTGATGGTCCGAAGAAACGGTTTTCTCATTTTGCGTTAATTCATTATCACGTTGTATCAACGAACTAAAATCTATGGAAGTGTAATTGCAAACAAATATTGCTTAAAAAATGACACCACGGGGCCGGAAAAGTACAACCCGCTCAGGTTAAGTCGGGCCAGACACGCACCCGGTGACTGATGTTAGTGTTCTTTCCAATAAATTGCAGTTTATATTGTAGAGAAAAGATAGAAAGAAGAAGTTTATTAGAAATGACGTTCTTTATAGTCAAATGGTGTAAAAGATGCAAAGAAGGCAGTAAAAAGATGCAGAAAAAACGTATCTTATTTTTTCGTTTAAGTATAGAAAATACCTATAAGTATACAAATTATCGTTGCTAATAAGCAACTAGTGTTCAGATGCTTTGTGCTGTATTATTAAATGCCAGCATTTTTAGCTCTATCCACTTAGTTGTACTTTTTGTGTGGTGCCATTTTTTGAGCAGAATGCTTATTCCATAGATTTTAGTTCGCTGCGATGTATTGAGCCTTGAACATAAGTCATCACGAAAATAGATTTAAAATTCAATAAAACGGAAATTACAGTACTAGGCACGTATCTTGAAATTTTTTCGACGGAGTGGGGATAAGTTCGCGCATGTGCTCTTGTGAGCGACCAATAGCGCGCGCTCCTCTCCCGCTGCCCGCGCCCCTCACCGCTACGCATACCCAAAATACGCGTTTCGCGCAATCCCCACCCGATTTCAAGTTATATGCCTCGTACTGTAGAGTCACGTAACTGTGTGCACAAAGAATATTGTATTAAATATTTAGTTTACTAATATTCTGTCTAATTTAATACTTTTATTTCAGAAAAATCATTAAAAAAAGGAGGTAACTAATAGCCATTTTTTAATTTCATTAATATTAACTTATTTTTAAAATTTTTGGTAACTTGTCCATCAACCATTTTTAATGTCCCCTCTGCCGGGGTGCAGGCCTTCCTTATGGGTGGATAAGGAGGACGGGCCATAACCCGGGCCCAATGCGGATCGGTGAGTGTTAACGACTGCAAATGCAGCCGGGACCAACGGCTAACCAATGGCTAAACCAGAATATGGTAGATAGGGACCATAAAACCGAACAAGTTTTACAATGGACCTCTGAAAACATTAAAAAAACAGCTGTTCACACATTTTTATATTTTCGATTAATTTTTGTATGAAACAGCAGTTTTTTTTACGATTTCAGAGTTGGTTTCATAGTAAAAGTTGTTCAGTTTGATGGTCTTTATCTACCATTATTCTGATTTAGCCATTAATTTTGTTACAACTTACGGTCGATTTCAATAATCTATCTTCAGAGAGATAGGTCTACTATGGATCTATTACTAGGCAACTGTTGTTCTTTCCCGACTTAACAGAAATATCAGCAAAGGGCAGCATTCGGGAAGCTCCGAAAAATCTTCGTGTCCGATTTACCTCAGTGTCTCAAGACGAAAGTCTATGACCAGTGTGTGTTGCCAGTGTTGACTTACGGCAGTGAAACGTGGTCGCTAACTATGGGTCTCATAAGGAGGCTCAAGGTCACCCAGCGTGCAATGGAGAGAGCCATGCTCGGCGTTTCCCTGCGTGATCGAATCAGAAATGAGGAGATCCGCAGGCGAACTAAAGTAACCGACATCGCTCGAAGGATTGCTCAGCTAAAGTGGCAGTGGGCTGGACACATAGCGAGAAGAACCGATGGCCGTTGGGGCGGAAAGGTTCTTGAATGGCGACCGCGCACCGGACGACGCTCCGTGGGTAGGCCCCCGACAAGGTGGACCGACGATCTGGTGAAGGTTGCCGGAAGCCACTGGATGTGGGAAGCGCAGGATCGATCGTCGTGGAAATCCTTGGGGGAGGCCTATACCCAGCAGTGGGTGTCGTGCGGCTGATATGATGATGATGAACAGAAATATCCAGAGAGAGAGAGACAGAGAATAGATGTATTCGAGATGTGGTGTTGGAGGCGAATGCTTGGGATACCCTGGACGGTCAAACGCACAAATGTATCTATCCTTACACAATTAAATGTCAAGACTCGGCTGTCCACTACCTTGTTACATCGCGTACTCTCATACTTTGGCCACATAATGCGAAGAGGAGATGAAAGTCTCGATCGTGGTTGGAATAGAAGGCAAGAGAGCCTGGGGTCGTTTGCCAACCAGATGGTCTGACCAAGTAAGAGTAGCAACCTCCTCAACCAAATTCCATCAAGCAGTGAGAGCAACCATGGACCGAGACTGATGGAGGCAAATCGTAAAAGCAGCCGGTGATCACGATCCTCAGTTATGAGGGAACGATTAAGAGAGAGAAATTGAAATATCTAGGCAATAAATTTATACTACCTAAGCCTATCTCTTATTGAGGAAAGGTTTTTGAATTATATAAGTGTTATTATCTATGGATAGGTTACTGAAATCAGTTAAAAAGCCTATAATCATGAAATCAGTTAAGAACAGTGAACTTCCTATACAAACGTAATACCAATATAATTTGAAATTTGAGCATAATCAACTCTTTTTGTGATTTTATTCGGATTAAGACAGTCTAGGGTTCTATTAAGGCGGTTGTATGATCGAAAGTGGTGCTCTCAGAGGTTTTTATTTCATAAGTTATTATAGAAAAAGAGTTTAATAATGTTTTACGCGGAGTTTGGGCCGGGTCTAGTATTTTTAGAAGGTATCACTACATGCCCTCGTAGTCATTCGTAGAAGTAGAAAGCAAATGTGTCAAAAATGGCCACTTTTAGCAGTTTTGCTATCTACTTCTAGCAGTGACTACGAGGGAATGTAATGATACCCTCTAAAAATACTAGACTGTGGGCCCTAAAAATCCCACGTAAAACATTATTAAAATTGTGTATTAGAATTATAATATTAAATAAAAATCACCGCGCGCCACTTTCGGAAATACCAAACCAAATAACCAATTTCCTTTATATTTAAATAAGTCATTAGTACCAAAATCTGATTAACAAATAACGTTTGATTATTTCAGGTGGGTGTAAAAAGGGCGGATGGTTTTAAGTAAGTAATTAAATAAATTGTATGAATTCCATAAAATGTAGTTTGGTTACTTAAAAAACCTCGAATACATTTGGGACATGTTGAGGAAATACGTAAAATGCGTCGCAAAATTGTTGGAGAATTCGAGGATTAGCTGGCGAGGCCTGGATCACGGTAATGGTATACCATGCCATAGGTACATACAGGGTGGGTTTTTGAGACGGTACATTAAGGGCAGGTACCCTAACCGTTAATAGTAGTTTGTTACACAAGGGATGTAATAGCTACTTACAACCGAAGTAAGCGTACTATTTTACATTATTCATGCGAAGTTAATTTAATAAAAATAAAAACATTAAAATAAAAATAAAACGTTAAAGGGTTATTTCATCGAAAACTCGTGGGGTTGATCAGACCATTAAACTGAACAACTTTCATTATGGGACCAACCTCGAAATCACGAAAAAAAAAAACAGCTGTTTTTGCATTGCAGAATTTTGCATACCTAGCTTGAACTGAAATGAAATGCCGCCATTTTCGTTGTTTTTTTTCAGCCAAAAGTTTCGTCAGTTTATAATAAAAGAAGAGATTGGTTCACTAAGGAGTTTTAAATGCTTGAATTGTAAAGTTACAGGAAAATGTTCCTGGAAGACCTTCCATAACTTTTTGAGATATTCTGAACTGCATTTACAGATTTTGGAAAAAAGTAACCGTTAGCAAAAAAATGCTAATATATCAAAAAAATGATTTTATGCCAATCGATCCTATTTCATGTGGGGATCAAAAGAATCAACGGGACCATTTAAGTTATGAGTACTAAAAACGACAGAAATCGCCAAAAACTTTTTCCATACATTTTGTCCTGAAAAACGATAAATCATGTCGAAATATTTTTATTGCCAAACGATCTTATTTCTTACTGTGATCAAAATACTCTTTAAAACCAACTGAACTTTGAGAACAGAAACTACTCTAAGGCTTTGAGAACGGTTAGTTACTTCTAAGCCAATGAGTTTTATATTACGAAACTTGTCGTGTGGAAGGTACTATTCAGGTAGTTTTTACTGGGATATCAATTTCTTGAAATAGTATCACACTTTTTAGGGTTCCGTAGCCAAAATGGCAAAAAACGGAACCCTTATAGATTCGTCATGTCTGTCTGTCTGTCTGTCTGTCCGTCCGTATGTCACAGGCACTTTATTCCAAAAGTATTAGGACTACATAGTTGAAACTTGGTAGGTAAGTGTATTCTGTGAACCGCTTTACGATTTTTACACAAAAATAAAAAAAATAAAAGATTAAAGGGGGGGCTCCCCATACATGGAACTGAAACTGAAAATATTTTTTTTCATCAAACCAATACTTGTGGGGTGTCTATAGATAGGTCTTTAAAAATGACCTTGAGGTTCCTAAGACTATTTTTTTTCAAAGTCAACCGTTTGAAAGATTTATGCCGCCAAAGTGGTAAAATGTGTGTCCCCCCCCTTTAACTTTTAAAGTAAGAGGGTGAAAAATCTAAAAAAAAATATAAGCTATAGATCTTAATAAACACTTTCAACGAAAATTGGTTTGAACGAGATATAGTAATTAGTTTTCAAGATATAGTACATTTTCCAAAACCGCAAATATAACTTTGTCATTCATATAAACACTTTGAAAAACAAAGTTATTTTTTCAGACGAAAAATGATAGCGGTATTAAAATATAGTATGGTATAATGTACCTACGGAACCCTACTGCGCGTGGCCCGACACGCACTTGGCCGGTTTTTAAAATTTGAGTTGGCGCGGCCAGAGAGCACTGCTCTGCGGCCGGACCACATTATTTGTTAAATATTTCTTTATCTGTTGAGGTACTATTAATTATTATGATATATTCCTGTGAAGGTAGGCTACAGGTAGCAACTATTTGGAACTAAACCATCTGAGTACTTAAATGTGGTCCGTCCGCAGAGGATCACGCCTTTTTTTGATCTAATGTTGTAAAAGTCTGTGCCTGCGTGTGAAGCCGGTGTTGTGACTTAGGTACTGTAGTTTCCGTATTCAAATTTCAGTTTGCCGGTACCTGCCCTTAATGTACCGTCTCAAAAATTCACCCTGTGTAGTACATACTATTATATTACCATATAGCAGGGAATGTTAACGTAATTTTTAAATATAACGTTAATTTTTACTCTTTTTACCGTTAATTTTAACATTAACGTTATGTCAATAAATAACGTTAATTTGAGAAATAGCGTTAAATTTAACGTTATTTACTGAAATGACGTTAATTTTAACGTTAATTTTAAAATTAACATTATTCCAGCTAATAACGTTAATTTTTTAACGATAATTTTACCGGTACTAAATTTAACGCTATATTTAACGTTAATTTTACCGGTAAAATATTTTGAACGTTATATTTACCGGTAAAATTACCGATAAAATGTTTTAACGGTATTTTTAACGTAATTTTTTTATATCGTTATTTTTTTTTACCGGTATTTCAATCCCTGCCATATACCATTAACGTGACTGGATGGTACTTGCCAGCAAAGTGTCATGCATGTATTCTGTCACCTAAGGCCACATTGGCTGATGTCACTACTTGCTAAATGTGAGGCTAATAAACGTACAGGGTGTTACAAAAATTACTACTAACATAGTTATTTAAGTTTATGTATATACAAATTGATGTATGGTCTGAAATAAAACTATTATTATTATAAAAAACCCGCATTGCCATATATGGTAGATAGGGACCATCAAACTGAATAACTTTTACTATGGGACCAACTCTGAAATCATGAAAAAAATATGTTTATTCATTATACAAATTAAACGAAAATATCAAAATGTTTGAATTATTTTTTTTAATTTCAATGGTGCCCATAGTAAAAGTTGTTCAGATTGATTGTCCCTATCTATCATATTTGGAATTACGGTCTTTTTGTAACACGTCGCATTCTAATTTAGTATAGTACTTATTTGGGTGAACGCTACTCTGCTACAAGGTGTTTGGTAAAATCCTTATAAAGCCGAATATGGTAGATAGGGACCATCAAACTGAACAACTTTTACTATGGGACCAACTCTAAAATCGTGAAAAAAAATCAGCTGTTTCATACAAAAATTAATAACGAAAATATCAAAATGTATGAAACAGTTGACTTTTTTCGCGATTTCAGAGTTGGACCCATAGTAAAAGTTGTTCAGTTTGATGGTCCCTATCTACCATATTCGGCTTTATAAGGATTTAACCAAACACCTTGTATATATAAGTAAATAAATACTTACTAATATTATAAATGCGAAAGTCCGTTTGTTTGTTTGTTACGCCTTCACGTCTTTACTACTGAACCGATCATCATGAAATTTTGCATACACGTTGTCAGGGTTACAGAGAAGGACATAGGGTACTTTTCATCCCAAAAAAGTATAGTTCCTGAGGGATAGCAAAAAACTTTCCACGCAGACGAAGTTGCGGGCAGCCGCTAGTTTACAATAAAAACGTTGCGGGACACTGTGGCGCCACGTAGATTTTGGGCGTCCGCTGCGTTAAGCGGGACACGCGCGCGGGTCGATATAGATTAGAGCTTACTCATGCACTACAAGCATCTGTCCGTCAGAAAACCAGCAATCTATGTTCCGCAACATGTTTTGTATCTGAGGCTTTATTTAGATACTATCTATCTTCCTCCCGTGACTTCGTCTGCGTGGACATTCGGAAATCCCTAGGGAACCTTTGACAGGGATTAAAACTTTAATGTGGTAGTAGTATCCTATGTTTTAACCCAGGCCTTAAACTATCTGTGTGCCAAATTTCATCTAAATGCGTTCTCCCTTTTTACACGACTGCCCAAAGCAAAAAGAGTGTATATGTGTGCAGGGTTCGTGTATGTTTGTGGGTATGTGAATTTCTTTATTCCACCATAACTTCTAAATGCCTAAACTGATTTGGATAAATGGGGTATCGTTAGAATCCTTACAGTATTCCGAGTGACACTGGTTATATTTTTTTTTGAAAAAAGTCAATATGGCGTCTGTAGGACGCCATTTTCAAATGTGAAAAAAATTTTTTTTCTTCAATTATTACAATATGAGCATCAAATAAAAGGCCACAATGAGCACATTTCAAAACTATATCATTTGTCACAAAAAGGTGTGAAATGAAATAAATAAATTTTAAAAATATTAATAACTCGACTGCCCTGCCAAAAACGAACTAAAAAGATAAATAACAAGGTATCATTGCATTCGGGGGACCTCTTTAATTGAAAATTGTTCTACAAAACGGTCTCCCTACTGCAATTACACCTTGTTATTTATCTTTTTAGTTCGTTTTTGGCAGGGCAGTCGTGTTTTTAATATTTTTTAATATTTTTTTGCACACTTTAAATGGCTGATGACAATAATGATGATGATTATATTTTGATTACTTTAATAATAAAACCCTTTTCAAATCATTAATCTATAAACTGTTTGTTTCAGTTGACGTGAAATAACCAGCCAACTATTACCATTAATAAAATAAAATGTAACATATGTCATCTTGATTAAAATATTAAAATGTTGAGGAAATCCCGTTGTTTCATTTTTTTATGGGATATTTTTAATTGGTGACTGGTAATAATAAAGGCGACTGTTAGTGGGATACTTACGTACCAGGGAATGTTAACGTTATTTTTAAATATAACGTTAATTTTTACTCTTTTTACCGTTAATTTTAACATTAACGTTATGTCAATAAATAACGTTAATTTTAACGTTAATTTAATGTTTATTTTAACGTTAATTTTAAAATTAACGTTATTCCAGTTAATGACGTTAATTTTTTACCGATAATTTTACCGGTACTAAATTTAACGCTATATTTAACGTTAATTTTACCGGTAAAATATTTTTAAAATTATTTTAACTGGTAAATTTACCGATAAAATGTTTTAACGGTATTTTTAACGTTATTTTTTTTATATCGTTATTTTTTTAACGGTATTTCAATCCCTGTTAAGTTAGTACTTAACGGGTTTAGTAACCCGGCAGCGGTTATATAACTTAGCGGGCGGCAAACTGTGGATTATAAAAAAATCGTAAAACGAGCAACATGTTGCTCGTTTTACGTATTTTGGGGGATAAATAATCTAAATGATTGACAAAAATACTGAGTTGGGCAGCTTAATTCACAGTTATACTTGGTATAATAGTCGCCCAATTATACCAAGTATAACTGTGATTTAAGCTGCCCAACATGGTATTTTTGTCATCTCGATTAGGTTAAGAGTAACTTTTTTTAAGTTAAATATATGCCAACCTAAGGCGTGAAATACACAGAAGAGATGCGGCGGAGATAAGGCACAGATACGGCGGCGATGCCGGCGATACGTGTATTTGATTGGCCGAAAGCATCCGAAAGTCTCACATCTGCACCGTATCGCCGCCGTATCCGCGCCGCGTCGCTTCTGTGTATTTCACGCCTTAGGTTGTCGCCCAAATAGAAATTTTGTCGCGCATTCTGAATAACTAGTTACTCAATTCGTAATTCGAGAAGCTTCGAGGAGCTCAGTGGCGCAGTGGTTTAGCGCCTGGCCCAGCGATTGTGGAGGTAAAGCAACTTTTGCAAGAGTCGGTCATGAGATGGGTGACATGAATTTATTACCTCGAGCTCCTCCGTACTTCGGAAGGCACGTTAAGCCGTAGGTCCCGGCTGCATTTGCAATCGTTAACACCCACCAATCCGCATTGGCCCCGCGTGGCGTGGTGGGTTATGCCCGTCCTCCTTATCCACACATAAGGAAGGCCTGTGCCCCAGCAGTAGGGATATTAAAAATGGCTGATGGACAATTTGTATCCTAAAGTAACCCATTTTCCATATTTTGAAGTCGTCCTCAGTCCGTCGTCCACTCAGTATTTCAATACGCTATATTCAATGTTTTTGATACCCAAAATAGGAATTTATATTACCCGATTAAATACTACCTATTTTTATTGGTAGTTAATTGGGCCCAGTTTGACCACCATCTTGCTTGGTAAACAGGATGGTGGTCTAAGGTGTAGCACGGTTGCCCAGAAAATGCCTATTCACTCTTGCCTTGAAGAGACTAAGGTTGTAACTATCGGAGAACACATGAGCAGGCAGCTCATTCCATTCTTTAGCAGTTCGCATAAGAAATGTGTCGGCAAAGCGCTTGGTACGGACCTTTGGAGTATCAACTATGTAAGATTGATATGCTAACCTGCGTCTGGTACCCCGATGGTGGAAAGGAGCTGGAGGAACAATGTCATGCAGTTCCCTCACACACTCTACAAAGCGTATATTCTATAAAAAACCGATAAACTAGCAACTTTGCGACCGGTGACTGAGGCTCTGAAGTTCCGCCGTGGCCAATGTTGAGTTGCCGATGAGCCTCCTGGTACGGTTTTCAATCGATTTGAGAAGTTCAAGCTGATACTTAGCAGAATCATCCCACAGGTGACAACACTACCTACTCCATGACCGGACGAATCTGCGCTTTGTATAACAGCTGGTTCGGTGAGAAATACCGCTTAGCTCATGAGAGGACGCCCTGTTTCTTAGCAGCACACTGTGCAATGGAGTATCGACTCCTAAAGCTGTCATCGAACCTGAATTTTGGCGAGTACATCGGTACTCGCCAAAATTAAGGTTTGATGAGAGCTTTAGGCCAAGAAGTTGCAAATGTTCAGCTATCGATAAGGGTACACCCTGGAAAGTCGGAGTCAGTTGGAAGGGACTCCGTTTTGCGGAAAATAAACAAGCCTGCGTTTTTGTAGCATTGAAACTAACAAGATTGGCGTTGCCCTAATCAGAGACAGCATGAAGTGCCAGATTCATGGGCTCAACAAGGGACTCTCGACAAGGAGATTGGATTTTATGACTGGTAGCCTTTGCAGTTGAAAGATATCTACCGGTTATGGAAGTGTCATTTGCATACCGTTAATATAGAAAAGAAACAGTGTCGCGGACAGGACAGATCCTTGCGGGACACCTGCATCAATTTCTTTTTGGTCGGATGACTGACCGTCCACTACAACTTGGATTTGGCGATTCCGGTGGAAGTCATCAATCTAAGTGCAAAGGCTAACAGAGATACCGTATGAGGGAAGCTTACTTATTAGTCTGTCGTGCCAGATCAAAGGCTATGGAGACGTCGAGCGATACGGCAAGGGCTCGATATGTTTCTCAATAGCTTCATTCCAAAAATGGGTGCCATACACGAGAAAGTCTAGATTCTCGACTTTAGAAGCTTGGCTCTACGTGAGGTCTGATAATTTTTTGACAGTGCGAGTTTAATGGTCTCGTCTTGGAAAATTTTTACATGAAATGTTTTAGTGGGATACCTAATACTTTTCTCACTGGTAGAGGTGAAAAGTTGTCTGTTTAACATGAGACCAAATTTTTGTTCTGCCTCATGCCTTTAAATCATTCACTGTGTTTAGTGTCTATACTAGAATTCTACACTATTTCGCTAGTTCGTGATTAAAAGTAGGCACTCGCAGCACAAATTGACTTTAGTATCTTGTATATTGTAAATCGATAATGAATGTTGCTGGTAACAGGAAAATGTTTGCATGTTGTCCATACAGCAAGTGTGTGATTTTGAATTCTATGTATGTATCAACCCTGTTACCGCATTTATTGCAAATAAATAATTTTGACTTTGATAATAAATAACTATTATTCACACAGGGCAGTCTTTTTATTTACCTTACTTCCCATTATGACGTCTTTTAGCTGAAAAGAAAATAAACTGACCTTGTTTGACTTTCAGTTAGGTTAGGTTATAATATGAAAAACAATCAGTTAATGAGGGTTTTTCAAAGAAACATTTAAAAAATAAAAATAGTAACTATTTGCCTCACTAGATAGCGTTGATGGAAAGTGTCAAAGTTGGCTTTTAAAAATAAACAGCCTGTACCAAATAGGAAAGTAAGCGCTCGCTGGCTGATATCTGGCCATAAAGAAACACATCTGCCTGCCTACCTGAGTACTCTTCGTAGCTTAGTAAACATTACATTGACACATACATTTTTATCAACGCCATCTATCGAGCCTACAGTTTTTTGTCATTTTGAAAAGCCCTCATTGTTCTATCAGCAGAACTCTAAACAAAAGAGCTAGGTACTTAAAGGCTGAATAAATATAGACATTCTACAAATAATGCTAAGTACCGTGTGGGTATATAATGCTAATTCAGTGCGACAAGCAGCATTCTGTGTCGGAAACTCAAAAATTACCAATTCAAAATGAAATTAAGTGTGATTTTTTTCTTCATCGTAGCTCTGGTGAGGACCTTAATTTTTGATTTATCAATATTATTTGCTTCTGCCCCCCTAGTTTAACCACCGAATGATATGATATAGCAATATGATATAGCGATTTATCTGTTATAGAGAGTAGAGGTACATTGCCTAGCATATTTATTCGTTTTAAGAGAACAAACACACCAGGCAATGTTCTTCTACTCTCTACATAATGTTACAGCTAAGATAATGTAAACCAGCCTTCAGAACTGCCATTTTTGATGTGTATTATACTTGTTGTGGTTAAACACACTAACTGATACCATGTTTGTCTTTCTCTAGATTTCAATCGTCTTGTGCGATCCAATTCCCTCCAATGGCAAGGAAAGTGAGTCTGAATAATATTAAATTTATCAAGATCAATGAAGGATATTACATGATCAGTCTGGCATCAATCCATTCCATCAGTCTGTATAGGCTTTTAAAGTTTTTCCATACTGATGATTCTAAAGGCATGTAACGTTTTAGTATGGAGCCTGGTATACCTATCTGAAAAAAAACTATCGGAAATTCATCGCAACTGATGAAACAAGAAAACTTCTAACTTAATCGATAGAAAATGTCAAAATAAAAATGAATTATTGATTGTCAAATTGTCCTTACATGTATGCTTTCGGAGATATTGGGACTTAAAAAAATCACCGTTATAGAAAGAAACACTTTAATTTGCAACTCCAGACTATTTTGCATTTCATTTAACGGTAAGAGTGTAATAATTTAACGCCAAAAACATTTTAATTGAAGTGTAATGAAAAATTTAATACCTTTATAAAATTGACAATATCATAGTAAAATTTAGGCTTTAAAAAAATAATCTTCATATACCTCTGAAATTATACATTTTACGATAAATAACCAATAATTTGCTCGGGATCCAACTTAGACCCTCGATCTAAATTCCCTCTTTTTAAATTGTTGTATAATTTACTATTTTGCCTCACTTTAGATAGACCGCTTTTTAGAAAACTATCGTTCTATAAAAATACTCTGTTCACGGAAACGAGTTAGTATAGCGCCTTCTCTATCACACATTTTCATACAAATAACAAAGACAAAAAAAAACTTTTTTATTGTCAGTGGGCGTTAACAATACCTTAGAGAAGTAAAAGCGCGCTCACACTGCGCTTCTTAAAAAATAGCTTAGCTTATACCCGCGGCTTCATCTGTCCTATTTGAGGGCCATTTATTACAGAGAATAACAATGGAACTAGCACACCTGGGTTAGGTTTTTGTACAAAAATTTGGAAAAAAGTAATTTTCAACGTTATTTGTTACAAAAGAACAATAAACGGGTCATTAGCACACCTGCACCGCGCCACTTTGGGCTTCAAAATTCAATACACAAGCCAGGTAACGAATTGAGCATACAGTTACAAGTAAGAGCACGTCTACACAGTACGGGGAGTATGAATAGACTAAAAAGTACTCGTACTGTGTACACCGCCTTAGCGTTTATCACTGACCAATCACAGTTAAAAAATCGTGTGAGTAAGATAGCGGTCTACTAATACGTTTCCGTGAACAGACTATAGGTGTAATTATTCTAAGCCTACACTATCATTTTGTAGTCATTTCAGTGTTTTACCAATAAAATTAAACACTTATTGCAAAAAAAACATGGGTTGAAAAACGACAAAAAATTTGGTCTTTCCATAGGAACTTCCATAGGAAACACCCTGTACATGATTTGCGAGGCGGTTATTTAAATTCCTGGTATAAAGATGTTAACTGCTGTAAGGTTTATCTTGTTAAAGTAAAATCGATCTTATACTCCAACTCATAAAGAGAAAATGACCTTTTTAAACAATTTTCGAACGTATAATTTAAACATTTTTACACCCACCCTTAAACAGACACGCATTAACCCCCAACTAGTATCTCGTATCGCCCTCGTATACTAATTAGAGATTATTTATGCACAAAAAAGTGCCAAAATATGCATGCAAATATGCACTAAAAAGGCCGAAATATGCACTTAAAACTGTTAATATGCCCAAAATATGCTCAATGCAAAATCAAAAAACCATTTTAATTTTTATATATTTTATTGAAAGCGGTACAAAAACAGGGCAGGCAGGGTTTCGGCAGGGTACGACCTGTGCCGTTAATGTAGGTATAAATGTTCATTATGTCATTAAGATTCGGGGTTTTACGCAAAATAACATCGAATTTTCTTAAAAATCTTTTCTGATATTGATTTAGGCAGGGCGTTGACGAGTTAGATCATTGTTTCCAGTATTTCTATTGATTTCAATAGAAGCTCCCAACGTACCTCTCGCTTCTAAACTAAATATGCACGATTGGGGAAAAAAGGCTGAAATATGAATTAACGCCGTAATTATAGAGTTATAAGTATTTGTGTATGCAAATATGCAAATGCATAAAATTCAATGTCTACTAATCACATGCACGCCGTCGACAGCGGCGGATGAACAAGCGGACAGTAAGAAGATCGACGGAAAACGCGTGTCGATTGACGCCGAAAGAGGTAGGACGGTGAAGAGTTGGCTGCCGAGGAGACTGCTGGGTAAGTTTAGGGGTTATAAATCTGAACCTGAGAGGCATAACACTGTATTCCTTTTTTTAGCGTTTTCTGCTTTTTATGCCTGTAAATGATAGACGTATTTGTCGGCAACTGTTTAATAATGGTACTTTACAATGAAATATAAAAAGGTATAAAGGTTTAGAAAAAAGGTTGGCACGATCGCCAACAATGCCAATGTATATAATTTTCCGTCGTCTATCCAGGCATAAAACGATAAGTTCAAAAAGTCAGTCAGAACACAGAATTTTATAATTGTATAACAATGTGCGCCATGCTCGGCGTTTCCCTGATCGAATCAGAAACGAGGAGATTCGCAGGAGAACTAAAGTAAGTAACTGACGTCGCTCGAAGGATTGCTCAGCTGAAGTGGCATTGGGTGGGACACATAGTGAAAAGAACTGATGGCCGTTGGGGCGGAAAGGTTCTGGAATGGCGACCGCGCACCGGACGACGCTCCGTGGGTAGGCCCCCGACAAGGTGGACCGACGATCTGGTGAAGGTCGCGGGAAGTCACTGGATGCGGGCAGCGCAGGACCGATCGTCGTGGAGATCCTTAGGGGAGGCCTATACCCAGCAGTGGGTGTCGTGCGGCTGATATGATGATGATGATGACAATGTAAGAAACAGTTACGGCTTTGATGCATAATATTGCAAATGTCATACAATAAAATTATCCGAAACCTATAAGATGCATTTTATTATATGTGTGGTTTCACATTGTTACGTTACCAAGGTGTTATTAACATATTCTTTTTTTTAAACTATTCTACATAAAAAATTGGCACATTTTGAGATCAACTTTTTGGTTTTTCCTGGGTTAATTTAAAGTTATTAAAAAAACCTTCGTTACATCTCTACACTGTTCTGCTTAGAAAAATTATAACAACCAATAGAATTTACTTTATAAAATTATATTGTAATATATATTAGCCTTTTTAAGAAAGAAGAATCCAAAAATAATAAGAAATGCTTAGGTGGACAACATCTATCAGAATAAAGCACTTTTGCTTTTTGGACGGCACTTTCACATTTGGACCAAAATGACCTTTGTGTCCACAATTTACCAATTTTGTACTGAATTCTTACTTTATTAATACTTTGTCTAATTAAATATTTTGATTTCAGAGAAACTTGGACTCAAAAAAGGTAACTAATAACCAATTTTTACAAGCTTTTATTTTTTCACCGGTCCGTTGTCCGTCCGTTTGTAATCAGATCAAAAAAGCGTGTTACATTTTGACAGCAAGAGAGAAAGAGTCCTAACTCAATATTTTGACTAGATGTCATTAGTACCATACCATACCATATCTAGTAGTCATCAAAATTTTGACTATATACAAGGTGTTTGGTGAAAGTCTTATAAAGCCGAATATGGCAGATACGGACCATCAAACTGAACAACTTTTACTATGGGAATAACTCTGAAATCGTGAAAAAGCCCAGCTGTTTCATACATTTTGATATTTTCGTTATTAATTTTTGTATAAAACGGCTGATTTTTTTTTCGCCATTTCAGAGTTGGTCCCACAATAAAAATTATTTAGTTTGATGGTCCCTATCTACCATATTCGGATTTTACCAAACACCTTGAAGATGTCTTTTATTCCCATCTGCCCCTGCCACCGGGGTGGTGGTTGGCACTAATAGTTGGCGTTTACCTCCCCGGTAGTCAATGGCACCTATTTATTTCCATCTGCCAACTTCGAGCTTCTCATCGGCTGGCACTAATAGGTGGCGTTTACCACCACGTCACCTATTAGTGCCAACCACAACCCCGTAGGCAAACCATTTTGAAAAAGAAATATATGTAGCTTACTTCCGCAAACAATATATGCAAGATGCACCGCCCGCCCGCCCACAAAAATATGCACATGCACACCACCGAATTTCAGTGTTGGTTTACGCACGATCTAACTCCTGAGGATGATCCGGGTTGGGGCGAAACACGTGTAGAGTAGCCTAATTGGTGAAGGTGCAAGATGTGTTGCTGTCTTGCTAAATGCAGGTATTGTGCACTGATATTTTGTGGTGTGCATGTGCATATTTTTGCTGGCGGGCGGGCGGTGCATCTTGCATATATTGTTTGCGGAAGTAAGCTACATATATTTCTTTTTTCAAAATGGTTTGGGACTTCGGCTAAGTGACGCCTGATTCAATCAAATACCCGTTGGCAAAGCTCGAAGGGGGCAGATGGGATTATTCCCATTTCTAGCCTTTAAATGCTAGATGTCACTTTAAGCTGATGGCCTTGTAGTCAACGGACAAAGTGCAGTCGGCAATTGAAGCTTGTGGTACCAAAAAATACATTCTTGACAGAAACTTATTTCATTTACCTACTTTAAATGGCTGAAGACGATAACGATGATGATGATTATATTTTGATTATTTTAATAATAAAACTCGTTTCTAATCATTAATCTCTAAACTGCTTGTTTCAGTTAAAGCTCCAACCAGCCAACAATGACAAATAAAATGTAACTACTTACTATTTTAATTAAAACATTAAAATGTTGACTAAATCCCGTTGTTTTTTTATTGGTAGGTAACTGGTCAGGCATTTGACCACCATCTTGCTTGGTAAATAGGAATGTGGTCTAAGGTGTAGCATGCTTGCCCAAGAAATGCCTATTCCCTCTTGCCTTGAAGAGACCAAGGTTGTAACTATCGGGGAACACATGAACAAGCAGCGTATTCCATTCTTTAGCAGTTTGCATAAGAAATATATTGGCAAAGGGCTAGGTACGGACGGACCCAGCCTGCCTAGCATGACCGATTTATATCGCGTGATATAGCATTTTATCGGCACTCAACTGTCAAACTCCTTTGTCTTTTTGACAGTTAAACGTGATAAAACGCTATGTCACGCGATATAAATCGTGTTATGCTGGTCATAATAAACAAATAAATAAATAAAATCTTTATTTCTTCTCTCACATATACGTACATGATAATTATACATTCAACTATAACTATAAGACTTATTCTAAGAAACCATATGATGGTAGTCTATGTGAGAGACTGGCCTCTGTGCTAGGAGAACCTGTGTGACGGATAACCAGCCTCTCCACAACCGGACCAGGTGGAATTAGGTAAGAGGTTGTTTGCAATTATTCAATAATTTGTTGGATGTGGTAGAGATATTGAACACTAAAGTAATAAAGATTATAAAACAGTAATTACTAGAAAAATAAAATATTACAGAACATTTGTTTTTGTGTTAATGCTTTAAGTAGGTATTAAAAAAAGAAAAATAAAAACAAATCTTAAAGAATAATACTAATTAAGGTGACTGTGTTATGTGTGAATAGTGTATGTGAATGTCATGCTAGGGGGGCAGGTGTATTTTTTTTTGTCCCGGGGAAAATGCCTTCGCATACCACCCCCGCGCGGGGAACACGAGGGCGGTTATGTGGTGCATCCACTAAAAACCCCGGGGTGTTCCTTCCGTGCATTGGATGAGGACAGGCGGGATCGGTGTGGCAGTCACCGCGTCCCCGCCCTGCGCCGGTCCCTTTGGACTCCCTCTCCTTGAGGACAAGCGTCTCCTACGGTGTGGCACTCACGAACACACGAGTGCTCTTCCACCTTCAGGGCCTAAGTGGACGACAGAATTCCCCGTTCTGCCGCCCTGACCCAGAAGGGGCAGGTGTATCTACAATGTAATTGTGATATGCTAACCTGCGTCTGGTAGGGGATGGTGGAAACGGGCTGAAGGAACAAGGTACCTAAATACGAATAACATTGATATCTTGTGATAAGTGTGTTATATTTTTTTCAATCGCGGCCAAATGGCCTTATAAACTATGGAAGTGTAACGTCACATAATGGCGGACATATGCGGACTTTGATGTTTTTAGGGTTCCGTACCAAAATGGTAAAAAAGGAACCCTTATGGTGTGAATCAGTCTGTCTGTCTGTCTGTCACAGCTGGATTTTAATCATTTTTTTTTGTTTTAGGCCGCATAGTTTTCGATTTATAATGAAAAATGTAAAAAAAATACCGCCCTCCCCCCCTTATCTCCGAAGTTTACAAAGAGAAAAATCTGAAAGAATTCTATGTGATAGCAGTTTATATAAAGATTACAGGAAAAATAAAACGATGTCTCAATATAGCACACATTTTTAGAAATTATGAAATTTCTAAAAAAGTTAACATTGGTTCCACTATCGGTCAAGAGATGGCGCTGACCTAAAACTGCAATACTAATTTTATTATTCTACTCTGCAGTGTGGTTTAATGGTGCAATTACGATGGTACGGAACCCTCGGTGCGCGTGTCCGACTCGCTCTTGACCATTTTTATTTAACTATTATTATAATCTGTGGTTTTGGGTTAAGCAAGGAAGTTTCTCTTCTTGAGACATGGAATTATACCCAGGTACTCCTGGGTATAATTCCATAAGTAAACAATACCGCATAATACTTATTCCTAACACCAAAGAAACTCAATAATTTGAGAGCAAAGCAAAAGTGCCAACGTTCTCGTGTTTTTTTACTCAAATTTACGACATCACGTCCACGGTGTTTACTTAAGAGTGTGTATCCGAAATTCAAAGAAAGCGTTTTTCCAAAGAAGTTATCTAAAGATTGAAAGCATTACTATTGATGTAAAATTGTAAACTTTAGTTAAAGGATTCAGAATTCTTAAATTAGCGCCGTATAGAGAGAAAAACATAATAAATTATCAGGTATTTTAAAACGAAGACAATCTGCTTAAGTGGAATTTCAAATTTGCTTGTCAGAGGTTTTTTTCACAAACGTTTCAGCTGTAACCAATAAGAATACAACTCATATTTATTTTTTCACTTATTGTTTGTATTCTCAAGGAGTTCCCTATGGAAAGAAAATTTAAAAAAATGTTTTTAATCACAGAGAAATAAAATATTAAATAAAAAAGGCTCAAATCGGTGGTACACTTTGACATGTTTTTTACTGGTATTTACAGATTCTAAAGTATTTTTTTTGCTTAGGAATAATTAGGTATTTGTATAATGTATTGCGTGTCCATATGTCTATTTAATTATTTAATAGGAATTTTCAAAGTTCGCCCTCATTACTGCTCGCGCGGAGTTGTTTTGATCATTTTATTGAAAGTTTAAAAATAGATCGTGATGCGCGTCTACACCCTTAACTACAACACTGGAAGAAATTTTCATAGTAAATAGGTATTATCAAAACTATTAAAAATGTAAACGTTTTTATTAATTACTAAAAATCAATTTATTATTTTAGAAAACTACAATATTAATCACAAAACAAGAGCTAGCTATGGTTTTTTAATATTAGTAATAAGATTATAGGTTTATTTATGGTAGGCGTAGCATTGAAAAACTACAAAATAGGAGGTGACTACGGTGAAGCAAAAAAAAAAAACCGGCCAAGTGCGTGTCGGGCCACGCGCCGTAGGGTTCCGTAGTTACCTTATACCAAATACATATTTAATACCACTATCATTTCTCGTCTGCAACAATAACTTTGTTTTTCATAGTTTTGGTATGAATGACAAAGTTATATTTGCGGTTTTGGAAAATGTACTATATCTCAAAAACTACAAAATGTATGTCGTTCAAACCAATTTTGGTTGAAAGTGTTTATTAAGATATATTTTTATATATCATATTTTTTTTTTTATTTTTCACTCGGGGGGGGGGGGGGGGGGGGACACACATTTTACCACTTTGGCGGTGTGTATCTTTCAAACGGTTGACTTTGAGAAAAAATTGTCTTTGAAACCTCAATGTAATTTTTAAAGACCTATCTATAAAGACCCCGCAAATATTGGTTCGAAGAAAAAAATTTTTTTCAGTATCAGTTCTATGTATGGGGAGCCCCCCCTTAACCTTCTATTTGTTTTATTTTTGTGTTAAAATCGTTGAGCGTTTAACATACACCTACCTACCAAATTTCAACTGTGTACTCTTAATACTTTCGAAATAGTGTGTAGTGTGTTTACAGTTTATAAGATGAGTGAGAGAAGATTTGTAAGGGAAAGTAAATGTACGAAACAAACCCAATGATAGTCTTTCTAACACTGATTTAATTCCAAAGTAATTATAAAAATGTAGCATGAGCAGAATCGCGGAAACGTACCTAAATACAAATACATATTTTATTGTTTCTACGTGACCCAAATTAGTACGTCACACGATTACGTATTAATATTATTTATTACTGTACGTGTAAACGTACAGTTAAAAAAAAAAGAGAGAAATAGGATGTACGAGTAATCGTACATCCTGCCGGCCCAAAAGGGGAAACAATTATGCAAAATGTATAAAAAATGTATAAAAAAGTGTAAAATTGATAATAATAAAAATTATAACAATTCAAAATGTAAAATAAATTTATTAAAAATTCCTTAAATATTTGATCACTGCACTACACTTGTATCAGGAATGTCCAGTCGCACAGATCGCGGTCGGGTCCTGGGGGGTGCAGCTGCAGTATCCTGGTCGTCGTTCCGGACTGCTTCCATCGGTATTGTGTCCGTAGGGGGGTAAGCCACAGTCAGGTTCGGGGTCGTCTTACTTCTGCGCCATCGCATTATCGCGAAGCCGATTCCCGCGACAATAATTAATCCCAGTATTGTGTACATTACTGAATACTGATGTACGTCATGCACGCTGAGTGGTGCGTCTGCTTGTTTTTTAAGGGTAGTGATCTCAGTCTTCATGCGGCGCCACTCGTCGGCATGGTCTTCGGGGGCGAATGTGAAGTTCTCAAAGTCAGAGAAATTGAACATTGAATTCAATATTGAAGTATCGGATAGGGTTGGTATATCCTTTTGTATCTTGACATGGCTTAAGTAATTGTTGTGACTAAGTATGGAGAAAACGTCACTCTTTATGGTACAACCTTGACCTATCTTCAGTAGGCCATTCCCGTTCAATGACTTAATTACCATTCCAGTGTCTGTGTAAAATATGCGCACCGTGCATTTCCCACGACATGAGAATAGCCACTTGTTATCGCTGTGTAACTTGATCCATCGCTCGCGACACGGCGCTTGTATTGAACTACACATTGTTTTATTATGAATATTCAAGTTACAAATTGCTTGTGTTATTTGTAATTCATAAATCGGTTTATCTATAGAGCATAGTAATTTGTTTGTCCGTGTATGTATGCAATTCTGAATATCTAATTCTGTTAGAGTTAAGAGCAGATCTCTTTGTAGATTGAATGCGATATAGGATGCAATGAATTCCACGTAGTAGGTCTCCTGAGGAAGGCTTAACACTTTGTCTAGCTCAAAAGCTTCCTTATTGACAAGCGGAATCTTGATCTCAATTATCAAGTATGAAGTACCAATATCACCACTAATCTTCATTAACTTGTATAACTCCTTCAAATCGTGCTTGTCGGCAGGCAAAGTCAGGTCATTTGGTATATGTCTGTATATCATGTTCAACTGTTCTTCTAATTGTTCTGGTGGCAATAAATGAGCGTCCACGTGACCATGTGCGAGGTCAGTTACGGTATCTATTACACTTTCTTGCATGTTTCGTATGTTTGAAATAATGATCATAGCCGAGAAGGATGATGATAGAATGTGTAGTTCGTCACTAGTTTGCCTTTCCATTCGGGTGGTATGTAGAGTAACATCCTGAAGGCACTTCTGGACCATTCCAAACTGTTTGTTCATGATGGCTTCGTTTCTCTGGAGGATATTGTATTGGGCTTCAATAACACTTGTTTGGTTTTTTAATAGAAGTTGTGGGTGGTTTTCGTTCATCGAAATTTTCTCTATGTCCTCTTTATATTTCTTGGCGAAACGCTCATCCAGGACTCCAAACAGTGAATTAGCGATGTAGCCGACACCGTCGAGCAGTCCTCTTTTTTCTCTTTTATGACCTCTTTTCGTGAGTATTCTGTTGTAGTGTTTGATCTCTGATAATTCATGTTGCAATTGAAAAATGATACTTTTATATTGAGTCGGAAGCGCAGTGGTGTGTAGGTACGCTTCCAAGTGACCGACATAATTATGCACGTAACGTAATGCTGACCAGTATGTACTCATATTGTAGTAAACAATTAACTTCCTTTCGTCACGAATTATGTTCATATCGTACATCTTGTCAAAATAAATGTTTTGGTTGGCATTCAAAGTTGATATGTTACATGAACACTGGGCGGGGGAGAAGAGAAACATAAACAGCATCATCGTCATCGTAAAAAATGTTCCCAAAGGCCTTCTTGTCGTGCGCCTGGGACGTTGTCAATCGCTTGTTTCTGAGTTAAGCTGTGACATCTGAGCCGTGACGTCATCACATGTCGGTGATTGTACGTCACTTGTTTGATTTTGTACGTGTTCAGCTGAGTTGAGTAAAGGCGATAATTTTAAAATTGGTCTCTTCATAATTCCATTTTTTGTTTTGACGGACACTACTCGTACGTATCCGTCGCTTCCAAGATGTACGTCAATGATTCTGCCCATCAGCCACTTGCCAGGGGGCATGTTTTCATCTTTGATCAGGACGATGTCGTTGACCTCGATATTTTTGGAAGGTGTTCTCCATTTTGTGCGGACTTGCAATTGTTGTAAGTAATCAGATGACCACTTTTTCCAGAAATGTTTGTTCATAGTCTGAATCATCTGCCAACGGGTGGTCAAGTTCATGTTATCAGGGTCCGTTTGAGGTCTTGATACTAGTGGTCCTCCCACTAGGAAGTGTCCCGGTGATAGATATTCATCATCTGGGCTTTCGGTCAAGGCCAGCAGAGGTCGTGAGTTGAGGCAGGCCTCGATCTGATGAAGTAGGGTGATAAACTCTTCGTACGTGAGTTTCTGATCTCCTATCACGCGTCGTAAATAGTGTTTCAAACTTTTTACGGCAGCCTCCCACAGGCCGCCTGCCGACGGATAGGCTGGCGCATTGAAGTGCCAGTGAATGTCGAACTCGTTGCTCTTGCTAAGTAGCTCTTCGTTAATAGTTTCAAGGATGGCTTTGTACTCCTTCTTCAAAACTTTGTTTGCTCCGATAAAGTTTCTTCCCTGGTCACTGTATACGTGTTGGGGTACGGATCTTCTGGCGCAAAAACGTCGAAAAGCTGCCAAAAATCCTGGTGTACTGAGGTCCGACACCAGCTCGAGATGAACTGCCTTTGTTGCTAGGCAAACAAATACAGCTACGTATCCTTTGTGTGTTCGCACGCCACGGCCCTTGTTCGCTCTGATGTCAAAAAATCCAGTGAAATCGACGCCACTGTGGCTAAATATGCGCGAAGGAGTGACCCGAGGCTCTGGCAGATCTGCCATCAGTTGTGTTTTGCATTCTTCCTTGTGACGTCGACAAGTCACACATTTTCGCAGTTCTCTCTTCACTGTACGGAGCCCACTGAGTATCCAATATTTTTCTCTCAATAGGGACAGAGTCAGTCTTGGTCCACCGTGTAGAGTAACGGAGTGAGCATGCTGTATGATGAGCTCGGTTAATTTTCCATGGCTGGGTAATATTGTTGGATGTTTGGCCGATTGACTAAGCAGAGAGTTGTTTAATCTCCCGCCGACCTTCAAAATTCCATCACAGGAATCAATATAAGGATTAAGGCTTAATAATTTGCTGGCGCTCCTTAATTTTCCTTGTTTTTGTAGATGTTGTATATCGTCTTCAAATTCAACAGATTGAACGGTCTTTATAATTAGGTCAAGAGCATGTTTTCTTTCCGACGACGATAGGTATGTTTGTAGTGGTGTTTGTTTATTACGCAACCATTGAACGTAACGTGATAGCCAGCCGAGTATTGTTGTCATGCGCCTCGTCGAGCTGCATTCATGTAATAATTGTAAAATTAAATCGTTTTTGTGACATACGGCGGCGTTCACACTGGCCTTCTTGGCTTCTAATTCTGGTAATTCGACAACTTTATTTTGTATCTTGTCTAGATCAAGCGTAATTAACCACTGTGGACCTTGCCACCACAATGTATGTTCTGATAATTGCAATGATGACAAGCCTCTTGTGGCGTAGTCTGCTGAGTTGTCTTCAGATCGAACGTGATGCCAAGATGATAATGGTATAACGTCGAGTATTTTGCGGACTCGGTTGGCTACAAACTGTTTCCATCTGTTTATGTCTCCATGAAGCCAGCCGAGCACCACCATGGAATCGGTCCAAGCGTGTATTTGAATGTTTTTTGGTAGAGCTTCAATGACTTTCTTCATAAGCTGCGTCAGCAAAACTGCAACGCAGAGCTCAAGTTTAGGTAAAGATAGCTTATTCTTCAAAGGAGCTAATTTTGTTTTAGCGATCACAAGTGTCGATGTGTACTCGCCCTTATAGTCACGAGTTATAATGTAAATAGTGCAAGCATACACCTTTTCCGATGCATCGCAAAATCCGTGAACTATGTAATGATTTTTATCTCCCAAGTATCTATTCATCTTGAACTTTTCAATGTTTTGAAGATCATGTTTCAGTTTTATCCATTCGTTGTTTATGTCATTACTTAAAAGGGTATCCCAATCAGATGTTTCTTCAGACCATGTTCGTTGAAATAAAAGTTTTGCTCGAATAGTTAGCGGAGATAACCAGCCAAGAGGATCGAAGATCTTAGAGATGTTTGATAACAATTGTCGTTTTGTTATGATGACGTCACTCATCTCGTCCTTGAAAATGTTCTTGAAAATAAATGTGTCTGAAAAGGGAATCCAGCGTAGCCCCAAAGTTTTTCGGTTTTCTGAATGTTTAAAGTCGAGCGGCACGTCTAGTTGTTCGTCAGATAGATCTCGAGTTAGTTCGTCGGTATTACTGGACCATTTACGAATATTCATTCCAGCTCCCTTTAACATGTCTATTATCTCTTGCTGTAATTGTTTAGCATGGTAGATGTGGTCAGATCCTTCTAGCAGGTCATCCATGTAAAATGAAGACATAATTGCAGCAGCAGCCAATGGAAACTTGTGCGCGTCATCCAAAGCTAACTGCTTTAAGGTACGCATTGCAAGGTAGGGGGCCGCCTTTACCCCGTAGGTCACACTGGTGAGCTGGTACTCCTTCAGGCGTTCCCCGGCGGTGCTTCTCCAAACAATGCGTTGTAAATGTTGATCAGGCTCTCTAATGACAATTTGACGAAACATCTTCTCGATGTCAGCAGTTATGACGTATTTGTGTTGACGCCATACTAAGATGAGATGCTGCAAGTCCTTCTGAAGATTTGGACCGCGTTCCATCAGGTCATTAAGGCTGTATCCGCTTGATGTTTTTGCTGATGCATTGAAAACTGTTCGCAACTTCGTCGTAGTGGAGTCGATTTTCAATACACCGTGATGAGGGAGATAGCATGATGGTAATTCATTCTGTTGTGTCACCTGAGTCATGTGACCTTGTTCTTCGTACTCTCGTAAAAAACATTTATAACTTTCAGAAAATCTTTCGTTTTTTAACATCTTGTTTTCTAAATTGTAGAATTGTGCGATAGCTTTTGGTTTAGATTGACCTAGATCTTGTTCGAACCCAGGCTTCATCGGAATAGCGACTTCGTATCTACCATTTTCTAACCGTCTGGTTGTAGTTTGATAAAATTGCTCGCAGTACTGCTCATCTTGTGTCAATTCAGCAGCTGAGTCAGTGATCTCTTCGAGCTCCCAATATTGAGATATCTCAGACAAGTTGTTGATTACAACGTGACAATTGAATGTTTTCACGTTGCCTGAGAATATCCACCCCAGTCGCGTTTGTTGAGCGATAGGTGCCATGTTAGGACCCTTAATCAGCCCATCCATGAGGATCTCAGAGTAGATGCTCGCGTCCAGTAGCAGATCAATAGGTCTAGAGATGTTGTACTCTGGATCAGCCAACTGAATATGTTGTAAGTGTGGCCACGACCGCTTATTGAAGGATACGTTAGGTAAGTTGTTGATGACGTGCTTGATGACTAATGCTTGTGTTGTAAGCTCATAGTCTTGATAAATAGATTGGCATTCGAGCGTGACGACTCCTTTCCCAGATTTTGATCCATTCCCAATGCCAGACACAGATGCATGGTACCGTTGTCGAGATAAACCCAGCATCTGAGCCGCGTTTTCGGATATCAGTGATATCTGAGAGCCTTGGTCTAGAAGAGCCCTTAGAGTCACGTAAGTACCATCAGCAGACTTGACCTTGATTGATAAGGTGGTCAATAAAATCTCTTCATTATCTGTGGCGACGTGATTCACGCTATGTAGTTTATTATCTTTTAGCGATGTAATTTGAGGTCTTTGCGTAACTGGAGCTGTAGGTACGGGCGATAACATAGTGGCGTCGGGCGATTTGCTCGTTGATTGTTGCATAAGGTTCACATTCGCATTTGCGTCATGTAGCATCGTGCTATGACTGTTTTGACAAATCTTGCATCTTTTTGTTGACGTGCACTGATTGTCATTGTGTGTGTAAAGACAATTCTGGCAAAAGTTGAGTTTAATTACAGTCATTAGCCTTTCGATCGGTGAATATTTTATGAACTTGCTGCATTTGTATAGATAGTGATTGTTGTTGCAAATAGGACAGTTTGACGCGCATGTCGCAATAGATTGAAATTCTCTGTTCGGAGGCTTTCCATAGCGTTGGCTGCCAACATGTTGATAATATGGCTTGAACGACTTGTTGAATGAAGGTTTCGGTTGATAGGGTTGCTTGTTAGATGATGTTGACGTTTCTCTTTCCTTTTTGTTTATAGGTTCTAGAGCGTTAAACTTGCTTTCTAAGAAGTTCATAAGCTCAGAAAGCGATGGCAAGTCACGTGGTGACTTTCGTGCCTCTTTATAGTCGCTGTATGTCTCAGCATCCAATTTTCTTGCAATGATATGGACTAAAATCGGATCCCAGGTACTTGTGTCGATACCTAAGTTTTGTATAGCATGTATGCACTCCATAGATGTGTCGAATAGACGTCTTATGTCGTAGGCTGACTGCTTGTGAGCGACAGGTTGGTTTAGAAAAATCTCAATTTGTTTAGTGAACAGCAATTGAGGGTTGTTGTATCGATGCGTCAGCAACTCCCATGCAGTGTCGTAGTTGTCAGCTGCAATATGTAGATGTTGAATGAGTCGCTCGGCATCTCCTCGCAGTTTTCCTTTTAGATGCTGCATCTTTTGGGTCTTGGTGAGCAGATTATTGTTGTGGATACTTTCACAATAAAGATCGTAGAATGTAGGCCACAGCGTATATTTGCCCGTGAAGGTAGGGATGTCGATCTGTGGGGTCGACTGTTGAAGATGTACCGTGGACGCAAGCTTGAGGTTAAGAGCTTTCTTGATACTCTTGTATGAGCTTTCATAAGCATAAAATTCTTCATCATACTGCGTGTCAGAGCCTTGAAGAGCATGGTCTATTTGTAAATGTAAAGCGTCGAATACATTCCATCGTGTTTGCAGGTTACGTAGCTCATCTTCCAACTCCCACTTGTCTCGTATTTCGTCAACTTTCAGGCTACTCACTTGTCGGTGGAAAGCTCTAAAGTTAGTTCTCTGTAGAGATATTAGCTCTGCTACTTGTCCTCGATCCGAAGGTGAGACCGTAGACGCCGTCGCCGTTGTTGGTATTGTCAGTTTCGGTGGTTGCCTCGGTGGAGCTGTCACCGTGGTTGGCTCCGGTGTCATAAGCAAAGGCTGCAATTTTGGTGTTAAAGACCTCGGTGTTGGTGTTTCAATAGCAGGGGTAAAGGACGATATCTTGATACGCACGGAATCGAAGTACGTTCTTGCTTGTGGAAATTGATTTTCAGTAAAATATGGATCACTGTCGTTTTCATAGTTGGACAGCTTATGATTGTTAACTTGAAACTCGGCCCATCTAAGTACTTACGGGTTTTCCTGCTAGCGGAATCCTTGTTAAAGTTTCTTTCAAGCTTCTTGATTTCTTCCACAATGTCGTGTTGGCGCTGAAGTAGACTCTCCATTTTATGTGTAATGTAATATGGTAGACGTTAAACACTTCACACTAACGATCACTGTGTGATACTCCGAGCACAAAAAAGTTCAGTCAGAGTCAATGTCTTGTTAGCACTGTTAATAACTTTCCCGAATGTCGACGAGAAAAATGTCTGTTTAGTTATGATAGCGCACGCGCGGATTGGTTTCAGTAGCTATGGTGTCACTCTATGTCTTCGCGAACCTCGTACGACCTTAAGCGATAATTCTCAATCAACTGGTGAGACCCGCTGGTGGGAGGCCAGTCAACCGATCCGCAGCCGCACAAAATCCACAAAGAACACAAAATGACGTGGCGTAGAGCTACTATTGCACTGTTTTCCAAACGTCGATGGAAATACACAGATCCGGCTCGAAGGACCAAAAAAAAAACTGTAGTGTGTTTACAGTTTATAAGATGAGTGAGAGAAGATTTGTAAGGGAAAGTAAATGTACGAAACAAACCCAATGATAGTCTTTCTAACACTGATTTAATTCCAAAGTAATTATAAAAATGTAGCATGAGCAGAATCGCGGAAACGTACCTTTATATTTTATTGTTTCTACGTGACCCAAATTAGTACGTCACACGATTACGTATTAATATTATTTATTACTGTACGTTTACTCGTACAAAAATGGCTGTGACATACGGAGAGACAGACAGACATGATCAATCTATCTGTCGGTAAAACCTAGGTTACCTGAAACGTTCAGGTCGGCAGGGAAGTTTGACGTACAAATTTTTTTTTAAAAAACAAAAAACCGACTTCAAAATCCCACTCTATCTCTAAAAAACAATAAATAATATTGAAATCACTAGATACGCATTATCATTGTAATAAAACACAAGATAGGTCATCAGAATAAAAAATAGGAGTACAAATTCCTATTTTTTATTCTGAAAGCAAAAAAAAAATAAAAAACAATTTTTTATTTTTTTATTTTTAGTGTAGGTGCCTTTTGTATTAAGTAGTGTAAGTAAGTATATTATTTAGGTAGAAAAATCGGCTCAGCCAAACGTGAGTTAATTTAATCGCGGAGAAACATACATACATGCGGGTCAAACTGAGAACCTCCTTTTTTAAGTCGGTTAAAGAACTACACTTAAGATATCCCTTTTCCAACAAAAAATAATTATCTTATTCAGTTCATAAACAAAGAAGTTATACGACTGATCATCGAGGTAGTTCACACAAAATCATACTACTTTCGTGCTTTTTTCAAGATTACTTGAAAAGTACGGAACCGATTTCAAAATTTTAAAAAATGGGACCAATTTGGGAGTTTACCTAATGTAATAACGTTTGAATTATTTCAATCGGTTCAGCCGTCTTCGAGTAATCGGTGTACATACAAAAAACAAAAAAAAACAAAAAAAACTGGTCGAATTGAGTACCTCCCTCCTTTTGAAGTCGGTAAAAAAGCGAAAGCACACGGTCAGCGTGCGCTATTGAATGCGTCAGATGAAAGTGAAAGTTAACGGTAAAGTGACCAGAGGCCGTATTACGAGCTCTTAAATCCTGCCAGGTTTATAAATTGCTGTAGTGACATCTCTTTCTCGCTGTATAGCAAATAAAAGAGATGGATTGATAGCCAGTCAGAAAACTGACTGGAAATAAGAGGTCATAATATAGCCCCAGGAAAGTAATCGTATGAAGACACACCTTAAAGAATTCACAAGGTAGGTAATAAGTTGAAATAAAAATGAACATACGTTTTCAATGAGCAGTAATGGGTATATTGTTGCAAAAGACTTCAATTATAAAAAAAATATTGCTGTCTGATTTTAGTGTTTCAAGGACGGACTAGAGGCCTGGGCTGGCTTTTAGGGCTCTTGGGCCAGTTGATCTCGGGGGTTGATCCAGTCTGGGTGCTGGATCCACTCGGGATGTTCGATGCCTTCAGGGTGCTGGATCCAATCAGGGTGTTGGATTCCTTCGGGATGTTGGATCCATTCTGGGTGTTGGATCCCCTCGGGATGTTGGATCCATTCCGGATGTTGGATGCCCGCGGGATGTTGGATCCATGCCGGGTGTTGGATCCCCTCCGGCAACCAGGAAGGTCGGTTGAATGATGCTAAAAAAGAAAATTCTGTTTTTATCCGTATTTAAAAACAATGATACCAACTTAGTAAATTGTGCTTGTCAATGAATAGTTTTCGTTAATAAAATGTTTACTATTTTTATCGAAGTAAATACTTCGAAGAAGAAGAGAAGAGCTCTCAAAAAATAGTTTTTTGTCAAGTTTTATTTCAAAGCACTTCCACACAAAAATTATTATTGTGATACTTACCGCCAGAGACAAGAGACCTGGGTGGACGTTCAGGCCACCAGCTGGGCTTCTCGGGGCGCTGTAGGGGCCAGTTGATCCAGCCTGGATGCTGAATCCACTCGGGATGTTCAATGCCTTCAGGGTGCTGGATCCACTCAGGGTGTTGGATCCCCTCAGGATGTTTGATCCATTCCGGGTGTTGGATGCCCTCGGGATGTTGGATCCATTCCGGGTGTTGGATGCTTTCGGGATGTTGGATCCATTCCGGGTGTTCGATTCCCTCAGGTAACCAGGAAGGTCGCTTGACTGATGCTAATAAAGAAAATTCTGTTTTATCCGTATTTTAAAACAATGAAACCAATTTATTAAATTATGTTTGTCGATAAATAGTTTTCGTTAATAAAGGTTTACATTTTTAATAAGGTATTTTAAAAGAGTTCTCAAAAAAAATTTTTTTTCTAGATTTATTTCAAAGCACTACTACACAATAATTATTGTTGTGATACTTACCGCCAGAGACAAGAGACCTGGGTGGACGTTCAGGCCACCAGCTGGGCTTCTCGGGGCGCTGTAGGGGCCAGTTGATCCAGCCTGGATGCTGAATCCACTCGGGATGTTCGATGCCTTCAGGGTGCTGGATCCACTCAGGGTGTTGGATCCCCTCAGGATGTTTGATCCATTCCGGGTGTTGGATGCCCTCGGGATGCTGGATCCATTCAGGGTGTTGGATGCTTTCGGGATGTTGGATCCATTCCGGGTGTTCGATTCCCTCGGGTAACCAGGAAGGTCGCTTGACTGATGCTAATAAAGAAAATTCTATTTTTATCCGTATTCAAAAACAATGGTACCAATTTATTAAATTATGTTTGTCAATGAATAGTTTTCGTTAGTAAAGTGTCTACAATTTTTAATAAGGTATTTTAAAAGAGTTCTCAAAAAAATTTTTTTTCTAGGTTTATTTCAAAGCACTACTACACAATAATTATTGTTGTGATACTTACCGCCAGAGACAAGAGACCTGGGTGGACGTTCAGGCCACCAGCTGGGCTTCTCGGGGCGCTGTAGGGGCCAGTTGATCCAGCCTGGATGCTGAATCCACTCGGGATGTTCGATGCCTTCAGGGTGCTGGATCCACTCAGGGTGTTGGATCCCCTCAGGATGTTTGATCCATTCCGGGTGTTGGATGCCCTCGGGATGTTGGATCCATTCCGGGTGTTGGATGCTTTCGGGATGTTGGATCCATTCCGGGTGTTCGATCCCCTCGGGTAACCAGGAAGGTCGCTTGACTGATGCTAATAAAGAAAATTTTGTTTTTATCCGTATTTAAAAACAATGGTACCAATTTATTAAATTATGTTTGTCAATGAATAGTTTTCGTTAGTAAAGTGTCGACAATTTTTATTAAGGTATTTTAAAAGAGTTCTTAAAAAAACTTCTTTTTTTTAATTTATATTTTTATCAAAGCACTTTTACACAATAATTATTATTGTGATACTTACCGCCAGAGACAAGAGACCTGGGTGGACGTTCAGGCCACCAGCTGGGCTTCTCGGGACGCTCTAGGGGCCAGTTGATCCACTGTGGGTGCTGGATCCACTCGGGATGTTCAATGCCTTCAGGGTGCTGGATCCACTCGGGGTGTTGGATTCCTTCGGGATGTTTGATCCATTCTGGGTGTTGAATCCCCTCGGGATGTTGTATCCATTCCGGGTGTTGGATCCCCTCGGGATGTTGGACCCCCTCGGGCAACCAGGAAGGTCGGTTGATTTTCCGATCAGCGGGCAAAGCTAAAAAATGAAAATTCTACCTTTTTATTCGTATTTAAAAATAATGCTATCAATTTATTAAATTGTCCTTGTCAATGAATACCTTTGTTCGCTTTAGGACAGATTCGCTTTAGGACAGATTTGCTTTACGACAGATTCGCTTTACGACAGATTCGCTATACGACAGAAGTACAGTCAACTCGATATGGCTGAAAGTCATACTTACTCTTGACATGAAAAATGACAAAGACTTTTTTTTCGTAAAACAATATATCATCAAAGTACTAGGGTCACATAAATATAGAGAAGGTTTGACTTCTATATTTTTAATAGCTTTTTTCAAAGTGACATTTAAAAAAATATAGAAATTATTATATATATTAAGTCAAAGTCAAAAGTCAAAGTCAAAGTCAATAGATGCCAATAATAGTTTTCGGTACTAAAATGTTTACACTTTTTTTTGAAGTATTATAAAGTTCGATTTTACGCATTATTACATTATGTATATTATGTATCCTTACTAATATTATAAATGCGAAAGTCCGTTTGTTTGTTTATTTGTTTGTTTGTTACGCCTTCACGTCCTAACTACTGAACCGATCATCATGAAATTTTGCATACACGTTGTCAGGGGTACAGAAAAGGACATAGGGTACCTTTCATCCCGAAAAAAAATATAGTTCCCAAGGGATAGCAAAAAACCTTTCCACGCAGACGAAGTCGCGGGCGGCCGCTAGTTACACTTTACACTATTACTTTACACTATTATAAAGATTTTTTAGAGTTACAGAAACAAAATAACACCAACTCCTAAACTAGGACGAATCCTGTTTCTTAGGAGTTGGTGACTCCTCCCTTTAGCATTGCGAATAAAAACTTCTTAAAGCGCAGTAAAGCGTTAAAAAAACGTAAGTATTATTAGGTTACAAGACTAAATGTGTGTGTGTGTGTGTGTGTGTGTGTGTGTGTGTGTGTGTGTGTGTGTGTGTGTGTGTGTGTGTGTGTGTGTGTGTGTGTGTGTGTGTGTGGGTGTGTGTGTGTGTGTGTGTGTGTGTGTGTGTGTGTGTGTGTGTGTGTGTGTGTGTGTGTGTGTGGGTGGGTGTTTGTGTGTGGTGTAATGAGTGCGTTATTTGATTAAACTTACTTAGTTACACATAAAAGGTCGGGATGTCAGCAATATTTGATGAATCCTTTGGTAGACTTGAAGTTATCGGGAATGATATTGATTATGATGAAGGTATCATCATGATTTAAAGGTATCGTCATAATCATAATCAACAGGATAGGACAGGTCCGTCAACTGTCCGATGCTAGAGCCACAGGGTTTCAAAAGCAACTTGTGTCTTTGATAGCTCGATGCTCGAGTTTTCTAAATAGACGTTGCCGTCATATAGCTGCCGTTATATGCGGCGAATGACGTCACTAGAAGTTTGTCTATAATACGTCGCGATTTCCTGGAAAGCAGGGACCCTATTTTTGAATCCTTTGGCTGGCGTCGAGTGCGCTTCACAAACTTATGACTTAGTGACAGCGACGCTAGGCTGAACCTAGGTAACAACATGTAATAACACTTAGTTCCAGTTTTAGCCTTTGGGTCAGATAAGTTTGTAAAGAGCGCTCGACGCCAGTTGAAGGATTCAAATTAGGGCCCCTGCATTTACATAAAAAACGTTCTTATGACGCCATTCACCGCTATAATTCGGCCGCTATATGACCGCACTGTCATCTTAAGAAACCAGAGCTTAGGCGTAACGAGTCTTCTGGAACACTGATAGGTTCATAGTATTTAAAAATATAATGAAAATGAACTCACCAAAAGCTAGAGCAGCTCCGAAGAGCAGTAGAGCTACCTTGAGTACCATGTTGACTGCCAATGCTAAATCGAGGCTTCGATCCAATATTTATACTAAAATACGTATATCCGTTTTGTTCGCTATCTCTCGTTCGTATAATATCACAGATTATAAGATTAATTTAATCAGTTACTTACAACTTGGGGGTCTGTTTTCAGTGTTTTGTGCTAATTTTTGAATAATAAAAAGAATACAGATTGCAAGGTAATAATTTTATTAAAAAACATTTTGCCACCTTTTTCTAGTCCATGTTTAATTGTCTTTCAATGCTTTTTCCCCCTTAGTATTTTGTTTTTAAATCTTGAATCAATTTAGGACCTTATTAGGCGGCTCCAAGACCCCATCGGGCACAGGGTCTCAACATACAAATTGCGACATCATTCATCAACATACAAAATACAAATTAAGCTCATACAACACGGTCTTTTCCGGCGTGGGCATAATAATGGCAACTCGGGCAATCGAAACAAGGAGGTAAAAGACCGCGACATCTTAATTCTCTCTGACAGCAAATCCGTCCTACAAGCTCTCCAGGGCAGTCGCATCACGTCGAGCCTTTTATTTGAGTGTCATCACGCCTTAAATACAGTAGGTGCACTTAATACTATTATTTATTACTATACAATAGATCAAAGGTTACAGTGTATCACGGGGCAACGATGCAGCCGACGAACTGGCTAGACGTGCATCTGGTTCGACACCTGTTGGCCCAGAGCCGATTGCGTTTATCCCGACAAGCTGGTTTGCAAGTAAGATCCATGAACGCACCATAGAATTACACCAACAGAATTGGAGCTCGTTGGACTCGTGCAGGCAAGCGAAACTCGCACTACCGCGTATGGACGCTCGTCTATCCAGGGCCCTGATACAACTGTGCAGACCGCAACTTCGCCTGGTAACAGGTGCTATTACTGGTCATGGACAATTTAACAGACATCTTTTTAACTTAGGTGTCACGGACAGTCCCATATGCAGAGGATGCATGGAAGACCAAAAAACAGCCGCCCACGTTCTGCTGGAATGCAAAGGGGTGGCTCCTTACCGGGCGAGATACCTCGGCTCGCCGGGCAGCGTCCAGGAAGCGATCACAAATGTGAGAGCCCTTGGAGCGTTCCTGGGTGAGCTGGGCTGGCTGGAGTGATCCGGCCGCAGGCCGCACAACCTCTGACGCAAAATAGGCGCAATAGACGTCGAGTTGCGGAAACCGCCTGCATTGATAAGAAGAAGAAGAAGAAAGAAGGGACATCGGGAATAGGCCATTTATTCTGTGTTAGGAAAGGGGAAGTCCATAGAACTTTTTGTCTATTAATACTTTTATATATATTTTACTTTATTATTATTCTTTGATTGCATAAGGTCAGTTGGTTTGTAATAAGTACGTAAATACATTAATTCTTTTCCCAATCATTGAATCAATCAATCGATGACAGCAATATTGATAGGGAAAACATTATAATCTTTAAACTATGAATAAATAAATCTTTTAATCGTTATGTCATTGCTAAAGATAATAATTATTAAGTGCAAAAAGATATATTTAAGATATTGAACTCTAAGGAATGGATTTACGAGATTTATCATTTTACCTTTTTAATCAAATCGTTAACATTGATAATATTATTATTGTTTATGGCAGGTATTAAAAACTGCACACTATACTGCACATAATCTGTTATCTGACCTAGAAACAGCTTAATTCATAAGAAATTAAAATGTTCACTGGCGGCTGCCAGCGATATTGTCCGCATGTGCATTGAATCAGTTTGAATGAACTTCTGCAGGCGGTGGATTATTCATGTGGTGGGATAAGGGTAGCAAGGGATTCGCATGGGTCCCCCCGACATTTCAAATGATCTCCCGACTCTCAATTAATCTAAAAATCACCCGACAAATAGTTTTTCCGAAAGATCTCTAGAAAACAATAATTGAAAATTGCTGTTTCATACAAAAATTAATAACGAAAATATCAAAATGTATGAAACAGCTGTTTTCTTTTCTCGATTTCAGAGTTGGTCCCATAGTAAAAGTTGTTTAGTCTGATGGTCCCTATCTATCTATCATATTTGGCATTAGGGGTTATTTTGTAACACGTTGTATATTTAAATTACATTTTTATTTAAAATATTTATTCCTCTCGACAACATCCGCAAATTCCCGACATTTTTAAATTTTTTCCAGGTATTTTGGTCTTCCGATTTGGCAACCCTACGTAAGATAATTGTATAAATAAACTGGATCTTTGCAAACATTCTAGGTCGATTGTAAAGGATCTTCTAAAATCGGATAATTGGAATTTTTTATTGAACTTTTTTAAATTTTAGGCATTCACAATGCTATTTTTATATTAAGATAATTAATATTATTGAAAAAATAATGGAATAAATCGACCCACCCGTAGCATCTACCATCGTAGCAGCGACTATCCCGTCTAAGCTGCTATGGATGGGACGATTATATTATATTTCAATTATATTAATTACCTTAATATAAAAAAAGCATTGTGAATGCCTAAAATCTAAAAAAGTTTAATAAAAGTTTCCAATTATCCGGGACATACTGAGATTTTAAAATAATATTACTTAGACTAACGATATTGACTTTGTTCCCGTCCACTGTTCACATGCACACTCTTTACAGTAATACACCTATACGTCTACCTACAAACCTCTCCCTCCGTTGTTCTATATTATCCTTTCCACTCTCACACACTCCTATACACACGCACAATCACATACACCTAGTCATATTTACGCAAATATTCGCTCACACACATTAAGTGATAAGTATCAATATTTTTAAGTTTTTAATATTTTAGGTCTAATACCTAGTTCAGGAGGCAGGAGTAATTCAAATTGTAATAATGTAATCTTTGCGGTCAATAGATAACATTATTTTATTTTTGTTTTATTTATTTATTATCTTTACATCACTTTTTTCGATCGATTACACATAATAATCACACCTCTATACTGTTTGGACTGGAACCCTTTTTGGAAATCCACGATTGAACGAACGTCGTAGCCCGTGTTGGTGGATTTGTTAATCGATCCACTGTAGATGGCACCGTCTTTACACTCGAAATACGCTGTATCCCTCAGCCAGCAACACCAAAGTCAGCATGACAATCAGAATTATATTTGTGGTGCCGGCATGAGTATTCAGGGCTTCTGCTGTTGCGTGGTTGTTGCCTCCAATCGAATTTTGGGCAACGATTACGTTAGATTTGTCTTCGTCTTTCGTGTTATAATTTTTCTTTTTACAATCACTGAACTTGCCAGGAGCACACAACACGAATCATATTCGTAGACCGTCAAACAAGGTTCTATTCAACAACTGCGGAGCTCCGCTGTCAATGCGTTTTGGCAGGGTCGCCATATAAGGCGGGATATAGGAGAGGTATTGAAAGACCGAATGCTGGATAAATACTGTATTTATTATAATTAGGACACAGTTATATAGTATATAAAATACACAGGGGGTACTAGAGCCACGTTGTAGTTTTGTAGAACAATAAAAAATATACCTATAATTTTTTTCCGGGGTGTCTTCCTACATTCATGGTTAGCAATATTACAACAAAGAGAAGGAGGGCAGGTGGAGGAGGTTTTGATAAAGCGCGCGTCATAGGTACTATTTTAACAACATATACTGCATTAGGAATGAGTATATGAGAGGATGTTTAAAAGTAGCACCATTAACAAATAAGTCGAAAGGAAATTGTTTGGCTTAGTTTGGGCATTTTCTGAAAATAGATGAAAGGCATGTTACTAGAATAGTAATGGATATGATGTTGAGGGTCAGAAAGTAAGATGAAGACCGCAGAAAAGATGGATGGCTTGTGTGCGGAATGATATGAATGTGAAAGGAGTGGATGAGGAGATGGCGAGTAACAGAAAGGAATGAAAGAGAAAGACGCACAAATGATGGCTTCACGTTAATATAATAAGTTGCCGGAGAATCTGACAAACTTAAACAAAACTAAGTTTAAAACTGTGTTGACCAAACTATTAATAGACAAATTATATTATGATATTAAGGATTTTTAAAATGATAATTTTAATAATGATATTGACATGATGATAGGTAATCAATCATTTCAATAATTAATTTTTGGATTTTAATTTACAAATTAACATTTACTTACTCAGTTGGTCAGGATTTTTCATTTTTAAATTGTTTAATTTCTTTAATAATAATAGAATTGTAATCTGTTTTATACTTCATGTACCAAAAATAGTGAAACATAGATAGCACTATAAACGTTGTTCAATATATAAGTATTAACATCATTAATGTACCTATGTTTGTGAATAAATGAATTCAATAGAATTTTGAATTGAATTTGTAAATAGAATAGAATACTATTCTAATAAAAAAAACCGGCCAAGTGCGTGTCGGGCCACGCGCCATAGGGTTCCGTAGTTACCTTATACCATACCATATTTAATACCACCTATCATTTTTCGTTTGCAAAAATAACTTTGTTTTTCACAGTGTTGGTATGAATGACAAAGTTATATTTGCGGTTTTGGAAAATGTGCTATATCTCAAAAACTAATAACTATATCTCGTTCAAACCAATTTTGGTTGATAGTGTTTATTAAGATCTACAGCATATATTTTTTTTAGATTTTTCACTCTCTTATTTCAAAAGTTAAAGGGGGGGGACACACATTTTACCACTTTGGCGGTGAATATCTTTCAAACGGTTGACTTTGAGAAAAAGTTGTCTAAGGAACTTCAATGTCATTTTTAAAGACCTATCTACAAACACCCAACACGTGTTGGTTTGAAGAAAAAATTTTTTTTCGGTTTCAGTTCCATGTATGGGGAGCCCCCATTAATCTTCTATTTTTCTTATTTTTGTATTAAATTCGTTAAGCGGTTAACAGAATACATCTACCTACCAAGTTTCAACTGTGTAGTCTTAATACTTTCGGAATAAAGTGGCTGTGACATACGGACAGACAGACAGACAGACAGACAGACAGACAGACAGACAGACATGATGAATCTATAAGGGTTCCGTTTTTTGCCATTTAGGCTACGGAACCCTAAAAACCGGCCAAGTGCGTGTCGGGCCACGCGCAGTAGGGTTCCGTAGGTACATTATACCATACCATATTTTAATACCGCTATCATTTTTCGTCTGAAAAAATAACTTTGTTTTTCACAGTGTTTGTATGAATGACAAAGTTATATTTGCGGTTTTGGAAAATGTACTATATCTCGAAAACTAATTACTGTATCTCGTTCAAAACAATTTTCGTTGAAAGTGTTTATTAAGATCTCTAGTTTATATTTTTTTTAGATTTTTCACCCTCTTACTTTAAAAGTTAAAGGGGGGGGGGACACACATTTTACCACTTTGGCGGCATATATTTTTCAAACGGTTGACTTTAAAAAAAAATAGTCTTAAAAACCTCAATGTCATTTTTAAAGACCTATCTATAGACACCCCACAAGTATTGGTTTGATGAAAAAAAATATTTTCAGTTTCAGTTCCATGTATGGGGAGCCCCCCCTTAATCTTTTATTTTTTTTATTTTTGTATAAAAATCGTAAAGCGGTTCACAAAATACACCTGCCTACTAAGTTTCAACTATGTAGTCCTAATACTTTTGGAATAAAGTGGCTGTGACATACGGACGGACAGACAGACAGACAGACAGACAGACAGACAGACAGACAGACAGACAGACAGACATGACGAATCTATAAGGGTTCCGTTTTTTGCCATTTTGGCTACGGAACCCTACAAATTGGGATAAGGGTAGAGGGCGAATGATGATACTCCAAAAAAACAGCAATTGTTAGTATGTTTCCAGCAAATATTTATGTTTACCTTTCTAATGATAGGTAGGTATTTCAATCATTGCAAGAAGTGGTGTAGAATAACTCCAATATCATACTGTTCATTATTCTATAATTGACAGTATTATGACAGTTAAAATTAAATTGTAATTAATTGGATGCAGAGTTAAACATGTACGACCAGAAAAAGGCGGGAAAATGTTTCTATAATCTAATAATAATAAAAATATTACCTTGCAAACTATTATCCTTTTATTATTCACAAATTAGCACAAAATACTGAAATCAGACCCCCATGTTATTAGTAACTGATTATGTTGATCTCTAAATCTGTGATATAAGAACGAGAGATAGCAAACAAAACAGATATACTTATTTTAGTATAAATATTGGATCGAAGCCTCGATTTATCATTACCAGTCAAACATGGCGCTCAAGGTAGCTCTACTGCTCTTTGGAGTTGCTTTAGCTTCGGGTGAGTTCATCATCATCATTTTTTTAATCATCATGAACACCTATCAGTGTTCGAAAGGACTCGTTACGCCTTAAGCTCTAATTTCTTAAGATGGTGGTACGGTCATATAGCAGCCGAATAATAGTGGTAAATGACGTCAAAATACCGTTTTCTATGTAAAACACGTTTTAAAATAATGATCACTAGGAGACAACATCCTTTTGACGTCATTTACCACTATATTACGGCCGCTTTATAACGGAATCGTCATTTTAGAAAACCCAAGATTTATATCAAAGACAAAAGTTTCTTTTTAAGCCCTTAAGCATTGGATAGGTCCGTCATCATCAGTTTCATCATAATCATAATCAATATCATCCATAATAAATACTACTGACACCTACAAATCATTAAAAATTACTGACACCCTGACGATCTAACTAAAGACTCAAGTTTCATTTTAAGAACAAACGTCTATTAAAGCCTAAAGATATACTTAGAATTAAGTTTTTATAAAAGTATAGAGCTCTTTTAAAATACTAAAATAACATTAGTAAACATTTTAATAACGAAAACTATTGACGAGCACAATTTACTAAGAGTACAACTGTTTTTAAGTATGAATAAAAATTATAGATATTAATTTTTTAGCTTTACCCGTTGATCGGAAACCTTCCTGGTTGCCCGAGGGGATACAACACCCGCAATGGATCCAACATCCCGAGGGGATCCAACACCCGGAATGGATCCAACATCCCGAAGGAATCCAACACCCCCAATGGATCCAGCACCCTGAAGGCATCGAACATCCTGAGTGGATTCAGCACCCAGGCTGGATCAACTGGCCCCTAGAGCGCCCCGAGAAGCCCAGCTGGTGGCCTGAACGTCCACCCAGGTCTCTTGTCTCTGGCGGTAAGTAAAGCAATAATAATTATTGTGTAGGTGTGCTTTAAAATAAAACTTGACAAAAAAACTTTTTTCTGAGCTTTTGTAAACATTTTATTAACGAAAACTATTTATTTACATGCACAATTTACTAAGATGGTACCATTGTTTAAAAATACGGATATAAACATAGAGTTTTCTTTTTTAGCATCAATCAAACGACCTTCCTGGTTGCCCGAGGGAATCCAACACCCGGAATGGATCCAACATCCCGAGGGCATCCAACACCCAGAATGGATCCAACATCCCGAGGGCATCCAACACCCGGAATGGATCAAACATCCCGAAGGAATCCAACACCCCGAGTGGATCCAGCACCCTGAAGGCATCGAACACCCTGAGTGGATCCAGCACCCAAAGTGGATCAACTGGCCCCCACAGCGCCCCGAGAAGCCCAGCTGGTGGCCTGAACGTCCACGCGGATCTCTTGTCTCTGGCGGTTGGTATTACAATAATAACTATTGTGTTAAATTGGTTTGAAATAAAACTTGAAAAAAAAACTATTTTTTTGAGGGCTCTTTTAAAATACTTCATTAAAAATGTTAAAATTTTAGTAATGAAAACTTTTCATTGACAAGCAAAATTTACTAAGTTGGTACCATTGTTGTTAAATACCGAAAAAAAAACATAGAATTTTCTTTTTTTAGAATCAATCAACCGACCTTCCTGGTTGCCTGAAGGGATCCAACACCCGGAATGGATCCAACATCCCGAGAGCATCCAACACCCGGAATGGATCCAACATCCCGAGGGCATTCAACACCCAGACTGGATCCAACATCCTGAAGGAATCCAACACCCCGAGTGGATCCAGCACCCTGAAGGCATTGAACACCCCGAGTGGATCCAGCACCCAGACTGGATTAACTGGTCCCCACAGCGCCCTCGAAGTCAACTAGCCTAAGAGGCGGCCTAAAAGCCGGCCCTGACCTAGTCCGTCTTTGAAATACTAAAATAAGATAGCAATAATTTTATTATAGTTGTATAGTCTTTTGCAACAATATATCCATTACTGCTCATTGAAAACTTATTTTTATTTTAATTTCAACTTATGAACTCCTACTACCTACCTTGTGAATTCCTTAACTTTCCTGATTACTCTCCCTTTACCTTTTACTTTAATCTGAGGCATTCAATAGCGTTCCTTTTGCACTTTAAAGATAGGTGCCTATCTTCTTAAAAATTGTCTTTATATGTCAGAAAATTGAACGTAAAAGAGCACGGTTTAAAGGAAATCAATATTGTACGAGTTTGGAGCAAGTTGAATTGAAAGTTGAAAGGGAAAGCGCAGGGTTTGGAGGCAATATTGCATGCGTTTGACGCAAGTTGACTTAAAAGTTGAAGCGACTAGCTGAACATAATTTATTACAAATGTCTCCAAATCGAAATTCCTATAATTTGTCATTTTAGTTCGGCTATCTTCACTAGATAGATATCAAATGGCCAAGTGCTGAGTGCTTAAGTTTGTGGACTTACAAAACTGCTAAAGGATATGAATGAGGACTATGCAGTCGATCATGGGCTTGCATATTAATTGTAAAAAGAGGGTCAATATATGGTCTTTGGTGGCCCAAGAATAGTGACAAATATGCCTCCGTTCTTTCTTAATGGGTTTCCGTTGGAAAGAGTACACGAGTTTAAATACCTTGGTCATATAGTAACGCTAACCCTGAAGGACGATGCGGACATGCGAGAGAACGAAGGACGCTATTGGTAAGAGCGAATATGTTGATTCGCAGGTTTGCTGTAGAGAAAAGTTACGAATGTCAAATTTTACACATTCGCGAATGCGAATGTGAATATTTAGGTTGCGAATGTGCGAATGCGAATGCGAAAGTTAAGACATCAAGTATTAGAAAAACCATATCACTACATATTAAAAAAAAATGTTTAAAAAAACAAAAAACCGACTTCAAAAAACCTACCTCTAAAAAGCAAGAAATAATATTCGTAATAATAAAACACGTCTATTGAAGTCGGGTGGGGCTGGAGTACAAATCCCTTTTTTTATTCTAAAAGCCCCACCCGACTTCAATAGACGTGTTTTATTATTACGAATATTATTTCTTGCTTTTTAGAGGTAGGTTTTTTGAAGTCGGTTTTTTGTTTTTTTAATCAATTTTTTATTTTTTTATTTTTAGTGTAGGTACCTTTTGTATTAGGTAGTGTAGGTATATTATTTAGGTAGAAATTAAAATCGGCTCAGCCAAACGTGAGTTAATCGCGGAGAAACATACACACATGCGGGTCAAACTGACAACCTCCTTTTTTAAGTCGGTTAAAGAACTACACTTAAGATATTCCTTTTCCAACAAAAAAATAATTATCTTATTCAGTTCATAAACAAAAAAGTTATTCGAGGTAGTTCACACAAAATCATACTATTTTCGTGCTTTTTTCAAGATTACTTGAAAAGTACTGAACCGATTTCAAAATTTTAAAAAATGGGACCAACTTGGAACTTTACCTAATGTAATAACGTTTGACTCATTTCAATCGGTCCAGCCGTCTTCGAGTAATCGGTGTACATACAAAAAACAAAAAAAAAAAACGGGTCGAATTGAGTACCTCCCTCCTTTTGAAGTCGGTAAAAACAAAGTCCCTCGCCGCGTCTGTCTGTTCGCGATAAATTCAAAAATTACTGAACGGATTTTCATGCGGTTTTCACCAATAGATAGAGATATTCCTGAGAAAGGTTTGTGTGTATAATAAATTGAGGTTCTATGTAAATTGGTAGAAATATGACAATAATTGTTGAAGAAGTCAGCAAAAATTAAGCCGTCTGAGAGCTTGCATCGAAAACGCTGCGTAAACCTTTTGAGCTACGTCAAAATAATGTATTATAGAATTATTTTTCTTTTATAGGTCTACAAAAAAATACTCTATGGCATCTATCTATCTTTTAAGAATAATTCAATAATTTTTATTTGGTACTTAAAAGAGAAAAACATACAAAATGTATTAATTACATGACACACATGTTAGTAGTCAGAGTTGAATAGATAGAGGCACATTACATATATAGAAAAACTGTTTTGTGGCCTTTTCACACTTAGAGCGATTTCTCAGGGGCTCGTATATAAGGCCGGATGCACTAAATAACTGTTCATTTGAACGGAACGCTTGCTGGTGCAGTGCTCAGATATTTACAAGCCAAATCTGTTAATTTGTCATTTCTTAATCTTCAATTTAGTTTTTCACCAGTCTAGTGGGTTTTCTTTGAGAGAAGCAAGCTTTTCTTTACTATAAGCCTAGATATAGCTAGGTTTCAATTTCTGTTCTATATCAGCAACATACTAAGCAACAGAGTGACTAGATCAACAAGCAATCACAAACAACCTGCGTAAAATAAACGCTTCCTATTGTCAGCTAGTTAATTTGAGACACACTTAAACTTTTTTCAACTAGGTATCATGATGGAAAAGCGATAAGGCATTTTTCAGCAATGTTCCACAATTTAGGATACTGTGTTTCAATGTTGCGTTGCAACGAGAACCTCTGATAGCCTTGGTTGAACTTCTGCTTAAGCTCTTTGTCTGTGCTGATGGTAATCAACTCTTCTTGCATAATCAGATTGGCTTCTTCTATGGCTGTGGTATTGTACGGATTTATTATCCATTGAGGAATTTGCAAATTTAAAAGATCCTCAAACCTCTCCGTAAAATCCTTGTGTAATGCGCCCAAGTGAGTGACATATAATAAAATGTCATCATCTTGAAGCATTTCTGGTAATTTTGACAAATGCGAAAACGGCGAATATTTTTTTCTGCCTAAATTTTGTTTATAAAGGATTAGTTTACCCACGAAGGCCAATATTATTGATTTTGTTTTAATCAAGTTAAGATCGTCACCTTGCAGCTGCAAATTAAATTTGAAATAGAAATAGAAATAACTTTATTTGCTTATAATTGGGGTACATTTATAGGTCTTAATTAGTAACATCTCCTTCCATTCAGCCAACAATAGCAGCATGCAAATTTATAGGTAATAATTATTGAAATGATTCTATATATTATTAGGTATTTTAAATTACATTAAGACACAAAACACAAAAATAAAAAGAAACAGACTAAAAACCAAAACAATAAAGGCAATCACATACAAAGGCTCTATGAATTTATTCCCTTCGCCTTAAAAAAGAGTTTACAAATGTCAATAAAAAAATCAAATTGTCTATGATAGATGTCAATGTCAATAATCATTTTCCACTTTCAATCAAATCAAACATGTCAAGGTAAAATGGCGTGGCGTCCATTTTGGAAAACGAATGAAAAGTTTTGAAAGGAAAAGTTTGTAAACATGTCAATTCTGAATTATTAAATTTATACGTTATGTCAAGTGAAATAATGAAGTAATTTGTTAAACATTCCAAAGATATCAGTCAAGTTATAAATATCTGTTTTACAATTCAGATTTTCTTTCAAATTCGGATCTTTTTCTTGTAAAATCCCCAACACAGATTGAAAAATGGCTGAAAATGTTTCTAAGCAGAGCCTCTTGATAGCCAGCGAACTTCAGTGTGCATAAGTAATCGAGTAAAGACTTCGTCGTTTTCCTCACATAGCTGAGCTATTAACCAAGAGTTCAAAGAATTGCTTCGAATCTTGTTGATAGCATTTATTACATATTGTAAAGACTTATGCAATCTACGACTCAGCTTTTTTGCTACTAAATGCTGATAGTGAATCACGCGGTGAATGACCAGTACATCAGGCAGTTGTCATTTTAAGTGAGCTATAAAACCACGATGACGACCAACCATAGACGGTGCACCATCAGTCGCGACAGAAACAATGTACTTCCATGGAATAATTTTGTCAGTAAAAAAATGTTCCACGGCCTGAAAAATCGATTCTCCTCTAGTATCAGTCTCTAAATATATAGCAAAAAGCAGTTCTTGGCACATATTTTCATCTTTGATATATATCGAACATATCCTAATAACAGAGCTTTATTGCCGGGTAATGTAGACTCGTCCAACTGGAGAGAGAATCTGTTGGTCTGTAAGAACTTGCATAAAATGTTTTCCACATCGCGTCCAATCTCGTCTATGCGTCTCTGAACGGTGTTAATGCTCAAAGGTATTCTCTTTAAAATATCATGTGTGGGTTTGTTTGTGCAATAAATTGTTAAGGACTTCCGCAATGGCTGGTAAGATAAGCTGTTCTCCAATTGTCTTCTATTTTCTGCCATATAAAGCCGTTTTTGAGAAGATAGCACCTATGCTGAAAGTGCAGGAGGAACACAATTGATTTTTTTTAAATTGAAAATAAGTGAGCATTTGTCCACAATCACACCTGGTGTTAAGTGATGATGCGGACTACGATGGAGCTTACTCACTTAGATAAAGCCTATTCACTCTAGCCTTGAAAAGGCCCAAGTTATAACTATTAGGAAACACATCGGCAGGCAGGCTGTTCCACTCTTTAGCTGTTCGTATTATAAAAGTGTAAGCAAAATGCTTTGTGCGGATGGTTGGAATATCAACAACATAAGGGTGGTACGCTTATCTGCGTCTAGTGCTTCGATGGTGGAGTGGGGCTGGAGAAATTAATTCGTGTAATTCCTTCGCACACTCTTCGAAGTGCATCTTGTAAAATATCGACAAACAAGCTATTCTATGGCGGTTATCGAGGCTACTTAGTTTGGCATTCGTGTGTTCGGGGTCTCCAATAAGTCGCCTAGCCCGTTTTTCGACCGAGTCCAAAGCGGCAAGCTGGTATTTGTATTTGGCTGAGCCGTCCCAAAGGTGACTGCAGTACTCCATGACCGGTCTGATTTGCGCTTTTTAAAGTTGAAGTAGCTGATGTGGGAGAAGTAACACTTAACTTTTGAGAGGATTCCAAGCTCTTTCACAGTGGTTCCAGCTATGGACTCTAAATATTCACCGAAATTCAAATTAGATCAAATTGTCATGCGAAGGAGTCGTAGCTGATCGGTCACTGGTACAGATGCACCACGGAGAGTCGGAAAATGATGGAATGCACTCCGCTTTGCAGAGAAGAGACACGCATGTGTTTTTGTCACATTGATCTTAACAAGATTGGCATCGCTCCAGTCTGAGACATCCTGAAGTGCTAGGTTCAACCGTCTGACTAAATCTTTTTTGACTAGCTCTTGCATTTGAAAGGTATCTGTCCGTTATTGTGCTATCTTCTGCATAGCCAGAGGTTCCGGGCGTTATCAGGTCGTTTATATGTAGCAAGAAGAGTGTTGAGGACAGAACGGATCCTTGGAGAACACCGGTGTCAACCGCCTGCTGATCGGACGTGCACCCTTCTAACACGACACGGATAGATCGTTCCTTAAGGAAATCAGAGATCCAAATGCAAAGGTCCTTAGAGATTCCATTTGCTGGAAGCTTACTTAAAAGGCTATCATGCCAGACCCTGTCGAAGGTTTTGGAGATGTCTAGAGAGACAGCAAGGGCTTCACCGTGATTCTCGATGGCCTCATTCCAAAGGTGGATGGCATACGCAAGAAGATCAGCAGTTGAACGACCTCGTCGGAAGCCAAATTGGCGGTCACTTAAGAGATAGTTTTCTTCGAGATATGTTAATAACCGGTTATTAAGTACACGTTCCATAATCTTGCAGAGTATGGAGGTGACCGAAATAGACCTATAGTTAGATGGGTCAGTACGACTGCCTTTTTTGGGCACTGGATGCATGTTGGCAAGCTTCCATGACTTAGGAACTTCTTTAGTCTCGAGTGAGAGGCAGGCAGCCTGCAGTATCAAGACGTTAATTTTCCGCAAAGAGAGAGGCAAAGAGGTTTGCTTCCTCATTCGCAGTGTGAGTAAGTGTACCGTCAGGTTTTTGTAAAGGTGGTAGGGTAGAGCGATAGAAGTTGCTTTCGACTGCTTTGGAAAGAAACCCGAACGCTTTGCTACCGGTTGGGTAAGAAGCTAATTTGGTGCCAATGCATCCGATATGGTCAAAACCGGCCCCACGTAACGTTTTCTTGCAAGACTTGGCGGCTTGGTTAGAGGCTTTCTTGAGTTTTCGGAGCTTTTCGAGATTGAGCAGTAACCCAAGCTAAGCTGTTTGCTTTAACGCTTCTGATCTCTGGCAATCACTGTTGAACCATGGCCGGGTTTTACTGTGCGTCGGAGCGTCTGAGTATGGAATAAAATACTCCATGCCCTGACGTATGGTTTCGGTTACAGCACCAGCACAGTTCGACGGGTCTCCTGACGAAAAGCAAACTTGCCGCCAGGGAAAGGATGCAAAAAAATGCCGCATTTTGTCCCAGACCGCTGACTTGTATCGCCATACGCGTCTTGTTCCAATAGGGTCTCGATCAAGTGGAGTATAAACGGAAACTGATTTCACCACACTGTGGTCTGAATATCTTAAAGGAGACCTACCGAGACGGTATATCGATCTGGGTCTGTAGTCAGCAGGAGGTCCTAGCAATTAGATTTTTGTGAGTCAATGTCCGGCAAAAAGTCCGAGTGCCGTGTGTGCCGGCACCCACGTAGCACAGTTTATTAACTGGGAAAGATTTAACGACAGTGCAAATTTACGCGCTTCTCTCCCGGCATGGTCCGTCTTTTCATAGGGGTATATCCATTCTTTATGATGTGCATTAAAGTCCCCAAAAATTCTAACTGCGCCGTTGGATGCCGGGCTAGAGCTATGTCAGTCGAGCAACTAAGATGGTCGAATAGCCTGGTTGTCTCTTGATCTCCGCTGTGCGAACGATAGACACCAGCGTAGACTGTTTTTTTGAAGCCAGTGTCCACCAAAACCCATTTGGTTGAGTAGTTGGGCTTCTCGAAGCATTTGAGATGCCTGAAACAAATGTCATCACGAACACACAAACATACTCCAGCATGGGGTTTAAACTTTTGCTCCAGAGTATACCCGGAGTAATTGAGGAACTGGTCTCGGTGAGGAACAGCAGCTGCGGTTTTTCAGTCTCAATATGTTGGTGGACTGCGTGGCAATTTGAGTACAGACCCCGGATATTGGTGAGGTGCATTTTCATTAGGAGGAAGTGCATTTTCATTGGGAGGAAGTGCAGCCGCTGTGTATTTTTTTATTTTATACTTTACCATAATTGTAGTTTTAATTTGTATGAATAGGCAGGGGCTGGCAGTTGGGCGAGGCATTCACCGTGCAACTGTCACACGCAAAGAACAACTCATCTGGAGACCGCGGGGACGCCCAAACCCCCCCAGGGATGGCCACCTGGTCCACCCATCCAGTCACCAACCAGCAAGGTGGAGCATTCTGGGATTTTCGCTAGGTGGCGAGGCAGCCTTTTACAAGTGGCTGGCTCGTTACTTGGGTCCCCTACTTCCTGCAGTCAGCCAGCGGCAGCACTGTGCTTTGAATCCCGCTGCTCTCCAGGATCAGGTGCCAGGTGTGACAGTAATGAGTAGTAGCGGCAAAGCATGGCTAAAGCAACTGCTCAGACCCAGCCCCTTCTTTGAGATGCTGTCGCTTGGCGATATGGTTTTGTTATGGGGTAGTGACAAGCCAAGTCCTAAGCCTACCGCCAGAAGGAGCTGCTTTTTGGCACCACTCAGGGTCACTTGTAGGGTCCCGAGGGTAAACCTAGGGAAGCGAGCAGCGTCGACCCCAAGTCGGATGCCTCAGAATCAAGTGAAAGGTAAAGGGAGAGTAATCAGGAAAGTTAAGGAGTTCATAAGGTAGGTAGTAGGAGTTCATAAGTTGAAATTAAAATGAACATAAGTTTTCAATGAGCAGTAATAGATATATTGTTGCTAAAAACTATACAACTATAATAAAATTATTGCTGTCTTATTTTAGTGTTTCAAGGACGGACTAGGCCAGGACTGGCTTTTAGGCCGCCTCTTGGGTCAGTTGACCTCGGGGGCACTGTGGGGGCCAGTTGATCTAGTTTGGGTGCTGAATTTACTCAGGGTGTTGGATTCCTTCAGGATGTTGGATCCATTCCGGGTGTTGGATGCCCTCGGGATGTTTGATCCATTCCGGGTGTTGGATCCCCTCGGGCAACCAGGAAGGTCGTTTGATTGATGCTAAAAAAGAAAACTCTATGTTTATATCCGAATTTTTAAACAATGGTACCATCTTAGTAAATTGTGCTTGTAAGTGAATAGCTTGCGTTAGTAAAAATGTTTACAATAATTATCGAAGTATTTTACAAAAGCTCAGAAAAAAGTTTTTTTGTCAAGTTGTATTTCAAAGCACACCTACACAATTATTATTATTGATATACTTACCGCCAGAGACAAGAGACCTGGGTGGACGTTCAGGCCACCAGCTGGGCTTCTCGGGGCGCTGTAGGGGCCAGTTGATCCAGCCTGGATGCTGAATCCACTCGGGATGTTCGATGCCTTCAGGGTGCTGGATCCATTCGGGGTGTTGGATTCCTTCGGGATGTTGGATCCATTCCGGGTGTTGGATCCCCTCGGGATGTTGGATCCATTCCGGGTGTTGGATGCCCTCGGGATGTTTGATCCATTCCGGGTGTTGGATCCCCTCGGGCAACCAGGAAGGTCGTTTGATTGATGCTAAAAAAGAAAACTCTATGTTTATATCCGTATTTTTAAACAATGGTGTACCATCTTAGTAAGTTGAGCATGTAAATGAATAGTTTTCGTTAATAAAATGTTTACAATGTTTATCTTCTTTACAAAAGTTTAGAAAAAAAGGTTTATTGTCAAGTTTTATTTCAAAGCACTTCTTTACAATAATTATTATTGTGATACTTACCGCCAGAGACAAGAGACCTGGGTGGACGTTCAGGCCACCAGCTGGGCTTCTCGGGGCGCTGTAGGGGCCAGTTGATCCAGCCTGGATGCTGAATCCACTCGGGATGTTCGATGCCTTCAGGGTGCTGGATCCATTCGGGGTGTTGGATTCCTTCGGGATGTTGGATCCATTCCGGGTGTTGGATCCCTTCGGGATGTTGGATCCATTCCGGGTGTTGGATCCCCTCGGGATGTTGGATCCATTCTGGGTGTTGGACCCCCTCGGGCAACCAGGAAGGTCGTTTGATTGATGCTAAAAAAGAAAACTCTATGTTTATATCCGTATTTTTAAACAATGGTGTACCATCTTAGTAAATTGTGCATGTAAATGAAAAGCTTTCGTTAATAAAATGTTTACAATGTTCATCGAAGTATTTTACAAAAGCTCAGAAAAAAGTTTTTTTTTGTCAAGTTTTATTTCAAAGCACACCTACACAATAATTATTATTGCTATACTTACCGCTAGAGACAAGAGTCCTGGGTGGACGTTCAGGCCACCAGCTGGGCTTCTCGGGGCGCTGTAGGGGCCAGTTGATCCAGCCTGGATGCTGAATCCACTCGGGATGTTCGATGCCTTCAGGGTGCTGGATCCATTCGGGGTGTTGGATTCCTTCGGGATGTTGGATCCATTCCGGGTGTTGGATCCCCTCGGGATGTTGGATCCATTCCGGGTGTTGGATGCCCTCGGGATGTTTGATCCATTCCGGGTGTTGGATCCCCTCGGGCAACCAGGAAGGTCGTTTGATTGATGCTAAAAAAGAAAACTCCATGTTTATATCCGTATTTTTAAACAATGGTGTACCATCTTAGTAAGTTGTGCATGTAAATGAATAGTTTTCGTTAATAAAATGTTTACAATGTTTATCTTCTTTACAAAAGTTTAGAAAAAAAGGTTTATTTTCAAGTTTTATTTCAAAGCACTTCTTTACAATAATTATTATTGTGATACTTACCGCCAGAGACAAGAGACCTGGGTGGACGTTCAGGCCACCAGCTGGGCTTCTCGGGGCGCTCTAGGGGCCAGTTGATCCAGCCTGGGTGCTGAATCCACTCGGGATGTTCGATGCCTTCAGGGTGCTGGATCCATTGGGGGTGTTGGATTTCTTCGGGATGTTGGATCCATTCCGGGTGTTGGATCCCCTCGGGATGTTGGATCCATTCCGGGTGTTGGATCCCCTCAGGATGTTGGATCCCCTCGGGCAACCAGGAAGGTCGGTTGAATTTCCGATCAGCGGGTAAAGCTAAAAAATGAAAATTCTTTATTTTTATTCATACTTAAAAACATTGTTACTAACTTAGTAAATTGTGCTTGTCAATAGTTTTCATTATTAAAATGTTTACAAATGTTATTGAAGTATTTGAAAGAGCTTAATTCTTAGAATATCTTTAGGCTTTAATGGACGTTTGTTCTTAAAATGAAACTTGAGTCTTTAGGAATAGTATAAGGTCGGGGTGTCAGTAATGTTTGATGATTCCTTTGGTAGACTAGAAATAATGATCGAAGACGATATTAATTATGATTATACGGACCCACCCGAGGCTAGAGCCACAGGGCTTAAAAAGAAACTTGTGTATTTGACATAAAGCTCGGGTTTCTTAAAATGACGATAACGGCCTTGATAATAAATATAGCGGTGAATGACGTCACTAGCATGTTGTCTTTGTAAACAACACGTTGCGGTTTCCTAGAGTAGAGAGTGGTATTTGAAAACGTGGTTTACATAGAAAATTCGGCATTTACTGCTATAATTCGGCCGGTAAATGAGTGCACCACCATCTTAAGAAGGGTTTAAGGCATGAGTCTTTTGAACACTGACAGTGACAGGTATTTATGATGATTAAGAAGATGCTGATGAACTCACCCGAAGCTAGAGCAACTCCAAAGAGCAGAAGAGCTACCTTGAGCGCCATGTTGACTGCTAATGCTAAATCGAGGCTTCAATCCAATATTTATACTAAATTATATCCGTTTTGTTCGCTATCTCTCGACCTTTTATCACAGATTTAGAGATTAATTTAATCAGTTACTAATAACTTGGGGGTCTGATTTCAGGGTTGTTGTAAAGTGAATAATCAGAGGATTACCTACTGTTTGCGAGGTAATAATTTTATTATTTATAGATTAAAGAAATATTATGCTGTCTTTTTCTGGTCCTGCATGTTGAATTTGTTCATTCAATTAATTACAATTTAGTTTTAACATATGTCTTGCTCATTATTCTTGCACAAGAGAGGAAGTGTAGATGTAAAATGAATAAAATTCTTACACCCATGGTTAGCAATATTACAGCAAAAAGAAGGAGAGTGCATCAGTTTCGGATTTTTAACAACCTTTCCTCCGAACAAAAATACTAGCAATTACTAGTAGTTAGTATCAAGCAAATAACATTTAAAAAATATTAAAAACACGACTGCCCTGCCAAAAACGAACTAAAAAGATAAATAACAAGGTGTCATTGCAGTCGGGGGACCGTTCTGTGGAACAATTTTTAATTAAAGAGGTCCCCCGACTGCAATGACACCTTGTTATTTATCTTTTTAGTTCATTTTTGGCAGGGCAGTCGTGTTTTTAATATTTTTTAAATATATTTATTTTATTTCACACCTTTTTGTGACAAATTATATAGTTTTGAAATGTGCTCATTGTGGCCTTTCATTTGATGCCCATATTGTAATAATTGAAGAAAAATTTTTTTTTTCCACATTTGAAAATGGCGTCCTATAGACGCCATATTGACTTTTTCAAAAAAAATATAGCCAATGTCACTCGGAATGCTGTAAGAATTCTAACGATACTCCATATTATCCAAATCAGTAGGCATTTAGAAGTTATGGTGGAATAAAGAAACTCACATACCCACAAACATACATGAACCCTGAACACATAGACACTCTTTTTGCTTTGGGCAGTCGTGTAATAAAAAAACTTTTCTATTTCTAATGATAGGTAGGTAAATTATGATTGATATGATGCACTGATGCACTCTCCTTCTTTTTGGTGTAATATTGCTAACCATGGATGTAAGAGGACACCCCAGAAAAAAACCTGATACCTATATTTTCTATTTACTTTTCTATGTCTATGGATAAAATCATGTAAGGTGGTTTTCTGGGCAAAGGAATTTAAATTCTTTCATCATTTATGTAAAGTTTTAATTTGTGTTACTTGTTTGTATTTTTGTATTGTTTTTATTATTATTATTATTATTATTTTTGTATTTGTGTCATGTTCGTCGTTTCTGATGTCATTGCTGTGCTCAACAGAATACCAGTGCAGCAGGCCTAGCTTGCTGCTTATACTGAGTTGAGCACAGTTTTGGCATCACAGCGTTGCACAATGTGTTATTTTACTGTTTTTGTGATATGTCTCTTTTATGTACTTTCACGTTGTGTATTCGTTGTGTATGTCAAAATAAAGATATTCTATATTCTATATTCTATTGCTCTTCAAAACTCTTACGTGGCTCTAGTAGTTAGTACCCCCCCTCCCCCGGCTCTAGTACCCCTCCTTCCGCCTAAGCTTTGCGCCGGAACTGTAGGCTGGAAAATCTCTATATTATTATGGTCTGTCCATCCTTACTTGTCTTATTTAGTAAACAGTTTTTGACAGTAGTCTTTTAAACTTAAATCGTTAATTAAAAATATGTTAGTAACTTTATAAAATTGTTGTTAATTTATTAACAATTTATTTCGTAATCTATGTGTGGAAAACCATTTGTTGTATTTTATAAATTATTATTTCAATAAAGAGTTGGGTGAAGATTGTTTACCATATAAGACAAGTACGGATGGACAGACTTTAGATACGCTTATGTCTCGAGGAGCTCGATGGCCCAGCGATTTTCGCAAGGGTCGGTCATGCGATGGTTGTCCAAAAATGTATTATCTCGAGCTCCTCAGTGTTAAGCCGTTGGTCCCGGCTGCATTTGCAGTCGTTAACGCCCACCAATCCTTATTGGGCCCGCGTGGCCCATCCTCCTTATCCACCTATAAGGAAGGTCTGTGGCAGTGTGTGCCCCAGCAGTGGGGACCTTAAAATGACTGATGGACGCCCATTTAAAACTTTTTGAAGTAGGAATGCCAATATGAATTACTACTTGTTTATCCACAAAAGAAACCTGTTGGAGACTGATTTGTATAAACTTTTGATTTTAGTAATTTGGGTGTAGGAAATTAAAAGTTCGATTATAGAAGGTATCCAAATCCAATATACAAAAACCAAAAATTCCTGATTTGATGCAACGATCAATGTCTAATTTAATTGGATTAAGGTAGTGCAAGATATTAATTGGTTTTTCAACACACTTGCTCGTAAAGTGAGCCCTAACACATCGCTTTTAGAGCCATAAACCGAGTTATAACAAACGCGTGCAATAATATATAAAACACTAGGTTGTTATAGAATTATCCCTACAAAGTTAAATTAGTACCTTACTGCAAGTTCTATGCGAGTAAACAGAGCATTCCCAATTTAACTGGGTTATACAGTTATTTTTTTAGTAACAACAAAAGGGGTTGTATGCCGCTGAAAGTTCATATTCATTTTTGAAATAAATAAATGTGTAAATCTTTAATTAAGTCAAACAAATATTTATTATTATAAAATTATTCATAATTCATAATATTTTGTTATAAAATATTAAAATATTTGCATTTTATCACTTAAAATTATAGTTTTGAAGTAGGCTGTATGCTCACTCACCCCTTTGTTCGCAAAATATTCTTGCATTGGGCGTGTGAAAAAAACAAAAAAAAAACTTACGCGCCTTTTCCCATAATTGTCATATTTTGTTTTTGTTGTATTTGTTGCTGTGTGGTAAATTACTTTGTATTTTCCTCGCAAATGTGTTGAAAAACGTCGTATGAAACTCGTGAGCTTTTACTCATTGCACACTCGGCTGAGTTACGCCCTCGCCTGCGGCTCGGGCTGCAACCCACAGCCTTGTGTGCAATGACCAACCTAAGCTAACTTGTCTCATAATGTACTATTACATCCAAAAGACGATGTAAGTTGTTATAAAATTATGTGTTTTAAATAACTATGTAGTGTCCGCTTTGAGAAGGTTTTTGTGGTTCGAAAAATGTGAAAAGTCAGAAATTTAATAGGGATGTTGACTTATGAATAAAATAACGAAATACTAATAAAAATCGTAAACATATCAAACTTTTGGAGTAGCTTGTATACCTCTTGGTTTTATATATTGCGTATTATTTGTTTTTTGACCCTTCAAAGTTGGGTGGACAAGTCCATTTAAAAAGTATTAAATTTGTTAAAATAAATAATACATTTAATTAGTCCGTAAAATTTATAGCAAATTTTGTCAAAGAAACCATTTTGATAAACACAATATTTAATATAGCTGCCGAACAAATTTCCTACGCGTTGCATACAACGTAGGAAGGCATGACGTCATAACTTGGTAGCCGTTAGTATGGAGCGTTTTCGGGTGAGTCCAATTTTGTGCATTTCAAACTGTGATATCTCGGGCAGTTTTCATGCTAGCGTAATAATTCTTATTCAAATGTTTCTTTTTTTTAGGGGTAATTTATGTAACATAAAAAAATAGTCAACATGCCTATTCTAGACAAATTGCAAGATCTTGGTTGAAAGTTGTGCATAAAATATAATATGTCTTTACCTATGAAATTGCTGATTTGTATGGAGAACTTTTTAGAAGTTGCATTTTTCATACTAGTATTTTCTTTATTCGTTCATTTAACACTCATGTAACAAACCTACTATATGTTTTATGTTACTTATGTAATATGTTTGAACACTCACTTGCTAACTTATTCCATAAGTTTTGGCTAAGTTACAATCCCTCCGGTTATAATCTTTTTGCTCACAAAAAAAGAGTCGCTTTCAAGATCTTTTTAGAGTTTCGTACCCAAAAGGTAAAAACGGGACCACGGGGTTACTAAGACTCCGTTGTCCGTTTGTCTGTCTGCCTGTATGTCACCAGGCTGTATCTTATGAACTGTGATAGCTAGACAGTTGAAATTTTCACAGATAAAGTATTTCTGTTGCCGCTATAACAACAAATACTAAAAACAGAAAGTGTGTAGGCCATTTGAGTAGGGGGTTGATCTACCGGACGCCGCCCCACACGGCTATCTTTATTTATTTAACTTATAAATGTTTAAATAATATCATGTTTAGTGACATTTTAATGCACCTCATTCATCACATTATAATTTTTGCATGGATACACAAAAACGTGCAATATTTAAGTAAGTAATCCCATTTGAATTAGGTATGCATTTGAAGGATTACCTACTACATTATCCATGATTAATATTAATGCAATTATCTCTTTTAGCAAAAAGATGCATCAATAATTAATTATATTTAAATAAAATTAATACAAAGAGTCTAAAAAAATATATTTATCCTCACAGAGGTGAGATAAAGGTGAGATTTCTGCCCGTTGTGCGGACAAACCCATCTCCAGGATCACGGGGTGTTTCCCCTGCGTCCAGGCATCCTCTACATAGAAGACTATCTGTCGCATTCATAATGAATAGTTGTCGGTTTAGAGCTAGGTGACTTGTAAGTGTACCTACAACTATCCAGAGGTCTGGACGATTAAGGCTCAGCAGCCTGTAGGTCAACTGCGGCGAGACAGCAGTCATCGCTTTTTTAGACTGTCTACAGCTTGTTAAGTTGATCGTGTTGGCCTCTAGTGCTGTTAGGACGGCCATACTCTCGGTCAGTATGTGGATGTTTAGTTCCTTCATACCTAGATTAGACAGGGCCGTGGTAGCGGCGTTCATTATTGCAACACATTTGCATTAAAATATCGAACAGTGTTGGCCTAGTGCTAGTGATATTTTGATATTTAGGTCTTGTAAGAATACTCCAGCAGCTACAGTACCAGTCCCCATCTTGGAGCCGTCCATATAAATTCGGACTTCATGTATGCCAGAGTAATATCGGTCGCTTTCAAATAACGCTATTTGGTATTTCTTTTCGAAAATGTTTGCTTGGGGATCCTGTCGTATGGGGCAGCGATTAGTGACTCAACCCAGGTGTCTAAACCTTAAAGCAGCTATGGAGGCTTCTTGTTGTATAAACAGGTCCAAGGATGTTAGATCCAGAGCTACTTCTAGGGTGGCTGTGGGGGTAGTTCGCATGCAGCCGGTTATCGCAAAGCATGCCAATCCTTGGAATTTCTGCAGCTTGTTGATGACGCTGCTTTGCTCTGCTCAATAAGACAAACATGTTATTAAATTGAATTTTAAGTGAAGGTTGAAGGTAAAAGCGCACCCAGGATTCTCTATCTCTATAATTATCTCATTGAGATTCTTTCACTTATCGTCAAATTCCGATAAGTTCTTTTTGCCTAATGTTTTGGAAAAGTTTTTTGGCCATACATTAGTTAACCATCCTTGAAAAGTTTGGCTAGACCACTACTTCAAAAACAAATAAATATTGATGAATCAAATTTGTCACCAGAGCTGCGATGAAGAAAAGAATCAGATTGAATTTTATCTTGAACAAAATGCTGTAAGGTACCAAAATATCTTTATACACATGGTATTTAATTAGCACTATAGTTGATGTTTATTCAGCCTCCACCACTGCTATTTAGAGTTCTGTTAAAACAATAAAATTATGTCTGCGCAAAATGCGATTATAATTTCAATAAAGTTATTTTAATAATCTGAATATCCATAAATCTATTAATAATAATAATAATAAGTTAATAAACTTACTCGGTCTTCGACCAACTACATTCATAACACTGCAAAAAGCTTCAATCCTTAACACATGCCGAATCGTAAGAAAATTTTTAGACACCCCAGAAAATACAATAGCCTCTTTGTGTTGACCCGCGGTCCCAGAAATGCTTAAATACCAAATATTGAGAAAAAAACAAAATAAGTTTAAAATAATAATAATGATAATCATTTATTTCAGGCAACAGAAATATGATTTACAATATTAGGCCCATATAATAAATACCTTACAGACTAACACACATCATATTATTATATGCTAACTAATTTACACGTTAAGAAGGCGGCGAACGTGTTACGCAACGCAGTGTCCGGTAGCCGACCTCGGAACCGGCGGAATAGGACACCCTTCGGCCAAAAATCTTCCTTCATGAAGGTCGACAGATGTTCAGTCGGCACCCTCACCACAAATGAATTGAAGTTCACGTTGTGAACCGACGACCCTCAGCGTATATTTGGCTTTTAATCTGATTTACTCCACAATTTCATCGGATTTTGTGGAGTAATGCAGGCGGGACACGTACACCGGCGTTGTCGGGATAGCCGGCCGCAGCAGGTGGTTGTGTCCAGTCGGGGCAGTGCCGCAAAGGTTACGACGGGAGGCTTTCTTCTTCTTTTCCACCTTCTTGAAGCCATCATCATCGCATCCTGCATCCTGTCTCCGCGGCGCTGGTTGCTATTGTCTGCCCTTAGATCATATTTTAATAATAGGTGTATAGTTGTGAAACTCATTAAGAGATTAAAAATTATGAGGTTAAAAATAGTATAATTAAACGAGGCTCACCAAAAACATAACTAAGGCGGTTAAGGCGGCTATCACCCTAAAGTGGCGACCTCATCTTTATTAAATCTATTGCTTGCTACGTACATAATGAATCGAAAATTTACATAAAAGTGAGGTTCTATAAGTAGTTTATTTACAAACAATAACCTCAGTAAAATAAATAGTTCGTCGTAGTTAGCAAAAGTGCCTAAAGTGGCCACTTTTTCATCTTGTACAATTTGTGAAGTTGTATGGCTTGTAGACTTAAAAAGCGCGTACAGTTAGAAGCTTGGCTCTACACGAGATCTGATAACTTTTTGACATGGCAACATTTTACACTAGTGGCTCAGTGAGCTGTAGACCTTGCGTTAAAAAGTGGCTCAAATTGTACAAAAATAAAATGTCGCCATGAAGTTTTCAAAGCACACAGTACGTGCTGTTTGGTAGGTATATTATATTTGGAGTGTTAGTAGCTAGATGGTGCTTCTAATTTTGATCATTTTTCGAAATGAGTAAATATTTTTTTAGATAAATTTGGATAAACCGGCTTGACTTAACAATTCTATCAATATACACTATGTACGAAAAGAGCGTGACCGGCAAATTCTAATGAAAACCTTAGAAATATCAAATGGTTAATTTATAATCAGTTTGTTATTTTATTGCTGTTGGATGCTTTAATATTAATTCGGCGCCCAATCTCCATTATTGTACATAATCGCCTAGCAACTTTGCGGCAAACTTTCCGTCAATTTTTCAGTAAAGACGTCCACGTGGATTTCAGTTCACGAGTAATGTCAGCGACGGTTACTGCATTTGTAGACCTTAGTTTAGGCTTCACCCACGCCCAAGTATTTTCAATTGGATTGGTATCAGTGGTCTGTGAGGACCAATCCAGCACATCAATACCACGTTCCGCTTTCCAAGAAGTGCAGAGCCGACTACGGTATTTTAAGGTACTTGCAGAAGCCAGAAGTCATGGAAAAACTTATGTTTTTACAAAGCATTTTAGGAAAATGATTGTTCTATTTGGCCTAATATTTATTTTTTATAGCTGCATACTAAAATTCAAAAATATGCCGGTCACGTTCTTGTCGAACACACTGTATTATCAAACATGCTCACAAAATTTCACCGGGATCGGTTGAGAAATGTGACCTATAGAGGAGAACAGACAGCGCCGGAAAGCCGGACTGAAATATGTTTTTATTACATATCTCTGCCATTGAAAAAAAATGAAAAACTGGCTTGACATAAAAATTCTATAGAATTTTCAAAACTGCTTACAAAATTTCAAGAGAATCGGTTAAGAAATGCGACTTGTAGAGGAGAACAGACAACGCTGGAAAGCCGAACGGAAATATGTTTTTTTTTAACATTATCTCCATTATTTTGAAAAATTTCAAAAAACTGGCTTGACTAAAAAAATAATTTCACGAGAATCGGTTGAGAGATGTGACTTGTAGAGGAGAACAGGCAGCCGGACATACGAAAGAATTTTTGCCCAAGCTGAAGCAGAGAGGTTTCGCTTGCATCGCTCGGTCAATAAAATGTTTTTGGTGGGATAGATTTTTTAATTAACCACTATTATAATGTTTTCAATAAACTACTGTTTTTTTAATGTCGTTTTTTTTATCAAAAAACATACGATGTTTTGATATTCAATCATGCACCTGCTTAAAGAATTATGATTGTGAAACATTGTTAATCCGAAATAATTGCTCTATCAACGAGATAACGTCTTAATTCTGCACTAGGCAACAGAATTGTTGTTTTAAAATATCTAATCTTTTAAGATTTTTTTATTGTTTTTATACTGTCCCGCGCGGGACATTAATATTTGGACAAATAAACGGGTCGTTTACCAAAATTGGGACGTCTGGCAACGTTGGACTGGATGCAACAACCTCGTGTTTTAAGTAAAAATAATTTTACTTCTGTTTCATAATAATCCTGTTTCAAACTCACTCGGACGAAAGTATTTTTAGTAAGCACGATCATTTATGGCAAACTAGCTTCCGCCCGCGACTTAATGCGCATTTACATTTGAGAAAATCCCTAGGGAACCTTTAACCAAGATAATAGTATCCTCCTATGTTTTAATCCGGCTTATAAACTATCTGTGCGCCAAATTTCATCCAAATCCGTTCAGCCGTTTTACGTGATTGATTAATAATCATCCAAACAAGAAAACTTTCACATTTATGGAATAAGTAGGATAATACGGCCACCTCCGAAGCACTTGAAGTAGGAAATTTTTGCTACATGAAATGGGACTGCTATTTAGTTAAGTCTTAATTTCTCATTTTTTATTTAAGCTATTATTAAGTTTTATACCTCAACTCAAAACTGAATAGATGGTGATGTTTTTAAAATATTATGCACGCTTAGTTACTAGGATTTTTTTTAAAGATATTTAAAGCTATTTCTAAAAATTTTTAAAAATAAAAAATGCATTTAAGGATTGATTTTTTTATAAACACCTGTATTTTATAAAAATTTTTTTATTCATTATCAACACTCAGATTCTTTTATATCCAAAAATAATAAAAAATCCGGAATCGAATGAGTAGTTACCTTTTATTTTAAATTTTTGTGTCTGAAAACATACTTTTGGTGAAAAAATAACTTAATTTCAATTAACTCAAAAACTATTTATTTTTTGAGAAAAAGTTACATAACAAAAAATATTTGTTTTGACCTCATCTATAACCCCTTAACAGGAATACGTCATATTTCCAGTGACCCTGTATAATACCCACGTCTACAAAGAATTTTAAATAAAACAAAAATTCATGTTGCAGCCTTCATTTCATTTTAAACGGACTCTAACAGTTATTTTGGCAGATTGCAGGTAAAATAACTGTAAGTCCAGTCCAGACATACTATGCCGAAGTTTACTTTTGAATTATACAGTTGGATCCATTTTGGCATAATTAACAGAAACAAAACAATACACATTTTACAATGTAATTATCTACATGACTGCCCTAGAAAGAATTTATATTGATAAATAATATCAATCACCATTTGACAGTGTAGCTAAGGTTGACGCACATATATAAAGAAAAACTATAAAAAAATCTATACCATTACGCCACCGAGCTCCTCCTACAATGTGTGTCTGGAAATGAATAGGATGTTTGGTAATAAATACCCCTTTGAAACTGAATATGGTTAAAAAGTATGCATACAACCCCGGAAAATAATTTATATTCGATAAAAAACACCACCTGACTGAAAAAAATATAAGTATTTGTTTCCATTTAAGAAAAACTCTAGACCAAAATGGTGTATTGCTTTACCTACCTTTTTAGGGTTCCGTACCCAAAAAGGGTAAAAACGGGACCCTATTACTAAGACTCCGCCGTCCGTCTGTCTGACTGTCACCAAGCTATATCTCATGAACCGTGATAGCTAGACAGTTGAAATTTTCACAGATGATGTATTTCTGTTGCCGCTATAACAACAAATACTAAAAACAGAAATAAGCACCTACTGCTAGCCGTGCCTACGAAGGCACAAGTGAGCAGCGGGCCGCCACACGCCCGCCGCCGTACGAGCGCGGCATCTTAATGCCTGCATAGGTATTCTCTCTTTATAATAGTAACAATGTCGAATCGCCATTAATATGCCGTGTACGGATGTCAAAATCAAAAAACCGGCCAAGTGCGAGTCGGACTCGCGCACGAAGGGTTCCGTACAAAAAAATCACGTTTGTTGTATGGGAGCCCCCCTTAAATATTTATTTTATTCTGTTTTTAGTATTTGTTATTATAGCGGAAACAGAAATACATCATCTGTGAAAATTTCAACTGTCTACCTGTTGTCGTTATTGATATAAAGCAAAAAACGGCAAAAAAATCACGTTTATTGTATGGGAGCCCCCCTTATATATTTATTTTATTCTGTTTTTAGTATTTGTTGTTATAGCGGAAACAGAAATACATCATCTGTGAAAATTTCAACTTTCTAGCTATCACGGTTCATGAGATACAGCCTGGTGACAGACAGACAGACAGACAGACAGACAGACAGACAGACAGACAGACAGACAGACAGACAGACAGACAGACAGACAGTCAGACAGTCAGACAGACAGACAGACAGACAGACGGACAGCGAAGTCTTAGTAATAGGGTCCCGTTTTTACCCTTTGAATACGGAACCCTAAAAAACATTTAAGTGGGACTCCCATACAACAAACTTATTTTTTTTGACGGAACGGAACGGTCCGACTCGGACATGGCCGGTTTTTGCTTTTTTAGGGTTCCGTACCCAAAGGGTAAAAACGGGACCCTATTACTAAGACTCTGCTGTCCGTCTGTCTGTCTGTCACCAGGCTGTATCTCATGAACCGTGATAGCTAAACAGTTGAAATTTTCACAGATGATGTATTTCTGTTGCCGCTATAACAACAAATACTAAAAACAGAAAAAAAAAACATTTAAGTGGGACTCCCATACAACAAACTTATTTTTTTTTGACGGAACGGAACGGTTCTACTCGGACATGGCCGGTTTTTGCATTTTAACATACCAAATGGTACTTAATTCTCTCATTATTACTAAGCACCCTATAATCTGTATAATATTTTACGTCACTAGAGTAACGAACGAGGTTAAAAATCTTTTAACATCGACTAGAGAGTCAAAAGATTTCATTCACAGAAAATACTCGTATCTTAAGCATAGCTTTTTATGTTTACAATCTTATAAGGACGTCATTGATTCTTAAAGTCGACCTTAATTCATTGATAATCCCCGAATATTTTCGCTTGTCGAGATTAGCATTATCTGACGAATTCGTCAAAAATCCACCATCAGTATAAATGAGGGTACATGGATGGTTCGGCATTGGTTGTGACAATGGCTCTCAAATTAGCCGTACTGCTCTTCGGGTTGGCTGTTGTATCAGGTAAAGCTTATTATTAATAGTTATTATGCAACTGTATTATAATGTCTAATTAGGTACTTATGTAAATTGTTCGTTATTTGGTAACGATATATTGAAATTGTAATTATCGTTACTTATTTCTGTTAAGGCGTTAACATGCGTCAAATCCCAATATTCAATTCAAAATATTGAAAGACTACGCGCGTGACGCTAACAAAGAAAAAATATATAATGCACTTGAAATAATACAAAATAGATTTAATTGAAAACATTTATAAAAATGTTACCACCTTTGATGTACGAAATGACCTCGTTTTTGGGTTCATTTGCAAAACTTCTCGTAAACAGAACATTAACCAACGCATAAAAATCTGCGATGTTAATTCCTTCAATCTTAATTGAACAGTTTTTTTAACTAATTTGAAAGCGAAGAAAAGTAATGAAAACATGTATAAATCGAGGATTCGGCGCTCGACCTCTACGCAACCGCCGCGCTGGAACGCGCACTGATTTGAACCCAAAGCATATAGAGTTACGTTTGATTTCACTCTATCACAGATCGACCCGCTGGCATTGATGTATGTTAAGGCCTTAAAGCTGATTAGTTTCTTGCGCCCCCGTTCTTCTTGTCAGTTAAAAAGTCTGGAACGGGTGGTAGGAAAATATAGATGAATCAAAGTGCTTAAAAATATTAAGTTTCTTTGAAATACGATTCGCACCAGATCAATTCCCGGACGGGAATCGAACCCGCGACCTTTGGATAACCGGTCCAATGCTCTGACCACTGAGCTACCGAGTCACTAGTGACATCGTCGAATTTTTCCTAGTATATCCAACTCTTACGCTGTAAGCCAGCGTTATTTCACCAATGTGAGGAGTTACCTCGACATTCAATTGAAATATCTTTCCAGATATTTTGACAATCGATAAAGGTGATTATTTCACCTTTATCCAGATATTTTGACAATCGATAAAGGTGATTATTTCACCTTTGTCGACGACGATGTCACTAGTGACTCGGTAGCTCAGTGGTCAGAGCATTGGACCGGTTATCCAAAGGTCGCGGGTTCGATTACGTCCGAGAATTGATCTGGTGCGAGTCGTATTTTTTCTAGTATATTATTTAGTATTGTGTAAAAATAGCATTGTAAATGCAAAAATCCCAAATTAAAAAAAAAAGTTTCTTTGAATAAAGACACTTTGACTCTCTGCATAAAAGACTTTATCTACACCCATGATATTATGTATCCTCTATTGACTATAACTTTCCTCCTACTCCTCGTCAATCATCTAAACAAGTGTTATAATGTTGTACTGAATTTCATAATGTAACTCGTCAGGCGTGGGCACGGGGAGCACAACATGCTCTCGCTCGGATATTGTGATAACTGTGACACTGGTTGTTATAATTTTGCCAGTAAGCTAACTATTCAAGACATTGATTTTTAAAATGACTAGTGGCCGCCCGCGACTTCGTCTGCGTGGAAAGGTTTTTTGTTATCCCTCGGGAACATCACTTTTTTTCGGGATGAAAGGTACCCTTTGTCCTTCTCTGTACCCCTGACAACGTGTATGCAAAATTTCATGAACGAAGGGATTGACGGTAGTTGTCGGAGACACTAAAATATATTGTGTAAAAGCTGAAATCCTGGAAAAGTACGCTATGATAAAATGACCACCATCTATTTAGACTACAGTTTCGAGTCCTGTGGTGATGTTTAACTTTAATGTAGGGAAGTCTTCATGTAATCTTTAGCTCTTAGTTAAAAATTACAACAAATAAATATTAATTTATGTTTACAGCCTTACCACAGAACTTTGAAGAATCTGATAGATTGAACTGGCCTGATCAGCCTACGTGGTGGCCCGACAGTCTCCCATGGCTTCCCGCGAAACCTGAGCAGTGGCCAGACCAACCATCTTGGTGGCCTGACTGCCTTCCATGGCCTCCCGCGAAACCTGAACAATGGCCCGACAGGCCCTCCTGTTGGCCTGACAGCCTCCCATGGCCTCCAGCAAGACCAGAAGGTTGGCCAGACCAACCTTTTTGGTGGCCTGACTGCCTCCCATGGCCTCCCGCGAAACCTGAACAATGGCCTGACAGGCCCTCCTGTTGGCCTGAAAGCCTCCCATGGCCTCCAACCAGACCTGAAATCTCTTGGCCCCCTACCCTACCTGATTGGTTCCCCTCTGACCGCATTCCATACATCCCTTCGAGAGACAACCAATACCATCTTTTTACCAGGTAAATGACCATAATGGCGGAGTTTGACATTTTGGGTAAAAACTAATTTCTAAAGCAAACAAGTTTCTCTCTTGAGACATGGAATTACACTCAGGAGCAAAACAGTGGCATAAACTTATTCCTAACACCAAAATAACTTAAAAATTTGATAACAAAGCAAAAGTGCCAACAATCAAGTCTTTGTTTTTACTTAAATCTACGTCATAATTTCTACTGTCTATTTTGATTATGGTACCAATGAGAGATATTAGTAACTAACTACTAATAGATCTAATGATATATCTTCTTAACACCAAAATAACTCAGTAATTTGATAACAAAGCAAAAGTGCCAACGATCTCATTTTTGTTTTTACTCAAATCTACTTCATAGTTTCTACTGTATATTTTGATTATGGTATCAATAGGAGCTAAAAGTAACTAACTATCAATAGATCTAATGATATAAGATATATATCATTATATATATACATCTTAGGAAGACCTAAGACTAAAATAGATCAGTAATTTGATAACAAAGCAAAAGTGCCAACGGTCTCACCTTTGTTTTTACCCAAATCTAGGTCATAGTTTCCACTGTCTTGATTTTGATTATGGTACCAATAGGAGCTATTAGTAAGTAACTACCAATAGATCTAATTGTGTATCTTCTTAAAAGAAGCTTTTTAAAAATAATGGGGTATTTACACGGAGTGACTTTATTAGCAGACGACTTTAGTCAATTAGCGCTTTGTATCGACAATATATTATATGATTGTAAAATAAGTAAATTTAAAAAATATTAAAAACACGACTGCCCTGCCAAAACCGAACTAAAAAGTTAAATAACAAGTGTGTGTGGAATAATTTCTAATCAAAAAGGTCTTTTTAGTTCGTTTTTGACAGGGCAGTCGTGTTTTTAATATTTTTTAAATTTATTTATTTTTAAGATTTTTATTTCACACATTTTAGTGACAAATTATGTAGTTTTGAAATGTGCTCATTGAGGCCTTCCGTTTGATGCCCATATTCTAATAATTGAAGAAAAAAAAAATTTTTCATATTTTAAAATGGTATCGTAAAGTCGCCATATTGATTTTTTTCAAAAAGAAACCTTTTTAACAAAAAAGAAAAACCTCGTTCAAAAAACCTAAAGAAAAAACAGCTTCAAAATTAAATGCCTCTAAAAAAGCAAGAAATAATATTTAAATCATTAGTTACGCATAACAATATTAATAAAATACGTCTATTGAAGTCGGGTGGGGCTGGAAGACAACTTATTTTTTTAAATATTTCTAAGATTTTATATTGTTATCATAAAGTTCCACAACCGAGAGCGCTTGCGTTGTTTATAAAGTGAAGTGAATATTAAGGCTCAGTTGCACCAGCCTTTAACAATAACTACGCTTGTTAAAGTACCGGTTAAGCACAAGATAGCCAAAAAAGTGGTTGCTAGTCAGCATGATGTCCTCTTAGATTATTTATATGTCTAGTAGAGTCTTAGGTTTTTGACGTATTAAACAAAACATGTCAACTTTTTTAAGGTGGTGTGCATTTTTAGCATCATCGCGTCCAAAAAGTATTGTAATAAAAACTATCCTAACTATATAGCCGGCCGGCTCACACTACTGACAATGTGTGCGTGTTTTGGTCACCCAACTGTTGGGTGATATTTTTTTCGACGCTGTCCTAGCTTCGACTGTCTATCTTGACATATAAATAATCTAAGGATGTCCTTTGACAAGTTTGACGTAACAAATAGGTAGCATAAACATTTAACGATAACTTTAACTTTGACAGCGTTTTGTGAATACTAATGTTTTCTTATGACGTTATCACGTAAAATAATTATCGTCCGTAAACCGACTTTACAGACAAACAATTTTTTTGCCAATCCCTAGCAATGATTTTTTTACGACTTTTAATTCCTCAGAGGCTTTACACCCCCTGTTTCATCTGCCTAATGTCCTATTTGAATTTGATTCTTTACAGAGCCAACCCCTCAGTCAGCCAGCCTTTAGTCCTTGGAACTGACTATACCTTAACGGGATCCAACTACAGCCCTAATAAGAAGACTGTTGTGTTAGTACACGACTTCCAGAGCTCCGCTGTAGACACCTCTAATGCCATTATTGTTCCTTGTAAGACAACATTAATATAGTAATTAATGCAACCGTACTATAATATAGTCGGGCGGTAAAACAAGGTTTGAGGTTAGTTTTCGCACAAGTCATCACGGAAATACAAAAATGTGGTATCGATGCATTCAGTACGATGCCCTGATTACAAATATATAAGATCACAAGCGCGAAAATGGTGGGGGTAGAAACTGTGACGTCGTAAAGTTTTCAGTACAAATATTTTTTTTATACCATGTGGTATATCAAATGAAAGGGCTTTGTGAGTAGATTGCGAATATGTAACACACTATAACATTTTCACTACTTGGTCTGCCAAATTATTAGCAAACGTCGAAAAATTTCGCAATTCAGAGTCTCCATTGAACAGGTCTAGATTTAAAACGACTGAATAGATTTTTACAAAATACATAACATATTACTCTGCACATACTCTTTTTGAATGTCTAAGGAAAGTTTACCAAAAATATTTGAAAATAAGAAAAGTACATCAGTTTTAATAACAAAATAATTTCCCTCTTTTTTAAATTTTCAGATTCCTATAATAATTAATAAAAAATAAGTAATAAATCTTTCATCAGTGTATCCTTAGCGCTATCGCACACGGGAAACTTTTGTCTCCGCAACTTTTTTGTCTCTCACGTGATTTGTATGAAAAGTTGCAGACGACCGTGTTGCTTCGTGTGCGCGCTTCCTTAAAAACCCGTGGACTTGATGTGAGAGACAAAACAGTTGCTGGGAGACTAAGTTGCCCGTGTGCGATAGCGCTTACTTGTCCTATTTAGTGAACAGTATTTGACAGTTTCCATGCTTCTTTTAAATTTAAATCACTATTTAAAAATGTGTCGTGCTATTAAACCAAATTATCATTAATAATTAACAATTTATTTGACATTCAATGCGTGGAAAACCATTTGTTGAACTTTATAACATTATTTTCAAAAAAGAATTGAGTAGGTAAAGTTTGTTTACCAAATAGGACAAGTAAGGATTAACTAAAAGTAATAACAAATACATCTATCCCCACCACTTTCGCGCTTGTCATCTTATATATTTGTGATCAGGGCATCGTATTGAATGCATCGATATCAAATTTTCATATTTCCGAGATAACTTGTACGAAAAGTGTTTTCTAAGCATCTTTTTTGAGATTACCGCCGCTCCATAATGAGGTGTATTAAAACACGAATGTGATTATAGTATCACATGAGTGTTTAATGTCTAATTATGTTCAGTGCATACAAGACTTTATCTACACCCATTTATTATTTTATTTTTTGTTTTTATTTGGGAAACAAACAATACTTATGTGTAGATACTTACATATGGATTAAAAACACCCATCATCTATGAAGGGTTTTGACCTTGACCTTAAACTTGACCTTGAACTTGAGCTGAGCTGCGTTGTACGTGATTTTTCACGTACAACGCAGCTAGCAATTTTTTTTTCAGAAGAAAATAAAAATCTGTTTTTGCAGTTTTATTCAAAAACTATTGGCTTTTGACATTAGTTAGCAATATAATTTTGAAAGTGTATTAAATTTTAAACAATTAAAGCTTAACTTCAGCTCTGTATGTCTAATAGTTTTTTGAGATATGATGCTTGAAACATTGACACTCACCGGCATATGTAACCGCCTACACTGTTATTTTCATACAAACATGCTCACTTCACAGTCTCATAAATAAAAAAAGGTTGTGCATCTCTGCAATGATTTGTATGTTGATAGTTTAGTCAGGTGCTCATTTTTCGAATAAAAATATCAAAGAAGCTTAGACACCTCTCAATTTATCCTAAAAGAAGAAAAGGTAAACCAATTTTTTCGCTCCATACAATGATATATGGCATGGGTCTCCAAACTTTTTAGCAAAAGGGCCAGACTTACTCTTCCACCAAGTTCCAAGGGCCAGGATCTAGCTAGCTCCGTACCAACATACTGTAAATTACAGTATTGTTGGTACGATCCGGCCTGCTTTCGCGGGCCGGATTGTTGGTGCTCGCGGGCCGGATGTGGCCCGCGGGCCGTAGTTTGGAGACCCCTGATATATGGTATTAAAATTATGCATTGCTTTACTGCATTTTTGTCGAAGTTGAGAGATGTCTATGCTTATTTGACATTTTTATTTGAAAAACGAGCACCTTTCTAATCTTCAACATACAAAAAATCTCTCAATCTCAAAAAATATTAGACATACGGAACTGTGGATTAGCTTTAATTGTTTGAAATTTAATACATTTTCAAAATAATACTAACAACTAATGTCAAAAGCCCATTTTTTTAAATAAAACTGCAAAAACTGAAAAAAATGCAGTTTTTCACGTATAACGCAGCTAGCACAACTTTTTTTGCTTGCAAAACATGGTTCCACACTCCCTTAAGGGGTCCAAATAGAGATATGGGGAAAATCATATTTTAGCCATTTCCAAAAATCCAACGATACCCCACACTTTAAAATTGATGTGAAAAAATGTTTTCATCCCCACTTTACATATAGGGGAGGTAGACTAAAAACATATTTTTCGAGATTTTATTTTACCACTATTTTCGGGAAGTAAATTTTTCTATGTAATATTGTATCCGTGATCGTATTCTTTTCGTTTTAGCTCTCCTCTACGCTAGTGACGTCAACGTGATTGTGGTAGACTGGAGCGCTGGCGCAGAATCCGGGAAAGTTATATCTGCCATCTACTCAACTTTCTCTGGTAAGAACATCAAATAATAGTGTGGGAAAGGAAAGCAGTGGACAACCTTATTAAATCCTCAGTAGACAGACAAAACTTTACAGTGCCTATGATAAAGTTGCATAAATAAAACTTATTTTGCAAACTATCAAAAACTAGATAAATTCTTATATCGTTGATATATTTTTTAGGAAAAAAATCTGAACATTTCCTTTTTAAAGTTACTCTTGTAAAGGAGGAGGAGAGAAATATTAGACTTGTTTTGTTTTCTAAATATTCTTCCTTTTAATAAGACTTTTATTATGCCACAGAATATACAGACGTACTAAAGCCCCATCCGCGCGTCCCATCCGTGCCTCCCATCCGCGCGAGGACAATCAAATAATAAGCTACTCTCGTTGCACGCAAAATAAAGTACAATTTCAGATTGCACAGCGCTGCGTGTCTATTATTGTATGCACCTCTTTCTGTCGCGTTAGTCCCGTAGCTCTGTCTTATTTGATACATGACATCCCTCGTGCGCTGGCTCGACTGAGCCAGGCGCGAGCAGTAGGCTAATATAAAAGTTTGTCCCGTCCTGCATGCATATTAATGCAGTGTCATCTATTTTTTGTTTTTAGGCAACCACGTGGCCCGTTTCTTGAACTGGCTGTCTGAGTCTACCTCATCTGACTTGGCCAACTACCACCTCGTTGGTATTGGCCTTGGTGGCCTGAATGTCGGTTTTATCGGCAGGCGGTTGAAGTCCAGAGTCGGATATATCACTGGTAAGATTTCTAACTGTTGAGAGACGGTATCCGGTATATAGGGTGTTTATTAGTCCTTACTTATATATTATAAATGCGAAAATCCGTTTGTTTGTTACGCCTTCACTTCACGTCTTAACTACTGAACCGATCAACATGAAATTTAGCATACACGTTGTCAGGGTTACAGAGAAATACATAGGGTACCTTTCATCCCGAAAAAAAAAGGATTCTTCCCGAGGGATAGCAAAAAACTTTTCACGCAGACGAAGTCGCGGGTGGCAGCTAGTAGCCTTATAAAGCTGAATATGGTAGATAGGATACAATCCCAGAAAAAATATTAGCCCTCAAAATAATCTCATTTTTCCTTTTAATTTCAAACCATATACTAAAATTCTCCATTAATAAACCAAAAATTCCAGCCAAAAACGAACTAAAAAGTTAAATAACAAGTTTCATTGCAGTTGAGGGACCTCTTTGATAAAAAAATTGTTTCAATTTCAATTTATTTATAATTCACAGAACGATCCCCAGACTGCAGTGGCACTTGTTACTTATTTAACTTATTAGTTCGTTTGTGGCAGGGCAGTCTTATTTTTAAAAAAATTTATTCAGTATGAAATGAAATTAAATTTAAAATGCAAAAATCCAGATCTAAAACGTACACATATTTTTTCAGCTCTAGACCCTTCTAGAGGACCATCAGTGACCAGCATACTCCCTCCCCTAAACCCTAACGTAGCACTTTACACTGAAGTCATCCACACAGACGCTGGCAACAATGGATATGGGTACGCCCAGCCTTTGGGTGACGTAGACTTCTACCCAAACGGAGGGTCTTATATGCCAGGGTGTGGAGGTGACAATACATGCAATAGGAACAGGTAAATATGTGGCATAACTATCAATAATAATTGGGTTTCAGTCCCTTAATCAAAAGACCCTGGCATCAGTGAATACGCCCAGCCTTTAGGTGACGTAACTTCTACACAAACAGAGGGTCTTATATGCCAGGGTGCGGGGGAGACAGTACATGCAATAGGAACAGGTAAATATGCGGCATTACCATCATTAATGTTGTATAAGTAGTAGAGTTGGGTCTCAGTCCCCTTATTCAAGATCCTGGCATCAGTGAATACGCCCAGCCTCTGGGTGAAGTGGACTTCTACCCGAACGGAGGGTCTTATATGACAAGGTGTGGAAGCGACAGTAAATGCAACAGAAACAGTTAAATACACGGCATTATACTATCAATAATATCATAGTGCCTGGGCGTTATTACTAACTTACGGTTACGGTACATAACTTACGGTTAAACTTGTCTAAAAACAATAAAAATTAAAAAAATATATAAACTTGAACATATAAAAAAACAAAAGTAAGTCACCGAGCGGGATTCGAACCCGTTACACTCGTTTCTTGCCGTCCGCGTCTAAACCCGCTGGAACAGACGGACAGTGGCCGGCAGGATGAAATTAGCGACCATATTCTGCGTTGAAAGAAAAACGCATGAGAAAGGCATGAAAACTCGAAAACACGCGTTTTCACAAACATAAGACTAATCTAGATCGATTGTTTACCCCGAAAACATCCATATACCAAATTTCAGCGAAATCGTTAGAGCCGTTTCCGAGATCATAGGAATAAATTTAAATACATATAAATAAATATACAAGAATTGATCGTTTTAAGGTATAACATAAGTAGTAGAATTGGGTCTCGATCCCCTAATTCAACACCGAAAGCGAAATTACAATCAAAAGAATTGCGACGATGTTACATATTTCCATACAATTATCGCCGCGATAACATCGCCGTGTGTAGACAGGCACGCAGAGAGTGTACCTATAGAAATACGTGGCACGACTAGGGTTGGGTAAATTTCACGAAAAATTTCAGTACGTGAAATATTTAGAATGAGTTTCATTTTGGCTTGAAATATTTCAGTTAAGAGTGAAGTTTATTTTTAAATTTCATGTGGCCTAAGGTCAATATAATTAACATAATTATAGAATAAAACAATAAACAAGTAAGTTGACTTAAATTACGAATAACTTTGGCTATTTTACAACTTTTAATACCAAAATATTCAGTGAAGTTCAAGAGACAAACATTCAACATTATTATGTTCAACAATAAAACTGTACTTTGACTCAAATTTGAACAATAACAGGCCACCACCTTTAAAATTATAATAAAAATATAATGAAAAGTAAGTAACGCTTCGTGTACAAGGGTGCTTTGGGGAATCCCGACCGCAAAACAACAATAGTAAAGTGTATTTTTATCTCTTTTATAACATACGTCTCATAACATTACAAAGTAGCTAAGTGTACAACATAATTCTTGTGATATTACTAAATAGCTAAGTGAAAGTATCTAAAGATTTAGTTTGATAAATAGTTTCATGAATTTGCTCAACAGTAAAATCTAAATTAAGTCTTTAAATTTCATTTAATACGTTAAAATAGTAAACTTATACAGTAAATAAAGGGTTTCTAGTACTAAATAAATTTCACTTAAAACTGAAATATTTCAACCTGTTTTGAAAGATTTCATAAATTTCATATAAATTTAATTTTTATTTCATTGTAATTTTCAATGGACCCACGACTATAACCATCGTCGGCAATTCTCTCGCTCGTGGAGACAGCTCCATAGCGTCATCAGCGTCCCTACAACCACGTCACACGTGCGTGATACGTAAAACAAAGGAGCCAATCAAGAGATCTCTATTTCAACGTAGTGCGTTCGCATGCAAGGGTCTTTTTACACGACTGCCCAAAGCAAAAAGAGTTTATATGTGTTCAGGGTTCATGTATGTGGGTATGTGAGTTTCTTTATTCCACCATAACTTCTAAATGCTTGAACTGATTTGGATAAATGGGATATCGTTAGAATTCTTACAGCATTCCAAGTGACACTGGCTATATTTTTTTAGAAAAAATCAATATGGCGACTGTACGACGCCATTTTCAAAGGTGAAAAAAAATTTTTTTTCTTCTATTATTACAATATGGGCATCAAATGAAAGGCTTTGATGAGCACATTCCAAAACATAATATGTCACTAAAATGTGTGAAATAAAAATAAATAAATTTAAAAAATATTAAAAACACGACTGCCCTGCCAAAAACGAACTAAAAAGTTAAACAACAAGTGTCATTGCAGTCAGGGGACCTCTTTTATCAAAAATTGTTCCATAATTAGGTCCCCCGACTGCAATGACACTTGTTGTTAAACTTTTTAGTTCGTTTTTGGGAGAGCAGTCATGTTTTTAATTTTTTTTTTTTTTTTACAATTCCAAAAGTAGCTAAAGCACTTTTGTTACGGAAATTAGAGACAACGGTGGAACTACAAACACCCAGACCTGAGCCAATATAGAAAAGTTTGTTTTCTAAATTGACCCAACCGGGGATCGAATTAGGGACCTCAGAGATGATGACACCTTGAAATCCGGTGTACAAACTACTCGGCCACGTGGGTCGTGATCGAATTAGGGACCTCAGAGATGATGACACCTTGAAATCCGGTGTACAAACTACTCGGCCACGTGGGTCGTCATTTAATAGTTTTTGAATACGGGTGTAAGAGGAATTTCATAATAAACTTTCAATATGGATAAGCAAAGACAAAATAATGCGATTGTGTTACACGTGAATCAATAACAGGCTAAACGACCTTAGCAATTAATGCAATAATTATTTTAATTAAGTATGTTTTAATCAATAATATTGGTTATAATAATTGTATTTGCATCTATATAAATAATACATGCAAACAAAAAATTAATATAATAAAATTACCTTTGTAGTCCTTTAGAGTTTAGATATTACAGAAACACAATGAAAGGCCGCCGGTAAAGATCAAATTGCGAATGTCAATTTTGTACGTAATGAGGATCAAAGAGGTTTTTAGTGAAATATAAAAAAAATAAAAAATAAAAATAAAAATATGTAGAGTTACAGTCACATCAAAATAAATTATTTCAGTGAAAGAGTTATTGAAATTGGACCAAAAATTACAAAGATAGAGCAATTTTCGTGCCGCATTCTCAAAAACGCTCCCCAATTACACGATTCGCTGATGACGTCATCAGCCACGTTCGCGCGGTGGGTGTTTGTTCGGGCGATCGTGGCACGTGACGTCATCGCATGTTCCGCAAGGGCAGCCGGCCATGTTTTTTAAACTCCCTATTTGAAACTTTAATATTTTTTTCATTTCTTGAGGGATTAGCGATTTTGCCGCTGACTGCCGCTCTCTCGCTGGCACACTTCATGTTTTCTCAAGATTTCTTAAATCTGAGTGGGTAATTGAAAAATGTGTCTCGGCCAGTTTTCGCAATATAGGATTACGGAGATTTCAACATATATTTCAGTTTCGAGTTGCTGAAGTACAAAAAGTTATCATATTTGCCAGTTCAAATAACTATTAGATACGACAACTTTTTGTACTTTAGCAACAAAAACCTGAAATATATTTTAAAATATATGTAATCTTATATTGCGAAAAGTGGCCGAGACACACTTTTCAATTACGCACTCAGTTTTAAAAAATCTTGAGAAAACATGAAATGTGCGAGCGAGAGAGCTGCAGTCAGTGGCAATATCGCTACGGGCTCTTAAAAAGAAATTTACTAAATTTACAACAATGGCATTGACGTAAAAATTGTCAATCACATGGGGAATGTCTGAAAAAATCAAATTACCAAAAAATTTTTTGTAAACATGAATTACCTTAGTTATCAAAAAAAGTATCAGAATTTTCGGTTGCGTGAAAAATAAAAAAAAATTAAGGAACTTCATCATCACAAATGTACAGCAGAATGGAGGTGATTTCTTTCTCACTACCTGCCACCAACCACAACATGGTATAAAAAAAAGTTTCGACACAAAATGTCATAAACTTTTTTGCGTTTCCATTGAGCTGTTACTTTTACATTCGTGACACTGACATGAATTTTTTTTTGCAGGTCAATGATTTGTGAGAACGATGTGACTTTTATTTTTTTATTTTTTACACAACCGAAAATTTTTAAACTTTTATGTACTGCTAAGGGACCTATTAAAAATATTCAGTCAATTTGATTTTTTCAGACATTCCCCATTGATCGTCACCGGCGGCCTTTAGATACGGTTGGCCTGCGAGGTAGGGGAGGGATCTCTTGCCCACCCCATCTCATCGTTGTCCTTTCAACACGGCCATGTTACCCCACTTTAGAAGATAATCATTACATCTGTGGCGACAAAGCGACAAAAGACGCAAAGTGGCAAACGCTTCAAAGCGATCCTTAAGAGGGCTCCACACTCGCGCCGCAAAAGCCCGCGAAGGCCGCGAACCGCGAGTGTGGAGGGTTTCGCGGCTTCGCGTTCGCGCTTCGCGGCGTTCCCCGTCCAGTGGCGGTTTTTTGGTCCGCGTCAAAGAACTTGTGTGCCGAACTAATGTTGCCGTGATTCGCGGCCGCGGTTCACGCGCGAGTCTGGAGCCCTCTTGTTACTTGCATCGTTACGCTAAGGTAAAGATCAATTGCGAGCGTGTTTTTTTTTCTTAATGCCATTGTTAGTCGAATTGACAATCGCTTCAATGGCACGTGTAAACGATCAATTTTCGCATCAATGAGCGTCAATGACGTAAAAATTATCAATCGCATATGATTTTCACCGGAGTGTTTTATCGATGAGGCGGGTTGCGGGGCAGGGTAGCATCCTCCCACCCATACCTCGCAGGTGAACAGAATATTTGTCCAGAATAATAGATAATTCTTTTGTTCTTTTCAGAGCTGCGTACTTCTTCGCCGAGTCGGTTATAAGTGGTGGATTTACTGGTGTAGAGTGCGCTTCTTACAGAGAGGCACTGGCCGGCAGCTGCAATGGAGCAGGAAGGCTCAACATGGGAGGTCTAGAGCCTAAGACCGGGTAAGATAAATCGGGTATTTGACTGTACAATCGCTGCTTGGAGTTTCTCCAAGAGATCGGGTCCGGAACAAAGTAATCCGACAGAGAACTAAAATGATGGACATAGCCCACCGGATTAGCAAGTAGAGGGCTGGCCATATTAGCTGCAGAACCGATAGCTGCTGGGGCAGACGAGTTCTTGAGTGGAGAAAAACTGGATGAGTGTCCCAGGTAGCAAAACTACGTCTTTATAACGTCCCAATTCAGTCATTATCGACGCAAAAGACGTCATATTATGACGTCTGTAAGTCCAGCATATAAAGCGCATTCACTTAGATAGTGTCGCCATTTGATCGCGCCGCCTTTGCACGTGCCGCTTCTTGTCAAAGGATGCCGCCGCATAAACAAAGGATACCGCGTGCGGCGTACACCCGCAAGTCAATTTGTATTTTGGCAGTTTGCATCGAAGCGCCGCCGTAGTGAAAGCTTATTAGCTTATAGTTGGCAGCCTCACCATGGAATTAGAAGGTTTTGACTAGGTCAAAAAATTGTTAGTAAATAGTGATAAATAGTGAACTATAGCATATAAATAGTGATACTATGGTTCAAAAGATATTTTAGTATCTTGGTGAGGCTGCTATCTTGACGTCAAGCTGGCAGACACCTTAAGAAATACAGTTCGTATCAATGTGATTTATATTCCAAAAAATTGTTAGGAAATAGTGAATCGTATACGCAAATCCGCCATTGGCCGCCATCTTGAATTTTTTACAACTTTAACATTGAGTTGCTGTTTTCTTGTCAAAATACTACCAAAAACCGAGTTCCATCGAAATCGGCCCGCAAACAAAAAAGTTGGCCGCCATCTAGAATTTTTATTTTTTTAACATTGCGTTGCTGTTTTCTTGCTAAAATAATACCAAAAACCGAGTTTCATCGAAATTGGTCCGCAATCGCAAACAAAAAAGTTGGCCGCCATCTTGAATTTTTAACATTGAGTTGCTGTTTTCTTGTCAAAATACTACCAAAAACCGAGTTTCATCGAAATCGGCCCGCAAACAAAAAAGTTGGCCGCCTCTTGAATTTTTATATTTTTTTTACATTGCGTTGCTGTTTATTGCCAAATTACTACCAAAAACCGAGTTTCATCGAAATCGGCCCGCAAACAAAAAATTTGGCCGCCAAATTGTTTTTTTACATTTTTAACATTGCGTTGCTGTTTTCTTGCCAAAATACTACCAAAAACCGAGTTTTATCGAAATCGGCCCGCAAACAAAAAAGTTGGCCGCCATCTTGAATTTTTATTTTTTTAAGATTGCGTTGCTGTTTTCTTGCTAAAATAATACCAAAAACCGAGTTTCATCGAAATTGGTCCGCAATCGCAAACAAAAAAGTTGGCCGCCATCTTGAATTTTTAACATTGAGTTGCTGTTTTCTTGTCAAATTACTACCAAAAACCGAGTTTCATCGAAATCGGCCCAATAATCAAACAAAAATACACAAATATCAACAAATATATCAATGTGCGGCCGCCATTTTGAATTCCAAATCTAATATCAAAATCGTGCCAAAAACACTTTTTCATGACACCAACATCAAAAAATTGCAACCACTTTCAATATAATATAATATAACCCAATCAGAAGCGTAAGCCCTGACGGGATAGGGCCCGAGATGCATACATTGCCAAAGTATGGGCTCTCGGGCCCTCCCACCCCCCTTCTATACCGCACCACCCCGCACGATTGCTCTGTCTAGACGCCTCCGATGGCCGACTGTATGAAGACTATCTCTCGGCTGTGGTAATTAATACTACTCTCAGTTCATTTATTTAGTTATTTATTCGGGAAAAACTAGAAATATTTTCTACTTATATTATCTAGTTCTTACCTACTTACCTACCTACTGATTACTAATTTCATTATAAATCTCACCAAATAGGTACCTAACGTTAAAGTTTCAGTTACTAAAAAAAAATACAAAATATTCATTTTAAATAAATTACAGGTTAGGGTATTTTCATTAGACTCCTCCCTTTAAGTTATAGTTTTAACGTTAGGTACCTAATTGGTAGTTAAATATTAGTAGTTTTTCCTAAACTAAATAAATGAACTGAGAGTAGAGTATTAAACGACCAAATTTTTTTTGATGAGATTTAATCAAAAATTTTTTGATTGTGTCAATACTCTAAACAATAAAAAAGTGGGTAGAAAAATATTTGTTTACTTATACCAAATCAATAGCCTTGAACCGAGGATATGACTATTGACACAGTCAAAAAATATAAATTTCACTTTTTTGCTTGATAGTACTCACCTCATGATTGCAATCAAGTTTAAACCTTATTACTGTGGAGCAAAGTTCAATATTGATCGACAGCCTATATTCAGAGTACTATGTAGAAGTTAACATTCGATTTTTAGAAAATAGCAATGAAGAATTCTTTTTTTATTTATATCGTAAGAATCACAATTTCTCTAACAATTTTTTTATATATTTATTTGTTTATAACTTGTACCCGTTTCTCTGGAATCGCCATTGCCAGAAACGTCAAGTTAGCAGCCCACTTTGAGACCGTAATATCTCGGCTTGTACTGAAGCAATATTATTGAAATTTTGCGTATACGATTCACTATTTCCTAACAATTTTTTGGCATATAAATCACATTGATACGAACTGTATTTCTTAAGGTGTCTGCCAGCTTGACGTCAAGATAGCAGCCTCACCAAGATACTCAAATATCTTTTGAACCATAGTATCACTATTTATATGCTATAGTTCACTATTTATCACTATTTACTAACAATTTTTTGACCTAGTCAAAACCTTCTAATTCCATGGTGAGGCTGCCAACTAAACGCTACTGAAAGCTTGTGTTTGTTGACTCTGTTACGTATACTGAAAATATTTTTTCATCCTTGGAAGGACAGTTAAGTGCCTCAAGATGAAACTTTAAATTTAATGAACCAACAAAAAAATACGGGTGTTTTGTAAAACATGTAAACAACTTATGATCAATGTCCATCGGCATTGCGTTGAAATCAGTTTGTCTGCACCTATCAGAGATACTTCAAAAATAGCGGGGATACCAAGAACTAGCGTCGGAATAATATTAAAAATAGACCCATTAACACCAAAAAACGCAAAAACGGAAGAATCCCACTATCGAAAACGGACGACTTTGAATGTGATGTAGTACGTCCCAACAGTATACAGATTTTATGCTAATAAAAAACTTCCGACGCTAGACACGATTCTGGAAAATTTACAAGCTAATAATACGGACTTTCCGTATAAACGTACGACTCAGCGAAATGTCGATACATTTCTAAAACTTTAAGTATAAAACACTTAATAAGCTAAAACTAATGCTCAGTAACGTTATTTGTATAACGTTACCAAAAACTTACCGGTATTTCTGTCTCTGAACACAAGTGCTTGCGGGTGTACCGACACTATCTAAACGAATGGACTTTACGTACATTTGTCACAGCCTAATGACGTCATCTCAGGACTTCACAAGGGTCAGTCATGGGATGGTTGACCAAAAATTTATTATTTCGCTCCTCCGTGCTTCGGAAAGCATGTTAAGCCGTTGGTCTCGGCTGCATTTGCAGTCGTCAACATCCATTAAGCCGTATTGGGCCCACGTGGTGGGTTATGGCCCATCCTCCTTATCTACCCATAATGAAGACCTGTGGCCCTACAGAAGTGGGGACGTTAAAATGACTGATGGTCATTGAGGTAATGACTACCAAGCAAAGCAATGGATGAGAAAACTTGGTGAAGAGAAAGTTTAGTTAAAGTCTTTATTATTACAACAGAGTAAAACCATACTGCGATGTAGCTCAGTACAGTGACATCTATTGAGAGTTTAGAACACTAAATAAAAATAACATGGTCCTAAATTGACCACAGAATGACGTTATTCTGACGTAGGCTTTACGGGTCCCAAGCAGACCAAAGAATAACCTCATTATGACGAACACTTTCTACCAATATAGTAATTGGTTCTAAACTGACCAAATATGACGACATTTTGACGTTCGCTTTCGACCAAAACAGTACTGACCCTAAATTGACCTTAAAATAACGTACTTTTTTCGACCTCGACGTCATTTTGCTACCTGGGGTAGCCGCGGATGACGCGGATCGTGCTCAGTGGCGTGCACTCGGAGAGGCATATGTTCAGCAGTGGACGATGATAGGCCGATGATGATGGACGTACAGAAGCCCATCCTCCATCATCAGCCCAGTGAACGCTACACTTGCTTTTAAAGCTTTAATATGAGCAATAGACGATTAAATAACGAGCAAACTAATGTAGGGTAATAGGCTTTGATGTATTGTATGGAATTGACCAGCTAATGGCACGTAATTTTAAAGTTTACTGTTTATTTTAAACCCTTAATAGTAAGCTTAGCGTCCGAAGACCTATGCCTTCGGACGCTAAGCTCCATCATTCTATATAATGGCCCATTGAGTACCTAGTAGTACCTTGTTATGGGGTCAGACTTAGATAAGATATTGGTAGCCAAAAAAATATTATACCTTCTTATCCGTCTACCCCTCTACTGAATGGCTGAAATTCTATTCGTTCGCTAACTTAAAGTTTAAAAATAAGCAATTAGACGATCAAGTCACATGTCGCAAGCTATGTAAATCACAGATATTGTTATATTGCATGGAATTGATAAGCCTACGACACGAGATTTGAGTTTATGGCTTAGTTTTAATAGCGAACGAATAAAACATTAGCCATTTGAGTATACATTATAACAAGGTGTCCCAAAACTTTGCCACATGGAGGGAAAGTACCTTAAATAATGAAGATAGGAAATTTTACTGAAAGAAGACTTCATTTTGTTTTTAAAAAGAAATAGAATTTTTAAATCGCATAAGATTCGAAGCAAATTGATACAATCCGTAATAATTAGAATTTAAATGTTAAAATTCATGGTCTTCCTTTTTTTTAAGATGCTGTGTCACTTAAGAAAAAATTAAAAAAATATCCTTATGAGTAAACTTTTCGATTGGTTTCGTTAAAAAAAGTTTTTGGTGGGTTCGATTCCTGGTAAAGGCAGGCGATTTTTCAAAAATCTTTGAATGCAGTTCCAATTACTTAAAAAAAAAAAAAAATAGGTCTTCTTTAAGTGATATTTCCCATCTTCAATATTTAAGGTACTTTCACTCCCTGTGGCAAAGTTTTGGGACACCCTGTACAGTTGGAGGGCTGCTGTGCTCTAAGTGTGGGGACATTAAAAATGGAAAATTAAGAAGAAATTTAGATTCAGAAAGAGACAAATATCACCACAATTTAAATCTTTCTTTATTTTCAGAGCTCGCGGGGTATACTATTTGAAAACCAACGCATCTCCACCATTCTCTAAAGGTTAAAGAGATTAAAAACAATTACTAAAGTCACAAATAAAGATAAAATTTAAACTTCGATGATATTTCATTTCTATGCATACTACTTAGGCAGATACCATGGGCAACAGCGTCGCTTAACCACTGCTAAGGTTAAAATTGCACACATAATTCCTATCTTTAAAAATAAGGACAAATCTAGATGTGAAAACTATAGACCAATAAGTATTTTATCCTGTTTCGCTAAATTATTCGAATCTTTGGTCTACAGTCATTTATACAACCATATCAAACCTTTACTTTCTGACAAACAACATGGCTTTGTTAAGGGCAGATCGACCGTCACCAATCTCTTAGAATACAAGAACTACCTTTGCCAGAGTTTTGCTAGAAGCGGTCAGGTTGATTCCATCTACACAGATTTCTCAAAAGCCTTTGATAAAGTTAATCACAGATTGCTTTGTAACAAACTCGCTTCTTACGGTATTCATGGCAGCCTACTTCGCTGGATAACTTCTTACCTCAATCAAAGGAGTCAGTTGGTGGCTCTAAAAGGTTTTACTTCATCTTCAACACAGGTGACGTCTGGGGTGCCTCAAGGCTCACACTTGGGGCCTCTTTTATTTGTTATTTTCATTGACGATCTTGTGAAACAATTGTCTTGCGAAGCTTTGTTATACGCCGATGATTTGAAAATTTTTAATACTATATCTTCTTATGACGACTGCGATGCTTTGCAAAAAGATTTGGATACTGTCTCTAAATGGTGTAAATCGAACCATATGTATCTTACATTAGCAAATGCTTTATCATAACATTTAGTAACAAGCGTAACAGGATCGTTAGGGATTATTCGATTGACGGTCGGGTTCTTAAAAGATCAACTATTGCTAAAGATCTAGGAATTCTATTTGACGAAAAACTTTCATTTCGAGAACACTATCAGTACGTCACCACAAGGGCTAACCAACTCCTTGGATTTGTTTTTAGATCTACTAAGGGTTTTAAAAATCCTCGTTCCCTGCTGTACCTCTTTAACAGTCTTGTCCGAAGCGTCTTGGAGTATGGTAATTGGTAGCCCAATTTGGTCGCCTTACTACAAAGTACATACTGATGAAATTGAGAAAGTGCAGGGAAAGTGTCTGAAATTGCTGTGTTACCGTCAACAGCTTGGACGTGTTATTTGCAGTTACGAGGAAAAACTAGTCAAATTCAATGTTCAAAAACTTGAAGCACGTCGAATGTATCTCGATTTTATCTATCTCTATAAAATTATCCACTCTTTAATAGATGCCCCTGATTTATTATCTCAACTAACATTTAATATCAAATACTGCGCGCGTAGGTCTAATAAAATGAATCTGTTTGTCTTACAAACTTACATAAATAATATTTCCTATTACAATCTTCTGGTCAGGATGGCTTGCCAGTATAATGATTTGGCAAAGGATAACTCTGAACTTGATATATTCACTCCTAAACTTATATCTTATATTAAAACTCTAAAGGATATCCTCTATTCCGCACCAAATAGGGCTGACTCAGCTTAGGCGCTGAGTTTGTGCAGTTACACTTACAATATATTGTCTTTGTTAATTTTACATATCTAATATAATTCATTTGATATCACTAAATTTGTATTGTACACATTTGTCTGGATTGCAATTCAGTTAAGAACTTCAATGTACTTGTTGATATTAATTTGTAATAATTGTAATCTGTGTTGTGTAATATAGCCATGATGTTGTCCAACCTCCGATAGGAGCGGAACACGAAGAAGAATGTGTAATAAACAAATAAAAAAAATAAAAAAATTGCTTGCACGCCGCGCCCGCCGTCACATACGTTTAGTTCGTGCGGGGGCGATACGCGCGCACACGAATTTTGTTGCAAACTGGTTAAGCGACGCTATTGCCCATAGTAACTTTCTTTATCACCACTTCTTCATCTTCCTCTTCTTCAGACTACTATACTTCTTCACTACCCCCTTACAACTTCTTCATCTTTATTCTTCTTGTTCCTTTCCCTTCTTTATCCCACTACTCCTTCTACTGAACTATCACTATTGAACTATACATCGATTGTACGTTTTGCCGTTGCTTATATACCTCTAAGAACCTAGTAACTCAAATTCCGATAGTCATTTCGTTTGTCTTTCGTCTTCTATTTTCCGTCCTTTTTCATCTATTCCATTAATTCCCGACTAATACTAGAATGTTCTATTTCTCTTCCAAATATGTAAATAAACATTGTATAAACTTTGTATAAAGATGTAAACATTTTAGAAATATCGTAAAATTAAAAACACTTAGGTCCGACCGGGTCGAACCGCGGGCTCTCGTGCATAAGGCGATCAGCCACACCACTACGCCACGGTGACTTAGCAGCAAGCGACAAAATTGGTCATCGCTTGATGCTCTATGTCCCATCTACGGGTACGTATCAGAATGTCTAAAGTTAGAATGTCTAAAGTTAAAATGACAAAGTTCAAAATGTCAAAAATTAAAATTTAAATGGTTTAAAATGTCGAAAATCATTATGTCTAACTTCAAAATAGCAAAATTCAAAGTATCAAACGTATCAAATACTTGAAAGTTAAAATATCAAATGGTCATTAACTCTAAGTTCACAATGATTTATAATGGGGAAGATGTAAATAAAAAAATATTCCCTTTTTTTAGTCCTAACAAAAACTTTAAGTAAAAATAAGACTAACTGTGAAAAAATTGGGTTGATATCACGAAAATTGAATTTTTTATAAGCAAATCAATATGGGAACGTGCGAAAACCGATAGCGCCCTTCGAGTAATGGCTGTGACGTCACGTCGCCGGTTGTGCAACGGGCGGCGGCGGCGGGCGGGTTGCAGCTTAGCGTAGTGACGACAGTATGTGATTGACAAGTGCTCTGTTAACTTACTTTCCTTTATTTCGATACGTTTGTTATTTTATTATTAAGATATTTTAAGTAAATCGTTGCGGTATACTAACCAACCAAAATGGAACCAGGGTTTTCACGTGGCCAATCAAATAATCTTCCGAGAGTCGATTTACTTATGGTTGCGGATTATTTCACAAACCATGCAAAGTACATTAGTGCAGAAATTCAAGGGCAAAAACTTGCAAGGTAAGTGTATGTATTTTAATAACTAATAATTATAGTACTTACCTTTATTTATTGATCACGGAGTGCGTTATTTGTAGGAGATAATATAAAAGTAAGAAGGGATCTAGGTAAAGTGGGTATAAGATTTATGCATAGAATCGAACATTAATATTATGTCTGTGTTTCAGAGAAGATCATGTCTGTGTCAGTTCCTACCTAACTGATCTTAGAACTTATTGGCAAATCTGTGCCTACTTAAAGTGTATGTAGGTGCTACTAGTGCTGTGCTGTCAGATTGCTGTGGGTTATCGATAAAAAATAACACCAATCATTACGTCAGGAGCGTTTTACTTCTGTTATGTTTTGTTTTTTACAGGGCTGGACGCGATAGTTATGGAGATAATGCAATAGGGTATGTTCAAGTGAAAAGACTACATCCGCAGTGCACGGTAAAAGCAAGAGTTACACCTGAACACAAAGTTCGAGCCACAGCATATCATTGTAAATTTGTTTGTAATGAAGTTACAAATAAAATTGAAAATCTGGAATGTGAAGGTTGTGCAGCAAGCAAAGGAGGATGCAAACATACCATGGCGTTGGTTATGTGGTTACACAGACGTAGTGAGGAGCCTGCTTGTACAGAAGTAGCCTGTTATTGGATGAAACCAAAACTGTCGCAAGTTGGATCTCAGCTAAAATTTATTAAAGCTAAAGATATAAGCAATACAAGACAAACCGGTTCTTCAACAGCACCTTTGACGCCTTACAATATATCAAACGAACGTTTTCTACAGTCAGTAGTAAAAAAATCAATGGAGCTGGATATAGATTCTCAGATCATGACTTACTTTCGTCCAACTGCAGATTTAGACAAAGTATCAATACACTATCTAGTGATCCAGTTCAGTAAAGAAAACAGTATCAAGGATGCAGATAGATTTATTACTTTTTGCAAAGAAAACATACGCTCCCAGCAATGCGTTGCAATCGAGAATGCTACAAGATCACAAGCAGACTGCAGATTGTGGCATGAAATGAGATATGCTCGTATTACCGCATCAAAAGCGTACGAATCCTCTAAATGTAGTACACCCGATGGAGTTTTAGTTGAAATAATCTTAGGTGCCTATAAATTTAAAGAGACATTCGCAATCAAAAGAGGTTCGTAGACCCTTTCATGTGATTAAAATTATTTAGTATACATAACATTGATAGTTTTGGATTAATTTTTCATTTTACTTGCAGGTAAACTAATGGAAAAATCTGTCATGAAAGAAGTATCTAAGATCAAAAATATAAAATTCAGAAAAGTAGGTTTTATTCTTTCTAAGGAATATCCAGTTTTAGGCGCTTCTCCAGACGGTATTGCTGAAGATTGCATATTAGAAATAAAGTGCCCATTATCTAATAAAAATATTGAAAATTACGTCAAAGACGGTGTTGTGGCACAAAAATATAATGCTCAAATGCAGCTACAAATGTTTTTTGCACGGAGAGAGAAGTGTTTCTTTTGTATTGCACACGACAATTTTGAAACCTCAAAAAAAGTTGATATTCATGAAGTAAAATATGATAAAGATTATTGTGCGGAACTAGTCAGAAAGTGTGTTATGTTCTGGAAGGAAAATATATTCGTACAACTGCTCTAGAAGTCTACAATACCCGAATATAGTTTAATAACTGCTGAAAGTAAAACAAATATTATACAATAACATTGAAGTTTTATTTATAAGAGTTCTTTTATTCTAGTTATCTATCACATATTCACATATAATATAAAAATCAACTTAAACTAATTTGCTTTGTAAGTTTACTAACCCACAAGATATTGTAACGACGTCATCTAACATGTCAATAACTTTTGTGTCGACACATGCATGTGGTGCAGTCAGTTTAAATTCTCTTATTCGCCCTATAGCCCTTTCGACATGTATACGTAGAGCGGCAATTCGTTTCGTTTCTATGACTTCCTCCTTCGTACTAGCTTTACTCGTGCTGACACTTGGAGGTCTCACAAGGAAACAGCCATGCATCTCTACATCGGCTGCAATATTTTTAAAGCCTCTGTCGGCCATGACTGCAGTACCTTTTGGCATCAGTTCCAAAATTTTGCAATCATTAAAAATGTCTGTGTCAGTAGCTCTACCACCATAACCGTTTGACACAAAGTTGATCAAACCATCTGGAGTTATTGAAATTAAATACTTAATAGTATTGCAGCCTTTATACTGCGACCACGTCAAAGATTGGTGTAGAGTGTTGGAGGGCTTTTCTATTCTAGTTTCGAAGCAGTCAATAATACTTACTGTCTTATTATATCTCCTTCGAAAAGGAAGGGGTAACTTTTCAATCACAGCGTCATTATTTGGGAAATAAATTAATTGTTTTAAGCAGTTAGCTAGTAACACCACTGTTTTTCTAAAAATACGACTTATATTTTTGGTATTAAAATCAATTTCTAAACGTTGATAGGAATCATTTAGTTTAATTTTTTTAAGTGTGATTAATATATGAAGTAATGGGCACTTAGTATTTTCTTCCAATAGACTGATGACAAAATATGATTCTTTTGGAATCCCCAAATAAAGTTTGGAATGATGTTCAATTTTCAAACAAGTGTTTGTATGATTATTCGTATACACTTCGTTAGATTCTATGTAATCAGTGTACGATGATGAATCGGAAGTACAGTCCATTCTGTCACATTCAAAACTGGTGTCTAACTCTAGTGATTGGGATTCTTCAACGTTTATCCTGTTTTTTGTGGTTTGAGTGTGTACATCTTTCTTTAGCTGTTCTACTTGAATCTTCATATCTCTCGTTTTTTTTATTTCTGTTGCAGGTAATTCTATTCGAAGAGTATTGTCGATTGTCAGTGGATTATTAAGCTCTTCGACTTCTACAGGCACATTGTCAAAAGAAATAAATTCGATTTCCTGCTGGGCTACTGACGGCCTTACTTCTTTTCTAAGCAGAGTTTCAAAAAAGTCTATTTTTTGTCGTTTGTCATACCCAGGGTGGATGACCGTAGCCGTTCTTTTCATTTTTTGACATTCAAATTTTGTTGGTACTGCACCTTGTTTTAGTTTTAAAGTACCGCCGCATAGTTTCCATTTCATGTGATTTTCCGTGTCTAATTCAATCTAAAATAAAAGTTGATTAATATTATTATTTCTGCAATTAACTATTTTGTAAAGGGAGCTTGATTATGTAAAAACGTAATATGCCGCCAAAATATAAAAAAATATAGTTAAAAAGACAATCTATGCCATTTTATTCGTAAATAGGACTTTTTGTCGATAACAACTCAAACAAGTGACAACACTATCATTAACCATAACATAGGCATCAACAAGGGAAAGGGTAAGTAGGTACTTTGGGAGTATTTTGTTTTGTCTTATTTCGTCTTATTGTCTTTTTTCTATTCAATGGACTTTTTAAGTAACACATCTGCGTGCCTCGTGTACCGTTTCTCTGTTTTTGCCCACTATTTATTTATTTAACTAAAACTTTTTACTACAACCTTTTTACTTTAACTAAACATTCTATAACGCAAAAATATTTACCTAGATAGGTATTTAGTATTTAAATAGGTACCTACATCAAAATGATCTTCGCAACAATGTCGACTGGTTTTTGTAGATAATGCTTTCTCCCTTTTCATCAGTTTACACCACTTATTTCTCAGCTTTTTATCGTTAGGCACATGAAAAAAGTATTTTTCTGGAGCGCTAATCGTTGTATTAGTACATAAAGGTACTATACAATATCTATATGGTATTTTTTTCTCCATAATACCAAAAATATCAATCACATTTAAAAATTAGATAGAGCAACTGCACGAGTTCGTTTAGCGCGCGAACGAGCAATGACACCGCGGCGGACGGAACCGGCGATGTGACGTCATGCGTAGAGCGGTCAAGTTCGAGCTGATTTTAAAAACATTCAACATTAAAAATTCATAGAAAATTCAGTTTTTGAGATATCGAAAAAATTCTTTCACTTACATTTTTTAGATTTTATGTTTGATTTTTCTATATTATAAAATAATTACACTCATCTTCCCCACGAATCGCCTTCTTGAGGTTAATTGAGTCTGTGGAGGTGTCTTTGGGCTTCGCCTAAAATGCTTTATAGCAAATTTAGCTGTCGGAAACGAGTCTAAACTAGTCTACTCGGACTTAGAAACCGTAGACCGCAGGTCACGAGATAGGTGCGAGAAGCGTAGCGACGAGCATGTTAGGTTGACATGAACCCAGCGCGCGAACCGAGCGAGCGAAGCGAGCGTGCCGCGGCAGCGGCCGGCGAAGCGCCAGAAAAAAATCTATTTCAAAGTCAATTGGTGGATTTTGTTCGCCGGCTACTAAATCAGTGACTGGCACCGGCTACCGAATCAGGGAATCAGTTATTTAACCTAATTAATAGATACCTAAATGAAAGAAAATAAGTAATAAATACGTCATTATATGTATTTAGAATATTAGACATTTTAAGTTTTGATCATTTAAACTTAGACTTTAAAATTTAGGACTATCTGACCGTTTGACATTTTCGTTTTTGACATTTTGAACTTTTTACATTTTAATCGTTAGACATTCAAATTTTTGACATTTTGAACTTTGCCATTTTAAGTTTAGATATTCTAACTTAAGACATTCTGATACGTAACCCCCATCTACGTAATGTCACGTCATGGCCGTCACAGTGTGTTGTGACGGCGCGGTGTGCAACCTTAGCGCTATCGCACACGGGCAACTTAGTCGCCCAGCAACTGTTTTGTCTCTCACATCAAGTCCACGGGTTTATATGGAAGCGCGCACACGAAGCGACACGGTCGTCTGCAACTTTTCATACAAATCACGTGAGAGACAAAAAAGTTGCGGAGACAAAAGTTGCCCGTGTGCGATAGCGCTTAGGAGAAGCGACGCTGTTGCCCATGGTACAATAACCTATCTCCTCGATTCGTCCTTTGGTATAAATTACATTATCAGCTGTGTTTTAATTTACTTTACAAATACCTACTTATTACAATCAATTTACTATTGACGTAATTGAAAAATAACATTATTATAGCAAATTTATTCATTGCATGTAGGTTCTATTTAACATATGCACTACCATTTTATGTTTGCCATTAAGGCACAGCTATTTTTTTAATACTTTGAATAATGATATACGACTAATAAATACGACTTTAGCTTCATTTACGCTCCTGGACACCATACTTAGTAATCTTAATAACAACCGACTAACTACAGGACTATTTTTCGATCTGTCTAAAGCTTTCGATTTCGTTTCCCACAGCTTATTATTAAAAAAACTGGAAGCTGTAGGAATAAGAGGTGTAGCACATCAATGGATATCGTCATATCTATCAAACAGAAAGCAGTTTGTCACTATTGACAAAGTAATTAAACGCGAAATGGTCACATTTTCTTCAAAAGATCGAGAAACTAATAAAGGCGTTCCTCAGGGAAGTATTCTAGGGCCGATACTATTTTTGCTATATATTAATGATATAACTGACGTAACAAACTATAAGTGCATCATGTACGCTGATGACATCTCAATTATAGTGACATCAAATAAAAATGTGAATAATTCAATCGCTAATCATGAAGATGACATAAATAAAACGGTTGACAAAATCAAAGAGTGGCTAGAAAGAAACAATTTGACTTTAAATTTAAGTAAATCAGTATTTATTCAATTTAACAAATCAAAGCACGCTAAATACAATTTTAAATTAAACATTAATAAAATCAAACAAGTATCTCATGCAAAATTTTTAGGAGTTACTATTGACGAAGATTTAAATTGGAAGCACCATATCGATAACACATGTAACAGAATAAACAAATTTGCTTATGCTCTCAATCAAGTAAAAAAGGTCACGAATAAAAAGACGGCGGTTATGTCCTATCAGGCTTACGTAGAATCGATATTGCGGTACGGTCTTATTTTGTGGGGCAATAGTACAGACTGGAAAAGAGCTTTTATAGCTCAAAAAAAATGCATCAGAGCAATCTGGGGAATTCCGCCAGATGAATCGTGTAAACCATTGTTTAAAGATCTTGGTTTATTGCCGCTACCCTCACTGTACATTTTAGAAATTTGTAACTTTGTGGTCAGAAACAGACATTTATTTAAAAAAGCTAGCGACTGCTCAAACTCTAGACAACGTTGATACCCTCATACATTAGTTCCGAATGCAATTAATAAATATGTTCGTTACGGGAAAAATTGTTTGGCCATGAGTGTCAGAGTATTTAATAAAATTCCTAATGAATTCAAAGCATTTAGACCTGAATCATTTAAAAGGGAATTATTTAAGTGGCTTATTAATAAGAATTTTTATAGCGTTAATGAGTTATTTGACCAAAGACGTTTTTGACTATAAGTATGAAAACGATATTTGACTATAAATAGAATAAACTTAATAGTAGGTATTGTATAATGTTACTGATAATAATTTTAATACGAAATATGAATTAATTTGAATAATTTTATTTGTGAAATTGATTTCTTTTTAGCTTCATTATAATGTCATTTGCTTACCATATTAAAATTGGTAAAACATGAGTCCATTTTAAACAACTCAACAGCTTTATACCATGTTTTGTGCAAATAAAGATTTCTTATTCTTATTCTTATTCTATTCTTAAATGTTTTTTAGTCTCTCCATTGACTTTGTTCACTGGAACAAAGTCAATGAAGGGACTAAAAAACACTATAGCGACCACTGTGTCGCTTATGAAAGAGAAGAGCTAGGTTAATCCTTGGTAAAGAACCAAGGCTTCAATATAATCAGGGGGGTCTCACTCCACGCGCTTAAACTTTTATATTAGTCTACTGCTCGCGGCTCACTCAGTTAAGCCATGGCCGAGGGATGTCACCGCGCCGACACGCGCGCTGTCTGTGAGCGACAAGCGTACCAAAACATGAACGAGTCAGTTCTTAATTCTTTACTACTTTTTAAATTAATCCGAGCTTAGTACATCACCTAACATTATTTCCAAATAATATAATTTTCACACAAGTAACTTAGAAAGACAATTATGCTCAGCTCATTTAGTAGGTAGATTTATTTTATTTTATATTTGGTTATTTCATTGTATATTCATCGACGTAACGGATGTTTTCTATGATATCGGTAAGAAGCGACTAGCGAGTAGCAACCTTAACGATTCACGAGTTGTATCGGTTGAGACAGAGCTACGCGACAGAAAGAGAGGCGCTTCGTAGGTGCTTATAATAATAGGCACGCAGCGCTGTGCAATTTGAAATTGTACTTTATTGCCGTCCAGCGAGAGTAGCTTATTATTTGATTGTCCTCGCGCGGATGGGCTTCTGTACGTTGTACTATTATATACTCTGTGATATTACCTCGTTGGTATGAAAATTGACTGATGTTTTTATAATTATGTCAGACGTGGTACAAAAAAACTCTATCCTTTTACTATGAGACCAACTCTGAAATCGCGAAAAAAAATCCGCTGTTTCATACAAAAATTAATAACGAAAATATAAAAATGTATGAAACAGTAATTTTTTTTTCGCAATTTCAGTGTTGGTGCCATAATTAAGAGTTGTTGAGTTTGATGGTCCCTATCTTAATATATAAAATCGTAAACTGAATGACTGACTGACTGATCAGCCCAAACCGCTGGACCTAGAGACTTGACATTTTGCACACAGATACCTCATACAGTGTAGGCATCCACTAAGGAAGGATTTTTGAAAATTCCTCCATAAGGGGGTGAAATAAGGGATGAAAGTTTGTATGAAAGTCCCTCAGTTTTGAAGCTAGGATTTTCAAATTTTGTGTTTAGGCTGAAGATTGAAAATTAATAAATACGGGTCTCAGCGTTTTTCAAAATTCTACCCCCGAAGGGGTGAAAAGGGGTATGAAGTTGTGTATAGAAAAAAATCCTTCATTTTCGAAGTAAAAATCACTTAATTTATAGTAAAGGCTTATGGAAGAAAATCTAACGCAACGTATATTGATATTGTTAGTACTTCAACCCCTATGGCAATGAAATAGGGGTGAAATGTGTAAATAAACCTAAAAATAGAGATGGATGTCGATGGATGTCGTTATTGGGGTTTTCTGGTATGACGATTGCGAAAATGACATTTATTTTGAAGTCCAACACGGTGGACATGATTTAACCCCCTAAAGGGGTGAAAATGGGTTTTAAATTTTGTATGGAAAAAGAATATAAAATAGACATTACAACTTTTAACTTCGTAGGAGCACGTCTGAAAATAAATTGGCAAACATATATTTGGTAATTTTGAAAATCAACCCCTTAGAGGGTCAATGGGGTATGTAAACATAAAAATCGATATGGATATCGTTCTTGAGGTTTTATAGGATGGTGATTGCGAAAATGACATTTATTTTAAATACCAACACGATGTACATGATTTGACCCCTAAAAGAGTGAAAATGGGGTTTAAATATTGTATGGAAAAAGAATATAAAATAGACATTACAACTTTAAACTTCGTAGGAGTACGTCTAAAAATAAATAGTCAAACACATATTTTGTGGTTTTGAAAATCAACCCCTTAGGGGGTAAATGGGGTAAGTAAACATAAAAATCGATATGGATATCGTTTTTGAGGTTTTATGGGATGGTGATTGCGAAAATTACATTTATTTTAAAGTCCAACACGATGTACATGATTAAAACCCCTAAAAGGGTGAAAATGGGGTTCAAATTTTGTATGGAAAACTTATGGGAATAGAATATAAAATAGACATTATAACTTTAAACTTCGTAGGAGCACGTCTTAAAATAAATAGGCAAACATATATTTTGTGGTTTTGAAAATCAACCCCTTATGTGGTAAATGGGGTAAATAATCATAAAATACTACATATGGATAACGTTCTTAAGGTTTCATGGGATGGTGATTGCGAAAATGACATTCATTTTGAAGTCCAACTCGGTGGACATGCATGATTCAGCCCCAGGGGACGGGGAGAAAGGGAAGGGGAACGGGGACTGGACGAAGCGGAAGAGAACGGGAATGGGACGGGGCGGGAACGGGAACGGGAACGGGAACGAGAACGGGAACGGGAACGGGAACGGGAACAGGACGGGACGGGGACGGGGAACGGGAACGGGAGAACGGGAACGGGAACGGAACGGAACGGGACGGGACGGGATGGGATGGGATGGGACGGGAACGGAATGAGAGCGGGGACGAGAACGAAACGGAATGGGACGGGACGGGAATGGGACGGGACGGGACGGCAACGGGATGGGACGGCAACGGGATGGGATGGCAACGGAACGGGACGGGAACGAGAACGGGTGCGGAACGAAACAGGAACGGGAATGGGAATGACCAGTCGTTTTTACGCCACCCGAGCGAGCGAGCCTCGTGCGACAAACGCCTTGCATCTTGCATCTTGGCAAACGGCTTGCCTCGCGAGGCAGCGCGCTTGGTGGTGACCCGCCTAATCGCGTAAAAACGGCTGGTCGGATCCTGGTTGAAGGTTCCCTAAAGATTTTCTCTAATATCCACGCGGACGAAGTCGCGGGTGGAAGCTAGTCTACTATATTCGGCATTAGGGGCTGTTTTTTGTAACACATTGTATATGTCGTAGGATAATCGTATAAACTGGATCTTTACAAAAATCCTAGGTGTGTCTTTCAAAAAGAGCCACCTGGAAATTTACCGATGTTAGAAGCCAAACACCGTATCGATACTTCTATAAACGACCTGAAATTCACTGCTGATGTTATTTAAGAAAACATAAAAGGTATGAAATATGACTCATCACCTGGTCCAGACGAAATTCGTCTCTTTCTGAAGCATGCTTCAGAAATGTGATCTTTCTGACTGCCTGGCTACCCTGATGCAGACTTCCTATGATACTGGTACCCTTCCTAAACAGTGGAAGATAGCTACAGTAATCCCTATATATAAAAAAGGTAACAAGTTGGACGCAGCTAATTACAGACCCATAAGTTTAACCAGTGTAATATGCAAGCTTATGGAGAAGATTATAGTTAAACACATTAGAGATTTTCTTTCACAACATCAAGTGATTGGACACCAACAACATGTTTGCTGCCCACATCGGTCTACAGTCTCAAATCTGTTGGCATGTCTGTCTTCATGGACACAAAAATTTAACAATAATGAACCAATCGATGTAATTTATCTAGATTATGAAAAAGCATTTGATAAAGTTCCGCTGAACAGATTGTTACAGAAGTTGGAATTTGTTGGAATACGGGGGAAACTCCTTGCATGGATTGGTGATTTTCTTCAGCATCGTAAACTACGTGTTAGAATTGGTTACACATTATCCGAAGAACGAGATATCTATGGTGGTGTTCCGCAAGGCTCAGTTCTCGGTCCGCTTCTATACATAATTTACACTTTTGACTTACCACACTGCCTTGAATGTGAACCCAGTATCTTTGCGGACGACACTAAAATATTTGCCAATCCCGTTGTAGAATATGATCGACTCCAGAGTGACCTAAATAGGATTGAAGTCTAAAAAGTGGTTACTCACTCTGAACAACTCCAAATGCACCGTTCTACATGTTGGAAAGAAAAACCCACAAAAAACCTATACGCTTGGTAACCGTGTGCTACAAGATGTTAAGACACAAACAGACTTGTGTGTTATTATCTCAGAAGATCTCAAGTGGGCCAACCACATACAATCTATCACAAAGAAAGCCAATAGTCTTATCTATCTTATCAGAAAGGCCTTTGGGATACTTACACCTGATATGGTTACCCGGATATACAAGTCATTCATTAGACCCATTTTAGAATACGCCTTTCAAGTTTGGAATCCATATTTTGTTAAATACATAGACTTACTTGAACGTGTCCAAAGAAAGGTTACAAAAATACCGCGAAAACTAAAAAACCTAGACTACGAGACGAGGTTGAAATATCTACATCTCATCAGCTTGAAAGATCATAGAGAGACAGGAGACCTGCTTGAGACTTTTAAGATACTTAATGGCCATTATGATATTCCAAACTTTGATAAGATGCTGATACAGAAAAGTAATGCTTACTTAAGAGGACCCAGCTTCAAAGTTGTAAAAACAATATCCAACAACAACCCCACAGGAACTTTCTGAGCAACAGAGTGGTCAAAGCGTGGAACAATTTGCCAGAACAAATAGTCTCAGCCAACAACTTAAACCAATTTAAAAATAGATTACTCAAACACTAACTTAAATAAGTAAAATAAAGCAAAGATTGCAAGATACAGGCACTATCAGTTGTATAAAGAATAAAGAATAATAATAATATTATAAAGAACCAGAAAATTTAAATCTAAGATAGATTTTCGTAACCGTCCGAACAATTTTTGGGATCTTTGTAAAAATCCCAGTATGTTTCGGACAATTTGTATACTTGAATGTTGATTGGATAATCTAGGATGACGATTTATAACATCTTCAATCTAATTGGTCAGATATTGCTGATGGGTTTTGGGGTTATTCCGTAATTTTTCCGAATCAAATTCTTAAATTACAGTTTCAAAAACGTTAATTCGCTCGAAAGTCCATTCAGGATTTTTACAACTATGTTAACGAGTGCTGTAGAACTTTTTAGCCCTGTGTAGAAAAGTTATTTTTCGGTTATAACATCTAAATTGTCTGCACTGATCGAGCCCGGCACTTGTATAATATCCAATTAACTCACTTACTCATCGTACATGAATTATGACTCTTGATTGATGTGACATGTGAGCACTGTTTCCTTTTTTTTTAATAAAAAACGTAAAATTCGAACAAAACACTGGATAAATATTTGACAGACAATCATCACAACAATAATAATAGATGCAGGGATGTTGCTGTCAGCAGCAACAACAAAGCAACAACGATATCAAAAATCTGTCTTTGATTCTAATTATCCGGTATTTTACAATCATACTAGGATTTTTGTAAAAATCCTATTAGTACAATTATCCTACGACATAATATCTATAACGTTATTTTTTTCTTCATCAAGTATCTCTTGAATACCTACTGTGGAAGTTGGCCGTCACAATTTGATGTAAAGAATTTAAATTAAGTTTCTATCGACTGCCAATTAACTAATTATAATAAAAATTGCTTCAATAAAAACGCATCTATTTATCATTTAATCAACATAACAATAAAATTAACAATTTATTGTTGTTATAGCAATATTTGTCCAAGTGCTACAACTGCAGAGTAGCAGATATATAAGCAGTTTGTTATAAACTGCAATCATTAAAATTTCATCCATAAAGATAACTACAAGCAACCAAGCAATATGAAGATTCTTCTATTGCTGATATTGGCAAGTATTCAACAAGATTAATAAAATATTAGAAAAAATACTACAAAAAATCTACTTGCCCGTAGCACCTCAGACGGGACACGAATGTAATGCACTGGCCAATTATGCTAGGTACCGACACCGAGTCGCTAGTAGGAGCGGCGAAAATTCCTAGTACTTTTTACGTTTTTCGCCGTTTTCGCCGACGAATGCAACATCTTTACAGATGCCAGACAATCGATCAAGATGAAATAGCTATATAATTATTGAATTTTTAGATTTTAGGCATTCACAATGCTATTTTTATATTAAGATAATTAAAATATTAGAAAAAAATACTTAAAAAAATCCACTATACCGTAGCAGTCCCGTCTGAGGTGATACGAGTGAGTCGATTTTTTTCTAGTATTTTTTTCTAACAATTATTAATTATCTTAATATAAAAATAGCATTGTGAATGCCTAAAATCTAAAAATTCAACAACACAATTTTTAGTGCCTCTGTGCGTAGGGCAGTCTAGCTACCAGCCAACTAAGAACATATATTGTAACAATATTACATTTTCATAATAGTGCTTGGCCTCTAAGGCCGAAACTGTAAGTGCACTACACCCGCAATCCTCACCACCGAGGAACCTGGCTATCTTACCTCAAACTGCCGGAATACAACTATTTTTAAATTGTTGTTATGGAGTCGGATTTAGCTAAGATGGTGGTAGCTAGCCAGGCGGACTTGAAATAAGCCCTACTGGGGCTGTATGCTTCCGGGGATGTATGTGTCGTGGGCCAATCGTTGAACTGGACCGATCATGATCTGCCTGGGCAGATCACGATACACCGGCATTTCTTGATTTGCCATTTCAAAACCCGCCATTTCATTCAAAGCATAACGTTTGATGATTTGCCCGGCCATGCTTGAGCAAATCGATTCTGTAGGGGTGGCCAAAGTACAAGCAAAGAAAATGATAACCAGCTATGCTGGTGTGGTGGATTGTAGTGTATAGGTTTTATATTTCTACTCTATGTATTCTTCTCTTGTCTATTTTCTGCTTTACTTTGTTTCACTTCTTGTCAAGAGAGAAAATTGTGTGGTGTCGAAATTATATCTTTGCCGAATAGTTGCCTTGTTTTAGCTTATTATCTGATTACAGTCCCTTTCCTTTATAGCTGGGATGAATAGTCTGTAGGGTGACCAAAGTATTAGTAAAATGAAAAGAATGTACATTAATTTTTTCTAAATTTTGTGTATTATAAATCATCATTCTCATCTTAACATTCTCATTATTTTACATTGTGCGTTGATTTTGCGTGACTCGCATAAAAATCATTAAAACTGACGCTCACAATTCACTCAGAAAGCACTTTTTTTTTCAACTAACTCACTCTTATTGTTTTTATTATCACAATTTTTGATTTTTTGTGACGCCGCCATCTTGCTCGCACGTAAACACACAGCTGACAGAGCGCAAACAGCGTTACGACGCCACAAGCGTCGCGAAATGGAAGTATATAACGTGGCCACGTACTAGTAGGGCAAATCAACGAATAGGTTGCTTTTATCGATCTGCCTAATTTTTGATTGGACACATCATGTAATTATTGGCCAGATCATGAAATGCCGGCACATCAGGATCTGATCAGGCATATCTTGATCGGCCCAGTTCAACGATTAGCCCACGACATTATGCATGGTAACTTATCTATCACATTCGGTTTCATTAAAGAAATAAATATGTCCTAGTTAAGGCGCTATGGAAAAAGTCTTAAAAATTTCATTAGCTTAGAAAAAAAACTGTTTAATTGGGATGATGACCAATGAATAAAATAACGAAATACCTTGGATGAATTAACCACTGGATACGTAACGTAAGAAAAATGTATGAAATCACGATCAACCAATTTTTGCGGGGTGAGGGGGGATTACACTTGTCAAATAATGTCAATGTTATAGGGTGATGTAGCCGGTTTTCGGCCATAATTGCCGGCCAAATATTATGGATTGTGAAACTCATACATTAGTTTTCGGCCAGGCGGCCGGAAAGCAAATGACCTCCCAAAAACGCATTTAGTTACCAGGCCATCAAAGGTGAATGCGCAGGCTATATACAAAATTACCCGAGCCCCGGCGCAAATTGAATCTATCTCAGGTTTAAGTACCTTTTATGTTTATAACAAAAAAATATATGGGACCTCTGTGATCGGTGAAAAACATAAAAAAAACTGCAATTTTTTTTTCAGGCGTTAATATTTTACGTGGCTAAAGGTATATTTTCAAAAAATATTAGGTAATTATCACGCCCTACCAATCCGCATTGGGGCCCCTTATTATTTATTTATTATTATTATTAGTTAACGGGAGGCGCCCAATTACATAACTAACATAGTTAACTTACTTTAAGATAAACAGAAATGGGTAATAGCCGAACACCCTCTTGTATAGGTAACTCAAGACCTTTTGTACTTTTTGACCATTACCTTATATTTCGCTTCGTGTGGATTCCGCACACATGAACTCGTTTCTAATTTTTTATCGTAGTTATGGTCAGTCCTGTTTATCCACCCATAAGAAAAGCCTGTGCCCCAGCAGCGGGGACATTATAAAATTATAAAAATAGCTGATGTGCAATCACGTCTGATAGTAATATAATAAAAATAAAATTAGAATAACGTCTTAACATATTTTTTTATTTATGGTTTTATATTATCCACATACAAGTCACAAGTCCTACAAATCTATTAAAAGATATCCAAAAATGAAATGGATGCGCAAATTCTTCTAGGTTATGTCAAGCTCAACTAAGAAAGTACAAAATGCTCATAACATGAGCGCAACATCCAAGCGTTCGGCGGCCATGAATGCACGAGCAATAATATTCATTTATGGCACTGCGACCCTGTGCTTCAGAATTATACAAAATGTAGGTATAATATGTTTTGCACCGCACATGCCTCGATTGAATTTTACATCTTATTAGAACATTTTGTTCATTATTGATATTAATTCTTTCTGGATGTCGATAGTATTCAATTTCATATACTCCCGTCCTTTGCATATGCTCACAGCAATAAGAACGCGCGCGCCAACTTTAGGTGGTACGTTCCTATTGCGATTAAAATTAATTGTTCGTGTGTGAGCTGTGTGTGTGGGGGAAAATCTATAATATGTTGGTCATTAGCATTTAATCTTTGAAATGTGACTCTTTGGCGATTAATATTATTTTCTTCAATATAATCCGCCAGAAGATTTGGTTTATTTAAATTCAACCGGATTGATTCTATGAATTCAGCTGTGTATTGGCTATCATCATAAGGCTATTGGAAGCAGTTGATTAGAGCTCCCACTATTTTAAAATCATTGAAGCTGTTTGGCGAGGCGCGGTTAAAAATTCTGTGCCTGAAGATTTTAAAATCTCTTTTGAACTTACCGTTTACGGCCTCAATGACCCATCTGCAGATTGTAACTAGTCTTGACTTGTTAGCTTCTATAGTCGTCAGTTGACTTTCGTTTCGCCGTTTCGTCAGCGGCATATGTGCAGCAAATCCATAGGATTCTATGACTGGTACTGCATCTCTAAATCCTCTGTCTAAAACCAGAACATCATCCTCTTCAAACAAATAGTGAAATGTGTAGTCTTCAATCGGCTGGTCGTCATTTTCGCCCTTCTTCCCCACGATACTGCCAAGGCGCACTACTGGTAGTGTCGTGGGTAATTTTGTTTGCCGTGGTAAACCACCTCGAATAACATACTTTACCAAGTTTATGTGTCGCCAATCTTTCATCACACTCGCCCTTGCTGACTGCTGGACACATTTCTAAAATATACAGTTGGTATGTACTTAAATCATCACGGCTCTTCGTTATATCTGTGCAAACAATAGCTTACGGCAGTAAATGATTTGACTGGAAGACATTCAAAATTATTAAGTGCCTTCCCTATCGGAACACTAAAGCTTTTCGGCCCTGTAGTACTACCGTCTAAGTATTCAAAAAGATGTCTTAAACTTCACTCATTTGCGTGCAGTTGACATATTAGCCATTGAAGAGGACGTTGCAGCTTGTTTTTAAGCAGTTTGATAATTCCGGCTCTATTACCAGTGTTAACAGCAGTTCCTCGCGCGAAATGACTTTCAAGACGAAAATTTACGGAAGTCAAACATGATTTTGAAAACGTTTTGTAAGAAAAATGTTGCTTTTTGTTGATTATTATTGGCTTTTGTGTAGGTATAAGTACCTCTTAATAATACTAACTATTAAAAAAAATGAGATATATTTTCTTTAAAATTATATTATGAAAATATTAATATTTAGAAAGGTTTTCGAAAACTTCAGCTCCTGGGGGCAGTTCGTCTCATAATTTGCTTCTAATTATATTTTGTATACGTAATAAATAAGTGTATTGGCAACTTTTAATAACACCGCGAAAAAGAAATTTCACGAAAAATTTCTTTCATACATTCTTACATTTTCCGTAATGGCCGAAAACCAAAGGGGGCCAGCAAACCGGCTAAGTCACCCTACTTTGTTTACATACCAAATTTTATTTATTTTGCGAAAAATAGCTACTATAATAGGTTGAAATTGTGCTTACGCGTGAAAAGAAACATTTCTTGATTGCCCGCTATTTTTTTTGCTGAACAATACGAAGTATTTTGTCCATTTTTGTACCAATGTTTCGCCACGAGCTCTAGCATCACACTGACAACGCGATATCGTTTACTGAGGCTATCGGTCACAGTAAGTGGCAGAGGGGTAAAGGCGAATATGGCTGTCATTTCGCATCCAGTGGTTAATTCATCCAAGCGAAATACTAATAAAAATCGTAAACATATTAAACTTTTAGAGTAGCTTGTATACCTCTTGGTTTCATATAATGCATATTATTCGTTTTATAACACTTCAAAGTTGGGTGGACAAGTCCATATATCACAGATAATATCTCACAGAATGCTGATCACATATGTTGGGTGTGTATAGCGATCTGGATCTCCTCTATTCACTGCCTGGATAGCCATCATCAAATCACAGCTAGGTCAATCCCTGGCGGCCTAGTTGGTTCGCACATTAACGGATATCGTTCTTTAGCGGTAACACATTATACGGCCTTATTAACAAACCAAGCGTAAGTTTACCACCAAAAAATTGGCTTAGCAATATTATCACGATTGTTACGTCTCAAAGTGACATAGATATTCTTTTTTGGTTGAACTATTAATTAGTAAGGGGTGTTGTGTAGCGACACAACTGTTGTCAAAAATAACTTATTTATTTTTGTATTAAAAATAATATTATTTCTTTTTACAGCTATGTAGCTGTTGCTACTGTTCTCCAGTACCATGTAAGTTTTATATTTTTTATAATTACTTTGAATATTTAAACGTTAATTTTAAAGTAAAAAAGTGCTCTTGACTGTATCTACAATTCATATTTTTCTCATCCTCCTAAATATTAACTTGAAAAAACCGGGAATTCCGAAACCCTGTTTAAGAGTGACAAAGTTGTAAACTGTAATATACATTTTATAGATGAGACTGTATCGGTTTCAGTTATACTAGTGTGAAATAATTAAATTTCTTTGTTAATAGCCAACAAAGGGATGGATGACGATTACACCGATTGTTCATGCCAACAATATGAAGAGGACGAAAACCACAAAAAAGGCGGATTATTAGATGGTTTAACAGACAAACTATCGTCTTTAAAAGATATCGTCTATAATTTAGGTGATCATGGCAAAGACAGTCATGGGTCAGGAGAAGATAAAGGTGAAGGCGGGGGTGGTAAAGGAAAACACGATGATGACAAAAAACCATGCAAAGGCAACAAAGACAAAAAACATGGTGATAGCAAAGTAAATAACCATGGGCCAGGGGATGGAAAAGGAAAAGGCAAAGATCATAAAAAACCAAGCAAAAGCAAAGGCGACAAAGACAAAAAACATGGTGGTAGCAAAGAAGTTGATCATGGGTCAGGAGAAGGTAAGGGTAAAGGCGGGGATGGTAAAGGAAAAGGCAAAGATCATAAAAAACCAAGCAAAGGAAAAGGCGATAAAAAACAAAAAGATGGTGGTAGCAAAGAAGTTGACCATGGGTCAGAAGAAAGTAAGGGGAAAGGCGGGGATGGTAAAGGAAAAGGACATGATGACAAAAAATCATGCAAAGGCAAAGGCGACAAAGACAAAAAACATAGTGATAGCAAAGAAGTTGACCATGGGTCAGGGGATGGTAAAGGAAAAGGCAAAGATTATAAAAAACCAAACACAGGAAAAGGCGACAAAAAACAAAAAGACAGTGGTAGCAAAGAAGTTGACCATGGGTCAGGAGAAGGTAAGGGTAAAGGCGGGGATGGTAAAGGAAAAAGCAAAGATCATAAAAAACCAAGCAAAGGCAAAGGCGATAAAGACAAAAAACATAGTGATAGCAAAGAAGTTGACCATGGGCCAGGAGTAGGTAAGGGTAAAGGCGAAGATGCTAAAGGAAAAGGCAAAGACCATAAAAAATCATGCAAAGGCAAAGGCGACAAAAACAAAAAATATAGTGATAGCAATGAAGTTGACCATGGGTCAGGGGTTGGTAAAGGAAAAGGCAAAGATCATAAAAAACCAAACAAAGGAAAAGGCGACAAAAAACAAAAAGACAGTAGTAGCAAAGAAGTTGACCATGGGTCAGGAGAAGGTAATGGTAAAGGTGGGGATGGTAAAGGAAAAGGCAAAGATCATAAAAAACCAAGCAAAGGAAAAGGCGACAAAAAACAAAAAGATGGTGGTAGCAAAGAAGTTGACCATGGGTCAGGAGAAGGTAAGAGTAAAACCGGGGATGGTAGAGGAAAAGGTTATGATTACAAAAAATCATGCAAAGGCAAAGGCGACAAAGACAAAAAACATGGTGATAGCAAAGAAGTAGACCATGGGTCAAGAGATGGTAAAGGAAAAGGCAAAGATCATAAAAAACCAAGCAAAGGCAAAGGCGATAAAGACAAAAAACATAGTAATAGCAAAGAAGTTGACCATGGGCCAGGAGTAGGTAAAGGTAAAGGCGGAGATGCTAAAGGGAAAGGCAAAGACCATAAAAAATCATGCAAAGGCAAAGGCGACAAAGACAAAAAATATGGTGATAGCAATGAAGTTGACCATGGGTCAGGGGTTGGTAAAGGAAAAGGCAAAGATCATAAAAAACCAAACAAAGGAAAAGGCGACAAAAAACAAAAAGACAGTGGTAGCAAAGAAGTTGACCATGGGTCAGGAGAAGGTAATGGTAAAGGTGGGGATGGTAAAGGAAAAGGCAAAGATCATAAAAAACCAAACAAAGGAAAAGGCGACAAAAAACAAAAAGACAGTGGTAGCAAAGAAGTTGACCATGGGTCAGAAGAAGGTAAGGGTAAAACCGAGGATGGTAGAGGAAAAGGTTATGATGACAAAAAATCATGCAAAGGCAAAGGCGACAAAGACAAAAAACATGGTGATAGCAAAGAAGTAGACCATGGGTCAAGAGATGGTAAAGGAAAAGGCAAAGATCATAAAAAACCAAGCAAAGGCAAAGGCGATAAAGACAAAAAACATAGTAATAGCAAAGAAGTTGACCATGGGCCAGGAGTAGGTAAAGGTAAAGGCGGAGATGCTAAAGGGAAAGGCAAAGACCATAAAAAATCATGCAAAGGCAAAGGCGACAAAGACAAAAAATATGGTGATAGCAATGAAGTTGACCATGGGTCAGGGGTTGGTAAAGGAAAAGGCAAAGATCATAAAAAACCAAACAAAGGAAAAGGCGACAAAAAACAAAAAGACAGTGGTAGCAAAGAAGTTGACCATGGGTCAGGAGAAGGTAATGGTAAAGGTGGGGATGGTAAAGGAAAAGGCAAAGATCATAAAAAACCAAACAAAGGAAAAGGCGACAAAAAACAAAAAGACAGTGGTAGCAAAGAAGTTGACCATGGGTCAGAAGAAGGTAAGGGTAAAACCGAGGATGGTAGAGGAAAAGGTTATGATGACAAAAAATCATGCAAAGGCAAAGGCGACAAAGACAAAAAACATGGTGATAGCAAAGAAGTAGACCATGGGTCAAGAGATGGTAAAGGAAAAGGCAAAGATCATATAAAACCAAGCAAAGGCAAAGGCGATAAAGACAAAAAACATAGTGATAGCAAAGAAGTTGACCATGGGTCAGGAGAAGGTAAGGGTAAAGGCGGAGATGCTAAAGGAAAAGGCAAAGATCATAAAAAACCATGCAAAGGCAAAGGTGACAAAGACAAAAAACATGGTGATAGCAATGAAGTTGACCATGGGTCAGGGGTTGGTAAAGGAAAAGGCAAAGATCATAAAAAAACAAATAAAGGAAAAGGCGACAGAAAACAAAAAGATGGTGGTAGCAAAGAAGTTGACCATGGGTCAGTAGAAGGTAAGGGTAAAACCGAGGATGGTAGAGGAAAAGGTAATGATGACAAAAAATCATGCAAAGGCAAAGGCGACAAAGACAAAAAACATGGTGATAGCAAAGAAGTAGACCATGGGTCAAGAGATGGTAAAGGAAAAGGCAAAGATCATAAAAAACCAAGCAAAGGAAAAGGCGACAAAAAACAAAAAGACAGTGGTAGCAAAGAAGTTGACCATGGGTCAGGAGAAGGTAAGGGTAAAGGCGGGGATGGTAAAGGAAAAGGCAAAGATCATAAAAAACCAAGCAAAGGCAAAGGCGACAAAGACAAAAAACATGGTGAGAGCAAAGAAGTTGACCACGGGTCAAGAGAAGGTAAAGGTAAAGGCGGGGATGGTAGAGGAAAAGGTAATGATGACAAAAAATCATGCAAAGGCAAAGGCAACAAAGACAAAAAACATGGCGATAGCAAAGAAGTAGACCATGGGTCAAGAGATGGTAAAGGGAATGGCAAAGATCATAAAAAACCAAACAAAGGAAAAGGCGACAAAAAACAAAAAGACAGTGGTAGCAAAGAAGTTGACCATGGGTCAGGAGAAGGTAAGGGTAAAGGTGGGGATGGTAAAGGAAAAGGCAAAGATCATAAAAAACCAAGCAAAGGCAAAGGCGACAAAGACAAAAAACATGGTGAGAGCAAAGAAGTTGACCATGGGTCAAGAGAAGGTAAGGGTAAAGGCGGGGATGGTAGAGGAAAAGTTAATGATGACAAAAAATCATGCAAAGGCAAAGGCGACAAAGACAAAAAACATGGCGATAGCAAAGAAGTTGACCATGGGTCAGGGGATGGTAAAGGGAAAGGCAAAGATCATAAAAAACCAAACAAAGGAAAAGGCGACAAAAAACAAAAAGACAATGGTAGCAAAGAAGTTGACCATGGGTCAGGAGAAGGTAAGGGTAAAACCAAGGATGGTAGAGGAAAAGGTAATGATGACAAAAAATCATGCAAAGGCAAAGGCGACAAAGACAAAAAACATGGTGATAGCAAAGGAGTAGACCATGGGTCAAGAGATGGTAAAGGAAAAGGCAAAGATTATAAAAAAACAAACAAAGAAAAAGGCGACAAAAAACAAAAAGACAGTGGTAGCAAAGAAGTTGACCATGGGTCAGGAGAAGGTAAGGGTAAAGGCGGGGATGGTAGAGGAAAAGGTAATGATGACAAAAAATCATGCAAAGGCAAAGGCGACAAAGACAAAAAACATGGTGATAGCAAAGAAGTAGACCATGGGTCAAGAGATGGTAAAGGAAAAGGCAAAGATCATAAAAAACCAAGGAAAGGCAAAAGCGACAAAGACAAAAAAAAAGGTGATAGCAAAGAAGTTGAACATGGGTCAGGAGAAGATAAAGATAAAGGCGGGGATGGTAAAGGAAAAAGGAAAGATGATAAAAAACCATGCAAATGCAAATGCGACAAAAACAAAAAAGATGGTGATAGCAAAAAAGAAGATCATGGGTCAGGAAATGGAGGAAAAGGTAAAGCCAATAAAGGCCACACCAGTAATAAAGGTAATTTCGGCCTTAGCCAACTCGGTAGTATACTTTCTTTTGGTATCTAGTAAGAAAAAAGAAGCAATGGACCATTTTACTGTAGTACCTACCGTAATCAATTTAGTGTTAGTTAACTATATGTACTGTAAAACATTCATTTATGTATTTTATTACAGTTGCTTGTTTTTGTCTCCTGAGATTTTGTGTCTTGTCATCTATAATATTCATAGTTTAAAAGTTAATAATAATTATATTATTTAACATAATATTTATGATACCTAATGTACCCCAATCAAGAGCAAATAAATTGTATTTCTATATTTATTTTTAATGATTCTATCGAGTATTCTACCATGTCCCAGCACTACCTAACTCATGGTTTTTATGTAGATAACGCCTTAATGCCGTCAGCCCAAACATTTTTGACTCAGGAAATATTTCAGTACCCTTAGCACGAACAGCTATCGCATTGACCAAATTTTTTCATGTCAATGAGCTATCGAGAAAAAAAACGTGCGTTAAAGTATCTATGGAAAACTTAATTTTGCTTTACGACGATAGTAGCTTCTGTGGCTTCTGTAGTGGCTTCTGTAGGGTGAAAAATACGGCGTTTTGTGAACCAAAGATTTCCTTTGGTAGGATTGGTCCTTAGGTCCAAGGATGGATATAAGAAGTGGAGCCACCACGATTTTTGTAGTATTTTTTTTGAAGTTTTGTCCTTCAGTCCATTCTCGATAGATGTATTTGGTTAAACTACTATGCCCAGTTTGATATAATATTCGAATATACATCAACTTTGTCTAGGGATACATACAGGTGTTATTTTCATACAAACGAGGTAACTTTGAAGCCATGGTTTTCTGCCAGGGATGTACCGTGCTGTGATCTGATGATGGCCATCCAAGGAGTGAATGAAGGAGATTCAGACCGTAATACACACCCAACTGATCTGATCAGCATTCTAAAAGATTAATGGGTCAGAGTTCTCAGTTTGAGGAATTCCATACATTTTCATGCTATTTTCGCGGTTTTTTTAAACATGTCCTTTACGTTTTGAGAATGCTGGTCAGATCAGTTGGGTGTGTATGGCAATCTGAATCTCCTCCATTCACTCTTTGGATAGCCGTCATCAGATCACAGCAGAGTACATCCCTGGCAGGAAACCAAGGCTTCAAAGTTGCCTCGTTTGAATGAAAATAACACCTGTATCCCTAGACTAAGTTGATGTGTGTAATCTATATACATATATAAAAGGGAAAATCACTCACTGACTCATCACGAAATCTCAGAAACTACAAGTGCTAGGAGTCTCAAATTTTGCATAAGGTTTCCTTTTAGGGTGTAGGTGCTCACTAAGACGGGATTTTGCGAAATTCAATCCCTAAGGGGGTGAAACAGGGTGGCAAAGTTTGTATGGGAGAATGCGATTCCTTGGCCCGATTGACTTGAAATTTGGCATAGACATTTTATCACAAAATTAATTGAACACGTATTTCGCATTTTTTTGAAATGTATCCCCTAACAGGGTTGAAAAAGGGTAGAAAGCTATTTTTAGGGTGATTGATTTCGATATCGGAATCAAAACTTCTTAGTGCATTTGAATGATTAAGAAAAATAAATGTCAGTTGTCAGGTTGTCACCTCCCCTGAGACTTAATTATGTCACGCACGAGCTGACATTTCATGTTTTATCCTGATTTTCACTATTTTACGAAATATTAGTCTACTTATAAAATGTGGAAAAATCTGGCAAATATCAGATATCTAACGTGACAAGGAATGTGGTGTAAAGTGTTGAAATTGAGAGCCGGATAATAATGCACAACATTAGATGTCACGTTATTTTAGCCGGGAACCTTTTCAGTCATAAGCAGAAATTCAACAAATATTTATTATAAGAAGATTATAAGCGTACCAAAGTTTCATCATAATCGGATGTGAATGGTTTAGGAGTGCATAGGAAACAAAATAATAAACATACATAGATTTTTATTTAAAAAGAAGATACCTACCAAACTATTAAGTATGAGTATTAAATGTTACATAATATTATTATACTTATTTTGTTATATTACTGCTAAGAAATTTTATTAAGTACCTACCTACCTACCTAATACAAAATCGTGAACAGTAGGGCGTCTGTAACCAAACTCGAACCCCACTTCGAATCTCACTTCACTGCACGGGACGGGAACTTTAAATCATAAATAAGATAATGATAAGATTTTTTTTCATCACAAAATATTTTAGATAGCTACCTAAAATTTTTGTAATCGGTAAAATTGCTCATTAAGTTAGCTGATTTCTAATAACTAATTCACGCGAAGTGAAGTGAAGTGTAGTGAGATGCGCGTTTGGTTACAGAATCAACAGATTGCGCAGGTAAAACCGCGGGGTACAGCTATTACCTAAACCTATATATCACAAAATTGTAAGAATGTGAAAGTTTTGATGTTTGGATGTTGTTCATTTTGTTACTCAATCACGTCTGAACGGGTGAACGGATTTAGACGAAATTTGGCACAGGGATAGATTTTAGTCTGGAATACCTACTTAACACAGGCTTCTTTTCATGCCGATCATTGGTTTCCAAGGGAAGACTTACAACGATTACCGACTCCCACGCGGGCGGAGCCACGGGCAAAAGCTAAACATAGTATTAAACAAAGTCGCTTCCCGCCGTCTGTACGCTTCTCTTAAACTATACATAAAAATCGCAATAAAATCGATCTTTATGTTTGGGAGCTAGGTTGCCTCAGAATCCTCAGACAGACACACACACACTTCAATTATATTTTAACACCCCTTGCGTACGTCGTATATATGCAGTGGCGGCCTTACCCATTGCGAGGCTCCGGGCGGCAGGGTCTTTGCGAGGCCTAGGGTTTGTTACGGACAGGAACCGAAAAACGCGGCGGCGAGCGCGAAGCGCGGGCCGCGAAATTTTTTAGTCTGTTTTCTAAATGTACGTTGAAATCGTTAAAACTGGCACTGTAGAAACTTAGAGACTGGTAACTGGCTAATGAAGGACATGTTGAATGTATGTGGAAGTTTGTAATTAAAATACTCAAAATCTATAAAAACAAACGGGCGGGTCATCAAAGTAAGAGTAAAATAAAAATGAGAACTACCTAGCTTAGCTGAAGAGAAAAAAAAGATACGTTTGATTAAATGTTTTATTTTTATTTTGACTGTTTCCATGCATATTTTGTATTGCTACCTACGGGTTTCTCTCATTCATTCCGCGTCATTTTTATATTTACTTACGAATTCCGAACAAGACATATTTTTTGCAATTTTGTGTGGCAATATGATGAAGAAACTTTTTACTGGTTATTTTATTTCTATTAATATTATGTATAATCTATATTTTTTTAAATTTACTTGGGTTGTTGCGCGAGGCCCCTGCAAGAGCAAGGCCCCGGGCAATTGCCCGGTTCGCCACCCCCTAAGGCCGCCACTGTATATATGTAGATGTCCTGTAGTATAATCAAATAACTTCACACTGACACCACATTAGCACAGTTTTACATTAGTAACTACATTGCACTGCACCCGTGCGAAGCCGGGGCGGGCCGCTAGTATTGTAATAATTGAAGAAAAAATGTTTTTTCACATTTGAAAATGGCGTCCTGCAGACGCCATATTGACTTTTTTCAAAAAAAAATATAACCAGTGTCACTTGGAATGCTGTAAAGATTCTAACGATACCCCATATATCCAAATCAGTTCAGGCATTTAGAAGTTATGGTGGAATAAAGAAACTCACATATCCACAAACATGCATGAACCCTGAACACATATACACTCTTTTTGCTTTGGGCAGTCGTGTAAAAAAGGCTGTGAATGTGACAATAATTTTGATGTGATGTAAACAAATGACAATAACTTATTAAGTTAATAACTAAATAGGTACCTACTACCTACCTAGCTACCTATTCCAACATGACTGCAGGATACCCAAGTCCGAAACTATAGCAATGTTATAATACATAGAATTGCGGACGGATTCTTATAGGATTTATCTTCTTTACTAGCATTTTGTAATGAAAACATATTTTGTTTCTGGTACGATGAGGTCGATGAGTATTGGAAAGCACTTATAGTATATTGGGGAAAAATAAATAAAATACAATTATTTATAATGTCATTATTCTTGTTACTTCATAACATTAAAAATGCTTAATATTAAAAACACAATACTAAGTTTGATTCGTAAATATCATTATGGCAAAAAGTGGCAGTTGAATTACTTCATACAAAATAAAATCTACATCAAAAATGGATTCACAAATCCAACCTTGTAGTATTGTCATTGAATCAACAAGTTTTCTAATAACTTACTTTTATTTTATAAATCTTTAGTTAAAAACATGTTATCAAATTCGTTAATTCGTTCATTTCATTTTATTTATTTCATCAGACTGGGTGATTTTTACTTTATCATTTAACATTATAAAACTGTCACGTTTGGCAAAGCAATGTAGGTAATGTTCTGTCAAATATTAGGCGACACGCCCTACAGACTTCACTGTAGGGTTTGTCTCTTTCGTATCCTTTGTCTTCTCCGCAGCTTTAGTCTCTTCTGTGACTTTCGTCACCTCTGTGGCTTTTGTCTCCTCTGTGGCTTTCGTCACTTCTGTGGCTTTTGTCTCTTCTGTGGCTTTCGTCACTTCTATGGCTTTTGCCTCTTCTGTGGCTTTTGCTTCTTCAGCTTTGGTCGCGTCAGAGACGGCGTCACCATTCCTCTTGTATCTGTAGTAGCGTGCAGATGCAACCACTGATCGTGATTCATAGCAGTTTACTAGCGCATCACCGTTGTGACCTGAAATATAGTTTATTTTTTGAGTATTTCAATCAATAATTTTGTTGTAAGCAAAAGATTGGAGGTGTCATGTCTAAAACTGGATAGAACGTTATCTACATGTAGAGTCCTGATATTTCGTAAACATAAATACCGATATCGGGAAACTACATGTAGCTGACATGAAATATATGGATGATAATAAGACTGATGCGTAACTTTTTGTGAAAGTAAGTAAGGCGAAGGCAATGAACTGTTTTTGTACTCAAACTCACGCGTAAAAACAAATTTTATCTTTTTAACGTGGTCTCCTAGCCACCAAAAGACGATATAAATATCGCGTGATATAGCGTTTTATCGACACTTAACTGTCAAAAAAATCCATTGTCTTTTAACAGTTAAACGTGATTAATATATAATATTGCGTTTCGGTGGTCATGCTAGGTGGGCTGACTTTCATATCAAAGCCTTATAAATCGTGGGCTAGAGTACCTAGTTCAGTTATCTGTCATAGATCCCAGGTCTGACTGTTTGAGATCTTCCATAAAACAAGTGTTTCAGCTACATATTTTGGGAAATATCAAAGTAATGTATGTGAATCTGCCAAATGTTTATTTGTTTAACTTTATGTACCATTGGGGCACGTGCAGACAGCAAGATGGCGTCTGGCCATGCACACGGCGCCGGAACCACATTGGGTGTTGCCGAGACAAGGGTCCACGCACTGGTAGCCCACGCAGGCCAAGTGGTCGGAGCACTGGGAGTCCAACTCGCATTCACCCTGGTAACAAGCAAATTATTTTTTATTATTATAGTAAATAAGTGAGCATTTGAAAACACCTAAGTTATAATTATTGGAAAACACATTTAGCAGGCAGCCTGTTCCACTCCTTAGCCGTTCGCATTATAAAAGAGCAAAACACTTTGTGTGTATGGTTGGAATATCAACAACATACGTGGCTAATCTACATAGAGTGTAAAGTCTGTCCATCCTTACTTGTCTCATATGGTAAACAATCTTCACCCAACTCTTTATTGAAATAATCCTTACTAATATTATAAATGCGAAAGTCCGTTTGTTTATTTGTTTGTTTGTTTGTTTGTTTGTTACGCCTTCACGTCCTAACTACTGAACCGATCATCATGAAATTTTGCATACACGTTGTCAGGGGTACAGAAAAGGACATAGGGGGTACCCTATAAAAGGTATTTTATCCAGAAAAAACGTATAGTTCCTAAGGGATAGTGAAAAAACTGTCCACGCAGACGAAGTCGCGGGCGGCCGCTAGTATGATATAAAGACGGCGGCTGACCGTACCAAGTTTTTCTTAATTTCTCGAGTTCTAATGTATCAATTTCATTACTTGATATGTCATTTGAAAGGTTATATAATTATCAATTATTGCTTTTTTAAAATCTTAATAGTAATTTAGTTTTCTTGTTTTTAAAATATTAACAAAAATATGATTCTTTTTTGATACACCTTTTCTTATGTATCGGTATAACTAAATAAAGAGAAATATTAGTGTACCTAAAATTCAAACACGAATAAAGTCCGTTTTATAACCTTTTCAAAAATATAAACATCATTGTAGTACAAACAAGTTGTGTTGTGATTGTAACCAATTCTGTAAAGAAAGTACTCATTTGATTTTTACCGCCCTTTACACTATTGATTTTTAAATGATAAGTATTTAAGAGAAATAGCTATTTTTATTAAATTAAAGATATCATATATTTTTGCTTAATAATTATATTATAATATTATCAAAGGTTTTTTTTACCAATTATATTATAACCTTTTAAATGACATTCAATGAAATTGATACAGTAGAACTCGAGAAATAAAGAAAAACTTGGTACGGTCGGTCGCCATCTTTGTAACGTAACGTCACAGCTATACAGTCCCCACTTCCTACTCTTAAAACCGTTAGTTTCGTGTTTTATAGAGCACAAGGAACACAAACATTATAGTTTAAGGTATATAGAAGAGAGGGCTACGAAAAATCTCAAATTGCGTCGCCACCTCCTAAAAGGAAGAAAACACGCATTTGCTTTTTACCGACTTCAAAAGGAGGGAGGTACTCAATTCGACCCGTTTTTTTTTTGTTTTTTGTATGTACACCGATTACTCAAAGACGGCTGAACCGATTGAAATGATTCAAACGTTATTACATTAGGTAAACTCCCAAGTTGGTCCCATTTTTTAAAATTTTGAAATCGGTTCAGTACTTTTCAAGTAATCTTGATAAAAGCACGAAAATAGTATGATTTTGTGTGAACTACCTGGATGATCAGTCGTATAACTTCTTTGTTTATGAACTGAATAAAATAATTATTTTTTGTTGGAAAAGGGATATTTTAAGTGTAGTTCTTTAACCGACTTAAAAAAGGAGGTTTTCAGTTTGACCCGCATGTATGTATGTTTCTCCGCGATTAACTCACGTTTGGCTGAGCCGATTTTTTTACCTAAATAATATACTTATCCTACACTACCTAATACAAAAGGTGCCTACACTAAAAATAAAAAAAATTTTTTTTTTTTAAAAACAAAAAATCGACTTCAAAAAACTTACCAGTAAAGAGCAAGAAATAATATTCGATATAATAAAACACGTCTATTGAAGTCGGGTGTGGCTTTTAGAATAAAAAATTAAAAAGGAATTTGTACTCCAGCCCCACCCGACTTCAATAGACGTGTTTTATTATATCGAATATTATTTCTTGCTTTTTACAGGTAGGTTTTTTAAAGTCGATTTTTAGCTGACCGAAAGTGGCACCGCGGTGAATTTCATTTAATACTAGCTGACCCGACAGGTTGTCCTGTCTTAGTTATGAATGACATTTAGTTTTTAACGTCCTCTTTGACGTTATTTGCAGCACGCATTCTGTTAATTCTATGTTAAACATAAGGTTACATTACGAAAGTTTATATTGTCCAAAATAATTTTATATGGTGGGTATTCTTAAATTTTCTAATTTTTCACTCAATTTTCTTTTTTTTTCTTTCATAAGAACCTTTTACTGATAATAACAAACACAACAAAAAAGAACTAGCAAAATCGGTCCAGCCGTTCACGCGTGATGGCGTGACTAAGGAAATGGTCATCGGGTCATCTTCATAGTTACGATATTACGAAACGCAAGCGACATGTACGAGTACAAGCGAGCTGCGTACGTGAAGCTTTAGTGGAATCTCGGTGCGGCTGGCTGGTCGGCGCAGGAGTAAATCCTTAAGCAGTCTTCATACAGAGCTATCCCAGGGCAGGCGCGTACCGAGAGACTGCCCTTACGTTTCGAACCTTTCAATATGTTGTTACGTTAATTGCTATTGCTCACAAATAATTAATAATAAACAATGAGATTGATAATATATAACGGTCACCCATTCTGATTTCGTCAGAGAAACCGGTGTTCCGACATCAGATAGTGGGATTCGCGCTACAAATTCTAAGTGATGGACAGTAAAAATGATTTGCTTTGGCAAAATCATTAGAGTCATAAAGTGCGTTGGTGTGCCAATATGTTTTAAAAACCGCATTGCAGTCGCAGCATCTCGCCTTGGTCAATCGGTCAGTCGTTCCATTTTTATTTCTGTCAAAGGACTGATATTTTTTATTAAAGTTATTTACCAGTGGTATGACATGTGTGTCTGATAGAAACTGTTTTTCAGCGATAAGGCTGTCAATTTTGTTGCTCAACTTTGGTAATGTCATAAGAGTATTGTCATAGTAGAACCAAATAAGTAAGTCATCTTACTCATTATACGCACGAACGCGGTTTGTATGTGAGCACGCCCGTACGTATGCGTCGTCGCACGCACACACTGACAAAATTTAAAGGTGATAAAGGTGCAACAGTCGTGGCTGCGCCGTACGTAATTCCGCCCGCGCTCACGCACGCTTCACGCCGCTCTGTGCTGCCGCTCGTAATAATTTGAACGTTTACAGTACTACAGTACATACCAATGCTTTCCTAAGATATTATTGCAAAAAAGATTTGTAAGAATGAGGATATATTTTACATTAACTTTAAATAATAAGGCATTTCGTACTTGTCGTAACAGACGAAATTTTTTTTATGTCAATAATTGTGTAATTTCGTTAAAAAAATCACAAACTCCTACAGGAAAAGGTACTTTTAATGCCTATTATTTAAGGTTATGGAAAGTATTCAATTTCAGAATTTAAAGATTATTATTTTGAGAAGTGTATGTAAATAAAAAAGAGAAAAACACATCATAGTGTAAAAAATATTTTTAATAATATGAATTAAAACACTTTTTAACGGATACTAGCGCGGTTTTATTGAATGTACTTTGGTATTTAGTTGGTATTTGGTTTGATTTTTGATTTTTTTGATTTTTGTATTTTTTTTTATTTGAATAAATACATTATTTAGTAAAGCCACGTTTTAATTAATCCTATTTCGACCGTAAGTTTTCAAATAACATAACATGACGTAAGCAATGAAAAATTGTAGTCAATTCCTGAAAACAGGTTAATGTAAACTGTAATTTGACAGATAGATGTGATACATTGCTACTTTTCTTTAGTAAGTTTTTATTGCTGTCAAAACGAAAGTGCCAATGTATCACATACATCAGTCAAATTACAATTAACATTAACTTGATTATTTTAGTCGATAGACGCGCTGGTCTACCTACAAAAAATATTTAAAAAAACTTTGTGTAATAGATCCCTGATGCTAACCCTACAAGGAAAAAATATTTTGTGTAGAGATTGACTATGCATTTTTGACGACCTAATAAACTAGCGATGTGACAGCCCTTCGTGTTTAAGCTGTATCGCTCGCTCGAGGCTCGAGTTGGCCTACTTATTTGGTTCTACTATGGTATTGTCCTTTGTATGATATTATGGTGAAAGAAAGATAATATTTTAATTTCATTTACTGAACATGTAGGTACCTAAATTGATTTGAAGGGATAACAAGAATCAAAAAAAAATCTAAGCTATTTAATGCGTAATTTTATATTTTACTTTCAAGATATTTAAAAGTTTACCACACGAGGTGGTTTAATTGTTTTGTGTTTTAAGGGGTTTAAGATAAGTACTTTATTTTACTTTCAAGGAAATTCACGATGTGTATCTAAAGTTTGGAATCTACTAAACCAGCAGTCAAAATAATATTATTTCATTGATTCGTGTCAAACTTGGCAATAAAAATCTGGAAAATCATAAGACAGAAATAATTGCTTTGTCTTAATACCTAAAGCTCAACATGCTTAGATTAAATAAAATAGAAAACAAAATATTATTAAATATAAAAAAAATGAAGAAAGTGCATCATACCAACCATAATGACCAGTTCTACGTGATGCTTCGTGTACGTTATGAAGGGTCACATTACGTTAGAGGTTCAATCAGCAGGCCCATCACACACATTGACTGTTAGTGGCCAGCACAAGGCAGGAAAAGCAGCGCATACCTAGTTAGGTGTAGGTAAATTTTATATTTTACTTTCAAGATATTTAAAAGTTTACCACACGAGGTGGTTTAATTGTTTTGTGTTTTAAGGGGTTTAAGATAAGTACTTTATTTTACTTTCAAGGAAATTCACGATGTGTATCTAAAGTTTGGAATCTACTAAACCAGCAGTCAAAATAATATTATTTCATTGATTCGTGTCAAACTTGGCAATAAAAATATGGAAAATCATAAGACAGAAATAATTGCTTTGTCTTAATACCTAAAGCTCAACATGCTTAGATTAAATAAAATAGAAAACAAAATATTATTAAATATAAAAAAATGAAGAAAGTGCATCATACCAACCATAATGACCAGTTCTACGTGATGCTTCGTGTACGTTATGAAGGGTCACATTACGTTAGAGGTTCAATCAGCAGGCCCATCACACACATTGACTGTTAGTGGCCAGCACAAGGCAGGCAAAGCAGCGCATACCTAGTTAGGTGTAGGTAGGTATGCACTCGAGAATCATACAGGAAATCCTAATTATAAAAGCAAGTATTCAGTACCGAATTGATTATATTTCTATGAGCCTATCAGGCTATGCCACAGAGATTTTATTTGATATCTAGCATACCTATTAACAAATTGTTCGTTGTTAGAAAAATATAACGAACAAACTAAGTTTAGTTTGCTAAATAAACTAAGAAGTCTATCGTAACCTTATGCTCTAAGATCGTAAGCCTTGTAATTTGCAGTTGCAAATTACAAGGGTTACGATAGACTTCTTTGATTACTAAGCTTAGTCCAAAAAACCGCCCAAGTGCGAGTCGGACTCGCGCACGAAGGGTTCCGTACCAAAAAAAGGAAAAAAAACTGGCGAAGTGCGAGTCGGACTCGCGCACGAAGGGTTCCGTACCAAAAAACGGCAAAAAAATTACGTTTGTTGTATGGGAGCCCTCCTTAAATATTAATTTTATTCTGTTTTTATTATTTTTGTTATAGCGGCAACAAAAATACATCATCTGTGAAAATTTCAACTGTCTACCTGTTGTCGTTATTAATATCGAGCAAAAAACGGCAAAAAAATTCACGTTTGTTGTATGGGAGCCCCCCTTATATATTAATTTAATTCTGTTTTCAGTATTTGTTGTTATAGCGGCAACAGAAATACATCTGTGAAAATTTCAACTTTCTAGCTATCACGGTTCATGAGATACAGCCTGGTGACAGACAGACAGACAGACAGACGGACAGACAGACAGACAGACAGACAGACGGACAGCGGAGTCTTAGTAATAGGGTCCCGTTTTTACCCTTTGGGTACGGAACCCTAAAAATACGTTTGTTGTATGGGAGCCCCCCTTAAAAATTAATTTTATTCTGATTTTAGTATTTGTTGTTATAGCGGCAACAAAAATACAAATCATATGTGAAAATTTCAACTGTCTACCTGAAGTCGTTATTAATATCGAGCAAAAAAGGGCAAAAAAAAATTACGTTTGTTGTATGGGAGCCCCCTTTAAATATTAATTTTATTTTGTTTTTAGTATTTGTTGTTATAGCGGCAACAGAAATACATCATCTGTGAATTTAAACTTTCTAGCTATCACAGTTCATGAGATACAGCCTGGTGACAGACAGACAGACAGACATACAGACAGACAGACGGACAGCGGAGTCTTAGTAATAGGGTCCCGTTTTTACCCTTTGGGTACGGAACCCTAAAAAAGATCTTAAACTAGATGTAAAAGGATAGCGATTGTAACAAATATTTTAACAAAAAGTTAATAAATCAAAATAAGTCACAGGATGGAATTCCTTGGCCTATATTTCCGATACTTTAGATGCCGTAAAAATTGTTCTCATGGAATCTTAAAGTGTGGACGTAAATAGTTTGTTTTCAATGAATAATTTTAAACACAAACCGAGATAAAACTTATGAACTGTTGATTTAAAAGTCAATGTTTAGAATTACTCAAGTCCCAAAAATTGCACTTGAGTGCTTACGGAAAACAGCAATGGTGACGTATCGACGAAGGGTAGTGGTAAAAAAAATACTGGCTGCGGAATACGGGCGGCGCCGCGAGAATGCCCTTAAAATTTCAAATCATGTGTTGATCGAAGTTAACACAATCTTATTGCTTAATTAAATAAAGGTGTATGGATACAAAAACTTACATAGGTAACTGACATTGTTATTGTTGGAAGGAAAGCATTTCAAATGTTGACTTGATATAATTTAATATTTTTTTGTAAATAAATGTAAGAAACATTCAAATTCAAAGAAATCAATCGGTAGGTAATTGTTATAATGGATCATGGATATTTTTTGAGAGTTAAATGGAGTTGAAGATTTAATTTCAGTTATCTTAAATATGTTTGATTCAAAACGCACATACAATTTGTGAATGAAGACCTATAGTGATCAAAGAAACATTGACGAATGAAATATCAAGAATTGTATCGAGGGTCAGTCAGAACCCTGTGTATTCGAATAGCTTGAATTCTTGGTTTATTAGAGGCATATAGCAGCCGTAGCTCGTAGAAATCGGTGTCTCATCATCATCTTCTCATGCCATCTTCATATTAGAAGTTTGGCGGTCAGCAGATAAAAGTTTTTGCGATCCCATGTAGCATATTTTAACTGATGATAGCCAAGTCCAGTCCACTGTTTGATGTCATCCAGCCATTTGCGTCTCGGACGTCCCGGTCCTCTCTTTCCCGGAATTTTGCCTTCGAGGATTAGCCGTGGAAACTCGTACAAGGATCCTCTCTGCATGTGTCCGAAAAAGGCGACCTTCCGTCTCATGACTGTAGACATCAGTTCTCTTTTGCAGTCGGCTTTCTGTAGAACTTGGCGTTAGGTGTGAAGCTAGTCCAAGGTACTTCGAACATTTTACGAAGAGTCCACATCTCGAACGCTTGCAAACGGTCACATATTTCTTTTAATAAGACCCACGTTTCGCAGCCATATAAGAGTGTAGACCAGACGTAGCATCTCATAATGCGGTGTCTTATACAAAATTTAATTTTGGGGTCGCAAAGGACTTTAGACATTTTGTGGAAGGAAGCTTTTGCTTGTCCGATTCTACATTTCACCTCTTCTAGGTGGTTTAGGTCAGAAGTGAAGTAGCGACCGAGGTATTTATCGGTGTCTGCACTGAATCAATTGAGCAGTCCGTGGGTACGCGGTATTGCTATATGCTCTGATGCTGTGTGGTGATCTGATGTGGTTTACGCGTGTGTTGCAACCTCAGGACGAGGTGCGCGTGATTGCGATCTCCAGGCGAAATTCGCGTGCAATGCGATCCCAATGCGGATGCGCATGTGTGTGACAGTGTATGGCAATCCCAGGTACGGGTGCGCTGATATATTACATGTGACAGGGCCTTAGTGACAAGGCGTGTTGAGAATGCAGAGCTATTGCTATTGTTGGAAGCAAATGAGAATGACATGAATTGTGGTGAAAATTTAAATTTTCATGATTCATCAATTATTTCTTGAGTTCAGATTCAGTGTTAACTGAAGAATGTTGCTGGTTGTAGTGTATTCCAAGATACAAACTGTTGAACAAGAGTAACACGAATTGTATGTTTTGATTTGAACTGGACAAAATGAATTACTATTCATTGTGGTGGTCTGATATGGCCCAACGGTTTGATCCTTTATGGAATTTCTATTACAAACTACACCCGAGGCCGTGTGTCTCGCAGGATGGCCGTGTCGGAATGGTCATCGGTTATCTTTATAGTTATTAAGGATATTACGAAACTCAAGCGACATGTACGAGTACAAGCGAGCTGCGTACGTGAAGCTCGGTGTGGCTGGCTGGTCGGCGCAGGAGTAAATCCTTAAGCAGTCTTCATACAGAGCTTTCCCAGGGCGGGCGCGTACCGAGAGACTGCCCTTACGTTTCGAACCATTCAATATGTTGTTACGTTACCTATTATCATAGTAATAATCATCACAAATAAGTGTTAAGCATTTGCCAGCGTTTCCTATTGCTCACAAATAGTTAATAATAAACAATGACATTGATAATAAATAACGGTCACATATCCTGATTTCGTCCGAGAAACCGGTGTTCCGACATATAGATTTTAGCTCTACAATTTTAATAAAACTTTACGTGGAATAATTTTTTAACGGTATCATTACATTCCCTCGTAGTTACTGCTAGAAGTAGATACCAAAACTGATAAAAGTAGCCGTTTTTGACATTTACTTCTACGAATGACTATGAGGGAATGTAGTGATAACTTCTGAAAATACTAGATTTTTTCAGAAGGTATTAAACCTTCTAAATCTACACTTTGAATATAACATAGAATGAATGTTTGAACAAAACAATGAAACAAAATTGTTGATAATTATCAACAATTTTGTTATAATTTTATTCAAAGAAGCACAATTGTGCGTATGTAAGTACCTAAATATTTGGTTTTAGTTCAGCTGAATCAATACGAATAGCTTCGAAAATATACTAAATGCGTCATTTATGTAATGATATGAGTTTCACGTGGCTTTGCTTAAGTTCAAACTCGAATTATGTTTTTAATTTTGGCCTAGCTCAGTTTTGATTATGTTTGGCCCATGAGCTTCAGAATGAACCCCTCCCCTTTCCCTATGTCCTGAATACGTATCATAGTGATTTGATAATGCATCCCGCAGTTTGTCGTCTGATTCCCTTTTTACAATCAAATAACGGAACGATAATCATAAGTTACTTTTTTTTTGTCGCTGGCTAAGTCAAACCTTTGTCGTGTCATTTCGCGGGCGATTATCGCCGCGATTAACGCCGCGATTATCGCAGCTACAAAAAGTCGCCCGTGAGCGGTTACGCTATTTCCTACCCTATAATCACAGAATAGATATAAGTAATACCGTACAGAAAGGAAACTCTCCACTCCACCCCACAATCAAATACCTCACACGACACACGCCACCGAGAGATCATGGGAAGTGGTAGTCTCCTTCTGCGAGGAAGTCATATCACAGAAGTAGGCATCGGCGCGGGTTCGAGAGGAGGAAGCTCACGCGAACCGGCTCTGACGCAAGCGGACGGGTAGACGGAGGAGGCGCTACGCGCACCTCTTTCCTCTATAAATGGGACCAAGCGGGCGGTGGGGGGTGACCCATCGCCTGCCTTTTTTTGTTTTTTTTTTTGTGTTTACGCAGGGGTTTCTTTTTATTGGCTTTCGGAATGGTGGGGCCACCCCGGCGAGTTCGGGACTCTCCTCGTATACGGGTCCGATAAGTTAAGGCTCATCGGATCCGTACGGAGGCCTACCCGCTAACCCCCCTGCGGTGTTCCATCTCTATCATAATGGTCGAATATAATGGGACAGCTTTGTCAGTCTGTGCCTCTCCGACCTGTGCTGGTCCTTTCGGACTCCAGCTGTTTTAACATTTTTGATTTCTCCTACTTGGTGGGGCACTCGGAACAGACCAATCGCCTGCTTTGCATGGAATCAACCATCTGGGAAGATGGCCAGACTTGCCTAGTCTTCTCCCAATCGCAAGGAGGCTCAGTCAGCCAGGCGCACCGCCGAGTCAAAGGGGTGAGTAACAACAATGGACCCCCGTGACCAATCGGCGGCGAGCGGGCAAGTGCCAGAGTTTTTAATGGGTATTCTTTCCTCCCGAGATCCCACCGAGCCACTAGAGGCTGGTTGGGGTCACTGGAGGCGTTCGTGGAGGGCAGCCGCTAGCGCCATCAGTAATAGCACTCCCCTCTTGGCGAGCCCCACAGCGAGCAGGAGGTTCGTACCTCCTGCTCACCTGCAGGAGCGATGCGTAAATGCCTTTTCTCCGGCATAAAGTACTGGGGTCTGGCTCCCAGTTCTGGGGCTAAGCGGGTGCTAGAGCCGCGTTGAAGTTTTGAAGGGCTATAGAAAAATATAATTATCAGGTTCTTTCAGGGGTGGTCAACTGTTATTGGGGTGGTAAAGGCCTACCCGGCCCTCTCTTCCTACGCCAATACCAACAACAAACGAATTCTATTTCGAATATCAGTAATTTATGTTCTGTATGTGTTTTTATCAGGGGGTTAAACCCGACCCGATGCGATCGAAAATATCGAGATCGAGTTGGAATCGAGTAAATGTCAAAACGGTACTATGGAAACCATGGAAACCGTTTTCAATGTACCAAAATAATAAATTTTTGACGTATATTCGATCCTGATGTGAACTCGATCCCTTAGATTCACGTCAAAGGTTTACTCAAACTGAAAAGTTTTTTGACACAAATATTATTAAGTAAATCTAGATTTTATGTCTAAATTGGCGTTCACCAGGGCATATGAATAAATAAAACTGGGTAGAACGGACTCTTCTTTGACCGAGTCCCAAACACCGCCATTTTTATACGGACGTAGTTAAGCAGAAAGGTCTCGAACCGCAAAAAGTCACTTTTGAGTTATGAGCGTTTGAAGTTTGAGCTGTTGAGCTGTTCCTCCGAGATAAATTTACATTCTTATTTAAATTGCCCCTTAATTGTAAGGAAAGGGTATATTATTATTATTCCTTTTAATATATGAACATATTTTAAAATAGATTTCGAGATCATATCTCAAATGTGAGTTGAGTCCTTACAATTAAATTTAAGTTTGTGAAGACAGGTATTTTTTTTTTCTCAGAAAAGACTTAAAGTTCAACTCTCAGTATAAGATTTTGATGTTCTTTGACGTCAAGGAAAACCTATTCCTCAAACAAAACTTGACGGTCTCAGCTCTATGTTTGGGTTAATACTTGAAATTGGTCATGACTTCTACAAAAACCTTAAACCTTAAAGGAAACAGCAACATCAATGAAGATTTTGATGAGTATGGGCCAACCCTAGACTTTGACACGAAGGAGGATGAGTGAAGCTGATATTTTGGTCCTATTTTTCCATTTTTGTTTCCTAGCATTATGTACAAAGATATTAAATATTTATAATTCTCATAAGTTTACTTGTTTTTTTCTTTTAATAACTAATTTTTCAGTCGAGTGGTAGTATTGAGTCCTTTCTGAGAAAGTAAAAAGAAAATACTTGTCTTCACAAACTTACATTTATTTTAATTGTAAGGACTCAACCCACATTTAACTTAATATTGTTATCTCGAAATCTATTTCAAAATATGTCCATTTAATAATACAACTTGTTTCATTTTAATTAATCGTGTTTATATCAGTCAATAAATTTATTATTTACGAACGACTCAGCCTGCTAGAGTCAATTTGACGATTTCATTATGTGAAGAACTGTTCATCTAAATCTGTTATTTTAAATATCTCAAGTGTTTTGAGTCTTTTCGGATGAACAAAAAGAAACAATAATTTTCCAGTAAACCCATAAAACCGAAACGACAGAACATGTTTAGAGTTGTTTTTGACAAACAAAAAAGAAATATTGTGTTTCAATAAACCTATAACACACGTTTAAGTCGTTTCAGTTATTTGATAAAATGATATTTCCAGTCAAGACTGATCCTGAGAAAGAATCCAAACTATTTGAGTTTATTCTGGTTTATGGATCTTAAGAACATACTCATAGAAATATATTACTCAGAAACAATTCAAGCGGACTGAATTCATTCTGCAAATACATTTTGTGTGTTCTTTATACTGTGGGTTGAGTCGGGGTAGTAAGAAAAACTAGTTTCCCTGTACATTTAAAAAATAGTGTATTCACTACATTATAGATTCGACCCTTAGGAGTACGATGGTATATTTAACTCAATTTTGGTCAAAGTGTGGGTTGAGTCCTTTCTGCTACGTCCAACCTATTCCCCTTTCACGTCGTTACGTCCCGCTGTCGTCCAGGCGAGTTGCCAGGGTTGCTCCATAAAGTCGATCATCCCGCATGTCCTTGGAGTAAGTAAAACGCATAATTTTTTCAAGTATGTCATCTGGTAGTTTTGACGTTAACAGGACGGAAATTATGCTGTCGAGTTTGTCGTACTCACAAACATCAGTTTCGTACTTCTTCGTGGGTTCTGCTGTGCCATCAGGCAGTAATGTTGGCCTCGATTTTCTTCCTTCCAACACATCTCTTGCCCCAGGCAGCCCCTTAAGTACCATAAAAACTCTAAACTTCCACGTGTTGAACTATTTGGCATCTAAATCCCCGAGTTGAATCTTTGAAACGTCTAAATTTTACTAATCGGTGAAACAGTTGGCTACATAAAAAGAACTGTTCATGTCCTTTTAATAAATTAGGTACAAAAGGGAAATAATATATAGAAAATATTACGTACCTTACCTATTATCATCTTTGGGAAAACTAACTAAATAACTTGACGCCATTGTAATTTATTTCCAAGATTGTACAGAACGCACAAACAGGCAAACGCGCGTGCGGCGACGCCGGCCGTGGCAGCCCGACTGACTTTTCTGTTTAACGGTGCGGTGTAGGCTAATATCATGACCTTGAGCCCGTCCGGAGCGAGAGTGTCCGTTCTACCCAGTTTTATTTATTCTTATGCCCAGGGTTCAATGTTAGGTGCATTTTTACTTTTGATTTTCAATAGGTATGACTTCTTACCATATTTCGGTGCCAACAAGTTTTCTCATATTTTTAGTTTAGATGGGTGTCGTGCGGTTAATTTGATTAATAATGGACTTCATAAATTCTTGTGTGCCTACATTACGTTTTTGGTGTACAGTCAATGGGGGATACTTGAGACTACAGTATTACTATTACATTTCGAATGATTATTTTTGACTAATTATTATGACAACATTTACATAGTGCTGGAGCAGAGAAGTTGCTGTCAACATCACGGAAGAGATTCTCAAGTATCCCCCATTGACGGTACCTCGTTTTATGATGCTCTTTTAATTCTGATGCGTCTCACAACAATACATCTATTTCTAAAATATGCCATACAGACAGACAATCGAACTAAGGACAATTCGAACGCCAGATGCTCGCACTTACAATGGCGAGCAATTCCAAACTTTATTGAAAATTAATTTTTGACGTAAATCTATTGTGTTACCAGAAATACAAATAATATCGGTAAAAGCTGAATAAACAATAAAAGAATTTTGCAAATAATGCTTTGAACCTTGTGGGTATATAAAGATATTGCGGTGCAACATACAGCATTCTGTTTCGGGAACTCAAAATTAATTCAAGATGAAATTCACTCTGATTCTTGTCATCATCGCAGCTCTGGTGAGTATTTATTTTTGATTTAACAACATTTATCTACTTCTGAGGAGCTCAGTGGTGCACTGGTATAGCGCCTGGCCCAGCCATTACGGAGGTTAAGCAACTTTCGCAAAGGTCCGTTATGGGATGGGTGACTAAAATTTTGTTATCTCGAGCTCCTCCGTGATTTGAAAGGCAAGTTAAGCCGTTGGTCCAGCTGCATCTGTAGTCGTTAACACCTACGAACCCGCATTGGGCCCGCGTGCCGGGTTATTTTTTTGAATCCCTGTTGTGTCAATTTTTGAAGCATATTTTCAACACCATTATTGTACTCTGGAGATACAGGATATAAGTACTATCTACAGTTTGTTAAACCACAGAATAGACAATAATACTAACCATTTCGAGACTTGAGTGTCCTCAGCTCATAGAAATATTTTTAGATTTTTGAAGTGAAAACTTCTTTAGCGGCGTTGTGCGCTTTTTGGATGGGGAAAAAATGCTAAACTCGCGTCAGGAATCACGTGGCTGATCGAAAATGCGTAAGACGGATGTGACGGATGGAGAGAAGACAGCTCTTGGAGGAAGTATCCCCCTCTCTTTATACGGGGCGCGTTGAAAATGGCGGCGCGTCATTTTAAGACGTCATGTAAACACTTGTGTCACCATCAGCAGCGCGCTAATTTTGAAAATGGAACTAATAGCAGTGATCTCTTCGGTGAAATCATAGACTTATTTATACTCGAATGCGTGCATGTAGAAATTAAAAAGGCCACTGGCGTGAAATCTTTAGGACTTTTCATAATTACAAACTGATTGAATTGCGTGACTGAATAGTAATAGGAAAGAAATAATTATAATCCTTTAATTTCAAAATATCACAAATGCACAAAGTTAATATTCAAGTTTTCACTTCTGCCGGCACTCCCGGAGTGCCAACCGATTTTTTTTGTGTTAGTATTTATTGCGATTAAAAATTTTATAGTATAATTGTAAAAAATACTAAACTAAAAATTCTAAATAAAATTAAATATGAGCTTTTAACACTAAAATCTCGAAAGGTGTTCTAATTTTAGCATTTTCTCAACATGAAATGTTTTCCATTATTTTTCACCAATCTGTTCCATCATTAGGGCTTGGGTGAGTTCTATGCGATTCCTCATTTGTTCTTATAGACGGACATTCATTTAAAAAACGTAAATAACAATTAATTTTTTTTTTCAGCTGGCAGTTGCCATGTGCAATCCAAACTATTCTGGCTATCCGGCGGGTATCGGTAAAAACCAACAAGGTGATTAAATTTTAAATTAAGTTCAACAATTGATATTCAGTTTTTTAGCTACACAGTAAAGAACGTTGTAGGCACAGAAATGAACAACCAGAATAAAGGCTTCTGAACGATTTGTCAGAGTCACAGAAGAATAAGGGATCGTCCTAATAGAATGTTACTACCTACGCTAACATCGCCAATTCACGCAAATTTTAGTCGTATGAATCCGCGATCAAACATACTGATATCGACTATAGGTGTCCTAATTAGCATTAGTGGGATTATTGCGTCGCGTCATCGGTCGCGTCGTTAATTCACGCGATGATTGTTTGCGTTGTGTTAGGACCATTAGGACACACATTTCTTGTCACGAACACGCGATGGTCACGTCACTTGCGCAAGGATCACCTAGTCGCAATCTATTAGGACGATACCTAAAGCACCCTAAAGCTTCTATACGGTAGCTAATTTCATAAAAAAACGACAAATCGCGGCAGCCGATTGGTGCCGCCAATAAATGAAAGTAACTACCGTAAATGTAGTCATTACACACGTCAATCTGATCAAAACCGCTGATCGCAGCAGAATGATTGAATTTGATGCAATAGATCTTGCCATATTTAACGCGATTTAAACATGTTAAGTCTTTTCAAATTTCATTGAACCTAATAACTGGCAATACTGGATATTAGGGCAAGTTGCCATAGGATTCAAAACGATTTCCATACAAATCGCTCTTGTTGTATAGGGCTGTCACAAAAACAAGTAAGTTTCAAAATACTATTTATGACTTGAAAATGAAAACTAGGGTTTGCTTGCGACTCCGTCCGCATCCAGAGGAAATTATATGTTTTCCTAGATTAAAGAGCTACTTTTGGAGACTATGGAGACAAGGAATCCCTGAGTTTCATTTATCTCGGTGTGAAAAATCACGCCGATCAGTCGTTTCGTTGGGACGTAAACAGCAGACAAACAAATAAACATACTTTCACATTTATATTAAATTAGGATTGGTCAACTCCTTTTTGTGTTTAATTTCGTGTCAACCATTTGTGTCAATGTCAACCCTAGGCATAGGTCAAGATGTCAATATGCTAGCAATGGTAATTTGACCTTACCTCAATTTACATGACCTTAGCAAATATCTCGGCAGACTGGACTGAAAACGGAAATTTAACAAACTCAAATTAATCTTCAGGATTTACTACATAAAATATCAAGTTTGTAATCACCTGCATCAATAGTCCCTGCTCTATAAACCAAATTTTCACACACCAACAAAAATTCATCTGGTCACGACGAATCACCATATTTCATTAACCAACAGCGTTACCACGGTGAAGAAATTGCCACTGATAATTATGAAAACCTACTACTGTCAAAAGTATTTCTCAATCTATCGTCAATCCTACGTAAAATAATATTTTGTTCGTAAAGACCACTCACGGGCAAGTTGCCTATTGAATGTCAAGTTGCCACAGTTGACAAAATATATACTATGTCTCAGCTCCTTACCAAACAAATCGTTTTTTTTCTAAATCTTCCCCCCTTTAGTACTGTCGCCCGTGGTACATCTGCATTTTGTAAAACTTGGGTTATCTTGGGTTAGTGTCTGTAATGGCATAATAAATAACTATATCACAAAGAGAATCGGTAACCTTTTTCGTGACCTAAACGTCACTGAATTGCTCACCAAAGTTTTATTTAACATAGATCACAAGCAGCTTAAAAATTTAGAGCAATCCAGTTTAACATAAATTGCCGATTAATTCAGAATATTTGCTAGCCAATAGTGGCTGATCAAATATATTTTTCTGATTACAAAAATACTAATACATTGCTAATCATATAAACCATACCAGTTTTTGGAACTATATAATTGAAGAGATGAAAAATTTCTGTTTCAGGTGGTGTGCTAGGAGGAGTTAACCTTCTCAGTAAGTACCTTTTGTCTAAAATGTTATGTTGTAATCCGCAAACACTGATAAATGCCAGCGACTGTATTTTAATTATCGTTCAAAACTATGAAAAATAAAAAGAAAAGGCCCTAGGAATCATACTTGAGGAACACACTTTCTTTGGATATAGGAAACTCAAAAATCATATCGGATAAGAATCGAATAATAATTGAAGAAAATGAGAAACTTATTTTATTTAAATTTGTATTTCAGATGGAGGCATCTTATGTAAGTACTATATTTTTGTCTAATAGTCTGCAAATACTGACTAATTTACCATTTAAAACTTATTACTTTCAAATTATTGTGCTAATTATTATTAAGGTGGCCCGACGATCTGGTGAAGGTCGCGGGAAGCCACTGGATGCGTGCAGCGCAGGACCGATTGTCATGGAGATCCTTGGGGGAGGCCTATTCCCAGCAGTGGGAGTCTTTGGCTGATATGATGATGATGAATTAATCACTCGTATTTAATAATAATAATATACAAAATCGAATTTGCTCCCGAACCCACAAACTTTAAGAGTATGGCCCAATGATCGTAGCAATAAATACTACTTTCAACCAGGGAAAATAAGTTCTAACAAGGGAATTTAGTTAAAATAGCAAAACGGTACAAAGAATGTCCTCAGTACCTGTAGCACGAGAAAAAAACTAGTGTTCAAAATTCGATAGAGTAGTGTATGAAATTTTACAGTGTCTACCGCCGATAAACGAAATAACATTTCCCATTAACAAATGTATCGATTTTTTTACGTTTATGTTTGTGCTATGGGTAGGTACCTACATATTAATATAAAAATGGTATTAGTACTTACTGGAAGTCAGCGTAGTCAACAAAGAAACTACTCATTTTACTGATTTCCTTTTATATTCCTCTCTCTCTTTCGTTCGCCATAAATTTATTAAGAACACGTTAACACTTAGGTCTATCTATAGCTGTACCAGTAGACTGGTGTCGATTTGGTTGGCACGAGTTAACTTAATTGACAGGACAAAACTTAATGGTAACATGCTGCTCTTGTCTTTTCGGTACAGAAAAAAAAGGATATAAAACTGTCCGGTCCTGTCAATATAGTTAAGTCGTTGCCGACCGAATCGAGATTACATGCTATGCGCTATGAAATTGAGTGTTGCGCTGTACTGCTCAGCACGAAGCTCGTGTAGTGGGTTATATGGCCTATCCTCCTTAAAAATCCACCTATAAGAAAGGCTTGTGCCCCAGCAGTGGGAACAATAAAAACCGGCCAAGTGCGTGTCGGGCCACGCGCAGTAGGGTTCCGTAGGTACATTATACCATACAATATTTTAATACCGCTATCATTTTTCGTCTGAAAAAATAACTTTGTTTTTCACAGTGTTTGTATGAATGACAAAGTTATATTTGCGGTTTTGGAAAATGTGCTATATCTCAAAAACTAATTACTGTATCTCGTTCAAACTAATTTTCGTTGAAAGTGTTTATTAAGATCTATAACTTATATTTTTTTTAGATTTTTCACCCTCTTACTTTAAAAGTTAAAGGGGGGGGGACACACATTTTACCACTTTGGTGGCATATATCTTTCAAACGGTTGACTTTGAAAAAAAATAGTCTAAGAAACCTCAATGTCATTTTTAAAGACCTATCTATAGACATCCCACAAGTATTGGTTTGATGAAAAAAAATATTTTCAGTTTCAGTTCCATGTATGGGGACCCCTCTTAATATTTTTATTTTTTTATTTTTGTGTAAAAATCGTAAAGCGGTTCACAGAATACACCTGCCTACCAAGTTTCAACTATGTAGTCCTAATACTTTTGGAATAAAGTGGCTGTGACATACGGACAGACAGACAGACAGACAGACAGACAGACATACAGACAGACAGACATGACGAATCTATAAGGGTTCCGTTTTTTGCCATTTTGGCTACGGAACCCTAAAAATGACTGATGTGCAATAAGGCCGCCTATACCTACTTTCACTCAGTTTTTTGTTTGTTTCTTTATGTAGTGTGCAATAAAGTACATATAAATCTAACTAATATTTAATAATTTCAGCTGGCGGTGAAAGGAATTACGCCTAATAAGTAAGTAAATTTGAATACAAGACTAAAAAAATAGTATGCTTAGGTAGTAGATACCATGGACAACAGCATCGCTTAACCACTAGTTAATTTTACGAGCTATTTCATCTTAATCAATTGTTAAAATATCTGGAAAGATATTTCAATTGAATGTCGAGGTAATTCCTCACATTGGTGAAATAACGCTGGCTTACAGCGTAAGAGTTTAGGATATACTAGGAAAAATTCGACGATGTCACTAGTGACTCGGTAGCTCAGCGGTCAGAGCATTGGACCGGATATCCAAAGGTCGCGGGTTCGATTCCCGTCTGAGTATTGATCTGGTGCGAGTCGTATTTTTTCTAGTATATTATTTAGTATTGTTTAAAAATAGCATTGTAAATGCAAAAATCTCAAATTTAAAAATTATATAGCTATTTCATCTTAATCAATTGTTAAAATATCTGCCCCCCTACTCAAATGGCCACTTTTCTATTCGTTTGAACGCTACGCTCAATATTAAAACTTTAAAATAAGAAGTAAACTATAAAATTACGTGCCGTAAGCTTGAAAATTTAATACAATACATCGAAGTCTGTGATTTACATAAGTTTGCGACATGTGATTTAATCATGTATTGCTCATATTTAAGCTTTAATAGTAAGCGTAGCGTTCAAACGAATAGAAAGTTGGCCATTTGGGTAGGGGAGCTGGAAAGATATTTCAATTGAATGTCGAGGTAATTCCTCACATTGGTGAAATAACGCTGGCTTACAGCGTAAGAGTTTAGGATATACTAGGAAAAATTCGACGATGTCACTAGTGACTCGGTAGCTCAGCGGTCAGACCATTGGACCGGATATCCAAAGGTCGCGGGTTCGATTCCCGTCTGAGTATTGATCTGGTGCGAGTCGTATTTTTTCTAGTATATTATTTAGTATTGTTTAAAAATAGCATTGTAAATGCAAAAATCTCAAATTTAAAAATTATATAGCTATTTCATCTTAATCAATTGTTAAAATATCTGGAAAGATATTTCAATTGAATGTCGAGGTAATTCCTCACATTGGTGAAATAACGCTGGCTTACAGCGTAAGAGTTTAGGATATACTAGGAAAAATTCGACGATGTCACTAGTGACTCGGTAGCTCAGCGGTCAGAGCATTGGACCGGATATCCAAAGGTCGCGGGTTCGATTCCCGTCTGAGTATTGATCTGGTGCGAGTCGTATTTTTTCTAGTATATTATTTAGTATTGATTAAATGGGCTACATTCGAGGACCATAAGACTAAAAAGAGGCCGAAGATGGAGCGAGCTTGCCTAGAAAAAGCCTATTCACTCGGGATTTAAATATTGCTGGGTTGTATGCTTGCTAGTTGCGGGAATAAAGACGCAGGCAGGGAATTCCACTTTTAGCTGTGCGCATTAACCCTTGGCATGCCTGGTGGATGAAAATCACGTCACATGCCTGGTGGGTCTAATGGACCCATTATTTAAAAATATGTTTCTAATTAAAGATAGACTTATAGAAGCTTTTTATGTTGTTTATCGGTTAATTCCATCATGTTTTATAAGAAATTAAATAATAAACCAAATAGAAGTAAATGTTCAATTTTTATTATTAAAACAAATTAACCTCTTAGAAATGGTAACAAAAATCTAACATTTACGTTTAACATTATAAATCTTACATTTGAGACTGATATTAAAGAATTTTGGTAATTAGTTTTTGACACTATTCAATGTTCTTACATACTAACATCAAATAGGAACCATTAAGTTTCGTCTTCAATGTTTCCTTGGTCCTCTTCTGTCATACAATTTCAGCAAATAAAATTAGCATGTTCTAGACAAATGTGATTATTGCAAGACACACAGGCATATTTTGATTTGCAATCTTTCTGACTGGGCACAAAAAACAACACCTTTTTGTACCAGGATCAGATTTCTTGCATGGTAGCTCCACAGAGTTGCCGTCATCTCCTTCTTCATGTATGCCCAAATTATTAATTTGGGCGTCTGATAATGGTCTAAAAATTTTTTACTGTAACAAAATATAATCCTTACTAATATTATAAATGCGAAAGTCCGTTTGTTTGTTTGTTTGTTTGTTTGTTTGTTTGTTACGCCTTCACGTCCTAACTACTGAACCGATCATCATGAAATTTTGCATACACGTTGTCAGGGGTACAGAGAAGGACATAGGGTACCTTTCATCCTTACTAATATTATAAATGCGAAAGTCCGTTTGTTTGTTTGTTTGTTTGTTTGTTACGCCTTCACGTCCTAACTACTGAACCGATCATCATGAAATTTTGCATACACGTTGTCAGGGGTACAGAGAAGGACATAGGGTACCTTTCATCCCGAAAAAAAGTATAGTTCCCGAGGGATAGCAAAAAACCTTTCCACGCAGACGAAGTCGCGGGCGGCCGCTAGTTCCATAATAAATCATTACTAAATAAAACAATAATAGCATAAAATAATAACGAATAGTAATAATTTACTCACCAACAGAAAGTTACGTCGTATGCCTGGTCGGGCCTCTCAGACCCGTACGTACTTCACGCACGTGTTACTCACACAGGAGCCCGCGCCACAACTGCGGAGGGGGCGTCAAAATGACCTAGAATTCATAATGCGAAGCTACTCAAGCGCAGGGTGCGCCAAGTTGAGAACTAGAAATAATATCAACGATTTTATGCAACAGTGGGTCTGTCAGACCCTACCAGGCATGCCAAGGGTTAAAAAGGAAGATAAAAAACGCTTCGTGCGCATGCGTGGAATGTCTAATAAATAGAGCTGAAACCCCCCCATACGTCTGGACGACGGGTGGTAGAACAGGGATGGGGGAAGGTGTTCATGCAGCTCAAGAGCACACTCTCCGAAGGGTAACCTGTAGAACACCGCTAGACAAGCTACTTTGCGGCGATCGGAAAGACTGTGGAGCTTGGTTTTTATTAGCTTAATATCCCCAGTGAGTTTTTTGGCTCTGCGTTCAACCGAGTCGAGTGCGGCTAGCTGGTACTTTGCGGATCCATCCCACAGGTAGCAGCAATATTCCATGCACAACCGAACTTGCGCTTTGTAAAGAGTTAGAAGCTGTTCCGGCGTGAAATATCGCTTAAACTTGTTCAGGATGCCTAGTTTTTTTGCCGCAGTTTGAGCCTTCGACTCGATTGTGTCACCAAAGTTGAGATCGGAAATCAACTTTATGCCAAGAAGATCGAGATTGTTAGTAACCGGTATAGGAACACCTCGGAAAGTAGGAGTCAAATTCAGAGATCTTTTTTGCGGTGAATAGACATGCCTGCGTTTTAGTTACACTAAAATATTGAAAAGATGTATGCTACAGGCACAGAAAAATACAAATTCACACTACATCTCCAAATCAAAAAATGTGTGCAAAGCATTATAAAAAACTGTGCACAAAATAATGAATCACGAATTGACATAAATAGAATAAAAATAAATGATAATTATATTGACAAACCGATTAACATTTGTAATGAATTTAATAAATATTTTTTAATTCTAACTAATACATATTTTGACATTAACAAAAATAATAATGAATCATTGCGTAATATTTCGATTCATCATAATAATATTTGAAACCAATAAATGAAAATGATGTATATAAAATTATAATGTCTTTGAAAAATACTAAAGCTACTGGATACGATGATATCAACACTGAAATCATAAAACAAAATGCTAAGTACTTTGTTCGGTCCTTGGACTCACTTAATAAACATATTTCTCGAACAGGGTATATTTCCTTTGGGCCTTAAATTTATTTATCGTAAAACCTTTGTACAAAAGCGGATCTTGTGATGAATTAGGTAACTATAGACCTGTTGCTATGTTAAATATTTTCAAAAATAGTTGAAAAAGTAATGTACGAGAAAATATACACATTCATCACTAATGAAAAAATACTTAAGAATTATCAATTTGGTTTTATAAAAAACAGTTCTACAACTTTAGCATGTTTTCATTTAATTAAAGAAATAACACAAAGCCTTAATGATAGATTGCATACATTAGCGATATTGCTAGATAAGAGCAAGGCTTTTGATTATGTTTGTCATAAACTGTTACTAGACAAGCTTGAAAAATATGGCATCAGAGGGAACGCTTTGTCATAGAGCAGCAGCAGATTACGAGTCCCAGATTAAAAAGTTAAAAAATATATACCAGCATCAAATGACGGCTCTCCATTTATGTTATTTATATTAAATATTATGTTATATACTTAGCTCATGTATTAATCTTTACCGTTTGTTTCAGATGAAGCTTCTACAACCAACCAACTATTGCTATCAATCAAATGAAATGTAAATCAATATAAACTATGAATGTAATTTTTAAACTGTAAAAAATGGAGTAAATCCCGTTTGAATAATATGGCTGTCTTTCGTAGATACATTTTGTTTTTCATTTTTACGCTTCTTCTTCAACTTCAAAAAAAGAAGAAGGTTTTCCTGTAGTATGTTCCTCGATATCTCCTCGAGGACTCGAAGTGTATACAGATTTTCAAAATTATTTTTTCATTCGAAATGATATATGCTTCAGATGGTCCCATTTAATTTTCGTACTAATTGGTTAAGTAGTTTTCAAGTAATTGAAAGAAGTCGGTTAAATACTACATAATATATAATTTTGCATGAACTACCTTGACGACTTGGTTGTTTTTTTATAAACTGATTTAGATCAATATTTTTCATTGGAAAAGGGATACCGTCATAGTCGATATAGTCGGTCAAAAACCTTCTAAAAAGGAGGAGGTTATTAGTTTTAGTTTAGTTTCCTGAGTTGGTCCCGTTTTTTGAAATTTTGAAATTGGTTCAGTATTATTCAGGAAAACCTGAACCGGATAAATATATCGGAATGGTCATCGTGTCATCTTTATAATTATTAAGGATGTTACGAAACGCAAGCGACATGTACGAGTACAAGTGAGCTGCGTACGTGAAGCTTTAGTAGAATCTCGGTGCGGCTTGCTGGTCGGTGCAGGAGTAAATCATAAGGCAGTCTTCATATAGAGCTATCCCAGGGCGGGCGCGTACCGAGGGACTGCCTTTACGTTTCGAACCATTGAATATGTTGTTACGTTTCCTATAATCATAGTAATAATCATCACAAATAAGTGTTAAGCATTTGCCAGCGTTTCCTATTGCTCACAAATAATGAATAATAAACAATGAGATTGATAATAAATAATGGTCACCCATCCTGATTTCATCCGAGAAACCAGTGTTTCGACATCAGAAGTGGGATTCGCGCTACAAATGCTAAGTGATGGATAATAAAAATTATTTGCATTGGCAAAATCATTAGAGTCATAAAGTGCGTTGGTGTGCCTTGTTTGAATGTTTTGAAAACCGCATTGCAGTCGCAGCATCTCGCCTTGGTCGATACGGTCAGTCGTTCCATTTTTATTTCTGTCAAAGTACTGATATTTTTTATTAAAGTTGTTTACCAGTGGTATGAAATGTGTGTCTGATAGAAACTGCTTTTCAGCGATAAGGCTGCCAATTTTGTTGCTCAACTTTTGTACCTAAATTGATTTGAAAGGATAACATGAATTAAAAAATCTAAGCTATTTAATGCGTAATTTTATATCTTGCTTTCAAGATATTTAAAAGTTTAACACACGAGGTGATTTAATTGTTTTGTGTTTTAAGGGGTTTAAGATAAGTACTTTATTTTATCTTTGAAGGAAATTCACGCATGTGATTCTAAAGTTTAGCATATAAGTACTAAACCAGCGGTCAAAATGTTGTTATTATTTCATTGATTCGTGTCAAACTTGGCAATAAAACTCTGGAAAATCATAAAACAGAAATAAATGCTTTGTTTTAATACCTAAAGCTCAACATGCTTAAATTAAGCAAAATAGAAAACAAATTATTAATTAATAATTATGACAAAAATAAAAGACAAAGATGTTACCAATGAAGCAAGTGCATCACACCAACCATAATGACCAGCTCTACGTGATGCTTGGTGAACGATATAAAGGGTCACATTGCATTAGAGGTTCAATCAGCAGGTCCATCACACACATTGACTGTTAGTGGCCAGCACAAGCCAGGCAAAGCAGCGCATACCTAATAAGGTGTAGGTATGCACTCGAGAGTCATACAGGAAATCCTAATCATAAAAGCGAGTACCTACTCAGTACCAAGTTGATTATATTTCTGTGAGCCTATCAGGCTATGCTATAGAGATTTAATTTGATATCTAGCGTACCTATTCACAAGTTAATTGTATTAAAACCCAACTGACAAACTAAACTGCAAATTACAAGGGTTATACAATAGATTTCTTTGATTTATTAAGCTTCGTCCTAAAAACAAAAAGATCTATTGAATGCTTGGTCTTGAATTAAATGTAAAAGGATAGCAATTGTGACTATATTTTAAGAAAAAGTTATTAAATCAAAATAAGTCACACAGAACTTCCTTGGCATATATTTCCGATACTTTAGATGCCGTAAAAATTGTTCTCATTAAATCATAAAGTGTGGACGTAAATAGATTGTTTTCAATTAATAATTTTAAACAAAAACCGAGATAAAACTAATCAACGTTTAAAGTCGATATTTAGAATACTCGAGTCACAAAATTTGCACTTGAGTGCTAACCAGATACGAGCAACGGAGAGGTGTTGACGAAGGGTGGTGGTAAAAAAAATATTGGCTGAGGAATACGGCGCAGCGAGAGTGCACTTAAAATTTCAAATCATGTGTCGATCGAAGTTAACAGTCTCTTAACTGTACCTTTTCTGGCACTATTGACAAAGTCACAAACATTAATGAGGCACGTTGTAACAAATTGTAAAAAAGGGTCGGTCTATCTCAAGTGCTTACTTATTGGGGTCCGTCCACAAAAAGTCTTTGTTTTTATAGTCGTATGTAGACGAAGCTATTTATAACTCAGAAAAAATAATTTCAAATGAAGATTCCTAGTGTAAAATCGATACAATCTTATTGCTTAATTAAATACAGGTGTATGGATATAAAAAGTTACGTAGGTAACTGACATTGTTAACTGTTTGAAAAAGTATTTCAAATGTTGATTTGATAAGATTTAATATTTTTTTTGTAAATAAATGTAAGAAACATTCAAATTCAATGAAATCAATTGGTAGGTAATTGTTATAAAGGATCAGGATATTTTTTTGAGAGTTTAATGGAGTTGGAGATTTAATTTCAGTTATCTTGACTATGTTTGATTCAAAACGCACATACAATTTGTGGATGAAAACCTAGTTGTTTTTAGTGATCAAAGAAACATTGACGAGTGTAATATCAAGAGTTGTGTTGAGGGTCAGTCAGAACCCTGTGTATTCGAATAGTTTGCATTCTTGGTTTATCAGAGGCATATAGTAGCCGTAGCTCAAAGAAATCGGCGTCTGCACTGAATCAATTGAGCAGTCCGTGGGTACGCGGTATTGCTATATGCCCTGATGCTGTGTGGTGATCTCATGTGGGATACGCGTGTGTTGCAACCTCAGGACGAGGTGCGTGATTGCGATCTCCAGACGAGATTCGCGTGCAATGCGATCCCAATGCGGATGCGCATGTGTGTGACAGTGTATGGCAATCCCAGGTACGGGTGCGCTGACATGTTACATGTGACAGGGCCTTAGTGACAAGGCGTGTTGAGAATGCAGAGCTATTGCGATTGTTGGAAGCAAATGAGAATGACATGAATTGTGGTGAAAATTTAAGATACAAACTGTTGAACAAGAGTAACACGAATTGTATGTTTTGATTTGAACTGGACAAAATGAATTAAGTATTATTCATTGTGGTGGTCTGATATGGCCGAACGGTTTGATCCTTTATGGAATTTCTATTACAAATTACATCCGAGGCCGTGTGTCTCGCAGGATGGCCGTGTCGGAATGGTCATCGGTTTATCTTTATAGTTATTAAGGATATTACGAAACGCAAGCGACATGTACGAGTACAAGCGAGCTGCGTACGTGAAGCTCGGTGTGGCTGGCTGGTCGGCGCAGGAGTAAATCCTTAAACAGTCTTCATACAGAGCTATCCCAGGGCGGGCGCGTACCGAGAGACTGCCCTTACGTTTCGAACCATTCAATATGTTGTTACGTTACCTATTATCATAGTAATAATCATCACAAATAAGTGTTAAGCATTTGCCAGCGTTTCCTGTTGCTCACAAATAGTTAATAATAAACAATGACATTGATAATAAATAACGGTCACATATCCTGATTTCGTCCGAGAAACCGGTGTTCCGACATATAGATTTTAGCTCTACAATTTTAATAAAATTTTACGTGGAATAATTTTTTAACGGTATCATTACATTCCCTCGTAGTTACTGCTAGAAGTAGATACCAAAACTGATAAAAGTAGCCGTTTTTGACATTTACTTCTACGAATGACTATGAGGGAATGTAGTGATAACTTCTGAAAATACTAGATCTTTCAGAAGGTATTAAATCTTCTAAATCTACACTTTGAATATAACATAGAATGAATGTTTGAACAAAACAATGAAACAAAATTGTTGATAATTATCAACAATTTTGTTATAATTTTATTCAAAGAAGCACAATTGTGAGTATGTAAGTACCGAAATATTTGGTTTTAATTCAGCTGAATCAATACGAATAGCTTCGAAAATATACTAAATTGCGTCATTTATGTAATGATATGAGTTTCACGTGGCTTTGCTTAAGTTCAAACTGGAATTATGTTTTTAATTTTGGCCTAGCTCAGTTTTGATTATTTTGGCCCATGGGCTTCAGAATGAACCCCTCCCTTTCCCTATGTCCTGAATACGTATCATAGTGATTTGATAATGCATCCCGCAGTTTGTCGTCTGATTCCCTTTTTACAATCAAATAACGGAACGATAATCATAAGTTACTTTTTTTTTGTCGCTGGCTAAGTCAAACCTTTGTCGTGTCATTTCGCGGGCGATTATCGCCGCGATTAACGCCGCGATTATCACAGCTACAAAAAGTCGCCCGTGAGCGGTTACGCTATTTCCTACCCTATAATCACAGAATAGATATAAGTAATACCGTACAGAAAGGAAACTCTCCACTCCACCCCACAATCAAATACCTCACACGACACACGCCACCGAGAGATCATGGGAAGTGGTAGTCTCCTTCTGCGAGGAAGTCATATCACAGAAGTAGGCATCGGCGCGGGTTCGAGAGGAGGAAGCTCACGCGAACCGGCTCTGACGCAAGCGGACGGGTAGACGGAGGAGGCGCTACGCGCACCTCATTCCTCTATAAATCATATAAATGGGACCAAACGGGCGGTGGGGGGTGACCCATCGCCAGCCTTTTTTAGGGTTCCGTAGCCTAAATGGCAAAAAACGGAACCCTTATAGATTCGTCATGTCTGTCTGTCTGTCTGTCTGTCTGTCTGTCCGTATGTCACAGCCACTTTATTCCGAAAGTATTAAGACTACACAGTTGAAACTTAGTAGGTAGATGTATTCTGTTAACCGCTTAACAAATTTAATACAAAAATTAGAAAAATAAAAGATTAAGGGGGGGCTCCCCATACATGGAACTGAAACTGAAAAAAAATTTTTTCTTCAAACCAACACGTGTTGGGTATCTATAGATAGGTCTTTAAAAATGACATTGAGGTTTTTAAGACAACTTTTTCTCAAAGTCAACCGTTTGAAAGATAAACACCGCCAAAGTGGTAAAATGTGTGTCCCCCCCCCCTTTAACTTTTGAAATAAGAGAGTGAAAAATCTAAAAAAAATATATGCTGTAGATCTTAATAAAAACTTTCAACCAAAATTGGTTTGAACGAGATATAGTAATAAGTTTTTGAGATATAGCACATTTTCCATAACCGCAAATATAACTTTGTCATTCATATAAACACTGTGAAAAACAAAGTTATTTTTGCAGACGAAAAATGATAGGTGGTATTAAATATGGTATAGTATAAGGTAACTACGGAACCCTACGGCGCGTGGCCCGACACGCACTTGGCCGGTTTTTTGTTTTTTTTTGTGTTCACGCAGAGGTTTCTTTTTATTGGCTTTCGGAATGGTGGGGCCACCCCGGCGAGTTCGGGACTCTCCTCGTATACGAGTCCGATAAGTTAAGGCTCATCGGATCCGTACGGAGGCCTACCCGCTAACCCCCCTGCGGTGTTCCATCTCTATCATAATGGACGAATATAATGGGACAGCTTTGTCAGTCTGTGCCTCTCCGAACTGTGCTGGTCCTTTCGGACTCCAGCTGCTTTAAAATTTTTGATTTCTCCTACTTGGTGGGGTACTCGGAACAGACCAATCGCCTGCTTTGCATGGTATCAACTATCTGGGAAGATGGCCAGACTTGCCTAGTCTTCTCTCAACCGCAAGGAGGCTCAGTCAGCTAGGCGCACCGCCGGGTCAAAGGGATGAGTAACAACAATGGACCCCCGTGACCAATCGGTGGCGAGCGGGCAAGTGCCAGAGTTTTTAATGGGTATTCTTTCCTCCCGAGATCCCACCGAGCCACTAGAGGCTGGTTGGGGTCACTGGAGACGTTCGTGGAGGGCGGCCGCTAGCGCCATCAGTAATAATAGCACTCCCCTCTTGGCGAGCCCCACAGCGAGCAGGAGGTTCGTACCTCCTGCTCACCTGCAGGAGCGATGCGTATAAATGCATTTTCTCCGGCATAAAGTGCTGGGGTCTGTCTCCCAGTTCTGGGGCTAAGCGGGTGCTAGAGCCGAGTTGGAGTTTTGAAGGGCAATGTCCATCAGCCATTTTTGATGTCCCCACTGCTGGGGCACAGGCCTTCCTTATGGGTGGATAAGGAAGATACCCGGCCCTCTCTTCCTACACCAATACCAACAACAAACGAATTCTATTTCGAATATCAGTAATTTATGTTCTGTATGTGTTTTTATCAGGGGGTTAAACCCGACCCGATGCGATCAAAAATATCGAGATCGAGTTGGAATCGAGTAAACGTCAAAACGGTACTATGGAAACCATAGAAACCGTTTTCAATGTACCTACCTGTTGATGAATGTAGTCGACTACAGGTCGGGCAGGGTGAATTCAATGATGAATTTATTTTTAACTTTGAAAATGATGGTTTATTACAGCAAATACAATTTTGCGTAAAAAATATGAGAAAAATCAAAAATGGTAGGAATGTATGGTCGCGTCGTCGTCTGCGCGAGAGATGTGTGGCGAGCAAGATGGCGTCCCCCCCCCCCCGCCGCTCCTTCTCCTCGGGTTTTGCCGTCGTGCGTCGGCCGCCGTCGTAGTTGTTGCGCGCGAACATGCCCCCGGCCTTGGAAGCATCCGGACTGGTTCCAATGAAAACGCAGCGCAAATGTGGATGAGCCGCGGGTAGCTATGTGGCAGGCAGCAGTGGACATATGCGTAAGAAAGCCCGCTGAATCTCGCCAGTCTCTGTCTTGATACTCGCAACTCGTGAGATGCCGTCCTTCCCTGGGTAGGTCCGTAGTACTCGTCCGAGGCGCCATTGCAGGGGCGGCAAGTTGTCATCCTTTATCAAGACTATAGTGTTTGGAGTTAGTGTATCCTTGTGTTTTTGCCATTTAGTTCGCTTCTGTAGCTCGGAGATGTATTCCTTGGCCTATCTCGCCCAAAACTGTTGTCGCATTTGCTCCATCCTGTCGTAGCGGACGAGTTATTGCGTAGTCATCTCGGTTAAGTCTCGGCAGGCAGGCGCGGTGAGCGGTCGGCCAATTAGGAAATGAGCGGGTTAGAGAGGAACTAAATCATTGGGATCTGTGGATAGAGGTGATATGGGTCTGGAGTTAAGGACTGCTTCTATTTGTGCCAACGCTGTGCTTAATTCCTCGTATTTGAGGTTGGCGTTACCTATAATACGGCGTAGATGGAACTTACATGACTTGACCCCTGCCTCCCACAAACCACCAAAGTGAAGCGAATAAGGAGGTATATAAGTGAACTTTATTGAATTATTAGTAGCGAAATTAATAATATCCGATTCATTATTATTTAAAAATGTATGAAATTCTTTCGCGGCCCCTACGAACGTCCTTCCATTGTCTGAAAATATTTCAGCAGGTTCACCACGTCGAGAGAGGAATCTTTTTAATGCAAGAATGTATGCTTGTGATGTGAGACTTGTAAACAATTCTAAGTGGATTGCACGAGTACTAAAACAGACGAATAAACAAATGTAACATTTTTCTAATTTAGCGCCTTTTCCTTTGCGGTTTAGATAGAATAATGGCCCACAATAATCCACGCCACAACGTATATATGGGTAACCTTGTTCGATTCGTTCAATGGGTAAATTACCCATTTGAACTTGGTATGGTTTAGCGTTTAAGCGAGCGCATCTAATACAAGTACGTACTGTTTGCCTAGCGAGGTTGCGCCCTCTGAGAGGCCACCAACTATCCCTGATTGTAGCTAAGAGCAACTGAGGCCCAGCATGAAGCAAAAGTCGATGATGATGATGGAAAAGCAATTTAGTAAAGCTATGTTTGCTGCACAGTAACAACGGATGATTCTTTCCGTACGTAAATGTCTCCGAGTTGGATACTCGACCACCTACTCTAATTAAATCATGTTTATCTAGAAAAATATTTAAACTTGAAAAATCACGTGGAAAATTACCAACGCGTTTATTTTTTAAATCATCGTAAACATAAGAGAACATTAGAAAAATTGTCTTTGCGAAATTCGCGTTAATATTTTTGTAGAATCATCCAATTCATCCACAAGAAGCGGACCAAAGCGTTTTAAAATTTTATTACGACAATTGCTTATAAAGCGCAAAATATAAGCGGTTGTGCGTACTAAACGATTGTAAGACGAAAATCGATTAAATGGAAAAGTGTCCGATGGACTTAGAATTGTCATGGTCACCCTACTTTTATTCAGTTCCGGTAACTGATCACAATTTAATGAAATATTATTGTCGCTTTTATGTTCCCAATTGACATTAGGTTCGTGTAAAAATGACGGTCCGCTCCACCATAGGTGGGAAGAGGACAAAAGATCGAGATGCATTCCGCGCGACAAAAAGTCGGCCGGGTTTTGTTTACCGGCGACATGTGTCCACGATAAGTCGCCTGTTAAATCGTTAATTTCTACAACCCTATTTTGTACGAATGTTTTTAACATTGTAGTCGGCGTTCTAAGCCATCCTATCACGATGGTAGAATCAGACCAGAGGTAAATGTTATCAAATTTAAGTCTTAGTGATTTTATGATTTTATCGTATAACTTGGCACTTACTAAAGCACCGCAAAGCTCCAATCGTGGTGTGCTTACCGGCTTAATTGGACCAACCTTGCTTTTCACGCATAACAAATGAACTGTTATCTCTGAATTATTTGATACAGTGCGCACGTACGCACAAGCGCCGTACGCGCTTTGCAGCGCGTCCGAGAAAATGTGCAATTCTATGCGTTGTGTATTTTTACCTTTGACATGGCGCGGAACGCGTAAATTTTGTAAATAATTTAATTTATTAATGAAAATCCGAACTTCATTTAAAATGTTATTAGGCACGGGCTCATCCCAACCGATTTTGGATAGCCATAATTTTTGTAACAAAAGTTTTGCAATAACCGTAGTCGGGCCTAAAAGGCCTAGGGGGTCAAATATTTGCGAAATAACGGATAGAATTGCATGTTTACTTATACACTTATCGCTTAGATCGCACCTTGTGGTAAAGTACAATTCGTCGCAGTCGTGTAACCACCCTAATCCTAATGTTTTTGTGTGACAGTTATGGCCTAATGATAAATCCTTTGAGGGAAACTCGGAAGTTTGAGTGTTGAATACCCATTTTATTAAAGTGAAACCACCCGATTTTAATACTTTGGAAACTTCATCACATATTTTAATTAATGATTCTTTATCATCATGCCCACTGATAACGTCATCAACATACATATCTTCGTTAATGACTTGAGCTACGGCGTTATCCGTGACTTCTGATGCAAGTTGTTTCAAACATCTAATGCTGAGAAACGGAGACGAAGCGTTACCGTAGGTGATCGTATTGAGACGGAACACACCGATGGGATCGCATGGATTGTCCCTCCAAAGAATTAATTGTAAATCGCGTTGGTCTGGTTGTACTAATATTTGCCGATACATTTTCTCCACATCAGCGCAAACAACGTAATTAAATTGTCGAAATCGTAATAAAATTGAAACTAAATCGTTTTGTAATGCAGGACCGATTAATTGAATATCGTTAAACGATTTGCCTGACGTGGTTTTGGCACTGGCATCAAACACAACCCGTAATTTTGTGGTACTTACTGCTTTAAATACCCCGTGATGTGGTAAAAAATAATGTGGCGAATTATAATCACTTACGCGAGTCATGTGTCCTAAGCGGCCGCAGTGAGTGAGTCGCCTAGCGCGTCAGCTGATTGGGACAAAGGGATGCGCACGCAAAAACGGCCCGTAGTGTCACACGTAGTGGTTTCTTTAAATAAATTTTCGCATAAACTTTTTGATTTCGATAATAACTTATCTTTGTTATTCAAATTAATTTCTTCTAGCTCCCAAAAGCGTCTAAGGTTCGAGACTAGTGAGAAATTACAATGAACTTGATTAATGCGCGAACTATTATAAACGGAACCTGAAATGACCCAACCCAATTTCGTATTTTGTAGGTACGGACCACTTGGTAAACGAATTAAACCTTTATTTAAAAGACCCCAGAATATATCTGCGCCTATCAACAAATATATTTCGTTGGATAAATAAAAGTTCAGATCTGCGAGTTGAATATTTTCCGGAATTTGAATATTACGATTATTTTCTAGTGACGGTAATCGAGCCGTAACACAATCCAAAACAAAACAACTAATGCGCGTGTTGGACGTCTCGTTTTAGACCTTAAATGAATTTCACATGATTGTGTGCACTGTGTTACGCAATTACCTACACCTGTGATTTGAACAGCAGACTGTATCATTGGAACGTTTAATTGTTTGCATAGTGAATCGGAAATAAAGCAATGCTGACTCCCATTGTCAAGAAGTGCTCTAAATGTGTGATATTCGTTATTTCTATCTGCAATTTCCACTAAGGCAGTTGACAGTAGTACATGTTGCGACAATATTTGCGAATTACACTCAGTACTATTATTTTTCAAAAGCAAATTACTAGCCTTATGCGAAGCAGTATGAAATATGTCTGATGACTCTAAACTACCCTCGCGCGGTGACTCCGTCTGCGAGGTTTGTGTGACGGCCGGTGACGATAATGACGATGCACCATAGTCAACACTGTTTATACTAATGACAAATGTTTCCACTAATGACAAATTAACTACGCTCTGCTACCAAATTGTTTTGGTGTAAGCGGATCGATCCAGGAAAGTAACAAAAAAGAAAGTAACACAAAAGCAAAAGTAACACAGTGGAAGCGTTACGAATGGCACTGGGAATTCGATCGGCTTACGACTCAACCAAAACTTATTATCAATAATAATATATTAACTTATAATTAATAGTCAACTGACTCACGGATCAAAGTCCACTCTTCCACGCGGTCACGCCACGCGATGAGTCCTCTCGCCTGCACTGCGGGCCTGGCGCCACCCTGTGACGTCAACACTTCCTACCTACACTTGACCAAGCTACCCCAAGACACAGACGGCACCAGAAATACGTTGTGGAAATTTCGTGATAATTTCTTCGTTCTTCAGTCACTGAAGGACACTAGCACGGTCCACAAGAGGTCCTTTATTTCAGTACAAAATTCACTCGCGGTGACAAAATATAACAAACATCGATTCACGTCACAAAACTAGCTTTAAGTTACAATGAAATGATGACAAACATCCGGTTTTTCCAATTAAAACAATCAATATAATGCCACACTCAAAATGGCTGACTCCATGCCAAAAACGAACAGCAAAACAATATATTATCGTCCACTCGCGACGCCTGCACACATTGAATGCATCTAAAAATAACTAACGTGGCGCGTGGCGACCAAACGAGAAACCTGTTCGCCGAGCGGATAGTGCACCCGCGCGGGGGGGGAGTCCAACGTAAATTATCCTTCTAACAGATTAGTAGCGCCATCTCGCGCTGACTTGCAAATTACTATACTAATTACTAAAACTAACTATACTAATTTCTTTTTCTGGATACAAAATATCCAGAAAAAGAAATTAGTAAAAAGCACCAAGTTAGTGCTATTCCAAAGCACGCGCGCAAACAACCCGACCTGCCACTAAATAAGAAACGCACGCGAGTTATGAGGAGCGCAGACGAGATGGCGCCCCGAGTGTTATATTCTAAACAAACACTTTCTTTGTGTAATAAAGTATTGTGATTTTTATTACATTGCTTGCAAGCACCAAACCCACAATCGTTAATTGCATGGCCGCCGCGCAAGCAGTTACTACAAAGATTTTTATCGTTAACGTATTTAAATCTATCTCCTATATATAATTTTAGGAAAGCTTCACATGCATAAAGTGGGTGATTCGCTTGGCACAAAGTACACGTAAAACGCTTTGATGAGTTGGATGAATTGGACGACTTACTAAAAGCTTTTTGCGTAGAAACATTATTGTGTGCGAGTTTACTATGATTCGACGACGACGATTTCCTATTACTACCGTGATCTACCTGTTTGCTCTGGGATGCTTGAATTGTCTCCAGCACGTCAGCCCTATCTTTGAGAAACTTTATCAAATCGGATAATACAATTTTTTCGTTACTATGCGTGATTGAACTTTTGTGAAGTTCCCACTCCCGTTCCGTAGACGAGTCTAATTTTGTGACGATGGTGTAGACAATTAAAGTGTCCCATGCATCGGTAGTCTCACCTAACGTTTTGAGAGCGCAAATATTTCTCGAGATAGTATCGATTATTTGATATGCTGATTCCTTACTAACTGATAGTGCAGAAAACAACGCTTTACAATGATTGTGTACTAACAAACGATTATTATTATATCTATTCTCTAATAAATCCCAGGCTGTAAGATAATTATCGGACGAAAATTCTAATGATTTTATTACTTGCAATGCGCTACCCCTTAACACTGACCGCAAATAATGAAATTTCTGTACGTTATCAAGGTCTTTGCAATTATGAATAACAGATAAATACGTGTCGCGAAACTCGAGCCATTGATCTAAGTACCGTCAAAGTTAGGCAAGGAAATGGTGGGTAATTTTATACTCGATCGATTATTACCACTAGATGTATTTTGAGATGGCTCAGAATCTTTTAAAATACACTTACATTTGGTTACAAGTGAATAAAATTGATTTCCAAAGGTTTCTCTCTCGGCTAGCTCCTTTTCTACCTGACTTTCGGAAACTATCATATCTAGTTCATCTTGAATAGAAGAAAACTGATCGAATAAAACTTGTGATCTATCGAAACGTTCTTTTAATTTTACTTTATTCTGCTCGGTTAAAGAAAGCTCGTTCAAAGAATGCACGTATTTCGTGAATAATGTAAATTTACCCTTAATTACACTTCTCTTTTTAACTAAATCGCGAATAATATCCTCATTAGATACGGTATCTATAGAAGATTGCCTCCTTTTCGTCATGTTGTGGGGTTTGTGTGAGACAAAGGCAAGTACTTACAGTTCCAGAAGGTTCTCGAAGTCGCGGTGCACAATATAGATGCGGGTATGCGCGGACCACGGGTCACTAGAAATTTACACAAACGTTAGCACAATTATAAAAGCGTTGGAAAAGGGGGTGATGAGGGGATGATTTTCCCGACCACTCGATGCTCTTGGTACCGTTTTTGACGCTGATTCTCTCGTGATGATCCAGCTCGAAGGACCAAATGTTGATGAATGTAGTCGTCTACAGGTCGGGCAGGGTGAATTCAATGATGAATTTATTTTTAACTTTGAAAATGATGGTTTATTACAGCAAATACAATTTTGCGTAAAAATATGAGAAAAATCAAAAATGGTAGGTATGTATGGTCGCGTCGTCGTCTGCGCGAGAGATGTGTGGCGAGCAAGATGGCGTCCCCCCCGCCGCTCCTTCTCCTCGGGTTTTGCTGTCGTGCGTCGGCCGCCGTCGTAGTTGTTGCGCGCGAACAGTACCAAAATAATAAATTTTTGACGTATATTCGATCGTGATGTGAACTCGATCCCTTCGATTCACGTCAAAGAAATAAAAATAAAATAAAAATAAAAATAAAGGTTTACTCAAACTGAAAAGTTTTTTGACACAAATATTATTAAGTAAATCTGGATTTTATGTCAAAATTGGTGTTCCCCAGAAGGATCAATGTTAGGCGCCGTTTTGCTTTTGATTTTACTTCTTACCATATTTTGGTGTCAACAAGTTTTCTCAAATTTTTAGTTTAGATGGGTGTCGCGATGTCGTGCGGTTAATATGATTAATATTGGACTTCATAAATTGTGTGCCTGCATTATGTTTTTGGTGTACCTCGTTTTATAATGCTCTTAATTCTGATGCGTCTCACAACAATACATCTATTTCTAAAATATGACATACAGACAGACAATCGAACTAAGGACAATTCGAACGCCAGATGCTCGCACTTACAATGGCGAGCAATTCCAAACTTTATTGAAAATTTATTTTTGACGTCAATCTATTGTTTTACCAGAAATACAAATAAAATCGGTAAAAGCTGAATAAACAATAGAAGAATTCTGCAAATAATGCTTTGTACATTGTGGGTATATAAAGTTATTTCGGTGCGACATACAGCATTCTGTTTCGGGAACTCAAAATTTATTCAAGATGAAATTCACTCTGATTCTTGTCATCATCGCAGCTCTGGTGAGTATTTATTTTTCATTTATCAACATTTATCTACTTCTGAGGAGCTCGGTGGTGCACTGGTATAGCGCCTGGCCCAGCGATTGCGGAGGTTAAGCAACTTTCACAAAGGTCCGTCATGGGATGGGTGATTAAAAATTTATTATCTCGAGCTCCTCCGTGCTTCGGAAGGCACGTTAAGCCGTTGGTCCAGCTGCATCCGTAGTCGTTAACACCTACGAACCCGCATTGGGCCCGCGTGCTGGGTTATTTTTTCGAATCCCTGTTGTGTCAATTTTTGAAGCATATTTTCAACACCATTATTGTACTCTGGAGGTACAGGATATAAGCACTAACTACAGTTTGTTGAACCACAGAATAGATAATAATACTAACCATTTCGAGACTTGAGTGTCCTCAGCTCGTAGCGGCGTTATGCGCTTTTTGTATGGGGAAAAAATGCTAAACTCGCGTCAGGAATCACGTGGCTGATCGAAAATGAGTAAGACGGATGTGACGGATGGAGAGAAGACAGCTCTCGGCGGAAGTATCCCCCTCTATTTCTACGGGGCGCGTTGAAAATGGCGGCGCGACATTTTAAGACGTCATGTAAACACTTGTGTCACCAGCAACGCGCTAATTTTGAAAATGGAACTAATAGCAGCGATCTCTTCGGTGAAATCATAGACTTATTTATACTCTGTGACTATAAGTTTAAATCGTAGAATGCGTGCATGTAGAAATTAAAAAGGCCACTGGCGCGAAATCTTTAGAACTTTTCATAATTACAAACTGTTTGAATTGGCTTTGGTTAAAAAATAAAAGGTATTTTTTTAATATTTTTTTTCTACAGATTAGGCCAATTTAAGAAACTAATTTGAATATTTTAACATTTGGTCCCGTATTTATTTTATTATAAATATATTTGCCGAGCGGATATGGTCAACCGGAATGACGTCATTAGTGGCATGAAAGTTTAAGAAGGAAAACCTTTGCCATCTACTTATAGAAAAAGAACGGCCAAGTGTCATTACCTGTCATAATGACTTTATGGTTGTTTGTAAACAAATAAGTTATAGTTAATATTTCTTCTATTTTATTCATTTAATCCAGTTGTGATGGTTTTAACCTACCTTCTTAATTTGCCGCAATGATTTTTGAGGTGGTAAAATTATAATAAAAATGCTTACCAGTGGAAACTCAGCTGAAAAACTTTGTAAAAACTGACACGCCCAATTTACCCAAATTGCGAAATGTATTGTATGTATTGTGTCTATTTTGGATGTAGGCTATATGGATAAAATTGTAACGATTGCTTGTGGACTGATAAATTTGCAGGATAACATAATAAACATTGTGAAAATATGTGCATACTTTATTTCTATTTACAAACATTTAATAGTAGGGATGTGGAAAAAATTACGAGATGAGTTCATCTATATTTTTCGGGCGATATTAAATACTCTGATATATCGATAGGTGTTTTTACAATAATTTTTCCAAAACATTTTTTTCTTGTAATTACGTATGGTTTCTAATAGTCGACACTATTTTGTCACTGGAGCATTTTGTTTTTTCCTACTTTTGAGTCTTAAAAATCATCGTAAAATTCGTCAAATCGAGCCAAAATTTCGCGTAGGGGTTTATTTTGCTATTTTTTATGTTTTACAATACCTTAAAATTAGAATCCATTACTTAGTCATCATCCCATTTCATCCCATTTTTTTCTGAGAAATATTACCTATATCGATATTTTTTCACTTCCAACTTCCACCATCCCTAGTGCCAAGTTCATTGTCAAAATTGTCTTTGCCCTTTTTTCTTTTTATTTATTATGGCTGGGGGATCTGTATGTGATGACGTCATTTGAAGGTCATTTGAAGGTTAAAGCTTTTTATTGAATATTATAAATATCTTTAAAAATATAGACTTATTTTTAAATTCAATTAGTAGACACTGTACCGAAAGCTTATTCCTCGAAATGGTTTTGAGATTTCCAGTCATGTTCAAAAAGTTATCAAAGCCAATTGTGTGACTGTATAGTAATAGGAAAGAAATAATTTTAATCCTTTGCCGCTAATTTCAAAATATCATTAATGCACAAAGTTAATATTCAAGTTTTCACTTCTGCCGACACTCCCGGAGTGCCAACCGATTTTTTTTGTGTTGGTATTTATTGCGATAAAATTTTTATAGTATAGGTAATTGTAAAAAATACTGAACTAAAAATTCTAAATAAAATTAAATATGAGCTTTTAACACTAAAATCTCGAAAGGTGTTCTAATTTTAGCATTTTCTCAACATTAAATGTTTTCCATTGTTATTTTTCACAGATCCGTTCTATCATTAGGGGTTAGTTCTTTGAATGCGATTCCTCATCCGTTCTTATAGATAGACTGACATTCATTTAAAAAAGATAATTAATAATTATTTTTTATTTTTCAGCTGGCAGTTGCCATGTGCAATCCAAACTATTCTGACTATCCGGCGGGTATCGGTAAAAACGAACAAGGTGAGTTTATGATTAAATTTATTAAGTTCAACAATTGATATTCAGTTTTTTAGCTACACAGTAAAGAACATTGTAGGCACAGAAATGAACAACTAGAATAAAGGCTTCTGAACGATTTGAGCGCATTTTACTTCTGTCAGAGTCAGAGAAGAATAAGGGATCGTCCTAATAGAACGTTACTACCTACCGCGACCATCGCAAATTATTGCGAATTTTAGTCGTTCGATTAAACATACTGATGTCGACTATTATAGGTGTCCTAATAAATTAGCATTCGCGCGATATTTGGGTCGCGTTGTCGGTACGCTATGGTCGCGTCGTTAATTCACGCGATAATCGTTTGCGTTGTATAGGACACACATTTCTTTTCATTGCGCGAACACGTGATGGTCACGTCGCTTGCGTGAGGAGTCGCGATATACTAGAAACATCTAGTCCCACTAGGTCATGTCCTCATTAGGTCATGCAATTTTTGTTCATACACAATGACATTATTCTCATTTGGTCATGCCTAACGAATTTTGTGGATGGTGTAATGCCACAGGGTAAAAACTATTCAGTTTGAAGTTACCACAGTTTAACTCCATACAGTTGTTAAACGCCTTTGATGTACGAAATCAAAATAACTCCTCGTAAGTTATGTTGCCCTGGTACTTTTGACTGAATATTACATTATTTCGATAAAATTTGAAATCATTAAATATAAGAAGTTGCTTTTTCTTTATTTTATGTTTTTAATTTCTTCTTGGTTTTCTTTTGATTTATTCTAACAAAATGACAACATGACCTAGTGAGGACATGACCTAATGAGGGATGACTTAGTGGGACTAGATGACTAGGATGATACCGAAAGCACCCTAAAGCGTCTATACATGTAGCTAATTCCATAGAAAATTCACATGCCGTGGCAGCCAATTTGTGCCGCCCGCAATATGAAATTTAACTATCTACTGTATAGGTAGCTATTACACAAGTCAATCTGGTGTCAATCTGATCAAAACCGATGATCGCAGCAGAATCATGGAATTTGATGCGGTTGATTTGCGACGTTACGCGGTCAATCCAGTCAGATCTGGATCACAGTAGATCTTGTCATATTTAACGCGTTTATAATCATGGTTAGGTACCCTTATCGAATTTCATAGAACCTAAAAACTGGCAATACTGGATACTAAGGCAAGTTGCCATAGTATTCAAAACGATTTACATACAAATCACTCCTGTTGTATAGGGCTGTCACAAAACAAGTAAGTTTCAAAATACTATTAATTATTTGAAAATTTAAACTAGGGTTTGCCTGCGACTCCGTCCACATCCAGAGGGAATAATAATGTTTTCCTAGATTAAAGAGCTACTTTTGGAGACTATGGAGACAAGGAATCCCTGAGTTTCAACTATCTCGTTGTGAAAAATCACGCTGATCAGTCGCTCCGTTGTGACGTAAAGAGCGGACAAACAAATAAACACACCTTCACATTAATTATAATATTGAATTAGGATTAGTCAACTACTTTTTATTTTTAATTTCGTGTCATCCATTTGTAGCAACCCTAGGCATAGGTCAAAATGTCAATATGCTGGTAATGGTAACTTGACCTAACCTTAACTAACATGATCTAAGCAATTATCTTGGCAGACTGGACTGAAAACTGGGGCCAGTTCTCCTGCTCGAAAAAAATATCAGCTGTTCCATACATTAAGGTCGAGTAGGAACTGCACTTTTGTATGGAACAGCTGGTTTTTTTTTCGAGCAGGAGAGTTGGCCCCATAGTAAAATTTGATTGTAATCATGAGTGGAACCACCCCACGGCGGGAACCAAATGATTAAAATTTAGCGTGTATATCTCAATCTATCGTCAACAAACGTAAAATAATATTTTGTTCGTAAAGACCACTCACGGACAAGTTGCCTATTGAATGTCATGTTGCCACAGTTGACAAAATACTATGTCTTAGCTCCTTACAAACCAAATCTTTTTTTTTTTCTAAAACTTACCCCCTTTAGTAATGTCGCCCGTGGTACATTTGCATCTGTAAAACTTGGGTTTTAAATTATTCTGTAATGGCGTAATAAATAACTATATCATAAAGGCAAACGGTGACCTTTTTCGTGATTTAAATGTACCACGGGCGATAGTATGTCACTGAATTGCTCATCAGAGTTTTATTAATTTTGGATCACTGAATGCAGCTAAAAAAATTAGAGCAATCCAGTATGACAAATGGCAAACTAGCTTCTGCCCGCGTCTTCATCGGCATTTACATTCGAGAAAATCCCTAGGGAACCTTTAACCAAGATAATAGTATCCTCCTATGTTTTAATCCGGCTTTTAGACTATCTGTGTGCCATATTTCATCCAAATCCGTTCAGCCATTTTGCATAATTGATTAACAATCATCCAAACAAGCAAACTTTCACATTTATGATATAAGCAGGATAAAACGGCCACCTCCGAAGTGCTCGAAGTAGGTAATTTTTGCTACATGAAATGGGACTGCAATTCACTTAAGTCTTAATTTCTCATTTTTTATTTAAGTTGTTATTAAGTTTTATACCTCAACTAAAAGCTGAATAGATGGTGATGTTTTTTAGATATTATGCACGCTTAGTTACTAAGAATTTTTTAAAGATATTTGCTGCCTTTTCTAAAAAATCTGAAAAAAATAAAAATAAAAAATGTTTTTAAGGATTGATTTTTTTATAAATACATGTACTTTTTGTAACTTTTTCTATTCATTATAAACATTTAGACTGTTTTCTATACCAAAATAATAAAAAAACCGGAATCGAACGAGTAGTTATCTTTTATGTTAATTTTTTGTATCTGAAAACGTACTTTTGGTAAAAAATTACTTAATTTTAATTTACTCAAAAACGATGAACTTTTTGTGAAAAAGTAACATAACAAAAAATATTTGTTTTGACCTCATCTATAACCATTTAGCAGGAATACGTCATATTTCCAGTGACCCTGTATATACATAATACTATATATACATACATACAAACATATATTTAAAATAAAAGATGAAAGTTGTAAAAGAGAGAATAAGGCAGAGTTATGGACGAGTGGACTGATCTTTCAGTCGTTTTTTGAAAAGAGATATGGTGCGACAATCTCTGTTCTTGGCTGGCAGCGAATTTCAGAGACGGACGGCGTGCACGGAGAAGGAATAGGAAGCAAAGTTGGAGTTATGAACGGGGAATTTTAGAATGAATTTGACTTATTACTTACTTACTTATTATGGTAAGGCGAAAAAACTCGTTTTTCGACCTACGCGTATGTTCCTTGGGGAATGTTGTTCAGTTTTAGAAACACTATCACCTGTATCTGACAGGGTTGTTGTTACAAATAGTATTTTTTACCGACTTCAAAAGGAGGGAGATATGTACACCAATTACTCGAAGACGGCTGAACCGATTGAAATGATTCAAACGTTATTACATTAGGTAAAAATTCAAGTTGGTCCCATTTTTTCAAATTTTGAAATCGGTTCAGTACTTTTCAAGTAATCTTGAAAAAAGCACGAAAAGAGTATGATTTTGTGTGAACTACCTCGATGATCAGTCGTATAACTGTTTATGAACTGAATAAGATAATTATTTTTTTGTTGGAAAAAAGGGTATCTTATGTGTAGTTCTTTAACCGACTTAAAAAAAGGAGGTTCTCAGTTTGACCCGCATGTATGTATGTTTCTCCGCGATTAACTCACGTTTGGCTGACCCGAGTTTTTTACCTAAATAATATACCTACACTACCTAATACAAAAGGTTACCTACACTAAAAATTTAAAAAATAAAAAATTGTTTAAAAAAACAAAAAACCGACTTCAAAAAACCTACCTCTAAAAAGCAAGAAATAATATTCGTAATAATAAAAACACGTCTATTGAAGTCGGGTGTGGCTTTTAGAATAAAAAAAGGAATTTGTACTCCAGCAGCCCCACCCGACTTCAATAGACGTGTTTTTATTATTACGAATATTATTTCTTGCTTTTTAGAGGTAGGATTTTTGAAGTCGTTTTTTTGTTTTTTTAAACAATTTTTTATTTTTTGTGATCCCTAAAATACGGATACATTGCTAACCATATCTTAAACCACAAATATATTTAAACTTAACATTTACACCCCTTTGGAACTAAATAATTGAAAATGTTGTATAATTAAACTTCTGTTTCAGGTGGTGTGCTAGGAGGAATTGATATTCTCAGTAAGTACCTTTTGTCTAAAACGCTAAAATGTTGTAATCCGCAAACACTGATAATGGGGAAAGTCCGAAAAAAATCGAATTGGCTGAATATTTTTTTATAGATAGGAATAAGCTCCCTTAGTAATAGAAACAAATTTCAGAATTTTCGGTTGCGTGAAAAAATTTAAAAAATTTAACGTCTCTTCGACTGCACAAATGTTGGAAAGTAACAGCAGAATAAAAATTTTACCTTTGCCAACACCTGCCACTATGACAACAAGAATTAAAAACAAAAAGTTTTGACATTTTGTGTTGAAAAATTTTTTTTAATACCATGTTGTGGTTGTGGCAGGTGATGGCAAAGGTATAATCTCCATTCTGCTGTTACTTTCCTATATTTGTGAAGACGAGGAGATTTTAATTTTTTGAAAATTTTCCACGCATCCGAAAATTCTGATTTTTTTTCTATTACTAAGAGAGCTTATTCCTACCTTTAAAAAAATATTCAGCCAATTCGATTTTTTTCGGACATTCCCCATTGCCAGCGACGATGTTTTAATTATGGTTCAAAACTATGAAAATAAAAAGAAAAGGCCCTAGTAAGCATCCTTGAGGAACACACATTTTGGATATAGGAAACTAAAAAATCAATAAGAATCAAATAATAAATTAAAGAAAATGAGGAACTTATTTTATATAAATTTGTATTTCAGATGGAGGTGTCTTATGTAAGTACTGTATTTTTGACTAATAATCTGTAAACTGATTTATTTACCAAAAACTTATCTGACAAATTATTGTGCTAATTATTTTAATTTTTTGATGTTTTATGCTATTTAATAATATTAATATAATATAGGTACCTACTAGAAATAAATCGAAATAGGAGTCTGGCCCTATGGTCGAAGCATTAAATATTAGGGAAAACTAGTTCTAACAAGGATATTTAGCAATACGGTACAAAGAATATCCTTAGTACCTGTAGCACGAGAAAAAAACGAGTGTAAAAAAATTCGATTTAGTAAAAGTGTGAGAAACTTTACAGTGTCATCTACCGCCAATAAACGAAATGACATTTCCCATAGACAATTTATGTAACGATGTTTTTTTACGCGCCTTTTTTTGTCGATTATGTTTGTGCTATGGGTACTTACAGGAAGTCAGCGTAGTCAACAATAGAACTGGTAATTTTACTGATTTCCTTTTATATTCCTCTCACTTTCGTTCACCATAAATTTATTTAGAACAGGTTAACACTTCGCTATTATAACTATCTATAGCTGTACCAGTAGGTACTGATGTCAATTCGGATGGCACGACTTAATTTAATTGACAGAAGCAAACTTTTCATTTGAACAGTCTGTTCTTATCTTTTCGATATTGTCATATGATCTTTCCTTCCTTTCTTGCCTTTTGGCTTCAGAAACAATAATTACTAGATAAACTCATGCAATTTTGAACTCACCTCGATGACATCAAGGGAAAATAAATACACAACTTAATGTACAGTCAATACCTAATACAATTTTATTTAAATAGGTTCGATTCTATACAATACAATACTAACAATCAACGTGACAATCGAAGATCCTGAAATTTACACAGAGATAGGATACGAGGAACGAAGTTAAAAAAATCTAATATTTCTCCCACAGAGGTTATTTTAAATGGTTAGGCTTAGAATGTACTCCCTAGCGGGAAGGGTGGGAATTGCCTGCTCGTTGGATATCAGAGAGTGTTTTCTATTTAGGTAACTTAAATGAAACTCGTAGATTTCTCTCGGAGGACTACGAACGGAGCGCCGGATGCTTAGCCGTCGGTTAGTTAAGGGTTAAATAGATTTGAAAGTTAACTGGTACCTATTTGGATAACGTGCAGCGAGTCAGGTTGACAAAACGCTACGATGGCGGCTGGCTTTATTGATTCCTAGGAGTCGGCCGTGAAGATTCGAGTGTGGTTAAGGTCGGCCTTTTCTCCGCTCCCTTCGAAGTTCAATGGGCGTCAGAGTGGTTTGGCGGTTAATCGTGGCGTCTTCACCTACGACTCCCCTTGTTTCCCAATTGATTTGGTGCAAATCCACAGTAATCGGTAGTATATTATCACAAGACGACTTAGTTCTCCGTTTTGCGGCGTTTATTAGCCAAAAATCCTCTGGAGAATTCTTTGATACTGTCGAAAAGAATTATATTCGTAGTATGGTGCAAATTTAGATATTGTCTTTCAGGCCCCAGCTGCAAATAATTTCAGCGAAAAATAGAACCAAAATAGGTACCAGTTAACTTTCAAATCTATTTAACCCTTAACTAACCGACGGCTAAGCATCCGGCGCTCCGTTCGTAGTCCTCCGAGAGAAATCTACGAGTTTCATTTAAGTTACCTAAATAGAAAAGACTCTCTGATATCCAACGAGCAGGCAATTCCCACCCTTCCCGCTAGGGAGTACATTCTAAGCCTAACCATTTAAAATAACCTCTGTGGGAGAAATATTAGATTTTTTTAACTTCGTTCCTCGTATCCTATCTCTGTGTAAATTTCAGGATCTTCGATTGTCACGTTGATTGTTAGTATTGTATTGTATAGAATCGAACCTATTTAAATAAAATTGTATTAGGTATTGACTGTACATTAAGTTGTGTATTTATTTTCCCTCGATGTCATCGAGGTGAGTTCAAAATTGCATGAGTTTATCTAGTAATTATTGTTTCTGAAGCCAAAAGGCAAGAAAGGAAGGAAAGATCATATGACATTGGCGCCCGAACAAGTGTAGACATAAGAATTGCCTGAAATAAATTGTTTTTTTTTAATTTTTTCTGTTTTTTTTTGTTGGTCGAGTTAACCTTATTAAGCTCAACAAAAACTCGGGGATATCAGGGAGTGTTAAGATATCTAGTTGCATGACTATTAATTTTTTGTGATATTGAGTTTAAATACTGAGATTCATTCATTATATTGGCTCATGACTGTATAACATATTATCTACATTAAGGATTGCCAAATTGTAATTTTGTTAGCTTGTGGGATATCAGATATTATACTTACTTACTTACATAAAATTTTCTCCTCTTTTTAACTAGAAAAGCAGCTATTTTTTTATGGTTGGTAGAGGATAGCCTGTTGTTGAAATAATTGATACATAGATTTCAAAACAAGGCTTTATTAGTTCACTTTTTACATTGAGAATAAAGTATTGGTACCTATTTACTAGTTAACAGAATAATATTGGTAGTAAAGTAAAAACAACTTGTTAATATATAGAATTTCTTAAATAAAGAGAAAAGGGGTATTGGTTTAGCAGAATTGGCTTAACAATACACTTTTCATATTTAGAAAGTAAAGTACTTACTAGTGCAAATACATGCTGTTTTTTTTGTTTCTCCACTTATTTAGTTTGACAATTACAATTTTAAACATATAGATAGTTTACATAGTTAGTGGGGACGTTAAGTAAATTTATTAAATATACCTATATTTACATTCTTTTCTCCTTCCTGATTACAAGATGGAAGAAGAAAGGCCGATTAAGTTTCATTTGTTGCATAAGGATGAGTTAGAGTACGAGGCTAAGATTCGTGGTGCGGAACCAGCGGGTAAGGTGACAGATTTACGGGCTCAATTAAGGAAGCTAGGCAAAGAGTTGCCTTCGGACGAAATAGCGGAAGTGGAACTAGATATTGTATCAGAATTTGCAGTGATAAGAGATAAATTAGCTTACTTAGACAATTTGATATTGGGGGCTGCCAAGCCGGGGTGCTCACTCAAATCCCTTAACCGAGTCGAAGCCGTCGCGCATCACCTATTTCATAGACTGGGTCGCTTGAATCCTACGGCGGACTCGACGATCACATTGGATGAACTACATAGTATGCGGGAAAATTTAGACCGTATTTTGCATAAACTTGATAATATAATGTATAACTTCAAGAGTGGATTGTCACAGAGACAGCCCTCTATACAACCAATACAGGGATTGGATGAGCCCGTCGGTGCAGCGAATCACACGCCTATTGGCAGCCCTACCAAAACGATCAAAAGTAATGAGTCCGCTGCGGCTATCCATAAGCTTGGAATTAGTTTTAATGGGACGACTTGTGTAAAGACTTTCCTTCAACGATTGGATGAATTATGTCGTTCCCGTAATATTTCTGAGAGCAGACTGTTCAATTCGGCCGCGGAACTTTTTACAGATGAAGCGCTTTGCTGGTTTCGTGGAAATTATATGGAGGTGAATAATTGGGGGCAATTGAGGGGGTTATTGCTCGACGAATATCTACCGACTGATTATGACCATAGGTTAATGCAAGAAATAAGGGCCCGCACCCAAGGATCCGAAGAAAGTATTGTGAATTATCTCAGTATTATGCAAAATTATTTTATTCGTTTATCCAAACCATTGTCCGATGAAGAAAAGTTAAACATTGTCTTATATACCATTAGGCCGTGTTTCACTTCTCAATTGGCACTGAATCCAGCAGACTCTTGGAGTGATCTAAAGCGCAAATGCAGGCTTATCGAGATGGCGAAAGACAGGACTCTTAACTTTGCGGATCCTCCCAAATCCAGTTCATCTTCTTTGGCGCCGGATCTCTGCTATAAATATAGCCGGCCCGCTCCAAAAGTGGCAGCAGTCCAGACCCCGAATGCAGACTTTTGCGTGCGCTGTAGGGTTTCAGGGCATACACTGAAGAGTTGCAAAGCACCCTTCCGCGTCGTTTGCTATAGATGTGGCGAAAAAGATGTGACGGCGAGGACTTGTCCAAATTGTTGCAAGACCACCGATAAGTCTGTATCGGCGCCAAAAAACACGCAGGCGTGAGTCGACGACGTAGGACGAAGACATCAGCCCAAGAATGGTCACATTGGCTGAAATTCGTGAAAGATTTTTATTATGAAAATAGAAAAACGGCAATGTCAGGTGTCATTGTCAAACGTCAATGTCACTCGTCGCCGACTCACGTATGTCAAAATAGGGATACCAGACCCTACTTAAAGATTGCCATTTACGAAATAAATTTTAGAGGTTTGTTGGACTCAGGATCTGAAATTTCTATAATTGGCGGAAACGCTATAAAATACTTTTCTGAGTGGGGCACTCTCCATAAATCTAATGATTTAGATATAATTAAAACCGCTAACGGTTCCACCTCCCCTGTCACTGGTTATATGTTTTTACCGGTCACAGTACACGGGCGGACCGCTATTATAAAATTTTATATAATTCCGGGGGTCTCCACTGAGTTGTTGTTGGGTATAAATTTTTGGAAAGAATTTCAGATAGCACCAGATGTTTTGTCACTGTTGAAAGATAGTGAGTTCTTACCGTGTAATCAGCATGTTAGTGCAATAACTACGACGGACAAATTTTTAATCGACTTCGAGTCACTGTCGGAGTTCGAACGCGAGCAGGCAAAGGGGGTTATTCGCGAGTTTGAAAGTATTTCAGATGAGAAAAAAGGGCTAGGTAGGACGCACTTAGTAACGCACAGAATAGACACGGGGGATCATCCGTCGATTAAACAGCGCTACTACCCGATGTCTCCGGATAGGCTGGCAGAACTGAACAAGCATCTAGATCAAATGCTAGCGGACGATGTAGTGGAGCCTAGCAACAGTGCTTGGAATAATCCGGTCACTTTGGTGCGGAAGGCGGACGGAACGACTCGCTTTTGCTTAGATAGCCGAAAACTCAATGCCGTTTCTAAACACGATGCTTATCCGCTACCGTACGTGACTAATATACTAGACCAACTAAAGAACGCGAAATACATCTCGACAATAGACCTAAAATCGGCTTATTGGCAAATTCCGCTAGATGGTGTCGAGAGCCGAGAAAAGACCGCATTCACAGTGCCTGCACGCGGCCTGTATCATTTTAAAGTCATGTGCTTTGGGTTGACCTCAGCACCGGCCACTCAGCAGCGTTTGATGGACCGGATTTTGGGGCCGGAATTCGCGAATAATGTAAGCTGTTATTTGGATGACATTATTTTAACTAGCTCAACTTTGACGGAACATCTGGAGTTATTGCGGAAAGTTTATAATAAATTAAAAGATGCCAATTTAACCGTTTATTTGGGAAAGTGTCAATTTTTTAGGAAGCAGTTAAAGTATCTAGGACACGTAGTAGACGAGCATGGGTTGCGAACCGATCCTGATAAAGTTAGGGCTATAGTAGATTTTCCCACCCCAACTTGCAGAAAGGACGTTAAACGCTTCCTAGGTACGGCGTCTAACTACAGGCGGTTTATTAAAAAATTCAGTAACCGGGCGGGGCCGTTAAACGCTCTGACTTCAACACGTAAAGCACCCGCCGAACGCAATTACTCCGCGACGGAACGCGAGGCATTGGCGGTCGTGTTGACTGTTGAGCGTTTCCGTCCTTACCTGGAAAGTGACAGGCCGTTCCGCATAATTACAGATCACGCGAGTTTGAAGTAGTTTTTAAATCTGAAAAGTCCGGCGGGTCGTTTAGCGCGATGGGGTTGTAGGTTATCTCCATATAATTTTACTATCGAGCACCGCAGTGGTTCTCAAAATATTGTACCCGACGCCCTCTCGCGATCTATACCGGTGGGGTCTATAGATATATCACAAATAAAGGATCCTTGGTATCTAAATATTATTAAACGTTGTACTGAAAAGCCGCGGGCTTGACCGAATTTTCAGATGGTAGATGGGAGGCTTTATCGTTTTACTAAATCCAACAACAAACTGAGTGGAGATTTCCAATGGAAGGAGGTGGTACCAAAGGAACTGAGGGTGACCATTATCCAGGAAAATCATTCTAAACCTACCGCGGCACACCTAGGCGTCGCTAAAACCTATCAACGCTTAAAACTGAGATATTTCTGGCCTGGTATGTACCAGGACACAACCGAATTCATAAAAAAGTGTTCTACTTGTAACGCTTATAAACATAGCTCGCAGGCAACGCCAGGTTTTATGGGGGAACGCAGAATTTGCTGTCGTCCCTTCCAATGTTTAAGTATCGATTTGTGTGGGCCATATCCGTTGTCGAGGCAGCAGAATACATATTTATTAGTCGTGGTTTGTTGTTTTACAAAATATGTTATGTTATTTCCGTTGCGAAGAGCGACAGGGAAGGTTATTGCGCAGCGTCTGGAGGATCACGTATTTTTAGTTCACGGCATTCCGCAAACCGTAATTTCGGATAACGGTTCACAATTTGTAAGTCATGAGTTGCAAGCGCTTTATACAAAATACAACATACCCCAGATACATCTGGGGCCAGTATACTGTCCACAAGTAAACCCTGTCGAACGTTATAATCGTACCGTGATTACGGCGATCGCATCGTTTGTGGAAAACGATCATAGGACGTGGGACGTTAATATACATAGAATACAGTTCGCAATGAACACCTCGGTGAACGAATCCACGTCTTATACGCCATTTATGCTAGTTTACGGCCGCGAAGCTATAGCCGACGGCAAAATTTATAATGATTTTAAAGATGTCAATGAGTTAGCTTGCGCGCCTAGAGATGCTTATGTCTCAAAATTAGGTTACCTCAAAGACATATATAAAACCGTCCAAGAATCACTTAATAAGGCCCACAGTCGTAACATTAAGTATTATAATCGTAAACGTCGAGACGTGTCCTTCGACGTTGGCGATTACGTCTGGAAAAGAACTTACAAACAGAGCGCCGCGAATAAATACTTCACTGCCAAGCTGGCACCTAAATACGAGCGTTGCCGTGTAGTTAGGAAGCTGTCTCCGCTGGTATATGAATTAGAGGACGAGAAGGGTAAATTTATAGGCAAATGGCACGTGAAAGACTTCAAATCCATAGACGCGAGGAGTGATTAGGATTTCTTACGCACAGTGTTGCCAGGTTGTGAGGGTCGTGCGGGTCGCATACAAATATTACTTTTTTTTTTTTTACCGTACATATTTTTAACGTTATAGCGCGGCGCTACAAATTACAGTATCAATTTTTTTTCTTTCACTGTGTGTGGGCGGTGCAGAATACCCAAACCGCAGTTCTACACTCCCTGCGTGTCGTAAGAGCCGACTTACGGGAGGTAAAGCGCCATTTAACATCGGGTTCGCGTATTACGTATAAAAAAAATAACTACCATTTTACATACATACTTGGCAGTATTCTGCTGCAATTATTTCTGTCTTGTATAATAGGTTCTGGTTTCATTGCGGGGTGCTATCATTCGGAGCGGATTACAAACGTCCGAGGGTGGCGCTTACGTGATATACCATTTTACTTACGCCTTGCGCGGTCTACCTTGTAGTGCGGACACAAACGACTATAAGGCAGCACTAGCGCCATCTACTATCTTACTACGTACTACGCATATCTAATTTGGTTGCTTTATAATGTATGTGAGACAGGTGATTATGTTGGGGCTTGTCTAGTTTGATGCGTGTTATGTCAGTCTTGCCTTGAGGCTTGGAGGGGTTTAAACTGATTATTAACGGTTGGCATATTTATCATATTTTATCGGTATCGTGAGGGTGCAGATTCATTTTTGGGGTCGGGTTGTTGATTTGTTTTTTTTTTTTGGCAATTTTACTATAGTCATGAATAATAATGTTGGCATAGACAAATTAAAAACGTCTATTCCATCGTTTGACAGTCTAAATTTTTATAATCATTTTAAATTAGTACAGGGAAGGGCGAGCGTTTCTCGTCAGTCATGGCTTGTCAAGTGTCACACGATAAGATCATGGGCTTGTCCAATATCGCTCGCTTAAGGAGCAGGTGCTCATCAAGCATAATTTCTGGACAGGACAATAAACTATAGGACTAACAAGCCGATGCAATGTGAAAGACGGACATGCGGGTTTGATTTATTTAAAGGGGGGGGAGATTTAGGAGAAGTAGTATAGAATATAGATAGCATATGGGCAGCCTTAACACCGCTCACATACATTTACCACCCACATATATTTTTTCACTTAGATACATTTTCTGCTTAAATATATATATATATATTGTGTATTTATTTTCCCTTGATGTCATAGAGGTGAGTTCAAAATTGCATGAGTTTATCTAGTAATTATTGTTTCTGAAGCCAAAAGGCAAGAAAGGAAGGAAAGATCATATGACATTTTTTTTTTTTTTAACTTAATGACGCGAAATTTTGAATTGGACTTTTTACGGAAACAAGGAAAAAGACATCAGGCATACTGCCGAGAAATAAAATTTCATCATTAATGGGAACAAGCATCTTTATACTACAAAAAAGCTTTCCCTTTAAGAAAATAGACCAAAACAACGAAAAAAAACAACGTTACAATATAGAAAGAAAAGGATAGAAAACTGTCTGATCCTGTCTATTTAGTTAAGTCGTTGCCAACCGAATCGATATTAATGAATGTTGACTAGATACGGGCAATGAAATTGAGTAATGCGCTGTACTGCTCAGAACGAGGCCCGTGTGGAGGGTTATATGGCCCATTCTCCTTAAGAATCCACTTATATGAAAGGCCTGTGCTCCAGCAGTGGGGACAACAAAAATGGCTGATGTGCAATAAGGCCGTCATTTGTGTACCTACTTTCACCCAGTTTTTTGTTTCCTTGTGTAGTGTGCAATCTTAGATTATTTATATGTCAAGATAGACAGTCGAAGCTACGACAGCGTCGAAAAAAATATCACCCAACATTTGGGTGACCAAAACACGCACACATTGTCAGTAGTGTGAGCCGGCCATAGTTTTTATTACAATACTCTTTGGACGCGATGATGCTAAAAATGCACACCACCTTAAAAAGTTGGCCTGTTTAGTTTAATACGTCAAAAGCCTAAGACTCTATCTAGACATATAAATAATCTAAGTGTGCAATAAAGTATTGTATAAATCTAACTAATATTTAATAATTTCAGCTCACGGTGAACAGAATTACGCCTAATAAGTAAGTAAATTTAAATCAAGACTAATAAAATAGTTTGCTTAGGTAGGTACCATTGACGAGTTTCTCGCCGGTTTTTCTCGTTACAAGGTCTCCTGCTTAGGGTTTGCGAACCGATGGCGTAGCTTCTATGACATTCACAAGTGCTGTAACAGCCAAGACTGAATAAGCTATTTTGAATTTTGAAAAGCATTGATTAACCACTTCGCTTGCACGCCGAATTAAAAACGTTTCGTGCGCATGCGTGAAATGTCTACCAAATAGGGTTGAAACCCCGCCATGCGTCTGGACGACCGATGGTAGAACGGGGATGGCGGAATGTAATCATGCAGCTCAAGAGCAAGAATCTTACAAGCCGAGCATTGTTTAGGTGCCATTAAGAACAAGAGGAGCTCGGTGGCGCAGTGGTTTAGCGCCTGGCCCAGCGATTGCGGAGGTTAAGCAACGATCGCAAGGGTCGGTCATGGGATGGGTGACCAAAAATTTTTTATCTCGAGCTCCTCCGTGCTACGGAAGGCACGTTAAGCCGTTGGTCCCGGCTACATTTGCAGTCGTTAACACCCACTAATCCGCATTGGGCCCGCGTGGTGGGTTATGGCCCGTCCTCCTTATCCACCCATAAGGAAGGCCTGTGCCCCAGCAGTGGGGACATTAAAATGGCTGATGGACAAGAACAAGAATCTGTAAATTTAGATTTTTTTATTATTTTATTAAAATTATTATATTATTATGTATATAAGTATACCCTAGCTCATGTATTAATCTATAATGTTTGTGTTTCAGATGAAGCGTCTACAACCAACCAACTATTGCTATCAATCAAATGAAATGTAAATCAATATAAACTATGAATGTAATTTTAAAACTGAAAAAAATTGATTAAATCCCGTTTAAATATTATGACTATCTTTTGAAGGTACATTTTGTTTTTCATTTTTACCTTGTTCAAAAAATAGGAGAAGGTTTTTTTGTATGTATGTTTCTTGATATCGAATTTTCAAAGTTATTTTTTATTCGAAAGAGTATATGCTTAAGATGGTCCTATTTAATTTTCATACTAATTTGATAAGTAATTTTCAAGTAGGTACATAATTGAAAGAAGTCGGTTAAAAACTATGATTTTGTATAAACTACCTTGATGACTTGCACAAATATTTTATATAAACAATTTACTTACTACTTACTTACTTACTTGGTCGTTTTGTAATAAACCGATCTAGATTAATATTTTTTGTTGGGAAATGGAGACCTTAAGTGTAACACGCTTACAAACCACAAGAAAAGTTATTTTTTTTTATAAAAAAAAGAAAAACCTCCTTAAAAAAGCCTGAAAATAAACATAAAAACTTAAATACCTACTTGCCTCTAAAAAGCAAGAAATAATATTGAAATAATTAGATATGCATAGGTATCCATTTTAATAAAATAAGTCTTATGAAGTCAAGTGGGGCTTTTAAAATAAAAAAAATAAGTTGTCCTCTAGCCTCACCCACCCGACTTCATAAGACGTATTTTATTAAAATTGATACCTGCATATCTAATTAATTTAATATAACTTCTTGTTTTTAGAGGTATCAGATTTTTTGAAGGAGGTTTTCAGTGATTCTTAACATATAATTAATTACCTACTAAACAGCCTGGCGCAACTCTCTCAGTAAAAAACGATCTATGAAACGGAGGCGAATTTTTAACTTGTCTAAGTTTGAAAGAACATTGAAAATTCACAAAGCAGTAGATAATTGACAACATTCGAATTAAGCCGTATTATACTTCGCCCCATCAAAGAGTATCTATCATCTTTGACCGTTTTACCGCCAATGCCGTTTGACGTTTCTCTTTTGTTTGTTTTCGTTGAATTCGCCTCCGTTTCATACTCACGTTTTTTGTATGACACTCCCGTCTCTTATAACGCTAGTTATTTTTACATTCTCTTTGACCTACTATTAAAATAATGACGTGCTGCAGCCAACTGACATCAAAGAGAATGTAAAAATAACTAGCGTTATAAGAGACGGGAATGTCATACAAAAAAACGTGAGTATGAAACGGAGGCGAATTCAACGAAAACAAACAAAAGAGAAACGTCAAACGGCATTGGCGGTAAAACGGTCAAAGATGATAGATACTCTTTGATGGGGCGAAGTTTAATACGGCTTAATTCGAATGTTGTCAATTATCTACTGCTTTGTGAATTTTCAACGTTCTTTCAAACTTAGACAAGTTAAAAATTCGCCTCCGTTTCATAGATCGTTTTTTACTGAGAGAGTTGCGCCAGGCTGACTGACATAATCAGCCGTCTGTTTTTAACCGACTTCAAAATGTTTTTTTTTTAATTGAAAGTTTAAACTTTCAATTTGGTTCCATTGTCGAGAGGTCAGAATCTGATAATGGGATCTTGGAGAAATTTAGGGAAATCTTCAAATATTATAGGCACACCTATAATGATTTTGGTATTTTCTTATGCAACTTATGCATTTGATTTCGGAAAGTACCATTTTAGTGTAGTGGAACTGATGATGAAGACTATATAAATGATCTTCGGAATTATTAAATACTAAGTATTTCACATATTATGATTTCTTTTAAATAGTTGCTAGGCTATTTATGCTCATCATAATGCATGTGGTAAGTGGAGTGTATAGTGAAGTACCAGGAGAACTCTTGTAAAAGGTGATGAGCCGTTGACATAAAGCTGTTGTAACTTACATATTATCGTCACTAAATATACCTACCACAAAACCCTCCAAAAAACCTCAAAAAATAAAATATTCTAATCTGCATAATTACTAACTCGAAAGTTTGTACGCATATCCGACTAATACGTATATTATGAATGTGAAAGTTTGTGGGTTTGGATGTTTAGATTGTTGGATGTTTGATCCTTAATCACGCAAAAACTACTGAACGGATTAGGTTGGAATTTAGCACGCAGATAGTAGATTACCTAGATTAAAACATAAAATACTTTTTATCCCGATATTCCCACGGAAACGGGAACCACGCGGGTGAAACCGCGGGCGGCCGCTAGACTAATAATAATAAATAACGTCTTATAAAGTCGGGTGGGGTTTAAAACCCATGATTGAAGTTTAGATAAAAAATCCTTCTTCCCCCCTCCCCACCCGACTTCAAAAGGCGTTGTTTATTATTAGATACTAGCTTTCCATATAGTTTGATGGTCCCTCATATTGGTAAGGCCTTTGTAAGGCATTAGGGAACCTTTGACCAGGATAAAAAGTAAAATTATCTGTGTGCTATTCCAAATCCGTTAGCCGTCTCCAGACAGAACGCGCACTTAGCGCGCGCTAGAGCGCTAACCTGACGTTGCGCTATAGCGCCGAATTGTGTTGTAGGCGCTAGCAGTACGCAGCGCTGGCGCTGTGTTTGATATGAAACTATGCACGTCCTACAACACAATTCAGCGCTATAGCGCGGGTTATGGCGTATTCATCCCATGACGTCTCATCCCACTCGTTATCTTTTCTTTATTCATCCCAAATCGTGTTCTTAACTCATCCCATGAACATATTTTTAATGAAATTCTGATTTCATCCCAAATCTATTCTTAACTCATCCCACGCCACAAAATACCAAGAATTTATATGAAAAAGTACGGATAGCAGAAGATGACATCAGAATAATTTTGAATCTTTAACATTATTTTAGTATAGTGTGATTAGTTAAGACATTGAAAAGTTAAAATAAAAGTTTAAATGGTACTACATATTAAAATAAATCGAGTAAACTAAAAAGTAAAATTGTGTTTCACGATTTTGCAACAATGACATGAATATATAGATGTAAGTAATTAATTTCATACACAAGCAAAGCTGATTAATAAAATGTATTTATGGCAAATGTTCGCAAATACTTTTTGAAAAGTTTGATTTTTACTAAAAAAAAATACCATGTGGATTTGAATCTACTTAGACCTTTGTCACAGAATACAAAGGCCTAAATACCTATACAATACAAAGGACTAACATAATAGTACAAGTACAGGAGCTGCATTCCTCAAAATCATTTTAATAAATCCCGACTCTTGCCCCGACACAATAAAGTGCAATTCAAGTCGTACAGCGCTCCCTTGCCTACAACAAATTCATTTATAATTGCCTCTCTTTCTATCGTATCTTATCTTCGCTTTTATCTTTTCTGACTATTTAAACCGACCGTCATTCAAAATTTCATGCCTTTAAATTATAGCTAGTCTAAAATCAAAGGCATTGTATATATTATTAGAATTTGATTTATGTATCTGTGTATAAGTTAGTATTGTTAATTTAGACTCTAGGTAGATAGACTTTCTTAGTATAAGTTTTCTTTTCTTTTCTGAAAATCTATTTTTTTAGTTTCATATATTTTTTTAATTTGATTAGGTATCTGTGTGTAAGTATTATTAGTTGTATGATAAATCCCAAACCCCTTATCTTTCTAAAATAGTTAGGTACTAGATTGTTAATTTGATTTTATGTCTGTTGCTGTTGCTATGTAATTTTAATTTAATTTAAATTGTTACCTATCTATATTATATCCATCTCGTTATTGCTTTTTAATCTGTGATTTTTATAAAAAGTAACAAATTTAAAAATTTTTTTAGGTCGCTGTACAACGTACTTTTAGTTTATTGTGTACTGTTGATTTTTATAATATACTAGCGGCCGCCCGCGGTTTCACCCGCGTGGTTCCCGTTACCGTTGGAATATCGGGATAAAAATTATTCTATGTTTTAATCTAGACTATCTACTATCTGTGTGCCAAATTTCAACCAAATCCGTTCAGTAGTTTTTGCGTGATTGAGAAACAAACATCCAAACCCCACAAACTTTCACATTTATAATATTAGTAGGATGTTTGATTATGCCCAATATTTTTGTTTCATTTTCAAATAATATTTATATTATAATGTATGTATTTATAATTACATAGCGTTTTAATCTTATTGGCAGCTATGAAGTTATCCACTATGCTTAGCCGTGCCCCACCACTTGCCTCTCTCATCCACTTACATCGAAATTGTGTTCTGCGGATCGTCTCGCGCGATGTTCCAAGCCGCCTAATAAGATTGTAACGTATTTTATTATAAGTACACATACTAAATATTTTTAGTCAGACCGTACACACCTTGCTAGTTTTGTTGTGTGGGATGAGTTAAGTAAGCATACGAATGGGATGAAAAAAGAATCGAAAAATAAATTTTTGACGTGGGATGAGTTAGTAATAGAAATGGGATGAATAAAGAAAAGATAACGAGTGGGATGTGACGTCATGGGATGAATACGCCATAACCCTATAGCGCGACATCAGGATAGCGCTAGCGCGCGCTAAGTACGCGTTCTGTTTGACAAAGCCGTCTTTCACATTTATAATACAACGTGTTCCAAAAATTAAACGATTTCAGAGTTGGTCCAATAGTAAAAGTTGTTCAGTTTGATGGTCCCTATCTACCATATTCGGCATTAGGGGTATTATTGTAACACTTTGTATAAGTAGGATATAAATGTTCCGTACTTTCACATTATTATAATATTAATACGATATCCATAACCCGTTCATGCCCCGTTCCCGTACCCGTTCTCGTTCCTGTTCCCGTTACCATATTATTTCAGCCCTTTAGGAGTTTTAAGCATTTCCACCCTGTTGAACTTCAAAACAAATGCCATTTTCGCAATCAACTCCCATAAAACCTCATTAAGGACTTCTATATCGATATTGGGCTTTTTATACCCCATTTACCCTCCAAAGTGTTGATTTTCAGAAATCACGAAATATGCGATAATGGTTATTTGTTTACAGAAGTACTCCTATAGTTTCAAGTCGGATTGTCTATTTTATATTTTTTCCATGCAATTTTTTTTTACCCGTTTTCATCCCCTGAGGAATTGAATAATGTCTACCATGTTAGATTTTAAAATAAATGCCATTATCGCAATCAACATCCCATAAAATCTCAATAACGACACCCATATCAATTTTGGGCTTTTTTTACCCATTTAGGCCCTAAGGGCTTGAATTTCAGAAAACCACGAAACACGTATTAAAAACGAAATAAGCATTTGGGTTTACTCCCACCACGAAGTTTCAAGTTGAAATGTGTATTTTTTTTATTCCATACAAATTTTGAACCCCAATTTCACCCCTTTAGGAATGGAACTTCCAAAAATGTTTAGATTGTATAACGTACCTATGTAGGTATGTAAAAAAATTACAAAATTTCAAGTCTCTAGGTCCAGTGGCTTGAGCTGGGCGTCAGTCTGTCAGTCACCACTTCATTTTTGTATTAGAGAAAATGACGCTCGGGGTCAGTAATTTATTTTTTAATAATTTATTTAGAAATGTAGCTTTATCAAGATATTTAGTACCGGCTCTCCCGGTTAGAGTTTATAACAATAATAATTTTATATTCACTCAAGCAAGATCGAAGGACACAATTTAATTTTATATAAGAAGCGCCATCTAGCTTCAAATAGATATATTAAAAGAACACCAAAGCAGTGCGGTTTTTGAAATCCTCGTGGTCAAGCTCAAACTGTATGTTGTTTAAAAATTCTCATAATAGATGTCTATGATGAGAATTATTAAACATAATACAATTTGAACTACTTATTTACCTATTTACTTTATTTATTTCTACAAAACCGATGACCTTGAAATATTTACGCGACAATCTTAAAAGTATCTCCAATCTAACATAAAAATTAAATGTAATCGGACTACGCGATAACAGCCAAGTACACATTTTGACTTTCATGCCCTCTCCCAAAGGAACGGTGCTGAATTTCGGGATAAAAAGTATACGTTGACCTTCCTCGTAATATGAACTCAAATCATGCCAAGTTTCATTTGAATTCATTTAGTAGTTTCGGAGTCTATAGAGGACGTGATACAGACAGACAGACAGACAAAAATTAAAAAAAAAAATACAGTTTTGGCTTCAGTATCGATTCTAGAGAGCCCTCCAAACATTTTTTTCAAAATATCTTCAATGTACAGAATTGGACCTGTTACAGTTTTATTATAAGTATAGATATGTACAAACTTTCACGAGTTAGTAATTATGCAGGTTTGAATATTTTATTTCTAGCTTTTTAGAGCCATTTATTTTTTGAGGCTATTTTTGTTAGGTTATTTTTAAGGTTTTTTTGTGAATATCTTCGTAGGAATGACTTAATTGAGCCCCCTACCCAAAATGAATGTAATAGCGTAGTAATGTAAATCAGAGATTTTGGTGTACTGTATTGTATGGAATGGTCAATTTTATAGTTTAATACTTATTTTAAAGCTTTAATTTTTAGCAGTGTTCTTACGCATGGATAGAAAGTTGGTTATTTGAGTAAGGGCCTACAAAAAATACTAATTTTATATTACTAGTAGGCAGGGGTTTTTGTGTCGTGCGGACGTACAACCCACACATACGAAGAATGGGAATAGAAATGGCGTAGTTCATTTCACTTCTTTGTTGTTCGCCAACACATCTTTCACTCTCTCAGTTATACTCGTTTTGGCTTGTCGTAACGCGGTTAGCCGCCATTTTCAATCCCATTCTTTATCTGTGCGGGTAGTAGATATAGCTGTTGTGGGGGGCAGCAAAGCCCAGGGTAGGCATATACAGTTTTTCCCATTGTAGTTCAAAAAAAATATAATTTTAATATTTTCAATTATGCACTCTGTATTCAGGGAACTCGGGATCCCGCTCCCGCTTGGCGTTTCCCTGCGTGATCATTTAGAAACGAGGAGATGCGTAGGAGAACTAAAGTAACCGACATCGCTCGAAGGATTGCTCAGCTGAAGTGTCAATGGGCAGGACACATAGCGAGAAGAACTGATGGCCGTTGGGGCGGAAAGGTTCTGGAATGGCGACCGCGCACCGGACGACACTCCGTGGGTAGGCCCCCGACAAGGTGGACCGACGATCTGGTGAAGGTCGCGAGAAGCCACTGGATGCGGGCAGCGCAGGACCGATCGTCGTGGAGATCCTTAGGGGAGGCCTATACCCAGCAGTGGGTGTCGTGCGGCTGATTTGATGATGATGATGATGACTCTGTATTCATTAGATCAATATTTAACAAAACCACTGCCAGTATGGTTAAACTTTTACATGTTTTTACACTATAAAGTAAAAAGGTAATCGTCGATCATTGGCGACGAGGCAAAGATCCATATGCTTCTAATAAATAAATTAAAAAATAATAAAAACACGACTGCCCTAATGATATTAAAAGTATAGATACGTTACGCACACTCCAAAATGGCAAGACGAAAGTCAGGTAATTGCCCGACTTTCAATTAGTCAGGCACAGGCTTGCGACACGGAAACACACGCGGCTCTCGTCAGTCAGACGCGATAAAATTGTGAAATTCCATTAAAAAATATGTCTCCTTGCGTCTTTAGACGACGTACAAATTATACAGTAACAGTCAGAGATCGGAAAAATGCTTAATTTCACACGTAAGTACTGTATTTAATAAAAATATGTATTTTCTATTACTTTATCCGGCCATATTGTACAAAGAGCGCGCTGTCTGCTTTGCGTGTGTGAGTGAAGGAGACAGCTGACGCGCTTTCAATTCACGGCCAATGCGCGCATGCAGCGGTCAATGTGTGTATCTATCTATAGTACCTTAGCGCTGTTATAAATAGCAATGATGTTGGCGTATAACTCATCTTTACTTTTAATATCATTGGACTGCCCTGCTAAAAACGAACTTTTATTTTTATTTCACACATTTTAGTGACAAATTATAGTTTTGGAATATGGTCATCAAGGCCTTTCATTTAATGCCCATATTGTAATAATAGAAGAAAAAAAACTTTTTTTGACATTTGAAAGTGGCGTCGTACAGTCGCTATATTTATTATTTAAAAAAAAATAAACCAGTGTTTTTATTTTTTCGAAATGATATAAGGATTCTAACGATACCCCATACTTCCAAATACGTTAAGGCATTTAGAAGTTATGGTGGAATAAAGAAACTCACATACCCACAAACATACATTAACCCTAAATACATATACCTACACTCCTTTTTGGGCAGTCGTGTAAAAACACTCCTTTTTGGGCAGTCGTGTAAAAAAAAAACAATCGGGTGCACCGGTTTTCGTCTATGGCTTTTTACCCGATGGGCTGCTACGTGAATGCCTGCCAAAATTGCAGTTTAGATACAGTCTTTGTGTGGTGGCGCAGCGCAGTTCGCATAAAGTCGGCGTGCAGTTCTAATCTGCACTTTGGCTGCAGGCTAACTGCACGATTTTAATGCGGTTAGAACTCCACGCTAACTGGTAGTGGACTGCGCATTCGGCTTGCAGTTTTAGAAGCAGTGATGTCAACAGCACAAAACTACGTCGAAATCGCAATTTTGCCACTGGTTTTCAGTCCTAATGCAGCACCTGTATGTAGCCTAACATATCGAAGAGTGGGTGGATGCGTCATAACGCTGTGTTAGTTGGCATGGCACTGACGGGCTGAGCGACAAACGACCGGATGAGGAGAACTGACTTGTAGCTCTTTGTTGGTTCTACTGTACTGGACCAAAGGAAGTTTGGTGGCAACACTGCTATTCAAAACATCACTAAATTTGCTCCGTATTTAAATTCGTACAGATATTTCAAACCCGTTCTTAATCTCCTCGATATTGTGTTGCTAGTGTAGTTCGCCGTAAAACTAACCTGTGACTGCGTTGTTGTGGTTTTTCGTCGACTGTGGAGCGCTACTGTATGAAGAGGTCCGTATTTATCTACCTCTACATTGAAAAAGTATAAAAAATCACTCTGCTACCCTCAATGCGGCTGACAAAGTGAATGTCAAAATCAACTGACAGTCATAATTTCGGTTTTGACAAGTGATAAGTAGTTTGAAGTGCGCAAACGTGTTGCCGCTTTTTAATTTTTCCCCAATTTACGGCGAACCCACAATGGTCAACTGCGGTGCATGCGGAAAATTCCTGTCGGTGACAAATGGTGCTGCTTGCTCTCTATGTCCATCTAAATATCATAAAGGGTGCGTGGCCCTGCCGGACAAAACTCAAGTAAGCAAGGACTGGGTCTGCCCCAACTGTAAAAAGGGCACAAGGAAGGGTGACAAAAGTCAGACACCGGTTAAAGGTATATACGGCACGCCACCTGAGAGTGATGCTTCGATTGACCCTGTTTCACCGCAGCCGGAGGTTTGTCGTGTGGAAGTCCTCCGGGATCCTGAGTTGGCCGTATTTATGGCGGAGATGCGGGAATTTCGCAAGGAGATGGGCTTGCTGCACGATTCAATGATGCGTCGCATGGATGATTATGAGCGGAGGCTGGAACTTCTAAAGAAACGAGTCCCCTAGGTTGTATCCGAGAGCACCGCCGAGCTCGAGCGCACCATCGCCGATCTGAAGCGGGAGCTTAACGACCGCGACCAGGAGGCCCTCATGGCCGATCTGGACATCGGGGAACTGCCGGAGGAGAAGGGCGTTAGCGTCATCCAGTCAGTGACCGTGCTGGCCGCGCGGCTAGGAATCCAGTTGGAGGAGCGGGACGTTGTGTTCGCAGAGCGCGTGGGCACGCCACCAGCTGAGACGGGGGGCCGCCCGCGCCGTGTCGTGGTGCGCCTGCAGTGCCATCACCTGCGCGACGAGCTGCTGCAAGCCGCGCGCGTGCATTGCGCAACTTTAGGTTTAAACTTTTGGTTTAAATTCATAAAAGAGGATGTGTTTAATATTTACCTAAGCGTCATTTGTTTTATAGTAAGGAAACTCTTTCTTACTCATCTTTTTAGTGAAATTTTCTGTGTGTATTATAAATTAATGTTTATTATTAAGAATGAGCCATTAAATCAACAAGGTAATAGAATAAGCAGTCACTGTATTGTAATGTACCCTGTAAGGCAAAAAATAGATATTAACATTTCTTTATATTGTTTTGTGGTCAATTTAATACTATCTACCACTTGCTAGTAACTTGCTATAGAAAAATCAAAAGTAAATTTCTTATCTCGATCTTGGTGCATATATTATATTATTATATAACATTTTCACATAATTTTTACAACATTACACTCACCACACTTGATCATATCTCAGTATTGCAATGCATTGTGGATTTTTTTACTTGTGTGTGTCTTTGCCTAGCTTAAATAACCTTAGGGTTAGTTTTTTCAATGCGGGATCCTTAAATACAAAACAGGAAGAGTTCATAGCAGCGGTGGAAGAGCTGACTTCTGATATAATGGCAGTGAACGAAACTTGGTTGAGGATGGCACAAGATGACTTAGCCCCTAGGGTCACTGGTTATCGGCTTCGTCATATTCCAAGACCTGAACAGGTGAAAGGGGTACGTGGTGGTGGTGTGGGCTTTTATATACGCAATGGCCTAAATGTACGCACTGTGCCTCACCGGCAGCATGGTGGACCAGATGTGGTTGAGCCTACGCATGAGTGGATTGGTGATTTTAATCGGAACTGCTTACAGGCCACCGTCGCTGGACATAATCACCTTTTTTGATGCTTTCACTAACTCCATAGCCTCTGTACCCAAATCTGCCCTCCTTATTGCAAACGCAGTACTTGCAATTTAGCGGTTTTGAGATAATCGCGGGAAACCTATTTTTTGATATCTAGGCATCAAGTCTATGTTATATAACATTTAAAGTCTACCTAAAAATTAAGAAAAAAATCAAGCTTTCTATTGACATATTTTTTCTTTTACTTTAACGGTGTCCTCTAAATAAAATGCGGAATACTGCATTTTTATCTACCTTTTTGGGATTGTGGGCATTACAGTATCACTAAGGCCAAATGCAGTATCTGTGTTTATTACTGCAAAATTACCTAGCACGTGTTCGAAACTGCCTTTCTAACTAGCAATTATGTACTATGTTCATGCATGGTACTAGATATTTAAGTACTTAAGAAACAAAATAAAACGAATTTTGGTGGGTTAACAAAATAAAACAAAGTAGGTATTAATGTACAAACTCAGATTATTTTTCCTCAACTCTACTAATTTTTCTTAAAAATTGGTGCAAATAATGATTTTTGTGTAAAACATTTTTTTTGGTGAAATGTCTATAGGTATATTTCAGAAACTATAGCTCACATCGAAACAATTAAAAGTTGACTGGTCGGATATTTTATAACAATTATATCATATTCAATAGCTTTCTTCTATTCATTCAACCATTTCTGAGATAAATGGGAAAAACTTAAATCAGGGAGACGTTTGAGGGGGGAGGGGTAGCGGACACGGGATCCACGGGGAACTTTCCAGATATGTTCAAAGGGACCTAAGGAACACTTTAAAAGACGAAAACTTACCACCGGAATTAGTCCTAGGTATCGCGAAATTTTTATCTAAAAGTATTGGGCTAAAAATTACATCGTGGCGTTGACACCACTCGGTCTGAATCGAAAACAGATGCTGCTATAACAATGTATTATACCTTGTTTTATTCCTCAATGTATCAAGATTCATATGACCTTACATAATTTCGCCACAACTCCACTCACTTTTCTTAAAAACTAACACAAAGAATGATTTCTGGGCAAAAAAAAATTTTTTGTGAAATGTCTTTAGGTATATTTCAGAGACTACAGCTGACATCGAAATGATTGAAGTGTCGATGGGTTAGATATTTTATCACAATTATATCATACGTTGACAACTTTCTTCTATCTTCAACCGTTTCTGAGATAAATAGAAAAAACTAAAATCAGGGAGACGTTTGAGGGTGGGGGGAGGGGGGAGCGTACATGGGATTCACGGGGAACTTTCCAGATATATTCAGGGGGACGTAAGGAACACTTTAAAAACAAAAAACCTTCCGCCGGAATTAGTCCTAGGTTTCTTTGAATTTTTTGCTAAAAGTCCTGGGCTATATGGATTCGATTCCCAAACTAGACAGTGGTTCAATAGCTATCTGAGTCACAGACAGCAGTGTGTGGAGCTTTCAAGGGGTGGCGAGAAATCCAGGTCGACCCTTTTCCCTGTGTTAAGTATCACGTATCTATCCTTTACGCGCTGTACAGTGCGGACATAACAAAAAGCATAGAGCACTGTAAGTATCATATATATGCTGATGATCTGCAGATGTATACGTCATTCACCCCATCAGAAGGAGTTAATGCAGTGGCAAAAATTTATGAAGATTTAGATCGAATAAATGCTTGGTGCCGATCAAACTGCCTCGTTCTCAACCCAGCAAAATCAAAATACATGTTAATAGGGTCAAAGCAAAATATATGTAAACTAAACGCAGATAACATCCCTTTGGATATCAAAATCGATGGTGAAGCCATAGAGCGTGTGGAAACAGCCCGAAACCTTGACTTAGACTTTGACAGTCAGCTGGATTTCGAAAACCATATCACAGAATGTGTTCGTGGTTGTTTTTACCGTTTAATGTTGCTTTACAGGATCAGACCATATTTGTGTGAAAAAGTTTGAATTCAGCTATGCGAGTCATTAATTCTATCAAAATTTAACTACTGTGATATAGTATATGGACCGAGTCTACTTTCGAGGACAGTTAAACTGATACAACGGGTGCAAAACGCCTGTGCTAGATTCTGCTTTAGCATTCCACCGAGATCACACGTAACACCTTTCCTCATTGCGGCTAACTCACTGAAGATGGAAGCCCGCAGGAGACTCTTATGGCTACTTTGTTGTTCGGTATCATAAGTACTCGAACACCACGGTATCTCCACAGCAAACTAGTATGGCTCCAAAACCCGGGTAGACCTCCGAGACGGGCTTGTTGTACTGATGTCCTTTCGATCCCGACACATCATACCATGGCATTTCTGGGATCGTTCAGATTTGCTGCCACTAAATGTTGGAATGACATCCCTCCACCAATGCGCGATCTAAAAACGGTATAAACATTTAGAAAACATTATAAGCAACATCTTTTAGATCAATAAACTTACACTTAAAAGGTACAACATACTCTTTTGTTCTTCACGACATGCGTAGCGGCAGGGCTTGCTTTTTGATTGTATCTTATTATTCACCCACTTGCACTATCACTCTCTTTTGTGTTTATTTCCAGCATTGGAATTATAATTTATATTCCACGCAGACACCCGTTGAAAGCAAGGCTAAAGACCCCAGAGCCAAGCTTACCCGACACTATACCCAAGATATCCCGGACGTCAGCATGTACGAGATTAGTATGGCTCTCAAACAGCTGAAAAACAACAAGGCGGCGGGCGACGACGGAATCACTACAGAACTTCTGAGAGCGGGCGGTAAGCCGATACTTAAAGTCCTCCAGAAGCTTTTCAATTCCGTCATCGTCGAGGGCAGAACGCCGAAGACACGGAACATAAGTGAGGTGATTTTGTTCTTTAAAAAGGGTGACAAGTCCCTCTTAAAGAACTATAGACCCATCTCGCTTCTGAGTCATGTCTATAAGCTGTTTTCGAGAGTCCTTACGAACCGTCTCGCTCGCAAGTTCGACGACTTCCAACCTCCCGAACAAGCCGGGTTCCGAAAAGGCTTTAGCACCATAGACCACATCCATACGCTGCGGCAGGTCATACAGAAGACCGAGGAGTATAATCTGCCACTTTGCTTGGCGTTCGTGGATTATGACAAAGCCTTTGATTCGATTGAAAGAAAAGAAAGAAAGAAAATACATTTATTTTGAACAACACACAACGATACACAATATGAAAAAGACATTCCAAAGAACTTAACACATACAAAGTTAATAACAATTACATTGTGCATCGTCGCGTGATGTCAAAACTGTACTCGGCTCAGTATAAGCAGCAGGCTAGGCCTGCTGCACTGATATTCTGCCGAGCACAGTAATGACATCAGGACCGAAAAACACAGACTTTTACACAAAAAACAAATTGTTACACATTAAAAAAAAAAAAGTTTAAGGAAGTACAAAAATTAGCACAGTGATTGTACTATTATGTATTCTGTGACAGTGCCCTTAGTCTGTGGTCAAGCGCAGTCAACACAGACGCAAACTGACATTGACTTGACATGACAATTCAGTCTTTTTTTCGGCAAGGAATAATAATTCTATAAATTACCTCCACACAATTGTTTATATTTTAAAACATGGACAAACAAACAAAATATGTACACGTGGTGGCCACGTCCTCAGCCGCCATTGATAATAGCATAAATGCAAACGTGGCAAGCAAAAAACAAAAAGAACAGAAGTATATGTACCTAACAAAACATACATAATAAATGAAAACAAGACATAAAAACAATAAATCAACCTTATCTCGCAAACCTGGGCGGCTCGATTGAAACCTGTAGCTCTACCATGAGTTGGTATAGTAAACTACAATAGTTTACTATACTCGCTAGCGAGCATCGAGTAACGTTTTGGCCTTTTTCATAGCATTCGGTACCATGAGTTACTAATTGACAGATGGTATCGAGAAATACCATAACGATAGTAGTAAAGTTACTCACTTGCGTTTTGAGGCGTGAAATCAATGAGTATACCTTTTACTATCCTCTATGGCATAGAGGAATGTAAAAAATAGGTACAACAAAAGAGAATGTAATCAAACCGCGGTACAACATAGTCATTGGCGTGAATACTTCTATTTTAATTTAATTTAGTATTTTTTGTGTCTAAAATAGTCTAAATAATGTCTTTCAGAGCTTATTTGCGACGAAATCAAGGGCAATTATAAACCGATAAATATGAGAACCCTTGTTAGAAATCCTCTAGTCAGGGGGTGGGTGGTGGGCTATGCGGGCCCTCAATTCAGTGAGCTTTCTAAGGTCACCATTCAAATACGCCGTAACGTAATGCATTCCTCCACTTTGAAACTAATGTAAAAAAGTTTAATTAAGTACTTTCCTATCAAGCATGTTACAAAATTAGAAAATATTGTGTTAAATCTAAATAATATTCTACTTAGTTGCAAATAATATGTTAATTCCGTCCGTATCAAGGTAATACTTGATACAAATAAGGCCTATCTAATTTTAAGTCTTTATATATTATTTAATTAATTATTTAACTGTAGGAATATAAGAAAACAGTTCTATAACTAAATGTAATTTTCCGAAAACTTGACTTTGGCCGTAATAAATCGATTACACTTATTAAATTAAGGTCTATTACTTTTTTATTTTAAGTTGAGGTTAAATATGAAACGATATTAAATAAAAACATCTTATCAATAAATTTTAATATTTATTATAACAAAGTAAAGATTCATGTTATATTTTCCAAAAAAAAGATCTCACTTTAACTCGTAGATTTGTATCATTTGGGGCCTTATTTGTTTATTTAATATCGTATTTGAATAAGGCACAAAAAAACGTAGGTATCTGCCGCATGTCGCTCTGCCAGGTTGTATTTCGTCCAATTTGTACGTTTTTATTAATTTGGAAGGAAAAATTGTTATTTTTGTCGCTTGTGGGATGATACACATTATCTGTAATGAAATAAGTAAACCATAAGTTGTATAAGTTGTGGGATTCTCATTAAGCTCTACCGTGTTGAAATAAGACCTAGGCTATTATCGTAATCACGCTCTGTCCCCCTACTCAAATGGCCAACATTCTATGCGTTTGAACGCTACGTTATTACGTGTCGTAAGCTTGTAACACAATATCAAAGTCTGAGATTTACATAAGCTTACGACACGTTATTTAATCGTCTATTGCTCATATTTTAAGCTTTAAACGTATGGTTGGCAATTGGAGTATGGGGGCAGGTCGTCTTTAAAAAATTGCAATTAATGCATCTATAGCCAATAGTAAAAACAAATCAAGGTCATGGATAGCTAATCATAAATATAAAGAAACAATTATTAAGAGAAGCTTAAACTAAAACAGCGTAAGTTTTAATAAAAACTTTCATGAAAGTATTGTCCTGGTTGGATTTAGGTTTATCTGAGTTTTCTAATGATTTGTACTTGGACGAATCGTCCAAGGATTTGTATCAAGTACCAACCTTTTATTTCACCTTTCCATAAACTCCTCTAATCGACTTCTTCTAATTTTATTCTTATCAATCTTAACAAGCTAGCTTTTACACAACAAAATACGCAAAGAAAACACAAAATAAATAATTATTAAAACGTGAAAATTACATTTGACATCTTCGATTTGACACAAGGAACATTTATACTCACAGGGAGATTTGACATAAATAGTAACCATAGAGGAAAGTAAAAAGATAGTAACCGACATAAATTCAAAATTCACTTACATTCGGTATACACGCACTAACTAGTGATTTTTTACTTAGTCGGATTACTACACCAACTAAGGTAAACGACCAATATTTCGTGTTAGTAAGTTATTTTGTTTAGTTTTTTTTTTCTGTCGCTAATTATTAATTATTACACCTACATTAGTACAAAATCTATACCACATAAACTGTCTAAAAATCAAGTACCAACATTTTGGTGACTGAACTGAGACACGGTTACGGTATCTATCCGTTACTGATAAACTTTATCAAATCAAATCAAATCAAATCATTTTATTCACACAAAACAGAGTGCATACAGTTGTTATTGGTTACATTCCGGTTCTCTGCCTTGCCATAGAAAAGGCATGTGAAATGTCAGTTTTGTCAGTGAGTAGTAAATTAAATACGAAACAATTAAAATTACATGCGATAAGAATAATTCATTTTATGTCAATTTTTGAATTTAGAAATTCTTCAATTGTATAGAAACATTTATTTTTTAACCATGTTTGTAACTTTTTTTTAAATATAGGTAAACTAAGCTCCTTTAAGGTCTTTGGTAGTTTGTTATAAATTTTTATGCAGTTAGGATAACAATTCCTTCTATAATACTTTGTATGCGTTGTGGGTAACATCAACTTACCATGGTGTCTCGCTAATCTACAGCTATCTGTATTTTTAAAACTGAATATATGGGGGTGTGTTTTAACAAAAATGCAACATTCTAATATATAGATAGAGGGGAGGGTAAGCAAAATTAGTTTAGGAAATAATTCCCTGCAGGACGTCATTGGAGGGACGTCGCATATAGCTCGGATGCATTGTTTCTGTGATATGAAAGCTTTTTTTACCCGACTACGGCGAAGCCAAAACGGAGGGTATATGATTTTGACCTGTATGTATGTATGTATGTATGTATGTATGTTTGTAAATTCATCTGTTCCGTCATAACTTCTAAACTACTTGTTATAATTTGACAAATGAGGTATCGTTAGAAGCGTCCTTATTGTCCAATGAACATAGGCTATATGACGTCACATTAAATTGAATGTGGCGCCCTCTAGAGGAGTTAAAGACATGAACTAAAAAACATTTATTTTTTAATAATGCCGTGTTGGGTACCAAATGAAAGGGCTTAATGAGCACTTTTCAAATATGTATATATTGTTAGCTTTTGCCCGTGGCTTTGCTTGCTTTCACCCTTTTGACAACTCCAAAATATTTAAAATAAAAAAGAAGTTTTAAAACTAAAACCCGACTACGGAAAAATCGTGCTCTAAAAAGTAAGAAACAAGAAAATATTCGAGTCCAAAATTCAATAAAAAGGATAACCGTAGTCGCATGCCACTTTGTTCTAGACACGCACGTCACGAACAACAGGCTGGAGGTGGCATGCGACTACGGTTATCCTTTTTATTGAATTTTGGACTCGAATATTTTCTTGTTTCTTACTTTTTAGAGCACGATTTTTCCGTAGTCGGGTTTTAGTTTTATTACGTCAACCGAGTTACCCCACAAAAGTATACCATATTTTAGATTTGATGCGACATACCCATGATAGGCCATTAAAGCAGCTTTTTTATTAACTTGAGTAGTTAACCGCCATAAAGCATATGCAAATCTATTTATCTTTTTGCATATTTTTTGTACATGATTTTTCCACGAACATCGATTATCAATCTCTATTCCCAAAAAAGTAAGAGATTCCGATTCCATAATAGGTTCATTATTTATAAGCACAGTTAAATTATTTGATTTTGGTTTGGTATTATAAAAGTTAATATATTTAGTTTTACTTATATTTAAGTGTAAATTATTATTGTTTAGCCAATTTGAAATATTATTAATCGTCTCGTTAATTTCGTCATTGAAGTTTGATTGATGTTTTTTTGTTATAACTACTGAGATATCATCTGCAAATAAGTTACAATGGTGATGTGTAATATTAGGTAGATCATTTATATATATAATGAATAATAGCGGTCCTAGGATCGTACCTTGAGGAACACCTACATTATTTACAGCCGGTGTCGAGGAAAAGGATATTTCGTCTTTATTTTTATTTATATTTTTAATTTCAACGTATTGGCGTTGATTGCGAAGATACGATTCTAACCAATTTAGTGCTACACCCCTAAAGCCATATCTTTAACATTTATGTAGAAGAATGTCATGCGAGACAAAGTCGAATGCTTTGCTCATGTCAAAGAAAATACCTATTGTGTCTATGTTTTTGTCAATATTCTCAGTCACAGTCTTTATTAAGTTGAATACTGCCAGTGAAGTGGACTTCCCTTTGCGAAAGCCATTTTGTTCATGCCTAAGAATGTTATGTTTTTCTAAAAAGTCATACATTCGAGCATGCATTGCTTTTTCACACACTTTAGCTAGGACAGATATTAATGCTATCGGTCTATAATTATTCAGTGCCTCTTTATCATCTTTTTTGTGGATAGGTCTTATAACGGATACCTTCAATATTTCTGGAAATTTGCCTTCAGCGAATGATAGATTAATTAGATAAGACAATACTTCAGACAGAATTAGTGCACAATATTTTAAGACTTTAGAAGGCAATTCATCAAAACCCGCCGATGTAGTGTTGTTTAGAGATCTAATTATTTTGAATATTTCATCTTTGGTAGTCGGATACAAAAATATAGATTTATCAACAAATTTTATGTTATATGTTATATAACAATAGTTAAGTAGTAAAATGATCCCATATACTCGTAGTAACTTCCAAACGAAACGTCCAATTAGAATAAATTAAAGAAGGAAGACTATATTAAAATCTTTTATTATTTATTTATTAATAGTTATCACCGTTTCATGCCAAATAATTTTATAGGATTTTTTTTGGTAGGTTTTCACTATTGCAATTACTATAGAGGTTATAGATATTTCTATTTTTTTTTAACAACTATAGCCTATATTTCTCACTGATTATGCAGCTTTCTATTCTTACTCCTTATCCTTATTTCATCTGGTAAGAATTTTTGGCGTTATTCCGCCAATTTCGATTTTTCCAAAAAAATTCAGAATTTTCAATACTAAAATATCTTTATTTGGTTCTAATTAGCCCATCTTTAAATAGCCCATTCGCATATCTATCATATCTGCGATACTACAGGCAAATGACACAACACAATTTCATAAATCGGGGCACTATACTCGATCATGAAAACCTAAAATATTTCAATTTTAAAATCTTGAAGTCATTAAGAGTCTTAACATGCCGAAATATGGGACATTTACCTTATCGAGTTCACATTAGCGAGGATGCTAAACTCGTGAAAGGTGAGCACTCTTACTATAGATTTTAGTTCTTCGCGTATCCGCTAGAGGCTCTGCTTCAATTTCCCATACAAATTGCTAACGCGGTCGATATCGAGAATGGTTTTTGTAAACTCATGGTAGTGCTACTGGGCGGTGCTGTAGTCTCTCCAAAGGTGCCAAGTGGACTACAGGTATATCGAGGTGTATATATAGGAGATACAAAAATGCCACCATGTCGGTCCGAGTACAGAACCAGAGAACAAATTCTATCCAACTGCAGCGAGGTGTGAGACAGGAAGATGTTATTTCTCCGAAACTGTTCACAGCTGCGTTGGAGGATATCTTTAAACTCTTAGACTGGAAAGGACTCGGCATCAACATTAATGGCCAATACCTAACACACCTTCGTTTTGCCGATGATATAGTTCTTATGGCTGAGACCTTGGAGGACCTGAACACAATGCTCGAAGATCTCCGTAGTGCTTCCCAAAGAGTGGGTCTTAAAATGAACATGGATAAGACGAAAATCATGTCTAATGCCCATGTTGTGCCCGCTCCAGTTTATGTTGGGAACACTACACTTGAAGCTGTTGACCATTATGTATACCTAGGACAGGCAGTCCAGTTAGGTAGGTCCATTTTTGAGAAGGAGATCTCTCGTCGAATCCAACTCGGATGGGCAGCATTCGGGAAGCTCCAAAAAATATTCGTGTCCGATTTACCTCAGTGTCTCAAGACGAAAGTCTATGACCAGTGTGTGTTGCCAGTGATGACTTACGGCAGTGAAACGTGGTCGCTAACTATGGGTCTCATAAGGAGGCTCAAGGTCACCCAGCGTGCAATGTAGAGAGCCATGCTCGGCGTTTCCCTGCGTGATCGAATCAGAAATGAGGAGATCCGCAGGCGAACTAAAGTAACCGACATCGCTCGAAGGATTGCTCAGCTAAAGTGGCAATGGGCTGGACACATAGCGAGAAGAACCGATGGCCGTCGGGGCGGAAAGGTTCTGGAATGGCGACCGCGCACCGGACGACGCTCCGTGGGTAGGCCCCCGACAAGGTGGACTGACGATCTGGTGAAGATTGCCGGAAGCCACTGGATGTGGGAAGCGCAGGACCGTTCGTCGTGGAAATCCTTGGGGGAGGCCTATACCCAGCACTGGGTGTCGTGCGGCTGATATGATGATGATGAATTATAATTTTATCTCACCACACCTACATATATAAAATTCTATTTCATTTTAAAATTAGTTTGCTGTATAATGATGACATTGCAATAGATATGTTATTTATTTTTTTATTTTCCTCTAATCCAGCCTGACCGATTGCGATTTATGATACGTGGGTTCTTCACTCGGGCTGGAAGGAATGTATGGCAAAAAGTAAATTTTACAGATTAAAATACATATGTTTTGTACCGCAAACGCTCGAGGTTAGTTGGTCATAGTTGATCATTTCTGTCTGTAGTACAAAGAAAGTTAAATTAATCACATTGTACGTCCTATTTTTGTGTTGTAAGTGTTGAAACCAAATTTCTCCTGAGGCCCTGTCAGAATAACAGCGTGCTGTGGAGTTCTTCGGACGACACAGCAACATCGCTGAGGTAGGGTCCTTGTTAGTCTCACTCACTATTTTGTTTGTTATTTATTTAAGGTTCCCTAACCCACATGTACCTACATTTTATTTTTAATGTTTTTTTCATTGTTTTTATTGTCAGCCTTAAGTAAATATGTTTATGTTTTTTAGAGACTAATAAATATCTTCAATTCTATTCTATTCTATTCTAAAGGCCCATACACAGCACATAAAAAAATCTTTAATTCTAAAAAATATTTCGCTAAACATTTCAACAAGTGTTTATCGTTAAAACGTCACAGAGATTCGTCGTCAATGTGAAGTGGAACAGATTCCCTTTTAACACTTGAAAGGACTATAAATTTGCTACAAGCTTGACATTTTAGTTCGTAAATATCGTTAAAGAAACATTCCCACATCGTCTAAATGAAAGAAAGGTCTTTTGTAAGTTATAATTTTTTGCCACACTTTGGTTGCGACGTCGCCGATCTAAAAAGTATATTAAAAAAATGCTAACACGGAAATGCAATGTGATAACTGAGCTTTGTCTGCTGATCAAAACTTGGACCTTAAGTTTTAATGGATAAAGACTAGGGAGATAATAACACATCTCCTTAGTTATTTTCAAAATCTAAAAATGCAGTTTCTACGCAAATACCTTTTATTTTTCAGGATTAATCAGACGATGACTTGAAAGCATTCTAAATTGAATGTTGGAAATAATTTAAGGCATATTTTGGACAAGTAACGGCACCTATTGGGTGGCTATTGAAACTATTGCAGCGGAAGTGAGTGAAGATAAAATTGAACTCTAACTTCATAACAGGAAGAGCGTATTAGAATAAAGTAGGTGTAACCCTTTTGTTGTCAACATGCATAAAGTCCATTCGCTTAGATAGTGTCGCCCTTTTATCGCGCCGCCTTTGCACGTGCCGCTTCTTGTCAAAGGATGCCGCCGCATAAACAAAGGATACCGCGTGCGGCGTACATCCGCAAGTCAATTTGGATTTTGGCAGTTTACATAGAAAAGCCGTGGTGAAAGGTTGTGTTTGTTACTGGTATTCCTATCTCTGAACGCATGTGCTTGCAGTTGTACCGACACTATCTAAGTGAATGGACTTTAGAGATATTTGAAAAGGCAGGAATGAGGGCGTTGGGTTGGGGACATGGTGGAATGTAGACGTTTTGTGTTGATAAATTTTGCTTGCCTAAAGCCCGAAGTACACATTGGGCCAACGCCTGACCGCGCGCGTTGGGCCAACGCGCGCGGCCAGGGCATGTCACTGTTTACACGTTGGCGCCAACTCCCAACATACCGCCAAGTAGGTCTTTACACGTTGGCCCAACGCGCTCGGCCAATGCGTTGGGCCAATGTGTACAGCGCACTTAAGATTAGCGTCCCCTCCTTTGCTTTATGTGTAAATTAAATTATGAATTTGTACATAATATAATAACATATATTACTTGTCTATGAATAGTAAAAATTTTAAGTGAAGGAGCTCCTTACTGCAGAAATAACAAGTTAAGTAATAGAAATAAGAATTATATATAAAACACATACCTATTTTAGACTCCTCATTTGTAACTTGTGTTAAGTAAACAAATTATTTAAATTGATGCGCATCGATCTCACATAATTAAAGGTCTTAAATAGGTACGCCATATTATATTTCATTTCGGCGTGTTTATGTTTGTTGTTTAGATTAAGGAATTAAATAGCGAATCTGTTTTTTTTTATTATTTAGCTTCGTTTTTTCCAGATTCATTTGCTTTAGAACTGAAGCGAGAGATCAATTTCTTTCTAACGCGAGAAATTGATCAAATTAACCAACAGTTTCTATTAGAGTAATCTTATTAATTGTTCAAATAATTAAATCATTCTTTTTAAATTGATCAAATAATCAAAACAATTTCAAATTAAATTAATTATAATATTTATTATAATAATCCACAGTAATCTGATAATTTCAAAAATAATCAGAACCTCTTAATTAAACCATTTTATTAAATAATTAAAATAACTTAACAGTCAAATTAACTAAATCTAAACTAATTAAGGTAATTTTCTTGAACAGAACAAATAATCAAACAAATACCAAAAAACAAACATTGCTAATAATAAATGACTCTAACAATCATTCTGTATTCATATTTATTTTCCCATTTATAGGCATCCCTTTTCACTATGATTATGACTTATGAAACAGTGTCCATGCTATGATAGGCCCATTAGCTTAATTATGACAGGCAATTGACTTTCCTTAATTAAAATATTAGATGAATTTACTGCACAACGTAAAATAATTGTAAACATGATAAAGAAAAAAGAAAAAGGTTATTTTTAGCAGAAATATTTTAAACAACCCAACTTACAGTAAGAAGAATTAATACTATCTGCTTGTAGATCCATTAAAAAGGATACCTACTAGTTTTATTATATTTATTAATATTAGAAAGCAACTTGGAGTAGTACCTACACCATAGTATACGGTATAATAATTAAATATTGTAAATAATGAAATATTTTAATTTACAAAGTATTCTGAAGATCATTTACAGTAACGGTATTGAATTGGTCATTTCCATGTAATTAAAACGTTAAACTGTTATTTGTAGCTCATTACGGTACAGTACGCACAGAATCGAGTACAAGTTTCAGAGCTAAAGAGGTGTTTGGATGTCGTAGATATCACTCCAGACACCCCTGAGTAGAAGTACTTACAAAAATATATTTCTGCATTAGCAGCAGTAGCAGCCCGGCAGGCCGCACACTAAAGGAGTTTGTCCACTTATATGTATTCGGTCCGTATTCATATTTTTACTTTATATCTAAGTTTGAGAGTTGTCATCGACCAATCACAATTAATTTGCTATGCTGCGGGCGGGCCGCACGAATACAGGCCACGGGCCGCATGCGGCCCGCGGACCGCTATTTGACGACCGCTGCTCTATCTGCTAGCTGGTACAGTGAACAATATAATGACTTCTAGACATAATACAATGTATTGTTATACTAATTCATGCTATCGCAACTTTCAGTCATGAGGGTACCTACGAGGAACAAGAAAAATCCTGGTAGAATTTTATTTTATATATTTATATTCAATTCAATGTGGAGTTTGTAGAGCAAATCATAGGATTCTACAGAATTAAGTAATTAAATGTTATACTTATTTGTAAAAACAAACATCACTTAGTTTCAGACATGAATTGATTCAGATTGATTAAATTACAGTAAGTATAGGAAACAAAGCTCGTTTTTTGTCTATAATTTTATTATTAATTATGAAATTAATTACTTTTAGAAGACGCAATTAGTTTTGTTGTTCTACATGTATATATTTGAAGGAGTGAAAATCATTAGCGGTAAACTTTAGTACCTACTTAGGTACTTAGATTATTACTCATCATTGGTTTTAAAAATAAATAAGCACTTTCATTATAGTAAAGGCATCATAGTCTATTTGAACAGAATAATGTATTTTATGTCATTCTATGGTTATGTTATGTTAATAAATTTTAAATAATATAAAATAGAAGACTAAAACATAATCTTAGTAGAGCTGGTAATAAAGTAACTTTACTATCATAAGAATTAATAATAACTGTCTACTATGCTCCTGAAAACGAGCAGAACACGAAGCTTAATTACACGAATACAATCTGCTATAGGTTGGTATTCCATATAACAGATACATTAGCTGAACGTAGGCAGAATCGCTTGCATACGATATCGTTTGTGCAAATTAAATCAAATTATTAAAATAAAATATTTGTAATTAAATTACTATTTTAAAAGAACGGTATAACAATAAATTATCTCCTTGGACTCTGAAGACTGACTCAGTGGAGGTCAGAAAATAAATACATTTTAGGATGAGAATTTTAGTGGAAGTTTCCTAATTCTATTCAAATACAATTTACATTTATATTGAATATGCTTAGGTTGTTTTCGTTACACTTAGAAAATAAATAGTTCTCTACTAGCCAACTCAAGACGTGTTAGAGATTTTCGAGTAAATGTAGGTAACAGTGTCCAACGATTTTATTTAATTTTATTTATTTAAACTTTATTGCAATTGGCAAACTTTATGCCTTTCTCTTTCAGTCAATCGATAAAGACTTGGCTTAAACAATTCATACGTCTAAATTTTGATAAAAATAATTTACATTTCAAATATATAGAGTGCGTTTTCATTAGTTTACTATTGTTTTTCCGTTTCAATATCTCCTATTATAATAAATCTGGTGATATGAATGAACGACTTCAATGCTCACCCTGACATGCCTTTCTTTAACGAACTTAAGAGTTTTTGTAGTGAACAACAATTGTATCTAGCAGACACAGAGATGTTGCCGGCAGACTCGTATGTCAGCGATGTCCATGGATGTAGACGCTGGCTCGATCACTGTGTCACTACGACAGCAGCCAGGCAAACAGTTGTAAGTGCAAAAATTCATTATGATTTGTTTTGGTCAGATCATGTTTCATCAGAGATTGTTTGTAATAAAAATAAAAGTATACCTAAACTATTAATTGAGAACAAATATGACAGTAATAACATATTGAAGGGGATAATATGGGGAGAAAGGGAACAATCACAGATAAATAAATATTCTAATATATGTCATAATAAATTAAGATACATAGATTTTCCAAATGAATCAAGTTTTTGTTGTGATTATTTATGTGATAATATTGACCACCGAAAAATAATTGAAAAAATGTATGATTCCATAGTTACAATACTTAAGGAGGTTGGTTGCCAGTTGCGATAGAAGGCAGTACAAAGGGGGTGGCTATGTCACGGGGTGGAATAAACACGTAAGGGATGCTCATCAGAGGGCGAGGCACTTCTTTCAGGAATGGTGTTTGTATGGTAAGCCTAGGTCAGGACGGATATACAGGGTCACTGGAAATATGACGTATTCCTGCTAAAAGGTTATAGATGAGGTCAAAACAAATATTTTTTGTTACGTTACTTTTTCTCAAAAAGTTCATAGTTTTTGAGTAAATTAAAATTAAGTAATTTTTTACCAAAAGAAGGTTTTCAAAAACAAAAATTTAAAATAAATGATAACTACTCGTTCGATTCCGGTTTTTTTATTATTTTGGGATAGAAAACAGTCTAAATGTTGATAATGTATAACAAAAATTACAAAAAGTACAGGTGTTTATAAAAAAATCAATCCTTAAAAGCATATTTATTTTTATTTTTTCAGATTTTTTAGAAAAGGCAGCAAATATCTTTAAAAAATTCCTAGTAACTAAGCATGCATAATATTTTAAAAACATCACCATCTATTCAGCTTTCAGTTGAAGTATAAAACTTAATAATATCTTAAATAAAAAATGAGAAATTAAGACTTAAGTAAATTGCAGTCCCATATCATGTAGCAAAAATGTCCTACTTCGAGCGCTTCGGAGGTGGCCGTATTATCCTACTTATATCATAAATGTGAAAGTTTGCTTATTTGGATGATTGTTAATTAATCACACAAAACTGAGTGAGTGTGTTCGAGGCTGAGAATCGCTTAAAGGACAGTCCTGTAAAAGTAACGCCAGCTGAAATCAGAAAGGTAATTCAAGAAATGACAAAAGGTAAATCTCCCGGGCACGATGGCCTCAGCGTCGAACACCTGCAACACGCGGGCGTTCATCTACCGAGGGTGCTTGCAATATTGTACACATTCTGTATTCGTCACAAATACTTACCTGATGATCTTATGAAAACCATAGTAGTACCTATAAGTTAAAGTAAAACTATCACCAGTTTTACTTTAACTCTCTGATAAATGTAACTATAGGCCAATCTCCTTAGCCACAATCCTAGCAAAGATACTGGACAGTGTGCTTAATAAACACCTAAACCAGCATATAAATATACATGACGCCCAGTTTGGTTTTCAACCTGGGCTATCGACTGAGTCTGCAGTACTGTGCCTTAAGCACACTGTCAGGTATTATACCGACAGGAACACACTCATATATGCGTGCTTCCTGGATTTGTCTAAGGCATTTGACCGGGTGTCATACACTGTGTTGTGGAATAAACTAAATAATGAAACTAGTTTGCCGGCTGAAATTGTCAAAATATTTAAATATTGGTATGACAACCAAACAAACCTAGTTCGATGGGCAGGAGAGTACTCTACCTATAATATGCAGTGTGGTGTAAGACAGGGAGGTTTGACCTCACCAACATTGTTCAATATGTATGTGAATGGGTTGATCGAGGAGCTTAGCAGCGCCGGGGTAGGCTGTTCTGTAAATGGTTGTTATGTAAATAACATCAGCTATGCCGATGATATGGTGCTGCTCAGCCCCTCAGTCAGTGCTTTAAAGGTTCTACTTGCCATATGTGAAAGGTATGCAGTGGCCCATGGACTCAAATATAACGTAAAAAAGAGCGAGATTTTAGTCTTCAAATCCGGTACTAAAACCTATTCAGTTCCGCCAATAACTCTATGCGGGGCTCCTCTTCAGATCGTTACGAAAGTTAAATTTTTGGGTCACTGGGTCACGGAGAACCTGAATGATGATGTCGACTTAGAAAGGGAGCGAAGGGCATTGGCGGTGAGGGGTAATATGCTGTCACGCAGGTTTGCACGCTGCTCTCGTGAGGTTAAAGTCACTCTCTTTAAAACATATTGTCAAACTTTGTACGCATGCAACCTGTGGAGCAATTACACCAAAAAAGCCTTCAATGCTCTTCGCGTCCAATATAATAACGCCTTCAGGGGATTGTTGGGGCTGCCGTGGCAGTGCAGCACCTCGGGGATGTCCGCGGAGTGGAGGACAGACGGATTCCACGCCGTACTGCGTAAGCGAGTGGCTTCCCTTTGGGAGTGAGTGCGGGCCAGCACCAACACTCTCCTGAGGGTGATTGCGGAAAGGGTGGATAGTCCTATCCTTAAATACTGGATGTCCATGCACGTCCAGTCTAATGATTTATATAAATTTTACTAACACACTAGCTTTAATATTTTACTTACATATTTGTATGGATTTATAATCTGAAATAAATTAATAATAATAATAATAATTGAAGGTAGCTTACGCTTATTACCAGCCGACGACATTAATGAATTCATCAATAAAGTGAATCTCTCAGTAAAATGAAATAATGCATCAGTATCAATGAGTCTGCCGATGATTTTGACAACAATAAGATGAATCAAGGTGTTTAAAAAGATAGATTATAAAAATGAAAATTAAGGGAACATGCATGTTCTCAAATCAAACTTAATTTTTTGTAAGGTTTGATACGTATTTTCCAGTCTGTGTCCATTCAATATAGCAAAATGATTATATTTCCCGTTCGAAAGCGAACAGAAACAGTTAATTTGGATGCTAATTAGTCATATAATAACACTTATTTTCTCACATATATTTTCCAGTTTTCGACATTGTAGAATTCGTGCATTCTTCAAAAAAAATTGTTAATTACAATTATTTATTTCGCACAGCAGATAATTATAAAAAAAAACGAATTTCGAAAATCCTATTTTAAATACATTAGTAATTTTCCGTATTTCAGTTGAACGCCTATTAACGTTATCTGACTGTAGGAATATAATACTTAAGTTCGAGAAAAAAAACTATTGAAAAGCAAACAATGTTAAGGTGGTACCCTGAGCGAAAGTGGCGCCGCGATGAATTTTATTTAATATTATAATTCTAATACACAATTTTAATAATGTTTATCGTGGAGATTTTAGGGCCTACAGTCTAGTATTTTAGACGGTATCGTTACATTCCCTAGTAGTCACTGCTAGAAGTAGATAGAAAAACTGCTAAAAGTGGCCGTTTTTGACACATTTGCTATCTACTTCTACGAATGACTACGAGGGCATGTAGTGATACCTTCTAAAAATATTAGACCATGGGCCCTAAAATCTCCACGATAAACATTATTAAAATCTTTTTCTATTAATAACTTATTCAATAAAAACCTCTGAGGGCGCCACTTTCGGTCATACAACCGCCTTAATGGAAAGTTTTAGTCTTAATATTTAAAAACTGCTAGGATTATTTCCTCATAAAATTTCTGCTCTGCGTATTTTTTTTTTTCATTTATTGGGGTAAACAAACGGTTTCACAATGTGTAATACATCAAGAAGTAAACATAATTTAATGAACTAAATAATTGTGAGACCAACACCGTTAACCACAAATAAGTTTTAACAAGTTGAGAGTACATGTTAGTATGAATTAAAATAGCAAATGAAATTAAAATTCAATATTGCTTATGTTGTTAGGTACATTTCTTCATCATGTTTCGTTTTGACTATTTTTACTAGTGATACTGTGAAGTTTCGTCATAATAGATTTTTTATCAATTATGCTTTTGTGGAGTTCTTCATTTATGATTTTATCAATATTCTGTGCGGGCAGGATAAGCGAGAATAAAAAAAAATACTCGTTTATCACCACTTCTGAAGTTAAAAGGGATTTAAAATAAAACATTTTAAACAATTATAAATTCTTGATTTATTGCATCAATGCATAATGATTTCGATATTTAAGTAAGAACTCCACAGCATACCGCTAGCGCCATCTCTTGCGGGACTCGAGAACTAAACTCTTTTTATTTACTGAGTTTGTTTTAAAAAAATCTATTTTTGAAACAGATGTAACGTTAAAATGCAACGTTATAACAGAACTTAGGAATAATAAAAGTAATTGTTTAATACTATTATAACACCGGGTGCCTTTAAGGGTTTACTTAGCCAACGACAAAAAAAGCGCCGCGATTATGTCACCGCGATTTACGCCGAAACAAACGCAGTGATTATCACCGCGATAATCGCAGGTACAAAAACGTGGCGTTTAAAAAAATAAAAAATTATCGTCGCGTGGGCGGGAGCCGTTACACGACACGACTTTGAATAAAATAATAGTAAATAGAATAACAAAATTGTTGATAATTGTACGTAAGTAAGTACAACAATATTTGGTTTTGGTTCAGCTGAATCAATACGAATAGCCTCGAAAATGTACTCGTACTTAATTGCGTCATTTATGTATTGATATAATTATATACAATATTTAATATTATTTATTTAATATAAGTTCATATTCGAATTATGTTTTTAATTTTGCCCCAACTAAGTTTTGGACTGGACTTGAGAATGAATACGGTAATTTGCCCAATGTCCTGAATATCATAGTGATGTGGTAATGCGTCCCGCAGTTCATCATTTAATCAAATAACGGGAATGATAATGACGTATGGTACATACCTCGAAGTGACGGTCACTTCGAGGTATGGTTAGGTATATATTTCCTACTCAAAATAATGTCAATACCAACAACAAACGAAATAGACTTCTTATCTCAGTAATTTGTGTTGTGTGTGTGTTTATTTATCAGGGAGGTTATTCACGACGCGATCGAAAATATCGAGATCGTTTTGGAATCGAGTAAGCGTCAAAACGGTACTATGGAAACAATTGAAGCCGTATTCAATGTACCAAAATAACAAATATTTGACGTTTATTTAATCCTGATATGAACTCGAAGTCTTCAATACCCGCCAAAGGTTTAATCAAATTCAAAAGTTTTTTAACACAAATATTATTAGGTAAATCTGGATTTTATGTCAAAATTGGCGTTCCCCAGGGTTCAATGTTAGGCGCCTTTTTGATTATGATTTTCGTTTAGTATGACTTCTCACCATATTTTGGTGTCAACAAGGTTTTCTTAAATTTTTAGTTTAAACGGGTGTCGTGCGGCTAATGTTAATAAATATTGGAATAACATAAAGTCTTGTGAGCCTACATTATGTTTTAATATTGCTCTTTTAATTCTGATGTCTCAGCTAATGCGTCTCACAACAATATAACAATTTTTTGAAACGTGCCATACAGACAGACAACCGAACTAAATACTATTCAACATGCTCGCACTTACAACGATGAGCAGATCCAAATTTTATTGAATATTTATTTTTGACGTATATCTATTGTTTTACTAGAAATCTAAATAAAAGAGGTAAAAGCTGAATAAACAATAGAAGAATTCTGCAAATAATGCCTTGTGAGTATCTTGTGGGTATATAAACGTATTTCGGTGCGACATACAGCATTCTGTTTCGGGAACTCAAAATTAATTCAAGATGAAATTCACCCTGATTCTTTTCTTTATCGCAGCTCTGGTGAGTATTTAATTTTTATTTATTAATTTATCTACTTCTGTGGTAGTGGTTTAGCAAACACAGATTTTTTTATTATATTAAATCAGTGTTTATAATTTTACTCATTATAAAAGAGCGTAAGAACATTACCAGGAAGTTGAGTTGAGTGTGTAGGTAAAAGGTAATTATTGATTATTTTTTATTTTTCAGCTGTCAGTTGCCATGTGTAATTCAGGCGATTCGGACTATCCGGGTGTCGGTAAAAACCAACAAGGTGAGTACGACAAAATTTATTAAGTTTGTCAATAACGGCTTGATGTTCAGTTTTTTAGCTACACAGTAAAGAGCGGTATAGGAACAGAAAACAGAAATGATAAACTACTGGAATAAAAGCTTCTGAATGATTCGAGCGCATTTTAACTCTGTCAGAGTCAGGGGAGAATAAGGAATCATCCTAAAGGTATGATTCCGATCTCGGCAGCAGCAGTGTTGCCGTAGCAGTGCACTCCAAATTGAACCCTAATGTTACGTTTGAAAGGCTCAATTTGATGTGAGCGGAGAAGCGACGCGACACTGCTGCGCAACACTGCTGCGCGACACTGCTGCGCAGCAGTGCTGCGCGGCACTGCTGCCGCAACACCACTGGTCCCCATACATTCTCTATAGGTTTATATGAGACTACATTCCGAGCTCGGCAGCAGTGCTGCTGACATCGGAATCATACCTTAATAGAACGGGACTGAGTGATCATCGCAAGTTCGCGCGAATTTTAGTCGTACGAATCTGCGATCAAACATACTGATGGCGAATAGGTGTCCTAATTGGCATGGGTCCAATGATGGTCATCGGTAGGCTATGGTTGCTTCGCTCGGGCGGCCCTCATCCGCCGCAGACGGCTGGGGAGAAGTCGATACGACCGCCTCATTCCGTAGTGTTACCGGCCGGCGATGGAGCGTTCTGTCGTTGGCATTGCACGGTGCACGCCGTCTGGGGAGACGATCACACTTGCTCGGTCGTCTCCCGCCGTGTAGAGGTCCAGATAGCCACGCCACCCCTCTAGTCAAAGGGGTGACTGTCACCACATCCCCCGTGACTGATTGACGGAGAGAGAGCAAGTAGTGAGGGGTTTAGCTGGTAGTGGTGCTTGCTCTCGACCATCCCATCTGGTCAGTCCACCTGAGTGGGTAACCTTATGGGGAGATCGGGAGGAGGCTCTCTCCCTCTTCCCCTCTTGGGGAGAGGTTAGAACCCCCCGGATCCGCCGCTGAGCCTACTATTCAGGCTGGACGGGGGACCCGGGGCGGCGAGAGACAGACCAGGAGTGGCTTCCTGCTAACTGACCGAGTCCAGCATACCAGGTATGGTATACTTAAAGAGTGTATTTGCCCTCACTATAATAAAAAAAAGGCTATGGTTGCTTCGTTAATTTACGCGATGATCGTTCGCGTTGTATTAGGAAACACATTTCTTGTCATGGTGACGATCCCAAGGACGGACGATCAGGACGATCCCTAAAGTTCCCTTAAGCGTTCGTTAATTCCATATTTGCATTAAAATTGATATGTCACGGCAGCCGATTGGTTTCTACTGTATAAACCGGCAGCAATACGACACTATAATAATAAAAAAACATAAAATGTAATAAAAAAATACCCCTTAAAAATAAGTAGGCAGTTAATTATAATATATATAACAATGTAACCCACTTACCTGATATTTTTTTTAGGTAGGTAGATATTTGATAGCCAATATAATATTTAGGTATCGCAGAGTGCTTAATGGTTTTTCTGATATCCTCTTGATTCCACAAAATATACAACAAGAAAATAATTCAATATTTTAAACGAAATAAAATATATTATTGTAATGATCGCAATTCATAACCAACTTAAAAAAACGAAACTTTCTAAATTCAATAAATTAAATCACAGTTAAATAAAACTATTATTTAATTTTCTTGTTGTGTATTTTGTTACAGATTTTGCACACAACTGAAAATTCTATTTCATTTGTCATACTCGAAAAGCAATGTATTATTTAAACCGAGCAGTGGGTGGAAAATAGTGCTTTCTACCCTTTATGCCGATGTCAATACGCATCCCCCCGCAGGCAGCAGGGGGTTCGTATATGTAACTCGCCTTTAGGAGGTCGCAAAACTCAGCGCTGCAGCCCCCTCCCCATGACCACCCCATCCCACCCAGCCAAGAGATCACAGGAGTGAGATCACGGGAGGGGAAATACCGACTAAAAACATCGGCACTTGCTCTCTCACCGCCGTTTGGTGTATTATTTAAACGGAGCGGAGGGGGTGGAAAAAAGTGCTTTCCACCCTTTATGCCGATGTAAATACGTTTACGCAACCCCCCCGCAGGGGAGCAGGGGGTTCATATGTGGGGCTCGCCTTTAAGGGGTCGCAAAAATCTATGCTATGGCTCCCTACATGACCGCACCAAATTCCACCCAGCCCAGAGGCTCAGTGAAATTACGGGCGGGGGAATACCCACTAAAAACATCGGTACTTGCCCTCTCACCGCCGTTTGATGTATTATTTAAACCGAGCAGCGGGGGAAAAACAGTGCTTTCCACCCTTTATGCCGATGTAAATACGTTTACGCAACCCCCCGCAGGTGAGCAGGGGGTTCGTATGTGGGGCTCGCCTTTAAGGGGTCGCAAAACTCAGTGCTACGGCTCCCTCCACGACCACCCCAAATTCCACCCAGCCAGAGGCTCAGTGAGATCACGGGAGGGGGGAAAACCCACTAAAAACATCAGGACTTGCTCTCTCGCCGCTATTTGATCGGGGGATCAAATAGCGGCCATTTTTGGTAGAAACCCCACCGACTTAGCGGCGCGCCTGGTTATCCGAGCCTCCTCGCGGTTAGGTCTAGCGACTCCCTGTGCAAAAGGTTGCTTTGTCTCCCTTTACGCCGCCGTCCATAGCCTCTGTTCTACCTTCGGTCGTCTACGACACCGTCTCCTGTCTCATCGGACTACAAATATACCTGTGATTTCTCTGGAAGTCCAAAATCCCCCGGTATAGTTACAATACAAACTGCTGTGATCCTCTATCCTCCCTCTGTCTCTCTTTCATGGGCCTTGTTGCACTAAGACTGAACCAAGGCAAGTATTTTCCATATTCTATAATTAAACGCTTATATGAATAAATATTTATGATATTACTAGCGATCGCTCGTGAAATTGTCTGCGTGGACGTTATTTCTCTATCCTTCGGGAATAGAGGGCCTGTTAAAAAAAGAATTACGATAGTTGAATGCAATTCGTTGTTCAATTTCCTTGATATTGAACCTTATTTCTAAGTCAGTATTGTCACGAAGTGGGACGAACATCGTACGCTTATTGCGATGCTTTTTTGTAATAGGCCTTCAGACCTTTTTTCGGAATAAAAGGTTCTATACGGACCTAGGTCCTTTATGTAGGTATGAACCTCTATACTAAAAAAAGTTGAGAGTTACAAGTCGTGATAAAGTTTGGCCACATGATAGAAACTGATCTGTAGGCTGTTTCTAACTAATATTGAGCTGGGCCAAGCTATCCTTACATACAGTTCCCTACGGCGGCGGGTTGAATAGCGCACTTTTCCCGGCTTAATTCTAAAAACTATAACAATTCAGGTTTAGCCAATAGGTCAAATGTGGTATCATTTTCGGATAAATCAATAACGTAGAACTTATTTCTGATATTAAAAAACAATTTATTAGGCGGTTTCTGAAAAATTACACAATAACCAACATTTTTAAACTTCATTTTTTTAGTTTGTTTAGGTATTGGCACTTGTTTCAGTATTTTCAAAAAAACTACTTTAAAGAAGCGTTTTTCAGGTTAATTTGTAATATGCTTTTGTTATGTTAACTATATTTTATACAATTTGTGCTTAACCCAAGTAGTTGAGGTCTATTGTTTGCGGAGACCCAGCTAGTCAAAAATATGCATTTTTTTACGAAATAAAAGGGGTTTCCGTTCCGTTCGGAAGCATTTCTCACTTTTTTCGTTTATATTTCTGTAAAGTTAATTAAATTTTCTACAATTTGAGCCTTACTTGAGTAGTCTAGGTTTACTAGTTGTCTAGGCAAAATCTCCGCAAATGATGGACTTAAACTACTGCAACTAGTAAACCTAGTAAACCTAGACAACTAGTAAACCTAGACTACTCAAGTAAGGCTCAAATTGTAGAAAATTTAATTAACTTTACAGAAATATAAACGAAAAAACTGAGAAATGCTTCCGAACGAAACGGAAACCCCTTTTATTTCGTAAAAAAATGCATATTTTTGACTAGCTGTTTCTCCGCAAACAATGGACCTCAACTACTTGGGTTAAGCACAATATAGTTAACATAACAAAAGCATATTACAAATTAACCTGAAAAACGCTTCTTTAAAGTAGTTTTTTTGAAAATACTGAAACAAGTGCCAATACCTAAACTAAAAAAATGAAGTTTAAAAATTTTGGTTAATGTGTAATTTTTCAGAAACCACTTAATAAATTGTTTTTTTTATATCAGAAATAAGTTCTACGTTATTGATTTATCCGAAAATGATACCACATTTGACCTATTAGCTAAACCTGAATTGTTATAGTTTTTAGAATGGAGCCGGGAAAGTGCGCTATTCAACCCGCCGCCCGCCATATGGAACTGTATGTAAGGATAGTTTGGCCCAGCTCAATATTAGTTAGAAACAGCCTATAGATCAGTTTCTATCATGTGGCCAAACTTTATCACGACTTGTAACTCCCAACTTTTTTTTTATAGAGGTTCATACCTACTATTATGGACGTTTTATTAAAGATAAATGTCCTTTTCTGTACCCCTGAAAATGTGTATGCCAAATTTCATTTATCGGTTGAGTAATTAAGACGTGAAAGCGTAACAACCAAACTTACAAACCTTCGCATTTATAATATTAAAGTTAGGATTTCTCAAAATTCGACTAAAAGAGACTTCCTTATTCTTTTACAATTTACCTATGAGAAAATAAACGGCTTTGATTAAGTTTATATTTGTGTATTTTAATGAACTAAAATTAATTATTAGCTAAAATGGAAGGGCACTAATAAGAAGCTTATTTAATTATTTGGCCAGCAACTAAATATTATGTTCACAAAAAATAAATTGACAGGCCAACCTTGTTCTGCAAACAATCTTGAAATCGGCAGCACTTCAATGATAATGCAGCTTTAGCTTGTAAACAATATAATTTTTACCTCTCCAGCGCAATAAAACTTGCAGCAAAATCGCTTTCTGCTGCAAGTGTGAGTAAACGTAATTTGATTTCAAACACCAACTTTAGAAATTACTCGGTGCTACAAAAATAAACTAAGCTACTATTTGTTAAGAAACTTATTTTGATCTAACTAAAAAACTTTAACTCATAAAGAAAAAGAAGAGGAAAGGAGAGAAGAAAAGGAAAAGAGAAGGGAAGAGAAAAGAGAAAAAGAAGAGGAAAGGAGAGAAGAAAAGGAAGAGAGAAGGGAAGAGAAAAGAGAAAAAGAAGAGGAGGAGAAAGAAGAAAAGGAAGAGAAAAAGAAAGATAAAAGGGAAAAAGAAGAGGAGGAGAAAGAAGAAAAGGAAGAGAAAAAGAAAGATAAAAAGGAAAAAGAAGAGAAGGAGAAAGAAGAAAAGGAAAAGAAAAAGAACGAGATAAAGGAAGAGGAAGAGAAAAAGAAAGGAAAAAAAGGAGAGAAATCGTTCATCCCGTTCCTCTTGGGAGCAGTGCAAGGACATGGAAGAGAAAGAGGTAGGAAAGGACGGGGTAAGGGGAAGTAAGGGAAAGGGGTTGGCGAAGATAAGGGGGAAAAGGGAAAGGATGAAAGGAAAGAGGAAGATAAAGATGAAATGCGGTATATAGTCACGTAGTGTTCATCGACAATCGCTTGTAAAATCTGATCGCAAACCTAATTTCAATGAGGTGGCGATTCGATTTTACACGCGATTGTCTATAAAAAGCGCCAATTGACTCTCGTGTAAATACCACATCATTTTTTTTCACACAAAAGCGATTAATGATGTTTATTTTATACATATACTGGCTAAAAATATTTTTGCTCATAAGCGAATTTTGTAGGTCATTTAAAAAAATAGATTAAAAAAAATGACATAGGATTATTTAATGTCCTCAACATTTAGAAAAAAATAATTAGATCAGCACCCTTACTATGCGCGCCAAATAAGAATAGTACTATCAAACGGCAATCTTGATCTTATTTCCTTTTCTTGCCCCTAAAGTGGAAGTGAAACGCAAACAAAAATGGTTTTGACAGTCCTATTCTTATTTGGCTCGCATAGTACTGTTTAACTATCTTCTACATTTTCGTAAAAAGCTTAAAGATTTCTTAAATTATTAAGCTACTAAACATTACTTGAATAACAGGCTAATTATAAAAATCATATTGCATTGGAAACTAACATTGATATAACAACATTATTTTTGTTAAGATAAATAATATTTTAGAAAATATCGACTCACCCGTAGCACCTCAGACGGGACACGAACCTGCACCCTTGGGATTCCGGCCCGATGCACTGTCCAATTATGCTACCGAGACGCTAATTGAATCGGAGATATTTTTTAGTACTAACTTTCTACTAACGCCGCAAGCCAGCGTTATTTCATCAAAGAGGAAATATGTCACATTCGAAGGAAATATCTTTCCAGATGTCTGACAATCGATAAAAATAAAACAGCTATTATTATTAAATTTAAAAAACATATGCTATTTTTTAGTAACACCTAGCACCTCAGAGCGGTGTCTGAGGTGCTACGGATGAGTAAATTTTTTCTAGTAATTTTTCTAATATAATAATATAATTTATCTATATCATTGTAAATGATATAAAGTGCTCTATTTTAACAACATATTACTAAACATCATATTGCTTTTTGGATAAATAAAAAGCCTGTATTAATACATAAACATAAACACGGCACGCCGTCACAGAATAGATATAAGTACTACCGTACAGAAAGGAAACTCTTCGCCCCGCCCCAGAATCAATTACCTCACTCCACCGGCGCCCACCGCGCGAGTTCCTTGTGCCGATCCGTGTGCTCATTCAATAGCTCGCACACAGTTGCGCGTGTTCAAAAACGTCACTGTGTAGCGTCTGTGTAATAGGTAGTTGAAACGCGACGCTTGTTTGGAGTGCCCGGGGTGTGGCGCCGTCAGTCGTCGCACACAAAATCAGGACAAGACAAGAGCAATGCTGCCAGCACACGTGGGCCAAATAATTACCTCAGTGATAATAACAAAAAAATATTAAAATTAAAATCAACAATTTATGTTTTGTATTAAATAGTCATCAAACTTTCGAATGCTTAAATATCAAAATATATATAAAAAAATTGCTGCAAATAATCAGTTTTATTTATTTTATTTTATTTTGTGTTTATTATGTCTTAACTATTTTTTCTACATTAACAAATTTGTATGTTTAACTCGAGAGCATTTTTTAAATGTTTTTATTTATTTTCATTTATTGCATACTAACTGTACACTGTGCTTCAATCAATCAATTTAAGTCGACACTCGAGCAAAAAATAATATTGCTCACTTTTTGAAAAAAATATTAGTGTCTGCTTAATAAACAGTCGGTGCGTAAAATAACTATTTGGTCAGCAACATTTCAAAATAGGTAAGCAGAGAAAACTTGATTGCAAACAGTAAATCTGATATAGTCAAATATTAAAATCGAAGTATCCTCTATACTCTCTTCAGATACGAGTTATAAAGACATCAGTGGTCGGCGAAGCGCCAGAAAGGACGTTTTTGTAAAACCCTTACCCCCACAACCTCTTAAAAAGGCGACTGATTTCCAAATTTTGGCGCCGGGGGAAAGAATCTTGCTCGTACTTGACCGTTTTTAATGACTTCGTTAAATAGTTCTTATATACCTTCAGGGTCTCTATCCTATTTATCACATCATACGATCTTTCATATGGTGTAAAAAAAAACAAAAAACCGACTTCAAAAAACCTACCTCTAAAAAGCAAGAAATAATATTCGTAATAATAAAACACGTCTATTGAAGTCGGGTGGGGCTGGAGTACAAATCCCTTTTTTTTATTCTAAAAGCCCCACCCGACTTCAATAGACGTGTTTTATTATTACGAATATTATTTCTTGCTTTTTAGAGGTAGGTTTTTTGAAGTCGGTTTTTTGTTTTTTTAAACAATTTTTATTTTTTTATTTTTAGTGTAGGTACCTTTTGTATTAGGTAGTGTAGGTAAATTATTTAGGTAGAAATTAAAATCGGCTCAGCCAAACGTGAGTTAATCGTGGAGAAACAAACATACATGCGGGTCAAACTGAGAACCTCCTTTTTTAAGTCGGTTAAAGAACTACACTAAAGATATCCCTTTTCCCAACAAAAAAATAATTATCTTATTTTCAGTTCATAAACAAAGAAGTTATACGACTGATTATCGAGGTAGTTCACACAAAATCATACTATTTTCGTGCTTTTTTTCAAGATTACTTGAAAAGTACTGAACCGATTTCAAAATTTTAAAAAATGGGACCAACTTGGAAGTTTACTTAATGTAATACCGTTTGAATCATTTCAATCGGTCCAGCCGTCTTTGAGTAATCGGTGTACATCGGTGTACATACAAAAAACAAAAAAAAAACAAAAAAAAAAAAAAAAAAACGGGTCGAATTGAGTACCTCCCTCCTTTTGAAGTCGGTAAAAAATAGCTTTATTTTTTAGCTCAGACGCACTGTTAACGTAAGCGTAACATAAAAATATCCGGCTAGTTAAAGAGTAGTCGCTAATAAATTCAAACTAAAGATAAACCTTGAAGAAGCAATTCGTCGTTCAATTTACTTGATATTGAACCTTATTCGTAAGTCAATAGTGGCACGGAGTGGGACGAACATCGTACGCTTATTGCGATGCTTTTTTGTAATAGGTCATCATACTTTTTTTCGGAATAAATAAATGTCCTTTTCTTTACCCGTGACAACGTGTATGTAAAATTTCATTTATTGGTTTAGTAGTTAAGACGTGAAGGCATATTACCTAACTTACATACTTTCGGATTTATAATATTAAAGTTAGGATAACTCAAAATTCGACTAAAGTAGACTTCCTTATTCTTTTACAATTTACTTATGATAAAATAAACAGCTTTGATTCAGTTTATATATGTGTATTTTAATGAACGAAATTAATTATTAGCATAAATGAAAAATCTATTACCACCTTTTGTAATTGCACGGCGCTAAAAAAATAAACTAGGCTGTAGTTTATTCAGATCAGTATTTTGATCTAACTATTTAACTCATAAAGAGCAAGAAGAAAAGGAAGAGAAAAGTGAAGAGGAAGAAATAGAGAATGAGGAAAGAGGAGAGGAAAAGATAGAGAAAAAAGAATAGGAAGAGGAGGAGAAAGCAGAAAAGGTAGAAGAAAAGATAGAGAAAAAAGAAGAGGAAGAAGAAGAGAAAGAGGAAAAGGAAAAAAAAGGAAGAGGACCGAGTCTTCCCGTTCCTCTTGGGAGCGGTATGGCAAGGACGGGGAATGGAAGAGGTAGAGAAGGACGGGGTAAGGGGAAGGAAATGAAAGGGAAGGGGAAAGGGAAGATAGGGGGAAGGAAGAGGAAGGAACGGGAATAAAGGGTAGAATTGGAAAGAAAGTGGATGGAAAAATACATGTAGTGTTATGGCAAGGCAATATAGTCATAGACTTCGAACAACAAAGGCTTCGGCTGGGTACAGAAGCGCGTCTTACTCTAAAGTCGTAGGTACTTATTGCAAAAACCGATTAATCTGCACTTTTTTTTAAATTGAGGTAAATATACCAATCGACTTGTCTCCTCAAAACGAAGCTACATATAAAACCCATTATCTGCTACGACGTTATTTGTCGGAAATAAGTACTTATTACTCTCATCAAAGCCCACCTTGAAGCTGAAATTTTGTAGTTAGGTTCACTTTATGGTGTAGGCTTGACATTATAGGACTGATTTTTTATAATTTCCTTGGGGTAAGGGTTGAACAGTAGCTCTACCATGAGTTGGTATAGTAAACTACAATAGTTTACTATACTCGCTAGCGAGCATCGAGTAACGTTTTGGCCTTTTTCATAGCAATTCGGTACCATGAGTTACTAATTGACAGATGGTATCGAGAAATACCATAACGATAGTAGTAAAGTTACTCACTTGCGTTTTGAGGCGTGAGATCAATGAGTATACCTTTTACTATCCTCTATGGCATAGAGGAATGTAAAAAATAGGAACAACAAAAGAGAATGTAATCAAACCGCGGTACAACATAGTCATTGGCGTGAATACTTCTATTTTAATTTAATTTAGTATTTTTTGTGTCTAAAATAGTCTAAATGATGTCTTTCAAAGCTTATTTAGCATAAAATATGTGCGCCACAGCTGCATAATGCGACGAAATCAAGGGCAAATTATAAACCGATAAATATGAAAACCCGTGTTAGAAATCCTCTAGTCAGGGGGTGGGTCAGGTTGTGCCCAACGCTGAATAGTGGCCCTTCTAGGTGGGCCCTCCATTCAGTGGGCTTACTAAGGTCACCATTCAAATACGCCGTAACGTAATGCATTCCTCCAATTTGAAACTAATATAAAAAAGTTTAATTAAGTACTTTCCTATCAAGCATAATTGTTACAAAATTAGAAAATATTGTGTTAAATCTAAATAATAATCTACTTAGTTGCAAATATGTTAATTCCGTCCATATCAAGGTAATAAGCACTTGATACAAATAAGGCCTATTTAATTTTAAGTCTTTAAATATTATTAAATTTATTATTTAACAGTAGGAATATAAGAAAACAGTTCTAACTAAATGTAATTTTCCGAAAAATTGACTTTGGCCGTAATAAATCGATTACACTTATTAAATTAAGGCCTATAACTTTTTTATGTTAAATTGAGGTTAAATATGAAACCATATTAAATAAAAACATCTTATCAATAAATTTGAATATTTATTATAACAAAGTAAAGATTCATGTTATAATATATTCAAAAAAAGATCTCACTTTAAGTCATAGATTTGTATCATTTTGGGCCTTATTTGTTTATTTAATATCATATTTGAATAAGGCACAAAAAAACGTAGGTATCTGCCGCATGTCGCTCTGCCAGGTTGTATTTCGTCCAATTTGTACGTTTTTATTAATTTGGAAGGAAAATTGGATATTTTGTCGATTGTTGGATGATACACACACTATCTGTAATGAAATAAGTAAACCATAAGTTGTATAAGTTGCGGGATTCTCATTAAGCTCTACCGTGTTGAAATAAGACCTAGGCTATTATCGTAATCACGCTCTGTCCCCCCTACTCAAATGGCCAACATTCTATGCGTTTGAACGCTACGTTATTACGTGCCGTAAGCTTGTCACACAATATCAAAGTCTGAGATTTACATAAGCTTGCGACACGTTATTTAATCGTCTATTGCTCATATTTTAAGATTTTTAAGCTTTAAAAGTAAGGTTGGCCATTGGAGCATGGGGGCAGGTCGTCTTTAAAAAATTGCAATAAATGCATCTATAGCCAATAGTAAAAACAAATCAAGGTCATGGATAGCTAATCATAAATATTAAGAAACAATTATAAGAGAAGCTTAAACTAAAACAGCGTAAGTTTTATAAAAACTTTCATAAATGTATTTTCCTGGTTGGATTTAGGATTATCTGAGTTTTCTAATGATTTGTACTTGGACGAATCGTCCAAGGATTTGTACATATCAAGTACCAACCTTTTATTTCACCTTTCCATAAACTCCTCTAATCGACTGCTTCTAATTTTATTCTTATCAATCTTAACAAGCTAGCTATTGCACAACAAAATACGCAAAGAAAACACAAAATAAATAATTATTAAAACGTGAAAATTACATTTGACATCTTCGATTAGACATAAATAGTAACCATAGAGGAAAGTAAAAAGATAGTAACCAACATAAATTCAAAATTCACTTACATTCGGTATACACGCACTAACTAGTGTTTTTTTACTTAGTCGGATTATAATTGCAAACTAAGGTAAACGACCAATATTTCGTGTTAGTACGTTATTTCGTTTAGTTTTTTTTTCTGTCGCAAATTATTGATTATTACACCTACATTAGTACAAAATCTATACCACATAAACTGTCTAAAAATCAAGTACCAACATTTTGGTAACTGAACTGAGACACGGTTACGGTATCTATCCATTACCGTGACTGAGGGCAATGCGACGTTCAAAACTCTCAGTCGTCGGCACAGACAGCTTTATGGCGTGTATTCCCTGTCACCACCATAAGATTAGCGCTCGTATGTACCTACTTCTTAAGCTCACAGAAAGTCAATTTGAATAAAACTTTAAATAGTTAAATAGTACAACTGATCCCGTATGCCCGTAGTAACTTCCAAACGAAAGGTCCGATTAGAATAATTTAAATAAGAATTGACATGTAAATAATCAACCTAGATCATTAAATTATATAGTTGGATAAGGATTAATATCATGAAACAAAATATGTAATCATTTTTCGATTCTACTCCAGTTTTGATTGACTAATTTGAACAAAAAGTGGTCATTGCGACTACACTATAAAAATTAGATATACAGGGTGTCCCAAAACTTTGCCACATAGAGGGAAAGTACCTTAAATATTTAAGATAGGAAAATTTTTTGAAAGAAACTTTGAACAACCCTCGAGTAAGGGTTGCAGCCAAGGCCTGATTTCGAGGGTGTACTATTCAATAAAAATCCACTTAGTACACGACAGGTGTATTGGAATAATTAATTTTAACAAAATTGTCTCATGCCTTATACTTCTAACAATACAACTTAATAGCACGATTAATCTAACAGTGCCATCTTGCCATTTTGTTTTTAAAAAGAAACCGAACTGCATTCAAAGATTTTTTTAAATCGCTTACGTTTCGATACAAATTGATACAAATTTGTAATAATGATAATTTAAATGTTAAATTTCATGGTCTTCCTTTTGTTTAAGATGCTGTCTCACTTAAGAAAAAATAATCCTTATGAGTAACCCTTTTGATTGGTACCGTTAAAATAAATTTAAAAAAAAAACGTTTTTGTTGGGTTCGATTCCTGGTTAAGGCAGGTGATTTTCCAAAAATCTTTGAATGCAGTTCCAATTATTTTTAAAAATAAAATGAAGTCTTCTTTCAGTAAAATTTCCCATCTTCAATATTTAACGTACTTTCCCTCCGTGTGGCAAAGTTTTGGGATACCCTGTATAGCCGCGCGGATTTTTTTGTGGGTAATAATAAAACTATATTGGGGAATTCTCGATCCAAGTCGGCGAAAAGAATTTGCAATTTTCGAAAATTTTGGAAAATCTCAAAAAGTTACTGACCTATTTTAGGAATTCAAATTCCACTTTGAAGCCCTCTGGCAGACGTACAATTTGACATATAGCCCATCCGCGTACCTTTTATATCAGCGAAACTACAGGCAAATGTCACAATTTCATAAATCGGGGCACAATACTCGATCTCGTAAACATGGTTAGGTTTATGTTTACGTGCCATACAATACGTGCCGTACAATGCCATCTTTGGCATTTTTTAAATCAAAAATTAATTCTACGTTATTGATTTTTCCGAAAATTATACCAAACTTGGCTTAGTACTATACTTAGGCAGTTATTAACATCAGACTTCATGAAGGCTGAACTCTCCCCTCTCCCCCACCTACATGAAAAATCCAGGTGGCTCCACTTCGTAAACCCATCTTAGGAACACAAAGATCAATCCTGGTGAAGGAAACCTTTGGTTAAGCAATAGCCGGATTTTTATTATTTTTGTCGCGTACAGTCACTACCATAAACTTTGACACACCATAGCTTGGAAACTATAATTTGTATCAAAATGAATAGCTATACTTATTTGTAGGTAATTTATCAGTAAATAATTGAATTATTGACCATTTTGTCCTAGCTTGTATGGTTTTCCTGAAAATTTAGAAAATCTGTAAAACGGGTCACATTTCTAGGGGGGAGGGGTGACGTGGTAGAGGGGAGAGGGGGAGAGTTATTTTTATAATGTACTCGCCTAAAGCTATAACATAGCCACATTAAAACTTAACTATTAATTTCGCCATCTTCCTCATACATTTAGAATGAATATCCTAAGTCTTAACATGCCGAAATATGGGACATTTACCCCATATCGAGTTTACATAGTTTACATTAGCGAGGATGGTAAACTCGTGGATGGTGAGCACATTTACTATAGATTTTAGTTCTTCGCGTATCCGCTAGAGGCTCTGCTTCAATTTCCCATACAAATTGCTAACGCGGTCGATATCGAGAATGGTTTTTGTAAACTCATGGTAGTGCTACAGATGAAATATACCGTTAACTGTTTACATTCAGTGACTTCGCAGGTGACTTGAGTCAATTAGCGCTTTTTATCGACAATCACTTGTAAAATACAATCGCAAACCTAATTTCAATAAGGTGGTGATTGGATTTTACAAGTCGACTTGTGTAAATGCCACATAACATCACATTTTTTCTTCACATCAAAGCGACTAATGATATTAATTTTAAACATATACTGGCTATGTATTAAAGCGGATTATGTCATCACATTGAAAATAATTTCAAACAAGTGCGAGTCGGACTTGTTCACGAAGGGTTTCGTACCAAAAAACGGCAAATAATTACGTTTGTTGTATGGGAGCCCCCTTAAATATATTTTTTTTTCTGTTTTTAGTATTTGTTGTTATAGCGGCAACAGAAATACATCATCTGTGAAAATGTCAACTTTCTAGCTATCATGCGGTTCATGAGATACAGCCTGGTGACAGACAGACAGACAGACAGACAGACGGACAGCGGAGTCTTAGTAATAGGGTCCCGTTTTTACCCTTTGGGTACGGAACCCTAAAAATAGATTCAATAGAAATTGCCAGTAAAGATGACAGAGGATTAGTAATTTTGACATCATTGAGAAAACACCATTTAGATGAGCACCCTTACTGGTTAATTATATTTTACTTTTTCGTAAAAAGCTTAAAGATTTCCTTAATTATAAAGCATCTAGATTTAAACATTATTTAAATAACTGCTTGTTTAAAAAAATCTACAACATATTTTTGTTAAGAGAAATAATAATAAATTAGAAAAAATCTACTCACCCGTAGCACCTCAGACGGAACACCAACCCGCACCCTTGGGATTCCGGCCCAAAACGAACTGACCAATTATGCTACCGAGTCGCTAATGGAATAGGCGATATTTTCTAGTATTTTCCACTTCCCTCGCCGCAAGCCAGCGTTATTTCATCAATTTGAGGAAATACCCCCGACATTCTAATGAAATATCCTTCCAGATGTTTGAAATGAATCAGCTATAATTATAAATTTGAGATTTTTCGCATTAACATCACAAATGCTACGTATATTTTAATAGCATGCACCTCAGACGGGCTCTGAGGTGCTAAGCATGAGTAAAGGTCCATGCCCACGGGTCTATAGAAGTTCCGGCCCATGGTACACCCCAGTGTACACAGACAAATTGTGCATTAAATGAAAGCATGGCATGTCAAAAACTCAATAAACTGAAATTGGTTAAGAAAATAAGTCGCCTTTTTTAGATAAAACTTTTTTTTTCGTCAGTATGAGCACAATTTATTTTAACAATTTTCATATCAAAGGCATTTGTTTTATCGTTTTAGTCACTCGAAGTCAATTTTAACTAAATGTAATGTAAACAACATTGAATAAACTAACCAGAGCTGCTTCCAGAATCCAATGCATGCGAGAGTCAAGTGAGCAGTTTCCATTCCAGATTATGGTCATATAAAATAGCGGGGCCTTACTCCAAAGTTCGGGATAGGGTCTCGGAGTCCATTAGCGTAAAATGGTTCAAAAAGTAAAGGATGCACGAGAAAAAACACACTCACTGCAAAACACTTCCAATACAAAACAAAACAACAAAACACAAACAAACGAAACGACAATCAAACGTTGTGACGTCGCTATCGTCGTACTGTCACGTGACTATACTGTCAAACTGACAGCAGACTAGCCGAGTACACAGTGCTGCCATTTTTCTATTGGAATCGATTACTAAATCGATTTTAGTCTTGTTCAATACTGTTTATAATCTAAAAAATATTTTATCATATTACTGGTTTTAATAAAAACTATATTTTTTTGAAGTTATACTCAGTCAAACAAGTATTACCGTTACAAATAATGTTAGTAATTAATAATATATTTTGTTGGTATCGATTTTTATATCGAATCGATTGTTTACGAGATTTTTCCGTACCTAGAGTAACGTCACTCGGATAAAAATCTTTGAATTGTTATTAAAATGGTTTTGGTGATGGCGACTTTATTACATAACAATTCCAATTGCTTTATTTAAATATACTGTATCGGGATTTTCACCATGTACCTTTTTATTTTTGAGACTCCGATATTTCGGCGCAGTTGCATGCGCCATGATCACGGAAGAACTGTCGGTTGTCACGTGCGGGTAGATGTTATTGGCAGACGAATTGGTCTACCCTCCGTCTAGTTCTTTTATTACGGTCGGTACCGGTACCATTGTCTGCAAACTCACTATTCACTCGAATCTGTTCTCGACACACGACACTCACTGTATCTTTACGCTGAACGGCACTTTTTTTATTTTTGTTGTTTTGACACAGCCGGACTACTGGATTCCAGACACTCGACAGTTTAAACCCATCATCACGATTGAAATTTTTGTATTTGGTAATTTCAATCGCTTCCCTGACCATTCTTGGTATGTAGTGGCGTTCTGTGGAGATGATCTGAGGGTTATGTAACTCGATCCAGTGATTTGTGTCCGAATGAATTAAATGTTCAGCGATGGCCGATTTTTGCGTATCGTTGTTTTTGACCGCTTTTATGTGTTCCTTTATACGGCATGCTATTGTGCGTTTAGTTTGGCCGATATATGAATTACCACAACTGCAGTCGATCTTATAAACACCAGGTTTCTCCAAAGGAAAACTGTCTTTCGGGGACCGTAGACATTGCGATACCTTTTTTAAAGGAGTGAAGATAGTTTTTATGGCGTACTTTTGTACGCCATAAAAACGCCATTCCTAGATGTCAAGATTAAGGTGCGCGCTGACGGTACACTCAGCCACTCTGTATACAGAAAACCCACACACACACAGATCGTTACCTCAAAGCTACCTCGCATCATCATCCTAGGCATCTAAACTCTGTAATGGCATCACTAACAAACCGTGCATATGATCTTTGTGATGATGAACACCTAGAGAAAGAGTTACAACACGTGCGGCATGTCCTCCAGAGCAATGGATATTCAGGAAAGCTTCCACCTAGACACATGAAAAAGCACCAATTACAGAGGCAGGAAGTAGATAGACAGCCAGTATTTTTGCCATATGTAAAGGGAGTGACGGATAAGGTCTCAAATATATTACAAAAGTACGCCATAAAAACTATCTTCACTCCTTTAAAAAAGGTATCGCAATGTCTACGGTCCCCGAAAGACAGTTTTCCTTTGGAGAAACCTGGTGTTTATAAGATCGACTGCAGTTGTGGTAGTTCATATATCGGCCAAACTAAACGCACAATAGCATGCCGTATAAAGGAACACATAAAAGCGGTCAAAAACAACGATACGCAAAAATCGGCTATCGCTGAACATTTAATTCATTCGGACACAAATCACTGGATCGAGTTACATAACCCTCAGATCATCTCCACAGAACGCCACTACATACCAAGAATGGTCAGGGAAGCGATTGAAATTACCAAATACAAAAATTTCAATCGTGATGATGGGTTTAAACTGTCGAGTGTCTGGAATCCAGTAGTCCGGCTGTGTCAAAACAACAAAAATAAAAAAAGTGCCGTTCAGCGTAAAGATACAGTGAGTGTCGTGTGTCGAGAACAGATTCGAGTGAATAGTGAGTTTGCAGACAATGGTACCGGTACCGACCGTAATAAAAGAACTAGACGGAGGGTAGACCGATTCGTCTGCCAATAACATCTACCCGCACGTGACAACCGACAGTTCTTCCGTGATCATGGCGCATGCAACTGCGCCGAAATATCGGAGTCTTAAAAATAAAAAGGTACATGGTGAAAATCCCGATACAGTATATTTAAATAATGTTAATAACCATGGAAATTTAAAACAATATAATTCCAATTGCATTATTCATATTAAATTAAATAATGATTTTTAAATTTTATCGAAAGTTTGTACACGGTATTTTAAAGTTGGGCCGTAGATGAGCGTAAGCCAAATTTCTAGTACTTTTTCTTATATTATTATTTATATTTATTGTATCGCAATAGCAGGTTCGAAAATTAGTCTAGCAATGTATTTACATTACTACACTAATTTTCGAACCTGCTCACAAAATTTCACGAGAATTTGAATTGAATTGTTGGACAAACAATCAGACAGCCGGAAGGACACACGAAAGAATTTTTGACCAAGCTGAAGCAGAGATGCTTCGCTCTCGTTTCGCGCTCGCTCGGTCAAAAAAATGTAAAAAAGTACAAAAAGCATTGTCTTATTGTCATAACTGTGGCTTATAGATACGATAAGAACAAACACCTTTTATTTTTTTATAGACTACAAAGATAAAAAAAAGTCACCGGTAAATTCTGTTTTAATTTCTCATACAATATTATGATATTATTCAGTTATTTAATATATCGTCCCCGTTGTGTCAAAATTAAATAACTAACAAAACCAAAGTTTCGAGATATTCACGTTTTTCTGTTTTTTTTTCGTTAAAAGTGGCGATAACTTTTTGAGGTGAAGATAATTTACCGTCGGTCTTTTGATATGTTATACAACAGACTTATCTTTATTTATTAAATATTTTGCAATGATGTTACTTTGTATTATTTTATATTAAAAAATAAAAACGTAATTATTTAGTTTTGCCACAACGTATTTTACAACCAAGTTGCAGTTATAATGCTTTTGTATGTCACTTAGTAAGTTTTGCCACAACCAAGAAATTAAGTTTAATAATATTAGAATGTACTTATTTAATAAATGTTTATTCAACGCAAATAAAACTAATGGGTAAGTATGGTTTCCACATAATTAAAATTTAAATGAATAGCTTTATTTAATATTTACTAGCTATATTTATATTTATTTATTATTTACTAACTATATAAATAGCTTTATTTAAATCGGCCCCCAGTCCCCGGCAGCCCCGCTATTCCTAGCTACGGTAGCGGCTATGGTAACGGCGGGGCAGGGGGTGCTAAGAATCCCCAGGTGCGGCTCGGCTACAACCAATTACGAAAACTGCACCTGGCAAAATAAAACCCACGCACACTGAGAACCGACACGAAGTTAGTCGAGTTGGAAGAAGTTAAAAGCAAGTTACACTGGAACGTCATCATTAGGTTATCTGAAGTTCGAAGAGAGGGAGAGGACTCGATAGTCTTCGATTCCGGTAACTTGCTATACTACCGGGAGGGCGACCAACAGTCCCTAGGTGGTGTCGGGTTCATCATCAACAAGTCCCTTGTCAACAACGTAATTACCATCGGAAGTATGTCGACCAGGGTGGCGTACCTAATACTCAGAATATCCAAACGGTATTCGTTGAATGTTATTCAGGTTTACGCACCGACCTCGAAGCACCAAGATAACGAAGTGGAGGCTATGTATGAGTAGATCTTTACAGCCATACATAGCTACAAAACCCACGACACCGTTGTGATAAGGACTTCAATGCAAAATTGGAAAAACGATGCGGTGATGAGCTGAGAGTGAAGCAATATGGAGTTGGGCAACGTAATGCCAGAGGCCAGATGCTGGCCGACTTCATGGAGAAGGAGAACCTCTTTATAATGAACTCCTTCTTCAGAAACCCGGAAAGCTGGAAGTGGACCTAGGGCCGGTCCGGACGGTATGGTCAGAAAAGAGATAGATTTTATCATGTCGACGTAAAAGCAAATATTCAATGAAGTCACTGTGATCATCGCCGTCAAGACGGGGAGCGATGACCGATTGGTACGTGGCACATTGAATTTCAGCATAAAACTGGAAAGATCTCGACTGATAAAATCAACACTCCGACCATTGCCGGCCCATATTCAAAACTCCGAAAGCTTTCAACTCGAACTCCAAAATCGCTTCGAAACCCTTGAGAACAGCATAGATGTGGACGATCTAAACAACATGATGGTGGATACTGTCCGTACGGTAGGGTACAAGGTTTTTTAAGACCCGTCGTCCCAAGCTGAATCCACTCACCGACCACACACTCCTACTCATGGATCAGAGACGTGAAATAAGGCTCCAGAGTTCAGCGGATGCTCATCGTTATCGGCTGTTTAATAAACAGATATCTAAGTCTTTGACGAGCGACCTTTGCCAATTTAATACGAATCGTATTAAAGAGACCATCGAGCGGAATAAAAGCTCCAAAGTGTTCGCGAGAGATCTGTCTATTGGGCAAAGCCAGATGACGAAAGTGAAAACTGACGACGGACGCATCATCCCATCAAAGCCTGAAATTCTGAGGGAGATCTAGAGTTTCTATGGGCAGTTATATTCCACGCAGACACCTGTTGAAAGCAAGGCTAAAGACCCCAGAGCCAAGCTTACCCAACACTATACCCAAGATATCCCGGACGCCAGCCTGTACGAGATTAGTATGGCTCTCAAACAGCTGAAAAACAACAAGGCGGTATCGACGGAATCACTAAAGAACTTCTGAGAGCGGGCGGTAAGCCGATACTTAAAGTCCTCCAGAAGCTTTTCAATTCCGTCATCGTCGAGGGCAGAACGCCGAAGACACGGAACATGAATGAGATGATTTTGTTCTTTAAAAAAGGTGACCCATCTCACTGTCTTCTGAGTCATGTCTATAAGTTGTTTTCGAGAGGCCTTACGAATCGTCTCACTCACAGGTTTGACGACTTCCAACCTCCCGAACAAGCCAGGTTCCGAGAAGGCTTTAGCACCATAGACTAGATCCATACGCTACGGCAGCTCATACAGAAGACCGAGGAGTATAATCTGCCACTTTGCTCGGTGTTCGTGGACTACGAGAAAGCCTTTGATTCGATTGAAACCTGGGCGGTGCTGCAGTCTTTCCAAAGGTGCCAAGTGGCCTACAGATATATCGAGGTATTTATATAGAGGTATTTATACAAAAATGCCACCATGTTGGTCCGAATACAAAACCAGAGCACAAATTCTATCCAAGTGCAGCGAGATGTGAGACAAGGAGATGCTATTTCTCCGAAACTGTTCACAGCTGCGTTGGACTCGGCATCAACATTGATGACCAGTACCTAACACACCTTCGTTTTGCCGTTGATACAGTTCTTATGGCTGAGACCTTGGAAGACCTGAACACAATGCTCGAAGATCTCCGTAGTGCTTCCCAAAGAGTGGGTCTCAGGATGAACATGGGTAAGACGAAAATCATGTCGAATGCTCATGTTGTGCCGGCTCCAGTTCATGTTGGGAACACTACACTTGAAGTTGTTGACCATTATGTATACCTAGGACAGACAGTCCAGTTAGGTAAGTCCAACTTCGAGAAAGAGATCTCTCGTCGAATCCAACTCGGATGGGCAGCATTCAGGAAGCTCTCCAAAAAATCTTCATGTCCGATTTACCTGTGTCTTATGACGAAAGTCTATGACCAGCGTGTGTTGCCAGTGATGACTTACGACAGTGAAACGTGGTCACTAACTATGGGACTCACGAGGAAGCTCAAGGTCACGGGGGAAGCCGCTGGATACAGGCAATGCAAGACCGATCATCGTGAAGATCCTTGAAGGAGGCCTAAACCCAGCAGTGGGTGTCGTGCGGCTGATATGATGATGATGATGATGAATATTTACTCTGCTTGTTTTATTTTTATTCACAGTACCAAGTAGGCAAACTAACTAAGTGCACATATAGATTTTAAAATTATGTACAGTACAATCCCAACATTTTTAAAAAAAGAATTAAATAAGAGCATTTATTTAATTTTGCCACAGCCAAAATTTGAGCAATGTTTCGCAGTGAGTTGTGGCAGAATTAAATTAAGTTACTTATTGACTTTTTTTTTGTAGAAGCGACGCGACTTAGCTGTAGTTATTTAATTCATTTAAAAGTTATTCAGTTTTTCCACGTTAATTCTACAACAAATACTGTTGTAATATATGGTCAATAACATCATCATCATCAGTCACTAAATTGAAGATATCTTTGCAGATATCAATCATATCGTAACGTGATAAAGACCAAAATATAGCTAACACTTTCTACTTTACAAAAAACGGAAAAAGTGAATTTTGCCAAAAGTGTTAGTTATTTAATTTTGACACGACGGGGACGGTATTAGAAAAATACTAGAAAAAGCGACTCACCCGTAGCACCTCAAACGGTGCTGTATAATATATAATAATATATTCGAAATGAAAAGTAGAGTGTGTAGCACAAGGTCAAAGTTATCAATTCCATACTCGAATTTTACTATAGTCTAAGTATGTCATATGGAAATTTCTTCTTTTCGACCCTCGTCTAACAATCCATTAAATTATTTATTAGTGCGTTTATCTTCATTATTATTAGTGCGATAGTATAAGTAGAAGTATATAAGTAAAGGTGACAAATCAGAAACAACTTTTTGCTGAAGATGATCTTCCATATAAAAAAATGTAACAAAATATTATATATATATTGTAACTGCGACAAAATTTTGTAAGCAAAATCAATTTATTTAATCTTGCTCCCCTAATTGTCACTGAATTGCTCACCAAAGGTTTTATGGGTTTAAACGTCGGTCACTGATGCAGCTAAAAACGCCATTAGATTTGGCAAAATATGTGAAACTATATTTAGAATATTAAGATCTCAATGTACCATATTTTATGCAAATATATTATCTTTATCTTTATCTTACCTATCTAAAAATTTAAAGCAATCCAGTATGACATAAATTGCTGGTTGATTCGGAATATTTGCTAGCCAAAAGTTGCTGACCAACTAACCATTTTGACTGACTAAATACTAAAAACTGAACAAAATTTTCCATGGATGGAACATAGTTCGAAAAACGAAAAGAAAACATACTCCAATACAAAATGTATTGGTCAGCTGACCGACTATGGAAAGGTGAAAAAAATGACGTTTTTCGACCTACGCGTATGTTCTTATGGGAATGTTGTTCAGTTTTAGCAACACTATCACCTGTTGCAGTATTTGACAAGGTTTTTGTTACATAATTGTATTTTTCTGACCACAAAAATACGAATACTTTGCTAACCATATTTTAAACCAAATATAATGTATACTTAAACCTAAACATTTGCACCCCTTTTGAACTAAACAATTAAAGAGATGAGAAGATTGTATAATATTAAATTTCTGTTTCAGGTGGTGTGATAGGAGGACTTAACATTCTCGGTGAGTATAACCTTGTGTCTAAAATGCTAAATTGTTGTAATCCGCAAGCACTGATAAATTTATTTTAATTATAGTTCAAAACTATGAATATTAAAAAGAAAAGGCCCGAGTAATCATCCTTGAGGAAAACTTTTTTTTTGATATCGGAAACTTCAAAAATCCTATCGTATGTGAACCGAAGAAATGAGATACTTATTTTTTTTATTTGTATTTCAGATGGAGGTATCCTATGTAAGTATTATATTTTTGTCTAATAATCTGCAAAGACTGACTAACATCGCACCTTTGCTACGACAACGTGACATTTATGAAACCGCAACCTTCCAAGAGGTACTTCCAAATGGTGAAAAAACGTTTTCAAAGAGATGTCACGTTGTCATCGCAAAGAGACGTGGCTTCTTTGCGATGACAACGTGACATCTCACTAAAAGCGTTCTTCTTTATTATTTGGGGAAAGCTTTCTGGAAGATTGCGGTTTCAGGAATGTCACGTTGTCGTCGCAAAGGTGCGATATATCATTTAAAACTTATCACTATTAAATTATTGTGCTTATTGATTACCAATTCAATTAGAGATTTTAGCATTCTCAATGCTATTTATTAATATAATATAGGTCCTAGAAAAAAATCGACTCGTCACCAAAATCTTTCTCATGCGGGACTCGAACCCTAACCCAAACTTTAGGAGTCTGGACAAGTGGTCTCAGCAGTAAATTCTAGTTTCAACCAGGGAAAACTAGTTCTAGGAATTTAGTTAAAACTAGCAATTGCTAGCAATGCCGTACAAAAAATGTCCTCAGTAAATGTATCTCGAGAAAAACGCACGTAAAAAAAACTCGATCGAGTAACTTTTTATGATAAATTTATGCAGTGCCATCTACAGCTAATAAACAAAATCACATTTCCTATAGATAGTTTCAGTAACGTTTTTTTCTGGGTTATGTTCGTGCTACGGGTTATATAATATGTTGAATATTTCCTACATTTATTTTTTATTTCCTGTCACAAAATAAGATATTTTTTATGGAAATAATATAAAATACATTAATTTAATTATCATCACACGCCTCTTTGCGATGACAACGTGACATTTGCAAAACCGCAACCTTCCAGGAGGCTACTTCCAAAATAAAAAAACGTTTTCAATGCGATGTCACAATGCCATCGCAAAGAGGCGTCGCTTCTATGCGATGCGATGACAAAATCTCTTTGAATACTTTTTTTATTATTTGGAAGTAGCCTCCTGGAAGGTTGCGGTTTTGGAAATGTCACGTTGTCATCGCAAAGAGGCGGCACAATTTCTAGACCCGATAAAAAAATCGATACGATGAAATTGAGCTATGCGCTGCTCAGCACGTGGCCTGTGTGGTGGGTTATATGGCCATCCTCCTTAAGAATCCAACCGTATGAAGGCCTGTGCCCCAGCAGTGGGGATAATAAAAATGACTAACGTGCAATAAGGCCGCCATTTGTGTGCTTACTTTCTCCCTGTTTTTTGTTGTTTCTTTGCCCATAGTGTGCAATAAAGTATTTTATGTAAATCTTACTAATGTTTATAATTTCAGCTGGCGGTGAACAGAATTACTCCTAATAAGTAAGTTAATTTGAAAGCAAGACTAAAAGAAATTTTGTGCCATGGGCAACAGCATCGCTTAACACGCTCGCTGCGGCAACAAAAAACGTTAACTTTCCCATCCGGCTGTATCAGGTTCTTAAGACCTGTTACGTGACTTGCCGGCTGTGCGTTATCGGGTCGAAAAGATCTGTTCGACATGCTGTTGTTTTGATGAGATTATTTACGAGAATATGTAAGAATTAATGTTTTTCTTCAATGTAATGTGTTTTTAATAAAACAATTAAGATATAAATGAGACCGTAGCAGAATTGATTAACAACATAATATTTTAGGCATGTTTTAATCTATCGGATCTTTTAAACCCGACACCCGCACTAGATGTTCAAGATATCGATAGACATTTAGGGATGTGAGCAATAAGAGACAAGCATTATCGATAAACAGTAATCACATTTATTGGGTATTTGACACGTGATAATTAATAACACTGCAAGTAAAGAGTTTTTCTACACGTTATGTAGAAAAACTCTGCTTACGCTCGGTCAGGTGCTTGTTGAGCTTAAATAAGGCTGCTAAATCATTAAGTTGAATTGGTAATAGTTAATTTGAATCAATTCATCTGGCTGGATCAGACTAACTAGTAAATAACTTCAGTATAGTGAATCAAGATTACCCATCTCTGATAGAGGCTATCGATAACAACTGTATACGAGCACAGCACTAAAAATGGTGGTAATTCAGTGTGGCTATCGGGTCATCGGATATCAGATCTATTCAACCCGATACCGCACCTGACGAAAACTATTTACTTGTGGTCGGTATTGGGTCGAACAGATCTGAAGCAAGTTTTTTATACAAAATCGAAATATTTAACGTCATAATCATAAAACAATATTTGTCTCTTTCCTATGTCTAAAGAAACTGAATATATCTGTCCCGCACCAGCGTAAAGACAAGCATTTTTTCGCCGCACCGTAGGAAAGTATTGCATCGGGTGCTTCCGACCCCATGCCGCAGCGAGCGCGTTAACCACTACTAAAATTAAAAATTAAAATCGCTTGCACGCCACGCCTCCACAGCATACGTTTAGTTCGTGCAGGGCCGATAAGCGCGCACACAAATTTTGTTGCTTATTGGTTAAGTGACGCTGTTGCCCATTAGTACATCGTTTATAACCGTCCATTTGTAAATAATTATTGGCTTGCTATATCGCACTCTTAGCGCTATCGCACACAGGCAACTTAGTCTCCCAGCAACTGTTTTGTCTCTCACATCAAGTCCACGGGTTTATATGGAAGCGCGCACACGAAGCGACACGGTCGTCTGCAACTTTTCATACAAATCACGTGAGAGACAAAAAAGTTGCGGAGACAGAAGTTGCTCGTGTGCGATAGCGCTTAATAAAACAATGACCGATTCCAAAATCGCAAACTTTCGGGAATCAACGAAAAACTATTCTTCATTAATGATATTTTCTTTGAACTTCTATAAAATGGAAACTATTAGGCATAGCTCAAAAGTAAAACTGGGTACATAATTTTAAATATATGAATTTTTATAGTATGATGAAAAAAATATGAATAATTTGTTTTTTTATATTAAAAAAATGATATAAATCGTATGCTTTTGAGTTAAGTCGATATTTACAAAAAAGGTTGCGCTGGTTATTGGCCTATCTTAAAAAGTGTCTGTATACAACAAAGTGGTTACACAAGCTGATGCAATATTTAAAAATATATCGACTCAATACTAAATAAGTCATCTATTTTTCTTTCAATTTTGATAAAATGGCGACCTAATTCTATTCTATAAAAAAATCTTATAAAAATGTATCCTAATTTTCAATAAAAAATCGACGGATCTCAAAATCGGTCATTGATGCATACAAACGTCTCCCACTGCAGTCGGCGTAACCAAATAGAATATGGGCGCAACACTAAATTGGTCGCTATTCGGCTGAGATACAACGCGTGCGGGTGGGGAATGAATATTCATTCAAAAAAATTGAGTCTATATAGACTCAATTTTTTTAAACCCTGTTCCTTATGGAATAAAGATGTTTTTTCTTTACCAGATTGTAGAGCATGCTCTAAAAGGTAGGAATCTTATTGAAACTGATTTTGCCAAAATTTCGAATTCGGAAGTTGTTTTATTAAGAGTGCGAATTATACGCTATGAATTAAGCGATGCGCTGTAGGTACTACACAGCGCGTGGCCTGTGTGGTAGATTATATGGCACATCTTCCTTAAGAATCCATACATATGAAAGGCCTGTAAATTGGGGTATGTGTAACTAGCGCCACCTATCCTATGATAAGGCCGCAATTTGTGTACTTTCTCCCAATTTGATAATGAAGTTGGACGTTGGGCTGATGATGATGATGATAAAATTTTGATCTATTATCTATGTCTAATTTAAACGTCTAATAGCATTGTTATAAACCTTCGTGGTTTTCTAATGTTATTATTAGTAAAAAATTGTAACTTAGTTTAAAAAAAAGATTATTTGATTTAATAACTCGTTTCTAATCATTACTTAAAAGGAGAACCGGAAATCGTCATAGAAAAATGCTTTACTTGCATACGCTTGAATTTGGATTTAAAATATAGCCAATTATTAATACTACTACTACATGGATCAAGATCTGCCTTTCTATTGTCTAATTTAAAAATCTATCGCAATCGCTTTCAGGATGTAACACATTGAAGCTTCTTTTTGTCACAAATGAAAATTTACTAAAGAAATGCAGCAATGTGTCACATCCATCTGTCAAACGAAAGCGTTTGCGATAGATTTTTAAAATTAGACAATTAGCCCCCTGTTTTATTTTTAACGCATATAGCAAAATAATTACTTAATTATTAATATTTTTTTTATATGGAAACACAACTACGAAAACAACGAGTCGTTGAAATACTTTCAAATGTCAAAAAAGTCACTATGCAATGTAAAAACGTTGCTGCATAAACCATTTCGTAGCCTTTTCTCGAAATTAAGAAAACGAAATGTCAATTTGACTTCCCATTTGGCATTGATCTGTCATTTGGTTGACAGATTCCACAGACTAAAAATTTTAATCGTACAGCAGATAATTAACCACAGATTTAAAAAATGGAGGAGTAGAGATCCTGGTATTTTTTGTTAAGGCGCTTTATATAGGTAAACTAGCGCCATAAATACATTTATTATTATTACTTGTAAACCAAGTAAATATTTAAAAAAAGGAAACAACTATGCCCTCTTAAGCTGCCTTTTATATTTTTGAATATCCCTTAAATATTTTCCTTTCTTTGTACTACTTTTAATATTCATTTGAAACGACAGTCGCCACTTTTGGTTTAAATGGATTTTAAAACTTACAGAAAGAATTAAAACTGTTGAAGAGTTAGGGGAGTCCGAGGGGTGTTGAAACAATTTTTACGTTTTGTTTCATACACCAAATACTACAGACAGAAATCATACGATATTAGTACTAATCGATAGGTCATTCTTTACACTTGCGAATGACTAATATAAAGAAATTGTGAGCGTTAAATATTGTGGTGAAAAATTGACTTAACCGTAACAAGTCAACTTGTTTCAACACCCCTCATACCGAGGTGGGTTGAAACAGGGGTCAAGGAGATTTGAAACATATGATTTTTGAGAAGTATTAAGGCCTGTAAAATAAAAATGATGATACAAGTTAAAGGTATTTATTAAAATTAAAAGTTTTAAGTACGAAACAAACTTTTTTATTAATATTTTGTACTGATTATATGTTAAGTAGGTTACTACAGGTCTGATACAAATAATCACCACTCTAAAACTGCTAAGAATATCTGGTTTTAATCAATTTTCGTTGAAAGTATTTATGCATATATATTTTTAGATTTTTCACTTTATTTTAAAAGTTAGAGGGGAGGGGGGCTCACATTATACCACTTTGAAAGTATATATCTTTCAAACGGTTGATTTTGAGAAAAAATAGTTCTAGGAACCTCATTATAATTTTTAAAGACCTATCTATATTCTATAGACCCTCTGCACGTATAGGTTTGATTATATTTTTTTTAGTTTCAGTTCTATGTATGGGGAGCTCCCCCCTTAATCTTTATTTTTTATTTTTTGTGTAAAAATCGTTAAGTAGTTTACAGAATACATCTACCTACCAAGTTTCAACCATGTAATCCTAATAGTTTCCGAATGAAGTGGCTCTAACATACGGACAGAGGGACGGACAAATAGACATGACGAATCTATAAGGGTTCCGTTTTTTGCCATTTGGCTACGGAACCCTAAAAAACTTATTTTTTTTGTGCCCATTGTTTATTGACTGCTGTCTAATATAATATATTTTAAAATGAGGAGAGTTGAAACAGTCTGTTTCAAATCACCTCAGTGAGAAAAAAACTCTGAGTTTAAAAAAAATCCGCAATCAAGAAGCAAATACACGGAAATCAATTTTACCAAATATATGTAATAAATCTTTAATGAATGAGTTTTTGAATCATATGTAACTTAAACCAAAATACAAAATCCTTATCAAAATATAGGCATCGTAAAATACGTTAAAAAGTTACTTTTCACGATTTTTGTCACATGGCACGCAGAACTCCACAACCGCGTGGCTTAGGTACACCACAGACGCGAATTGACACGTCAGCGGGCGGAAGGAAGCGGTTGAAAAGCGACGTTGCTAACTCGCTAACGGTTTTAAGTTCCGAGAAATCGGTACTGTTTCAAATCACCTGTTTCAAATCCCCTCGGTCTCCCCTATTCAAAAATATTAGAGACAATTTAAGAGGGCATGGTTGTTATGTTTTTTTAAATATTGACCGGTTTACGTATAAATAAATGAATTGGCGACGTTAGTTGGCGGCTATAAAGGGCCTTTAAATTGCCAGCAAGCATGAGAATATTTGTTTGTAAATAAAAATAATCATTTTTATTATATTATTATAATTATTAAGATGTTGCCAAGTACTTAATCAAAATAAAAAATAGTACGTAATAGAACATAATAGTACTATGGGCAACAGCGTCTCTTAACCAGTTTTCAAAAAAATTCGCGAGCGCGCGTATCGCCCCTGCATGAACAAAATGTATGGTTGTGACGGCGCGGCGTGCAAGCGATTTTAACCTTAGCAGTGGTTAAGCGACGCGTACCATGGGCTGTTGCCCATGGTACATAAAAGTATATAATCAAATATATGTAGCTCATATACATATTAATCTAAACCGTTTGTTTCAGATGGAGCTTCTACAATCAGCCAACTATTACTATCAATCAAATGAAATGAACTATGAATGTAATTTTAAAATCTTGAAATTTTGAGTAAATCTCGTTTTGTAAAATTCAATAAAATAATATGGCTATCTTTTAAAGATACCTACAATTTACAATTTTATTTTAATAATTCTTAACTTACAACTGACTTAATCAGCCTTCTGCTTTCGCAAAAAATACTTAAATAAATTAAAAAAAAATATTAAAAACACGACTGCCCTGCCAAAAACGAACTAAAAAGTTAACAAGTGTCATTGCAGTCGGGGGAATTCTCCTCTTTGATCAAAAATTGTTCCATAATAAGGTCCCCCGACTGCAATGACACTTGTTGTTTAACTTTTTAGTTCGTTTTTGGCAGGGCAGTCATGTTTTTAATATTTTTTAAATTTATTTATTTTTATTTCTCACATTTTAGTGACATATTATATAGTTTTGGAATGTGCTCATCAAGGCCTTTTATTTGACGCCCATATTGTAATAATAGAAGAAAAATATTTTTTTTGCACATTTGAAAATGGCGTCGCACAGTCGCCATATTGATTTTTTCTAAAAAAATATAGCCAGTGCCACTCGGGATGCTATAAAGACTCTAACGATATATCGTTAAATGAAGTATCGCGATACCCCATTTATCCAAATCAGTTCAGGCATTTAGAAGTTATGGTGGAATAAAGAAACTCACATACCCACATACATGAACCCTGAATACATATACATTCTTTTTGCTTTGGGCAGTCGTGTAAAAAAATATCTTCGTAGGAAAGACTTATTACTCAAATGTAGTAGTGTAGCGTTCAAATATTCGTTTCATTTTCAAACATTCGTTTGAACGCTACGCTGCTGATTTGGTACAGATTACATACTTACTAGTAGGGGGGCAATCCCCCTAGCATAGCCATAGAAACACGATATATATCGCGTTATATATAATTTGACAATTAAAAGTGATAAATTGCTATATCATATCGCGTTTCGGAGGTCATGCTAGGGGGGGCAGGTTTTTTAAAACGTCGCACGGAACAATGATACGATCGCTAGCTTGTATCGTACGGACATACAACCCGTGCAGATAAGGAATGGAATTAGAAATAGCGTCGTTCATATTCACTTCTCGCTTGCACTCTAAACGACACACCTATCGCTCTCTCAGTAACACTCGTTGTTTTTCAATCCCATTCTTTACTCTACTCGGGTAATAAATATAGCCGTTGTGGGGTCCAGCAAAGCCTAGGGTAGGTATATAGTAGTTTTATCCCCTTGTACTCTACACTAGATGATAGGATAGGATGAAGATGTAACAAAACCACTGTCAGGTATGGTCAAACTTATACAACAAGACTATAAAGTAACAAGGTAATCATCAATGATCCATATGCTTCCAACACAATCGGGTGCGCCAGTATTCGTCTACGGCTTCTTACCAGGCGGGCTGCATTAGGTCTGCCTGGTAACTGCAAAATTACAGTTTGGATGCAGTCCTTGTGTGCTGGCGCAGCCCGCATGCATTTCGCCGTGCGGTTCTAATGACTGTATTTTGGCTGCAGGCTAGCTGCATGGTTTTAATGTGGTTAAAACTTCACGTCAACTACCAGCGGTATGCGCAGTTGGATTGCCGTTTTGATGTAGTTAAGTCAACCCCACAAAACTCCATCAAAATCGCAATTTGCCACTGGCTGGTAGTCATAATGCAGCCCGTCACCATATCGACGAGTGGGTGGATGGGCCATCACGCTGAGATAACATTTCATTGAACCTCAATAACGACAACCATGAATCGATTTTTTTATGCTGCTTATTTGTTATTAGAATTATTCCTAGTAAGACTCAACATATCAACCCAGGCTCTCAAATCACGGTGGTTTTAAGATTTTAGGACTATACTATTGTGTACTAAAACCAGCCCCCCACGAGGGAACGAAGTGATTCCCCATCAAATAATATTGGCATGATTTAGATTTTCTAATACTATTCATCTTATATATAATATTCATCACTTGATCCTAACTGGACATCCCTCCACTAACTTAATACAATTATAAGAAAATTAATATTATTAGAAAAAGAGGAATTTCAAAGGGACTGCTTCCATAATGGTCTCTCTTATTGTCAACCCAACACCAATAATGTGTTATGTGTGTTGAATGCCACAACGTTTGTTTCCAAATATAAGTGCCATTGTGTGGGATCCCCGAGAGTGAATGAGTCAACCTACTGATAGATATCAGGCTGGGAAATGGCTATAGACAACACTCCTAAATGCCAGTATTAGCAACAGGCAGACCAGAAGACTTATAACCGAATAAAACATTATAATTACCACTTATCAAATGTGACTTGCTGTGACAAGGACGGGAGGGGGAGCGGTCAAAAATCATGAAAATTATGTAATTTAAGGCACAAACACTATGTTTTGCTTTTATTATGATTTCCGTCTTACAGTATTTCCTACTATCAAATTTAGCATTGATCTCAACACTAAAATCAGGGAATTTCAATTCTCTATGTTAATAGCACACCCACTCGTCTCCCCAGTCTCGCTCCAAATCCGAAATCCAACCACGCCTTGGTCCTCGTACATTACCATGCCATTCATTATTTCTTTTCTACGGTTATTTGTTTTCCACAAAATTAGCTAACTATGGGTCTCCTAAGGAGGCTCAAGCACCCAGCGTGCGATGGAGAGAGCCATGCTCGGCATTTCCCTGCGTGATCGAATCAGAAATGAGAAGACCGCCGTTTTGTGGAAGTGAAGAAAAGCCATGACGCGTTTTGAGTACTAGTTGGTGCAACTATAACACGATGGACAGTTCGTAAATTGTCGGAACGCATACAATGATTCATTAAAGCATCGGTTAAATTGGTTTAACTGGTTATAATTTATAAAAATTGTAAAAAGTTCCTAATTATTTTAAGAAAGTAAGTTGTAGTTTCTGATGACTAATACTTTGTGTTCAACAATTAAACAATTAATAGCCTTATTAGGTTATATCGGGTCATTTTGAACTTACCATCCAAATTTTAAGGATGTGTCCAGCCAGTCCATGAAATTAAACAACTTTCTCTAAGAAACATGTGTCAAACTTCGCCAAAAAATTTTGGTCAGCCCATACTAAATTGATCACGTGATCTCTTTGATTTGTATGGAAAGTCGATTTTTATTTTACATATTTGAATGGTCAAATATGTAAAATACAAATCGACTTTCCATACAATGTCCATACCGTGTCTTCCTTAGAGATAGTTGTTTAGTTTCATGGACTGAACACATCCTCAAAATTTGGATGGTGGATACAAAATGACCTTGTATAAAAATGTTGCTTTGAAAAAATCAATTTAAAAAAAAAACTTAAATTTCCAATAACTAATATTTGTTACAATTTATAAGTTTTTTTTTTAAATAGGGTGTTTGTCAAAATAGTTCTAAAGTTTCCTAATTATAACTGATAATTTGTTGTTAACATTTTTTATAACAGGTTTTTAGGGTTCCGTACCCAAAGGGTAAAAACGGGACCCTATTACTAAGCCTCCGCTGTCCGTCTGTCTGTCTGTCTGTCTGTCCGTCAGTCACCAGGCTGTATCTCATGAACCGTGATAGCTAGAAAGTTGAAATTTTCACAGATGATGTATTTCTGTTGCCGCTACAACAACAAATACTAAAAACAGAATAAAATAAATATTTAAATGGGGCTCCCATACAACAAACGTGTTTTTTTCGCCGTTTTTTGCTCGATATTAATAACGACAACAGGTAGACAGTTGAAATTTTCACAGATGATGTATTTCTGATGCCGCCATAACAATAAATACTAAAATCAGAATAAAATAAATATTTAAGGGAGCCCCCCTTAAATATTTATTTTATTCTGATTTTAGTATTACATACCCATACAACAAACGTGATATTTTTCCGTTTTTTGGTAAGGAACCCATCGTGCGCGAGTCCGACTCGCACTTGGCCGGTTTTTTATTAGGTTGCTTTCTCGTTTGTTTGTGTTCGTTTGTTTCTCCGCAAAGTTTGTGAACGATTTTGTACTAGCTTCCCAATGAGCTAGAAACTTGAAACTTTGAACATAGGTCAGAACTGGAAGGCAATGCAATATTATGGTGTCATTAAGCTGATCTGATAATGGATCCGGAAGAAGGCCACAGGATATCTATGATGAAACCATACAACCCCATCGTGTTTGAGCTCGTTACAATTGTCTTGACGAGTACTCTAATGGGAGATGAGATCCAGGGTCTGATGATGAAGCTGAATGAAAGGCCATGCCATAGGAACTCAATATTAAAACCGTGCAGCCCCATCAAATTTGGGCTTATTTGAATTGTCTTGACGAGTTCTTTGTTGGGAAATAGTTTTCAGGATCTGATGATGGAGCCGGAAGAAGGACACAGGAACTCTTTAATAAAACCATGTTACCCCATCGAGTTTGGACTCATTTGAATCGTCATGACGAGTACTTTGTTGGGAAATAGTTTCCAGGGTCTGATGATGGAGCCGGAAGAAGGCCACTGGAACTCTGTAATAAAACCATTCAACCCGATCGAGTTTGGGCTCGTTTGAATCGTCTTGAAGAGTGCGAGTGCGAGAGTAGGAGATGGTATTTTTTTAGTCTTAGATCTATAACTAAAAAGCAGAAAATAATATTTTACTTTTTTTAAAACACGTTTTTAAAACGGACTTAATTTTTTTTAAATAAAGTAATCCTTTTAGCCAACAAATTATGTCCTTTTATTTCAGTGACACGACACGATTTATTTAAGTTTTCTGTCTACCTACCTAACCTAGTACAGTACAAAAATATTTCTTAAAGATATGTACCTATCAAAAGTTTTGAGACTAGTAGGACCCACGCACAGGTATTGCAAATAAGTGTACGTCGAATTCTCTTTACCATGGTTCCATACGCGCGCATTGTATGTGTCCCAACAATTTATGACCTGTCCGTCGTGTTATGGTTGCACCAACTAGTGCTCAGAACGCGTCATGGCTTTTATTCATTTCCACAACGCGTTGTGGCCGTTTGGTATGTTGACCACTACGCAAATTTTGCTTTGTTGTATTTCTATGATTACCACAACGCGTTCTGAGCGTTTTTATAAGAGCCATGACACGAATTTCGCGTTGTGGCATTTTGGCATTGACCAGAGTCGTGAGCGTTTTTTTGCTCAAAGACCGATTCCGGTCTTATCTTAATTTATAAAAAATTAAACGATTGCATATTTAAATAATATTCATATTATTTTACTGAATTTTACATAACGGGATTAATTCAAAATTACAGAAATTTACATTACATTCATGGTTCACATTAATTTACTTTATTTATTGATAGATCATTGGCTGGTTGTCTACAACTAAGCTTCTAAGCTTCATCTGAAACAAACAGTTTAGATTATTGATTATTATACTTGATAATTAAAATAATCAAAATTTAGTCATCATCATCATCAGCCAAACGTCCTTTCACTCTTAAGTACAGGCACAAAAACATCAAATCCGTATTCAAGAATCATACCCAAACGACCCTTGCCTAAGCGAACGCACTACGTTGAAATAAAGCTATGTAATTTGTTTGTTGCTTTTTTTCCTTGTAATTGGTAGTTGGAACGCTGTGCGTCCGCGGGCACTGTGAGACCTCATAGTAATGTTAATGAATACGGGTGTAAGTCGTTGCACTTTGCAAGCCTTCCAAAAGAACGATGGATACGAAAAATAAGGTATTTAATATTGTAATGTAAGCAATATCTTTTTTTAGTCTTGCGTTCAAACAAATTACGTACTTTAGAAATAACTGCCGACATTCTTTTCTCCTTCAGCTGAAATGAAAAAAACATATATAATTCTTGGTCACGCTTTATTAAAAAATAATAACTTACCATAGGTAAAGGAAAATTTTAAGAACTTAACAGTGGGCATGGGTCAATATAAATTTTTTCCTACTCTTAGGGTGGGTACCCACTTAGGTTCGCGAACCTCCGCGCTCCGCGAACCTGCACCGAGAATATCGTTTATCCTCTGCTGAAACAGGGCGCCGAGGTGTGTACGTGAGGGAACTCGTATGCGAAGCTGGTTCGCACAGGCACACACTGTAGCCAAAGTAAAAATATTTGTTTTTGCTATGGATCACTGTTCTAGGTTCGCGGAGCGCGGAGGTTCGCGAACCTAAGTGAGTACCCACCCTTACGCTGTAAGCCAGCATTATCTCATCAATGTCAGGAAATACCTTCGACATTCGAATGCAAGAGTTTAATGGTTAAAAATGATACGCTAAAATCAAAAACAGACTAAGTGCAATTTTTTTAATTTTGGGAATTAAAAAAACTCACTGGTTTAAAAAAATGTACCAAACATCGGAAAAAAAACATAATAAAGTAATTTCATTCTTTAATCACACTTTTACGTCATTAAAATAAATAATTATATCTTAATTTTAAAAAATTAAGACAATTATTTATATCGTCTGTCTGGCAAAATTCAAGACAAAAACCACCCATGTAACCGAAACGTGGTCTGTTTTTGACTTTAGTCGAATTTTCGGTCATCTATTTTGACCGTTTAATGTATTTGGTCGCTTTTATATATTACTAGCGGCCGCCCGCGACTTCGTCTGCGTGGAAAGTTTTTTGCTATCCCTCGGGAACAATATTTTTTTCGGGATGAAAGGTAGCCTATGTCCTTCTCTGTACCCTTGACAACGTGTATGCAAAATTTCATGATGATCGGTTCAGTAGTTAAGACGTGAAGGCGTAACAAACAAACAAACAAATAAACAAACAAACGGACTTTCGCATTTATAATATTAGTAAGGATGCCTGTAGATTAAAAAAAACTACCGATCTGCATCTTGCTACGGAGGGATATTTAACTCTATTTCGCCAAAATTGTTACTTGGTCTGTTTTTGACTTGAGCGTATCAAATAATGATTGATTTTTGTAAGGCTTTATTTATAATATCGTCGCTTATTAATACCTACCACAAAAAAGTTAAAAATAAAAAAGCTTTAAAAACCAAAACGTGCTTCAAAACAACTAAACAATACAGCCCCGAAACAAAAAGCTCTAAAAAGCAAGAAATAATACCGAAATCTGCATAACTACTAATAAGTACATACGCATATTGCTAATATTATAAATGTGAAAGTTTGTGGGTTTGGGAAGGATCACTTATTAAGAATCTGCCTGGTAATTGTGTTAAAACCAGCGAACTAAAGCTATGGAATAAGCATTCCGCTCAAAAAATGGCACCACATGAAAAGTACAACTAATTGGATAGAGCTAAAAATGCTGCTGGCATTTAATTACGCAGCACAAAGCGTCTGAGCACTGGTTGCTTATAAGCGACCATAATTTGTATACTTTTAGATCTTTTCTGTATTTAAACGAAATAATAAGATACGTTATTTTTGCATCTTTTTACTGCCTTCTTTGCATCTATTACACTATTTGACTATAAAGGACGTCATTTCTAATAAACTCTCCCTTTCTATCTTTTCTCTACAATATAAACTGCAATTTATTGAAAAGAACACTAACGTCAGTCACCGGATGCGTGGCTGGCCCGACTAAAGCTGAGCGGGTTGTACTTTTACGGCCCCGTGGTGCCATTTTTTAAGCAATATCTGTTTGCAATTACAGTTCCATAGATTTTAGTTCGCTGGTTAAAACAATAAATAAAAAAGCTATTCTTTTGGTATAAAAAACATACAATATGACAGTGTTGTCGAAAATTACGAAATTGACGAGTGGAAGTATATTTTTATGATTATTTATAGTAATATAGGATTTTTTTTAGTAACAAACCCATTTTTCAATATTCTGTTTGGCTTTTGTGTTTCTTTTTCAGTCTATAGTATTTTTTGTCATTTTCACACTGTAAGCTCTCATCAATCTTTTCGTCAGATCGTGAAATGATCGTGAAATGATCGTGAATGATGCCTGTATAAAAATAGCATTGTGAATGCTAAAATCAATTTCAAAATAGTATAGGTAAGTAAGTAAATATACATTCTGTGTACTAAGTATCGGGAATTTATCAATAAAACAAAAAATACAAATTATTCATCTAAATTTATTTTATCGCCTTCAAAGTAAGCCCCATCGCTTGCAATACAAAATCTCCACTGCTTCACCCAGTCTTCCATACATTTTTCATAGGCAATTTGCGGTATGGCCTTTAGCTCATTCAGCGAATTTTCTTTTATGGCTTCTATCGACTCAAAACGTTTTCCTCGAAGTGGAAATTTTAACTTGGGAAATAAAAAAAAGTCAGACGGAGCCATATCAGGTGAATACGGTGCTTGGTCGAGAACTTTTGTTGAATTTTTCGCTAAAAACTCTTTCACTATAATGGCTGTGTGTGATGGTGCATTATCATTTTCCATTGTAAAAATCGCCGAGGACTCAAAACTATCACCAACAAAAAGTGTAGTTTAAAACAAATTAAATGACAGATCCCGCTCAAATTTTGCGCGCTTAATCAGTACAGTGCTACCAACATGCAGTAAAAAAATAAGAACGACCTCTTTTACGCGGGTCTTTTTATTGACATATTCCCGATACATTTTACACAGAGTAGTATAAAGAACAAAATTTGGTAGTGAGTGGGTGACTAGTTTGAAATGGAAAGTTGGTCAGTTATATACAAATAATGTCATATACAAAAATAAACCTTATGTAGGTACTTACATAAGACACCTCCATCTGAAATTAAAATTAAATAAAATAAGTTCCTCATTCAATTTTTCAAAACTTCGATTCATCTAGACACATCAACTTTGTCTAGGGATACATGTGTTATTTTCATACCAACGAGGTAACTTTGAAGCCTTGGTTTTCTGCCAGGGATGTACCGTGCTGTAATCTGATGATGGCCATCCAGGGAGTGAATGGAGTAGATTCAGATTGCTATACACACCCAACTGATCTGATCAGCATTCTAAAAGATTGATGGGTCATTTGAGGATTTCCATACATTGTCATGCTATTTTCGCGGTTTTTTGAAACATGTCCATTACGTTTTTAGAATGCTGGTCAGATCAGTTGGGTGAGTATAGCGATCTGAATCTCCTCCATTCACTCCCTGGATAGCCGTCATCAGATCACAGCACAGTACATCCCTGGCAGGAAACCAAGGCTTCAAAGTTACCTCGTTTGTATGAAAATAACACCTGTATCCCTAGACAAAGTTGATGTGTGTACTACAGGACTCACGAGTTTTCTTTTACCAAAAAATATGAGTTCCTTCAAAATTATTATAAGTGCCTTTCTTTTTATTTCATAGTTTTGAATTATAATAGGTCTTTACCTATGAAATTGCCGATTTGTATGGAGATTTTTCAAGAAGTTGCATTTTTCATAATAGCATTTTCTTTGTTCATTTAACAACCATGAACACTCATGTAACAAAACTTTTATGTGCTAATGTTTGAACACTATGCTAACTTATTTCCATTTAAGATAAGCGAAAAAATAAGTTTTGGTTAAGTTACAACCCCTTCGGTCACCCTTTTTTTTGCTCACAAAAAAAAGAGTCACTTTCAAGATCTTTTTTTTAATGTCACGAAAGCTAAAATATGGACTTTATTTTTACTGATAGTTAACTATCATGATCATAATTCGATGTAATATTCACGATTTTGTTAAAATTTTAAATTATAGAAGTTATTATTTTCTCGGTATGTGACAAAATATCGGCAATTTCATAGGTAAAGACCTAATACCTAAATAACACATCATCGCTGGCAATTTAGTCAGTTTACAACATTTTAGCATTAGACAAAAGATACTCACTGAGAACGTTAGCTCCTCCTAGCACACCACCTGTAACAGAAGTATAATATCATTATCTCATCTCTTTAATTCACTAGTTCCAAAATAGTTAAATAGGGATGTTGCCTTATGAATAAAATAACGAAATACTAATAAAAATCGTAAACATATCAAACTTTTGGAGTAGCTTGTATACCTCTTGGTTTTATATATTACGTATTATTTGTTTTATGACCCTTCAAAGTTGAGTGGACAAGTCCATTTAAAAAGTATTAAATTTGTTAAAATAAATAATACATTTTATTAGTCCGTAAAATTTATAGCAAATTTGTCAAAGAAACCATTTCGATAAACACAATATGTAATATAGCTGCCGAACAAATTTCCTACGCGTTGCATACAACGTAGGAAGGCGTGACGTCATAACTTGGTAGCCGTTAGCATGGAGTGTTTTCGGGTGAGTCCAATTTTGTGCATTTCAAACTGTGATATCTCGGGCAGTTTTCATGCTAGCGTAATAATTCTTATACAAATGTTTCTTTTTTTAGGGGTAATTTATGTAACATAAAATAAAAAAATAGTCAACATGCCTATTATTATTGAAATTAAAATGTAGAAAATTACAAATCTTTTATTATGTCAACAACAAAAACCGGCCAAGTGCATGTCGGGCCACGCGCCGTAGAGTTCCGTAGTTACCTTATACCATACCATATTTAATACCACCTATCACTTTTCTTCTGCAAAAATAACTTTGTTTTTCACTGTTGGTATGAATGACAAAGTTATATTTGCGGTTTTGGAAAATGGGCTATATCTCAAAACTAATTACAATATCTCGTTCAAACTAATTTTCTTTGAAAGTGTTTATTAAGATGTACAGCATATATTTTTTTTAAAGATTTTTTACACTCTTATTTCAAAAGTTAAAGGGGGGGTGACACACATTTTACCACTTTGGCGGTGTATATCTTTCAAACGGTTGACATTGAGAAAAAATTGTCTTAAAAACCCCAATGTCATTTTTAAAGACCTATCTACAGACACCCCACACGTATTGGCTTAAAGAAAATTTTTTTTTTCAGTTTCAGTTCCATGTATAGGGAGCCCCCCTTAATCTTTTATTTTTTTTATTTTTGTGTTAAATTCGTTAAGCGGTTAACAGAATACATCTACCTACCAAGTTTCAACTGTGTAATCTTAATACTTTCGGAATAAAGTGGCTGTGACATACGGACGGACAGACAGACAGACATGACGAATCTACCTATATAAGGGTTCTTTTTTGCCATTTAGGCTACGGAACCCTAAAAACAACCAAATAAAAACGTGTTAAAATCAACATAATCAAACCCGCGATGTAATGTCATAACTGCGATCATCGTGACAAACAATGTAGTATGCAAACGCGATATGTACATGATGATGCAAAATGATGATGTTTCACGTGTAGTGATTTTGCCGCTGACTGCAGCTCTCTCGCTCACACATTTCATGTTTTATCAAGATCTAAAACTGAGTACGGACTTGAAAAATGTGTCTCGGCCACTTTTCGCAATATAAGATGACAGCCATTTTAAAATATATTTCAGTTTCTTGTTGCTAAAGTACAAAAAGTTATCGTTTCTAACAGTTATTTGAACTGGCAAAAACGATAACTTTTTGTAGGTACTTCAGCAACTCGAAACTGAAATATAAAATATATTGTTTTAAATTTTCATGGTTATTAACATTATTTAAATATACTGTATCGGGATTTTCACAAAAATAAAAAGGTACATGGTGAAAATCCCGATACAGTATATTTAAATAATGAAATATAAAATGTCCGTAATCTTATATTGCGAAAAGTGGCTGAAACAAATTTTTCAATTACGCACTCAAATTTAAGAAATCTTGAGAAAACATGAAATTTGTGAGCGAGAGAGCGGCGGCAGTCAGCGGCAAAATGTGTACGGACTCTTAAAGCTTTTTATAAATGCCTTTTCTATTTATGCTAATAATTAGTATGCAATTATGACACCAAATTTTGGTAAGTACAATATTTATGTAAAGCGCAGACCATTATAATTTTGAACAGCTATATCCTCATCGATTTTTGATAGATCAAAATACTTTTTAACGTTATGTGAATATTATAGTTATTAAAATTTCTTCTTCTTCTTATTTTTGTTTTGGCAATCTACTTTCCTCTTGGAAGTAATTTTTGCCAGTGTCAAGTGTTGAATATTTCAGTGTTAGATTGTTTCAGTTTACTTACATTAAAATGCGGGTGCATCGCATTCCATTGCTGCTTGGAGCATTTGGCACCAAGTATATCAAGACAGTTTTCTTGGTAAGTTCTGCCGAGGTAGCCACCACTACAGTAAAAGTCTCGGCTTCACACAACCAAGATCGCGCCTATTTCAATTATCCCACATATTGTTCAGTTGCGTAGACACTTGTACCACAAAACTGCACCAATTTTAAGACACAATATCCACTATGATACAATTTGCGAATAATTAAAATAGTCACCAAACCAAACTCGACAAAATGGCGCCAAAAACTCTATTAAAATTTCATTTTAAAATCATGAAAAAATGGTGTAGGAAAGTAGTAGGGTACTAGGGTAGTGAGGGTAGCAGTGGTCTCGAACGTCAAAATGCGAAATCGGTAGAGTTGCCAATAATTATCGGCAGATTCGTACCCACAATTGGTATATTGTGATTAAAATCATAAACACCAAGGACCACCATAGGGTTTTCTATACAAACGAGCTAAGTTCTGAATGGTTTTTTATCGATAGAAATACCGAAAAAGGATTTTTAATAATAGGTCTTTACCTACCTATGAAATTAGTATGTAATACTATTAATACATATCGGCAATTTAAATACCTATGAAATTGCCGATTTGTATGGGGATTTTTCAAGAAGTTGCATTTTTCATAATAGCATTTTCTTTGTTCATTTAACAACCATGAACACTCATGTAACAAAACTTTTATGTACTAATGTTTGAACACTATGCTAACTTATTTCCATTTAAGATAAGCGAAAAAATAAGTTTTGGTTAAGTTACAACCCCTTCGGTCACCCTTTTTTTTTGCTCACAAAAAAAGAGTGACTTTCAAGATCTTTTTTTTAATGTCACGAAAGCTAAAATATGGACTTTATTTTTACTGATAGTTAACTATCATGATCATAATTCGATGTAATATTCACGATTTTGTTAAAATTTTAAATTATAGAAGTTATTATTTTCTCTGTATGTGACAAAATATCGGCAATTTCATAGGTAAAGACCTAATATTACGACATCGGTAGAAATAACGAAAAATCGGTAGGTTAGAGACCACTGGAGGGTAGGTAGCCACTGATAGGAAGGCCAAATGGAAGATCTTCCTCCGGGCTGGGTGGTATTAGCCCGGGGACCACGGTCCAACCGATGATGGTTGGCAGTTGTATATTTATGCCTCGCTAAGTAAACTTCGTCAGCGAGATGTAGGTTTCTCCATTTCTCCATACTACGAGGAGCTTTTCATTAGTAATCTTTGTGGTTATTCGGCACTAGCGCCATCTAGTAACACGGTGATGAATTTTATTGCAACCGTGTGATAGTATCTGCGGCGGTACGGTAGACGCCGCTACAATGAAAACTTCTTTATTCAATAGAAACTGTGTCTAGGCATATACATAACCTCAAATATGTGACACGTTCAAAAGTAAGCATAGTAGCTTATGCACTTAGTACAGAGCAGGCAGGGACTTTATTTACCCCACAGGCATTGCTAAAAATTTCACCGTCTTCCTTTTGTTTAAGTTGCTGTGTTATTTAAGAAAAAATAATGCTAACGAGTAACTCTTTCGATCGGTATCGTAAAATTAAAAAAAGTTTCTTTTTTCAATTTGGTGGGTTTGAATTCTGGTTAAGGCAGATGATTTTTCAAAAATCTTTGAATGCAGTTTTAATTATTTTTAAAATTGAAACGAACTCTTCTTTCAGTAAAATTTCCTATCTTTAATATTTAAAGTACTTTCCTTCCGTGTGGCAAAGTTTTGGGACACTCTGTATACCGTGTGGTACTATGGTACCAACTTTGATGTCAGTTAAAGAAACTGAACATAAACCCTTATGTAGGTACTTACAATTATGACAAACCTAATTTATTGTGAACTTACCCTGTTCGTTTTTACCGATTTCTGGATTGCACAAGGCAACTGCCAGCTGTATATAAAACAAAATAATTAATAACATTGCCATTTTTTAAATAATAAAAAACAATAATCAAACAGCACGGACAGCAAGGGTTGCAATGATGACCAAGCTTGAAGGGGGAAAGCGCAGTTAAGCTTAGCTCGAGGCCATCATAACGTGGCCAGCAGTGCAGTCATTGCGGACCAAGGCTTGTAAGTGCTTTACTCAAACAATGCGAGTACTACCTACTAGGTTAGTATAGTGTCGTTAGTTCGTATAGCACCTACGAGTACTTAACCAAAGCATTTTTTTTAACAAAATGCAAATATCTTAGGAACGTTGCTTATGAGGTATTAATGAAATGTCCAACCAACGGACTGCGAAGTCGGTTTGCAGTTTGATGCAATTATGTCAACCCCATAAAACTACATCAAATTTGCAATTTTGCCACTGGCCAGTGTTACCAAACCAAAAAATAGTAAATCGGTAGAATCAGAGTTAAAAAATCGGTAGAATCCGGTAGACATTTAAAAAAAAGACCTCGCAAAACGTTACATTATTGAATGTAACGTAGTGTAATAATGTTAGCGCGCAAGTTATCTGTCAAAACCATACAAAGTTAACGATTCCGAACGCTTATTAGCTTGATTCGGAATCACAGCTAGAATCATGATTCGTACCCAAAAGTTTTCATCAAAAGGGATAAATATATATTAAGCTAATTTTCGCTATGTTTTAACCGAATGCTGTTCCGAGCTTTCAAATTAAGAACAAGCGTGCGTTCCGGTTTTTACATATAAAAAATAAGTGCGTTAGTTGTTTTTAACATAAATTAAAAAAAATCGGTAGGAAATAGTAAATTGGGTTAAAAATTTCGTTTGTTTTACCGTCTTTTATGAAATTTCGGTAGAAAATGACTGCTGATCGGTAGATCGGTAGATGAAGTATAAATCGGTAGATCTACCGAAAAATCGGTAGGTTTGGGAACACTGCCACTGGCTGGCAGTTCTAATGCAGCTCGTCTGTATGTACCCTGCCATATCAACGAGTGGGTGGATGCGCCATAACGCTGTGTTGGATTGGATGGAATGGAACCACATCCACAGAAGCAGATAAATTTTGATGTCGCGGGTTGGATTCCCGTCCGAGAATTGATCAGGTGTGAGTCGTATTTTTTCTAGTATATTATTTAGTATTGTATAAAAATAGCATTGTGAATGGAAAAATCTCAAAAAAATTAAAATGTTGATAAATCAAAAATAAATACTCACCAGAGCTGCGATGAAGAAAAGAATAAGTGTGAATTTCATCTTGAATAATTTTTGAGTTCCCGAAATAGAATGCTGTGTATCGCACCGAAATACCTTTATATACCCACAAGGTACTTACTAATTGTTTATTCAGCTTTTACCTATTTAGATTTCTGGTAAAACAATAGATTTACGTCGATAACATATTTTCAATAAAGTACTTCTGATACTAGCACGTGGAACTGCTTGTCCTTGTAATAAAGCGAGCGTTAGAACATCGTTAGTTCGATTGTCTGTCTGTATGTTACACTTAAGTATTTTAGAATTAGGTGTAATTGTTATTTGACTCATTTGGCAAGGCATAGGCGGTTTTAAAATAACATTATAAAACGAGGTACTTACTCACATAAAAAACAAAATTGACATCTCAAGTGACTAGACACACTATGCCGAAGCTTCTAACTCTTTACAAAGCGCAAGTCCGGTCGTGCATGGAATATTGCTGCCACCTGTAGAATGGGTCCGCAAAGTACCAGCTAGCCGCACTCGACTCGGTTGAACGCAGAGCCAGAAAACTCATAGGGGATAGTGCGCTACTAAAAACCAAGCTTGACAGTCTTTCTCACCGCCGTGAAGTAGCTTGTCTGGCGGTGTTCTACAGACACCGCCAGACAAGTGTGTTCTTGCGCTGCATAAGCTCATTCCGCCATCACCGTTCTACCATCGGACATCCAGACGCACGGCGGGGTTTCACCCCTATTTGGTTGACATTCCATGCATGCACGCAGCGTTTTTCATCTTCCTTCTTAATGCGCTCAGCCAGGGAGTGGAATTCCCTGACTGCGTCTGTATTCCCGTAAGCATATTACCCAGCGATATTTAAAGCCCGAGTGAATAGGCTTCTTCTGGGCAAGCTCGCTTCATCTTCAGCCTCTTCTTAGCCTTATCCTTATGGTTCTCGAATGTGGCCAAGAGTAAGCCCATTTAATGTAAAAAAAAACTACGCGACTGAAGGTCGACATGATTACGCTTGCAATGCTATTTGATTTACCGTCGACACATTATGCCAAAATAGGTTGCGTAACTTGGGCTTAGTGTGTCTAGACACTAACTGTTCAGTTAAGTGGTTCACAAGCACTATATGAACTAAATAATTAGACCTATTCAAATCTCAGCGGTATCATCTACCGGTGGGGTATGCGGATAACGCACTGTTCAAACCATAGCGGAATTTTACCGGAGGCGGTAACGGTAAGGGCGCGCGACGCGAGCGCTGCGGGCGGATGGCGTGAACACGTGGTACGTACCGCGTACCGATCCGGTATGCGGTTCCGGTTTTACGACAGCTGTAAAAATGTCATCAAAATGTGCAGCGTACGTGATGTCGCTCGGGATTACCGCTACCTATGGCGGTAGAGGATACCGCTTAGGTTTGAGTAGGCCTTAATCATGATATCAAAGTCAAAGTCAACAAAAATAGCTTTATTCAAATAAACTTAATTATTAAGTACTTTTGAATCGTCCATATTTTCCTACCACCCGTTCAAGACTTTTTTAACTGACAAGAAGAACGGGCGCAAGAAACTTATTAGCTTTAACAACAATAAGTAAAGCCATTTACAAACTTAAATATATCGTTACCAGATAATTACAACAGGGTGACAGGATTATTGGCAACAAAGTAGTAGTAAACAAACATAGTAGCAAGTTATGTGTTACATCATTTCCACGCATTTTGATCTTTGAGATAATCGTCTACTTTATAATAACCTTTACCGATGAGCGTCTTTTTAACATGGTTTTTAAATTCATGCAAAGGAAGATCAATCACTTGTTACGGAACTTTATTCATAAAGGCTATGCCTTTCCCCATAAATGAACCTCTAGTTTTTGCAAGCCTAAATCTTGGAACGGCAAGTTTATCTTTATTTCTTGTATTAAACTGGTGATTATTGCTGTTCTTAGCAAATGAATCATATCGTTCCTTACATAAACTAAATTTTCATATAATAATATGTATTGGCCTGCCAAAGTGAAAATATTTATTTCTTTAAACAATTCTCTCAAGGTATCTCTCCGCCAAAGATTGTATATGGCACGAACAGCGTTGTTTTGGAGTACAAAAATATTTTCAACTAGCGGCCGCCTGCGACTTCGTCTGCGTGGAAAGTTTTATTGCTATCCCTCGGGAACTAAACATTTTTTTCGGGATAAAAGGTAGACTATATCCTTCTCTGTACGACTGACAACGTGTATGCAAAATTTCAGGATGATCGGTTCAGTAGTTCAGACGTGAAGGCGTAACAAACAAACAAACAAACGGACTTTCACATTTATAATATTAGTAAGGATAAGGATACTGGCAGCTGAGCCCCACAATAGCAGTCCATAATACATTACACTATGAAAATAACTAAAATATACTAACCTTGCCGTTTCAATATCAGTTAAAAGCCTTATTTTCTTAACAGCGAATTCCGTTGAACTAAGTCTACTTATTGACAAGGCTTCAATATGAGGATCCCATTGCAGTCGAAAATCTAGTGTAATACCTTGAAATTTTGTACTCTCAATAAACTCGACTTTATCGTCATTCAAAATTTTGTCTGCTCAACATAAGGTAATGAAAATTTTACACATTTAGTTTTTTGGAATTAAGTGCTAAATTATTACTATTAATTCAGTATGAAACTTTAGAGATTGCACTATTTACTTCGTCCGAACAGTTATTACCTCCGTTTACTTTGAAAACTAAAAAAGAATACTAAAATAGTACTATCTCACATAAATTATTCGCGTAGTTAGGAAGGTCATTTATATAAATTAGAAACAGCAATGGGCCCAATATTGATCCCTGTGGCACACCCATATTGATGGGGGCTCCAGTAGATTCTGTTCTATTAATCACTACTTTCTGAGTTATATTGTACAAATACGATTTCATAAGGCTAACTGATTTATCAGAGACACCATAACGTTCTAGTTTCTTTAATAGTGTTTGGTGATCAACGCAATCTAATGCCTTAGAAAAGTCACAGAAAATGCCAATTACATCCTGTTTTTCTTCCCAAGCGCCAAGAATATGTTTGAGAAGTGCAATTCCAGCATCAGTAGTATTTTTACCCTTGGAAAATCCATTGTATCCGTATATTTCTATCGCTTAGTTCTACTATTAGAACTAAACGGAGAAAAAGTCCTTTTTCCAAACTGATTTTGATGAAGTATATTATTGTATGTGAGGTAATCTAATAATTGGGAATATATATTTTATTCAAATATTTTACAAAATTTCTGGTTGTATATAATATATTGACCTTAAGTTAGCTGGGTCACTTTTATCCCCAGATTTAAAAAGAGGAATCAATTCACTATTTTTCATTAAGTCAGGAAATAATCCCTTCATCAATACATTTGTTAAAAATAAAAGCCAAATAAGGGGCTAGTATATCAATTATTGATTTAATAATGCTTGTTGACACGCCCCAAAGATCTTTTGATTTTTTAATCAATATATTATCGTGCAATACCGCAAAACTTCTTGACACTGAAATTTTATGTAAATCAGAAGCAAAAAAGCGCCTAACATTAATCAATTAGCGAGTATATGGTCTTTAAGGCCGCAGGTAAGAGTCCCGAAACTTTCCCTCCAATCACTCTAAATCGACGAGTTTTAAAGCGGGTTCATCAGTTTAAATACCTAGGGCACTTCCTTACCGACGACCTTAAAGACGATCTAGATATAAAGAGAGAGCGTAGGGCTTTGGCGATACGTGGCAACATGTTGGCCCGCAGATTTGCTCGCTGCTCTGAGCAGGTAAAAATAACTTTGTTTAAGACGTACTGCCACTACTGCCAGGGTTTGTACACGGGCGGTCTTTGGACCAATTTCACCAAAAAGTCACTTAACATCTTGCGCGTACAATATAATAATATTTTCAGGATGATGTTGGGACTCCCTCGCTTCTGCAGTGCATCTAGTATGTTTGCACAATGCCAAACAGACGGGTTTCATGCCGACATTTGGAAAAAAGTGGCGTCACTGCTGGGGAGGGTGCGAGTGAGTGGCAACAGCATCCTGAAAACCATAGCGGATGATCCATACGCGCCTATCCTGAGACACTTCGCACGGATGATGACTGCAGTGGAAGATAACTCCTCTGGGTGTAGTCCGCGCAGGTGGCCTCTGAGATATTCATAATTTATTAAATTAGTATTTGTACCTAAGTTTACTAACCCTTATTTTTAAGTATCTTTTATTTACTAACCCATGGATCTTAGTTGTCTGAATAAATGAATTGAAATTGAAAATTGAAATTAAACCCTGGGGCTATCCAATTTGCTGTCACATTAATTATAAAATCACTGTGATATAGATTACTTACCTACATAGAGCAAAGCTCGAAATTTATTCTCAAACTCATGGACCAACCAATATAAGAACTGAGCTGGGTATTTTTTTTTATTTAAGTACCTAATTCATCATCATCATCATCATATCAGCCGCACGACACCCACTGCTGGGTATAGGCCTCCCCTAAGGATCTTCACGACGATCGGTCCTGCGCTGTCCGCATCCAGTGGCTTCCCGCGACCTTCACCAGATCGTCGGTCCACCTTGTCGGGGGCCTACCCACGGAGCGTCGTCCGGTGCGCAGTCGCCATTCCAGAACCTTTCCGCCCCAACGGCCATCAGTTCTTCTCGCTATGTGTCCTGCCCATTGCCACTTCAGCTGAGCAATCCTTCGAGCGATGTCGGTTACTTTAGTTCTCCTGCGGATCTCCTCGTTTCTGATTCGATCACGCAGGGAAACGCCGAGCATGGCTCTCTCCATTGCACGCTGGCTGACCTTGAGCCTCCTTATGAGACCCATAGTTAGCGACCACGTTTCACTGCCATAAGTCATCACTGGCAACACACACTGTTTATAGACTTTCGTCTTGAGACACTGAGGTAAGTCGGACGCGAAGATTTTTCGAAGCTTCCCGAATGCTGCCCACCCGAGTTGGATTCGACGAGAGATCTCTTTTTCAAAGTTGGACTTACCTAACTGGACTGCCTGTCCTAGGTATACGTAGTGGTCAACAACTTCAAGTGTAGTGTTCCCAACATGAACTGGAGAGGGTACAACATGGCCATTTGACATAATTTTCGTCTTATCCATGTTCATCTTGAGACCCACTCTTTTGGAAGCACTACGGAGATCTTCGAGCATTGTGTTCAGGTCTTCCATGGTCTCAGCCATAAGGACTATATCATCGGCAAAACGAAGGTGTGTTAGATACTGGCCATTAATGTTGACGCCGAGCCCTTTCCAGTCTAAGAGTTTAAAGATATCCTCCAACGCAGCTGTGAACAGTTTCGGAGAAATAACATCTCCCTGTCTCACACCTCGCTGCAGTTGGATAGGATTTGTTCTCTGGTTCTGTACTCGGACCGACATGGTGGCATTTTTGTATAAATACCTCAACACCTCGATATACCTGTAGTCCACTTGGCACCTTTGGAGAGACTGCAGCACCGCCCAGGGTTCAATCGAATCAAAGGCTTTCTCATAATCCACGAACGCCAAGCAAAGTGGCAGATTATACTCTTCGGTCTTCTGTATAACCTGCCGCAGCGTATGGATGTGGTCTATGGTGCTAAAGCCTTTTCAAAATCCGGCTTGTTCGGAAGGTTGGAAGTCGTCGAACTTGCGAGCGAGACGATTCGTAAGGACTCTCGAAAACAACTTATAGACATGGCTCAGAAGTGAGATGGGTCTGTAGTTCTTTAGGAGGGACTTATCACCCTTTTTAAAGAACAAAATCACCTCACTTATGTTCCATGCCTTCGGCGTTCTGCCCTCGACGATGACGGAATTGAAAAGCTTCTGGAGGACTTTAAGTATCGGCTTACCGCCCGCTCTCAGAAGTTCTGTAGTGATTCCGTCGTCACTCGCCGCCTTGTTGTTTTTCAGCTGTTTGAGAGCCATACTAATCTCGTACATGCTGACGTCCGGGATATCTTGGGTATAGTGTCGGGTAAGCTTGGCTCTGGGGTCTTTAGCCTTGCTTTCAACAGGTGTCTGCGTGGAATATAACTGCCCATAGAAACTCTCGATCTCCCTCAGGATTTCAGGTTTCGATGAGATGATGCGTCCGTCGTCAGTTTTCAGCTTCGTCATTTGGCTTTGCCCAATAGACAGATCTCTCGCGAACACTTTGGAGCCTTTATTCCGCTCGATGGCCTCTTTAATACGGTTCGTATTAAATTGGCGAAGGTCGCTCGTCAAAGACTTAGATATCTGTCTATTAAGCTGCCGATAATGATGAGCATCCGCTGAACTCTGGAGCCTCATTTCTCGTCTCTGATCCATGAGTAGGAGTGTGTGGTCGGAGAGTTTCTTTAGCTTGGGACGGCGGGTCTTAAAGAGCTTGGACCCTACCGTACGGACAGTATCCACCACCATGTTGTTTAGATCGTCCACATCTATGCTGTTCTCAAGGGCTTCGAAACGGTTTTGGAGTTCGAGTTGAAAGCTTTCGGGGTTTTGAGTATGGGCCGGTAATGGTCGGAGCGTAGATTTTATCAGTCGACTTCTTTCCAGCTTTGGGTTGATATTCAATGTGCCACGTACCAATCGGTGATCGCTCCCCGTCTTGACGGCGTTGATCACAGTGACATCATTGAATATTTGCTTTTTCGTCGACATGATAAAATCTATCTCATTTCTGACTTTACCGTCTGGGCTCATCCAGGTCCACTTCCGGCTTTCCGGTTTCCTGAAGAAGGAGTTCATCATAAAGAGGTTCTCCTTCTCCATAAAGTCGGCCAGCATCTGGCCTCTGGCATTCCGTTGCCCAACTCCAAATTGCCCCACTCTCAGCTCATCACCGCATCGATTCCCCAACTTTGCATTGAAGTCCCCCATCACAACAGTGTAGTGGGTTTTGTAGCTATGCATGGCTTTAGAGATCTCCTCATACATAGCCTCCACTTCGTCATCTTGGTGCGTCGAGGTCGGTGCGTAAACCTGTATGACATTCAACGAATACCGTTTGGATATTCTGAGTATAAGGTACGCCACCCTGGTCGACACACTTCCGATGGTAATCACGTTGTTGACAAGGGACTTGTGGACGATGAACCCGACACCACCTAGGGACTGTTGGTCGCCCTCCCGGTAGTACAGCAAGTTACCGGAGTTAAGGATTATCGAGTCCTCTCCCTCTCTTCGGACTTCAGATAACCCGATAATGTCCCAGTGTAACTTGCTGATAACTTCTTCCAACTCGGTTAGCTTCGCGTCGGTCCTCAGTGTGCGCGTGTTATAATTATAAGTTGCCAGGTGCAGTTGTCGTCGTTGTTGGTAGCCGAGCCGTACCCGGGGATTCTTAGCACCCCCTGCCCCGCCGTTACCGTAGCCGCTACCGTAGCTAGGAATAGCGGTGCTGCCGGGGACTGGGGGCCGAGTTTTCAATCCATTGTGCATGAGGGGGGGTTTGCCATAATCGCCACGCTTGGCAGGCGGGTTGGCGATCGCAGTAGGCCAAAGTTTTTTTTGGAGACGCTGCTGCCCGTCTCTTGAAGGCTATGCTCCCTTAGTCGCCTTTTACGACACCCACGGGATGATAGGGGGTAGTGCTATTCTAGGCCGGCACATACACGGCATACACGGCAGTACCTAATTACACTACTATTATTACAACAATTTAGTTTCCTTCTATAATCGCTCGCTATGACACTTCTATGTAAACTGATTTTTTGTTAATTATTGTTTTTTGGCTTCCACGATACAGGCTTGCCCTAGTGTGGTTGCCGCTGCTAACTGTTTTAAGTGTGCGTTTTATATGAATAAAGATTATTTCTATTTCTATTCTATTTCTAATTCGACTATAAAATCGTGTATGAAGATAAGCAACGCCACGTGAAACATCTACACCTATTATTTGATAAATGACGCAATTTAGTAGATTTTCGAGGCTATTCGTATTGATTCAGCTGAACCAAAACTAAATATTTTGTTCCTTACCTACGCACAAAGCAATTTTATTATTTTCTTATTATATTCAAATTTGCTTCTTAGCTAAAATTTTTGGTTGAGGTCTCGTTTCTGGGTTCCGTACCAAAATGGTAGAAAAGGAACCCATATGGTGTGACTCAGTCTGTCTGTCTGCCTGTCTGTCTGTCTGTCACAGCTGGACATCTCGAGAACTACTAATGGTATCAACTTGAAATTTGGAATAGTTTAATATGACATTTGCCCAACTATTTTTCAAATAAGAAATAAATAAAAAAAAATATTTACTTTTACAACAGGGGCTGAAAAGGGGTCTTAAAAATTTAAAGTGAGGCTACTAAGGCATGTGGAGTATCATATAAAAGAGCGTTGTTTGCACGTTTTTAATCATTTTTAGGATTCCGTACCCAAAGGGTAAAAACGGGACCCTATTACTAAGACTCCGCTGTCCGTCTGTCTGTCTGTCTGTCACCAGGCTGTATCTCATGAACCGTGTTAGCTAGAAAGTTGAAATTTTCACAGATGATGTAATTCTGTTGCCGCTATAACAACAAATACTAAAAACAGAATAAAATTATTATTTAATGGGGGCTCCCATACAACAAACGTGATTTTTTTGCCGTTTTTTGCTCGATATTAATAACGACAACAGGTAGACAGTTGAAATTTTCACAGATGATGTATTTTTGTTGCCGCTATAACAACAAATACTACAAAAAGAATAAAATTAATATTAGGGGGGCTCCCATACAACAAACGTAATTTTTTTGCCGTTTTTTGGTACGGAACCCTTCGTGCGGAAGTCCAACTCGCACTTGGCCGGTTTTTTTTTGTTTTAGGCCGCATAGTTTTTAACTTATGATGAAAATGTAAAAAAAATACTGTTCCCCCTTATCTCCGAAGTTTGGAAAGAGAAAAATCTGAAATAATTCTATGTGATAGCAGTTTATATAAAGATTACAGGAAAAATAAAACGATGTCACAATATAGCACACTTTTTTAGAATTTATCAAATTTCTAAAAAAGTTAACATTAGTTCCACTATTGGTCAAGAGATGGCGCTGACCTAAAACTGCAATACTAATTTTATCATTCTACTCTGCAGTGTGGTTTGATGGTGCAATTATGATGGCACGGAACCCTCGATGCGCGAGTCCGACTCCCTCTTGAGCGGTTTTATTATTTAATATTTTAGAAAATTGTCATAAGATTGAAGATGATTTAGGTAGGATGATTAGGTAGGGTGAACTGAGCGTATATCAACTGAAGTGCTTATCTCATCCTATCATAAAACTATGGCTCATCAACTGATGAGCCATAGTTTTCAATGACCACTATTGGCTCCGTGCACGCTTTTAGCGCCACCTAGCGTGTTACAACTTTGTTGGCTCTGACCTGACCGTTTTGACGTTTTAATATGTAATGGCGGCATTGTGACAAAATGTTAAAAAATACTATATAATATTGTGTTATTAATGTAAATTTGAAAATTACTATGATTTGGGTGGACAAAGTGTTGTGAAATCATTTTTGGTCATTTAAATTAAATATGGCAAGTAAGGTCTATTCAAAAAGAGTGTTTTATTTTGGTTATATCAGGGTTTGTTTACTTCTTTTTTAGTTGTAGATTTTATAAAACAAGAGGATAAAGCTACTTTAATAATTTTACTAAGTCATAATAAACATATATAATTATTCCTGTATCGCTAGTAATAAATTAAATATCGTTTTCAAACAGATTACAGAGCCTTCTTTATTTCTACTTTTTGCCACCATGAGTGCTGCGGTCGATTATTATACCTTCGCACCCTCCCAATTGCTAAACTCGTAGGTAGGTACTACGGGGTACCGATTCACTTTAATTTTAAATCTTGTGATATTAAAAAGATCGTTTAAAAATAATGAATATAATTTAACTTCAAATGCATAATAATAATAAAATAACGCTTAATATTAAACACTTTTTAATGGATGTGCTGGTGCACGGTTTTATTGAATGTACTTTGGTAATTAGTTGGTATTTGGTTTGATTTTGTATTTTTCCGACGTTTTGGCACCTTTGCAACCGTGGTCACGGGGGACTGAAGCTGCTCGTGAGCCAATCCCCAAGCGATGAATTTTTAAAGACGTTTAGAAATTAACATTTAACGAAAAGAAATTGTTTAAGTTAATTTATAATTTAATTTTGTGAATTAATTTAATGCTAAAAAGTGAGAATCTACTGATACTACCACCATTTCACAAAATTGGGAGGCTCCTCCAAGAAAGAAATGGCAAAAGAAAACTTGAAGAGGAAAGCCGACCTCCATCTTTTATATTTATTAATTTATTTGCAAAAGGAACTAACCGTATTATTAGATCTTGCAGTGTGTGTTTGGGGCTTTAGCTTGTGAATAATGGGGTCTCAAGCTGGTGGAATTTTCCAACCGTCATCTTCATTGAAATTAGGATATTTATTTATTTCGATAGCCTCGCGGAGTATTCTAGGAATAAATCTACGTTCCTTGGCAAGGATTTGGGGTTTGTCAAATCTAATATAATGGTTGGGCCCCTCAAAGGCATGTTTACACACTGCAAACTCGTTATCGCGCCTATGTTTCATGTCAGCTACATGCTCTCGCTTGATAAGTGAATAAATAACGTTTGTATCCCTAGAGCGAGGATCCTCTTAAACTATCGTATCAACTTCAAATATTTCTTTTCCATAGCGAAATTAAAGTTAACTCGCCGTCGGTCGCGCTAACTTTTGTTACATCGCCGGTCGCATTGGGGTTTTTAAAAGCCCAGTACCTCAATCATCAAAATTTTGTAGATTGATTTTTGGATGAGTATCCTCTTTTATATTACATGTTACATGGAAAAGTAAGTAATAACAATAAATCAAAAACACTTATAAAATAATTCATTTTGGCTTGAAAATTAATCACTAGCCAAAGCACAATATTTTTCCCCACTACTTGACAATGCTTACTTGACATTGACAAAAATGTAATAAAAGTAAACTTTACTGAGAAGAAACATATGATATTATAAATTTGAGGATTTAAGTTAAACACACTGATAAATTTATAGCGCAAATGAAGAAACATAATATAGAAAAAGTACTTTAGATTTTGGTCTTGTGAACAGCTTACTAATGGACGCCGCGTGTCTGGTTTGGCCAAATGAAAGCCATAGGTTCAAATATTTTTATGTCTATGTTTCATGGAAAAGGAATGCAAATTTTTTGACTGAATTTAGTTGGTTTTGATATCGTTATTATTAAAATATGTGGCCAGTACAGGGCCTAATATGCTACAATCACTTCATAGATTGCCACATGAACTCCCGTGCTAGAAATCTCTTTCCCAAGACCCTGAAAAGGTGCCAAAATGTCGGAAACTTTAAAATAAAACTAAATATAAATCGAAAAAGCTAAATTAAATTAATTAAGTTTCGCATTAATTTGTTAAAGTGCTTAATTTCAACACAATATAATGACAAAGTCTATAGATTCTTCAACGTGGGGAGAGTCCGTAGATTACTTCTATGTTTCAGATAATAATAATAATAAAAATAACGTTAGAATTTTAAAATTATATTTTGTGGATAAAAAATTAAATAAATATCATTTGAGGACCAGCGATATCCAATAGAGTAAAAAATATCTTTGAGGACCAGCTGTGTCAGGTGTTTGCAACGAAATAAGAGTAATTGCAGATACCGCATAATCTCCTGGGTCATAATCATCATACCCTGCTTCTAGCCATCCAATCATTGCATTTTCTTATCCAGATTTCAGTTAAATATGATTTTACACTCAAGTAAAAAACTATACGAAATCGGTCGCGTAGGGTCTTTGAAGGCCCTTGCGCAAAATAAATGTGTATTCTACTCAGATGGAGTATAATAAATATACAAAACTTGATGGTACCTACATCCTTTTTAAGCAGCTACTGAGAAGCACAAGCTTGTGAATAAAATATTTAAAAAGTTATGTCAGATTTTCTAGATACCGGGCTTTTAAAAACCGTGTCATAGAATATGAATATAAGGTTCTTGTAAAAACCCCATGCGACCGACGGCGGGTTAATGAGCCCCGTGAGCCCCATAATATTTAATGAAGACTAAGGAAAAGTAAGACTGCCGTGCTCACCGTGTATTGTACGTATTTCAAGCACTGCGCAGGAGTTAATTAAAAGAATACTTATGAAACACTAGGAGTTTTATTTATCAAAAAACTTATTACAAAATCGAGCACTGACAGACTTGACACGTCTTTCCGACCCCTAGTTACTTAATTAATTTTCTAGACGTCTGTAGCTGCATGCAGATACAACTGCCATTTCAGGTTATGTTAAATGTCATGATAGTGACTCATATAATTTAAAATGGTCTGTACTTGTGCGTTTCGTTACACACAACGCTATATAATACACACCGCACAATATTTGTTTTATTGAATGGGTGTGAGGGTGCGGTAGCATTCTTGCTACTGCTCGATGAACCACGGATTCGAATGATCTATGGTATTTTTCGCATAAAAATAAAACGAAAACGAAATTAAGTTACGATAAGTTACTATACCGGGTGTAACAAGACCCTTAACGAAGCCAAGGTCTACACATTCTGCCCATCAGCAGGTTCATGTACTCTGTTCAAAATTATTGCTGGGAAATGATTTTAATTTTTGGTGTTAAAAAAGCATTGCATAGCATACATTACCACGCAATGTAACGCGTACACCAGACGGCGCCTGCGAGTGTATGCTACACAGCTGCGTGAGTTTTTTAAATAAAATTAATTTGTCTTTAGCACGTGGATAAGGTATGAGACAAAGGGTGTAAAAGTAACGAAATATATGATTCTTTTTATAATAGTTAATACAAAAATAAAGACCAACCAAAAGTAAAAATATTTTACTTCAGCTAAAAGAGTGGCTACTTGTGTTCTTACATTTACCTTTTCGGACCGGCGCTTAAACTACATAGAAATTTGTAATTTTGAACTTGAATCTTAGGTAATTTGGGGCCGCAGATTACGAATCTGCTATAATTTTCCAGATTTTCCGCCGCCATCTTGGAAAATTCATATACCAACAATTGTATCAAACTGGGCCCTTCATTTCCTACGTACAATTGTGAGGGTCACAATTGTATCATATCGGGCCTAACGCCTCCTTCTTATTTTTTCTGAAAAGAGACCATCCATGAAATAAACATGAAATTTACAAAAACATTTATTAGAAATCACAAACACAACTTTGTACTAGCTTCTCGAACGTCCATGATCACCACATTCAAGAAAAAAATCCGTCGTACTGTCGGTCGACTGTGGGAAGAGACTTCACTCTGTATTTGGAAGAGGCACCTAAACATATCAGCAAATTCCAGATCTTCCCTTGTGGTTTCTTTCTTGGCGCTTGGGCTTCTTCTGCCATCCTGCTAGCATACTCTGAGGTATGTTATCGTCATCACTTTCTTCGCCTTCATCAAAAGAAGAGGAACTTGAATGTTTGGGGTTTCCTTCAATAAAGTAGTACAAATCGATTTCATCGTGGTCATCGCCCTCGTCCCCAGAGTCATTGAGCATCTCTGCAATAGCAGCGTCGCTTAAACTAAAAACATGGTGCGGAAACTATGAAAAATTAATAATCTTTAGCAACTTAAAATACTCAGGAGGTAATGTAGGGCCAACGTTGATACAATTGTGTCAACAAAGTTCGTTAAGCCGTTACGCAAAAGCGTTTGCTTGCCAATAGTCCCTGTTATCACAAAAACGTCCTATATTTAACTATTTTTCTGATCAAGAACTCATATATTACTACACTTACAAAATAAAACAATAGTAGGTACTTACTTTCGCCAAGTCGGGGAGCCCAATCAGTCACGAACTGTACAGCTTGAAAAAAATAAAAACCTCCTTCAAAAAACCTGAAACAAAAACAGCTTCAAAATTAAATACCTCTAAAAAAGCGAGAAATAATATTCAAATCATTAGTTACGCATAACATTATTAATAAAACACGTCTATTGAAGTCGGGTGGGGCTGGAAGACAAGTATTTTTTTTTTATATTTCTGAAAGCCCCACCCGACTTCATTAGACGTGTTTTATTAATAATGTTATGCGTAACTAATGATTTGAATATTATTTCTCGCTTTTTTAGAGGTATTCAAGAACCTTATATTCATTAATTTTGAAGCTGTTTTTGTTTCAGGTTTTTTGAAGGAGGTTTTTCTTTTTTGTTAAAAAAGTTTTTTATTTTCAACTTTTTAGTGCCAGGTATGTAAGCATGTAAATATTTTTTAACTTTATAAAATATTTTCAATGGTAAAATGCCCACAACTCAAATTCCCAATTTACGCTGTTTGTTTTTGAGGAGTTCCATTGTGTCTTCGTAGTCCAAGTCTAGTCCAGAACCTTGCATTGCAGACCATGGTTTGGTTTGTTTTGGATTGTCATAAACCTACCAAAATCCAAATCACTTTACATATACTATTTGAATTTGAGGAGTTCCCTTGTGTATCTTCGAAGTTCAAAGTTCAATACCGATAAAATTAAAATGTGACCACTCTTGAAGTATACCCTTTCAAACAAAAAAAGAATCATATAAATCGGTACATAAACAAAGATGTTATGTTCGAAAATCCGTAAAAACACGTGTGATGGCAAGCTAAATAATTGTCATTTTTCAGGATTATGAAAAAACTACCAGCCAGATCTCTGTAATTTTTTTATGGGACCACACACAAACTATGTTCTTTAAGATAAAAAAAGAATTGTATAAATCAGTTAACAACTGACGAAGTTATGGTAAAACATACATAAAAAAAAAAATAAAAAAAAAATACCGACGACTTGAGAACCTCCTCCTTTTTTTGAAGTCGGTTAAAAACTGCTCGCCGACTGCGAGTCGGACAAAATTTGCACAGGAGGCGAAAGTTCGCTTCTCGCACAATCGTACGATACTGGGCCCGTCCATTTCTAACGTAAAACAAATGAGTTATACTCGACTTTGTGACCCGCACAATTGTATTGGAGCGGTCCGAAAGGGTTAATAATAATAGTCATCATTTATTTCTGGCAACAGAAATATTATTTACAATATTAGGCCTTTATAACTAGTGGCTCCGTGAGCTGTAGTAGACCTCGCGATAAAATAAAATAAAATGTCGCCATGAAGTTTTCAAAACACACAGTAGGTACGTGAGTATTTGCAGCTAGATGGTGCTTCTAATTTTGATAATTTTTCAAAATGGGTGAATATTTCTTTATAAATTTGGAAAATTGGCTTGTCTAAACAGTTATATATAATTATCGAACCTACTCACAAAATTTCACCAGAATCGGTTGAGAAATGCGACCTGTAGAGGAGATCAAACAGCCGGAAAGCTGGACTGAAATATGTTTTTTTTACATATCTCCGTCATTTTAATAAATTTCGAAAAATTGCCTCGACAAGATATTATATATTATTTCCAAACCAGGGGCCGTACCGGCTAACGAATCGAGTTTCGGAAAATTTGCCGAGTTTCAAATTAAAAAAGATAAATTGAAGTAAGGAATTTCGTATTGTACTATTTGTTGAAGTTATTTGGAAGATATGGATGTTTGTGTGACCTCATGAATTAGGGTTCGCCATTTTGGCCCAATTGGAGCTCGATTTATCTGTTTTAATTTGAAACCCGGCAGACTTTTCGAAGCTCGATTCGTTAGCCGGTACGGCCCCAGTTCACAAAATTTCAAGAGAATCGGTTGAAAAATGCGACCTGGGGCCGTACCGGCTAACGAATCGAGCTTCGGAAAATTTGCCGAGTTTCAAAAATAAAACAGATAAATCGAAGTAAGGAATTACTGTACTACTACTGTACTATTGTACTATTTGTTGAAGTTATTTGGAAGACATTGATGTTTGTGTGACCTCATGAATTCGGGTTCGCCATTTTGGCCCAATTGGGGCTCGATTTATCTGTTTTAATTTGAAACCCGACAGACTTTTCGAAGTTCGATGCGTTAGCCGGTACGGCCCCTGTAGAGGAGAACAGACAGCGCCGGAAATCCGGACTGAAATACGATTTTTTTACATTATCTCCGCCATTTAAAAAAAAATTGAAAACTGGCTTGACAAAAAAAATCTATACAATTTTCAAACCTGCTTACAAAATTTCATGAGAATCGGTTGAGAAATGCGACCTGTAGAAGAAAACAGACAGAACTGGAAAGCCGGACTGAAATATGTATTTTTAACATATCTCCGCCATTTAGAAAAATTTCAAAAAACTGGCTCGACAAAAAAATCTATATGTCGGAGCGTGAGCACCGTACTGCTCAAGATTATTGGATCTCCTAGCGCCATCTATTGAGTGTAGTCGTAACTATCAAGTCGGAAACGTCAAGTGGCTCACTTGGGTAAGGTCGATACAGCGAGTGTGTGATCTGTGCAGCAAGCGATGTCTTTGTCAATGACACAGTTTGACAGTTGACAGTTTGACGTGTGACAGTTGACAGATTTGATGTTTGTCAGTTTGACATTTGGCAGTCTTGACGTTTCCGGAGGCGGGAAAATGTGAAGAGCGCGATCTCTGGATAGTCTGTGGGACATTCTGTTACCGGCAGCCGTAGTGAACGGTTATTGATTTGAATTCGCCTCGCTGTGTCGAACTTGCCGCGTTTACCGACTTGAATCCGTGTGAATCCGTTCGATCATCCGTTATTTTGTGCTAACTTGATGTTGATTGTAAGAACAGAGGTTGTGCTTTGTAAAGAGACAATTATTTCATGCTCGGCGATGAATAATCTTATCCTGACGACACCCAGCTCCCCCCCTGACTCCGTCATCAGAAGTTGGGATGCAATCCAAATGTCCCACGTGGTGAAAAAAGTGAATCAAATGATATGAGGTGTGATAACGAGACACGTGCAACAGAAAATCAATGTGATTGACGAAAAATGGCGTCTATTATGGAGCAGTAAAATCGCAATTTTATGGCTTTGGAACAAGTTATGCGTGCGTTTACTTCGAGTGCCGATGTTCGTTCCTGATTTTGACCCCGACATGGAGCGATTTCAAGGAGCTGTTCATGCAAAGGTGACGCATAGCAGGACAGCGCAGCATCGACTGATTTCAAGGATAACAGGTGCTTCACCAGACAACAGTTGTGCAATGCAACTGCAGTGGCAACAGTTGTGGAGCTGAGCAAAGCAAATCAGCGCAGGCAAGGTGATGGAATGGCGGCAGCGAGGCAACGGTGGCAGTACGATGGCGACGCATTGGTGGGTGCAGCCAGCGTGGCGAATCTACAAGGTCACTTTATAAGGGTCAGTCGTAACAATTTTATTTGGATTTTGTTTTACAACTGAAAAGTCACTAAGTAATTCTGTTGGTTATGATTATGACAAAAAAGAATTGATTGGCGTAGAAATAGAAAAATTACCAAGAAAACGGTCCATATTGAGTCTCAATCTGTTTCAAAAGTATTCAAGGGAGTTAATTTAACTAAAATTAAAAGAGCTAAGTAATTTGTTGTTGGTGACATCATTCACTAGAATTGATATTGGAATTTAGAGCAAAAATAAGGAAATAGAATAAAATCTTTCTGTAGTAACGTCATATTTTGTGGTAATGTAATGTTAGTACTTTTCTGTTGTAATGTAACCACTTTTCTGTTCGAATTCACTGCTAACAGTTGGTAGATGCATCAATGTTTCTGAATATGTTTACTATTGGTGTAGTGTTACTGCAGTGTTGGTACAGTGTAGGTACAGTGTTGATACTGTGTTGGTACAGTGTAGGTACAGTGTTGATACTGTGTTGGTACTGTGTTGGTGCAGTGTTGGTACAGTGTTGGTACAGTGTCGGTACAGTGTAAGTACAGTGTAAGCACAGTGTTAGTACAGTGTTGGTACAGTGTTAGTACTGTGTTAGTACAGTGTTAGTACAGTGTTAGTACAGTGTTAGTACAGTGTTAGTACAGTGTTAGTACAGTGTTAGTACAGTGTTAGTACAGTGTTAGTACAGTGTTAGTACAGTGTTAGTACAGTGTTAGTACAGTGTTAGTACAGTGTTAGTACAGTGTTAGTACAGTGTTAGTACAGTGTTAGTACACTGTAAGTGCACTGTTGGTACACTGTTAGTACCCTGTTAGTACACTGTTGTACATTGTTAGTACACTGCTAGTACACTTGGTAAACTGATAGTACGCTGTTAGTACATTGTTAGTACACTGCATGTACACTATTAGTAAACTGATAGTACACTGTTAGTACGCTGTTAGTACACTGTTAGTACACTGTTAGTGCACTGTTAGTACACTGTTAGTACACCGTTAGTACACTGTCAGTACACTTTTAGTCATAGTGTGGTGAATTTGAGTAAGCAGCTGTTGCTATGTAGGAATATGAATTCAGTTTAGTCACTAGTGTTCGTAATCATGAAATTAATTAGTTCCTGATTTAACAAAGTTAGACCCAAGTTCAGGGGGCCGTTTAAAGTCATAGAAATACTTAATAACGATCGTTATGTTTTAAAAGCCCTAAACTCAAAGCGTACTTACAAGTACGCATATGATAGGTTAAGAAAGATGCCTGAGGGACAAGTACCTGATGACATCAGTGATTCGCAGTGTTCTGAAAATTTTGAGTCTTAACTGATTATTTTATTGTGTCCTCTTAAGTCATTTTTGTTGTGTAAGATCACAGGGATGATCTTATGTGTGAGATCACAGGGATGATCAAATGTGTAAGAGCCACAGGGATGGTTCTGAGAAGTCACAGGGATGACTTCATTTATGAGCTACAGGGATAGCCGGACTAAAGATCACAGGGATGATCTTATGTGTGAGATCACAGGGATGATCAAATGTGTAAGAGCCACAGCACAGGGATGGTTCTGAGAAGTCACAGGGATGACTTAATTTATGAGCTACAGGGATAGCCGGACTAAAGTGGTACACAGTAAATTGATAATTCAGTTGTTTGAAAATAAAAAAAAAAAATAAAAAAAAAACAATTGGGTACTTGGCCCTCCAGCATATTTGGCTGTAAATTCTGTAAAAAGTTATCATTAGTTATTATGGTGATGATGGGGAATATGGTGATGATGATGATGATAATGATAATGGTGATGATGGTGGTGGTGATGATGATAGTGATGATAGTAAGTGAAGAGGCTGGACCTTCAACTAGTTTTAATTAGTTCACACAATACTCATTTTTTGTGATTGTTTATTCAATAGTATGCAAGTTGCTCAGATTGGTTACATCTTTCGTGCATTCGTAGTCGTAGGCGTAAATCGGGCCTGATTTCCCGTCGCATTGCGGCCACGCTTGTGAGTGGCGTGCGTTTAGCTCAAAGATGTAAGCGATCGCTGTTGAGTCGCCGGATAGAGGCGCTGTGTTGTTAAGGGTACCGGATGGAGGTAGCCCTTGTTTTGGGTGATGACCGGATAGAGGTTGTCATTGCTGGATGGAAGCATCTGAATTGTAGAGTATTGCATACTACACTGATTACACAATCTATTTAGTTTGATTTGGAAAGATTGGGTTGATGAGTTTTGTTGAATTTTAAGTGAATAGTTATTTTGATTTGTTTACTTTCATCACTGTTATTTCATTAGTACCTATGGATTTTGAGTAAGCAATGTTGTAATTTTGAATAAAGAGTTGTGGTATACAAATTGTGGTGTTACAAGACCTGACCCTTTTGGTCAGGAAGGCCGAGCGATTGAACATTTTACTGTTCAGGTATTATCTCTCTTTGCAGGATCTTCACCAGCAACCTCACACGAGGACGTGTGAAATGTCAAGATGGCCGTGTCGGAGCGTGAGCACCGTACTGCTCAAGATTATTGGATCTCCTAGCGCCATCTATTGAGTGTAGTCGTAACTATCAAGTCGGAAACGTCAAGTGGCTCACTTGGGTAAGGTCGATACAGCGAGTGTGTGATCTGTGCAGCAAGCGATGTCTTTGTCAATGACACAGTTTGACAGTTGACAGTTTGACGTGTGACAGTTGACAGATTTGATGTTTGTCAGTTTGACATTTGGCAGTCTTGACGTTTCCGGAGGCGGGAAAATGTGAAGAGCGCGATCTCTGGATAGTCTGTGGGACATTCTGTTACCGGCAGCCGTAGTGAACGGTTATTGATTTGAATTCGCCTCGCTGTGTCGAACTTGCCGCGTTTACCGACTTGAATCCGTGTGAATCCGTTCGATCATCCGTTATTTTGTGCTAACTTGATGTTGATTGTAAGAACAGAGGTTGTGCTTTGTAAAGAGACAATTATTTCATGCTCGGCGATGAATAATCTTATCCTGACGACACCCAGCTCCCCCCCTGACTCCGTCATATATAATTTTCGAACCTGCTCACAAAATTTCACAAGAATCGGTTGAGAAATGCGACCTGTAGGCTGGAACAGACAGCCGGACATACGAAAGAATTTTTGCCCAAGCTGAAGCAGAGACGCTTCGCTCGCACTTCGTGCTCGCTCAGTCAATAAATACTTTAAAGTTAATGATGGGCCTCAGTCACAGAATAGATAATAATACAAGTCCTCACCTTGAACTAATCTCGCTTGTATCCTTTGAAACTACGTGAATACATTATAGAATTATTAATTCCTACTTTTCGCTACGGCTCTACTATAATCCCTACTTCCCTATCCTTACTTTTAATTTTATTTAATAAGGCACATCAACATCATATACACAGTACATTTATAGAATATCATATCACATTACACAGCTAGTGTATATGACTATTACAGATATGCACAGCATTTGTACTAAAGGTTAATTTGCAACGGTTCTAAAATCTTAGTCTAACATATTGAAATTACAAATAAAGGCCAAAGAAAAAAAGTAAATACTATAACATGCTTTTTTTATAATTTTAATAATATAATTCATTAAATACTGATTAAAGCTAATTTGGTTTTCGGGTCTCTGTCGTGAAAGATGTCTATATCAAAAATTTTATGCCAGCTATTGTAGGTATTTAACATTCTTGACACGGGTGCGTTTTTACCCACATTGGTTCTGTTTTTGGGGACACTAAAGAAAGAACTCGGAAAACAGCGCCAGGAAGACAAGCGTGGAACGCTAATGCTGACACGATCAAGAACATCCTGACACACAGACTCACCATTTAAAACATTGTGCAAGAAAGTGAGATCCAGCATTCTCCGGCGATGTGCTAATGTAGTCATCGAAAACAATCGAAGTCTATCCTCGTAGGCACACCTACTGCTGAGACCAGGGGTCCTGTATACCAAGTGCCTAGTGAAGGATCGTTGAATAGACTCTAAGCGGGCCGAGTGAACTTCATACATAGGATTCCATATTATGCTACCATACTCCAACGTACTACGAACTAGTGAGTTAAATAGTAATATCCTACAGTCATTCTGTCTAAAGTCTTTTGTAGTCCGCTTTATGAATCCCAATATTTTGGCTGCTTTAGATACAATAGCATCGTAATGAGGAACAAAACATAGCCGAGAATCAAGTATAACGCCCAAGTCACGTATTTGAGAAACTGTTTGAATTATCTCGTCATTTATTCTGTAAGTCGATTTTAAGGGATTTCGTTTCTTTATGAACGTTATATGTTGACATTTTGAAGCGTTTAGAGACATGCGGTTTTTGTTACACCATGTTTGAACCCTACAAAGGTCAGATTGCAATAAATCTACATCGGCTAAAGTTTTGACAGGCCGAAAAACCTTCATGTCATCAGCAAAAATCAAGCACTTGCTATGCATTATACAAGATACAATGTCATTGACAAATAACAGAAACAGCATTGGACCCAGATGCGAGCCCTGCGGAACTCCGGAAGGAGCACTATATTTTTCAGACTCATAGCCCTTTATTACCACTGTCTGTTTGCGATCTCTTAGGTATGATTTGAACCAATTGTACAAAGAACCACAGATGCCATATTGATGATATAATTTGGCAATCAAGATGTTATAATCTACCATGTCGAACGCGCTAGCGAAGTCTGTATATACAACATCAATTTGATCACCCTTATCAACCGATTCCATAACATGAGTCAAATACGATGTAAGGTTAGTAATAACCGACTTTTTACATTGAAACCCATGCTGCTCAACTGTTATTTGGTTCCTTGTGTGGCTTGTTATGATCGGACAGATAATAGCCTCAAAAACTTTGGCGAAAATGGAAAGGATAGAGATTGGCCTATAATTTCGTACGTTATCAATTTCACCCTTTTTATATACAGGAGTTACCCGTGCCTCTTTCCATATAGAGGGAAATTCACCTGAAGATAAGGATTTATTAAAAATTTCTTTTAGTGGTAATGCTAAAAATCGCGCACATCTCTTAATAAAAACTGGAGGGATACCATCGGGGCCTGTAGACTTATTCGGATTCAACTGTTTCAAGTGTTTTAGCACTGTTTTCTCATTAATAACTATCCGATCAAGACGAGAGCACAAGGTTGCACAATCCGTTGCATTGACTGACAAAGAATCATCAGGTAATTGTGATTTGTTAAAGACCCCCGAAAAATGAGAAGCAAATAAATTTGCGATATCGGACCCATTTGAAGCAGCACCGTCCCGATGGCTGCTGTCTTTATATATTACATATGGCACATTATTGGATCCACCTTTTTTACTTACTAATATACATAGGCATAAGGGGCTATTTTGTAACAAGTTGTATAGCCCGAGGTGCCGTCGTGTGTATATTAACGTAAGTTCATTAACGGCTCCCGCCCTCGAGCGATTAATCGCTGAAGGGTTCCATATATGGACAGATTTACCTTCAGATCTACCTGACCGGATGTAAATCCGTATCGTGTGTGTATAATTTGGCCTTAAGGTAAGTTCGCGTCAGTCGGCCGGATCGACTGAATCTATTTGTTCACATCGGCGTGACCGTAAAGGCTGGTTTACATTATCTTAGTATTTAGTAGAGTGCTTAGTAGTGTGCGAGTAGATTCGAAAGCGAGTGCTTTAGTAGTTTTGGTGCCTTTCCAGTGACCGTTTACACGCTTCCAGTAGTGTCATTTTCGCCATACCTAATACCTATTATTTAATTCAATTACACGTCACGCGTTCACCGGCAAATGCACTCTACTAAAGACGCTACTAAAATGTCGATTTACATGCTTCCAGTGCGAGTGCGAGTAAAATATCGCTCGGGGGGTGAGCGGGCGCGCAGGGGGTGCTACTGGAAAGCGAGTAGAAAGGCTACTAGAACGTTACTCTCTCTTTAGTCATAAGACGACCGTTTACATGTTTCCACTAAAGCACTCTCCTAAAGCACTCTACTAAAGACTAAGATAATGTGAACCAGCCTTAAGGACTGAACGGATCGTGTATTGATAGATCAGTTCAGTTGGCGCCTGAGCCGCGGCAGCGCCGACATAAAAATTTACATTATACCGTCGCATCTTGATCTCTTTAAAATGGCGTCGTTGTCGAAGGAGTTTTTATTGGAATTTATAGAATTATATTAATTAACATACAAGAACTACTGTGGTTATTAAAATCTTTTTTAATGCTTCCAATATTACATTAACCTGTCTCTGGATTTTTTTCTAACGCCTGTGCTGATATGATGGTAGAATATCCTCTATGTTTCCTTTTCTCTAAGCCAGTTTGTAACCCACAGTGTTCTACTTTTCTTTTTCTTTCTATGTACAAATGCTAAGGCAGCATAATTTAATAATTCAGTTTCGTCCATAATTCGTCTCTCACTACTATACTTGAAGCAAACCAGAATAAACCCAAACAACCACTACTTGTTGCAAACCAGAATGAACTGAAGCGATAATTCCGTGTATGTGTAAGAATCCGATCAGGCCAAACTGTATCAATTCGGCCTGATCCGATCGGCCTCGCCGTATATGGGACCCTTGAGCGATTTTTTGTCACCGAGAATAGAACATACAGTTCAATACGTAAACACCTACGAGTGACTGGGCGAGAAGCCTAATGTATGTATTAATTTGACAGTGACGTTTCTTTGTTCTTTGTTACTGTGCCTCAACTAAGTAGGCTAGTTAAAGTAGCATTACTAATTTCCCAGCAAAAATTTAAACTGAGAAACGTCACTGTCAAATGGACAAACTGACCCTGATAGTGACATTTTCAGATATTTGGTCACTTTTATAACTTTTTAATTAGTTTTTTATATTTTGAGTCATAATAAATATAATGTCATCCAGGGTAATTTTTAAGTAGGATGGTAATAAGAACTTTTATTTTAACCTATTATAATTTTTATGTTAAAAGTTCTTGAAACGATCTGCCCCTACTAAAATGGTCACTTTTCTCTTCGTTCGATAACTTAAAAATAAGCAATTAAACGATCAAGTCACACGTCGCAAGTTTATGTGAATCACAGACATTGTTGTATAGTATGGAATTGACAAGCCTACGACACGTCAACCCGTATTCCTATACATTACTATGAGGTCCCCAGGATGCACAGCGTTCCAACTACCAATGACACATAATACGTGAAACGAACCAATTACAGAGCTTTCTTCGTCGTTGGTGTATCAATTATTCTTGAATACGAGTGTGATTATTTTGTGTTCGCTTAACACTTTAGTACTTTGTCATAGCATAGCGGAAAAGTCATCAAACAAAAAGAAACACTTAAATTACAATGCATCTCTCCTATGTCACCTAGTCAACCAAAACGACATGGCAACTTATTACCGAATACAATAAGATGTGTTGTTTGTGGTCTTTCAAATTGTGGAAAAACTAATTTAGTAATAAGTTTATTGTTGCATAAAGACGGTCCATGTTTTCGTAATCTTAATGTGTATTCAAAATCTCTATACCAACCTAAATACTTATATCTAGAGATAGTTTTGAGAATGGTTTCTGGAACATCCTTTAACAAAGGATTATTATTATTATCGAATGAGGATTTGTGGCCACCTCTGGTGTTAGAGTTTATCAAGCCGCCTGGATAAGGCCTCTGACTTGGCTTAACGACTGTTATAAGATGACAACAGCTGGGACCGACGGTTTAATGTGCCCTCCGAAGCACGGAAGCGCTCAGTTGTAATGCCACTTTAACGTTCACCCATCCGACACCTGACCGGACCGAGCGTTGCTTAACAAACGTGATCGAGTACGATTAGTCTGTCAAGTTCCCCCATGAGCGCTTTCTTTAACAAATATAGCAATAATACTGACATTCTGAAAACATTTTAAATCACCCCGATAGTCGCCTTACGACGGACCGTTTCTTCAGTATGGGATGAGGTATCTGTACTATAGTATTATGTAATCTGTGGTACTACTATAATAACTAATTTTTTAATGATTTAATTACAAATATGGATGTTTCCTGTACTTGTTGTATAAAACGATATTACTTGCCAAAGGACATCATCCATGTTTCATACATTTTTGGTCCAAATATGAAAGTGCCGGCCAAAAGACAAAAGTGCTTTATTCTGATAGATTTTGTCCACCTAAGCATTTTTTATTATGGCACCAAAGCTGTAGCATCGCTTCAGATTTGTGTCAAAATGTATGAAAAGACAGACTTTTTGAACTCAATTAAAATCTAGTACAGTGGTGCTACAGCTTCAGTGCCATAATAAGAAATGCTTAGGCGGACAAAATCTATCAGAATTTGCGTTTTGGCCGACTGTTTTACATTTGTTTGTTATAATAAAAAATAATATATTTCCATAGATGTAAAAGAAATTGACGGCACGAGACAGTGAATTTTTTTTTTCGCTATTCATTGTTAATAAAGAAAGGACATCATCCATGTTTCATACATTTTTGGTCCAAATATGAAAGTGCCGGCCAAAAGACAAAAGTACTTTATTCTGATAGATTTTGTCCACCTAAGCATTTTTTATAATGGCACCGAAACTGTAGCACCGCTTCAGATTTGTGTCAAAATGTATGAAAAGACAGACTTTTTGAACTCAATTAAAATCTAGTACAGCGGTGCTACAGCTTCGGTGCCATAATAAGAAATGCTTAGGTGGACAAAATCTATCAGAATAAAGCACTTTTGCTTTTTGGCCGGCACTTTCACATTTGGACCGAAATGGATGATGTCCTTTCATAGTATTAGGTTATGTTGTATGTTATGTACTTACCTCATGACAACAGCAGGGGAAAATAAAGACACAACATAATGTACATAATGTAATGTAAATACAATAATAACAGTTTTATTGTGGTTTCTTTGATTCTATACAATGAAAAAATGATTCTCTTTGCAGTTGTAGACTGTTAACTGCGATACAAATTAGTAAATCAGAAATATCGCCTACTTCCCCAATATTATATTAAAAATGGTTTATTCTTAAAACTTACTCAAAGAAAATTAGGTTGGTAAAAAATGCTTGCCCGTATGTTGTCAGGATGAGATAATTTTAATATAAATCTAGCTTTAAAAATGAAATTAGGATATCTAGTAATAAGTACTGAAAAGTAACAGTTGCCGATGATCGCTGCCTCGGTTAGTAGATTTTAGTGGATACTGCGATATTTGAAACTACCGTACAGAAAGGAAACTTTCCGTCCCACCCCAGAATCAATTACCTCACCCCACCTCGTGAGTTCGTGTGCCGAATCTGTGCTCATTCAGTAGACCTAGACTTCACGCACACAGTTGCGCGTGTGCAAAATAAAAAATAAAAATAAAAATAAAAATATTTTATTGATTAGTTTCTAAGCTTAAAACAATTTACAGTGCAGGTGTTACAAGTACAATAGATTTAGTCTAATCACACGATCTGTCGCCCACCCAATTTAACGAACTAGGCACAAAAGACCTGTATCTCGTGGGTCAGGAAGCGAAGACAGTCTGATAGAAATTATGTGTGTAAACTATTTTATAATTTAGCATAAAAGAAACATAAAAAGGTACACAAAATTAGTTTATAGGAATTCCCAAAACTAGAATTATTATTCTGTTTATTCGGGAATTCATGCTTCAAACGCCGCTACGCGTGCGTGCGCGTGTGTGTGTATGTGTGTGTGAGTTAGAGTATATTTGAGTGTGTATGTGTGAGTGTGTATGTGTGAGTGTGTATGTGTGAGTGTGCATGTGTGAGTGCGTATGTGTGTGTGTGTGTATTTGTTTGTGTGTGTGCGGGTGTGTATGTGAGTGGGTGAGTGGGTGTGTTGTGTGTGCTTTTTTTTTTTTATTAACACATGTGCGAGTGTGCTTTTATGAGAGTGTGTGTATTTGATTGTGTGTGAGTCGATGCGTGGGAGTGTGAGTGTACTGCACAAGTTACTTATTGATGTGAGAGAGAGAGTGAAAAACGTCACTGTGTAGCGTCTGTGTAATAGGTAGTTGAACGCGGCGCTTGTATGGAGTGCCCGGGGTGTGATATCGCAGTCTGCGACCGCATGTCACGGCGAATTAATGAGCTGGTCTATAGAAAGTTCTGATGACGACTATAATTAAGGTCTAACGGCCCAGCCACGGACAGCGCGGCAGGAGGCGAGGCAGGCGGCGCGGCAAGCGAATTCAATAATCACTGCGCGCTATCCCGATGGCGCGGCATCTCAGCTCGTCGTCACGACCGCGCAGTGGTTACCGAGTTCGCTTGCCGCGCCACCTACTTCGCCTCCCGCCGCGCTGTCCGTGGCCGGGCCGTAAGAGCCGTAAGTGAGTTAACGAAGTCCGTGTATTTCTGCTTCTTTCCTCGCCATCAACATCTAAGTGGTCAAACGAAGCAGTGAGCTGGTATCGTGGTTCCGTATAAGATCTTCACCTGCATAGTGGGAACATAAACAAACGTCTACCGACTCGGGACCTTTCCCGGCTAAGATTGAATAACGAAAGGGATACTGCAACGTGAGTCAGAAACTAATCCAAGAAGAAATACCATACTACTAGAACGGAAGGGTGCCCGCGGCAACTTGAATTTGATCAAGGTAGTGGTCATGGTATCTGACGCGTAGTTCTACGATCTGACCTTGACACACCAAGATGACAGTTGGGGCTAAATATACAAAAGAAAATATCTAAAGCCATCCATCCAGCGGGGGCATTGGCAAGAGTTTTTATAACACTTGCAGTTCCATATTAAGCATTTTTCAGCAAAGATGTTATTACCGTTACCAATAACAATGTGGTTAAATTGACAATAGCTAGTGATCCACTGCAATGTTGTGATATAGCAGTGCGCAGACGATGTGGAAGCTATTTAGCGATGAAATAAACGCTTATTGAAATATAAAATAGACTTTTATTTACAACTGAGAAAAACAATTCGTGTACAGATTTTTCTTATAGAGAGAGTGATATTTGACATCGTCTGCGCACTGCTATATCACAACAACTTGAGAATAGTTTTCATTAAGCGCCATCGCACACGGGGGACTTTTGTCTCCGCAACTATTTTGTCTCTCACATGGTTTGTATGAAAAGTTGCAGACGACCGCGTCGCTTCGTGTGCGCGCTTCCATATAAACCCGTGGACTTGAGACAGAGACAAAACAGTTGCAGGGCGACTAAGTTGCCCGTGTGCGATAGCGCTAATTGTACTGGCTTGCTGCCTTATTTGAATTTGTGTCCAATGTCAATGTCACTGCACCGTTGGGATGGGGGACTTCAACGGAACGTTGCTGTAATGAGTTGATAGTGGATGATGCGATTTTGTACTTGGAGTTGGGTACCAGAAGACCAGAATTGGGATGATGACTAATGAATAAAATAACGAAATACTAATAAAAATCGTAAACATTAAACTTTTAGAGTAGCTTGTATACCTCTTGGTTTTATATATTGCGTATTATTTGTTTTAACTATGAAAGTGTAAAATTTATTAAAATAAATAATATCTTTAATTAGTCCGTAAAATTTATAGCAAATTTGTCGAAGAAACAATTTTGATAAACACAATATTTAATATAGCTGCTGAACAAATTTCCAACGCGGTGCATACAAGCTACTCAAGCATGACGTCATAACTAAGTAGCCGTTAGTATGGACCGTTTTTGGGTGAGTCCATTTGTGTGCATTTCAAACTGTGATATCTCGGGCAGTTTTGATGCTAGCAAAATAATTCTTTTACCAATGTTTCTTTCTTTTGAGAGGTAATTTATGTAACATAAAATAAAAAAAAATAGTCATCATGTCAATTCAATGAGAAGAAACTTTTTCTCCGTCAATGGTGTTCTTCTATGAGAATGATGTTGGATAAGATTTTTCGATGCCTTCTCTTGCCATTCTATTGATTTTGAAGTAGTCCCCAGTATTTATGCATCCCGTAAATAAAATAAAGGACGTGCGAGACTTAAAAATAGACGTGGGTATGCGAAGAAATCATCACTTCACAAAAAAAATACGCAAAACGGATGGTAAACGTTTATTGTAAAATAAAATTGTTGATAAATTAGCAACACGAATTGTCGAATAAAGACGTAAATATATATGTTAGGCTCAAATACTAAAATCGGTCAATGAGCGAAAAAAACGCGTTTTGTTCACTGCCTAAATGCCACAACGCGAAATTCGTGTCATGGCTCTTACAAAAACGCCCAGAACGCGTTGTGGTTATCATAGAAATATCACAAAGCGAAATTCGCATCGTGGTCAACATACCAAACGACCACAACGCGTTGTGGAAATGAAGAAAAGCTATGATGCGTATAGAACCATGATAAAGGTAGTATGCTACGAAGCACATTGATTTGTAATACCTGTGCGTGGGTCCTACAAGTCTTAAAACTTTTGATAGATATCTTTTAGAAATATGTCTGTACTTTAATAAACAAATACTAGCACAGAATATATAGCACTAAGACGGAAAATTTAAATAAATCGTGTCATTTAAATAAAAGCACAGTTTGTTATAAAAAAGGTTATAAAAAAAATTGTTGGCTACAAATTATGAATAATTTTCAATTATTATTATCAAATTATCTACATAGCTAGGAAATATTCGAACTGTTTTGACAAACACTTTATTTTTAATAAAGAACTTATGTTTGTAACTTTATTATTCATTGGAAATTTAAGTTTTTTATCACAATAGATTTTTTCTTTCAAATCAACATAATTAGGCTACACTAATTTTAGAACTCAAAGTATTAGTTATCAGAAACTACAGCTTTAATAAATAGTTAGAAATTTAAAAAAATATATGATTGTTTTAATGCATCGTTGTACGCGTTCGGACAATTACGACCTGTCCGTCGGCATCATGTTATGGTTGCTTCAACTAGTGTTCAGAACGCGTCATGGCTTTTTTTCATTTCCACAACGCGTTGTGGTCGTTTGGTATGTCGATCACGACGCGAATTTCGCTTTGTGGTTTTTCTATAATTACCACAACGTGTTCTGGGCGTTTTTATAAGAGCCATGACATGAATTTTGCATTGTGGCATTTTGGCAGTGAGTGACCAGAACGCGTTGTGAGCGTTTTCGGTCTTTGAGCCTAACATTTTATACAAAAAAGATGATTGACGAATTATAAAATGTTAAGTAGTTTTTGATTCTTTTTCTCAAAGTCAGTAATTGTTACACGCTTACTTTTTCATATTAATTTTTATTAAATATTATAGAAATGACAGCTATTTATAAGCATTTATGGCAATTTTTCTGTCCGATTTATTTGTTTGGGCCATCGTTACCATTGTTTAAATCTTCATCTTCCAAGTTACTTAGATCATAATATTTTATGTCACTGTCTTCCATATTTTCAGACAACTCCGAGAAGTGTTCTTGAGATGGTATGGAATTGTATGCATTTGACAATTTTTCTATCACTGTCATGATTTTAATAGTATCTGAATTTTGCTGCTTGTGAAAAGCGTTTAACGATTGTTTTATTTCTTTTACATAAGACTGCATTTTTTCGATCTTTTTGTGTAAAGTTGGGTCTGTAAATGCTGTAAATAAACACGAAATATATACTTTTCAAAGGACATCATCCATGTTTCATACATTTTTGGTCCAAATATTAAAGTGCCGGCCAAAAGACATAAGTGCTTTATTCTGATAAATTTTGTCCATCTAAGCATTTTTTATTATGGCACCGAAGCTGTAGCACGCTTCACATTTGTGTCAAAATGTATGAAAACACAGACTTTTTGAACTCAATTAAAATCAAGAACAGCGGTGCTACAGCTTGGGTGCCATAATAAGAAATGCTTAGGCGGACAAAATCTATCAGAATTTGCTTTATAGCCGACTTTTTTTTACATTTGCTAGCAAAACGACACAGAATTTAGCTGTATATCGGTGATATAAACAGTCGCATATGTGTTACAGAAACGTTTCTATCATTGGAAAAAGGCCCCACTTTTATCACTTTAAAGTGATACAGTACATCTATTGTAGCTCCACTTAGGACTAATCAGATACATATCAATGACCTCGAATCAGTTGCAACACAATCTAGTGATATATTAGTGATTGTGATTCTATAATAACACTGTTTGAATAACGTGAATAACTGAACGCGTTACTGGTTATTTTTATCAGAAAAAAAATATTCATAGGTATATTTCGTTAAGTAATATTTTTATATCACCATCGTGTGCTCCATTTTTATTATCCAATTTATGTGTGTAAAAAAGATTAGTGTTAGTGCAATTTCACATGCGCTTGCAATTCTATTGTTAAATTAGTAGCATAATGTTATTGTATTTTTAGTGCCCCCCTCGAATTCGTAGTATTTAATTAATAAAATTGATTTAATTTATCAAATTATTTGTGAATATACCAATATATGATTAATTAGTGTTAGTGTTGCTGCTACTCAGACGATATACAACATCGGGCGGCCATTACGATAAATTATATTTTGGTGATATATGAGCGCGCAAAAAGCTACATTACAACTTATGAGTGCTATTAGGAACCCCTTATCATTTATTTAGCACAAGTGTTTTAATAGCATCATAAATGCTACTATTCAACATAGTTGCTCCATATTCAAGTTAAGGAGTATCAATTTGTAGCTGTGTGTTTTATGTTTTATGTTTTAATGTTTTATAATGTAGCTGAGTAAACGTTTATGTGATAGGTTAATACGACAATTTAGCTGTATATCCTTAAACAGCTAATAAGTGTTTCAAACACAGATATACAACTAGCAGTGATAAGCGTTACTTATATACGATATTAATATCACTACTTAGTGATAAAAGATGGCCTATTATCACATTTTTGCTAGCTGGGATATGTATGAAAAGACAGACTTTTTGAACTTATTTAAAATCAAGTATAGCGGTGCTACAGTTTCGGTGCCATAATAAAAAAATGCTTAGGTGGACAAAATTAATCAGAATAAAGCATTTTTGCTTTTTGACCGGCACTTTCACATTTGGACCAAAATGGATGATGTCCTTTGAGATTTTTGTAACAATACTAAATAATATACTTAATATACGAGGTAATTCCTTACATTGGTGAAATAACGCTGGCTTGCAGCATAAGAGTAGGATTTACTAGAAGAAATCCGACGATGTCACTAGTGACTCGGTAGCTCACCGGATATCCAAAGGTCGCGGGTTTGACTCCCGTCTGAGTATTGATCTAGTGCGAGTCGTATTGTTACGAAATATATACACTTGAATTCATCATTAATAGAATATTTTGATCAGTTGCTGGTTATAATATTTCAGCAGAGACAAAAATAAAGTTTACTTACATAAAATGCCTCCAGCTGAAATAAACATTAAAATAAAATAAGTACTTCATTTCTTCGATACATAAACATTTTTGAGTTTTTTTTATATTCAAGTAAAACCGGTCAAGAGCGAGTCGGACTCGCGCACCGAGGGTTCCGTACCATCATAATTGCACCACCAAACCACACAGCAGAGTAGAATAATAAAATTAGTATTGCAGTTTTAGGTCAGCGCCATCTCTTGACCGATAGTGGAACTAATGTTAACTTTTTTAGAAATTTGATGATTTCTAAAAAAGTGTGCTATATTGAGACATCGTTTTATTTTTCCTGTAATCTTTATATAAACTACTATCACATAGAATTATTTCAGATTTTTCTCTTTGCAAACTTCGGAGATAAGGGGGAGGGGGGGGGACGGTATTTTTTTACATATTTCATCATAAGTCAAAAACTATGCGGCCTAAAAAAAATGATTGAAAAAGTCCAAACGGCGCTCTTTCATATGATACCCAACATGCCCTAGTAGCCCCACTTCAAATTTTTAAGACCCCTTTTCGGGCCCTGTTGTAAAAAAGATATTTATTTTTTTATTTATTTATTATTTGCAAAATAGTTGAGCAAATGTCATATTAAACTATTCCAAATTTCAAGTTGATACCATTAGTAGTTATCGAGATATCCAGCTGTGACAGACAGACAGACAGACTGAGTCACACCATAATGAGTTCCTTTTTTACCATTTTGATACGAAACCCTAAAAATGCGTGTTCCTCAAGGATGATTACAGAGCCATCATTTCTTTTTAATTTGCATAGTTTCACATTGACCATGCCATCATCCATTTTTAATGTCCCCACTGCTAGGGCACAGGCCTTCCTTATGGGCCGATAAGGAGGATGGGCCATAACCCACCACGTGGTCCCAATGCGGATTGGTAGGTATTAACGACTGCAAATGCACCCGGGACCAACGGCTTAACGTGCCTTCCGAAGCACGGAGGAACTCGAGCTGATAAATTTTTGGTCACCCATCCTATGACCGACCTTTGCGAAAGTTGCTTAACCTCCGCAATCGCTGGGCCAGGTGCTAAACCATTGCGCCATCAAGCTCCTTATAATAACAACTCAATATACATAACTCAGAAATACATTATCGCTGGCAAATTTGAGAGTGTTTGCGGTATATAACATTTTAGCATTAGACATAATGTACTTACTGAGAAGTTTAACCGATCCTATCAAACCACCTGAAACTGAAGTTTATAAGTAATATTAATTTTCTCATATCAAAAGTAAAAAATTGCTTTATTCAAATAAACTTAATTATTAAGTACTTTTGAATCGTCCATATTTTACTACCACCCTATCTTCTTCAATCTAATATAATATGGAAAATTTAAAAATATTAAAAACACGACTGCCCTACCAAAAACGAACTAAAAAGTTAAACAACAAGTGTCATTGCAGTCGGGGGATCTTATTATAGAACAATTTATGATGAAAGAGGTCCCGCGACTGCAGTGACACTTGTTGTTTAACTTTTTAGTTCGTTTTTGGCAGAGCAGTCGTGTTTTTAATATTTTTAAATTTATTTATTTTTATTTCACACATTTTAGTAACATAATATATAGTTCTGGAATGTGCTCCTAAGGCCTTTCATTCACTGACATGAAAAAATTTTTTTTTATTTAACTGGACTGGCTGTCTGTATGATTTGACAGCTAAGTTTTTGTGCCTATCTGAAACGCCACTAGCGTGCGTATAGAGAACTAATTTTGACGTAAAATATTAAAATAGTTGCCGTGATGGTCTCTCCAGACTTCAAACTTTAGTACCATGTACGCACGCTATGCTCACGCTACGTCCTACAGCGCCAAAATGGCGGAAATCAAATAGGCACAAAAACAGTTTGACATAAGCCTGTCCAGTGTAAATATATGCAGGTCAGTGCCTTTTATTTGATGCCCATATTGTAATAATAGAAGATAAATATATTTTTTTCACATTTGAAAATGGCGTCGTACAGTCGCCATATTATTTAAAAAAAAAAAATATATAGCCAGTATCACTCGGGATGCTGTAAGGGTTCTAAGGATACCCAATTTATTCAAATCAGTTCAGGCATTTAGAAGTTATGGTGGAATAAAGAAACTCACATACCGACATACATGAACCCTGAACACATATTACACTCTTTTTGCTTTGGGCAGTCGTGTAAAAAATAGTAAACTAGTAAACCGTCTCTGGCATAGAGTACGATTTTAATATTCTTGGTCTCTGGCAACCACATAATGTCAAAAATATGTGACACATAGGTATTTGACTTTTATGGGATTCTGTTCTTTTAAAAGAGTGTATATGATACATAAGTTCAAAACACGCCATCTCGATGCTACGCGCGACAAATCGTGACAAACTAAATCTCGAAGAACGAAATCGCGACAAATCAATGTCCTGCGGGGGCGGCCGGGCTCGTCATCCCCCCGCCCCTTGTTGGTGACAAGTTATTCAAGCTAGGATTTCATAGGATAGCGGTGCCGTCATATTACGGCCGTAATATAGCAGCGTTGAATGTTGTTTATGTAAACAATACGGCGCGGTATCCTAAAGAGCGGTGCTGGACACCGTAACGTCAGAAAGCGGTCTATTTTCGTGACGAAATTCATGACGGTGTAGAACAGTTCGCCTCCGTTTTTACACGACTGCCCAAAAAGGAGTGTATATGTGTTAAGGGTTCATGTATGTTTGTGGGTATGTGAGTTTCTTTATTCCACCATAAGTTCTAAATGGCTCAACGGATTTGGATGTATGGGGTATAGTTGGAATTCTTACATCATTCCGAGTGACACTGGCTATTTAAAAAAAAACAATATGGCGACTGGAAGACGCCATTTTCAAATGTAAAAAAAATATTTTTTTTTCTTCAATTATTACAATATGGGCATCAAATGAAAGGCCTTAAGAGCACATTTCAAAACTATCAATCTGTCACTAAAATGTGTGAAATAAAAATAAACAAATTTAAAAAATATTAAAAACACGACTGCCCTGCCAAAAACGAACTAAAAAGTTAAATAACAAGTATCTTTGCAGTCGAGGGACCTCTTTTATTAAAAATTGTTCCACAAGTCCCCCGACTGCAATGATACTTGTTATTTAACTTTTAAGTTCGTTTTGGCAGGGCAGTCTTGTTTTTAATATTTTTTAATTTGTTTATTTTTTTCAGGATAGCGGCGCGGCGACGGTGAAAGAAAATGAGTTAAAACTGGTGTAAAGCAAAAGTATTTCCTGATTTATTTTTTCATTACGTCTTCCAGTGAACTAAAATCTATGGAAGTGTAATTGCAAACAAATATTGCTTAATAAATGGCACCACGGGAACGAAAAAGTACAACCCGCCCAGCTTTAGTCGGGCCAGCCACGCACCCGGTGACTGACGTTAGTGTTCTTTTCAATAAATTGCAGTTTGTATTGTAGAGAAAAGATAGAAAGAGAGAGTTTATTAGAAATGACGTCCTTTAGAGTCAGATGGTATATAAAAAGATGCAAAGAAGGCTGTAAAAAGATGCAGAAAATACGTATCTTATATTTTCGTTTAAGTATAGAAAATATCTATGAGTATACAAATTATGGTCGTTAATAAGCAACCACTGTTCAGATGCTTTGTGCTGCATAGTTAAGTGCCAGCACTTTTAGCTCTGTCCACTTAGTTGTACTTTTCGTATGGTGCCATTTTTTTGAGCAGAATGCTTATTCCATAGATTTAAGTACGCTGACGCCTTCACAGTGTCGATGGAAAAAAAATCACAAAAAATATATATTTGAGTTTTTTTTTTGCATCTGTACCACGAACATGGAATAAATCATCTTTCTCCATACAATTATTTTCCTCCCCTGATAATTGATCATGCTTCGAGAATATAATTAATGCTAAATCAAGATTGTCCATTTTCTTCTCAGATAGGTACGTTTCTGGAAAAAAGACGGCCGGCCGTAACGTTGTCGTACGGTGTTGTAACTTTCCAAGCGACTCCACCGTAAAGACGGCCGTCTTTTTACGTCCGTAAAATTACGGCTATGTGACGGCAACGCTTTATTGGGAAGCCCTAGCTTCACACATGACTGTGCAAGAAGCCCACGTATCTTTTATTGTAAGTAATAGTACAGTAGCCCGTAGAACATTTAAATCACTAAAAAGGTTACCGTTTGCCGTTGTGTTATGGTTATTTATTACGAAATTATAGATAATTTAACCCAAGTTTTACAGATCGCAACCCGCCGTAACCTATATTTGAATATCTCCAAAAATGATATTTTTTTATTTTTCGAGGTTTACCACATGGTTTAGCTATTGTCGTGTTCTACAGCTTTGTTTGATTGCCACTGATAATAGTAAGACTATGGAAAGTGACTATACACAGATTTAAGACCAGATAAAGTCCAACCATTTTCATCAGGTCTTAAATCTGTGTATGGCTACTTTTCATAGTCTTACTTTTATCTGTGGCAATCAAACAAAGCTGTAGAACACGACAATAGCTAAACCATTTTATTTATTTATTTATTTATTTATTTGTTCTGTACACACACAATTACAAACAGAAAAGTAATGGACAGAAGAATTGTACAAGGGCACAACTTATTTCACATTGAAATTTCTTCCAGCAGGCCCGGGACAGGAAAGAACATTGAGAAGGGCAGACAGTGTGTACCTCAAAAATATATGATATATATATATACATATATATAATATTATATATAAATACACATACACCAATAGATAAAATAATAACCATGTGGTAAACCTCGGGAAAAAAAATCATTTTTGGAGATATACAAATATAGGTTACGGCAGGTTGCAATCTGTAAAACTTGGATTAAAGTATCTATAATTTCTTAATAAATAACCATATCACAACGGCAAACGGTAACCTTTTTAGTGATTTAAATGTTCTACGGGCTACTGTACTATAAGCTTTTATTCTGGTACCTAGTTCATTATTCCTATGGTCAGAGTTAGTATCTGTCTGTACAATGTTATTCTGCATCAAACACTTGTCATTTATTTCCATTCTTGATCCTAGGATACTTTTCATCCTGGTTAAAGTTTCCCTAGACATATGCCGAATGTCCACGGACGAAGTCGCGGGAGGAAGCTAGTACCCTTATAAAGCCGAATGCGGTAGATAAGGTACCACCATACACACAATCTTTTTTTTTAATACACAACGGGATAGTGTTTGGCCTTCATCTCACCTGATGTTAAATGACGATAAGGCCGAAGATGGAAGCGCACTACACCCGGAATACTGGCTATCTTACCTCTAACTGCCGGAACACAACAATTTTCAAATTGTTATTATGGCGTCAGACTTAGGTAAGATGGTGGTAGCTAGCCAGGCGGACTTGAAATAAGCCCTACCACCAACCAAACCGAGTACAAATTGTACCCCCCTGGGAATCGAACCCGGGACCTCTGCGTCTTACACGGGTGGGCGAACCACTAGACCACAGAGGCGGTTAGAACATAATCTCGAAACATAATATGTTTTTATTACATAATCCTTACTTAATATTATAAATGCGAAAGTCCGTTTGTTTGTTTGTTTGTTACGCCTTCACGTCCTAACTACTGAACCAATCATAATGAAATTTTGCATACACGTTGTCAGGGGTACAGAGAAGGACATAGGGTACCTTTCATCCCGAAAAAAAGTATAGTTCCCGAGGGATAGCAAAAAACCTTTCCACGCAGACGAAGTCGCGGGCGGCCGCTAGTATTATTATAAACCCACCACATGGCTGAGAAACTTTGTTGTTTTTATTTGTATAGTAAACGCAAAGTGACAGCCGTGGGCTATTGTTTTCGATATTAATCCAGTCAATGGGAAAAAGTACAACACAATTTTGGTCTATGGTTACCACTATAATAATAAAAAGAAAAAATATGTAAATGGTGGTTTTCAGAATTTATAAGAAATTTCCGAGATGCATAAAAGCATGTAGGTACCTTACTTTAATCGGCTTATGGGTATATTTCTAAACACCCTGTATACTGTGGTACTATAGTACTAACTAAAGAGGTTATTATACCTTTCTGAATAACGGATCCGATATTCAGTCGCTTCTAAATTCAGAGAAGTTAAAATGCATTCAGGAAGGTAGTACATACATACAAACATATTATAATCACGCCTGTTTCCCATGGGGGTAGGCAGAGACTATGGATCGCCACCTGCTACGATCCTTGCACATTTCTTTCGCTTCATTCACATCCATCAATCTTTTCATACATGCCCTGCAGTTTTGGTCACTGCGTACACCAGCTTTTTTTATTAAAACCTCTATTTGGTCCGCGTAGGTTTTTCTGGGACGCCCTTGCGTAATCGTTCCCTCCACATTCGCACAATTTCTTTCTTTCATTCATTCTCTCTAAGTGACCAAACCATTGGAGCATTCCTTTCTCAATTCTTGCCACTATTTCATCTTTCAGACCACACCTTTCAATAATCACATTATTGCTTACTCTATCACTCAATTTGACTCTACATATTTATCTAAACAATCGCATCTCTACCGCATTTATTCTGCTTTCAATCTTCTTCTGCCATACCTAAGATTCACTTTCATACATCAGTGTCGGAACCAGCACTCCGTTATGAATAGTCATTCGCGCCTTTGCAGGTACTTTACAGGTAGCATCCGATGCTGGACGCTCGGCTCACTCAGTCGCATCGCAATTCGTCATCATGTCAAATTTTCTCGAATCCATTTTTAAATTAATTTCTCTAAGACACTCATAATGTTCAGACTTTCTACTTTTTGATGTAATAATGAATATTATTTCACACATTTATTCATTTTTCTTTTTTCGATAATATCTGGGCCATTAATTTTTTGTTTGCTCGCCACGTCCGCCTCTTGTCGCTCATTCTACTAGCTGATTCAGAGCTCTGAATCAGTGAACATGTAATCAGGAGCTTTGGCGACTGAATTTTTTGTCCGAAATCGGACTCTGGATATCGGATTCCTTATTTAGGAAAGTATAATTACTTCTTAAGCAAGCCGTTATTATTATTATAAACTTAATTCAGATTATAAATCCATAAAAATATGTTAGTAAAATATTAAAGCTAGTGTGTTAGTAAAATTTATATAAATCATTAGACTGGACGTGCATGGACATCCAGTATTTAAGGATAGGACTATCAACCTTTTCCGCGATCACCCTCAGGAGAGTGTTGGTGCAGGCCCGCACTCGCTCCCAAAGGGAAGCCACTCGCTTACGCAGTACGGCGTGGGATCCGTCTGTCTTCCACTCCGCGAACATCCCCGAGGTGCTGCACTGCCACGGCAGCCCCAACAATCCCCTGAAGGCGTTATTATATTGGACGCGAAGAGCATTGAAAGCTTTTTGGTGCAATTGCTCCACAGGTTGCATGTGTACAAAGTTTGACAATATGTTTTAAAGAGAGTGACTTTAACTTCACGAGAGCAGCGTGCAAACCTGCGTGACAGCATATTACCCCTCACCGCCAACGCCCTTCGTTCCCTTTCTAAGTCGACATCATCATTCAGGTTATTAACAAACCTAATAATTTTATCGTAAGCTCACCTGTAGTGCCTGTAGAGTTTTCACGTTCTGGAGCTGGACTGCACGAGCCCACTGACAGCTGAATAATAAAACATAGGTAATTAATAACAGCGCCTAGATTTTCAAATTAATGTCTGTCTATAAGAACAAATGGAAAATCGCACGAAGAACTTACCCAACTCCTATGGAATAGATTGGTGAAACATATGCAATGTTACATGATCGCCTGTAGCACACCTCCGCCGCGGAACACCGCAGTAGGTTCCGCCATGAGTTCGACAAACGAAACAAATGCGAACAGCCTGTTCTTATGAATAGATTTTACACGCGCGATTCCGCCCGATCGGCTCCGACCGTTGACAAACGCGAAAGTAATGACGCAAAATCGCTACGTAGATGTGATCCTCATAACAGGGCTGGAAACCGGTTTTTAATTAACTAGGTTAATTTCGATCTCAAACAGGTTTTTTCGTAAGTGTTCACTCGGAGCGGAACCGATTCGCGAGCGATATTGCTATTTTGTCTCTTTTTATCTGCGGTCGGGATTTATCCTAGGTTTATTCCAGAAGCAACATCGCTCACGAATCGGTTCAACACTTACGAAAAATCCTTTTTGAGATCGAAATTAGCCTGGTTAATTAGAAACCGGTTTCCAGCCCTGGTCTTTCGTATCGTTGCTTTGCATCGGGTGGGCGGAGCGAACAAAATCATTTTGGTGTTACCCAGGTTTTGGGAACGGAATCAAAACCAACACGGTCTACGAGCTTAACCAGAAATAATATCGGTTTCGACAAGCAGAATCGAAATAAAACGCTCTTTTCAAAATGGATGAAGCTGCGCGAAACCTGATTGCGAATTTTAACCAGGTTTTCCAGCCCTGCCTCATATATCGTCGTCGATAGAAGACAACTCTTAGCAGAACTATGGCGCGCGGTGCCGCTGGTACGGTTTCGCGGCAAAGGTGTGCTGCAGGCGGAAATGCATGAAGTAGCCACACTCAAATAAGTCTTGCTCAGACGAACCGCATATAAAAGGTTATTTTTAGTTCATTGAAAACCTCTCGTGGGGTTGGTCAGACCATCAAACTGAACAATTTTCAGAGGTTTTCAATGAACTAAAAATAACCTTGTAGTTGTTCTATGTCACGAAAACCCTTTAGCTATGAATATTTTTAGGCGTGCACATACACTTTCTTTTAGTGTGCGTAATACGAGTGCGTGCAGACGCACACTAAAGCAATGTGTAATTGTGCACGACTAACACATACATAGCAAAAAGATCTTCATTAAGAAAGAACAATTATACTACTGAAGATTATTAATATAATTGAAAAATATTAGAAAATATGTGTATTGGGCCGGATTTCTAAGGTTGCAGGTTCGAGTCCCGTCTGAGCTGCTACGGGTGAGTCGATTTTTTCTAATATTTTTCAATTATATTAATAATCTTCATATAAAAATAGCATTGTGAATGCATAAAATGTAAAAGTTTAAAAATTGTATGGCTATTTCATTTTAATTGATTGTCTGGCATCTGTAAAGGTGCTGCTTTCGAATGTCGAAGTTAATTCACTTCACATTGATGAGATGGCGCTGGCCTACAGCGGAAACGTGAAAAGTATTAGAAAATTTCGCCAATCCTTCTAGCGACTCGGTAGCATAATTGGTTAGTGCATTGGGCCGGATTTCTAAGGGTGCGGGTTCGAGTTCCGTCTGAGTTGCTACGGGTGAGTCGATATTTTCTAATATTTTTCAATTATATTAATAATCTTAATATAAAAATAGCATTGTGAATGCATAAAAAATCTAAAAGTTTAAAAATTATATGGCTATTTCATCTTAATTGATTGTCTGGCATCTGTAAAGGTGCTGCTTTCGAATGTCGAAGTTAATTCACTTCACATTGATGAGATGGCGCTGGCCTACAGCGGAAACGTGAAAAGTATTAGAAAATTTCATCAATCCTGCTAGTGACTCGGTAGCATAATTGGTTAGTGCATTGGGCCCGATTCCTAAGGATGCGGGTTCGAGTCCCGTCTGAGCTGCTACGGGTGAGTCGATTTTTTCTAATATTTTTCAATTATACTAATAATCTTAATATAAAAATAGCATTGAGAATGCATAAAATCTAAACGTTAAAAAATGATACTACTACTAAAATCTTAGAGCATTTAGCCAAAGGAAACGGTGTTCGCGCCTAACGAGACGGCTCTCTCGCTTCCGCTCATATCTGCATCTCACTCACTCATTAGCGTGCGAACCCTGCCAGCGCGGGAGCACGCCGCCAATGTGTCTGAGTCAACTATATGTGCAGTTGAGATTTCGCAACACGTGAACGGTATATTTAAAAATCGCTGGCTAGAAGCAGCCAAATTCCACTCATTTTCAATAGACAGCCGGCCGGCTTAACTTATTCTTTCATTCATTAACAGTTCATTATCACAGACGTTTTAGTGCATAAGGTGAAGTAAAGTGAAGTGTCCGTTCAAAGAAATCTGCCCGGACCTTGGTTTGAAAACCCTTCTATCAGCTCAACTACACAGCCACGACTAATATCGTGGCTTCATCATCGCCGCCTGCTCATCACCACCCAGCTTTCATCAGCACGTAAGTCCCTTTAACATCCCTTTCATATTCCCTTCATCTTCATTCAGCCCACGTCGAGTGTGCCTGCACCCAGCAGACACAAACGGCAAGACCCTATATCACCGAAAAAAAAAATCTGCCACTTTTAGCGGGAGATAAACACGTAAAGTAGCGTCCTCATTGAGCATTCGACGTCGAATATTCAGTGGTGTGGACGTTGAGCCGATCGTTACTTTATAATAGGGATGCGCGATCCGGGTCCTTCGATCCGATTTTTCGGATCGTAATGGATCGTAATGCCACGATCCGATCCACGGATCGGATCGCATGCTGTCGATCCGATCTTTAGGAAATCGATCCGGATCGGATGCAAATAAGTAAAACACAATTAATTTTAGATCTTTGTTACGTAAACCCATGTAAAACTTGTAAACAAGTACCTTGAAGATTTAAAAAAACAACGTGAAATAGTAATAATGAAATTGTACTCAGAGTCCTCAGAGAACTTAAGAAATTACTTACTATATATTTATCAAAAGTTTAGACTTCGAAAACTGGGATGGCGGGCACCTAACGCCTAATTACTAACAGTTAAGTACAATTTTTATAGGTGCCAGTTCTCGAAGTCTAAACTTTTGAGAAATAGTAATTTTGACAGACGGCGTGGATCCAGTCTGTTGCGACTTTCATACAAAGTTAAATTAGCCGATGATATTATGATTCGTTTATTTATAATATAATGTATAAGATTAGTGGATCTCCCCGCAAAGGATGCCGCCAAGTTCAAAATGTAAACTAAGATTAAGTTTGCAACAAATAAACCTAAGTAAGTGCCCATTTTTTTGTAAACAAATCGCGTTTTAATTCATACGATCCAAGCGATCCGATCTTTCAAGTTTTGTATCGATCCAGCAAAAAATCGTATGGCCTCGATCCGATCCGAAAATCGCCGGATCGTATGCCCGACGATCCGATCTTTCAAAAGATCGGATCGGATCGGCACATCCCTACTTTATAACTTTACGCAAGTGCTTTTCGGCCGGTGTGGACGTCACATGATTTTCGCGGAAACGGCTTGCATTTGAAAGTTCACGCAAATAAAATGATCAAAAGCGAATACTCAGATAATGAAATGAATATGTATTCAGGAAAATTACTGGCCACTTGTAAATAAACATACATATAAAAAAAAAAATGTGACGAATAGATAACCTCCTCCTTTTCAATTTTTGAAGTAGGTAACAAATAAAAATGCTGCAGCCGCAACTGCTCTATCCGACATTTTGAAATGAATTCAAATACTCCAAGCTCACAAGGGGATGGTCGTCTTGAAAGTTCATAGTTTTGCTCGAAAGTGAATGCTGGGCTCGCTGGGAAGCATTTGTTGGTCGCCTACGATTGCTTGTCTACAAATGCTCACAAAAGAATGCTCCCAGTGAGGACGCTCCTTAAAACTAAAAAGGCTGCATAGTGTGCTGGGCATGTAGGTAAATAAACACTACCAAAAGGTCTTATGTGTTTATTATGTGACAGCTGCCTTGTATTTTCTGTCGTTAAGTTGTAATTCTAGCTTACTTACCTTAATGTCACTGTCTTCTATATTTTCAGAAAAGTCCCTGTAGAATGGATGAGATGCTATGAAATTATTATATTCCTTTGACAATTTTGCGAGCACTGTCATGATTTTAAAATTATCTGAATGTTGCTGCTGGTGAAAAGGGTCTAACGATTGATTTATTTTATTTAAATCAGACTGCATTTTTTCGACCTTTTTGTGCAAATCTAAATCTGGAAATGCTGTAAATAAACACGTAATGAATGTAAAAATTTGGCTCAGTTAGTTATTAAAAGTTTTTTCCGACATTGGATCAGTTTTATAATAAGGTTTTATATCATTTGGTGTATGTCAGTCAATAGAATATTTTGATCAGTCTTCGCAGATAATAATATTTCAGCATAGACAAACAGAAAGTTTACTTACATAAAATACCTCCATCTGAAAAAAAACATAAGTTTCTCATTTTGTCGATACATAAACATCTTTGAGTTTTTCTATATTCAAAAAATTGTGTTTCTTAAAGATGATTGCTAGTGCCTTTTCTTTTTAATTTTCATAGTTTTGAATTATAAATAACAACACACATCATCGCTGGCAATTTGACATTGTTTGTGGATTTGACAACATTTTAACATTAGACATAATGTACTTACTGAGAATGTTAAGTGATCCTATCAAACCACCTGAAACTGAAATTATAAAAAGTTGCATTAAAGTTGCACGAAATCGCGACAAACCAAATCTCGAAACACGAAATCGCGACAAACCGGCGGGGCCCATCAACATTTTATATCTCTACATAATCTTTTTGTAGCTCTGCGTATTCAGTCCAACGAAGTTCCTACCTCTTTAAGCCATTATTTTTTTCTGGCATCCCCAGTAAACTGTGGTATCTGAAATAGGGGCATTCATTCGCTGATGTCATGAGTGCCGCCGAGAGAGTCGACAGGGTGATTAAGGAAAGTTAGAAGTCGCATGACCTTTTTGTTAAAGTAATAATATTTTGCCGAATTCGAAAAAAACGTAGTGTAAAGATACCTAAGATGTTTCTTTTCAAGATACAAAAATAAATTATTAAAAGAAAGTATTTTTTCTTTTCAAAGTCATGGACTTATCAAACCGCCCTCGTAAGTAAGCTTTTATTCTGGTAGTTCGTTATCCCTATGGTAGAAGTACAACCAGTAGTCCCTGGGATACTTCTTATCCCGGTCAAAACTTCCCTAGAGATAATTATGCCGAATATCCGTTATTAACAAACGTAATCTGGGAGCACGGTAGTGCTCCCGGCCAAGACGAGGAAGTGAAGTGCAAGGGCACTACCTACCTTTTCTCGAAGCGTTTCGTCGTTTTTTTGAACCCTCATATCTTAGGTTTGGAGAATATTAGTTAAACAAAATTCTCGGAATGTGATGTCAGTAGCGGACTTATTAAATATATAAAGTTTCAGTTGTATAACTTTTATAATATAGATTTGATTGATATCTAAAAAACCCCGATTTCGTCACTGACTCACTCACGGTACTTCCTGAAGTCCTAGAAAGCTGAAATTTGGTATGTAAGCTAGTATCCTAATACTAGCTTACATACCAAATTTCAGCTTTCTAGGACCAAAGTCCAAAGGACTTTGACCCTCCAACCGCTTAACCCTCATAACTTGGGTTTGAATGGATTTTAATGGAATATTGATAAGTACAAGAACTATTATTGTTGAAGAGTGAATACTTTCATTTTTTCATGTAGCGAAATGGCTAAGCCACATATTTTGACTAAGATAAAGAGTTTTTGATGTTAGGGCGCGTAGAGTTAGAAGCTTGGCTCTACATGAGGTCTGATAACTTTTTGACAGTGCAAGCCATATGGAGTCTTGGCAACACTATACATGAAAATGTTTTTGGTGGGATTATTTTATTGTAAGCTCACCTGTAGTGCCTGTAGAGTTTTTATGGGTTGGAGCTGGACTGCACGAGCCAACTGACAGCTGAATAATAAAACATAATTAAAATAACAGTACATTTATTTTCAAATTAATATCTGTTTATAGAACGAATGGGGAATCGCATAAAGAACTTACCCAACCACTAATGATGGAACAGATTGGTGAAGTATTAAGCAATGATACGTGAAATGCATGAAGTAGCCGCACTCATACCTCTTGCGTACACGAACCGTATACTACATACTACTGGACCCTTAGAGCATTTAACCAATGGAAACGGCAAGACTGTATAACACCAATAAAATGATTATGTCACTTTTGCGGGAGAAGAGGTTCTGTGCAGGTAGCAAGGAATTTATAAGTACTACTAGATGTTCCCCGCAACTTCGTTCACATAGACACTTAAGAAAATCTTTAGAATCCCGTCCCTGTCCCCGTCCCCGTCCCGACACCATGAAAGGTATCTATCTACCCACCAAAAATAGTGTCTTTATTTTCAGCCGTTAGCGCACTATTCGTATCCCAACAAACACTCAATCAATTCAGAGTTTTATATGTTAGTTAGATTATAAATTCCTTGGCAGGTAGGTCTGTACCACAGTCTTACTGTGTGACAGCTGCCTCACTACTACTACCGTATTTTCTGTCGTTAACTTTTCGAAATGGCTTTTATTTATTTCGAGTGCATGAAAATACTAGGAAAAACTATGTTCTCGTAGATTTGATGAGGCAGATCTTTTTTTACAAGATAAAACAGCACAGTTTATCACTTTTCCGGGAACGCACTCATTATCTCGCGACATGAAGCGATGGCAATAATGGCCGGCCGCGCTGAAGTAGTTTTATTAAACGTACATGGCCATAAGGTCAACGTGTTTTGGCCATCTCCATTGGTTAAATGCTCTAAGGCTGGACTACATATCATCAACATCATCGTCATATCAGCCGCACGACACCCACTGCTAGGTATAGGCCTCCCTCAAGGATCTCCACGATGGACGTACGGTCCTGCGCTGCCCGTATCCAGCGGTTTCCCGCGACTTTCACAAGATCGTTGGTCCACCTTGTCGGGGGCCTACACAAGGAGCGTTGTCCGGTGCGCGGTCGCCATTCTAGAACCTTTCCGTCCCAACTGCCACCGGTTCTTCTCGCTATGAATCCAGCCCAATGTCACTTTAGCTGAGCAATCTTTCGAGCGATGTCGCCTTACTTTAGTTTTCCTGCGGATATCCTCATTTCTGATTCAATCACGCAGGGAAACGGACTACATATAAATAATTGCAATATTGCCGCTGGCTGGCAATTCTGTCCTGATGCAACCCGTCTGTATGTTACCTAATTATTGATGAGTTGATGGGTGGATGGCCCATAATGTTGTGTTGGATGAAATGGAACCCCCACCAGAGAAGCAGATAAATGATGATAAATCATAAATTGATACTCACCAGAGCTGCGATGGAGAAAATAATTAAATGTAATTTCATCTTGAACAAATTTTGAGTTCCCGAAACAGAATGCTGTATATCGTACTGAAATATCTTTATATACCCACACGGTAATTAATTAACATTATTTGCAGAATGTTTATGTTTATTCAGCTTTTGCCTATTTTAATAAGATTTCCATGCCCTGTTTATCAAAACTTACAAGTCTTGTACATTTTTCTTATGAAAATCATTATTACACAAATCCGTATAATAAAACATAATTAAAATAACAATACCTTTTCAAATTAATATCTGTCTATAAGAACGAATAGGGAATCGCATAAAGAACTTACCAAACCTCTAATGATGCTATGATTGGTGAAACATTAAGCAATGATAAGTGAAATGCATTTAAACACGTCAAATTACATGCTAATTGTGGTTGTTTATTAAACAAATATATTTTTTAACTTGTATTCGTGATTTCGTTGATAAAAAAACTTACAACTTTAACTTACATGTGTAAAAAACGCTATGGAAAATCCTGAGTATTTCTGCTTGAGGGTGTCGGGCGACTTTCCATTGTCCATTTCCAGTTCCATGTCTGACAATTTTTACAAGTGTCTTGCATAGTCCTGCAACGGTCTTAAGAACGACCTATGAATTCTAATAAAGGATTAGACTTAGGCTTATAAATTGGAACAGAAAATTAATAATTTAGTTGGCTTTTGGAAAAACATAATACCACCAAAAACATTTTCATCAGGTTGCCAAGACGCCCGCTCGCACTGTCATAAAGTTATCAGACCTCATGTAGAGCTAAGCTTCTAACTCTACACGCCTACTACTACAACTCTAAAAGCCCTAACTTCACAAACTCTACACCTTAGTCAAAATATGTGGCTTGACTATTTGGATTGGCTCTACGTGAGATCTGATAACTTTTTTGTATATGGTTTCGTCTTGGCAACATTTTACATAAAACATTTTTGGTGGTATTTCACTTTTTTTTGTAAGTTGCTTGTTACAATTTTTTTTTCTATATCTATTTTCAGACCTTTAGCATCAAAATTTGCGGAAGTCTAATTCTAGGAATTAAATGTAGATCCAGTTACAAACTTAAACATGTAACCAGACACAAATGCAAACAAGTAACCAGACACCAGCCATGTGTACGACCACCCAAATAGTATTAAATTAATAATAATAATGATAATAATGCATTTATTTCATGTAACAAAGACCCAGAAAGAATACAATCAAAATTAATTATTAATTGTAGTCACATTAGTATACAGGGTCATTTTGAACTTACCATCCAAATTTTAAGGATGTGTCCAGTCCATGAAACTAAACAACTTTCTCTAAGAAACATGTGTCAAATTTCGCCACAAAATTTTGGTCATCCCATACTAAATTCACAGCATAAAGAATTTCTTACAGTAGGCCGACGGAGACGTCTAGACAGGGCAATCGTGCGGGGCGTGAGGGGGGAGAGGTGAGTCGGACGAGCCCGAGTTGCATACTTCGCCGTTCTATGTAGCTCGGGACACGTCTTCTAGGGCTATCGCGTCTTTACCGTTTTGATTTCCTATTAAATTAATAATTCGATTTCGATGAATCTCGGCTTTTTGTTCTATTTTGACAAGAAAACAGCAACGCAATATTTAAAATATAAAAAATCCAAGATGGCGGTCAACTTTTTTGTTTGTGGATCAATTTCGATGAAACTCAGGAAAAAAATCTTTATGCTGTGCTAAATTGATCACGTGATCTCTTTGATTTGTATGGAAAGTCGATTTTTATTTTACATATTTGACCATGTCTTCCTTGGAGAAAGTTGTTCAGTTTCATGGACTGAACACATCCACAAAATTTGGATGGTATGTTCAAAATGACCCGATATAATGAAATTATTATTTCAATAAAGTTTAGTTTTTGCTCGTCCGTCATTATAATCCCAATTGTCCAGATTGAGTGGTGCCGGTATGCGATATTCCACGCCCGGCATGTTTGATTATGTGTCGTAACAACCGTGAGTTTCTTTGATGGGAAACTCAAATTTATCTGCAGGTTTTTCGGTTCGACTGTTACTCGACATATAGGTAATGTTAAAAATAAAAGCAGGAAATCGGGAGTACACTGGCTTTATTAAAAGTAATAAATATTACAATGCTTACAGAATGACGATATTCTGTGCCTTATCATGACTTTCAATATGAAAAGTAAGTAGGTATTTACCTAAGAATAACAAAATCGATAATTTATTGCTTTTAAGCATTGAGTTTTAGTTCAGCTGTATCAATATGAAATGTTTCGAAAATTTACTTAATTGCGTCATTTAGGAAATTATAGGTAGGTTTCACGTGGCGTTGCCTTGGCTAAGTTCATATTATGACTGCGCGGTGCCACCCGGGACTACTAACTACCAGGGAATGATAACGTTATTTTTAAATGTAACGTTATTTCTTACTTTTTTACCGTTAATCTTAGCATTAACGTTATGTCAATAAATAACGTTAATTTTAACGTTATTCCAATGAATAACGTTAGTTTTTTACCGATAATTTTACCGGTACTAAAGTTTAACGCTATAGTTAACGTTATTTTTACCGGTAAATTTACCGATAAAATGTTACCGATAAATTTACCGGTTAAATGTAAAATGGTATTTTTAACGTTATTTTTTTGTAACTGTGTTATAACGTCTACATTACCGCGTGGTGCAGCAAGCGGCAAGATTTTCGGTGCAATTATGTTTATGCAAGTGATCCAAAATTATTGAGTGGTGAATGCCAAGCTCTTCTGCAGTCCGGTAAGTACTTATGAGTAAATTTTCTAATTTTTTTTCAATAAAAGTATCCCTAATTACTTTGATTAAGACGTCCACATCAAGGAATATCTTTAATATCAAAATTACCAGACCTGAATCTGCTGAACCATTTTCTTTGCAGTAGTATTCGATAAAGCATTTTGTCCACAAACATTACAAATCTCTCTTCGAACACAAGAAGCATTCAGATTACTTTCCCGCCTAAGTTTAGTATTGCTAGAAATATAACACGCAAAAGTCATGCTTCAAAAAGGCCGCGATCTTTTCCGAATAGGTACCTATATGATATAAAAACAGACAATCGAAATAAGGACGTTTAACGCCACATACACACATCAACTTTGTCTAGGGATACCAGGTGTTATTTTCATACAAACGAGGTAACTTTGAAGCCTTGGTTTTCTGCCAGGGATGTACTGTGCTGTGATCTGATGACGGCTATCCAGGGAGTAAATGGAGGAGATTCAGATCTCAATACACACCCAACTGATCTGACCAGCATTCTAGAAACGTAATGGACATGTTTAAAATAACCGCGATAATAGCATGAAAATGTATGGAAATCCTCAAACTGAGAACTCTAACCCATTAATCTTTTAGAATGCTGATCAGATCAGTTGGGTGTGTATAGCGATCTGAATCTACTCCATTCAGTCCTTGGATGGCCATCATCAGATTACAGCACGGTACATCCCTGGCAGAAAACCAAGGCTTCAAAGTTACCTCGTTTGTATGAAAATAACACCTGTATCCCTAGACAAAGTTGATGTGTAAACTTGCTTGCCAACGACGAGCAGTTCAACGTGCTGGAATGAAAATGACTTTATTTTTGACGCAGACCCATTGTTTTAACAGAAATCTAAAGAAAAGAGGCAAAGGCTGAATAAACAGTCACTATACGCAAACAGGTACTGCAAATAATGCTAATGTGGGTATATAAAGACATTTTCTTAGTACGACATGCAGCATTCTTGTTACGGGAACTCAAAATTTGTTCAAAATGAAATTCACTTTAATTCTTTTCTTCATCGCAGCTCTGGTAAGTTTTTGATATTTCGACATTTATATGCTTCTTTAGTAATGGGTCCATTCCATCCTGTATAGTAATACAGCCAGAGTACCTATCCGGCCTTCACGTAGTGGCCGGTTGGTTGTGGCTACACTTCAAATTGGTGACGTCACCATGGCATCCCAGTGTGTTAGCTCTCTAAGGTCGAGGTCGGGCCTCGTGAGGAGTTATTACGGCACAAGGGATATAAATTTTCCTAATAATGATGATAAATGCTGGGGCCTGGTAGTAATATGCGGTTCATGTGCTAAAAAAGTATAAAGTACGGCTACGTCATGCATTTCATGTAACATTGCTCAATGATTCACCAATCTGTTCCATCATTAGGGGTTAGGTAAGTTCTTTAAATGCTATTACCTATTCGTTCTTATTGACAGTGATTAATTTGAAAAATTAGATAATTAAAATTATGTTTTATTTTTCAGCTGTCAGTTGCCTTGTGCAGTCCAGTTCCAGACGGTAAAGTCTCTAAAGGTGAGTTTACGATAAAGTTATTAGGTTTGTCAATGCATGCATTCTGACAGACAAATATCTGAGTCATCGATCGCCATAGAATAAATTTTAACCATGGAAAGTAATTTGTATGGAATTTTAAATATTTTACTTTCCATGGTTAAAATGTACTTTATGGCGATCGATGACTCAGAGATTTGTCTGGCAGAATGCACCTAATACTTAAAGAACGTCATTGTTCTTCCGCTTCTTCGCTTCTTCGCTTCCCATACAAGCGTTGACCAGTCAAAAATCTTTTTTTTTAAAGTTTATGTATTATGAAAATAAAATTATATTTGAATAGTTGCTATGACCGTATAACTCCTAGTATTCATTGAATTTCAGTTAGGTAATCATAAAAATATGTAATGGTTTAAATATTTCTGCATTGCCGATTTTTATTTTAGCTAGCAATTGGTAAATAACAATAAAAATGCAGTTTTATGAGCTACATTACTTCTCTTTAGTCTATTATGTCACCGTCAAAGTGCGGAAATCAGTGAATCTGCAGATTATCTAGTTAATCCGCAGATTCAGTGGTCGAATCAGTTAAAGTGCGAAAAATTTTTCGCACTTTAACTGATTTGTACTTTAACTAGTTAATCTGCAGATTAACTACCAAGGATCAGTTAAAGCCAGCGAAGAGCCAGAAACGAAGTTTTTGTAAAATAAACTTTCAATGTAAGTCTTTTACTTCAATTTCCTGAAGCCTTGGCTATTTCACACTTTAACGGTGTAGCATCCGTTAATCTGCAGATTAACTAATTAAAGTGCGGAAATCGTCTACTTTATTAAAAATTCCGCTCTTTAACTGACTCGACCAATTAATCTGCAGATTCATTAGTTAATCTGCAGATTAACGGATTCCGTACTCTAATGGTAACATATACACGATAATTGATAAAATCAACATTTTTGACAGGTCAGAAATGGGCGCCCTTCTTTATGGCTTTATTTTCAGTTTTTTTTTATAATGACATCTTAGCGCTATCGCACACGGGCAACTTTTGTCTCCGCAACTTTTTTGTCTCTCACGTGATTTGTATGAAAAGTTGCAGACGACCGTGTCGCTTCGTGTGCGCGCTTCTATATAAACCCGTGGACTTGATGTGAGAGACAAAACAGTTGCTGGGAGACTAAGTTGCCTGTGTGCGATAGCGCTTAGACTTGGGCTATACAAATCAGGAATCTACCTTCTATAACGAGTTGACTGTACTTTTGTCGTATAGCGAAATCTGTCTTAAAGCGAACAAAGGCCTGGGACCCTATTTTTGAATCGCTCACCTAGCGTCGAGCGCTCTTTTCGAGTGATTTTCGTTCAACATATGACTCAAAACAATGGGATGTCGAACGAAAATCGTAGAAACGAGCGCTCGACTGGAGTCGAGCGATTCAAAAATAGGGCCCCAGATACAGTGCGTCGTTTGCAATGAATTTTCCCTACCATATAGAATGTCATATCCGAAATTAAGCGTCCCCGCTGTCGCTGAGAATAGAACATACGGAGTTCAATACATAACCGCCCACGAGCTACTTTTTGTAGCTGCGATAAACGCGGCGATAATCGCGGCGCTTTTTTTGTCGCTGGCTAAGTAAAACCTTTGCCGTATCATTTCGCGGGCGATTATCGCCGCGATTAACGCCGCGATTATCGCAGCTACAAAAAATTGCCCGTGAGCGGTTAATAGTAAACCTTGCTTACCACGTCCCCAATGTGAGACCAAATCAGGAGAGATTTTCACTCATTTTTTGCTAGAAAACCCCGATGAGTTCGTCACCTTTAATTTAATTGTTTTGAAGATATAATAAAAACGCATCAATCTTAAGATAATAATGATGTAGAGCCCAGTTTTTCACTTTTCGGAAAAAATACAAGGATCTTAAAAGCTTGTAATAATCGTTTTGAACTCTTAACATTTTTAACAGACTTCAAGAAAGGAGGGAGTTAAGAGAAAATAAACAGCTTTGTTTCAATTTATTTGTGTATTCAATCAAATATACGGAAACTATAAGCATAAATATTACATTCTGTTTCAGGTGGTTTGATAGGAGCACTTAACATTCTCAGTAAGTACCTTATGTCTAATGCTAAAATGTTGTAATTTGCAAACACTGACAAAATTGCTAGCGATGATGTTATAATTATAATTCAAAACTATGAAATTAATAAAGAAAAGGACCCAGTAATCAACCTTGAGGAACACACAGTTTTTGATAGTAGGAAACTCAAAAATCATATCGTACGAAGAATTGAAAAAAATTTAAACTAATTTCATTTTAATTTTGATTTCAGATGGAGGTATCTTATGTAAGTGTATAAAGCTTTACTTTGTCTATGATGAACTGTCATAATCCGCGAAGACTGACCAATAAAATTTTGCATTCAAAACTTATTAAGTTGTTGTGTTAATTTATTACTAATTTTGGATTGGCGAAGGATCAAATCAATGTCTTAGGGTTCTGTACCTCAAAAGGAAAAAAACAGAACCCCTTTGGGATTAATTTGTTGTCCGTCTGTCTGTCTGTCAAGACTGTTTATCTCGGGAACGCGTGTAGGTATCAAAATGACATTAAAACCATAGACTCGAGTTTACAATCCCTTGAAGTGTGATATTTGAAAAAAAATAAGTATTTTATTTCTCAATGAGGGCTTTTCACAATGACAAAAAACGTAGGCTTGATAGATAGCGTTAATAAAAATGGGTGTTAATATTTTTTACTAAGCTTCGAAGAGTATCTACACCATCTAGTGAATCAAATAGTTACTATTTTTAGGCTTCTAATAGAATCAACACCATCTATTGAGGCGAATAGTTACTATTTTTATTTTTGAAATGTCACTTTAAAAGGCCCTCATTAGATAGGTAATAAATTTAATAAAAGGATATCTATTCCTTTATTAAAATAGATATTTTTATCGTTTGTGTCTGGCCAAACAATATGGTTTGGTTTTCACTGCATGTTGCTGGATCGGTTCCCGGATCAGGGCAACCGAAGGCATCGTTTTTATATAACGAGATAAAATACCGCATACCTCAGTTTTTTGTTTGCTTCTTTTTCTAGTGTACGATGAAGTGTTTTTATTATTTTTAATAATTATTAGTAGTTTTGAGCGTAGTTGACATTCCTTGTCAGTGAGAGGTGTCTATGTGTGCGTTGCTCGAGCACGTGTAGTAGATACTAAAATTGTCTTCTGTACTCTCTTTATTTTGTGTTCACAGTCGATACTGAGATCCAAAATTGAAACCAGAGTCGATACTCTAGATTCGATTTTGGAATTCCCGCCATTTGTGTACTTTCTGCCAGTTTTTTGTTTGCTTCTTTTTCTAGTGTGCATTAAAATGTTTTTATTATTATTTAAACTAAGAGAGAGAGAGAGAGATTTTTTTCATTAACACAATATACCACACCGTGTTACAATAATTACATTAATACAACGAAAAATAGGTAGGTACAAAAAAGACAATTAAAACACAAAACAAATTTTATGATTAATAAGGTCCTACCTCAGCTTGTGTTACCATGACACATAAGTGTCACAGCAACGCTGTTATTCTGGAAGGACCCTTTTTATGCGCGGACACGGTAGTAAAAGCATTTTCACAAGATGAAAAATGACACACATAATAAATGGATGAAAAGTAACAATAAGGAAATAGCAGAAAAAATAACAGAGAAAAGAAAAGTTAGGCTAGGCTGTTTAAGTATTGATCTATTTGCCTTCCTAATGCAAGAGAATTCATGCAGACGAATTAAAAAAAGAGATTTTTTAATCTGTGTTGATTCTATGCTCGCCTTGCCGTGCCGGTGCTGATTATCAATAATAACTAATGTTTAATAATTTTAGCTGGAGGTGAAAGGAATTACGGTGGCGGCGGAAGCGGCGGCCACGGCGACGGCGACGGCGACGGCGGCCACGGCGGCGGCGACGGCGGCCACGGCGACGGCGACGGCGACGGTGGCGACGTTGATGGCGGCAACCACGATTAGTAAGTAAATGATTTGAATTCGAGACTAGAAAAACATTGTGTTTACATTATTTTATTAAATCCACCTTTTTATTCGTGCTTGGAAACTTATTGGTTTGCTAAAGGTGCGCTAATTAAAATACTAAAAAAAATACTAGGAAAAATCGACTCACCCAAAGCATCACAGACGGGACACGAACCCGCACCTTTTTTAGTATTTTAATATAATATTGTGAATACTTAAAATTTAAAAAGATCTTTAATTATATCGCTATTTCATATTTCTTGATTGTCAGACATTTGCAAAGATGTTGCATTCGAATGTCGAAGGTATTTCCTCACATTGATGAAAATATATGCTCTGGCTAAATGTGAAAACTCTATAACAATGAATAAAAGTAGCTTTTTTCCAGTTTGTAACATTATAATAAGTTGACACAGAAAAACAGAATCCCCAACCAATTTGAAACATATCCAAAATATTTATTTTTCTTGTAATATCATACAGAACAAAAATATTACAACATCCTCCCACCGTGGAGTTGCGCACGTGCAACATAAAATACATTTAAAAACTTAACCTATCGGGTAACTTAACCTGTAGCCCAGAACGTGTGGTAATGCCGATAGCCTTTTTAGCCACGTCTTGCGATGTGGCACGTATCTCTCTGCGTCGTCAGCCATAGACATTTCAAGAGGGTAGATGCACTGAAACGCCCTCAATCGGATACCCGAACTCGTTTTCACTTTTGCGACTCTATTGAAACCGTCAGTGCCTTCAAAGGTTTTCACCACAATGTCAAGTGGCCACTCTGCACGCTTCTTGTCCGTCACAACAATTACAACGTCTCCTGGTTTTATCGCGGAAATACGTTTGGTACCCTGTCTCTGGGTAAGTAAGCTCAGGTACTCGCTCCTAAAACGTTGTTTTAAGTCAGCGCAAGATAACGCCATCGAGAACTTAAATATGACCGTCAATTAATTAGATGTCTATACTATTTTTTGGAACTTTAAATTGCAAAAAACCTCCTTCGAAAATCTTGAAAATAATCTAACACAAAACAGCTTCAAAATAAATTAATGGCTCTAAAAAGCAAGAAATAAAATATTGAAATCTGCATATTAACTAACTCGAAAGTTTGTATGCATATCTTATATTAAACAACGCCTTTTGAAGACGGGTGGGGGGGGGGGGGGAACGAAGGATATTTTTTATCTAAACTAATATGTCTAAACTTTAATCATGGGTTTAAACCCCCACCCGACTTCATAAGACATTGTTTGATATAAGATATGCATACAAACTTTCGACTTAGTTATTATGCAGATTTCAATATTTTATTTCTTGCTTTTTAGAGCCATTAATTTATTTTTGAATCTGTTTTGTGTTAGATTATTTTCAAGATTTTTGAAGGAGGTTTTGTTTTTATTAAAAACTTTTTTATCTTAAACTTTTTTGTGGTAAGCATATTTAATGATCATATTATCTCAGTAACAATAGCCTTATGTCAACGGCTCATCACTTTTTACATAGTACTGCTTTTCCCGAGGCAGGGGCGTTTATTGTTGAGGAGTTCTCCTGGTACTTCACTATCAGTTCACTTCACCATATAAATTATGATGAGCATAAATATCCTAGAAACCATATTAAAGTAATCGTATCGTATCAGTGAACTACTTAGTATTGAATATTTCCGATGATCATCTATGCTGGCCTTCGTCATCAGTTCCACTTCACCAAAATAGTACTTTTCGAAAGCAAATGCACAAGTTACTTAAGAAAATACTAAAATCGCTATAGATGTGCCTATAATATTTGAAGAGTTCCCTCGATTTCTCCAGGATTCCATCATCAGATCCTGATCTCATGACAATGGGACTAACTTGAAAGTATATACTTTCAAACGAAAAAAGAATTTTTCAAATCGGTCAAGCCGTCTTCGAGTAATCGAGTAACATACATAAAAAAAACATTCCGACGAACTGAGAACCTCCTCCTTTTTTTGAAGTCGGTTAAAAAATGAGAGGGTGTAGTAAATGGAACTAAATTATCTGTACTATCCATTCTCTATTCTATAACAACAGACTCTACCTCATATATAACGGTAACTAGCTCTTGGAAACCTAAAGATGCTTTACCTAAAACCCTACGCAGAATTTCTTTAACCGTTCTCACCATACGTTCCCCAAACCCTCCCCAAACCCTCCCCACCAAGGCTCGGCAGGGGCTATGAAATTCCAAACAAATTTGCGTGTTTTTTCAGTCACTTCGACTCAATAAATACTATTCAAAATATTCCAAGCCCCATGAAAATTCGTTCCATTGTCGGAATAAATTGTTTCGTGTGTGATAATAGAAACTCCTCCGTAGACAAGGATAAACACAATTCTAAATGCACAGCAGGATAAACTGCACACGTGAAAAGAGTGATCCAGCATTTTTCTCCCGATCTAAAAATCAACGGACCGTCAAAATCCTCACCAGTAACTTGAATGGGAGAACCGCATCAAACTCGATAGGCGGGTAAAGGTGGTTAACCTAACAATTTATCATTATAATAATATCATAATAAACACTGGCTATACGCGAAAACGTAAATTGTGGTACAAAATTTCGCCGAGCTCATTGGTGACTCGGTACCTAGCATAATCGGTCAGTGCATTGAGCCGAAATCTCAAGGATGCGGGTTTGAATTCCGTCTGAGATGCTATGTGTGAGTTGATTTTTTCTCTTAACGCCTGAGATAAATATGTCGGAAGAGAACCCTCTTGAGTATTCTCTTGCAAATCAGACATGGCGGAAACCTAGTACGTTAAGTGAATTGGGTCGTCAAATTTAACACAACCAAACTAAATTAATCAACGATTGCAAAATTGATTAAGCTAGCAAGGCAAACGATCCGTCTGGAGTTGTGCGTGTGCACCGAACGCCAGTCGAAATCAAACTGACTGCCGCCCGGCGGTGAGCTGACTCCGACGTTCCGTGAATACGTGACCGCGCCACTAGCGACAACGGTCGACGCGGTAAAAACGTGCTGTGCCTCGGACGGATGTAATCAAATCATCAACCTTTTACCGTTTCGCCCACAAATATGTTAAATAGAAGCGGTTCAAATATGGAACCCTTGTGTAACCTGAGGTAATCAGACCCCAAGTCAAAGTATAAAACGTTTGAAACGTATTGTACTGTAGCAGCATGAATGACAATTAATAATAATTTTGATAATTTTCATTATACAACTTGTTTTTATAATTAATCTAAACTGATTGTTTCAGATAATGCTTCCACAACCAGCCTACTATTACTACCAATCAAATGAAATGCCACCGCATAACAATCCAAAAAAGGTTTACTATGTAATTTTAATACTTCAAAATTTTGAATAAATTGCGTTTTGTAAGATTCAATATAATAAAATTGATATTTTTTGAAGTTAAATTTTGTTTATTTTTTTAATTCTTAACTTATGAGTAACCAAATCGTATCTGCGAAGGCGCGAATGGATATTCATAAGGGAGTGCTGTATGGAAGTGAATCTTGGGTATGGCAGAAGAAGAATGAAAGCAGAATAAATGCGGTAGAGATGCGATCGTTGAGAAAAATATGTAGAGTCAAATTGAGGGATAGAGTGAGCAATGGTGTAATTCGTGAAAGGTGTGGTCTGAAAGTTAATATAGTGACAAGAATTGAGAAAGGAATGCTCTATTGCTTTGGTCACTTAGAAAGGATGAATAAAAGGCTAATCACGAAAGAGATATATTGTGCGAATGTGGCACGAACGATTGCGCAAGGGTGTCTCCCATAAAAACCTACTCGGACCAAATAGAGGTTTTAATAAAAAAAGCTGGTGTACACAGTGACAAAAACCGCAGGGCATGTATGAAAAGATTGATGGATGTGAGTGAAGCGAAAGAAGTGTGCAAGGATCGTAGCAGATGGCGATCCATAGTGGCTGCCTACCCCCAAGGAAAACAGGCGTGAGTGTATGTAACTCATATGTGTATTTAACTCATGTATGTATGTAACTCATATCTATCTTCACCTATTTATATACATGAAATTTTTTTTATTATAAAGAGGAAAAAAAGGAAAATTGGTGAATTCATAAACTACAATAATAATTGGAACTTAAACTTGTTCAATAAAAAACACATATGTATAAAAAGCTTCATTCTCAGCGAGTAACATATTTTTATATACATATTTTATTTGTATATTTTTTTAATAACATGACTTTGATAATGAAAAGTAAGTAGGTACAAAGCGCTAATGGCGGAACTTGACAAACTGATCGTACTCGATCACGTTTGTTATGCAACGCTCGGTCCGGTCAGGTGTCGGATGGGTGACCGTTAAGTAGCAAGACAACTTCCGTGCTCTGGAAGGCACGTTAAACCGTCGATCTCAGCTGTTCGGCTGTCAAAAATCAAAACACAGTAAGTCACAATTTGAAAAAAAAAAAATCTTTCCTGATTCACCTAGTAACGCTCTACAAACTGGTCTGATCTTCGTAGCGCTACGTTGCCTAGAAACTAAATTACTTTAAGAAGTTTGAACCTAGTAAGAGATAAAAAAGCACAAAACACCACATCAAAACACAGTATGTCTCAGAAACAAAATCAAAATACACTATGAGATGTGGCTTTACTAGGTTTTGATTTTGTTTCTCTAACTTACTTGGTTTTGGTTTAGTTTTGCCACCAAATTTCCGTAACTGTTATTTTTTTTATTTTTTTATTTTATTTTTCTTAGGAAGACCAACAGCCTACATTACATAAAATATGATAAGAAAATAGCAACAGATGGCCAATTATAGGTCCTCACAAATAGTTATATAAAATATCAAATTATTACCTACACCTTATAAGAATCATAGAAAAGGAACCGATTGATTACTTGCAATTTACAAAAGATTAAACTTAAACCAACTCACAAAAACAGAACAAGCCAATAATAACTAGACTGCAGTAATGGATACAGTGATCATCAAAAAACTGTTTACTTAACGCATTCCTCGCCGCATTGACGCTAGTATTGAACAAATCGAAATCTAGAGCAATACTCAATCGGTTAAAGCTATTGCTGGCACGCCATATAAATTCGTTTTGCCTGTAGTTCGTATGAGCTAGGGGAAGGGATAAAAGTGAATTATTTCTAAGGGTCTTTGAGGGTACCCTCAGCGAAATCTGCGCCAATAGCTCAGGACAGTCAATCGAGCTAGATGCAATTTTTAATAAAAAAATAAGTTAAGGGTAACACGCCACCAAGTCAGTTCTTGGCACTTCGCCGGCCACTGCCGCGGCACGCTCGCTTCGTTTACTCGGCTCGTGCGTTGTTGGTCGCAATGGAACATAACCTCCTCCTCGCTCGCTACGCTCGCTCGTCGTCGCACCTAATAGTCTGTTTATCAAAGGTCCTAACATAATAAGTCCATCAGGTGCGACGACGAGCGAGCGTAGCGAGCGAGGAGGAGATTATGTTCCATTGCGACCAGCAACGCATGAGCCGAGCGAGCGAAGTGAGCGTGCCGCGGCAGTGGCCGGCAAAGTGCCAGAACCAACCTGCTGGCGTGTAACCCTCAACTTATTGATAATTGATAAACCGTAGGTGAGTCGACCAATGGGCATATCGTACATAGTTGAAACATCCAATATCTCAATTGATTTTAGTTCAATTAAAGTTAGGTAAGTCAAACAGTAGTTAAGTCGAGCAATAATAGGCGTTATGAACATAATATGTGAATCGAGCGTAGTTATTTCGAAAATAGTTGGGTTAAAATTAGTTATTATGATATGTTACCAAAAATACAGCAAAGTCGTTTGGTACACACGTATATTTGAGGTCAAAACATTATTTTGGACCCGCAGTTCTTAAAAAATCTTCCTTTACGAGAGGAGTTATGATGTCATCTTTTTTATATGGGGATAAAAAATTATGTTCTAAAACCTATCGTATGTGGTATCAAATGAAAGGGCTTGCTAAGCCAAACCTAAAAATATATCACATCGTAACATTTCTGCCACTTGTTATAAATTAAACCAAAAAACTTTTTCAAAACATACCAAGTTTGGGCTCTTAGAGATACCATATACCACTGTTTTTTGGTGGCGCTGATTCCAAAGTCACTCACATTCGGCGTTTGCTTCAAAATTGATCATCCGTACTGCTAGAGATTGGAACTCCTTGCCTGAATCTGTCTGCTTACCATCAGGCGAGGAAGCGGGCAAGTACTTGCCATTTAATTATAAAAAAAACACACTCGCTTACTTACAACGACGAGCAGTTCTACGTGATGGAATGAAAATAACTTTATTTTTGACGCAGATCTATTGTTATACCAAGGCAAAGGCTGAATAAACACGCACATACTGCAAATAATGCTTAAAATGGTACCGTGTGGGTATATAAAAACATTTTTCAGTACGAAATACAGCATTCTGGTTTCGGGAACGCAAAATTTGTTCAAGATGAAATTCACTTTGATTCTTTGCATCGCAGTTCTGGTGAGTTTATGATTTATACACTTTTCAACATTAGATAAGAACACAGGGATTAAACGCTTTAAAATATGATGAAAATCAATTTAAAAGTAAGTAATAAGAAATGAATTGGCGGCACTAGTGGACGGCTATAGATTATGTATTCTGTGGTTGTAGGCATGTTATTAAGCCGTTTCCGTTAGTCCCGGCTATATTTTCGTTAATACTCAGTATTCGAGCGCTAACACACTAGGACGCCTTCGCCATGATGGCAACTTTCGCAAGCTAGGTATCCAAACAATTCGTATTGAACTGTATGACAGTCAAACACACTTGGCTACGATCTGGCAATGTTGCCAATTTGGCAGCGTAGCTACGACCAACCGGTCTAAGACGTGAGTCTATACTAGCGATTCTTGGCTGTCTTGTTTTTTTTGTTCGAAAACTATTGATTTTCGATACAGAACGAATTAATTCCTTTTCCCATGGCTATTGTCGATTATACGAATCGACATCGTTAGTTAAAGTCAGAGTTAATTTAAAATAGAATAATCGTCAAATAGGTGTTGTTGTCACCTGTGAAAATTTCAACAGTCTGTATCTGTTGTTGTTATTAATATCGAGCAACAAATGACAAAAAAGTAACGTTTGTTGTATGGGAGCCCCCCTTAAATATTAATTTTATTCTGTTTTACACGACTGCCCAAAAATAGTGTATATGTGTTCAAGTATGTGAGTTTCTTTATTCCACCATAAGTTCTAAATGGCTCAACAGATTTGGATGTACGCCACAAAAAGGTCCCCCGATTGCAATGACACTTGTTATTTAAGGCAGGGCAGTCGTGTTTTTAATATTTTTTAAATTTATTTTTAGTGTTTGTTGTGGCAACATAAAAATATCATCTGTGAAAATTTCAACTGTCTGGCTATCACGGTTCATGAGATACAGCCTGGTGACAGACAGACAGACGAACAACGGAGTCTTAGTAATAGGGTCCCGTTTTTACCTTTTGGGTACGGAACCCTAAAAATCTACAGATTTTACTCTATGCGCAACACAAAAATGTAATTTAGAAGTAAAGGGTGTGTTTGACTTCTCACCGTGTGATGCTGTTATCAATGCCGCATAGGTTCCATGCATAGTTAATAGGAATTCAATCTTTATCGTACTGATGATAAAGTGAACGGAGCGCAGACTGACCTCGCACGTAAGGGACCCGCTACAGACTATTATTATACAGGGTGGAATTTCTTAATGCCACCTGGAGGGAAAGTACTCTAAACAATGGAGATAGCTAATTTCACTCAAAAGAAACATTCCTTTATTTTTAAAAAGAAACAAAACTGCATTCAAAGTTTTTTAAAAATACGCTTCCCAAACCCAGGAATCGAACCGGCTAAAATTCAAAAAAACAATACCCTGTACTTTTATGATATCAATCGTTAGGGTCAAACATAAGGATCAAATCTCTCTAACAAAAATGGTATAATAAAGCACTTTTACTTAAGGCTCCATTATGTTAGTTAGTTCACAATAAATTATCTATGTAGAACTAGTTCATAATGCAGACTATTACGCATCCATTGCATGCAAATGAGTTCCTTAAAATAATAAATTTATGTATCCAGCAACATGGGGCCAATTTCGAACAACTAATTAGTTAACCTTTTTTCTCGTTCAATTAAAATAAGTTTAGATTTAATGATTTTCCTTTCATTCATTTACCATGTTTGTTAGAGAGATTTGAACCTTATGTTTGACCCTAACGATTGATAACATAAAAGCACAGGTTGTTGTTTTTTCGAATTTTAGCTGGTTCGATTCCTGGGTGTGGGAAGCATATGTTTGAAAATCTTTGAATGCAGTTTGTTTTGTTTTCAAAAATAAAGGAATGTTTCCTTGAAAGAAATTTGCTATCTCTATTATTTAGAGTACTTTCCCTCCAGGTGGCATTAAAAAATTCCACCCTGTATATATTATGTACATATTTATTAATTATATTATATTTTTTTCATTTCTTAAATAAGAGCTTTAAAAAAACGGAAGTCCTCGATCCAAGTCAGTGAAAAAATTTGAAATATTGAGAAATTTTGAAAAATCTATAAAAGCTGCCAACCGATTTTAGAAATTCAAATTGCACTTTGAAGCCCTCTAGCAGACGCAAATTTTGATGTCATTGTTCATTCGCGTACCTTTCATATCTGCGAAACTACAGACTTTCACAATTTCGTGAACCGGGTAGTGACCCGATCGTATAGTGATACTCGATTACGAAAACAAACATTTTCAAAGTTAGAATAGGTACTATTTATTAATTATGTTTTATTATTTAGCTCTCAGTCACCTTGTGCAGTCCAACTCCAGACAGTGATCGCTCTGAAGGTGAGTATATATGATAAAATTGTTAGGTTGTCATACTTAAATCAAAGGTTTGTGAATAAAAAACACAACATTAAACCTTAAACATATTTATCTTATCTTTAATATGTTAGGTTCGGACTCTCGGACTAGGAATCTACTCGGCTGCCCTACGCAGAAGTCAAGTAACTCAATTAAAAAAAAAACTGTTTAAGCAAAGCAAGTCGCATCTACAATTTTTTTATTTTATTAAAATTCGGTTTAATTCGTGAAATATAGCCAATAATTTGTTTCAAGAATATTGTTCCGTTTGCAAAATCTACGCTAAAACAAAGCATATTTTCCGTTTCTAACTTAAAAACAAGCAAGTCTTATCAAGATACTTGTATTTAAAATAGATTAGCAGTTACTTGATTTCTATGTATTTATTTTATAGTTGTAAGGACTATATTCTATGGCTCTATGCAAAGCTGAAAACAAGCATCTACTAAAATTACAATATAGAATCTGAGTTTCTTGTTTATAGCGTAGAATATTATTGACAAATCTATACATATTTCTACGCAGAACACTAATTTCGTTTGTCAAAATGTGTAGGTATGAGAACTAATTTTTTTTTACAAAAATTATGTTTGTACTTTAAATACCAATGATATTTTAACATTTTAGTGTTCAGAATATCTATTTATTTTTCAATAAAAACACTAAATAACGTTTTTAAGCTCTCCTGTAAAGTTTGTCTGAAATGAGATACTTGGATTTGGTTTAGGGCAGCCGTACTATTCAGTCCGCCGTTTTTTGAGATGAATTTTCCCTACAATATGGGAACTGGTAAAATTGAATAGAAAACCTTGCTTAACTTGTCTCCAATGAGAGAATAAATAGAACTAATAAAATTCAAAATTCAAAATAATTTATTCAGTCTAGGCTGTTATAAGCACTTGTTAATGTCATAGAAGCTACGCCATCGGTTCGCAAACCCTAAGCGGGAGACTTTGTAACGAGAAGAACCGGCAAGAAACTCGTCAAGGGCTGCTTTTTTCTCCCTGTATATTTTATACAGAGTCGTCAACATTGAAAAATGAGCTCCACGTTTAAAGTGAGGTCATTTTCCATCACAATAATTAACAAAAGTTTGCACACAATGGGTAGGTAGGTTAAAATTAAATATATCTACTACATTCAGATAGGTAAATATGAGAGTAAATAACTTTCAACTAGTTGAGAAATCACGCTGTCTGCTACTCGAATCAAAAAACACTTGATGCAAGACATAAAAAGTAAAAACGCAATTCTTATAATTCAATATGCGTTAAGATAGGTACTCAGAAGCAGACCCATTCCCACTGGTAGCACCCGTTCACGAGCATGACGCATGGACCAGCCATCGCTTCGCTCAACCATATTTGAGGGAACGTAACGACCCGCCCCACACGACACCACCGCAGAAATGATTAAAGAGAGCATGACATACTTAGGCTACCCATCCTAAGGCACTGAATTGAAAACTAATATCCAAAAGCTTTTCATAGGCCTTTACTTACAAAACTATAGACGAAAAAATACGAAAAAATATTACGAAAGCAAAATAATCATTTTAGTCATTAGCAATAAAAAAGTGAGAAATCAAAACAAGGATAAGTTATTAATTTTATGTTTTGAGTAAGAAGTGCCATACAGATTGATAATATTAAACATGAAGAAAAAAAATATATATGCGACGCCCTTAGTACAAGCAGACAGAAGCAGACCCATTCCCACTGGCAATAAAAAGAAAGGAGCTCGGTGGCGCAGTGGTATAGCGTCTGGCCCAGCGACTGCGGAGGTTAAGCAACTTTTGCAAGGGTCGGTCATGAGATGGGTGACCAAAACTTTAGTATCTCGAGCTCCTCCGTGCTTCGCAAGGCACGTTAAGCCGTTGGTACCAGCTGCATTTACAGTCGTTAACACCCACCAATCCACACTGAGCCCGCGTGGTGGGTTACGGCCCATCCTCCTTATCCACCCATAAGGATGGCCTGTGCTGTGCCTCAGCAGTGAGGACATTAAAATGGCTTATGGTCAATAAGAAGAAAAAAGACATAAGTGAAGAGAAAATTAAAACTATTTACGTTTCAGGTGGTTTGATAGGAGAAATTAACTTTCTCAGTAAGTACCTTTTGTCTAATGCTAAAATGTTGTAATCCGCAAATACTGACAAAATTGCCAGCGATGATGTTTTAATTACGGTTTCAAAGTATGAAAATAAAAAATAAAAGTCCTTAGTAATCATCCTTGAGGTACACATATTTTTTGGACATAGGAAACTCAAAAATGTTATCGTACCTACATATTTACCGAAGAATCAACAAAGAATTGAAAAAATTAAGAACTTATTTTATTTAAATTTTAATTTTAAGATCCTCCTCAAGATTCTGCTCCTTTTATTCTTAATCAAGTTGCAGACTGTGATGTAAAGAGAACAATCTTGTCTATTAGTTCCTTTGCTGTTGGTGCCGATTCCATTAGCCGTAAAATGATCCTCCCCGTCCTTGACATCCTTACTCCTATCACAACCCATATCCTTAATACTTCAATTACAACTGGTACCTTTCCTGATTCCTGGAAGGACGCGAATGTTATTCCTCTTCCCAAAAAATCAAAAGCGACCTTGTTTGCTGATTTCCGTCCAATTTCTATCCTTCCCTTCCTTTCCAAAGTCCTGGAAAAACTTATTCACAGATAGCTTACGGACTATCTCAATATTAACCATCTCCTTAATCCTCTTCAGTCTGGTTTCCGCAAAGGCCACAGCACCTCTACAGCGTTAATTAAGATAGCTGACGACATACGCCAGGGGATGGATAATCGACAACTCACACTACTGACATTATTAGATTTTAGTAATGCATTTAACTCTGTGGATTTTGACATCCTTCTTGGTGTTTTACTATCTCTGAACATATCTCCAGCTGCAATTGATTGGTTTCAAAGTTACCTGCTAGGGCGACGGCAGCGCATCCGCATTGGAGATTCTTTCTCCGGGTGGAGCGATATCTGTGCAGGCGTTCCTCAGGGTGGCGTCTTATCTCCACTCCTTTTTTCAATCTTCATAAATTCAATCTCCTTTACTTCATACTTTTCCTTCCAACCTCACCACCTTATATTAAAGCCTGTTTCTCCTATCTCTCTTCTTCTTCGCAGTGTAGACTACAATCTTCTTCAAATCTTACCCTTAGTATTCCACTACATTCCACCGGTTTCTTTTCTTATTCCTTTACTGTCCATGCAGTTCGCTTATGGAACTCTCTTCCAGAGGATATCAGGAAAGCTCAGACTCTTAATTCCTTCCGAGATAGAGTTAGAAGTTATTTCCTTTCCTTTTATTCTGTCTGACTATTTATTAAATTCTCCTTTAGTTTATTTGTATTTACCTATAGATATATTTACTTTCAAACGCACTATTCCTTTCTTAATATTTGCACCCCACTCGTCTTTTAGTCCTATCTTTATTTATTTATTTTTCACCCAAGGGTTGCCTGGAAGAAATTGCTGCTTAGCAATAAGGCCGCCTCTTGTATGCTTTTTCTCTGTAACTTTCCTTCTTTCTGTAATTCTTTTTATGTGTGCAATAAAGTATATTTTATTATTATTATTATTATTATTATTATTTAATTTCAGGTGAACCTGGAGACTTAGGTAAGTTTGTAAGCTTTATTTTGTCTATGCTGATATATTGTTATCAGTGAAGACTGATTAATTTACCATTTAAAATTTATGTATCAAATTGTTATATACTAAACTAAACTTTCAACCAATACAAAATTGTCGATAATTTATTTTATTCTTATGTGAGCGGGACATAACGGGTGTAACAAGACACCCAACGAAGCCGAAGTCCACGCGTTCCGCCCATCATCAGGATTGTTTTTGTCTTTTAGACTATACATGGGAAACCAATAGCTACAAAGTTATTGAAGATCAACGACAATTTTTTTTTTCAATTTTTTTATGAATTCTTACCTATTTTATTTGTTATTTAATCATTTTTGTCTACAGAAACATTATCAAAATTTTATGTATTTTGTAACAAACAATGGCTTCAAAACGTCATCACTCAATGTATTTCATGAGCACGCACATAAACGTTGCCTCTCAACTCGGCCGCACGCAGCTGAGCAGCATTCACTCGCAGCCGCAGTCTTTTGTACGAGTTACATTGCGTGGTAACGTATGCAATGCTTTTTTAACACATAAAATTAAAATCGTTTCCCAGCAATAATTTTGAACAGAAATCGTTCTGCTGATGGGCAGAATACGTAGACCTCGGCTTTGTTAAGTGTCTTGTTACAACCGGTATTTAGCTGGTTGATTTTGTACGACATAAAGCCGGTGGTCTGGTCGGTATACCAGCCATAGTTCTAAGGACTTACGTGCCTGAGTTGGCTCCGGTACTGATATGCCTGTGTCATTTTTTGTAATAATCAATTTTTTTTATATTTTTTTTTGTCTCTTTATGCAATATTCTTTATTTCATAGCAAAAATATTAATGAAAAAAGAATTAATCAAAACAAAAAACACAAAAAAAACTGTTGGTTGGATTTGAACTTTGTTTTCACCTTCCTGCAATAGCGTAGCAATGGGGATGGCAACGCAAAGCTAGTTTTAGATGTCGCTGCGTACGCTTATTCCTAAGACAGTAGACGTTCAGAACAAAATGTATGGGAAAACAGGTATTTATTTTGTAGTATTTTTTTACCGAAAAACACCCATTGACCTAAAATGGATATAAAAGACTATTCTACAATGCAAATGCCGGAATTGGCTTTATTACTACAGAACTTTAATTTTTTTTGTATCCACATTTTTCGGAAATTTGTAAGTGCCAACATCTTTACAGCCTATTACACAGAATTTGATCATTTTAAAGCTATAAAAACCGGTCAAGAGCGAGTCGGACTCGCGCACCGAGGGTTCCGTACCGTCATAATAAATACATTGCAGAGTAAAATAATAAAATTATATTTGCAGTTTTAGGTCAGCGCCATCTCTTGCCCGAAAGTGGAACTAATGTTAACTCTTTTAGAAATTTGATAATTTCTAAAAAAGTGTGCTATATTGAGACATCGTTTTATTTTTCCTGTAATCTTCAAATAAACTGCTGTCACATAGAATTATTTCAGATTTTTCTCTTTGCAAACTTCGGAGATAAGGGGGGGAACGGTATTTTTTTTTACATTTTTCATTATAAATCGAAAACTATGCGGCCTAAAACAAAAAAAAAATTATTGAAAATGTGCAAATGGCGCTCTTTTATATGATACCCCACATGCCCTAGTAGCTCGACTTCAAATTTTTAAGACCCCTTTTCAGTCCCTGTTGTGAAAAATTTTATTTTTTAAAATTTCTTTCTTGTTTGCAAAATAGTTGGGCAAATGTCATCGCAAACTGTTCTAAATTTCAAGTTGATACCATTAGTAGTTCTCGAGATATCCAGCTGTGACAGACTGACAGACAGACAGACTGAGTCACACCATAAGGGTTCCTTTTTTACCATTTTGGTACGGAACCCTAAAAACGATTTTTAAAGTAAAAGTTCTTTGTTTTGATAGTTCTCGTGGAACAAGCGTACGCAGCGCCATTTTGACAGTTACCTACCCCATTAGTTACGATGCTGGGTTCGTTACCATTTGGCGTCGAATGGGGAAGGCAACTGTCAAAATGGCGCTACGTACGCTTGTTCCACGAGAGCTATGAATAGAAAGGACTTTTACTTAAAACATAGTTTTTTTTAGCTTTAAAATGATTAAATTCTGTGTAAGGGCTTATAAAAATGGTAGCACTTACAAATTTCCGAAAAATCTGGATATAGAAAAAAATGATAAATTCTGTAAGAATAAAAACGTCTTATTTTAGCTTTCAGTTCCGGCATTTGCATTGTAGAATAAGTCTTTTATATTCATTTTGGGTCAATGGGTCTTTTTTGGTAAAAAAATACCACAAAATAAATACCTATTTTCCCATACATTTTGTTCTAAACGTCTACTGTCTTAGGAACAAGCGTACGCAGCGACATCTACAATTAGCTTTGCGTTGCCAACTCCATTATTATATTGTAACCATGGAAATAGTACTATAAACCGGAATGAGCGCTTCACCCCAAAACGAGCCGACAGAGAGGTCAAGTAGATGTATGTGTCCTTTTCTTCATTAGGGTGACCAAACCGTATGGTTGACCGGAGACATACACATAGACAGCCACAGGAACTCTATGATGAATAAAACTATACAACCCCATCGTGTTTGGGCTTATTAGAATTGTCTTGACAAGTACTCTGACGGGAGACGAGGTTCAGGGTCGGATGATGAAGTCTGGATTCCATGCCATAGGAACTCAATATTGAAATCATGCAACCCAATCGATTTTGGGCTCGTTTGAATCGTCTTGACGAGTGCTCTGTTGGGTAATAGTATCCAAGAGTCTGATGATGGAGCCGGAAGAAGGCCACAGGAACTCTGCAATAAAACCTTTCAACCCCATCGAGTTTGGACTAGTTTGAATGGTCTTGACGAGTACTCTGATAGGCGGTGGTATATTTTTAGTTTAGCTCGTTAACTAAAAAAAAGAAAATTAATATTTATTTTAAAATAATATTTTTTAAGAACAAATTATTTATCACGTTTTTATTAAGTTGCTTTTTTGTTTTTATTTTTTAAATATGGTAATTCAACCAATTAAAATCTAGTTTATTCAATCCAATTTAATTTCAAGTGTAAATAATTACGCAACTTTAAAGTTTATTTCAATTTTTAATAAAAATGCAATGTGCGTGAACTTCGGAAAAACAAATAAATGTTGGAAAAACAAGTAAAAGTAGGAAAACATTGTCTAGTGATCTGTAGTTAAAAAAAAGATGGAAACGATTTTCGACTTTATTGACGTTTGAAATTAGATTGTATAATTCGATCCCATAATTATACTTGTACATTTACTTTGCTGTTTCATTAAAAACTGTTATTTTGGTAAAGATGTCAATAAGGTCTAAAATACTTGCACCAATTTCTTTACTTGTGAAATTAATAAAATGGGTGCAAGAGATTTACGAAGACACAATGTTAAAAATATAAAAAAAAAAACAAAATGGCGGCCAACTATATTGTTCGTGGGCCGATTTTATGAAACTCGATTTTGTTACTATTTTGATCAAAATATAACAAAGAAATGTTAAAAATATAAAAAAAATATGGCAGCCAACTCTTTTATTTGTGGGCTGATTTGAATGAAACTCGGTTTTTAGTACTAATTTGACAAGAAAATAACAACTCAATGTAAACTGATGAAAATCAAAAAGATCAAAATGGCTGCTAATTTTGTTTTTGGGCTGATTTTGATGAAACTCGGTTTTTGGCAATATTTTGACAAGAAAATAACAACGCAATTTTTAAAATACTAAAAATCTAAGATGGCGGCCAACTTTTTTGTTTTTTGGGCTGATTTCGATGAAACTCGGTTTTTGGGTACGATTTTGACAAGAAAAACCAAGTTTCATCGAAATCGGCCCAAAAACAAAAAAGTTGACCGCCATCTTGGATTTTTAAAATTTTCAACATTGCGTTGTTATTTTCTTGTCAAAATCGTACCAAAAACCGAGTTTCATCAAAATCGGCCCAAAAACAAAAAAGTTGACCGCCATCTTGGATTTTATAACTTTTCAACGTTGCGTTGTTATTTTCTTGTCAAAATCGTACCAAAAACCGAGTTTTATTAAAATCGGCCCAAAAACAAAAAAGTTGGCCGCCATCTTGGATTTTTAGTTTTTTAAAAATTGCGTTGTTATTTTCTTGTCAAAATAGTTCCAAAAACCAAGTTTCATCGAAATCGGCCCAAAAACAAAAAAGTTGGCCGCCGTCTTGGATTTTTAGTTTTTTAAAAATTGCGTTGTTATTTTCTTGTCAAAATAGTTCCGAAAACCAAGATTCATCGAAATCAGACCATAAACAAAAAAGTTGGCCGCCATCTTGAATTTTTATATTTTAAAAATGCTTTGTTATTTTCTTATCAAAATAGTGCCAAAAACCGAGTTTCATCGAAATCGGCCCATAAACAAAAAAGTTGGCGGCCATCTTGAAATTTTTAATATTTAAAAAATGCGTTGTTATTTTCTTATCAAAATAGTGCCCAAAACCGAGTTTCATCGAAATCGGCGCATAAACATGAATTTGATTATTAATATAAACTTTACCCCTCGCCTGCGACTTCCAGTTATTTCCATTGATAGAACAATTTCGTTTTTGGGAAATCAGAAATGGTGTAGTATTTATGGTCACCCTAGTTTTGTAAAGGAATATTTCCCGAATATTGAAATTCTAAAATTGAAATTTGGCGCCAAAGTCAAAATCGGATCGGAGTTGCCAGGATTGACACTTGAATTTATACAATAATTTATAGAATAAATCTAATTAAATCAAAAGAGTTAAGTTTAGTTTTATTTTACAATTACTATGTGTTATTCTAAATTAATATTTAAGTAGTATATTTTGAATATTCCACTCCGAATCCTTAACTTTGACACACTACGTGATTGGTAACGTACATTTTTTTTTCCTACTATCGTGGTATTTTTGTTTTGTAATGGCAATTGTGCGAACGAGACACCGACCTCAACCTAGTGTTGTTTCATTCACACAGTAGAGTCTTCAGTCAATGTCATCGATAGAATTTCAACTCTATGTCGAAGGCAATACAGTTGAATTTCTTTTAAACGAATTGTGAAAATTTTTGTATAGTACTCACTCCCTATATGAACCTCCTTGATTGTAACTTATTTTACTTACTTACTTATCTTTCAGACAAACTCTTTCATTTACGTCAAAAATACTCCGATGCCACTAGTGACTCCGTAGCCAAGTTGGTAACAGAATTGGACCAGATGAAAAAAGGTGTTTCTATTATATTATTTAGTGTTATTTAAGTGGTACATATTAACTTATAACGCTACTGAAAAAAATGAGAAATATTTTTGCTGCTGATTGATAGTTGGCGATCATGATAATAATTTAAAATGGACCGTCGGCCAACCAGGGTCATTTTCGATCATTCGCATATTGGGACGAGACTAAATTGGCAAGATAGCCATTAGCTTGGTGTTAACAAAAATCATTATCTGGGTTGCGAAGTAGGAAGCTTCTGGGAGATATGCCACCCTGAACATGGTCACCCATCGCAAAAAAAATATCGTTCGCATATTTATGTAAATGGTGAACAGGGTCCTGGGTAGCATCATTACCTAAACTATTTTTTTGTGTTTTCATATCAATCGAATAAGGAACAAGGATCACAAGAGCATATATGTGAAATGTACTTACCTGCCCTGACCTCCTAGACGCTTCCTGAAAGCGACGCAAGACTATGGTTTTATATTCGCTTGGGAACTGCCCCACCCCCTGAATGTAATTACATGCCAATATGTAGTCGATTATTTTTTTGAAAAAAGGCTCTATGTTTCTACTCTCGCCGCGCGCATGCTTTCTAAAAACTAACCAAGCCGATGTCTAACATGTTTGTAATGATGCCATCTACCACCCTGTTCACCATTTATATCAATATGCGATCGATTATTTTTTGCGATCGGAGATTATTGTATGGGAGACCATACGTTCAGGGTGGCATATCTCCCAGAAGCTTCCCACTTCACAACCCAGACGACAATATTTGATAACACCAAACTAATTGCTATCTTGCCAATGTGGTCTGGTACGAATATGCGATAGATTGAAAATTAGCTTCTGGGCCGAAGGTCCAAAACAACAACAAGGAACTGAAGCATCTTTAACATCATAGAAAATATGAGAATCTCTGTGTGAATAAAAACATCTTCAATACCATTACTTAAGTATAGTTACACCACTGTGGTTACACGTTAGTACTATTATAATATTCTGTGCTTAATCCTCTACTATTAAATTTACTTATACCGGGTGTAATAAGCCCATAACGAAGCCGAGGTCTACGTATTCTGCCCATCATCAGGACCATTTTTGTTCAAAATTATTGCTGGAATACGATTTTAATTTTTGGTGTTAAAAAGCATGGCATACATAACCACGCAATGTAACACGTACAAAAGAAGGCGCCTACGAGTGTATGTTACGCAGCTGCGTGCGGCCGAGTTGAAAGACAGCGTTTATGTGCGTGCGCAGGAGATACATTGATTGATGACGTTTTGAAGCCATTGTTTGTTACGAAGTACTTAAAATTTTGATGATGTTTCTTTGGACAAAAATTAGGAAATAAAGAATAAAATAAGTTTTTTCATAAAAAAATGTTTTTTTTTACTTTCATATTTAATAACTTCTTTAATATTGGTTTCCCAAGTATAGTCTCAAAGACGAAAATGATCCTGATGATGGGTGGAATGCGTGGACTTCGGCTTCGTTGAAGGTCTTGTAACACCCGTTATATGTTTTGAAATATTGAAAAACTAATATTTTTAAATTAAATTTCTCAAAATTTGACTTAAGGAAACTTCCTTATTGTGTTAAGAAAAAATAAACAGGTTTGATTCAATTTATTTGTGTTACGGTAACTAATTAGGGGCCATCCATAAATTACGTCACATGTTAAGGGGAAGGGAGGGGGTCGACGAAGTGTGACATTGTGTGACAAGGGGGTGGGAGGGGTCCTATATTTCGTGACGTCACATTTAAAATTGAAATAAAACAAATTTCGGAACTTCTGTTTTAATTCAATAATTATTTCTAGATGTAAAATTGTAAAATTTGTGACGTCACAGGGAGGGAGAGTCTCACAAAATGTGACCAGCTGTGACAAGGACGGGGGAGGGGGTCAAATACCATGAAATTAATGTGACGTAATTTATGGATGGCCCCTTATTAGCATATAGAACTAACTAATAAGAAGAAAGAAGAAATAAGTGTTTTGAAAATTACTTTCTGTTTCAGATGGTTTGATAGGAGAATTTAACTTTCTCAGTGAGTACCATTTGTCTAATTGTAAAATGTTGTTATTCGCAAACAGTGACAAAATTGCCAGTAATGATGTTTTAATTATGGTTCAAAACTATGAAAATTAAAATTAAAAGGCCTTAGTAATCATGCTAGAGGTTACAGTACGAGGCAAACATCTTGAATTTTTTTCGTAGGAGTGGAAATAAGTTCACGCACGTACCATGGGCAACAGCTTCGCTTAACCACTGCTAAGGTTAAAATCGCTTGCACGCCGCGCCCGCTGTCACATACGTTTAGTTCGTGCAGGGGCGATACGCGCGCACACGAATTTTGTTGCAAACTGGTTAAGCGACGCTGTTGCCCCGCGTTCCGCGCAATCCCCATCCGATTTCTAGATATTTTCCTCGTACTGTACACATATTTTTTTGATATAGGACACTCAAAAGTCCTATTGTACCTACCAATATTAAACGAAGAATTAACAAAGGATTTAAAAATGAAGGACTTATTTTATTTTTTATTTTAATTTCAGATGGGGGTATCTTATGTAAGTTTGTAAGCTTTATTTTGTCTATGCTGTAATATTATAATCCGCAATGACTGTTTAATTTACCATTTAAAACTTATGTATTAAATGTTTGAAGTGGTTTTATGTCGTCGTCTTGAATGAAACCCAGTCATGTGTAGAATGTTCTTTATTATCAACATAATTACATCTTATATACTAATTGCTATCTAAGATACGTGTTACAGGAAGGTCAGCTAAGGTTTTCAGGGAAGTTCTATTATTCCATATTATCACGTCTATTTAGGACGTGACGATAACACTATATCACACCTCCCCTGAAAAGGTCAGGCATCCCTCCCCTGAAAAGAAAATCCTTAAATTCTAAATATCTTAGTCCTAATTATATATTTACATTAGTACGTGATTCGACTTACATTACAAATATTACAATATCACTTTGTATTAAAATAAAGATGCAATATTAATTATGGGAACAAGTTGTTTACATTACATTTACAATATAAGTCTCTTATCGTACACCTATAAATTTAATTACAAAATAATCCAAGAACTTACAAAAAAGTATTATTTTAATTGCGAAAAGCTTATATTTAGGTCCATTTGTTACGCTAGGAATAATTTCTTATTATAGAAAAGAACAAAAAACTAAACTAAAATATAAACAAAGGCCATCTGCTTATACCTAATGTATGAATGTTTCCGAGACTTTACAATCTAAAATTTATAATATCTGATGTAAATATATAAACACACATTTTCTTACGTGGAATTAATACATTCCGTCATAATAAATTCTGTCAGTAAAACCTTAGCAATCGCTAATAATTGGGTAAGCTACAAACTTTTTAATGCACATTACACTGTTATATTATTTAATATTATAAACAAAACAAATCTACATCCAAAAATATCTAAACATAATTCTTTAAAAAGAAGTAGATGCTACAATGCTGTAGTAATTATCAGCATTTTAATTTTATTATTTTTATTACAAAATTTCTGCTTTTGCAGTCCTAGACATACTTTGTCATTTTATTACTTGTCGGCAATAAATAATAATCATTACGTATAGTACGTACCAAGTCTTCCTACCCGTAATACATAACAGAACCTTCCGGTAATTCTTTATATTCCATTAAATCTTTAGGGTCAAAGTTTTAATATACTTTTTATTAAACCATTTTTAATCACAACGACTTCTACAATATTATGTTTATTTACTTATGCAATCAATACTCTCATGGTTGCGTCTTCGGCGCGCCTCCCATGATAGAGATTCTTGCTTATCGTAAATACTTAGTAGAGTCACAAAGTAATAATATATCAACATTTTATCACGTATTTTTTATTACCTCAGTACTTACTATTCAGACAAAAAAAATATTTACTATGACGTTTACTCTCTGTCGGACTATCATTAAATTATTCAATCAATTAAAATTTGCACATTCCTATGTTTATTTATGAATTGACATAGCTCTGGTATTGTGCTGACTTCGAAATTTATTCGAGTTATTGACACGACACTGACCTTGCTGACTCGTCGCGTTGTTACGTGACATTGACTTTATTTTCTATTCTTTTCTCAATAAAACTTCATTTTTATAATAACAATATCGGTAAATTTTTACACATTATGCATCACTAGGTACATACATATATTTATACAATATATTCGTTCGCATTCGCCCGGCGCCGGCGTACTTTCATTTTCATTTAATTAAAAAAAATAGAATTGTACCTATGTACCATTATAAATATAGGGTCATGAATTAAGACATACTACAATTTTGTTTCCAACAGTATTCAAAGGGGAATCTCGTCCGTACTTTGATATAACTGAAGGACCTAATCCCTATTGTACCTCACTTAATATGTACCGTATAATCGAGCTTCATAAACTGAACTTTTCTTTCCAAAACCTAAAAAAAACTAACAATCCTAAATTGAATATAAGGTAAATAAGAGATTCATCGCGCTCAGTGGCGTGCCTAGGCCTACAGAGTATAGCAAGCCCGAACCCTAAACTCAAGCAAATTTTTTTACCAGCTCAATATAAGCAAGAAAAACAATGCATCTCACAGTTTCTCTTTACTAATTTAAGATTTTTTTCATACCAAAATATCGATGCGACACCGCCCAGCGCCATCTAGACTAATTAATAGATAAGTCGCAAAAAAGCACCAAAAGCACAACCCTTAAGCATACATAATTATTCATAAATTAGTTCGACACAAAATGTTAGAAGGCGTGACTTTCTCGAATTTAATTATTGTGTAATCAAAACTAAATTTCTCGTTTAAAATGTGTAACTCATAATAAATATTTAAATCATTTCACAAAATAATAGCATTCCTGAGTTTTTACTAGACAATTCCAATCCTATCCCCTTGTCGTTCAAATGAAAGACGCAAAACTAACCTTACTTATTTATTTTTATAAGAAGAACCAACAATGTAAACGGAGTCCACGACGAAATTAGGTACGTACGATACACTGAAGAATTATATTTCTTTGAAAATACTGAAATGAAGAGGTATTATTACCGGACTGCAAGTGCAAGGCAAGGGTCATTTTTTGTATTTCTCTTGGATCGATTCAACTCGTGGACACTTTCACAGATCACACAGTGAATAAACATTTTAATCCATCACGAAAAAACATTATCAATCATTAGACTGAAATTAAGACATATTTTTAACACAAAAACACTAATAAAGGCAAAACACTTGTTGTTTCAAAACAGCTGTCGTCAGGACGTCACAAATTATTGGCGTTGGCGTTATGTTGGTACCCCCGTAAATTTATTCTTATTGCGATGGAATAAGGTTCAAAATTGAATAAATTTCCGGGGTACCAACATAACGCCATGGGTAAAATAACCGCACTCTACGCGGCGGCCTCGTATTGTGGCCATTTGTGGCTAACTTCAATAGCAAGCATGCTTTGGCTCGGATTGGGCATTTTTCATAGAATCTATACATACCTACAGTAGTATGTATGTAGTGGGGTACCAGTTTCGCTAACGTTAGAAGAGTGCGTATGTATGGATTTGCGAAGCCCGGTTGCAAGCCAACGAGTGCGAGAGAGATGCAGTGTATTGTTCGATTAATACGCTATATTATGCAGTTTAACGACTTGACTATCGATCAGTTGTTTGAAAAATTGAATCTTTGGTTGATTTTGATTGAAAATTTACGTTCGTGAATAATATTTTGCTGTTGTCATTAATTGAGTTTCATTAGTAGTGTAAATAAGATTTTGTTAGGGCAAGCCGGGCTTTTGGGCTTCTATGGAGGTACCGCCACTGATCGCGCTTGGGTGATCAGTCCAATCGCATGTGAACCTTTATAAACCATATATTCCCTGACTTCCATAATTAGATTCTAATCGTCATTCCAATTCCTGCAAAATATTTAACTCACATTATTAAATCTAACCCATGCTGTACCTAATTGCAACTAAATACAAAAAGATTTTTAATACAGCTACATAACCATACCTAAATATCCGTTCCATTTTCACCTTATCATTGACTAACTTAGGGGCTAGGGCCCAAAATTTGCTTGAGCGCGACTCTTACATCGAACTTGATCATGGATATGAGTTACTAACGACATAATTTCCTTAAAAAAATTATCGAAATAGCCTTTTGCTATTTGTAATTCTACAGCATCTATTTCTTTTTCCTACTAGTCTCAAAATTGATAGTTATTTTAATAATTATTTAAACAATAATTCAAACAAATCCGAAAATTAAGTTATGCAGTCAGGTAACTACTTAATTTTAATAATAATTATAGTCTCTAAACTTTCAGTCAATGGTTCTCACAATCTTGCTATAAACACAAAAAAAAAACACTCACACACACGTATTTGCAGCAGTTATGGTATACTCGTACAATTGTGCTGGCTGATGGTCCACTCGCCCGTCGAGCCGCTCTGTGATCTCCGAAGTTCCACCATCCCAACAGCCACCGTTTGAAAAGGCTCTGCCGACGACGTCTGATACTGGCTTGCCATCGTAGCGGAACTTATTTTCGCGGTACCTCGAAGACTTTCGATCTCGCGGCGCGGACATAGTCACGGTCGCCATGAAGTGGTTCGTGTAGTGGTATGTCGTCGTCTTGAATGAAACCCAGTCATGTGTAGAATGTTCTTTATTATCAACATAATTACATCTTATATACTAATTGCTATCTAAGATACGTGTTACAGGAAGGTCAGCTAAGGTTTTCAGGGAAGTTCTATTATTCCATATTATCACGTCTATTTAGGACGTGACGATAACACTATATCACATGTTACTAATTAATAACTTATTTTGCGCTGGCGAAGGATCAAAGAATGTATCAACATGACACATTATACCTACCTATTGATCCCTATCTTTACATCATCATAGCGACACTTGCGCCGGATTCTCCCACACAGCAGTTAAATAACATGAAATAAAACACTTTTAAACGGATACTAGCGCGGTTTTATTGAATGTACTTTGGTATTTAGTTGGTATTTGGTTTGATTTTTGGTTTTCCCGACGTTTCGGCACCTTTGCAGCTGCCGTGGTCACGGGGGACTGAAGCTACCCGTGAGCCTACCCTCAAGCGATGAATTTTTTTGGACGTTCAGAAATTAAAATTTAACAAAATTTTTAATTATTTTATGTTGATTTATAATTTAATTTTATGAATTATTTAATGCTAAAAAGAGAGAGAATCTACTGAAACTACGCTAGTATCCGTTAAAAAGTGTTTTATTTCATGTCTAGTGAGCGCGTAAGCTTGAGAAGTGAATAAGTTAAATAACATTAAAAACAAATGTTATGCAACATTCTCTGTCATTTTTCTCTTACATTTTATATCAAAATGTTACACACGGTTAAACAATGTTATGTAACGTTATATAACTGCCGTCTGGAGCACAGCACCATATAGGGTTGCCAGACGCCCGGGAATGTCCCGGAATTACGTGCCTGGTCCCGTGTCCAGGAATTACACCTTACTGTCCTAAAAGTTAGTGTACATGGGTAATTTCAAGAGTAATAAACTTCATTTCTATTCCACACCCTCCCCCCCCCCCCCCGCTATCAATGTCCCGGAATTGACGCCAGCTAATCTGGCAACCCTAGCACCATAACAAAACTGTCGATAATATTATATTTTTTTTCTGATGGGAGCGGGACATACAGCTTGGCCATAAAAAGTTGAAATTAAATAAAATTTATTCGAAAGTGTTGCCCTCAATTTTTGTCATTTCTTTATGGTGAAGCTTTACTTAGCCGGTTGATTTTGTACGACATCGGGCGAACACGATTTTGCGCACTCCTTGGGTTTGCAGTAGGGCTTGCAAATATTCGATGAAATCCAATATTCGAATATTCGAAAAAATTTAAGGAGGTATTCGAATAATTCTGTAAAATAAGACAGATGGTTGTAATTATTAAATATTGCTTATTTTTTCAAGTTAAACCAAAGTTAAATGCTTCGTTTAATGGGACGCATTGTGTAAAAATTATCCTCAAGTGACTTTTTTGCATTCGCCCCACGTTTTTAGTTTAAAAACTTCTTTGTAGTGTAATAAATCTTTAAAGGGGAAATTATTTTATATTTAATAGTCCGTTTTTCTAGTTAATTTTAAAGGCATGTTTTGAGTCCGATTTTGATTCTTTTAAGTTCATATGTTTTTTGGTTTGATTGTCAGTAAATGTTTTTTTTGTTTTTTTTTTAGTCATATCTGTGTTTTTTCTCGGGCTTTCTTCCGGTTTCATTATTAGACCAGGGTCTAGTACTATCTCTCACCAGAATACATGTCAAAACGAATCAAACAAGCCCAAACTTGATGGGGTGGTGTGGTATTATTATAGAGAACCTGTACCCTTCTTTCGGCTTCATCACCAGATCCTGGACACTATTTTCCAACAGAGTACTTGTCGAGACAAATCAAACAAGCCCTCGATGGACATGTATGGTTTTATTACAGAGTTCCTGTGATTTTCTTCCGGCTCCATCATCAGATCTTGGACACTATTTCTCAACAGAGTTATTGCCAAGACGAATCAAACGAACTCAAACTCGATGTATTTGTATGGTTTCATTACATATTTGTTATGGTTTTCTTCCGGCTCCATCATCTGACTCTGGACACTATTTCCCAACAGAGTACTAGTCGAGACGAATCAAACAAGCCCAAACTGAATGGAGTTGTATGGTTTTATTACTTAGTTTTTGTGGTTTTCTTCCGGCTTCATTATCAGACACTGGACATTATTTTCCCAACAGAATACTTGTCGAGACGAATGAAACGAGCCCTCGATGGATATGTATGATTTTATTACAGAGTTCCTGTGATTTTCTACCGGCTCCATCATCAGACCTTGGACACTATTTCTCAACAGTGTTACTGCCAAGACGAATTAAAGGGGCCCAAACTCGATGGATTTATATGGTTTCATTACAGAGTTTCTGTGGTTTTCTTCCGGCTTCATCATCAGACTTTGGACACTATTTCTCAACAGATAACTAGTCAAAACGAATCAAACGAGCCCAAACTAAATGGAGTTGCATGGTTTTATTACATAGTTTTTGTGGTTTACTTCCGGCTTCATTATCAGACCCTGGACACTATTTTCCTAACAGAGAACATGTCGAGACAAATCAAACGAGCCCTCGATGGATATGTATGGTTTTATTACAGAGTTCCTGTGATTTTCTTCATCATCAAACCTTGGACACTATTTCTCAACAGAGTGATTGCCATGACGAATCAAACAAACTCAAACTAAATGAATTTATATGGTTTTATTACAGAGTTCCTGTGATTTTGGTCCGGCTCCATCATCAGACTCTGGACACTATTTATTTACCCAACAAAGTACTTGTCGAGACGAACCAAACGAGCTTGGGCCATCGAGTTTGGACTCGATGGATTTTTATTGTTTTATTACAGAGTTCCCGTGGTTTTCTTCGGCCTCCATCATTATACCATAGACACTATTTCTAAACAGAGTTATTGCCGAGACGAATCAAACGAACCCAAACTCGACTGATTTGTATGGTTTCATTACAAAGTTCCTGTAGTTTTCTTCGGCCTCCATCATTATACCATAGACACTATTTCTAAACAGAGTTATTGCCGAGACGAATCAAACGAACCCAAACTTGATTGATTTGTATGGTTTCATTACAAAGTTCCTGTAGTTTTCTTCCGTCTCCATCGTCAGACCCTGGACAATATTTCCCAACAGAGAACTAGTCAAGACGAATCAAACGTGCCAAAACTCGATGAATTTTTATGGTTTTAGTACAGAGTGTCAAACATAGGCCCTGACTAAAAAACACTATTTGAAGCTAAGAATATGCCAAAGAAAATGAAAAGAAGCTTAATAGGCGTTACGCTCAAAGACCGTCAAAAGTCAGAAGAAATAAGAAGAAAAAACGAAAGTAGAAGACATAATGAGGAAAATAAGACTGTTAAAATGGCAATGGACGGGTTAAATGGCAAGAGAAAGCAAGGAAAAATGTACCAAAATTATTACAGAGTGGCAAAACCATGGGACAGAAAAAAACCATGGGACGAAGACAAACCAAAAGATGGGCAGATGATATTATGAAAACTGGAAGAACACTTTGATCGCGAAAAGCAAAAGATAGGACAGAATGAAAACAGCTGAAAAGGCTTACGTGTCGCAAGACACGCTGATCACTAAAGCGAAAAAGGAATAAAATGATCAAAAGAAAGAAACAACATTTATTTGAGACAATCACACACTTGTACTTGTCAAGACGAATAAAACGAGCACAAACTCGATGGGTTTGTATGGTTTTATTACAGATTTCCTGAGGCCTTTTGGTTCCGTCATCAGATCAGTTCAATGACATTATAAGATGTTATTGTCTTCCTGTTCTGACCTATGTTTTAAGTTTCAAGTCTTTGACTCATTGGGAAGCTAGATTAAAATCGTTTACAATTTGTGGAAAAATAAACAACATAGGTAAACAAATAAATAAACGAGAAAGTGAACATCAGCGATAGCTTCATTCTATGCTCACAAAAGCTATTCGGGTATTTAATGAATGACTTGCCTAAATCCAAAAAAGTGGAAAATATTCGAATATTCGAATATCACCGACTTGAGTATTCGAATAGCAAAATAAGGCGAATATTCGAATAATTCGAATATTTGAATATTCGAATTGCAAGCCCTAGTTTGCAGTACAAAATAAAGAGACTAAAGAACAGAAGTAAAGCATTTCGTTTCTCATACCTAGACTCGAGCGCAGCGTTTTAATCCTGCGCTTTTAATTTTAATCCTTTTAGTCCGTTTGCTTAGATAGTGTCGCCCTTTTATCATAGGATGCCTTTGCACGTGCCGCTTCTTGTCAAAGGATGCCGCCGCATAAACAAAGGATACCGCGTGCGGCGTACACCCGCAAGTGAATTTGGATTTTGGCAGTTTATATAGAAGTGCCTTTGTGAAAAGTTGTGTTTCTTACCGGTATTCGTGTCTCTGAACATAAGTACTTGCAGGTGTACCGACACTATCTAAGTAAAGTCCGTTCGCTCAGATAGTGTCGCCCTTTTATCGCGCCGCATTTGCACGTGCCGCTTCTTGTCAAAAGATGCCACCGCATAAACAAAGGATACCGCGTACGGCGTACACCCGCAAGTGAATTTGGATTTTGGCAATTTACATAGAAGCGCCTTTGTGAAAAGTTGTGTTTCTTACCGGTATTCGTGTCTCTGAACATAAGTGCTTGCCGGTGTACCAACACTATCTAAGTACTTCACGCACCTACCTAATTCGTTTGTGCATATCGTTTGCGTTTCGTAGCACCCATAAGATGACCCGCTTCCGGACCGCCTAACTCTCTCGCTTTGACTCTGGCTTTGGTTTATGACGTCAGTGCACTGTCCGTCCTTGTCATCGTGTTATGATATGACAAGGATGGATATAGTCTAGCTATTGCTCTGGCTAAAGCTTTGAGTTAGGCGGTAGGGCCCCAGATGACAAATCCGACATGATTATTATAAAAATAATTTCGCTTTCTCGATTATTTGTCAATAAATTTTGCAAACGAATTTCTTCAAGTCGCTCGATAAGCTAAAGACATAAAACTTTAAACATAGGTCAGAACTGAAAGACAATGTAATCCAAGGTGTCATTGAGCTGATCTAAAGATGGAGCCTAAAGAAGGCTCTAGGAACTCTCCATCGACAAATCAGATCAGGAACCTGAGCCTGTAGCCAATGTCACATTTACAATTTTTTGCTATCGCTTCGCTCCAAAAAATGAATGGATTTAACGTTTTGAAATTCGAAAGTTAACTAAACCTTATGTCAATCCCATACATGTTTGAAAACGAAGCGATAACGAAGATTTGCAGTAATGTTACTTTGGCTCCCTAGCCATATAAATATATGACTATCATAAGCCGATGATTTTCGTCTTCGTCAAAAATTACACTTCAAATAATCCAACTCATACACAATTCACTGATTGCTTATACGTTTCCGAAGTCTCTTCTAACATAATTCATACATACGTTTCAATTTAAATGACGATTTTTTTCAGTAGGTAACTCACTGAGAGAATAATATTGATTTCCGAGAGCAGCACTTGAACTTGAACTGTTTTGATATTCCGTGTCGGTGTAAGTTGTCTATGTGTGCGTTGCTCGAGCGCCCGTTGTATATATTAAGCTTGCCTTCTGTACTCACTCTCTCTATTTTTGTTCAGTATTCTGGATTCGATTTTGATATTCCCGCCATTTGTGTATCTTTTCCCAGTTTTTTGTTTGATTCTTTGTCTAGTGTGCAATAAAGTGTGTTTATTATTATTAATAATATTCATAATAACTAATGTTTTATCATTTCAGCTGGAGGTGAAATAAATTACGGCGGCGGTGACGATAATTAGTAAGTAAATTATTTGAATACAAGACTAGAAAAAATGTGTGTTTACATTATTTTATTAAATTCATAAACCAGCTTTTTATCCGCTCTTTTAGAAATTTATTGGCTTAATAATATCAGCAAACGTTATTAAAACTTTAGTGTGACCTAGCTTTTGCAACCTGTGGTAATAAGATAAATTTACAGAACTATTGAAAGACGTAAAATTGTTTGTTGCGAATGTTCATAAGGTAGCATAAGAACCTAAATGTTACATCTTATCCCAAGAAGAAGAAAATGGTACTTTTCGCATCTTTGGTTGTAATATTACCACTTATTATATTAGTTCCAATATCTTAAAAACCTGTTTTTTATACGCTCTATTCTTAACTTATGTGTTTTATTGAGGGTTTCAAATTTGGGAGGCGTATTCTAAATTGCTCCGTACGTATGCACAATACAGTATTTTAAAATGATTTGAAGTTATGCAATCTACTTGATATAAAACCCCATAGCCTTGGATGCCTTCTTAACTTGGTGAAATAAGAATTTTTCATCATGAATAACAACAAGGTTTCTGATTTCAGGTAATTTTGATAATACTTGGTTCATTAAAGAATTCTCCGAAGCTATAATTTGGTGGCAGCGCGTATAAGACATAAAAAACAATTCGGAAGGTTAAGGCTTAGTTTATTGTGGACGTAAGGCCTAGTTTATTGTGGACGCAATATGTTTGAAATCGTAGAAGATCGGATTCAAGCTCATTATCATAATCAACGTTACGAACAGTGTATTCTCATGGCGTCAACAAACAATAATATTTTAGAATGATAAAAGCAACACATAACGTCTGAGATAAATATGTTAAACAGAAGCGGTCCCAATACGGAACCTTGGGGTAACCAGACGAAATCAGACCCCCAGTCGAAGTAGTGAACGAAGTAAAGTTTGATTAAATTCTGGCAGCATGATTAAAATTTGATAATTTTAATTATATAACTAGTTTTTATCACTAATATTTAAACTGATTGTTTCAGATAATGCTTCCACAACCAGCCTACTATTACTACCAATCAAATGAAATACCACCGCATAATAGTCCATCAGTGTTTACTATGTAATTTTAAAACTTTCAAATTTTGAGTAAATCTTGTAACATCAATTAAATAATATGGATAAATAAACAAAATTTGGAACATAAATTTGTTTCATTTTTTAAAGTTCTTAACTTATATCTGTAGATATTCTGCCGTCCTTACGATAAGTGCAATAACTCGGGTTTTTAGGCTAACTGACTTAAGTACATATCCGTAATCAGGAAAATGAGCTCTATATTTTCTCCTTAGATGTTTTTTTTTTGTATTGCCAGGCTCGTGAAGCACTTGATGACGTCTTAGTCGAATGTTCATACACTTCAAAAGAACTCTCAGAACAGTTTGTAGGACTTCCGGAAATGGCCATGTTGCATAAGATTACTAATAATATTAGAAAATAATATAAGTTACAAGTTGAAAATTTACAAGTTGTTGTAATTTCTGTTGCATAATAATTTTCGTTTTTATTATTAGTATGTAAATATTGCGTTGCATAAATTTCTAATAATATTATAAAATCTACAAGCTACTTTTACAAGTACTAGTATATTGTGTTGCATAAGATTCTTTTCCGAACTTGTAATAAGGGCGCTAATAATATTAGCAAAATATACAAAATACAAGTACCTTTCCGTGGCTGAATAGGTGAAACCTTTATCCGTCTTGATTTTTCAATGAAAAATAATAATTTTGGCGATAATTTGAATGTCAATCAAACTCCATTGGCATAAACATAAAAAAGACTGTTGGCGGGAATTAATGATCAGTCAATAAGTATTTAATACTAAATCACAGTACAGTGGACCCCCGGTAATCCGGCAAACATTATGCAGGGTAGTGTCGGACTATCGAATTTGTCGGATTATAGAGCACTGCCCCTAAGACCTCTATAGTCCGGATTTTTTTACGAAAGAGTATCTTGTAATCCGACAAATTACATATCTAATGACAAGAATCTATATATTATACGTACATATGTATGTACTTTGAAGTACAAATTAAAAGTAAAACAATGCATACGCGTCGAGAACAATAGCGGTGGCGCGTACGAGTTGTGACCTGTTCAAACCTGCGTGATCTATATTAGCAAAGATTGTCAAACATACATGTACATATGTAATTCTAAGTCATGTCGGATTACAGGGGGCGCCGGATTAGACAGGGGCCGGATTATCGAGGGTCCACTG